>CM029618.1:35671526-37093832 GCA_017311315.1 Dendrocalamus latiflorus
AGTGGGCGTGGCTGATTGTAATTGTAGTTTTGCTTCTTTTTTTTATTTGAGGATTCAGACTGTTGCTACCTCTAAATGAGCAAAGTTTAACATTATCGTAAACTTAGCAAGTGACAGTGGAGAAGCAGGGAAAAAAAGGAACTAAAACCTGCAAATTATGCAAATATGAGGGTTTTGTCATTTGTGTGATATCTATAGCTGCCTGAACTGTTCAACATTATGGCCCTGCTGTGAACAGTCACAAGTCACAACTAGCCGCTCAATTGGGCTTCAAGCTAAGCTTTTGCTTCTTAATTTCATCCTTTGACTTTTTGGCTATTTTTAGGCTTTTTTTTCTTTTATTCCTTTGCATTGTCTTCGATGATGTTACTTCTTTTTTCTGTTTTTAAAATTTTTAAATCTAATTACGCTTGAAAAGCTCACAGCAATACAGTACAAAATAAGTTTTAAACAGTGGCAACCAGTGAGAAAAGCCCAACGGAGAAACTCAAATGAGCACCACCTCAATTGCCCCAAAGGCATGCAGAAAAAGTCAAATTCAAGAAGCTAACAAAATACACATCCATAGAAGTTCATCAACCTGTTATCTGGTGTATATTCTAAAATTTTCATTGCTGACAGCATTATTATTAGACAGAAATCATGCAAGACTGATCCAAACAAGTACAACCATAACTAAATGATGATTTTTTGTAAAAACTAATCGCAGCAAAATAGGAAATGTTACTTGAATGGCTCAGATTAACCCAACTGTCAATCACAACAGTTAAAAAATCCTTGTAGTTCCAGCAACATATAATATACTCCCTCCGTCACTCTACATGAACAATGGTGTAGAATCGTTCATTGTAAGATGTAATAACAGTAAGAACAAATAGTTACAACTGGCAACTTGCTGGGGAGCAAGGCCTCCTAGTCTGACAGCTAATTGAACAGATTGCCAAGGATCTCCAAGGGGCAGCAAAATCATCATAGCCATTCAAGAACAGAAAGAACTACTAACAAAGTATCAAAACACAGATAATATGTTCTGTTTGAAATTTTGAAACAACAACAACAAAAAAAAAAAGACCACTACAATCAACCAAACAAATGGTTGACATTTGCTCGTTTTGAGACAAAAAAAAAATCATGAATGCACTGCACAGAAACGAGAAAACAGAAACTTTCATACAAGCACAACCATAACAAAATCTGGAATTTTTTAAGTAATTAAAACAAAATAGGCAATGTTACTTGAATACCTCAGATTAACCAAAATGCCAATCACAACAGTTAATGTTTATGGTTCCAGTAACTTGTAATATACTTTCTCCTCACCCTCTCCATGGAAAAATCGAGCAGAATAGCTACAGCTGGTAACTTGCAGCGGAGCAAGCCCTCCTAGTTTGACAGCTAATTACCAAGGAACCGACTCAAGAGGCAGCAAAATCATCACAGCCATTCAAGAACAGAAAGAACTGATGACAAAATAAAGAAATACAAAGAATATGTTCTGTTTGAAATTTTGAAACAGAGGAAAACTAGTGTGTGAGCAAGCAGGAGCTAATGGTGATGGCGAGCAGGAGCTAATGGGGATGGCGGCGGCGGCATGCTAACCAAATCAAAATAATCATCCACCAAAGCTCAGATCTCACTTGAATCAAAGACCCAACTCAGAAGCTTTGTCATACACCACTATACAATTCCCATGTCCCCGCCTCCATTGCCAGGGAAGATTGTCCACACCAGGATGGGTGATGTTTAATGAATAATATTCTAAAAAAAATCCATGATTGTGTTATCAACTCACAAAAAATGAGATGCATGCATGTAGAAAAATAATGAAGTGAGCAAAGTTCCATGCAATGATGGAAATGAAGATAGGAAAATATTAATTAAATATGGTGGAAGCACCACCATGTCATACTCTCTCTCTCTCTCTCTCTCTCTACATGAAGTCATGAACAGATGAACTATTATATAGAAATTTTCAACCAAACATGCGGCAACACTACGCTTTTCCATGGTCCAATCGACTCCATATTCGATCTGTTTTCACCCCTACAGTGATTTTTCTTTTCAGCATTCAAATTGTAGCCTGCAAAAAGCTAACCATACTATTTGCATGCTTCTGGGCCAGTTTGCCATTGATTTGCTGTGCTGCATACCACCTAAAGCCCAAAACTGCAAGCCCGTCTTAATGACACAAATTCATCATTGCTATCAAAAGAACCAGGCAAAAATTAACTTGATGGAAGTATTAGAAAGATTTGTAAAAGAGAACATGATGGAACATCACACTGAACTTGACATAACAAAAGAATAATGGAAAGTATAGCTGTAGAAAGGAATAGGTAGAAAGGGGGCAAACGGGGAATCATGGTAGGGGGGAGGAGACTAGCAGGTCAATCGCAGAAAGTAATTAGGGCCTGTTTGGAACATAGGAATAAGGAAAATGCTGCACATCATGCCGCCCACAATTTATCCCATGAATAAACAGTTGAAAACAAATTGGACTAAATATATTTGATGCACTATTGTGCACCAGATGCAACAAAAGAATGAAAGAGGTGTTAGACTAAAGAACATTGCAAACACAGCCATTGTTTCTGGTCTCAAACAAAAATACGGAAGGAAAACAACGTAACACATTGTGTGTGGGGAGTAGTAGAATTGCATTTGAGTGGGCTCAGATTCGCCTTTGCTCGATCATACAATCCTACCTCCACCATCTCTTATCGCCGAATCAATCCGTTCTAATTTTAGTAGAGCTGCCCTGGTTATCACTCATCAAGAATGACCGTCCAAGGACAGAGCCACCATCATTAGCACATGATTGAAAAGGCTCCAAGACAGGAGCGGGAGGATCCAATTTAATACCCACAGGTGCCTCGATTGCTCAAAGGCGTCCTTATTTCAGCCTTGGTCGATCATCATCGCCCCTCATCAGGATTCCATTTCTTAATTATAGAGCGAAGTGCCCATTGCACATCAGATATCTGCCTCAAATGCCCGAAAGCATGCTTATGTGAACACCATCAATGAGATATTAATCCCATTGCCACGACCCAGGTCCCAAGTTCAATCCCGGCAGGAAGGGGAGTAAAGAACAGCCCTAAAAATCTTGTTTGGCAACGCAACCAGCCAATACAAAACAATATTGGGAAGGGTTAGTGACCAAATTTGGTCAGTCACCATTCACAAAATTTAGATAGATAGGAACGGGGGCCAGAGGTACAGGAGGGTGCGTACTTGCCAATTCCATTCCGAGAAAGAGAGAGAAGAGAAGAGCATTAGAGCAAGGCTAATAATACAGCTGAAGTAAACTTACAGCCCACCTCTCTTCTCTCTCCTCTCTCTCCTCCACCTCAGAATACAGCCTACTAACAGCCTCTTATTATACTTGCTCTTAACAGGGTGAGGTGGTGATGATGGCGACGGTGGTTATTCCAGGCATACCAAAGCAAAATTTCGCAGCAACAAAAAGAGCCATCGATCACCACTCGGTCTCCGGGCTCGGGACGACGACCAAACCGCCGATTCGGGAGCCGACCCAGACACCACCCTAGGGTTCCCTGCCCCCACACTGCTCGGAGGCGGCGGCCCCTTAGAGGTGGGGATCTGGAAGCGGCGCCCGTTCGGAGATGGGTCGGCACCAAGCCCTCGCTTTTGTTTATGGTCAGGGTTTGGAGATGTAAACACACGCACACGCAGAGAAGCTGAGAGAGAGAGAGAGAGAGAGAGAGAGAGAGAGAGAGAGAGAGAGAGAGAGAGAGCGAGCGAGCGAGCGAGAGAGAGGTGGTGGTGGTGGTGGTTGTGGTGGTGAGCGTACCAAATCAAAACAAGGCAAAAACGAAGTGGAAAATCCATCAAGGGGCGGCTCAGATCTCGCCTTGGCCGACGGCCGAACCCCCCGACCGGAAGCCGCACCAGTCCCCGCCACCACGGTCCCCTAGCCCCCACGCCGCATCCGCGGACGCCCCCGCGGCGGCTGCCCGAGCCGGGCATCCATGCCGATGCGTCGCACCGCGGCGCGGACGGGTGGGCTGGCCCCGGGAAGTGGGCGAACCCGGCGCAGCCGCCGCTCGGGGAGACGGGTCGGCGCCAAGGGCCGGGCCTCCTCATCGCCGCCGCTGTTCCCAAGGGCCTCGGTCTCGGGGGGTGCGGTCATCGGCCACCGCGAGTGGGACGGCCGGGATGGCTGGGTCGAGCGCTCGCATCGCCGCCTCCGCCGCCCACAAGCGGCGGGCTCACACTTAAACTAACGAGTGAGTGAACCCTGGGCACAAGCGGCGGGGAGGGTTTTGTACGGGCTTGAGAGGTGCTGCGCCCACGCTTCTTCCACGCGTCGGGTGTGGAGCACTAGTGGAGGAGATCCAACGGCCAGGATCAACTGTCCAGGTGAAGCCGTGTTTATCAGGCCCAATTCGGCCTAGTTTTTAGTAGGCCGTTAGAGATCCCGAACATGGCCCGTAAACTATTGGAGCCCACAAGTAATAATGTCGCCTGAATCATCGGGGAGCAAACTCAAACACATATCGAAGAAAGCGACTCCGGCAACTCACCGGCTCGCCGAGGACGGCCGTTCTGCTCATGCAGCCATGCAGATGTATGCCATGGTCAAATTCGGATGGATTTGTACATTGGTTACACTAACTAAACCCATTTTACACAAACGCAAACTGTGCTCAGGGAAACCACGCCTAAATTTTGTTATGAACTGTTTCGCCATTGTTATACGGGTAGATGATAATAGCATGACAAAGTAAGCCACTTTATAGTCAATATGGCAACCCCAATGTTTACACCTGTTGTAGGGGTGGCCCCTACCTAAGTCCAGCAGGCTTGTTAGAGGAATATAAGGCCCAAAATGGAACATTTGTAATGACATGAGTACCCCTAAGGGGAATACGCATATGTAAGGGTACAATTGTAAAAGCATTTCCCATGTGGATGTTTATATACAACACAGGTCATGGGGAGAAACCCTAAACCATTACTCACCTAACTCTCCACTACCATACTCTCTCTCTGTTTGGTCTGTAACCACGACAGTTGGCGCCGTCTGTGGGGAGGACAAGAGAAAGCCTCCAGACCTGAAGGAGGATGGCACCAAAGAAAGCTTCACCATCGGCGACGAAGAAGAAGAAGGCGGAAGCGGCGAAATCTCGCGTCAATACCAGGACTTCGGCTTTAGCAGCTGCAGATACGGGTGGCGGTGCAGGTGTGACGACTGTGAGCACCGGCGTTCACATCGCGACGCCCAACCCCACCACTGCCACGACGAACAATCCCGTCACCAGCGACACAACGCCCGACCCCGCCACTGTCGCCGCGCCGCCAGACCCCGCCACTGCCGCCCCGACGATCAACCCCGGCGGTGGCAACGCAGGCGCATCCACTTTCCCACCCGGCGTAGGCGCGGTGGGCGGTCCCGACGACGACGCGGGCTTCGTCACCGGCTCCAGGGTCCTCCACGACAGCGCTGCGGGCAGCTTGGGCGCGCAAGCCGTGGTCGCCGCCGTTCCGGTCGCGCCGCCGAGCGTACCGACGGCCCCAACCACGTCCACGGCGGAGACCGCCCTGCTGGCGGCCCTCAACACGTTCCAGCGGGAGTTGTCAGACCTCCGCGGGGCCGTGCGAGACATACAAGAGGCTCGGAGTCAGCACGCTCCGCCGGTGGTTGCGTCTGAGCCCACTCCGGAGAGGGCGGATAGCCTCGACGCTCTTACGTCCAGTCGCGTCCCACTACGGCGTGTAGCCTGGCCTGAGGACTTCAAGTTCCCGAGCGTCATCGAGGCGTACAAGGGTGACACCGACCCGCGAGAATTTGTGCGCGTGTATGAGACCGCTATCGAAGCCGCTGGCGGAGACGATACCACGAAGGCAAAAGGACTTCCCCTCGCGTTACAAGGGGTGAAGCTGTCTTGGCTCTTCACCATCGAGCCACAGTCCATCTAGCGTGGGAATAGATCCGCGGTCGACTCTACAACAATTTCCAGGGAAACTACTGTCAGACCCAGATTCTACAACAACCTCTTTTGCTTTTGCGTTTGTGCTTCTCCCCTGCTTGTGACCTCTTTTTCCCTCCTTGTGCTCCCACCTGGCCACCCAAAGCTCCGCCCAACCACCTAGGTGGGCTTTGCGCTGCCGTGCCCACTTGTTTCCTTGCCGCCTGTGGCACCTTGGATCTGCCTAGGCGGCAAGATGCCTACCTCACCGATTTGGCCTAGGGCGTGACGGCAAGGTGCCACCTAGCACCTAGGCAACGCTTAGGCAGCCTTGTTGAACAGTGCAAATAATAATAATAATAATAATAATAATAATAATAATAATAATAATAATAATCCTTCATAGCGTAGCTCAGATCTCGCTTCCAACCAAACCCCCTCACGAGTGTGTGCTGCAAACCCCACCCCACTCCAGTCCACATCCCTCACCATTAGGACTGTTCGTTCGGTTTTTCGGTTTATACGGTTCGGTAAATACGGTTTGATCGGTAAATACGGTTTTTGTATTTCGAGAAATACGGTATTTTTCAGAATACGGTGTGGTATCGGTAAATACCATCTTATTTTGGTACGGTATCGGTTAATACCAATTTTACCAAAGTTTACGTGAATTGCTAAACGTTAATCTCATCTCCAAGACTCCAATTCTCCATTCTAGGACTATGCAGATTCACAGTGAGCATTTCTATAGACTGCACACAGCTACAGCAGTTGAGCAGTTTCAGTGACAAAACACGTCTGCCCGTAAATGTGCAGCAAAGGAAAGAAACTGAAAAATGGATTAAAGAACCTTTTTGGCTGCTTCCAATCTTCCATCTTTCCCTGCCCTTAAATCTTTCAGCCTTTTCGATAAATCAACAGCAGCTGTCTGCTTGGGATCTTCTTGTGTCGTCATGCCATGCTCACCATAAGCTTCTTGCTCAATTTCCTTCACCTATGTAACAGTCAATAAGCATTATCAAAGATGGTTTTCTTTTTTTGTTTAGCAATGCAACGAATTTTCTTCATTCATCAAATCTCGCGAAATAAAGAACAAAGTGTACAATGACTTACTCTCCTAATCAAATCCACAGGCTCCATAGCACGACGCAACTCTTCAGACTCCCATATATACCGTAGCTGAGCTGAAGAAGTGTAGCACCCAGTCTTTTCACTCAATTGAGATATCAAATAATTGTGAAGTACCTTACTACTATATGATCTAATTTCTCCAAAAGGAGTTATAACCCATGATAAAATTCTAGCATTTGCAGTGGAAGAAAAAAGACAAACCAGCTAAACTCCATTAAAAAGGATCAAGTGCGGTGAAGGTGCTGCGTGTATGCATACGACGCCCTAAACATACAGGCTACAGCTATACTGTGACGGGGAAGGGAACATGTCTTGTAAATGTAGCAAGCACTATCTCAGAGCTCATCTCGAATTCCGGATTGGAAAAAAAAGGGAAAGCTCTAGTCTTTCTCGGTGCTCCTGTTTGGAAAGAACAACCCCACATTTCCTATGGCGTGGTGTTATCAGAAGCTCATATCCCACTTTTACTCTAATCAAAGGAAAAGGCTCGCGATTTGGCTAGATTTAGTGCGCTAATAACCAGTAAATCGTCCTAAATATGGGGCCAAATTGAACAAACTTCTCGACCCTTGCGTTTCAACCACGAAGAAAACAAGCAAAGGATTATGATTGCGTACCAGAATCGAACCGGTGTAAGCCGGCGATGCGCGGCCAAGACGAGAAGTAGTTGCGGAGGAGGAGGGCGGCCGCGAGGAGGTTGATGGCGCACACGGCCAGCGACGGTGGCGTTCTTGTAAGACAGCCTGGAGGATGCTGTCGGCAGCCCGTCGCCGCCCTCCACAGCGTCTGGGCTTCCATCCCGTCGCCGGTGGCGGCGTAGAGCTCGCCGTCACCGGAGAAGGAGATGCGAGGAGGAGAAAGCAGACACGGATACCTGGTGCCTGCATCTTGATCAGTAGCCGTCTGCGCGTGCATGGGCCGCCTGGTGGGCCGAGACCGCAGAGTCAAGCAGCCGTTCGGTTTAATCGGTAAAATCGGTTTTCCCTCGGTTTATACCCAAAAAACCGAATCAGTAAAATGCCACTTTTCTAGAAACCGAACCGAATACCGAATACCGGTCAAACTGAGTTAACCGGTTTGGTTTTTTCGGTACGATTTTTTCGGTTCTGTTTAAAACTACAGAGTCCTACTCACCATCAAAGCATCGGCGGCTGACCGAGGGCCTCCAAACAGATGTGTTGTAGCATGTCGTTAGGGATGGCACTGACGAGTAAGAACTGAGGCCTTGAATGGGAGGCTAGTTGTTGGTTCATTCATCATACAACAAGTACCAGTACTTCCACAAGATGTGGGATTATAGGTTGTGTTTTTCCCCAGCATTCAAATGGTTGTCTGCAAAAAGCAAACCGACCAATTTGCATGCCTAAATCTGGCTATTGAAATGAGATTAGTCACATCAAAGCACATAGGCTCCATTTGGCATTGCAATTGTTTTTTTAGAAAAACACATTTTCATTTCTATTTAGAGCCAAAACAGACATTTTATTAAGCTAGGTTCACAGCTTGCACCAATGCCAAACTAGCCCCTCTCCCACAACCACAAACCAAACATTAGCAATTTGGCATTTAACCCTTTCTATAAGCCAAATTCATCTTTGCCACCTAAAAAACTAATCCAGAAAAACATAGAATCTTTTAGCTTATTTTACACTGTACTAGCTTTTTTTGCACTATAGCTGCTCGTAGCTTTTCCACGTAATTAAATTTAAAAAATAAAAAATAGAGAAAAAAGGTTATATCATCAAGAACAATGTAAAGGAGTAAGAGAAAAAATACAAAAAAGCCCCCAAAGAAGCCAAAAAGCTAGAAAAAGATGAAATTAAGAAGCTAGAAACTAAAAGCTTAAGCCCAAATGAGCACCGCCATATGTAAATGTTGCACTTCAGTTGAAGTAGATAAAAGGCAAAAGAGAATCATGAAATGAGCAAATTTCCAAACAATGGACACAAAAACAGGGATATGTTACTTCAATGGCTCAGATTTACCCCCATAGTCAACACCACAGCGAAACTTATGGTGGAAGCACCATGTAATCTCTCTCCCCCCCCCCCCCACGAACTGTTTAGTAGATTGGTCATTCCAATGTATAATAGCAACAGCAACAATTAGCTGCTAAACTGGTTACTTGCTGTGGAACAAGCCCTCCTAGTTTAGCAGCAAACTGAAGAAAACACAGCGAAGCGATTCAGATCGTGTTAAACTATCTCAAAGGGCAGCAAAATCATCACAGCCATTCAAGAACAGGCCAGAACAAAAAAGAACGGTCAAAAGGTAAAACAATATCTTCTGCTTGCATATTCGTTCTTAAAAGGCCATAAATGGCTGCTACACCAAAACCAAAGTAACAACAAAACGAGAAAGCAGGAACTTGAGGTACTGAGTCATCAGACATCAACCAGAACATGCTTCTACTTCAAACAGGTCGCAAGACACTTCTTTGGCCAACCTATCACATGACAAATCACAGTGTTCCCAAGGTGCAAAGTCATCAGATAAGTGAGGAGAGTGCTAATTGCATGGCAGCCAACCATTGTCTACGTGGAAGCAGAAAGGAAAGTGGGAACCCTGAAATCTGATTACTCACGATATGACACTTATGATATCACTTAAGAGTACTACAAAGTAGAAGGGAATAACTAGATATGGGGCAGAATAGAAGCATGGAATTATTAAAAATTAAAACAATAATGACAACAAAAATAGGAACATGTTACTTAAATGGCTCAGATCTATCCCATTATCAACACAGCAATTGCAACTTACAGTGTTAGCATCAATGCATCATGCCATTTCTCTCTATAAATGAACTATTACGTAGAATTGCCCATTCCAACATGTAACACCAGCACTACCACCACCACCTAGTTTAGCAGCAAACTGATGAGGAACCAATCAGACAATGCTAAAAACTCTCCAAGGGGCTGCAGAAGCATCACAACCGTTCAAGAAAAGGGCAGAACAAAAAAGAAAGATCAAAAGACAAAACAATATATTTGGTTTGCACATTATTCTTAAAAACACCAAAAATGTCTGTCATACTGCAAAACCAATGAAATGCACAGGAACAAGGAGAAAACAGAAACTGGACCGTCATAGCATCAAGCTGAACATGCTTTTACTAATTACTCTCCACATAACTAAATATCGGAAGCAAACTCTCAACATATCTATTCCAAGAAAATATTACGAACTTATTATTCAAAAGTCAGAACATTATTGTAGCAGTATTAACTGCAGCAGCAGCGAGGGAAGGAGCTCAACTTGCCACAGAAGAAATTGCTAAGGTGACTGCGAGAAATTTAATGAAACAAATACAAATCAAAGACAACTCATTAACTTGAACTCCAGGAATGGTGTGTAGCCATTTTTCACTTACTCAAAACATAAGAAATAACATGGCAACATCTTGTTAACCCCAGGAACAACATGTAGCCATTTGAAGGCATGCTTACCTCGTCATCACCCCTCATCAAGATTCTATGTCACTTCCGTTGTTACTTTTTCTTATTATTTATGCACGCATACATGTGTATTGTAGCAATATTAACGGTAGCAGTAGCAGCAAGGGAAGGAGCTCAACTTGCCACAAAAGAAATTGCTAAGGTGACTATAAGAAATTTAATAAAACAAATACAAATCAAAGATATCTCATTAACTTGAACTATAGGAATGGCATGTAGCCATTTTTCCCAAACTAGACATAAGAAATATCATGGCAACATCTTGTTAACCTCAGGAATAAATTGTAGCCATTTGAAGGCATGCTTACTTCATCATCGCCTTCATCAGGATTCTATTTCACTTCTTTTGTTATCTTTCCTTATCATTTATGCATGCATGAGAGTGAGCAAGAAAGGCAAATGTCGAAAACTTGAAGGTCGTAGCCATCAAATGGGAAGCTCAGTGTTGGCCCGTTTATCATAAATTAAGTAATGGTACTTACACAACATGTGGGATCATAAGAGGTACATGTGGGCATGTGGCAATATTGTGGTTTTCCAATAACAGCTCCATATTTGATCCATTTACACTCCAAAACTTCCTCTACCATCTATTACTAATCCAAAAGGTGGTCATACCATAGCCATCCCATATATTTTTCAGCATTCAAATGGTTGTTGCAAAAGGCAAACCATCCTTTGGGGCCAGTTTGCAGTTGCTGTGTTGTGTTGCGCTGTGTCAAATCAGTAAACCAAATATTGACATCTTACCCTGTTGTATGCACCTCCTAATGAGCCAACTTCATCATTGCCATAAAAAAAGGACCAGTCAAAAATTAACTCAGTGGAAATATTAGAAAGTATATTAAAAGGGAACAAGATGAAATACTCCACTTCAGTTGAAATCTGAAAGCAGAAAGTAGTAGATAGAGGACAAAAGAAAGTCACCAGGGTGAAGAAAGGAAAAGACTAGTAGGTCAGAAGCCGAAAATAATTAGGGTCTATTTGGAATGTAGGAATAGGAAAACTGCTGGAGATCATGTAGCCCGCGATTTGTCCCATGAATATAAGGTGAAAACACGTTCAACTACTAGTACAAGTAATACCAACTACCAACAAGCCGAGCTTGAGCAAACCCAACTGCACCGAAGGAAGGTTCTCTCCATGGGCAAACATATCAGGACTAGGGGTGGCAATTACCCCCGTGGGGACAGGGCCCCACGGAGAATATCCCCATGGGGGCGGGGACGGGGGATGATCTCCCCCGCGGGGGTAACGGGGCGGGGCCCCGTCCTCCCCCGCGGGGCCCCACGGGGACCTGGTAAAATTAAAAATAAAGATTTAGATAATAGATAATAGTTTTTTAATATGAGATTGTATTCTTTTCTTGTATATTTACACTAAAACTTGAATTTATATGTTAGAATATATATTTTGTAACTATATTTTTTTAAAAAATATGCTTAAGTAATTATAAAGTAATAAATAAAGTCAAATTATTGTTTTTAAAACAAATCTAGTCTTTTTTTTGTCCCCGGGGACAGGGGCCATCTCCCCTCGGGAGGCTTACCGGGGGGGCTGCGGAGGCTTCCCCAACGATCCCCCACCCCGTTGCCATCCCTAATCAGGACAAGCTAAACCAAACACACAAAGGTAAAACAAAAGGAAATCAATGTAATACATAGTATGTGGGGAGCAGTATAATTGCATTGAGAGGGCTCAGATTCGCCTTTGATTGATCATATAACCTAGCCCCCACCATCTCTTGTAGCCAGATCAACCCAATTCAAGTCAAGCTGCGCTGGTTATCACTCATCAGAATGACCATCCAAGACACAGGGACACGAATATTAGGGTGTGATTGACAAGGTCCCAAGAGAGGGGGTGGGTTCTAATTTGATAAACACAGCTGCCTCGATTACTCGAAGGCACGCTTATTTCAGCCATGGTTGATCATCATCGCCCCACATTAGGATTCCATTTCTTCATTTTTAGGGACATGGATCTGTTACCATCAGCTGGCTACCTTGAATGCTCAAAGGCACGCCTATGTGATCACCATTCATGCTTACATGGTGACCATTGCCCCCACAACAGAGGCAAATTAAAGGGATCAAATGTTGCATTAACCCATACCATTTCCATTTAGCCTTCCAGAAGCGCTCATCTTACGAACAATTTTTCTTTTCTTTTCTTTTCTTTTTTTTCCTTTTGAGAGAGTTGGCATACTTGTCAATTCCATTCCGATAGCCATAGATAGAGAGAGAGAGAGAGTAGGGGTGCAAAATGGATCGAATACAGAACGGGGAGAGGGAGAGTAAGGGTGCAAAGCGGATCGAATACAGAACGGGGAGGGGGGAGAGAGAGCACTGATCAGCAATTCAGCACAGCGTTAGCAGCTGGAGGGCGAGTAGAGCTCACAGTGGGTGTAATGGCAGACACAACAAATCAAAATTTCGCTGCCAAAATAGCCATCCATCACCGGTGGGAGCTCATATCTCACCTCCGATATCCGAACTCATGACTCGGAAGCAGCACCAGGCACACCACCACACAACGGTTCCTAGCCCCCCACCGCTGCCGTGGCCGCCCAGCCCCCTGACCACCGGAGGCCGCACCAGCCCCCGCCCCACGGTCCCCACCCCCACCGCAAGTAGAGCCCACGCTTCTGCAAGGGCATGGTCGGCGGTGGAGGGTTTTTGTACGGGAAGTGGGGAGGCGTCACAGCACACACGCGGCGATGGCAAGTGTCTGGCCTTTGAGAGGGCTCAGCTTCGCCTTTGCTCGATCATACAAAACCAACCCTCAAATCTCTTGCTGCACAACCTACTCATTCTAATGTAAGTGGACCTGAGCTGGTTATCACTCATCAGAATGACCGTCCTAGGCACAGAACCACCAACATTAGCGAATGGTTGAATAGTCTCCAAGAGAGAAGAGGGTCGACTCTGATTTGATACCCACAGCTGCCTCAATGCTCAAAGGCATGCTTTTCAGAAAAGGTTGATCATCATCGCCCCTCATCAGCATTCTGTTCATTAGTTCCAGAGAAACGGGTCCAGGTCCATTGCACATCAGATGGCAGCCTCGAATGCTCGAAGGCATGCATGTTCCTATGATCATCATTCATGCTTATATGATGCGATCACTGTTGGCCCTTGACACCTTTTTTAGAAGTTTGAGAAAAACATTTATTTCCCTTTATCCTTCCAGAGATATTCCGCTTACAACCTTTTTCCTTGTCAGTGCGACATGCAGTTCAGACAGTTTCCTTTTTTTTGAGTAAATTGCAATCTCTCCAGGTCTTTTTACCTGAGTTCCAGAAAACTCAGGTCTAAGCAATATCTTGTCAATTTCATTCCAGTAGGTCTAGATGGATCAATGTGGCGCAGTCATCGACCACCTCAGGTGGGGTGGCAGCGAATTCGACCGCACAGCTCGCCTCCTCCACCACCCACGCACGGTGGCCTCCCACTTAAAGTAAGATTTGGATTTGATTGCTCACAGCAAGGACAGGAACAAACTAGATCAAAGTGAAATCAATCCAAGCAAGCTAGGGCTTCCGTACCAACAAAGGTAATAAGTCCGGATGGATCTCCACTCCAAACTAATCCAATAGAGAGGATAGAATAGTTCGATGTGGTGTACTTCAGAGCTGAGGGCTATCATCACTCAGTCAACCCATTAACTTCAACTCTGGAAGCAGCATGTAGCTCATTTTCCCAAATTGGAAACAAATAATTTGATTATAAAGTTGGCAGTAACTTCAAAGACAAAAAGAGAAGAACAATGAAATGTGTACCAGCACAAAGCTAGTGAAATTGCACTGAAAGGGCTCAGCTTCACCTTTGGTCAATCATCAAACCCTACCCTCACATCTCTTGCTGCACAATCTACCAATGCTAACATAAGTGGAGCTGCACTGGTTATCACTCATCAGAATGACCGTCCGAGGCGCAGAACCACAAACATTAGTGAGTGATTGAACAGGCTGCAAGGGAGGTGAGGGTGGGCTCTCATTTTATTCCCACAGCTACCTTGATTGCTCAAAGGCGTGCTTATTTCAGCCATGGTTTATCATCATCGCCCAGATGGCTGCCTCGAATGCTTGAAGGCATGCCCATGTGATCATTCATGCTTACATGATGACCATTGTCCCACGACCAAGGCAAAGTAAAGGGACCAATGTTGCATTGCCCCCATTCTGTTCTCCTTTTAGCCTTCAGGAAGTTCCCACATTATAAATACTTTTCCCTTTGCCCCCTTTTGGAAGAGAGGAGGGAGGGGGAGCATACTTCTCAATCAATTATATAATAAAAGCTGATGACAGGTGACAGCTGCTTGTGCGAAGCAATCAGCTAGCTCTTTTAAACTTCCATTCTTCATCCCAATTGTTGCCAAAAATAATATCCAACATCCAGAGAGAGAGGTCAACAGCAGCTGGAGGATGAGTACAGCTCATGGCAAATTGGCCAAATCAAAACTTTGCAACCATAAGGCCATTCATCACTAGTAGAAGCTCAGATATCACCTCAGACAACCAAACCCTCAATTCAGTAACCGCACCAGACGCCACCACCATACGGTTCCCAGCCCCCACCGCTGCAGCAGCTGCCGGGGAAGAGCATCCAGGCAGATGCGAACGTGTGGTGGAGGCAGCCCCTTAAGTGGAGATCTGGTCGCAGCATAGAGCTAATTTTTCCACATGGGAAACTGATCACTTGAATATATAGCTGGCAATAGCCTCAAAAATGAGCAGAGAAGAAAATTGATGTAAAATCTACCAGTACAGAAGCACTATTCACAATGAAATAGCATTAAGAGGGCCCAGCTTCACCTTTGCTCGATCATATAAACCCAAACCTCACATCCCATGCTGCACAATCTACTCATCCTAATGTAGGTGGAGCTGTGTTGGTTATCACTCATCAGAATGACCATCCTAAGCACAGAACCACCAACATTGGTGAATGATCGAATAGGCTCCAAGACAGGGGAGGGCCAGCTCTAGTTTGATAACCACAGCTGCCTCGATTGCTAAAAGCCATGCTTTTCAGAAAAGGTTGATCATCATCGCCCCTCATCAGCATTCCATTCCTTCATTCTAGAGATAAGGGTCAGGGTCCATTTACACATCAAATGGCTGCCTCGAATGCTCGAAGGCAAGCATGCTCATGCGATCATCATTGCCCATTGACACGATTTATTTCCCTTTAATCCTTTATCCTTCCGGACCAGAGGCAAATCCCTTACCAATTTTTCCTTCTCACTATGAGAGGAGATGCAGTCACGTAGTCACAGCACAGCACAGCCAGCACACAGAGACAAGAGCAGCGAAGGAGATCAAAGCATTGTGACCATAATATCCATCCATCAATCAGAGGAGCTCAAATCTCACCTCGGCTGACCAAACCCCCGACTCGGAAGCCGCATCAGACACCACCGTACGGTTCCCAGCCATTGCCGCCACCGAATCCAGGGTAATGGAACGGCGAGGCGGGCGGCACCCTAGAGGTGGGGAACAGACGCGGCGGCCGCTCGGAAGGTTGGTTGGCGCAGAAGGCTCGACTTGGTCTCAGAGGCGGACCTAACATAGGACATGGGGGTTCAGTTGAACCCCCAAAAATATGGAAAAATAAACTGCTACTGGTAATCCACAACGCAGCAAGCAAATCCACCACAAACTCCATGGACTGGACTGCTACTGGTTATCCACAACGCAGCAAGCAAATCCACCACAAACTCCATGGACTGGACTATCCATCCCAGAAAGGAAGATTTGGATGAGATTGCCACGGAAAAGAAAAGATCCTCAGGACAAAGCTCACTCTTGGAACAATCCAAGCAAGCTAGGCTTCCTTACCAGCGAAAGAAGAGATCAATCCGGCACAGCGGAAGACGACAACGACGCCTAGGAGAGAAGAATTCCTTCGCTTCGAGGGTTAAATGGCGTTGGCGAGAGAATTTGAGACAAACGGCGAAGCAATAGCTGCCGCCAAATTTTTCCTCACCTCGGCCGACCAAACCCCCGACTCGGAAGCCGCATCAGACACCACCGTACGGTTCCCAGCCATTGCCGCCACCGAATCCAGGGTAATGGAACGGCGAGGCGGGCGGCACCCTAGAGGTGGGGAACAGAAGCGGCGGCCGCTCGGAAGGTTGGTCAGCGCAGAAGGCTCGACTTGGTCTAGGGTTTGGGTTTGGGGGGTGTGAACTGCGATCACTAAAAAGTAATCACACACACACATGCATACATACCTACACACAGACACAAGCGAGAGCGAGAGGGAGGGAGGGAGGAGGGGAGGAGGTGATGGCGAGCGTACCGAATCTAAAAAAATGGCAACCGAACAGTTAGAAATCCATCAATGGCGGCTCAGATTTCGTGCTGCCCAACCAAACCCTCGACCGGAAGCCGCCGCTGACCCCGCCGCACAGTCCCCATCCCCCACCACCGTAGCATCAGTGGCTGCCCGAGCGGTGGCCTCCGTGCTAATGCAAAGCGGCCGGGAGGGACGGCCCCGAGAAGCGGCGATCCGAGGCGGCCGCCGCCCAAGGGATCGGCCGGAGCCAACGGCTTCCCTTCCTCATCGCCTCCTTCCGAAAGGGCGGCGGTCTCGGGCAACGCGATCATCGGCCACGGCGGGTGGGAAGGGCGGAATGGTATATTCGAGCGCTCGCCTCGCGTGCTCCCCAGCCCACGCGCGGTTACCTAAACTGGGTGAGTGCAAGTGCAATAATGCTGACTAGGTCGCGTCTAGCGAAATCCACGTCAGCACAATCCTAAGTGGAAGAGAGAGAAAAGAGGAGAGAGAGGCAAGCTGCCCCTCATGCAAGAGATGACCTCTAGCATACTATACGAGGAGTTATGGGCAACTTAGAGGTGATGCTAGCTCTTATTCACGCGTTTTGTGGGCCTTCGCCACAATCTTCTCGATCCCGTGCGTCTCCCACCCACCTCGCGAGCCCATCTTCTTCCCGCAGAAAATTTCCCCAACACCTACTGCTGCAGCGCGCGAAATCCATCCCTCCTCGCGCCAAATCCATCCTCCGTGCGCCAAATCCATCCTCTATACCCCAGATCCAGTGCCTAATCTCTCCAAATCCCCCAAACCATCACATCCAAACAATATCTATGTCGTCTCACCGGTCGAAAAGGGAGGTCGCGCCGTCGCCGCAAGCCATCCCGAGCCCTTCTTGTCCTAGCAATCGGCTGCTTGTGCCTCCACCGCTGCCTCCATTCGCCATGCCGGGCTCGTATCCACCAGGCGCTTGGTTCTTTCCACCGACAGTGCAAGGTGTTGCTGGCTCCTCATCTGCTTCAGGCGCTTGGAGGGATGCGGCCAGTGCATGTCCTCACTCCACCGATCTGAGCTCTAACATGCAAGAATGGTAAATACTAGTATATGTTGCTGTCAATTCTTTGATTGAATGCTTCTCATGTGTCATTTATTTGATTCAATGCTCCATAGCAAATGCTGAAAGATATTGGCCCATCTTCTCTCGTATATTTCTCTGATCTGTCATTTCTTAGCAGTGAGAGTTATGTTAACTATAGCAGTACGTAGTGTGGATTTGGGGTCATATTTTAATCTTGCTATATGTTGGATGCCTATAATTTTACTTGTTTAGATGTCTTAAAAATTAGCTAAGTCCTGGATGTCTATAATTTTGCTGGTTTAGATGTCTCAAAAATTTGCTATGGCTTAGGCATACATATCTTTAAAAAAAATAGCCAATTCTAGATTTTACTATGGCTTGGGCATACATGTCTTAAAAATGAGCAAAGTCCTAGATTTTCTAAATTAAGCAAATCCCATATATATTGTATATTATCCCACTTGTACAGTATATATGTACAAATGCTAAAAATCTGCATGTTTATATCTTCAATTTTGTTTAAGCAAACATGTTTCTATCTTTTATTGCAGGGGAATGAACCCTCGTCCTCCCAACGGTTTCCTTAGATATTTCGATAATCATCCAATCCCTACACAACATGTGGAAGGAAGTCAGACTGTACCAATCAATGTTGACATTGGTGGCAATGATGAAGATGTTGAGAGAACTGAAAAGCGGCTGTCATGGACACAAGAGGAGGATTTGAGATTGGTAGGTTACTTGTGCTTTTTTTATATTCAATATGGCATGATGTAACTAAATTGCCTTTTGTAATAATTTAGGTTAGTGCTTGGCTGAATAACTCGGTTGATTCAAACCATGGTAACTACAAGAAAAACGATCAATATTGGGGAGATGTTGCTGCTGCCTACAACAACACAACCCCCAAAAGAAGGGCACGTCATGTGAAGCAAATCAAAAGTCGTTTCGAGAAAATTAAGAAAAAGGTTGGGTGGTTTTGCTGCTCATGGAAGGAGGTCAACTCAATCTATGTTAGTGGACAAAATGAAGTCCAATTAATTGATAAGGCACTGAAAATGTATGAGGATGATTACAAAGATGGCCAGTTTATGTTCATGTACTGCTGGAAGGTTCTTCGTGATCAGCCAAAGTGGCATGCATATTTAGATGACCTTAATAAGTCAAAAAAAGAAAGTTTGATGATGTGGGGGACATGGGGGAGCAGCTGCCTTCTACTGATAATGCTGAAGACCTTGAACGGCCAATAGGGACCAAAGCAGCCAAGGCACAACGCAAAGGCAAAGGTAAAGACAAGGTCAAGGATTGTATTTTAGAATTAGAAGATGAGCTGCACATGTTTCTAGATACTCAAAACACAGCAAAAGAAGATCGCAATAAGCTATTAGAGGCTCAGAAACATGTTTCGAGCGAGAAGGTTGAAGCCAAAAGGCTCGCTCACCTGGCAGCAGTGGAGAATAAAAAATCAGCTATGCTAGAAACATATCGATCTCTCATGATGCTAGATACAAGTGGTATGACTGACGATATGAGATCTGAGCACATGTTAGCATTGAAGTGTATGAGGGAGGAGCTGTTTGCAAAAACAGATTGAGGTAAATACACTTCCTAATTTTGTTCAGTACTGAAGCAATGGATTTTTTTATATAACTGTGTCTATCAGTGGCTATTTTTATTATGTTTGTGCATACAACGTACTATATAAGTTCAAATATTCATATATAGTAATTTCTATATTCTTGTAGTGGACATAGTAGCCATTAATTATGTCATATAATGCAGTGTACAACTCCTATTCTCTGTTGTGATAATTAGCATGGAGTCAACACTCTAAGAACGTGCCATGACACTTCTAAAAAAGATGCAGTCAACTTATCAGATAGTCATGCAGCAGTTATTACATTTCAGATAAACATGCATCAATTATATCATATCAGATAAACATGCAACATTAATAACACAACCATCCCCCACCCAGTAGCTTCCTATATATACTACTATCTCCTATTCAGAATGTACAGTCCCCCAATCCTTCTTCATTTCTCAACTATGGCACACCTATCTTCCTCCTCAAGTGATTCTGATGAGCTAGACCCATCCAAAATAATCGATGAGTTCATTGCCAAGCAAGATGTCCTAGACTCCTTTGCTAGGCGCCTTGCAGCAAAGATCAAGGTCAAGTTAGCAGCTGGCATATTTCGGCGTCGAAGATGTACAAGGAAGGTCATATGGAGGGATCATGTAGGTGCTCATCAACGTCTTGTAGCAGATTACTTTGCTGAAAATCCTGTCTACCCAGAGAGGATGTTTCATTCTAGGTTTAGGATGCGAAGACCTCTCTTTCTTCGTATTGTTAGATCCTTAAGTCAGTGGTCTTCCTATTTTACTCAAAGGTTAGATTGTGCTGGTCGCGTAGGGCTCTCACCATTGCAGAAATGCACAGCAGCAATACGCAAGCTAGCATATGGTAGCCCTGCTGACTCCCTATATGAATACTTGAAGATTGGCAAGAGAACTTCATTGCAGTGCCTAGACATGTTTGCAAGAGGGGTGATTGATGTCTTCGGTGAGGAGTATTTGAGACGACCCACATGTGAGGATCTTGAGCATTTACTTCAGATTGGTGAATCTCGTGGTTTTCCTGGAATGACAGGAAGTATAGATTGCATGCATTGGCGGTGGGAAAGATGTCCGGTGGCATGGAGAGGGCAATTCACCCGTGGTGATTATGGAGTGCCAACAATTATCCTTGAAGCTGTTGCATCACAGGATCTTTGGATATGGCATGCCTTTTTTGGTGTCGCTGGTTCCAATAATGACATCAACGTGTTGAATCAATCCCCATTGTTCCTTGAGGCATTGAAAGGGGAAGCCCCTAAAGTCCAGTATGTTGTTAATGGGAAGGAGTATAGCATGGGCTACTATCTTGCCGACGGAATATACCCAGAATGGGCTGCCTTCATGAAGACAATTCCACTTCCCCAAACAGAAAAGCATAAGTTATTTGCACAGTATCAAGAAGGGGCAAGGAAAGACGTGGAGCGCGCTTTTGGGGTGCTGCAGTCTCGATTCAACATTGTGCGCCGTCCAGCACGACTTTGGAACAGAAAGAGTGTTGGAAAAATCATGCTAGCTTGTGTCATTCTCCATAATATGATAGTGGAAGATGAGAGGGAGAAAGGTGACACTCCTATTGACTTAAATGATAATCCGGGGATAGTACTGCCTCCTGAAGTAAGTATTGGTGGTAATATCCCTCTCGCTGATGTGTTGCGCAGAAAAGCAGCTATCCGTGCCCGTCCAATGCATTCTCAGCTTAAAAATGATTTAGTTGAGCATATTTGGCATCGGTTTGGAAATAAGCATCATAATTAAATATGGTAGGTTGCTGCATATGCACATATTCACTTTTTACTTATCTGTACAAGCATCTTTATTTATCTTTTGCCTATTTCATTTCAGGTGGATGCTATGCTATAGGTGGTGGCTTCTAAAGTCCTGATATATTTACTTTCAGGTATGCATTCCTAAGTATTGGTATTGTGAGTGTAGTCAGTTCCTTGTAGATATAGCAAAGAACTCGAATGACACAAGTAGGTTGAATCCTAAACATGTGATGTCTCCCTCCCTTTTTCCTGCTGCAGAGTACTCAGAGATTGATGACAGCAAAGAGAGAAGATGGCTGATGCAGTGGATTTTGGTGCAGCTGAAATCAAATGGCAAAGGATTTTGATGCTTTTTAGTCTTTATGTTGTTGTATTGCCAGCTAGATCAAAAACCTCTATATCACTTGTTGCAGAACTTTTTTTTTGCGGGGACACTTGTTGCATAACTTAATTAGTCCTACTTTAATTTAATGTCGTATTGTCATCGTCGTTAGTTATGGAGTAATGTAACCATTTGATTTATCTAATTCTATCTAGCTTGTTTTATTGGAAGCATATCCGGTTAATACAGTGATATGTATTCAGTTGTTAGTGGTGCACCACAGATGGCCACAGAGATGGCAATTAGCGTTGATTAAAATAACTGATATATTTATGCAAGTATTAAATGTTTGAGTGCTTTAGTAGAGATAACCTCTACTCAATTTATTATATTAGCTACCTCCACCATGAGCCACTTGTACTCTTTTTGCTTATTCGTCGTTAGTTATGGAGTAATGTACTCTTTTTGCTTATTTGGCTAAACGGCGGTACTGGTATGTGTACTGGTCTGGACTTTGTCGGAGACAACGGCGGGGAGGTTTTGTGCGGGTTCGGGAGGCAGACGCGGTGCCTTGCCCGCTGCTCGCATGTGTGGGCCCGTTGGGAAAGATCCAACCGCTGGGATGGAGAAACTGTCTGGGTGTAGGTCCCAATGAGGCCCAGCCCAGCTTTTGTCTGTTTAGCCGCTTGAAGGTTGCACCGCCTCCACCGAAAAAAGGTCACCTCATCATCCGGGCAAAGAAACGGGGTGCTTAAAATTAGAGCTCTTTTACGATACTTTAAAACAAATATAAGCCATTCAATCTTTATAATTTAATATTTTAAATTAATTAAGATTTAGTTATACTACCACGCACATCACTAACAGTAGAATCTCCAAAATAGTAAAATTATAAAAGAAACCTATAGCATAAAAGTAATTTCTAAGAGTGATGTGGTTGTTCATGGACAGGAGGTACATCAGCAGCGCCGACTTGGTGGTAGCGCTACATGAGCAGGCATGGCTCTGGTGACATTCAACATGCTCGCGGCCATAGACGCCCTCATGCCCACTATGGTTTTCTTGACTCGTGGTCGGTCCGGCAGTCAACGTCGACGGCAACGATGAGCGTTGACACCATGTCTGACATTGGCCTCTCCAGTGGTCGATGACACGGCCAAGGTGTTCGATCTTATTAGGAAGGCTATGAAATTAGAGCATCCTGCTAATGTTTTAGGAGAAGATGCTAATTGTGATGCCCAATTGGGTGAGATTATGAGTTAGTGAATCTGTCTGAATTGTGTAATGAGTTTTTGTTGTACCGATATGATGTTTTGATCTGAATAGTCATATAGGATTCTTGTAGTTTTGATATGAGAAATATAGGGTTTCTCGGAGTGGAGAACTACAAGAATGATGAGTTTAATCTTTGGTCATGAAGATTGGAGTTTGGATTTTTACACGAGAGCAATGTGGCAACAATGTAATGTTACACAGACATATAATGGAATCTGAAATCTCAACGCAAAAAAATCAAACTATTCAGAACAAAAGTCCCTGTCCTATCAAACTTTCCGTAGCATCGTTCTGTACATGGGAGCTCCACGAGCCAGGATATGGTGCTCGGCGCTCCCAGTAGGACGCCACACTGAATGGGTTCTCCATCTAGCCATCACCGTTGTCGGCACCATCCACCATGAGCCGGTCCTTATCGTGAACTGCTCTTTCATTCTAAGGAGGACCAACTTCACGTCAAACTATAAATAAATCTGCAGTGCCACTTTTTTTGTATTGTAACCAAGCAGAGGATGCTTGATCTGGAAGGAAATTCTTCGATTGTTTCACCATGTAGTATAATTTATCATGTGTAATTAATAATAGATTTGGAGAAAAAGTCTACAATACCCTCATAAAAATTATATTTATAAAGAAAAGTCTATTATACCCTCACAAATCAATAGTCAAATTTAATTTCTATTACCATCCTCTTACTATCAGTACAATGTACTATAAAAAAATTCCCTAAAATTAGGGTATGTTCGTATTGTTTCTGTTTATACTTCTGTTTAGAGAAGCCAAAAATCAATATAACTATATAGTTTTTTGAAGCGATTTTTCTACTCCTGTCGCTCTTATCTCCATCTAAGGATAAGACATGGGTCATGGGTGCATCACATACCCCCTCTTGCTCCCGTCTTGAGCACGCATTTCTTCCTCACTTTTCCCACCGATTGTCCATTATCTCTAAAAGCCATTTTTTTTAAAAACACTACTATTTATTTTTAATCAAAAAATATCAACCGCAGTAAAAAACCATCGGTCATAGCCAATACGAATATCCCTTGTCTTTCCATGACATTTTCTCCGAACCGGTCGCTTCGATAACGCGCCTACTATAGAAACGAATGACTACAAAGATGCAGAATGTTTAATGGAAGAATTGTTGTAGGGAGAGGTAAAGTGGGTCGAGAGGAGTCAAAACAGGCAACCAAAGTGCCGTCTGAATTCAGAATTCACTTATGATCCGAGATAACTTTTTTTGAAAGAGGATGAACCGAGATGCTGATATGCAGAAAATCACAACATCAAACTCACATGGATCCGTACATCAGTCAGACAAATTGAACTGATTTTACCCTAAACCAAAACGTGCTCAGGCAACCTAGAACTAGAATGCTAAGACAAAACTTTTGGTATGAACAGCTTCACTATACTTGCTGACAAGTAGTAACATATTCCACAAAAAGGACCATGCTACAGTGACCATGGCAGGCTCGAGTGTTTGCCCTAAAATTCTCCTTCATGTGTAACCATGTACAACCAGTGTGTTTTCACAAAAAACTAGGCCAACCCTGCAATCTCCTCATCTGCAAAAACCAACACAGAGCATGTGTAATCAGGAGTTCAGGATAATGTAACATATATTAGCAGTGAATCGAAGAGAAGCGAACGCGATGCTTACTGCAATTCACTGTCCTGCCGCAACGCGAGTTTAGCCGTGTCCTTCCACAAGCACACCTCCATTTCTTTCTCAACGAGCTTCTTCTCCGCGCATCGCAGCGCGGTTTCCAGCTCATCAATTCGCTCCTGGTTTCTCTGATGGAGAAGCTCATGAAGCCTTCTCTCCAGCTCAACAGCAGACACTCCGTTGTATTCAGCGTCATCGTCGTCTTCATCCTCAGCAACTTCTCCCATACCATCGTTGAGTTCTTGCCGGTAGTCAGTAATCTCATCCGATGGCTAAATTTCAAAGAAACATCAATATTGACACAAATTAGAGACAAACTGTGCCTTAATCTAAGGGCAACCTTTTGTTGACTCCACAGTGAATGCAAACGAAGACAAGCATATACCTCTATATCATGTTCTTCTTCTGGGAGGAATGATGGAATATCTGAACCGTAGTTAACCTGAAGACGCTCGAGCTCGGCGTGAAACTCCTCTTCAAGCACATCCATTCTCATGCAGCAGCCATCCTCGGATGACTTCTCGTGGCTCACCACCTCCATACTAGACAAAGTGACCTGATCCTCTAAGTGAACATTTGCACTCTCATTCCTATCCGTAACACAACTCGATGAGGTAGACTCAAGATTGCAGGTTTTCGATGCATCATGGCACTGGCTGTTCTTCCTAACTTGGTCTTTGATTTCCTTCAAAAGCGTCTCCATCTCCGCACGCACCTGGACCATCTTGTTAAACTCGTCGGACGTCTTGGCCAGGAGGAACACTAGGCTTAAACCTACACCGAGGTCAGAAGGCCTCGTGTCGCTGTCGGTTTTGCATACTGAAAGTGCAGAACTGGGAGTGTTAGTGATTAATAAGTAAACATGACCTGATATATATCGATATATGGCTTATTTCTGACCAAAAAAATTATATATTTTAAACAGGAATCACTTCGTTGCTAGATACTCATTTGAAAAATCGAAGATCCACCTTTTCTTTATCCAAGAAAAGCACGGTCTTGCACTAGCAATCGAACCACAAGCGTGAGACTGGGACTGCAAATTCAGAACTCACAGTTTCTGACTGCACACTGCAGCCTATAGGTCACAGGAATGTTGGTAGAACTTGTGTCATATGTACATGGCTTGGCTGCTGCCTTCCACCAAGCAACAATGAAAAATGAACTACATGTAACAAGTTTCTCTGCGTAAGCCTGAAGAACAGTGGTTCATACAGCCTCTCAATTCAACTCACTCAATTGATAATGATGTCAGGTGAAGGAAACTGTGCCACGCCTTCCGATTCTGAGATGCACAGGAAACTTCTCCAAACGTTTCTTTTGTCATCTGCAGCATGATCAAACATGATTATGCGTGTAACTGTTCAGATATATTCAGTCTGGCTTGGAGATCTGGTGTCGAAGTTGATCCAAATTCGTACCGTGTCTGTATAGTATACTATATCGCCTTATGCCAGTCGTGGCATGACAGGTGTCAGGGTCATGCGCAGGTTGTATCAGACATGGTGTCAATCTGTAGCAGCCGACTCTGATTCAGTTTCCTCTTCGTGTGGAACCCGTTTCCTTCACCCTATATATGTACCCTAATAGCCCATAGAAAGATGAAGCGTTTTATTGTAATATCTCCTAATTATAATGATTTGCCGTTGCACGTTCATAGTTTTTTTCTATAAAGGTTTTTCACATAAAAATTCGTATCTTTCATCTTTATTTTTATATTGATGATTACTCAAGAAGAGTTTAGACATATTTTCGGATGTATTCAAGACATTCAAGAAGTGTAAGATTACGATTGAAAGACAAACTGGTGAGTATCACGGTCACCGCCTATGGCTGCCTGTGGGGGAATTACGAATTGAGGATCAGGGGATGGAATCCCAAATCTGGATGTGTGTAACTACGTAGGGTGTGGGACACTTGTACCCTGCTCTTCAGTTTTTAACTCTTGTTTAGGCCTTTTTGGGTTGAGCCTCCATCTGATGGCCATGGCCCAACGCAAGATGCAATGGCCCAGGCGCCAGCACAGCAGCCAACAAGCCGGCCAACTGCAGTACCACACAACCGCACGTGCCTGCCCGCCGGCGCCGGTGCCTCGAAAGAGATAGGTCCATCGACGGCGGGATTCACCGGAAGTCCAGGGGCTCAATGCCGGCAAGCCCGGGTAGGTGCCCACCCTGCCCGGATGGTTCGCTCCGCCTGTGGTGTCGCCCCTTATTAGTTGACACCGCCAGGCCACCAAAACGGTGAATTGGCCAAACTAGCAGCCGAATAAGGTTAGAAGAGCTCGCTTGGGAAGAAGGCGGAGCTGTCCTCTCCTCGCCGCCGTCCGTAGTGGCAACCTCTCCGCCGTTAGCTCCGCCTCCTCAGAAGGCGAAGAGCCCCTTCGTCGTGGGCACGGGGAGCTAGGCGCCTACCACGGCCGGCCGGGGGCGTGCTCGTGTTGTCGTGCGGGCGATCATCCATCGCCATTGCCCGTCGGGCGACGATCGAGGAACAGCCGAACAGAGGACATGGTTCATAGCATCTCCATGTTAGTGGATTTCACACAAGAATCGGCGTGAAACTATCGAAAACTCACCTCTTCTTTAACCAAGAAAACCACGAAGTTGCACGAACAAAGAGTCGAACAGCGGCACAAACGCAATCCTATTTACACCGAGCAATCCCAAGAAATCCAATAAAAACCGCACCAAAACGACGAACCAGATCGCGCACCTGAGGTGGAGACGGACGGGTGCTCGCACTTCTCCGCCGTAATCTCCTCCTTCCCCTTCCCACCTCCGCCCTTCATCCCGAGCCTGGCCAGCCGGGCCCACCTGAACCTCGGCAGCAGAGACCTCGCCTTCCCCACCGCCGCCGGAGAGCGCGGCGTCACCACCGGCTCCTCGGCCCCGAGCTCCTCGCCGTCGTTGAGGTAATCCAGGATCCTCCTGTTCCTCCTCTCGGAACAAGCCATGAGAAGAAGGCTGCGCCTGCCCGCGCGCCGCCCGAGAAGAAGAGGAGGGGAAGCAAAGCCGAGGTGGGACTGCAAAGCGGTTTTCAAATTGGAGCGGGTGGCGTCGAATGGATCGTGGTCGTGGCTGGAGCGAAGGTGGGGCCCAGGGGAGTGGCGGTGGGGCCCGCAGACAGCTACTAATCCATTCTCTGATGGCTAGAGGATGAGACGAGACGCCATATTATTACGAGTTTCTTAAAGATCACATATCATTTGTAGGTCAGGTGTTGCATTTTGATTTGAATGTTGGGTTTGTGACGCTGGAGGTTTGCCTGTTCCATTCCTACCTAGAGGTCCCATCGAATTTTCTATGCAACTTCTTGCATCATAAGTGGGATAATACCATTCTAGTAACAAGAACTTAGAAATTATTCTCAAGCACTTGAATTTTGCAAGACTCAATCCATAAAGAAAAAAAGGGGTTATTCACTTAGACACTTGTACTGAAAAAAACAGAACCCGGAGACTGATGCAATTGCTGCTGGGGTGACTAAAGTACCAAACCACGCAAGCTGCAACCTCATGTTTTCGGGCCCCTTGCCCTCTCAAGAGTGGAGACAGAGCAAAGCAAGAATCATGGAAACATGGAACCTGCCAAATGGCTAGTACCCACGCCTTATCTGACCGGATCAGCTTAAACGCAAAGCAAGCGAGCAACGGAGAAACCGAGCAGACAGAATCACAGGATCCCTAACGAATGCGGAATACATGAACCATTATCAAAGTATGTATAATGATATTGATAGGAGTAGCATGTAAAGATAACATATACAATAATTTATCTATATAGTTGTCTGTAATAGCCTCATACAATTAATATATTATCTATACAATGGTATAGACAGTAATAAGCTATCTATAAAACTATCTGTTAAATAGTAGACGATATCTTTCTATCTCTTATTTCTCTCTTCTTCACATATCTAAAATTTTACATGATATACGTTTATAGATAGTTAACATATATCATTGTACATGCCTCAGCCTCGATTGACCAGCGTCCATCGCCGGCCCGGCGCGTGACCGCTAAATACCAACTGTTTCTGTCCCATCTTTTTGTTCTGTTCGTGCGTACGCGATCGAGAGGCATTTAAGTAGCAACATTGCAGCGGCAGCAAGTGAAGCAAGTGAAAGGAAGATGCCGTGTAGGGTGACACAGCACTGTCACTGTTGTTTTCTACTTTTTGGTTTCTATTTTTTAAGAAACAAAAGTAAGCAGAGCGATTTCTCCAAATAATTTTTTAAGCTCAAAAATATATCTATTATCTACAACACGTTTCTATTATTTAAAAAATATAAATAAAAACTATTGATAACAGTTAAAAATATCCATCGTAGTTCAAAAAAACGGAGCCATACATATCTTGCCTTCTTGATTGGTACCTCTCATCTTATGCGTTATAATTATTGCGCCCTAAGCGACTCCGGTTACGCGATTAAGCCACGGTTGTCGTGTCGCTGAGGCGGCCATGGAATGGAACGGGATGGAATCGAGTCATCAACCATCAGAACCAAGGCGCTTAGACTTCTTAATTCTTTTGATCCCTTTCGAAATGTTGGGTTAAGCTGTAGCGTTGCACCCAGGTTGAGTACAGTGAGGAGACGATGATAAGTGGGCGCAGCGATCAATGCTTTTGATTCCCTTGGTTTTTGCTTGCTGCGAGAGAGGACGAGGTATTTCCTTTTTAGTTTATAGTTTATAATTTTATCCGAACAAACGAATAAAACGATTTCTTCATCATTTCTGAAGCAGATTATCGAGACAGTCTTTTTGAATCGGCTTATCGGCATCTGGTTCGTCCGCACAAACGCTCACGATAAGACAAAAACTATTAGACGCAGTCGAAAAAAATCCACCCGAGATCTTGTAGTAGGAATACTGCTCGAGCAATGCGACAGGAAGTGCCACTGAATGCTGACGAAGGAATATCCGATGTGACAAGGAGTAGACCGACTATCTCGAGTGCATAAAGCCATGCTCTTCTGGGTTGCGGTTGATGTTTTTGATTGTGGTTGGTGGCTTTTGTCTGTACTTTTTGAGACAGCAACGAACGGCGAAAACACTGGCACGAACAACAAACATGATTTTTAGCCTTAGAAAACCGTTTGGAGAAGGGACTTTGAGAACCCACCCTCTTTGTTTCAATTTTCGGAGAAGCCAAAATTAAAAGCTATAAAAACAAAAAAGAATAAGACCTAAGAACATAGATTTTGGGCTTGTTTGGTTCCTGGCCTAAGGGTGCCACAATTTACGATAACATTTTTACCAAACTCGCATAAGGTTAGTTCATCAAAATCCTTGCCACACCTTGGCTAGCAAAAGAAATCTTGCCACTTTTTTGGGTCACTTTTGGCAGAAAAAGAATTTTGCCAAAGTATGATTACGAATCAAACTGACGTCTAACTCAATCAAACTTGTCTAACTTAGAATGTGGCAAGGTTAGGCTGCAAACCAAGGACCCTTTGTCCCTGTCCCAACCTATCGTTGGCATTATCCATTTTTATTCTTGTCTGTTTGGTGCGCACAAAAAAAAATCTAGGTATCTTTGGGGAAAAGGGCAGGGAAGTGGTCGTGCCACTGGTTATCGGGCATGACTAGAAATCATATGGGCTCTGCCCGCGCAGGTTCGAATGTTTTTGCCTTCTCTCTGCCCATGAGCCCGATGGCCGAATTGGGCTCATATTTCTTCCCTTTACGCCGTTTTTGGACACGTAATTATCGGCCTCCCCAACCTGGCCATCTAGGGGTTGTTTGGTTGCCAGCCACAGTTTACCATGCCTAAGGTTAGGCAAGTTTGACCAACTTTGGGAGCTGTTTGGTTGCAGCCACAGTTATGGCAAGATTCTCTTCCAGCAAACTAGGTCCCACGCGTCAGTGACTCAAAAAAGTGTGGCAAGATTCCCTTAAGCTTGCTTAGGTGTGGCAAAGAATTTGAGCACCTCAACTTAGGCAAGTGTGACAATTTTTGTTGGCAAAGTGTGGCTAGTAACCAAACAGCCCCTAGGTCTTTTTCCTTACTCTTTTTCATCCCAATGGGGTTTTTTTTAATGAGAATTTTATTTTCTTTTGACATGACAATGGCCGGATTCTTTTGGGTTTAAAGTTGGTTTATATTTGTACTATATATAGTAATTAGTTTTTAAATAATGTGTTTTCAAGGTATGATCAATTGAAAAATTATAGTAAAAAATGTACTGAATTCAGCTGTATCGGTCAAAATCGCATACGACTATTTCTCTCTGCGTACTACCTCTCACGAATAGACAGAATTCAAATATTTATATCATAAACCATAAATCATCAGCTCAACAGAACGCACCATTTGAATGTTTGCAACTTTTTAAGGTGTAAAGTTGTCTAACACAACTAAAGGTTGAACAAGCGAGAGATCACGTGACCGAATTTAAAAAGCACACAAATCATCACTGAGACTTGTAGCTGTGGCCTAGCATTCAACCAATCGTCGTAGACACATGCCCTTGTCTTTTTAAACCAGAGAATTTTTATGTATATTCTACTACTAAAAAGTTGGTAGTATAAATCAAATTGGTCATTGATTTCTTAAGTGTAATGTTAACTTTTCCTTTTAGCTCTAAAATATTTTCTATGGATATTATCGGCTTCTCCCAGATCCTAATCCCCATCTTCTGTCGCAAACCAACTCCTTGCATTAACGCCTCTCCAGCGCGCCACCAGCGGACCAGCCACAGCTCCGTCGTCCATGTAGGAGACGCGGGTGGCCGTGCCTACCAGGAACGCAACCACCGCCACGACGCTCGCCTGGTCCCCGACGTTGCGCGGTCGCGCACCCCTACCGCCTGCCTCGGAGCCGCGGCGACAACACGCCGCCTCCTCTCGTACGAATTTTTTTAATGAATAATTCATTTTTATTCAAAATTACAAAAATATACCCGCGAAATTTTTTTTTACAAAAATAAGCTTCAGTCACCCAATAGGCAACGACTGGAGCCTATCACCCAATCAGGGGCCGACACAATCCCTGTCGCTCTACCCTGGAGCGACTGCATCCATTCGCCATCCCGTTGGGCGACTTTCATGCAGTTGCTCGATAGGGAGGCAACTGGATGTAGTCCCCCGTGAATATTTTAAGTTTTATCAATTTTATAGTTTTAAACTGGTAAAAATCTGCTGAAGTTGTAATAAAAATTTATGTTCATTATATGTTGTAGGTGCGTAAATAATTTTGCAAAAAAAAATTACGAACAATTGACAGTAAAACGAATGATACATACGATGGTAAGTGATATTTTGATGTTACTGAGAATCTTCGTGTAGTTGCCATCATTGAAGTTCACTATTCGTTTGGAGCGTGCATCAAGTAAGTAATGAGGAGTAAAAGTAAGCACGATACAGTACTAAAAAGTTCACATCGTAAATAAAAAACGTAAGCAGTACATGAAACAATGGTATACAATCAGGCGCCACCCTGGCCTGCCCCGTACCCACGCCCGTGTCCTCCTGTATGGCCCCGCTTGGCCGTCCTCCGCTGCAACAGGTTATGACGCTCCGAAAACGTAAAACGACCAGGAGCGTGTCGCGCCCGCCTCTGAGCTGGTGGAGTCAGCTGCACCTCTGGCTGTGTGCCCTCCGGTGCAGTTATTAGGAATAAGCATACGTTCCAACTGTCTTGTCAGATAGACTCATGATGTAGCAGGTCACCGTAGACAAGCCAGTCGGAGACAAACTGGTCGTAGGATAACTCACGACTATGTGGTTGTAGAAAAACTTATGACTAAGGAGTAGTTGTAGTAGGACTTATTACCTACATGATCGTAAAAAGACATATGACCAAAGAGTAGTCGTAGTAGGACTTACGACCCACATCGTCATAGAAAGCTTTACAACCAAAGAGTAGTCGTAGAAGGGCTTACAACTACCTTGTGAAGCTTTTCTCTTATCGATAAGGGGTATACTCAGAGAATATAATGACATAATAATTTGAGAATTATTATACCCTCGTCATCTAGCCTCCAACTTCAAGTGAAAATACCTTACTTGAGAAAGTGACGTACATAGGTGTAACATCCCAGAAATTTTGACCTTGTAAATATGGAGCTCTTAGTAATATATTTTGTTTTATTTTGGATTTGAATTTCATGGTGTTCTTCCAGATATTTGGTTGAGGTTCCCAAAATTTAAAATAAAAAGAAAATATACAATTAAGAAGGTAAATTCAAATTGTAATTAAGAATCTGAAAAGATGATCCAGAAAAGTTGGGGGAGGAATTTAAAATAAATCTGGATTTTATACCAAGATATGTGCAAAGAGTGAACCCAAAAGTAACCAAAAAAAGAAATGGATGGAGTTAGGCCGGCCGAAACCAGCCCAACCCCATCCCTTCTTCGGCTGTGCGGCCCAATTCCCCGCCGGCCCAGCCCCCGCGCGCAGCGCGCAAGCGCTCACTGGCGGGCGGACCCCGCCCACGCCCGCGCGCGTCTCCCTGACCGCGGGCCCTCCCCGCCCGCGTTTCCACCCGTCGCTGCCAGCGGGCCCGGCTTCGCCCGACTGCTCTCCCTCTGGCCGGTGCCCTCCTGCGCCAGGCTCTCTTTCTTCTTCCTCCTTCGCCCGCGTGCGCCGCGCCATCATGCTTCTGCTCAGCTCCTGCGCCGAGCGCCCCCGTGGCAACCATGCGCCGGAGTTGCCCTACCGAGCCGTCCCGTCGCCCGGTGGAAAAGCCTGCGAGGCTGCTTCCGCCCCTGGTTTCGTTGCCCCGCCCCCGGTACGGCGCCACCGCCCGCAGTTTCCCTCCGCCCGGTCGCTTCGGCTCGGCCACGTGGCGCCGGTCGTCTGCCGCTCCGCTCGTGCGTGAGAGGCAGTAAAGCTGAGGAGACCGCACGGGGGGGGGGGGGGGGGGAATACGCTTCGTCACTCCACAGCTTTGCCGGGCATTAAAGCCGCCTGCGTCACCATCTGCCACCGCCACCTGCTCCGACAGGACCAAACGGCCGCCCGCCCGTTGCTAGCTTCGTTCGGTCGCCTATAAGAGGCACTGGGCCCTCCATTGAGTTCCCCACGCCGCACTCTCTGGTCTTCCGAAGGTAATCGAGCACCCGTGCACTGTAGCCACCGGCGAGCCCTTCGTTCCCAACTCCGGCCGCCCGAGCTCCCCATCGATCCGAGCCACCAAAACCCGATTCTTCTCACCCACACCACCTCCGGAGCGTCGCGAAGCTATCCCCGGCCTCGCCCGAGCTTCCCGTCGCCTGTGGTTCGCCATCACCGAGCACCTCCCCGAGCCGCCGCCACCGCACGCTGCTGGCCTACCTCCGGCGCACCTCAGCCTCCGTCGCCACCACCACCAGCATCACCGCAACCCCAGCGTCGCGTTTTGCCACTTCCCCGGACCTCCCCGTCATTCCCTCGCCGCCGGCCACCGTCGCCTCTGTCCACTGCTGCCTGGCCCCTCCAGCAGGTATCCCTCAAAAGGGTTAACTACCCTTTATGGGTAGGCAACGCCTCCCCGCTCTCCTGGCTAGCACCGTTACTCTTCCCCCTCCCAACTCCCCGGCCGCGTGCGTTCGAGCCTCCGGCTCCGCAGCACCAGGTTGAGTTTTCTGCGTTTTATTTCGGGCTGACAGGTGGGCCCCACCTGTCAGCGGCTACAGCACCCGAGCGGCCCGCTGACCATTGGGCCCCACCAGTCAGTGGCACACTGACATGCGGACCCCACAGAACAGTAGCCGGCCCACTTGTCAGAGACACAGTACCTAAGCAAATAAAATAAAAAGAAAATGAATTAAAAACTCCAGTGGGACCCACGTGTCAGAATTTTACATTTTCTAGCATTTCACAGAACTGAGATTTTCAAATGGGCATAACTTATTCATTTTAGCTCCAAATTAAGTGAAACAAATTTCTAAATTTGTCTAAATTCAATATCTATCCAATGAAACCCGAACCATGATTTTTGGAGTTCATTTCAATTTCTGGTGATATTTTGAATGATTGGTTGCTTTTCTTTTATTTGGGTATGTCGCACGATTAAATAGCATACGAGGCTCAAGAAGAAGAGGTTGAGGCAGCCAGCTTAGAAGCTTCAGAAGACCAAGACCAAAATCCCCGTGAACCAGGTGAGTTAACACTTTGATCATTTTGAACCTATGATTCTGTAAAGTTAATTTCTTTTAAATTATCAACATGCATGCTGTTATTTTATGTGGTAAACTATGTCCATTTCCAGAAATGGTAGTTATACACCTAATATAATGCTTGTTAATAATGATCCGTTGAAAAGCTTGGACATGTGAACCTTGTCGCCTTAGCAAAATTTATATTATCATAGCTTTTATCAGTAAGTCCAAATAAATATTGTGATGCTTAGTATTGCTAAATAAAATGGGGGTACATAGTTGCCCCAAAAATAACACTTGCAAAGTATGATATGTTTTGGGGACAGTCATGGATGGAATGACTGTAGTAAATGGACACAATATTTTCTACCTCCGAAAAATCCTTAAATTGCTTAAATACCTGGATGGATGGTTTGGGGGCTGATATGTGGTGCAGTGGTTGCATAAAATGTGGGATGTGGTAGAACCATCCGGGTAACCTTAAGGACTGAATCTTGTCATGTCAACCCGTGTAAAACAGTACAATCACAAGTCTGTAAAATACAACTTGGCTAAGTAAACTTATCAAAACCCCGGACTCATCTCACTGGTAGTGGATAGAAGTGGATACGCACGGGCAAGGGAGGCCCTAAGGGACACCAGTGGAGGGTGAAGTTTCCCAGCTGTCCTAACGTTGCGGGAAGTAGGAGCCCGACTGCGTTAGTGGCTGTGGGAAACATCCCGCTCATAGATGGGACCCACCGCAAGTGGGCGGCTACCCATAAGGTGAGATGAGAGAATGGATTAGATATTTTGAAAAGTCACTGTGATGGTCTGCTTAACCACACTTCTAAGGAATCGTGTGGGCCAACGAGTTGATTGTCTCTTGTGGTGAAAGTGTACAAACTCTGCAGAGTCAAAACTATTCGAATAGCCGTGCCCACGGTCAAGGGCGGACATGGGAACTTAACTAGATATAGTTCTATTTCAAAAATCTTGGTGGGTGATAATGGAAATGTGTAAGACCGCTGATGGTCCTGGTTTGGAATTGTCCTGGGTGTCGTCCCAGTGGTAAGTTAAGTGGCTATAACGCTAAAATATGTATATGATACAGATGCCATGTAACGGTGGATGGAATCTGTGTCAATTATAAGATCAACTTACGTTACCAATACAAGTCTTGAGTTTAAAAGTGCTAGGTCTTAAGAATTTTTAAGTAATTGTATTCAAAAGCACTCTTCGCAAAAATAAAATAAACCTGAGCCATCCTTTGACTAGCCATACATGTTATATATTGCATTTGGTCTGTTGGCTTGCGGAGCACGGGATTGGAGTGCTCACACTCGCTTTTGCGACAAAATTCAGAAACAGGAACTCAAGGACATTACGCCTATGAGGAGGCCCCTACCAACGTTGGCGGAAGCAAAGGAGATATATAAGGCGTAGGCCACGATGGTTAGACATAGACAAGTGGACCCTTGGCTTTGTGTACACATATGTTACTAGATCTCCGGTCACATATACTGTACACATTACCCTACTGGTCACTTGCCTGTGGATTTTGGGTTTACTTTTGCTACTATTTCCGCTGCATTTATGTAATGAAAACATTTGGCCAAAGCGGCCCTTTTGTAAACATTCACCCGATGTGGTGTATTTCAAATGCTGTAATATTATGCGATGTATGATATGATCCAGCAATGTACCTATGTGCACTAACTACTGATCCAGGGATTAGTGCAGTGAAACACAGTAGATTCCGGATTGAAAAATATGGGTCTGACAATAGGCAGCATACGACACGACTTCGGCCAACCTTGGGGATTTCTCTGGAGGAAAAAAGGTTTTGGCTAGACGAAAAGGGAGGCAATAAGATCACGATGTTCCAATTTGTAGCTTGGGCAAAGAACGAAAACCGATGGAATTCATGGCACCGCACAAATGTTTCTCTACATTAAAGACGCGTAAAAGAAAAGGAAAAAATGATGAATTCATTGCTAGTTTAAATTGGGGCAGTTTCCAAGTAAAGATGATGGGGGGAGAAATGGCCCTTGGCCGGTTGGAGATTCAAGCCTGTTGGTCTAGGCACAGGGTAGAAGAAAAAGAATAGTAACTATGGCCTCAAGGATAAAAGGAAGGAAAGAAGAAAGGTAAAATAAGAAAGGAAAAAAGCAGTGTGGTGGCTGGGGATTAAGTGAGCCACACAAGAGTCAGTAGAGGGATGGCTTTTCCCAAAGGAATTTTCTTTTTATTCATATTAAACTTTAATTAATTCAAGAAAAATACAAATAAAATCCCAAAATTTTTAAATAATTAATTTCAAATTATTTTTTTAAAAAGTGATTTTTAAATAATTAATTTTAAATTATTTTTTAAAGAAAGTAAATTTTTGGGATGTTACAACTAGCATAGGAAGCGGTCCCTTATTAGAATAGTAATCCTCGAGTTTCGTTGGAAAACTCGTTAGTTGCAAAGGTCGTGTCTCTCTTTTTTGTGAAGTGGACACCACCTTGGCTTGTTGTCCTTCTACATGGGTGATTTGCCTTTGCACCGATCGGAGTATTGCTTAGGGTTCTGTAGCTTTTTATCGTCTACAGCCAAGACTTCCTTTGAACTGTCAGCTCGAGGCTTCTAACCTTTAGCATTGTTCTTGGATTTCTTGGCTTTCTCCTTCCTCTTGCTGCCTTCACCTTCCTCTTTGGGACTCTGATTGACCTGATCAATGGATTTAGTCCATTTGGTCACCTCAACAACAGTTGTGTGGCGATCAACCATCTCAAAGAGCTCCGCGACAATGGTCGGAGGGTGCAAGGCAATGTCCTCTGTAAACCTCCTATTGCGGACTCTCTACTTGAACGCCTTGATGTCAGAAGCATCAAAGACCTCTGGAATTAAATTATGAAGCGGGTTAAAGCACCTGATGAATTGCCGTAGGGTCTTGTTATTGTTCTGCCGCATCCGATGCAGGTCGTCCTCTTTCCTGGGGTAGTTGTACGTGCCCTAGAAGTTGGCCAATAGAAGATTGTAGAGGTGTTACTACGAGTAGATCGACTTGAATGGTTGGTTGAGCAACCATGATCGAGCAGACCCTTCGAGCACGTTGGAAGATAGTTTGCCATAACGTGCTCATCTCCTCCTACCGCCTGAACCGTGGTCGTGTAAATTTGAAGGAACTCGATGGGATTCTGGGACCCACCAAATTTCTGCATGTTTAATGGGCCACCGCGCACTGCTCGGAGTTCAGGGATGAACGCCCGACATCCGGTAACTAGATCTTGATGCCTCATTTACGGGAAAGGGCAATTAGCATCACCAGGTGATCATACCTGATGATGCCCAGCAGTGGACAAACCCGACCTGTAGTAGGCCTCGTCCATACGAGGGTAGTACTCCCCGTACTTCATCAGCCGCTGTAGATTCCTTGCTTGAAGTGGTGATCAATCGCCTCCTTGGTAAACTCACCGATCCAGAGTCGTTCGAGGAACTCTCATTCGGCTAGAGTTGTGGTTAGGAGACTGTTATGACCTGTCATCATATCGAACCCCACGGGGTGAGTTCTGTGAATGACTAGCTGCGGTTGTACCTGTATGACTCCCGAAGTTATGCCGGTGAGGCTGCTTGAATCTGTCCATCATGCTGCGGAGCCTTCGCGTGATCCCTTTGGTGAAGTGGTCATAGCCTGGTGCACGAGCGAGCTCTGGAGTTGGGTTCTTAAGCAAGTCATTATGCGTTGGAGTGCTTGAGCCTCTTCAGACTGGTATTGGGCATGCCCAGGCAAGGATTTCTGGGTAGCCAGTCGTCTAGTTTGGGCGATTCTGGGATCCTTAATCTCTGAGGTTGGTTGTGGCCACCTTAAGTAAGAGTGATTATTTCTAGAATTTCTTTCACACTCATCAGAGAACTGACTTGGTTCATCACTGGAGGTTCCCTCACCATCCTCACGAGAGGTGGCAGGGTGTGACCAGCGGGGAGGATCCTCAGGTCTTCTTTCGAGAGAGTGATTAGAATCTACGGGGAGGGCAAAGACCTGTTTAGAATCTCCACTTCCAAGGGAGAACCCCTCACTTGAAGAATGGTCCAGCGAGAGCATATCGCGGCCTGGAGTAAACCCCGCTAGGTAAGGGAATTTTGGGTTATAACTATCTTCGGTGGGAGTTGAACTATACGAGAGTGCGGACGGACTCACAGGGAGCCTACCCACACTCTCTGTGTGGACAACTGGAGAGTTACGATCACTAGTTGGTGATGAATTCTCGGAATGACAGATTCTAGGGCTCGCTAAAACTGCTCAAGCGATCGCTGGGGGACTCGAACATTTAGGGGGTGGGCCCCTCATAATGTTGCGAGTCCTATTCGTGGTAAGATTGACCCTTGCCATCCAAAGAAACTGGTTCCTCCATCTGGCGTACTGCTGTGGGGGATATGGATCCCTTTCGAGGCTTTCCCGCGGTGTGATCTCTGAGATTTTGGGATGGATCTCCTGGGACAACCTCACCGTCGAAAGTAAGCATCGTCTGCTCGTAGTCGTAGCAGGCATTCATGTCAAGATCTGTGTGGTCGGTCAGGTCAAACCAGTTCTCTTCATTCCATTCTTCTGCCATTAGGACATCAGAAAAAAGAGAACCTGTCGACAAGCAAATTACCGGAGTCTTGGAAGAATTACATCCACGGACGGCGCTAACTGTTGATATTTTAATACAAATCTTACATATGATTTATTGGATTCAGGGAATCTCTTAGAATACTAGGCTATGGTCATGCATAAAGAAGACGCGAGAATTTTTATACAGGGTCGGGCATTCTTCTGGGAGAATAATAACCCTACTTCCTATGTGGTTTTTGCTTAGAGAAATCGATTACAACTAAGAGTAATGCGAAATGCCTAGCACTATCTCCTGATCTGGTGTAGTTCCCTCCCTTTCTCTCTGGCATTAACCTTTATATAGTTGATGAAGCGACGTCCGTTTTCCTGTGCCAAAAGACGTCTCAACGCTTTGAGAGATAACCGTCTGGCGGAAGTTATTGTCAGAGAGACATGTTGACCCATTCGTCGTATGACGTTTGTTGTCAAAGAGAGAGAGATATCATATGCGGTTATTAGGATAAGCGCACGTTCTAACCGCCTTATTAGACAAACCCACGATGTAGCAGGTTGTTGTAGATAAGGCAGTCGAAGACAAACTGGTCATAGGAAGAACCATGACCACGAGGTGGTCGTGAGTTAACTCATGACTATGTGGTTGTAGAAAGACTTACGAATAAGGAGTAGTTATAGTAGAACTTACGATCTACATGGTCGTAAAAAGATTTACGATCAAGGAGTAGTTGTAAAAGGACTTACGACTATCTTGCCAGTGGCGAAGGGCCCGATAGGGCAAGGTAAGGCTTGGGCCATACCTTGATTTTTTGCAGCAAGCCCTCATATACCCCCCTATTCAGTATCCAATAGCCCAATAGCTACTAACTAGTCAATGTAAATGTAAACCCTAGACTGCTCCCTGCTCCCTGCCTCGGCTGCTCCCTGCCTCCCTGGACGGCTGGACCCTGGGCGTAGCCGGCGGCGGGCGGGCGGCAGCCACCGGTGGGCAGTGGCTCTGGGCGCTGCCGCGCTGGGCAGTGGCGTAGCCGACGGCGGGCGATGGGCGAGCGGCAGCCACCGGTGGGCAGTGGCGCTGGGGGCTGCCGCGCTGGGCAGTGGCGCTGGGCGCTGCCGCGCTAGGCAGTGGCGTAACCGGCGGCGGCCTGGGCGTAGCCGGCGGCGGGCGGCGGGCGGGCGGTGGGCGGGCGGCAGCCATCGGTGGGCAGTGGCGCTGGGCGCTGCCGCGCTGGGCAGTGGCGTAACCGGCGGCGGCTTGGGCGTAGCCGGCGGCGGGCGGGCGGGCAGCAGCCACCGGTGCGCAAACTCCGGCGTTGACAGGGTTGGAGGAGCTTGAATGGTATTGCTTTCGATCTGCCCCACCTCATTTTTTCCCGTCCTCCGCCGCTGTATCTTGTACCCTTATCGATAAGAAATATACTTAAAAAATATAACAACATAATAATTTAAGTATTATTGTATCCTCGTGACCAACCCTCTGCCGTCGTCATTCGACGTGCGGCGGTCCTGCGTGCTCTCGGGCAACATGCCTCAATGGCCGTTAAATTGCTCGAGTCGAATACTGGTACAAGGACCTGTGGAATGGTTGAATCAATGTTTGATTTTCAATTTCTCAGGATCTGGCACCAGCTTGCATTATCTTCTTTTGCATTTTCAGCTGAGGACAATCCAGCAGTGCTTGCACTAATCTCAACGTATATAAAAAGATAAGTAATATTTATGTATCATTTATCGTATTTTAAAAATTATATAAATCACTATTAAAAAACCTAGTAGTACCTCCCAAAAAATTAAAAAGGCTTATATTAAATGAAAACCTATATGTGCTTATATTAAATGAAAACCTATATGTGCTTACATTAAATGGTGTGTACGGTCAAGGAGCTCTTCAAACAAAACCAAGGATAGAATGGATGGAATCGCATGTTCGACCGCGAGCATCATCAGGGGGTAGCCCTGAAGAATCCGACCGGTCATCTTCCACCGTGCGACCGTTCGCCGCTCGTGCGCACGTGACAAAAAAATGTTCCAGTGGGGAAAAAAAATCTACGAGAGATCATGAGACCACGACGTGCGGACGACCGACGAAACCCACCTGCGGACACCGTGCGGAGACTACTGTCACTCATCTGATCATCTCCCCTTGGCCAGTCAGCTCCTGCGTTTGTTTTCCACGGAGGCACGCAGCTACGCACGCATGCAGCCAATAACCATCCGCTGGTAGTATCCGGAAGAAGCGACACCTCAGAATCTTTTGCACTGTTACATCGAGGACATGGAGCTACGGTTTGATTTGAAAGGTAAAACCATACGGATGACGATCGAGGAGTCGCTCCAGGTACTACTATACGTACAGTATTTTTATGGACGACGATCGAGAAGGTCACTCCAGATACTGCTCTACATTCAATATATCTATTATATTATTGAAACAAAGGTAGATTGAGCTACTACATTCGCTCTTAAAGGTAAAAATTCTCATGTTAATCAGAAAAAAAGAAAGATCTATATCGTTGATCGTGGTGGATCAGATAAGGGCGAAACTAGAACGAAAATAATTAGCGTTCACTATTTCACCGTACATATAACAACATATATAATTTTTAAATAATATTATGCTAAATAGTAATATGTCCAATAATTTTTAGCATCAATACTTCAACATAACTGTTGGTAGTGTACTCATGATAAAGAAGTAGTGACCGAAATACTTATCAAAATGAATAAGCTCGATAATAATATTGGTTAGTTGCAGTAAATTAAAGAAACTAACGATGAAATCACAAACAAAAGTTGGTCGGTACTAGTAAAATACATCATTTAATCTCAATGGCCAGCTAAAAGAGAACAAACTTCAAATTTTCAAGTAAAAAAGTAGAACGGTTAAATGTAAGTAATGCATTAATTTTTAGTATTTATGCTCTTTTAAATTCATAAAGCGACGAACCACAACATCATTAGTATTTTTTTTTATAAATTCTTGTTTCTCCAGATAGCAAATAAGTATAACATTCATGAAATCATCATAAATTAATTTAAAAAACCAATTAGATATTGTATATTCAACAGTTCAAGAATAATATAATAGAAAAATATATTCAGTGGCTTACTTACTTGACATTGTAACCAAATACTATAATTTTGCCTTCAATTTGCAACGAGCTAGGCCGATATTCCAAAAATCAAAATTAAAACCCTAAGTCTTAACCCTACAATTCGACAAAAATCATGGGCTAAGGGCTGTCTCACACTACTACAATTGCCTCATGGGTTAAGGGAAGCGGAGGCTCCTCGTGAACTGCTGGTAGCTACTAAGAGTTTGGGTTGCTAGTGCTCTCTTTGTTGGGCTTCAAGAAAAAGATCGGGTGTACTGAGTTTAGGTTAGGGTGTTCACACATCAGTTGATGGTGCTGATCACTACTATTTTTTTTGAATCCGGTGTCTTGTGACACCGGTTAAGCAACCAAGCTTCAACCCCTGATCCAGATTATAACGATCTAGATTAAAAAAAAGAATCCATATAAAACAAAATCCAAAAATAACCAAAACTTGGAATAAAAAGTAAAAATTAGCAATTTGATTTCCACACAAATTTCTAGTAAAATTAAATAAAATTATTTCGGAATAATAATTAAACAAAAAATAACAATTGAATTTGCTTATGACTTCCAACAACAGAATAACTGAAATTCAGAACAAAAAAATAAAACAAAATTAGCAATTTATGATCTAAATTCTAAATTAAAATATCTAATGAATTGTAAATCAAAATAAAAATTAAACATAAATTAGCAATTGGATTTACATATGAATTCCCACCAATAAAACTGAAATTCTAAATAGAAAACAAAAGAAAATTTGTAATTTAATTTCTATAGTATTCCAAAATAAATCCCATAAATAAGTAAAATTCAGAGTAAATTAAATAAAATTAGCAATTAGGTTTCCATATGAATTCCTAAGTAAAATCTATAAATAAATATAATTTAGAATAAAAACTAAACAAATATTAACAATTGAATTTGCACATGAATTCTAACAAAATATTAATTGAACTTCGGAGTAAACATGTAAGAAAATTAGCAATTTGACTTTGATATGAATTCCAATGTGAAATCCCTAAATAGCTATAACTCCTAATAAAAACTAAACAAAATTAGCAATTGGTTTTGTATACAAATTTCAACAAAAAGTAATTAAAATTTTTAGTAAAAACAAAATATAATTTGTAATTTGATTTCGAAACAATTGCAAAGTAAAATCTCTAAATAACTAAAATTAAATATAAATTAAATAAATTAGCAATTTGATTTATATGTGAACACCAATAAAAACAACTAAAATTTTTAATAAAAATAAAAATTTGTAACAAGGATAGCATGAATGGTGTTAAAGGAGACAACGAAAGAGTGTAATGATATCAATTTGTCCAACACGAAGACATTGATCCATCGGGAAGCAAAGAGCTGAGGTAATGGCAGGGGAGATGAGGATAATGTCGTGCTGCCCACAATAGCCATTCGACAAGGATAATGTTGTGCTACTCGCTAAAGTCGTTAAAGAAAAAGGCCGGAGTCAATGGAGCCAAGGGCCACAACGACGAGTGGTGTCAGCATTGTTAAAGAAGTCAAGTGTCTAAATAATCTCGATAATAGAGAAGCTTTGACAGAGAGGAGATGAAACTTTGCATTGAATATGAGTTATAATGATATGGGGTCAAGTAGCTAGGAGCGTGCCATCGCTGGTAAGTGGCACGACATCACTATGATGGTGAGAATATTCTCTATATCGTTATGCAGCAACTAAAGCAGGCATACCGACATCAATGAAGATGCGAGATCACCGTGGTTAGTGAGGAAGTCATAGATTTGAGGTGGCCAATGCTGAAGAAAATGAGCGATCGACATATGAGAAGAGATATATCGACCACGTATAACATCATTAATATGTATATACGTGCATGCATCTATACAAATATAAGCATAGATGTATAGAAGCAGATGAGCAAAAAGCTCAAAGTACAGATGGTGCAGCCCTACGGAATAGGTTTAGGGTCACCCGAAAAAGCGTGACAGGTGTCCCCGGCAGGTATCAACAACAGTTGCACGTATATGCATATTTGATGTTGTAACGGTCATGATTAAGCAATAATTAAGAGAAGAAGAAGATAACTGTGTGGTGGAGTATTGTATTAGAATGAGTAGCAGTTAAGAGATTGTATTGGAATGGTTAAGAATGATCGATCAAGAATTGGTTGTGCTGTTGGAGTTGAAGCAGAAAAGTTGTAATGGCGAGAAGAGATAGAGACACATGGTTCCATAGGGCAGCCAACATGTGAGGGATTATAAGTTCAAGGTAGGTCATGCCATGGTGTGTCGGTGTATGCGTGAGCAATATACTCTAATTCCATGTAAACCAATAAGATTGCCGTACATATAATTAACACACTGCTTTTAGATTAAATAGAGATACATGCACATACATATATTTTGAAAAAGAGTAATTAATAGAGGAAGGATAGGGGCATGCAGCTGTATGATCCATGCATATGAAGAGTGTTTATTTGTTTAAGAACCTTAATTCATTCAATTACATTTCTCAAATTGTATTTTTTTTCAAGTTCTATTATCATTTTCAATGTTTATGATGCATTAAAAATCCTAAATAGTCTACAAGATATATAAATACATTCTTAAATATCTAAGTTATATAATTTAGTGCTAAAAACTTCGATATAAATCTATGTCAGCAAATGTGCGAGCCACCTACTGGTTTCTTCTTAAAAAAAACTATAGGTATTGCGTCAGTAACCAGTACTACTACACTTCTGTGAAGTTTTGGCAGTAAAAGGCAGAAAGCTAATGGATTGTGGAAGGACTCCAAACCTAAATACCTAATCCAACATCACTTCAAATGTTCCATTTCCATGCCTCCTCTGGATTGGATAACCTCTTGCGTGTTGTCCCTGCAACTTTATCCAATTGGTCTGTGGTCCCCGAAGAGAATTTCACACAAAAAAGTTGGCAAATAAGCAATATTGCAGGGAATTAGGAAGAGTACGACTGGTCACGAGTACGATTTACAGCTGTGCCCTTGACTAAACGCTGCATGCTGCATGACCATAACGAACTCCTGTACTTCCAAAGGCAGCTGAGGTGACCAGAGCTGGTGCCACATGCATTCCACTTACTTGATTCCCTTAATTTGGACGTTCTCTGGTAACCTAGGCTAGAAGCTAGCAGAAGATCTACCGGCATTCTCCATATGAACGTCCCGTCAGCTCAACTATTCTTTGCTTGTCCCTGTCCATCCAGCTACCGGCCGTGGAATATGTGATGTGATCTGCTCATTTTGGTCAGGTTGAGGAGGGGGAAAACAAGTGTTTTCAGTCCACCCCCGTATGTTTGGCTTCGCCCAGTTGCCCGTGGATTGAGACTCACGACGACGACGACTTCAGAAGCTTCTCACTAGGCCTAGGGACCACCTGTGAGATCCAGGTTCGCAACACCGGAGTCCTGCAAGAAAGCTCTGGGGCTGCGTTTTCTTTTACTACGACTGATATCTTTTGGATCTAGTGTGAGTGTTTGTACGAATGAATTGAATATTGATAAACTATTTTAAAAAAACTGTTTCGATTTTAAAATGATGACGAAAAAGCCAACCTATTTGTTTGTTTGAAAGAAATTTTTAGTTATAAGTTAAAGTCATAAATTAAAAAGAATAAGATCACAGGTACGTCACCTGCTATCCATGCTTTGTAGAATTTTTGTTTGAAATTTGCACTGATTGGCCCTACTGATCCTTCACATTTTGTAGCTTATTTGGCTGCTCTTTAGGCGGTGCTCATTTGGGCTTTTTTTGGTGGCTTATAGCTGAAAAGCACTGTAGCTGACAGAGCCTTATTTAGCATAATTAAAATTAAAAAATATGTTAGGCCATTACATATAATACAAACAAATATAGGAAAAAAGAATCGGCAAAAAAGATCAACAAAAAACCAAAAGTTCAGAAAAAGACGAAATTTATGAATAGTGAAAAATAAGTCGGAAGCCAGAAACTGAAGCCGAAACGAGCAGAAAATTATCTCCAATTTATCTCTAGTTTCGCCCTTTGCTCCACTCGTCGTTCTCGGCCGATGGAATGAGTTAGTTGGAGATCTGTCAGCTGAGGTTGTCTAGTTGTGTGCAAAATGTGTAAATGTGTGATGCAAGCCTTATGTGGTGTCCGGTCCTGAACCGGACCGAGTATTTGTTGATGACTGCGCTAAACCAACAGTCTCTGTCGACTAGTTGATTAATCCGACGGCTGAAAGCCTGTACACTTGCTCTCCTCTATAGTTAATTAGGTTTAGTATGGTCGCATTGTTCCGGTGCAGACTATTATTTTTTTTTCTAAGAAACAAGATTTACATGAGGCAAGAGAATATATAATTGGGAGAGGAGAAGAATCTCTGGTGGGAGCATGCATGGGCAGCCATCGTGGACGAATCGACGGTTCACCAGACCGCCGCCCACACGTGTTGACTGATAAACACAACTAGCTAGCTCGCTGTGGGCCCCACTCCGAGCAGCCCCCATGCCACGACAACCTACCGCGGCCAGGCGCGCTGCTGGGTGCTAGCTCCCCGCGCGGCGCACGAGCCGATCCGTCGACACGATCGAGCATCGTCCAGGTCCGGACGTGATGCTAGTTTATGACCGGTGCAGCTAGCTAGCTAGCGTCGTCTTCTCATCCTGCAGCCAGCTTCATCCGACGATTAGGTAAGTAGCAACCTAGCTACTTGGAACTGTTCTTTTCGGCTGCGGTTTATGGCTTTTGGCTGAAATTTTTGAATTTTGGCTGTTTACGGTACAGATTACGGAGAGACAGATACTCACTTGCGATTTTGGCTAGTACAGATGTTGGGCTTTTAACGTGTAGATCGTTTAACCTGTAGACCCCGTCTTGAGAAAATACTCCGTTTGAAAGTTAGGTACTGTAGCAAAAGCCAAAAGCCGTCGGCTTCGGAGGAAAAGAACAGGCCCCAGATCACGCCCAACTTCGTGTGGTTCGTCAGCAAGTAGCGCTGTTCCCTGGAAACAGGCTAATTATTAATGGAACCATCGATTCCTAAACCAAGGAACAAGGTTAAGTGCGTCAGCGTGGCAGCAAGGTGGGACGTACATTTACACGACTAGATTTGTTTTAGTTTATAATACCAAATAATATAACTTAAATATTTGAGAATATATTTACATATCTTGTATGCTATTTAGATTTTTTTAGGCATCATACACATTAGAGATGATAATAGAAGCTAAAAGAAAAATATAATTTGGAAAACGTAATTGAAGTATGAGCTTTGATTCAAGGAAATCATTGAGCATAATAAGTTATTGGGTTCATGGAAATGAAATCATTCTACATCATGCATAGATTATATAACTGTACATCCCTATTCTTTCTCAATCGGTTACTCTTTTCGAAAATATATGCATACATATACATATCTCTATTTAGTCTCAAATAATATGCTAATTATGTGTACAACAAATTTTCTTACTACTTTGCATAGCATTAAAGTACCTTGCTCATACATACATCGATACATCATGGACGACCTACCTTGAACTTATCTTCCCTTACACGCCGGCTATTTCACCAAACCATATGCCTTCTTTCTCTCCTCGCCACTAGCTTTTCTATTTCAACCTCCAATAGCATGCCTAATTTTTGATCGATCACTCTTAGTTGCTACCCCTTCTAATATAATACTCTATCATATAGTTATATTTTACTTCCCTCCAATTATTGCTTAATGCTAACCGTTGTAATATCAATACGCATACATGTGCAACTGTTGCAGTTCCCTACCAGAGATACCCTTAGGTGCAGGCGGAGCAAGAGCCACCCGTTCCAATGGAGGCAAGGGTCACACTCTCTGCGGTGGCCCTGAGCCTATTCTCTACAGTTGTGCCATGTCTACTTCGAGTTTTTTGTTCTTCTACTTCTATACACTCGTGTTTCTATTCGTACAGATACACACACATGCATGATGTTATACATGCTCGATGTCCTCTTCTTCCGTGTCGGTCGCACCTCCTCTTCGACGTTGGCCAATTCAATACAATGGTATGTTTGATTTAGTTATTGTCCAACAATATAGAGAATCGTCTTGCCATCGTTAGCAATAACATGCTTTTAGCCACCCGATAGTCTCATATCATCCATAACTCGTCTTCAATGCAAAATTTTATCTCCTCTCTATCATAACTTTTCTTTTCTATCAATGAGTTTATTTAGCCATTGACTCCTTTTAACTCCCACAGGAATCGATAAAAAAAATTAGGTGTTCCAAACGGGCCTTCAAGTCCTCGCAAGATCCCTGCTGTATGCTTGCATACTCCACTGTGCTCTGTGCTGCCATATTATAAGCTTTTTTTTTTGTGCAGATCTCTACAATCTACTCATTAATTTAAAAAGTTTCTAATATCATAAAACCTTGGGATTTCATTCGTCACTGGTTACATATATATTACTTAAATTGTCTTCGAAAAAGTACATATTACTTAAACGAAACATCTGCTGAATACGAATGAACGGATGTATCTATGCAAAAGATGGAACAGTCCAACAAGGTGAAATATATACATTGGCAAGGATTGCAGACTTCATCTTAATTTTGCTTCAAAAGAATTTGCACGTACATTGTTTTCGTTTACAATATGCGATATCATCAAAGCTAGCTAGCTAGCTAGATCTCGCGTCTCGACCCAAACTCAAAACACGTCCTCACGTTCAAGAATGAAATCCTATATATGTTCTTGAGGGTCTTGCTTACTTCAGTGCATCCACCTAATGAAATGTTGCGCAAATACAATCGCTGGCTGGGCAGCATGTAGAGCTAATCAAGTAAGTATATACAATTAATTAATCTCTAGCGTAAAGATCACCTCTACTCAATCGTCTAGCTTCCAAGCAGATCGAGGCAACAGCTAGCGCACCAATCAATGGATCGTGGATGCATTAAGCAACTCAAAATTACCGTGGTCGTGTGATATGAAGCTTTCAACTAACAACGCTAATCGAAGAAGTCGCTAATAACTAGCGGCGATCAATTCTTGGACGGCGATAGCTCGAGGATCCGACCGGAGAGCGCGCTGACGAGCGCTGCCTTGAACCCGGGGTCCCTCGTCAGCGTCACCGCCATCTGCTCCGCCAGGTTCTTCCTCACCGCCACCTCCGACGACCCCGCCGCCTCTTTCTGCTGCTGGCCGGGATGCGCCCGGACAGCGACGTTGATCAGCGGCGGCTTCGCGGCCGCGTAAGCGCCTGCTGCCTTCTTGCCGTCGTGCTGTGGCTGCTGGCCGTGGTTGTGCTCGCCCTCGTACGTCGCAACCAGTATGGTGTTGTCCACCGCACTCCGCTGCACCTTCTTCTTAACGGGGCAAGCCGGCGCGAACGAGCACCTGAAGTAGGCTCTCGGGCACGGGTTGTCCTTGGTCACCTTCTGCCCGTACTTCCTCCATTGGTACCCATCTTTCACCACCTGCTCGTCGAAATTAATCAACCACACATACACATGGTGGTACAATTTGCGGGCGATAATTACGTGGAAGTGGATGGATCGTAATTAGTTGTTCGTTACTTACGAGGCTGAGGTCGGAGGGGTCGGCGTGGACGTTGTACTTGGAGACCTTGGGCTTGCCCTCCTCGCGGATGCGCTTGCACGGCTCATGGCCGGCGGTGGCGGCGGCGGCCGACGTGCACTGGTCGGGAACGACGACGAAGCTGCTGGCCGCGGCGAACGGCAGCGATGGCTTGTGGTGGTGGTCGCCGCCGGCGCCAGCGGTGTCGAAGCGGTCGCTCCGGATCCGTTTCCTGGACGGCGAGACCGAGGCGCCCTCCGACGTCGACGACTGGTGGTTGGCGGTGCCGTTGTTGGCCGCCGCCGCCGCCATCATGTCGTTGACCTGGCCCTGCAGCTCGGCGCACTTGGCCACCATCGGACGGAGCGTCTCGCTCAGCCTCTTGTTCTCCTCGCTCACTCTCCGGAGCTCCGCCTGCAGCGCCTCAACCTAAACACAACAAGAAATCGATCCAACATCTGAGCACACCTGTTCTCGTAATCAAACGCATCCACATACATACATGCATCATGGATGTAACTGTATCTACCTTATGATCTTTCTTCACGGACGACAAGTTCTCCTCCACGAGGACCTTGGGCGCCGGCGCTCGCCACGCCGTCGGCCGGCCGACGTTGAGGTCGAGGCTCAGGGAAGGCTGCCCGATCCACGGATCCATGGCCTCCGCCGCCGCCACCGTAAGCTGCACAATTGGCTCTCGAGGACAGAGTTCGCCGGAGGAAGTACAGGAGAAGCAGCCCAGAAATCAAACGTGCGCGAGTGAAGGGTCCATAGCTTGGAAGAGGCGGCAATATATAGAGCGAAAGAGGAGACATGTGATGCTGGAAGTCTGGCAAGGAGGAGCTGGATGGAGGGCGGCTAGGGAGGGGGCATCTTGGGCTTTGTCGTCGTCTTGGTCGCGATGGAATATTGAAGTTGGAAGAAGAATGGCACCAGATCTAGTATTTTTGTGTGTGCCAATTTCAGCGTGAGGCGATCGATCGATGTGATGTATGGTCTATGCAAATTTATTCTGGATTGGGGTGTGTTTAGTGGGATTGTTTAGTTTGTCAAGTGGGTGGGCCAGAGGCACTTGGAAGGAAGGAGAAGTGTTTTATAGGGGGTGTGCTGGGAGGCTTACAATTTGGCACTCCAAGGAAGAAGAGGCAGGGACTGAGGATTTTTGTTGACTCCCGCTAACGATCTGGGTGGCTGGTTACCGGACTACCTGGTAATTTTTCGATTAATTTTTTCTAAGAGTGGCTCATATTGTTGAGGGATCGTCGCTGACGATTAGTCTGATCAATTTCTCTGCTTAATGCGAAACAAGATTAATTATAGAAGACAGAATAATAGATTGAAAACACAGAGAGATAGAGAGAACTCCTGATCTTTCTTTATTTCTTTTCCAGATTGCATATATATATATATATAATCTGCCGGTATGGCTCCATATTTATATCCTACCAGTGAAGTGCCACCATGGACCAAGGCTTCCGGCCCAGACCCAGGTTTCCTAACACACATGACTATCATTGTAGGTTTTGACACACTGTATTGAACTATATGACCTCCTATTAATTAATCTCTACTACTTAAAAGAGTTAGTGATAATGGTTTATCTGACCCTTCAACCTTATTAGTACATCCCTAAAAAGTCTTATCAAAAATAGAAAAAACAACAGAGCTCAACTAGGTGCACAATAGAGCTCAAGACGTGGAGACACGACGCGGCTGAGCGTGTTGGCAGCAGACCGATCCCGACAATATCGACTCAACATGCTAAAATATAATTTTTTTATTCATAGCAAAGCACAGGCATTCAGCTCCATATTGGGCTTTGTTTTCTTACTTGTTTTAAAATATAGCCATACGGAAAACCACGAACATTCATAACCTGATATAAGAAAGTAACGGTGCCTTTTTTGTTCTTTTTTTATCAGGAACATTGTAGGCGCATGGCTTTCACGACCAAGTACACATGTGGTGAGCTAATCGGATTCTGGATTTGCAAACGACGGTTAGAACCTAACAATTTGATTTTGGCTCCAAATATTCATTGCTCCTGGACCCAGCACGCACTGAGACTTTCAATTGACCAGAATAGAGAAAGAATTGGTAGTGATACATCTAACTCGCAGCAGGCAGGACTTGGACTTAGCGGCCGGCTACCAAAAACAAATTTGGCTTGATCTCTTCGTATGAGGAAGCTATACTAGCCAGGAGAGAATGGTTAAGTTGAGAAATCACATACTAGTCTAGAAGATGGCTGGTAATTAATTATGTGAACTACTAGTCAACATCTGCCATGGACTTTATCCACAAAAAGTGTAACTTGTATGGTATGTATGGTGGTAGTTTGATGAAAAAAATAATAAACCAAATCAAGGAGGAGCTGTTCTAATTGGTAGGATTGTTTCAACCATTTCTCTTAAATGGTCTCTTGAATTGATCTCATGGCAAGATGACATCAAAGGTGGCAAAGTTGGTGTTCTTCACATACTCACAAAGACGAGAAGGCTATGGATGTTGAGATCTGGCTCGATACCAAGAAACTAGAAGCAATTATTAAAGATGTTCCTGGCAGTAGCAATGCTGGTGCTGCTGTTGTGCTTACCGCTGCCGAAAAGAGCCAGGCTTTGCTTTTCTTGAGGCATCACCTTAACTCAGTCGTGAAGGGGAACAAGAAGAACCATCGAAAAGGTTTTGTTCATAAAAGTGGAAAGGACCAAAAGCCCATAAATTTTAAGAGAGAGCCTAATCATAAGATAAATGGGAGATTCCAGAAGAAACCCTAAGGTGGTAATTATGGGGACTAAGGGCAGCCCTTCTATAGATGTGAAACCCTAAGTATCTCGTTGATCTCTACCAACAGATGAGTGGAGGGAAGCAACCCAAGGATGGTCCAGAGACTCACTTTGCTATTGAATTAGCAAAGGACTTTGATGTGCATGAAGCTATGGTTCTTGATGAGAAGTATTAATACTCAATTATGAAGGACACTAGCTATTAAGGATATCCAAGTAGATGATGATGATCTTCTTGGAGAAGAGTACGAGGAACAATATGGGGACTCGAAGTAGTCTTCCAATTTGTATCTTAGCTATTATGACATACAAATATTTATCCATTAGAAGTGTATGCATTTAGTTTAGATAGGATTCCTAATGAACTACTATGGCTATTGTAAACTCTAGAAAAGCATGGTTTGTGTTTGCCTGAAAACATATGCGTTTATTCCTAGACTTTAATCTTGCATGTAACAAAAAAAATGAATGGTTACGCCTGACATTTTACATAATAAAAGGACTTACCTATTATAAATAATTATTAAAATATGCTCTTGATATCCACTAAACCTTAATCAACTATAAAGGTTATCTATCCACTAGTGCTTTGTGTGCATTGATACCTAGTAGGCAGTAGGAAATATAATTTCCTGGTAGCACATGCACAGGTGAAATTTATTAGCCTTTTATTGATCTCCGAAGAATTGTTTTGCCTAAATAAAATTGTGTAATCATCGAACATGTATAGAATAACTTGCGCCCTACAACTTGAAATCTATATGATTCCACCCATAACCACATTTTTGCTAAGTCTTTTTGCTAAGTCAGCAACTCTCACTACTACAGAAAGGCTAATAGTAGACGGCAAATCACAGACGGTTTTATGAAACCATCTGTAATGTAAACTATTACAGACGGTTTTAATTTGAAGGCCGTCTATGGTATTTGTGGCGGGAAAAAGGAGTATCACAGACGGTTCTTACTTCTGAACCGTCTGTGATACTGGAATATCACAGACGGTTTTTATTAAAAACCGTCTGTGATAATCTGGGATTATCACAGACCGTCTGTGTTGTGTCGACTATCACAGCCGGTTGTTGTTAAGAACCGTCTGGGAATGTTCACAGACGGTTTTTCACAAGAACCGGCTGTGATGTCCCTTTGTCTGTCATATTCTAGATCAGAGGTTAATATATAAGTACACATTGCTTCTAATAACTTAACTACAGAACTACTGAGACAAGAGGTCACAAATTAAAGGCAAATTTATTAATTTCAATTAGAGGCAAATTTATTACAAAAGTCGCACAGGTAAAGAGTTTCCCAGATTGTATTCTTTTGGGCTTCGTAAGCTTCTTCTTCCACTTGGGGACTTGGAGGATCAGCCGCTAAATTCTCGAACGCCGTTAAGATTGCCCTTGTCCTCAGCACTTCCTCGTGCAGCCTGGGCAAATGATCAGCAGCATCCATAATGTCGTACAGGATAGCATGAAAAGATTCCTCAGAATCTGCCGTTTCTGCTTGATCGGCAAGGCTATCCATCAGTCTCTGCAATGCGTGTAGAGCTTCTTCCGCATTGCGCACATTGTGGAGAAGAACCAGGGTGAGGGTTGTTTCCCTTTCTTGAGCGGCAGCGAGACGCCTCCGTCGACGGCGGAGGATCAGGTCAAGCTGACGGATGCAAGAAAGTCGGGGAAGGAGAGCAGGGCGGGTGCGGAGAAGCTGCTCCAGATGCAAATTGCTGGCCGCCTGTGTAAGGTTCCGGCCGAACAATTCGTGATGAACAGATAAGAGGAAGGAGATGATCACAAGAACAGTAGTAGAAACCATGTTGTATTAATTGTATATTGTATTGTACGTACGTAGAAGCTAGCTAGAGACCTGGATTAGGAGCGCATATTTAACCTTTAGCACAAACGGTTTGTATACCCAAACATGAATGATATAGACGCTTCGTATAATGATCGAGAGACGTTAATTAGACGATCGAAACACGAAGCGTTCTGGCATCGAAACACGCGCGAAGCGTTCTGGTATGAAGCTTATCACAGACGGTTTTTTTATAAAAAACCGTCTGTGATAATTTATCACAGACGGTTTTTAATAAAAAACTGTCTGTGATAATTTATTATCACAGACGGTTTTTAGTTAAAAACCGTCTGTGATAATGACAAAGGCATTTATTGCACTGCTCAGACCGCATCGTCTTCATTTCGATCCAGATCTAGCCACTGCTGCGCACTTTTTCACTCGGGAGGAAGCTAGAGCGATTTCAAGCCAGTTAATTTGGTGGGAAGAGGCAGAGATTGAGCTTTGAATTAAGATTCAGACTTTCCTGGTTGCTGTAGATATGGTTAGTAATGAAATTTATTTATTTTTAATTGCATTACAATTTAGGTGTAAGTAATCCATGAGTGGTTATTGAAGATGGTTAATTAATTTGCAAAATTGTTGGTTATATAATAGCTATTGTGTTTGTAATATGAATTGAGCTAGGAAATTAAGTCTCAATATAATAAATGTGGCCGGTATATATGTAGTTATAATTAGTTATTCTAGATTTTAATACTAAGTTGTTATATATGTACGTAACGTAGGACCGAAGTTGGATGTATGCCGCGAGCCGTGTGAGTGAAGAGTACATTAATGACGTTTCTGCTTTTATAAGAGCCGCCGAGGAGGATATGTTGAATAAGGGGGTGGAATATATGTGCTGCCATGCACTGACTGCGAGAATTTGAAGATGTTTAAGAACCGAGGGCAAATTGAAGCGCACTTGATTCGGAGGGGTTTCAAAAAGGATTATACGTGTTGGACCAGTCATGGCGAAGTGAATGATCATATGCCGCCGGATGACATCGCCGGTGAAGTGAATGATATGCCCCCGGATGACATCGCAGGTGAAGTGAATGACATGCCGCCGGCTGATGTCGATTGTGGCTCGGATTCGGATAGGTTGCACGATGATAATCTGGATCAGATGCTTCGCGATGTAGAAGAGAACTATGATGAGAGAGAGTATGTTAAATTCTGTGGCTTGATGGAGGACTCAGAGAAACCTTTGTACTCGGGCTGCAAGTACACGAGGTTGTCGGGCGTGCTTGAACTGTTGAAATTGAAGGCAAGCAACGGTTGGTCCGACAAGAGTTTCACGGCGCTGCTAGGTCTTTTAGCGGACATGCTTCCGGAGGGAAATGAGTTGCCTAAAACCACGTATAAAGCCAAGAAGGTTCTTTGTCCGTTGGGAATGGAAGTAGAAAGAATACATGCATACCCGAACGACTGTATCCTCTACCGTAAAGAGTATGCAAACATGCATGTATGTCCGGTGTGCAACACATCCCGATACAAACGTAACAATCAATCAGATGATGGCGAGGGAACAGAGGCGAAGAAAGGACCTCCTGCTAAGGTGGCATGGTATTTTCCTATAATTCCCCGTTTGAAAAGGTTTTATGCAAATCCAAAGGAGGCAAAACTGCTGCGTTGGCACTCGGAGGAGCGCAAGAAGGATGGAATGCTAAGACACCTTGCTGATTCCGCGCAGTGGAGAAACATCGATAGGAGTTTTGCAGAGTTCGGTGCAGAACCAAGGAATATAAGGTTTGGACTGAGTACAGATGGAATGAATCCATTCAGTAGCATGAGCAGCCGACATAGCACATGGCCCGTGACTCTCTGCATCTATAACCTTCCTCCTTGGTTGTGTATGAAGCGAAAGTACATTTTGCTGTCGATACTTATCCAAGGGCCAAAACAACCTGGGAATGATATCGATGTGTTCCTAGCACCGTTGGTGGAAGATCTAAAAGTACTGTGGAACGAAGGGGTACAGGTATGGGATGCATACAAACGAGAGAACTTCACTCTGCGCTCCTTATTGTTCTGCACCATAAATGATTATCCTGCCCTTGGTAACCTATCGGGCCATAGTATAAAAGGTGCCAAAGCTTGTACTCACTGTTTAGATGGTACCGAGAGTGTGTGGCTGAGACACTCACGCAAAACTGTCTACATGCGTCACCGCCGGTTCCTTCGGAGGGCTCACCCATACCGCAAGATGAAGAAACAATTTGACGGAGAGAAGAAAGACGGTTCAGCTCCAAGGCATTTAAGGGGACGCGAGGTTTATGATATGGTTAAGGATTTAGATGTTGTCCTCGGAAAGGGACGTAAATTGAGGGCTCATGAGAAGAACACCTGGAAGAAGAGATCAATATTTTGGGACTTACCTTATTGGGAGTACCTAGATGTTCGGCACTGCATCGACGTCATGCACGTAGAAAAGAATGTGTGCGACAGCTTGATTGGTCTCTTACTGAACTGTAACATCCCAAAAATTTAAAATTTGAAAATAGGAATTTCTTGAATTATTTTTGCAATATGTTCGATTTGAATTTGGATTTTACGATGTTTTTCTGAGTTTGGTTGAGGTTCAAAAAATAATAATAATAATAATTTGAAGACTTCATAAAAGACAAAGAAGTGGATTAATAATGCCCTAAAAAGGAATGCGCAAACAATGGAAGCAAGTAAAGTAAATACCAACATTAGTTGGAAATATTTTATTAAGTTCAAAATGTCATCAAGAACTTCTGTGTTTTTTTTCTTGAATTTTTGGAGCTTATTTCATATTTTTCAGAGCTTAATTGAATTTCCTATGCTTTTCAGAAAATAAAAATAAAAACAAAAACTTCCTCCCCTTCCATCCGGCCGCCACATGGACGGCTCGGATCCGCCGCGAATCCCGCCTAACGCCTCCCCGCTCTCGCCACGCGTGCGGCTCGGATCTGCCGCGCATCCCGCCCGCGCCTCTTCTCCCTCCGCGTGGCAAGGGCGCCGCTCCCACTCCGCCTCGCTCCCTCTGCCCGATGGCCCCGCCTTCGCCCCGCGCGCGTCTCCCTGCCAGCGGGCCCGCCCTCGCCCGCTCCCTCTCTTCACCGCGCGGGACCGCTTCCCCCTCCCCTCCTCTCCTTTTTCTTTTCTTCCCAGAGCGCTCGCGCCACCTCTCTTCTTCCCTCTGCCGCGCGCAGCAATCCTCCGCCACGTGGCCTCCATGCGCAGCCCCGCTCGAGGTTTTCCCCGCGCGCGCCCACGGTTTCTCGGCCACCCGTGAGCATAAGTTGTTTCCCCACGCCATCTCCCTTTCCCCTACCTCCCTCTTCCCTTCAACCCGAGCGCCGGCCACGCCCGCCTGCGCCTCCATGCCGCCCCGGCCGCTCCGGCGAAACCCCACCATTTAGACCGCGTCACGGAGTGCCCGCGCCTCTCCTCTACCCCCTCCTCAAGTTGATTAAGATTCCATTCACCGGAGCCCACGCGCCGCCCTTCTTCCCCGACGCCGGTCAAAGCCGCCGCCACCGCCTCTGTTTCCTGGCCGTCGCACCTCGGCTCGATTCCCTTCGCCGGGAGCACCACCAAGTCACCGCCGAGCTTCCCCGAGCGCCGCCTCGCTCTCTCCCCCGCTGTAGCCCGCCGGCGACGTGACCTCCTCCGCGCCGCCGCTGTGCACGCCGCCGGCCCACCGTAGGCACTCCCCGACCCAACCGGCAGCATGGTAAGCTTCACTTGGCCTCCCTTATGCTCACGCGCACGCTAATGTGCTCCCTCTCCGGCGCCGTCGCCCCACGCTCACCTCACCGCCGACCGTCCCGCGCAGCCGCCCGACCGCCTCGCCGCCGCTCCGGTCAAATCACCGCCACCCTCCTCTTCCCTAACTTCCCTGGAGTCCATTTCACGGGTCGCCGTCACACCCCAGCCATTCCCTCGCCAGCGCCGCCGCCCAGTCCGAGCGCCGGCCAGTTCCTCTTTTTTTCACCCAGGCCGGCCTCGCCTTATCTATATTAGCTGGCTCCTCTCACTCACAAACGAGCGCGTGCTCAGTTGGTTAGCCGACCTGAGTCCACCCCGCAGGTCTGTGGTTCAAATCCTCTCTGCGCAAGTTTTTATTTTAATTTCTTTTAGCACCTTTCAGCTGGGAAAAGACTAGGGAACAACCTAAGGGAGCTAAGGTAATTTGATTAGGTTCAAGTAAAATTGGTGTATACCCCAAAATATAGAATCATATGCATATTGATAGTTAAGTAGTTAGGAGAGTTAAAATTTAATTCATGAGGGCTAAGAAAAATTCATTAGGATGTAAATAAGATTACTTAAAATTTAGCATTGGAATAATTACTATATAAGAATAAAAGTGCTTTATTACTTAGTCTAAATCTACTTATTAGTTAAGGGTATTAATGAAGAAGACTTTGGTTAAATGTCCGAATTTAACAGGAGTCTCAATTGAAAATACATCCAAATTAAACTTAAGGGAAATAAAATTGATAACTATAAAAAAATATATATGAGGTTTTAAATTAAAAAGACTACCCTCAATGGTAATTAAAAGTTATGCCCTAACATTTAACCTGCCGACATTAGATGGGTCTCAATAGTAAATTTAATTAGATAATAAAGGTCGCGTCATGAAATTTAATAACCGATAGGACGTGACCATAAACATTTAAATTAGAAGGCCTCCAAAATATATATGCAAATACACCAAAATAGTCTCGCTAATATGTAATAGGGTGTCAGTGATACTAGGCATAACTAGGAATAGCATAGAAAGGCTAATACATTTAATTAGGCCATAAAACCATATTGCGTAAGATTTAAATGTGGAATAGTTTTTATATGTGAATTAGCAATACTATTTGAATAATTAACTCATAGTCTAAATACTGATTAAAGGCATTAATAAAGGGACGTTTCTTCGGGTAGGTATTCAAATTAAATAAAAATCATAATTGAAAGGAAATTCCAAATAAAGCTAAAGGTTTAGAAATTATATCTAGACATGAAATCAGGGCTCTAAACTAAGGACAACCTTTAATTATAATTAGAATCTATGCCCAATGTTTAGCGTACCTCCAATAAATATATTTTCATAGGGGGATTTGCTAGCTAGTAGGTATTGAAATATGACCTATATACTGAGCTGTGTCTAGATAGCTTCGCTAAACTAAAAATTGGAAACAAAGCTAAGCCCAATAGTAGCTAAAGTAAGATCGGAATAAAAATAGTGTCGTCAACTAAATTTTGACGCTAGCTTTAGTACATAATGGTATTAAGCATAATTGTATATATATAACAAGATAGGACCCATATGAGTGGATCCTAATTCTACTTAAATTTAGCCTAGCTATGAATGAAGATACATAAAATATGATAATGGGATTATTAGAGATTTAAATTCCAATTAATTACCCTATAAGAATAAATATTGAGCCTTTGCTATTTATCTTAATCTGATTAGTAAGTGAAAGCCTATATCAGAGATTATTCTAAAAACTTAATAAATATATCCAAGTTAAAGTTAAGGGAGTAACGTGGGTTGTATTGATTCGTCGGAAATTATGATTTAAAAGACTTAAGTTCTAATATAAGAAATTCCTAGACCTAGCTTTTCGGACAAGTGTTATAATACTTTTGACTAAAAGATTTATAGAATAAGTACAGATCTCATCCATCAGTCCAGTATGCCTTTACCATAACCTAAGTTGCAAGGAATATATACCCAGCCAGACTCATACATCGATACATAGGTCTACCGAACTCATGGAACTTCCTTGATAAATACAAAAAAATAATAAAAGAGATTATTAATAAAAGATCAAGTTATCATATTCCACCACCAACCTCGCAACAAATCATCCTAATCACTCCTAATAAAACTAAATTGAGTTTATTCGGATTTATTTGGATCTTTTTGAGTTATTTACTTTTATTTGCATTCAGTCGTTTGTCGCGTAATTAGAAATTGGGAGTCGTGAAGATTCAGTGGATCAAACGAGATCAAGCTCGAAGTGAAGATGAAGAATATAAGCTCAAGAGAAAGCATCGTGTGAGCCAAAGTCCGCGGTAAACCGCGCCAGGCGAGTCAATACTTTGATCATGTTGAACCTACATTTCTGCAAATTACTTTGCTTTAAATTATCAAATTGCATGCGGTTATTTATATGCAAATACATGTTAATTTAAGATTCTAGTTATATCCCATTGTGTACTTGGTTAATATTACCCCTCCTTTGAAATATTTGAACATGTGAACATTGTCGCCCTAGCACAAATTATAATAGTAACCTTTCGAAAATAAGTCCGTAATTGTATGCCATGCGTAGTATTGTTTAGGTATTCATGGGCGCGAGAGCGCCCAAGCATCACTTTTTAATCATGAGAAAAGTTGGTTGGGCAGTCATGGTGGTAATGACTGGTGTATGTTGGATATGGTTATTTTATGCTCCCAAAACTCACAATTTGCTTTAATACCTGAGCGGATGGTTTGGGGGCTGGTATGTGGTGCGAAGGAATGCACAAAATTGTGGAGTGTGGTAGAACCGCTCAGATAATACTAAGGACCGAATCTTGTCATGTCAACCCGTGTAAAACAGTACAACCACAAGTCTGTAAAATACAACTTGGCTAAGTAAATTTATCGAAACCCCTGAAATCATCTCACTGGTAGTGGATAGAAGTGGATACGCAAGGGCAAGAGAAGGCCTAAAGGGACACCGAGTGGAGGGTGACGTTTTCCAGTCGTGCTAGCGCAGAGGGGAGTGGAGCCCGTACGCTAGTATCCGTGGGGAACATCCCGTGCATAGATGGGACCCACCGCAAGTGGGAGCAGCCCATAAGGTGAGATGACAAAAGGGACTAGATACTTTGAAAAGTCACTGTGATGGTCTGCTCAACCACATGTCTAAGGAAACGTGTGGGGCAACGAGTTGATTATCTCTTGTGGTGAAAGTGTACAAACTCTGCAGAGTCAAAACTATTCGAATAGCCGTGCCCACGGTCATGGGCGGACATGGGAACTTAACTGGATATAGTTCTGTTTCAAAAAAACATTGGAAACTGGGAATGGAAAACTTGAGGGGCGAAGGACTGCCCTGGTTTGGAATTGTCCTGGGCGTCGTCCCAGTGGTAAGTTAAGCGGCTATAACGCTGAAGAAATTGCTATATGGTGCAGATGCCATGTAACGGTGGATGGAATCTGAATCGATATTAATAATGCATTTCCTTGTACATTATGATTTGTCCCGAAATTGCTAAGTCATAGGACTTTTTAATTAATTGTATTCAAAAGCACTCTACGCAAAATAAAATAGCCCGAGCCTCTCCTTTGTTAAGCCACGCATACTATTTATTTGCATTCTGTGTATTGGCTCGCGGAGCACGGGGTCGGAGTGCTCATGCTCGCTTTTGCGACAAAATTCAGAATCAAGAAATCAAATCACCTCGCCTCAACAACAAGATTGGACAAACTGGCCGAGAAGATGAAGATGTCAAGGGCTAGGTCGCGAACCTCCAGTTGGCTGCCTGTGGGCATGTCCTGAAGGTCCCACCTGCGTGCTTCGTTCTTCCGCTGCTGCAATTTAATGATTTCGGCCTAATCGGCCCATGAGTAAGTTTACCATTACCTTTACGCTTTCGCATGATATGTATTTTGATATTCAGAACTGTAAACTGTGAGCACTATCTACTGATCCAGGGAATAATGCAGTAAATCACAGAGGAATCCGGATGTTAATATCTGGGGCCCTTACATGAACATCCGTGATAAAACAAAGGACGGCGTCAACGCACGGCTTGACTTGGTTGATATGCACATCAGGCCTGAGTTAGCACCGACATGCACTGATAATGCACGAACGTACCTTCCCCCTGCGTGTTACACTCTGTCCAAGGCTGAGAAAACAGAACTGTGCCAGTGCTTGCATGGTGTCAAAGTTCCGTCTGGTTACTCCGGCAACGTGAAGAAACTTGTTTCGATGCAAGATTTGAAGTTAAATGGCATGAAGTCTCATGATTGTCATGTGCTGATGACACAGATGCTCCCTATTGCAATTAGAAATATTTTGCCGATCAAACTCCGAGAGACAATCATGAGGCTATGTTATTTCTTTAACACAATTGCTCAGAAGGTCATCGATCCCGAAGGACTAGATGCTCTGCAGGACGAGGTGGTGATGACTCTATGTCACCTTGAAATGTATTTCCCTCCTTCGTTTTTCGATATCATGGTCCATCTCATTGTTCACGTTGTGTGGGAGATAAAAATGTGCGGGCCCGTATTCCTACGCAGCATGTACCCATTTGAGAGGTTCATGGGAATTCCCAAGTCCTACGTACGGAATCGTTCTCGGCCGGAGGGCAGCATCGTCGAAGGTTATGCAAGCGAAGAGGTAATTGAGTTTTGTGTCGATTATATGGCTCAGATTCAGCCGATAGGTGTCCCTCAATCTCGTCACGAGGGGGGGCTGAAGGGTCTCGGAACTATCGGAAGGAAAGCAATCACTCCAGATATGGACATGTATACTCAAGCCCATTTCACGGTGTTGCAACACATGACTGAAGTGGCGCCTTATGTGGACCAGCACAAGGGTGTGCTTCGGCAACAGAATCCGGAGCAGCCGGATGTTTGGATCATGAGGCAACACAATCGTCGGTTCAACCAATGGTTGAAGGAGCAAATCGCTAGGAGCTCGCCGAGTGAGACGCTGACATGGTTGGCAAAAGGGCCGACATTTACAGTTGTGACATGGCAAGGATATGACATAAATGGGTACACATTCTATACGCAGTCTCAGGATGTCAAGAGCACTAACCAGAACAGCGGTGTCCGCATAGATGCATTCAGTACCGATGGGTCGAGAAACTCGTACTATGGCTTCATAGAAGAGATTTGGGAGCTTGACTATGTGGTTTTCAAGATCCCCTTATTTCGCTGCCGTTGGGTGCATCTCCCACAGGTGAAGGTTGACAAGTACGGTGTCACGACCGTGGACCTCCAACGTGTCGGGTACAAAGATGAACCATTCGTACTCGCCAATCAAGTTGTTCAAGTTTTCTATGTAACCGACCCGACAAATAAGAAACGCCATGTAGTTCTTCATGGAAAAAGGAGAATTGTCGGAGTGGAGAATGTAGTGGACGAGGAGGAATACAATCAATTTGACGAGCTACCTCCTTTTGGAAATGGCATAAGGGTCGACGATGAACAACGTGATGAAATTAGTTACGTACGCATTGATCATGATGAAGGGCTAATTTTTAAAGGAAATAAACAAGTACAATAAGAATGTATATGTGAAAATGTGTGACAATTTTGAGATGTATATGTGAAAATGTGTGATGTAGTCAATTTTGAGATGTATATGTGGAAATGTGTGATGTAGTCAATTTTGAGATGTATATGTGAAAATGTGTGATGTAGTCAATTTTGAGATGTATATGTGAAAATGTGTGATGTAGTCAATTTTGAGATGTCTATGTGAAAATGTGTGATGTAGTCAATTTTGAGATGTCTATGTGAAAATGTGTGATGTAGTCAATTTTGAGATGTATATGTGAAAATGTGTGATGTAGTCAATTTTGAGATGTATATGTGAAAATGTGTGATGTAGTCAATTTTGAGATGTATATGTGAAAATGTATATGTGTGATGTATTTGAGAATGACAAAATGTATCAAGAAATACACTGTGTGAATGCAGCTGGTTGGTGTTGTATATGAATGCAGCTGTTTGGTAGTTGATATGAATGCAGCTGTGTAGTTATTGGTGTTGTCTTAATTGCAACAGCCGGCAAAGGCTTATCACAGACGGTTCTAAATTTAGAACCGTCTGTGATAACATATCACAGACGGTTCTAAGTTTAGAACCGTCTGTGATAGTAAACTATCACAGACGGTTTTTAACTCAAAACCGTCTGTGATATGTTATCACAGACGGTTCTAAGTTTAGAATCGTCTGTGATAATCTTCCTACATATACCCTCTCGCTAGGGTTTTCCGTGTGCGCTGCAGTTATTCGATTAGATCTAAATCCCGAGCCCGTCGTCGCCGCCGCCTCCCCGAGCCCTCGCCGGCTGCCTCCCCCAGCCCTCGCCGGCCGCCTCCCCAGACGAAGACGTCGCCGCAGCCTCCTCCGTCGCCGCCTCCCCGAGCCCGTCGCCTCCTCCTCCGTCGCCGCCTCCCCGAGCCCGTCGCCTCCTCCTCCTCCGTCGCCTCCCCGAGCCCGTCGCCTCCTCCTCCTCCGTCGTCGTCGCCGCCTCCTCCTCCTCCGTCGCCGCCGCCTCCTCCTCCTGCGTCCCTAAGGTCACCAAAACCGTAAGGTCATCAAATCCCTCCCCGAGCTTCATGCTTACTGTTAGTGTTTAGGGTTGATGCTTGATGCTTCATACTGTTATGGTTAGTTGCTTAGTACATATTTAGGGTTGATGCTTCATGCTTACTGTTAGTGTTTAGGGTTGATGCTTGATGCTTCATACTGTTATGGTTAGTTGCTTAGTACATATTTAGGGTTGATGCTTCATGCTTACTGTTAGTGTTTAGGGTTGATGCTTGATGCTTGGTACATATTACATTGGTACATTGTTTACTGTAGTAGCTTAATTAGTTTGCTATTTGGTACATATTACATTGTTACATTGTTTACTGCAGTAGCTTAATTAGTTTGCTATTTGGTACATACTACATTGGTACATTGTTTACTGCAGTTGCTTAGTTTACATTGGTACATATTACATTGCTTGTTGTGTTAGTATATAGTATATAGTATATAGTACATAGTATATAGTTTGAAATCATTTGGGTCCCCCTTCCCTCTACTCCTCTCCTCCCTTCTCCCCCTTCCCTCTACTCCTCTCCTCCCTTCTCCCCCTTCCCTCTACTCCTCTCCTGATCTCTTCCACCCAAATGCTCCATGTATCTAGACAAAAAACAGCAAATGAAGCAAGTGACATACTATAGTGTTCCCGTTCAATGAACCGGATACACTAGTTTGTGTCATTTGCTTCATAGACCTTTGTTTAGGGACTTTGCTATTTGGTTTATAGTTTTAGCAACTAAAGTAGGTGCTAGGATAGACACTTTGTTTAGAGACCTTGTAGTAATAGTATTACAAAATTCAAGGAAATTTTAGTACAGAAGTTCAAAAAAACAAATTCCCAGATTCTTCGGTGAGCAGCCGATATAGCCGACTTCTTCGGTGAGCGACTATCCATCTGTTTCTTCCCACTCCTTCTCTTCATCTCTGATCTCTGGATCACGTACGCCAGTAGCGATGATATCGGATAATCACAGACGGTTTTTAATGAAAAACCGTCTGTGATATCGCATAATCACAGACGGTTCAAAAACCGTCTGTGATAACTTGGATTATCACTGACCCATAATTTCAGACGGTTCAGAAAACCGTCTGTGATGACGTTTCTGAACCGTCTGTAATGTGGATTTCTGTAGTAGTGTCTGTAAGCTGAAAGTTACAAGGTATATGTTGGTTTCACGCCAAATAAAATTGTGCTCTAGTAGAAGTATGATTGCATATATTACTAGAAGCATTTGAATTGATCAAAGCAGATGTCTGAAGTACATGCTATCACTCAGAATTTTTATGGTTGACATGAAAAGGGGAGGAATTTGGATAGAGGTAAAATTGATATGAAGTGGCATAAGAAAAATAAGAAAAACAAGATCCATATCAAGCACAATGGCATATCCTAGGTCAAAACCAAAATCAATGATTAATCTAGATTATTTGAGAGATTAATAAATATATGGCATGATGATTGTCAATATTCAGAAGATATGTAAAAACATTCGTGTTATATTGTTAATGGCCACTATCTTTGTAGCCCACGGTAGGGCATTTGTTTATGCTTTAAGAAATATGCCAACTACCAGCATGTAGTCGTGCACATGACAAGAAGTTAGCCACCTGAAGCGATTGTATGCCTACAACATTTTGCACATACTGATGTGTGCCACACTCATTGGCTATGATGCACACATGTTGGTATAAGCGGTCTAAAACTGCATTGCCATTGGCCACCATATTACTTAACTGAAGTAAGTTCCCAAATAAAGATAAATGACCTATTGGATTATAAAGATTCAGAATGAACTAAATTGTCCATGTTTATGCTTGTGGCATAAATTGAAGTCGTGCACATTGTATTCCAAAAGAAAATCTAGTATTTGCATGTAGATTGATTTGGTCAATGTTTTATGCTGAAGCATTATATTCGTGTTCCTGAAGAGCATCTTGTAGATTTATATTATGTTGTTAAGAACATACTATTTGTGACCATAGAAAATATGTTGCGTAATTATAAACTTAAAGTTTTATGATCCAATTCGAATAAACATGGTATGAGTAAATTGGATCAAAGTTCACACAAAGCATAAAGAAGCTAGACAATAGAACAAGTATGCCAACTCTCAGATCCCTGAATGCATTTTTGTCGAAGAATAATAACCCACTAGTAGATGGGATACCTTTGAATTACCAGGGTCATGCAGTTTTATGCCACTTGATGAGGATTTTATAAATCTCTAAATTTGGTTTTAATATATAATTAAGGCCAAGGGACCCCATGGTCATAAACCTCCAGAGGTTGCTCATAGAGTACCTGGTCGGAGATACGCTGTGATGTTGTAAGATCGAGGAGGCCGACTAGAGGGGGGTGAATAGGCGGTCTAAAAATTCTCTTCAAATTAATATTAACAATTCAAGACCTTTTCTGTTTGCCTAACTCTAGCTCAAGAACACATCAATGGATCGAGCAACAACATCTGCAACCGGCCACAAGGGAGTATTTATACCCCACACAAAAAAACTAGCCGTTGGAGCCAAATTCCTAAAAAAACAGGGAAATCGGAAGTTCTGCCGGCCAAAATCTGGTACTTCCGCTTGCCTCCCACAGTCAGAAAACTAGCCGTTGCCAAAATCTGGTAGTTCCGATATTCGGCCCGGAACTTCCGATTTCCATGAGGCTAAGTTTCTCAAAAGTTGCTCTCTGGAAAAAATGTACCGCTCAGAGGTCGAAACTTCCGAAAATCGGAAGTTTCGCATTTCACATCAGTACTTACGATTTTTTCGGAACTACCGCAGTTATACGGGCGGTACTTCCATTTTCTGTTTTTTAGCACAGGCGACACTCGGAAAAACGGTCATAACTTTTGACTCCGATGTCAGAATTGAGTGATCTTGGACTCTATGGAAAGCTTATTCAGAGGGCTACACAACTGTTTGCATAATCTTAAACACATTAGATCAATGCAGAAATCAAAATACATCCAAGGAGTCACTACCATAGTCTAATGTCAAAGGAAATAGTAACAAATAATCCTAGACCATGCCAAGGGATAGTGCATGATCTCCAACTTTTACAAAACACATTTGCAAACTTAGATCATATCACAAAGAGTAGGTACATGGACTTCAAGCACTTGCAAAACACATATGCAATGCATAGTCCCATGTTGCTAGAATTCAACACATGAGGTTCGACTATTTGCAAAATACATTTGCAAATATAAGCCTCATGTCAAGATGAGCTAGAGCAGGTGAGATTGAACTATCAACACATGATGAGACTCAAACTACTAGACATGACCCCTCTTAATAGTACGGCAACTTATACTAGCAATCCGGTCTTCCAACTAAACACCAAGACCGGTAAAAGACTAGGAACACATCGTTAGCCCTAGCTAGTCATACCTTTGCCTTAAGCATCCTCTTGAAGCTTGATAACACATATCACAACTCCTAGTCCGGGTCATTGTCTTGACATGCATCTACACAAGATGCGTCCTTCACTTTAACTCCATCAACACATGATGGTCTTTACTTGACTTGATAATCAACACATGATCATCTTCTCTTGAATATGCATCAACTCATGATGCATTTTCTTCTTGATGGCCTTCAACACATGAAGCCTTCTTCTTCTTGATAGCCTTCAACACATGAAGCTATTTTCTTCTCAAATCTTGACTTGATGATCATCAACACATGAAGTCATCCCAAGTCATCCTCATTTGTGGAACCTAACCTATTTATTCAACTCATGAAAAATGTTAGTCCACAAAACAATTGCCATCAATTACCAAACTTCACCATTAACACATAATGGAGGGACTAGATTCAACAATCTTTCTTTTTTTGGCAATTCATGACAATCTCAACAAACAATGAGATAAAAATAATGAATTGTGAGTATACAATTTGTACACAACAATTGTATACTCTAAGATAAGCTTTAAACAAAGCTTACTTATCCGGTTGTCATTTAATCGTCCAACCATTAACACATAATGGAGAAGTTAGATGACAACCCAATTGTACATGAGTATATATGAACTACACAAGCTATATATACTCAAAAGTGTATTTCAAAGTAAATATCCTAAATATGCATATTAAAAGAAGTATGGATCAATACTTATGAAACTCCAAAACATAGAGAGAGCTTCCCCTAAATGTGTGCATACAAGTGTATATAATGAAGACATATGCACATATTCACTTTGAACTAATAAAGGATTTCGATCTATATTTTGGATGTAAAGAATGCATTAGTATATGAGAAAGTGATTTCGAATGCATACCTCTTTGATTTCACCTTTCCATCCAAATGAGACTAAACATAAATAAACTTAAACAAACATATTAGTCTTATATATACATTTGTCATTATCACCAAAATCTCATAATGGTATTTGTCATTAACACCAAAACCAACTTAACCGGAGCTTGATCTTTCACATGTTGTCCAATCGGATGACTGCTCAGAGAGTCTATGAACTGATCCTTGGACCTGATCCTAGGTTATTCCTTCTGTGTGATGGATGGAACATGTGCCTTATCCACTCCAAACAACACTATGCTTCATTCCTGAGTATCTGACAATGACTGCCATGCGGTTTTGCCCATATTTGTCTCCCGCTGACAACAACTGATAATCAAATATTCTCTCTCTGACAATAACTGCCTCCCCGACTAGACGTGTTGGTTCCACGAGGCATCTTCCCCAGTGGATAATTGGTGCCTCTTCTTTGGTATTTAAGGCTATATGATGAAGGAACAATAGATTAGTCTAATCTAGACAAATTCGTATCCCATTCAATTAAGTGTAACTAAGGCAAGCAGGGCTAGTCTCTTTCCTTGTTAAAGGCACCCCTGTAATCAGTTCATAGCAATAAAGAGCATCCCTATCCTCTTCTAAGAATTTTAGCTATTTTTCTCATATTATTTTGTCGGATCAGCGACTCGATTGTCGACCGCTGGCACCATTCGTGGGGAAGGCGTTGAATTATTGAAGTTCTTCTTCATTCAGCAATCCACATTCATCTCTGATTTCTATTGTCATTACTCATGTGATCATGGCAGGGATATGGGATAAGGAGAAATGGTTCAATTTGGTAGACTATGCTGACCTTGACATGGATGCATGCATCCGCGCCATGGAACATGATGTGTCGTCATCATCCTCTTCCATCCTAGGCTTGCCGCTCGCTGAAGCCGAGGAGATCGACCAGATGGAAGAAGATTCGCTGCCCCCATCAGCGGCATTCCTGGATGAATCAGTTGTACCAACCAAATTAGAATGCCCAAATGCCTCTACAATCCCAGTGGTTCTGACAGGCAAAAATGATGACAAAAGCTCAATGTTGCAATCCGAGGGTCAGTGTACTCTTGATACGGTTATAGGCAACCGCTATTTACCAACGGCTCCTACGTATTCTAAGAACCGATTGACACCTAGTCATGGTGGCAATGAAGTTACCACCTGCTGAAAGCAGGATGAATATGATAATGCTCAACTTTCAATCAGCAATCCACCAGATAAGGCTGAGTCCACCACATATCCCACTAGATGTGGTAATTTCCAACCATTCCCCCATCGTGCAGGCTCCTTGTCGAAGCGATGGAAGGCTCTTCCTTAGCTTTGATGGGAGCTTATTGGGAGATTCGTGCTAGAGGCACGAAGTTAACGCAATCGGTGATACTGATTGAGATGCCATGCACAATTCTTCACGACAAAACCTACCAAGGCCCATTAGTCGAAATGGTGCAAACACTCATGCATCACCCTAAGACAGTGAAGGCAATGAAACTGGTGGATATCAATCGGCTAATCCACTTGCTTCTATCGGGCTTGATGACTCGAACGAGACAAGCGAGAGGATCAGAGGGAAACTCAAGTCATCATACACCTTTCGATAATAGGAATCCTTCGAGATCCTTGATAACAATCCAAAACTTACAACGAGTCCATGATATTTTAAACAACCGGGATCCTACTCTAGTAGAGACCTTAGGATATGCTCAAGTTGCAGGACAGGTATCGGAGATCCTTCAGTAGACCATACGGTGTATAGAAATATACAGGGAACAAAGGAACTCGTGGAGTCACACGCTGACTTCTTCTGAGCATTCCTCCCTCAGTAGAAGACATCAAGATCGGGCTAGAAACAATCTAACATCTGGCTCTAGACCTCCTCAAAGATTCCAACAAAGGGAGTCATAAGGGAAGATGGCTCTACTATGAAGCCACTTCCCCTTGTCATGAGGAACGAACACTTGGATCAGGTGATTTGTGGTATCACCTGAACCAAGCAGCTAGTCACAGAGACCATGTAAGTGTCCACAATCGGGTCAGGATAATAGTTTCTTAGCATGACTACCAGAGGAACCGATCTCCAACTGACCACAATCTGGCCGCTTTCCAAAGAAGGCACAATGATTCAATCACATGCTGTCAGACATTCTCGGCAGGCCCTAAAGCAGTGCGCTGGATAGACATGTTCTGACCAAGGAATATAGAGAAATTCGATGGAACTCAAAACCCATTAGAATTTCTTCAGATTTACACTACCGCCATCCGAGCTAGTGGTAGTGATGATAACGTGATGGCAATCTATTTGCCCACAGTCCACAAAGGATCTACCTAATCTTGGTTACTCAACCAATTGGTCAGATCAATTTACACCTAGGAGCAACTCTGTGATCTCTTGATCACAAACTTTCAGGGGACTTACGATTGCCTAGTAAAGAAGACGATCGCCACTGAATTCAGTAAGAACCCAATAAGACTCTTTGATAGTACATCAAGAGGTTCAATCAAGTTCACAATTCCATTCTTGAGGTTATAGATTCCTCTGTTATTCAGGCTTTCAAAATAGGATTGAGGAACTGACAGTTTACGGAGGACATCGCTATGAACCTTCCAAGAATGATAGTCGAGCTGTTCGATATGATTGACAGATACACAGTTGCTAGTGAGGTAGTTTATTGGAACAAAGCCATCAATTGGATAGAGAAAATTCCCCATCCTAGCCTAGAGAAAAAGGAGAAGAAGTCTACGAAGTCTCCCAAATGTAAGAAGAATCGCAAACCTAATGCTAAAAAGGTTCTCGCGATTCCAGAGAAGTTCGTTAAGTGTAAGAAGGGTTATTTCGGTTGGAACAAGACAAAAGCTTTGACCGATGAATCTAAGAAAAATAAGCATATATGCTAAACTTTGATCATCATAGTTTTAGCCTATGAAAATCTTAGTTTTGATTTTTCCAGAAGGAATCAATTTGATGATCACCACCTGATGTAAGTTAACTTGAAGGTTTTACAACTAAAATAGGTGCACAATTCATGGGAAGCACTTCCTTGAGTATTAGCCCATATTTGCTTTAATCCTCAAAATATCAAAATAGTTAAATAATTGTACTCGTTTTCCCTTAATGAGTTTTTATCAGAAGTTTTCTCACATAAAGGTTTTTAATGAGTCAAGTAGTACAATACAACTTACGTATGCGGTGTACTCTTTATTCTATTCCTTTTTCTCACTTGATTTTCAGAAAGAGTTTTTAATGAGGCATTTACGTTACGTGGTATTCTGTCGGACGCTGAGGTTAGCAAACCCAGATCCTCTGTGATTCCACCGCACTATTCCCTGGATCAGTAGATAGTGCTCACAGATTCATTACTGTATATCAAAAACATATCATGCGAAAGCATAAATAATACAGTAATACTTACTCATGGGCCGATTAGGCCGAGAACAATAAAATGCAGCAGCGGAAACACCACACATGTGGGACCTTCAGGACTTGCCCACAGGCAGCCAACTGGGGTTCGCGACCTAGTCCATGGCCTCTTCGTATTCCAGCTCTGTCGACCCCTTTTTAGTGTCGCAGAGTTTGGCATTCCTATTCTCTCTGACTGAGTGATGGTAGTTAAGCAAGAATGAGTACGATGATACTCAGCAAGCCACCACATAGGATGCAATAATAATAGATGCAAGGTTGTCAAGGGAGGCTTAAGGTTCTTTTATTTGCTTAATGCGATATTTGCAATAATCATAATTAAAATTCCTATGACTTGGCATTTTATAAACATGCTTTAAAGAGTTTGAAATTGTGCAATAAATATAGCAGTGTCGGTTCCATCCACCGATTACATGGTTCCATCCACCTATGCTAGCTTTTGATCATTATGCCACTTCCATCTTATTTACCACGCTGGAGTACGTCCCTCCAGGAAAAACTCAAAATCAGAGTACCTCCCTCTGATAGGTTTTTGTCCCACCCATAAAAGTTTTTTTTGAAATAGAACTAACTCGAGTGGGTTCCCATGTCCGCCCTTGACCGTGGGCACGGCTGCTCGAACGGTTTTACACTCTGCAGAGGTTATACACTTTCACCACAAGAGATAAGTCATCTTAATAGCCAACATACTTCCTTAGGCATGAGACCCAGATGATTTATCACAAAGCCTTTACCTTACTCTGATCTAGCTAGACACCACCCCGCTGAGGTTTCACCGCTGAAGGGCTCTATCCACCACAGTCAGAGGCCCCCTCTTGCGCCGTATGGGTATAGTCGGTCCCTGTATCCCACTGTGAGTAAACCAATATGTCCTGGCACCCACTTTCCGTGGTGATATCTAAACTAGACCTTCGCAAGTTAATCAGCTAGGTTGTACCCATATAGACTTGTGGTTGTACTGTTTTACACAAGGAGGTCAGCACAAGATTCAGTCCTTAGTTTGTCCAGGCAGTTCATTCCACAAACCACGGGTTCTCGTGCGACATCAGCACCAGCCACTCTCACCAACCGCCCAGACATGTGTAGCAGGTTTTTAGGGTTTTTGAGAAGTATAAAACAGTTGTAGCAAAATACTTAGCCACGTACATCCCATGACTGTCCCAAATCAAGTTCTTATGTTTTCAAAGATTGATGATCAGGGCAACTAGCGCCTTGGACTTGACTGAACTAGCATAGCATTTTAATGTAATCTATAGCTAGTAAAGATTATCATTAATATCTATGGTGACAAGGATTAAGTGATTCAAGCGTCAAGGAATGGCATATTAAATTTAATGCAATAGCAGGTGGGCATGTAGCTACCTTAAGCTTTGACATACATTTACATATTAAATTAGGCATGCAATTTGATATTTTAAAGGAACATAAATTTGCATAAAATATGGGATCAACATGGTCAAAGTGATGACTTGCCTTGCTTGTTTTACCACGGCCGGGATTGCTTTAATTCAATGCCTGCTCTGTTAGTGACTTTAAATTACTGGTCCTTGCTTTTACCCAGTCTTACTGTTCAAATCTGTCGCCTTGTCGAGTCTTCAAATTCTAATACGCAGCAAAAAAAAAGAAAGACCAAATAAAACAAAACACTATAAATGCCCGATTACATTTAAATTGCAAATTTATTACAATTTGGGTATAGAAAGAGAATTCGGCTTAGTGTGCCGTGAATACCGTGGTAGCTGGATTTAAACAGGAGAATGAGTTGTCTGAATAGCTTCACCGTGAGGGAAAATTTTAGGATAACGAGAATCCAACAAAATAAGTATTTTCAGGCATTTATCCATTCTGGAAAAAGGTAGTGGCCATACATGGCCGATTAGGAAGCGAGGTTCGCTCTGTTAGCAGATGAGTTTCTTGACATTGATTCTCACTCATCAATGGAGTTCCAGGAGTCGAGCGGGACTTAAGGACAGATAAAAGAGAGTATCGATGGTAGTAAAAAGAAACATGATTTTAGGATTTTAGGATGCGGAAGCTTTTCATAAGGTGAGTATAATTAAATACGCGGTGAAACTTTGATATTTTATGTGGTAGTGCTTATCTAAGGTTGCAACTGACTATAAGTATGGGGTCACTCATTTGACCAATTTTTATTATGGAAAAGTTAATTATTTTATTGGTTAACCCATCTATTATTAATGTTCTGCCTTTTATTAGATGGGTGAATTATGAATTAACATGGACCTCCTCGATGAAGTTATTTCTTTTATTATTAATTATTTTGGACTATTAAATTTAAGTCCCGAGATAATGAGTGGAGATTTGGCCGAAAGACAATGATTAAGGGTTGCTCTTTCTCGATCAAGAATTCTTAATTGTAAATATCTGTTATTTAAACCTTAACATTTTAAGGTAAATGCTAAAGCCTGCACCACAATTATTTTAAGCGCTTTTGAAAAGATGGTTTTCATGATATTAGAGATGAGTAATTTATGGCCATCATTTTATGTGGCAAACTCTTGCTAAATTGGTTTACTTAGTTTGTACTAATAGATTGGATCGAGAGATGGAAGATACCATTTAGATCACTCGAATATTTAATAGAATGTGATATTAATGTTCGATTTGTTTGACGTCAAATTTGCGAGTATTGAAATTATCTTTATAAAGCTTTACTTATGCAACTTTAATTATTTAGGATCAACGTCTATTACCTTCAATTCATAAAAGATGATCTTCCAATTAGTTTCACCTTTTTTATTTCTAACATCAATATCCATGGAAGCCATGTCGATTTCTTGCCATATGAAAATAGACCACGCATAACGTGTTTTAGTTTTACATGAGTATTAATATCTTAATCTCAATTGGAAGTATAGTTAACTCATGTTAAGTTTTTAATTTAATTGCGTAAATCTTTTCATTATGAATTCAAAAATAATTCCTTATTCTTATTCTTATGCACAAAGTGTCTTTACATGCAATTAACCAAACTTAGATTTTTAATTTCATTTCATACCCTTTTTAGTTAACCCCCACAATTAAATTTTATTCTTATTTTTATTTGCAATTTATATTTTGAGATGTGTACTGCAACTGAGCTGGGAGGATGCAAGTGATACACATGCTCTAAGTGCTTCCTGGCAGTGGGGCCATCATGTCATAACAGAGACACAGAGATGAAACTGTCTTCGGCTGAGCTGACAGAGGAGGAGCAGAAGCAGAGGAACCAGGGGAGGTGCTCGGCCAGGGGAAAGGGGTGGTGGCGCCGGCGAGGGGCGGCCGGGGAAGCACCGACGACCGGTGAAACGGAATGCCCAGGCGATGAGGAGGCTCACGGTGCCCGTAGCTCCGGCCGGGGTGGCGTCCAGGCAGGCTGGCGGCGGCCCTAGGCAGCCGGCGGTGAGGGAGAAAAGAGGCGCCGACGACCGGGAAGGAGAGGAGAGAAAAGCGCGCGCGCAGAAGCATGAGCGGGAGTACAGGAGCTCACCTGGGCGACTAAACCGACCGGAGGGAGGTTGCAATGGACCGGCGACGAGCACAGGCGGCGGCGCGGGGAGACGACCGTGGCGAGAGAGCTCGGGTGGCGGAGGAAGTCAGCCGACGGTGGGGGAGGTCTCGGGGCACCGGGGAGATGCTCCCACCTCGTGGAATTGGCCCGAGATCGACCAAGGGGGAGGCGGCGGTGAAAACGGCGATGGTCGGCCGGAGGTGGAGAAGACACGAGTGCGGCGTGCTCGGGCTTCGGTTTTCCGATTAAACACGAGGGGAGGCAGTGGATGGCTTGGGGCACGCCGTGACGTGGTCCAAGCGCGGATGGCCGGGGGTGGAATTCGGTGCGAAGTGGAGGCAGCCGGCGTGGGCTCAGACAAAGGCAGAAGAAGAGGGGAGCAGGGAATGGGGGGAGGCGGACTCAAGCTACTTATAGGCGAGCGCGCGCTTGGGGGAATAGAGCCGAGGCATGGGCAGGGCGTACGTCGGCATGGGCGGCGCGTCCGGCGGCATGGGGCGACGTGCGAACCCAGGGGCGGAGCTAGGCAAACTGGGGGCGGCTGTAGCTGGGCTAACTTGGGGCGGAACGACGCGGCTTGGTGCCCTGGTTCGACGGGAGTGATGCGGCCGGTGCGGCAACAAGTTGAAAGCACAGGGAGAAGGAAGAAAGAAACGGGGGAAGGAGAACACGCTGGGTGGGCTGAGGCAGGACGCGGGCTGGCTGAGAAGGAAAAGAAATGGGCCGAAAAAGGAAAAAGGGAAGCGGGCCGGGGAGAAAGAAACGGGCCGAGGCCTAAGAAGGCTTTGGGATTTTTGAAATCTCAGAAATTGGACTTTCAGATTTGGTTTTGCATTTAGATTTTTGAATTTGAAAGCCTAGTTCAAATTTTGGGATTCAGCAATTGAATTTTGATATTTTCAAGTTTTGAGAAATGATTCTTAATTTTTCGACTTTAAAGTTCACAGATATGCAAATTTGGATGGGAGGGGTTTTATATTGATTTTAAATTTCTATTCTTGGCTTTGAGTATCCAGAGTTCAATTTAAATTTGAAATTGAAACTTCCATGGAGATTTGGACTTTCCAATTTTAAACTTTAGATTTTTGGGTTCTTGATTCCGAAGTTTGGATTTTTTTTAATTAATCGGGCTTTCCAGCAAGAAATCCAACTCGAGAAATTTGAACTTCGCCAAAAACTTTTGAGAAACACGGGATAAACCATTATAATATTTCATTATTTTCGTAATTACAGTAGTTCCCTATTTGGGATGTTACATATTCGCCTAAGGGAAAGTGTTACGAAACTTATATCCTCAATGAGGGTGTAGGTTTCTTTGTTGGACTCTTAAGTTAAAGATGTGGGTATACACCAAAAGAGCAATAGCCTATAAATATAAGGGAGATGTATTCATTGTAAACAGATTTTCTCATATTAATAAAGAAGATCGCTGACTGCTTTTTCTCTCATCTCATGTGTCAATTATTCATTCATTTTTACATTGTCTGATTGTGTGATCTTTTTATTTTCTAGTTGTATTGATTCGCTATGGAAACAATCAATGACACTAGTTTCTCAACAGTCACAGCTCAAGGGAGACCGGCCAAGTCAATGCCTCTTTTGGGCTTTTGGCTTCTCTAAAAATCAAAACAAACAGAATGACTTCTTAAAATAAATTATCTAAACGGCTTTCCGAGTTCAAAACTGTATACACCGTTTGTGTCGGTGTCTCCGAAGTTCACTGCCATTTCAAAAAGTACAGACAAAAATCATAAGTTATAGTCAAAAACTATAAACCATAGCCCAAAAGCCTCCTGCTCCAAATGGCTTTTAAACCTTCGGCTTCTGGCTTCTTTCCAGAATTCAGAAGTCATTTGGAACATGTCGGTTTTTAAATTTCGGTTTTTTTGGCCTTTTTGGCCCTTTTTTGGTTTTCTTTTTTTTTCTTTTATGAGTCTGCATTGTCTCAAAAGATATAACATGTTTTTCTCTTTTTTTAACGTAAAAAAAAAGATAATAACCACTATAATGTACTTATGATCAGAACCAAAAACTAGGAGCTAGAAACCAGACTTTAAAAATTGCTTGCAGCGGTACTAAGTCGGCCTGGATTGGCTGCGGTCACGTCGCGTGGACCCCTATCCGACGCGACGGCTGCGGAAAAGGCGAAGTAGCCACGCGCGCATGGGGCGGACGGGTCGGCAAGTGTGACTTGGCCATTCCTCCTGTTTTTCAAGTGGCCGGCCAGCGACTTGTCGGTCCAGGACCTTGACCGCGCATACTCATGGCGGCGTCGCCAAACACTCCTACTACTAGTACTGCTCACGTGCGCAACTGTGTGGCCGAGTACATTGTAAGTCACTTTCCGTGAGCATCTAGTTTTACTGCTAAATATTGGTATTGTACATGCATCCTCCTCCTTATTTTGTTCAAGAAGATTGTCTTAAAAATGTGTCCAATTCGAGAAGTTGTACAGTTCAGAAAGAGTTGGTCGACAAAAATGAAGTTTTGGGGGGTCGCCGTTGGTTCGTCTCCGGTCTCCACGTTTAACCGGTAATTTCAAAACTGATACTACCAACGATAAGAGCAATTATTATAAGAGGCTGTAAACTGGCTGTATGCTGAGGTGGAGGAGAGAGAGAGGAGGAGAGAGAAGAGAGGTGGGCTGTAAACTTACAGCCAGCTGAAGCACAAGAACCAAGAAACTTTGTGAGAGAAAGGGGTAGATCATACAGCCTTCAGCTGGCTGTAACTACTATATGAGTAGGCTGATAAGTGGGCTGTAAGTATCCATACAGCCAGCTGAAGGCTGTATTATAAGACTTACTCTAAGAGCAAGGCTAATAATACAGCCTTCAGCTGGCTGTATGGACACTTATAGCCCACTTATCAGTCTATTCATATAGTAGTTTACAGCCAGCTGAAGGCTGTATGACCCACCCCTTTTTCTCACAAAGTTTCTTGGTTCTTGTGCTTCAGCTGGCTGTAAACTTACAGCCCACCTCTCTTCTCTCTCCTCCTCTCTCTCTTGCACCTCAGCATACAGCCTACTAACAGCCTTTTATTATACTTGCTCTAACCGCAATTTACTGGAGATTACATGCCGTGTGAATCCCGACGCGCACATCACTAATTAATTACTAGATAGTAAAATTGAGTAGATAAAGCACGTGCCAGAGTAAAAGTATGTTCCTCCTTTGTCTGTCCACTGTACTTACTTTGCTAGTGCTGATTCATAAGAATGCGTGGACCCATGGTCAATTAGTTTGACTATAGCACAAGGTCAAATGGTCCAAAGACAACGTGCCAGTCGTACTTTCTCGAAGAAGCACATTGGGGGGAACTGCAAAAGCTCCTTAGTTGTTACAGTTTTGAGTTTGAAAAGCTCCTTATGAGCATCACTTTGGCTGCTACCATCTGAGTTTGAAAATCTCTTCCTATGATCTTCATAACTGAACAAATTTTAAAAGCACGAACAATGTGTGGCTTCATTACACCTGGTTGGACGAAACGAATTGGACAAGTCCTATGGATCTCTTACGTTCCAAACAGGGCTAAGTGAAGTCAAGTTCTCCACAGGCAGTTGTAGTAAGATAGTGAGACTAATGAACAAAATTAGCTTCTTAGGACCAACGATACCAATCAAACTGAAGGTCAGGCGAAAACAGTGCCGTGGAAAGAAAAGAAGAAAATGGGGAGGAAGAAACAAGAAACATTCCATTTACCTCACGCTGCCGGCTCTTGAAAATCGCTCGCATGGACTATCTTTTTCAACGTGGAATCCGTGGGCATACGTGCGTATTAGTTGGACCATCAAGTCACGAAATTTAGGGCCTGATCGCGCAGAAATTAGACACTGTTTTTTCTATGCCGATGAATTTTGATTGTGACTGATAGATTTTGGCTGTATTTATCTAAACAGTGATGAACGATAAAAATATTGACACAGATGATGCACACACGGATGAGCTTAGAAAATTGTCTAGAAAAACGAAAAACCGTCCATTTATTTTGGTTTTTAAAGAAATCTAAACTAAAAACAATCTAAAAATTTAAAAGGAGGACCTTAATCTGTGGGCGCGTGCGTCCGTAGTCCATACCGCCCGACAACTGCTTCACCCACTCTTTGACTAAGCAAACAAAAATCAAGCGGCAATTCTTCAACAACACCGGCCTGTAACTAACCATGACGATGCCCGAATTGCACGTCTCGAGCGACGTCTGCTAGCCGTGCTCAGTGGCGGAGCCATATCTTGGATAGAGTAGGCTTCAGTTCAGGGTATAAAAAACATTTAGTATACAGTCCGATTAAATTCAGTTCAGCTTAGATAATATTTTTATGGTCCAACCCAGATAGTCTAGATCATTCCATCACTGAGTCTAGGATGTAACCAAATCCTGGCTCCGCCACTGGCCGTGCTCAATTAGTCAAGTGCTGCGTGCATGTCATTCGTTGGATTAATCTTTGGACAGGTAGCCTTGGGGTGGTTAGTTGATGCATGCATGCATGCCATCCTTGTGAAACTAGTATTTCTATTACTTGAAAAAGTAAGTTGGTGAGTGATGCGTTCTTCTTTCTCTCACTCTATTTTCAGAAAACGATTCGCGTGTGAATCATTTCTCTCACCCACTTAGATTTACCTCGATATATGGGTCATCCCCACCTGCTAGCTCTCACCACCCCTCCTCTCCCACCACCTTCCCGACTAAGCGAACTCACATAGAATCAGGATCAGGATAAAAAGGGAAACAAAGTATGTAACTATGTATGCTCTATGTAGAGCAGCAGCTATCGCAAATGTTTTAAAAATTTGAGCATACTCATATGGATATCTAAGCGAACTTGTCAAGAATAACTTTGTTATATTAATATAAAATTTGGGTTCAGTTTTGTAAACATCGTAGTCACTAATCTTCTATCATCTAAATATAGAATGTAAGGAGTAATTAAATAACTAATCCTACAATCTCTACACTTTTACACTCAAATATGCTTTTGCACCTTTGCTTGAATCAGTTGATCATTTACTATATAACGACTAATCTTGGATTGTGCCAGAACCATCCATCCCATGCATTAATCTTGTATTCTGTAGCTCTCAGATTTTCACTTTTTCTGTCATACATATGATTTCTTTCTAATGTATAGGTGGTGATCGGTTCGGCTGAAAGCTCATGGCTTATGGCTGAAAACACTGTGGGCTTGTTTGGCAACGGCTGCGGCTTTTGGCTGAAATTTTTGAATTTTGGCTGTTTACGGTACAGATTACGGAGAGACAGATACTCACTTGCGATTTTGGCTGGTACAGATGTTGGATTTTTAACGTGTAGATCGTTTAACTTATAGACCTTGTCTTGAGAAAATACTCCGTTTGAAAGTTAGGTACTGTAGCAAAAACCAAAAGCCGTCAGCTTCGGAGGAAAAGAACAGGCCCAAGCTGGCTGAAAAACGCACTGTAGCTGACAGAGGCTTATTTAGCATAATTAAATTTAAAAAAATTTAAAAATATAAAAAATATGTTAGCCCATTACGTATAATACAAACAAATACGGGAAAAAAAGAACCGGCAAAAAAGCTCAACAAAAAGCCAAAAGTTCAGAAAAAGACGAAATTTATGAATAATGCAAAATAAGCCAGAAGCCAGAAGCCGAAGCCGAGTTGATCACCACCTTAACTACATCCACATGACAGCGGCAAATGACAGCGGCTTGATGTACTAATACAGGTACCTTATTTTAGATGAATGTCGGGTTTACCAAAATACGTCGTTCTGATTTGCAGATACTCGTCGTTTTGGTTTTCATAGATAATCGCCGCAGTAAAAAGTTACCAGTGGATAGTTCTTTCGTCTTGTGCTTCTAAGTGCGTAGAGCGAAATCGGCATTACTTGGAGTGGTACCATCTACTCAAGAGTCACCGATGGCCGTGGGCTGGGCATGCGCTTGGTTAATCGATCTCCCCCTTCTAGCGAGCGAAAATGACAGGTGATTACGCCGTACGCGAAAGGGCCAGCCATGGCTGCAGTATACTGTTTCCCGCCGAGGCGTGCGTTCACACGAACACGAAGCCGATTCTTCCGACTCGCCGTGACTTTGCTTCCTATCAATCGGATAAAAAAATAAAGGAAATAAGGGCTAAGATCGATTTGTATGCCGTAGTACCTTAGCTGATCATTGTTTATCTGTCGGTTAAGAATATCTCCGAATAGTTTCACCTTCTGATTTTTTTTAGTTTATTTAAGTTAAAAGTCACTTCGAACATATCGATTTTTAATTTCGATTTATTTTGATTTATTTTGTCTTTTCTTTTTTTAGTATCCTTTTGTATTGTCTTTGACGATATAACAATATTTTACCTCAATTTTTTATCTTTTTAAATAAATAACAGTTATTATAATATAATTTCAGTAAAATACCAGAGCCCTCACCTCCGCAGAAGCCCATTGGAGCGTCCCCCAAGTCACCTTGATTTACAAGGTTATAGGCTCTCAGTCCCCTTCACATGGCGTCGTCATGGTCTCGCCTTTCCAGGCAAGTTCAACCCGTGGCGATGTCATGGCATATGCCATCCTATCCGTGATCGCGTGTTCTTCATCATATATATCTCGTGATAGCACAGCACGTGCGTCCTTGCTGGTTGCAGTCGACTGTCGAGGAAGCAGCAGCCGCGTGCATCCTGTGTACTTCTATCAAAACATGCCTCTAAACTTTGTTTATTGCCACTTATCAGTCGAGCAAATCTACGTACCCAGCTACATGCATGTATGTCGTCAAGGTTAGGTATATACGAATAAGATACATTTTGCTCGGGTGTATGACTTCAAATCCGGATACGACCCTAATTTGTAGCCTGTGGGATTTAAGTCACAAGCCAAGGAAGCAAAGAAAGAGAACTACTTATCTTTTCTAACGCAAATAGTTCTCTGGATCCTGCCTGCAGAGTACTCAGCTACTTTTCTCGGTGTATAACTTGGCTTGAATTCAATATATGGACAACACGAGATCGAGCTGCTGTCTTCGTAAAAGTACAGAGATGCACGCAGCTGCTGCTTCCTCGACAGTCGACTATGTATGTATGTCGACTATGTATGTATGTATGTATGTATGCAACGAAGAACACGCAATCACGGATATGCCATGACGTTGGGTCCGTACTTTTTCTCGGTTTACCATTTATGGATGTGATTTATGGTTTTTGAATTATTTATGAGAGAGTACAAAGTGACAGAAACTTGCGTACGGTTTTGGTCGATATAAATGAAGTCGCTATAGTGTATATTACAATTAACTTGTAAACACTGTCTAAAAAAACACTTTGTTTGAAAAATAATTAATGTAGAAAAGCCAAAAAAATATTTTAGAAGCTGAAAAGAAGAGACACATCGACATCTGGCGGTGTTGCTTCGTAGGTCCTTTTTTCTAATGGCTTTTGGATAGCATGATTTTTTTGTCTGTGTTATTTCAGGCGGCAACTAACGGTAGAGATGCCGACGCAAACGGTACACATGATTTTAGACATAGGCCTGAAACCGTTTGGAGACGTGGCTGTGAGAAACCACTTACAAAAGCCACCCTATTTATTTTGGTTTCCAAAGTAGCCGAAGCCAAAAACCACAAAAAGCCAAAAAGAACAGGCTCATGTATTGTTCTTTTCTAGTTAGTTGGTGCCCGAATATGGTATAGAAATAAATGCATACCACAAGTATCAATTTGTGCAACGTGCTCGACCAACCAATAGAATCATTGCTATTGATCGGATCAGCTAGTTCTCTGCCTTAGCAGCCATGCGAAACGGGTCCACTGTTCAACCTTGAACTTTAATCTCGGTTCATTTTTCAACACTGAACTCTAAAACTATCGGAATCAGAACCTCAAACTAACGAAACCGTCCACTTTACCTCTTGAACCAAACCAAGGTGGCTTTGTCTGGTACATTTTTCGCTGATGTGGCATCCACGCTAGCATCCATGTCACCATATTTTACCACATCATGAGCCAAATCACCTCTTCAATGCACAATGGTCGTCTTCTTGCTCAAAACAGAGAGTACAAAGTTGTCAACCATGGATGCGGCTCGGCTGAGCTCACCACTAATGAGGAGGGGGTTGACAGCACCCAACAAGGACTAAAATGAGATGTCGTAGCCACGGAGAACTCCTAGGAGGTGCCAATGTGAGCGGAGGTGGTCAGCTGTAGTGTCTGCATGTAATGGCGATGCACTGGTCACTCCCTGGTCGGCTGTGTTGCGTGATGACTATTGTTCAGCGCTGCCTCCTCAAGCTTGTGGCGTCACATCCGCCCAGCTACGAGGCACATGACAAAGAGATAGGGGAAGGAAAGGAAGACAAAGATGGTAGTATGCCTACAACGGCCTGCGTGGACCCATGCCCACCTCGATGACCCCTGCAAGATCACCCATGAATGTGGGCGGAGATAGAAGAGGAAGACAAGGAGAAAAATAGGGGCTGGATGCTGCGGGGAGAGGCCGAACATAAATAGCTAGCATAAGGTTGTGTAGAGGAGGCCCAGTTTCTTCTCTCCACCACCTTCTTCCTCGAAGTCAGCTAGAGCCATTCACCTGATCTCCTCCTCTAGGGAGAATCATGCCCAACTAGCCACGTCATCACATGTTCCACACCTTAAGCAACTTTTCCCTTCCATTTATTTTGTGCTTTGCAACGCGGCCAAGATGGAACGACCCTTCTTCTCCGTCGCCAACCGGGAGGTCAAGATGTCTTACGCTGGAGCATCACCACCACACTCCCCTTCTGATTCATCGTCGCTCGCACATCGCCAGGCTGTCACGAGCCACCATCCACCACGAAGCCACTATAGGCGAACTCGTAATCGTCTAGGTGTTTCATTTTTTTCCATCCCTGGTTCTCTCCACCCTCCTCTGTCGCTGGTGAGCTCCATGCCCAAGGATGCTCTGTTTTTGGCTGTGAACAGAGAGATAGAGGAGGAAGAAGGGGATGAGGTGGATGCCAAATGTTGGCACCTTACCAAATTGTCCACCACGTTCACAAAATTGAATACATGTGGTCAACTTTGTCGAGGATACACGTGGCAGCCAGGTCATCCTAAAACTAGGGTGGGTTCACTCGAGGGGTCATGTGACCCAATATCGGTAGTTCAGAGTTGATGTTCAAACGGTTTTAGAGTTTAAGATTGTTTTTTTGGACCAACCAAATAGTTTACGGTTGTAATGTGAGATTCTCACCTAGTTCTGTGCCTTTTCAAACCTCTTGGATGGAGCACGTGAAACTCGTGCTTCACATGCTACTCTGCTAGTATTTCTTACGAAGACACACATGCTAGTGTGCTACACATGTACTTTACTACTCTGTACACTAACACGAGCGAACATGTTTGCAATTGAAAGAGAGAGAGAAGCAAAATTGGTTTGGTTAGACAAGGCCGGATTAAAAGGTTCCTTTGTAGTGCCTAGCACTAGTTCATAGAAATTTTGGCATATAAAATGTCTTTTCAACTCAAATTTACAAAAATAGTCGTATACATGTGACAATGACAAAATAGCACTTCTATCATCCGGTCACTGCGGTAGCGTCCTGCAGTGACACGTGGCCTAGCCACCGATGGCAGCCCCCTGCTGCCTGGCCACCAGACGGCAGGTGGCCTGCTGCTCGACCACAAAATAATAGGTAATTAAGTCGGCTAATTAGAAAATGAGCTCAAAAAATTATGAAATTTTATGCACAGCCTTTCGACACAACGTATTTCATTGTGTAATTTTTTGATAATTTTATCCACTCCGAATGTTGCTCAAAAATCCGTACGATGTTGATATTTTTAGGAGTTGTTATATATAGCAAACAAGTTCCGGCAATTATGAAATTTTATGTGAAGTCTTCCGACACGGTCAACCTAATTATGTAATTTTTGAGAATTCTATGTGCTCTAAATTTGCCATGTTAATTTGTGTTAATTTAACTGTAATTAGCGATATGCGATGCTCATTTAATTTAGCCTACATGTGTGATTGCAGTTGGTTTGTAAATTATAAATCGAGATAATGGTTCAATTTAGTTCAAACTTGATTTGTGGATGCAGAACTTTAGGATTTGGTGGTAAGATGGTAACAAAGGGACTTTCTTTTAAAGAATTGAATACAAAAAGATGACGACATCTGATTTTGCGAATTAAAATAGACTATATAATAAAGTTGAAAATAACATGACACACAGGGTTTATTTATGTGCATAAGAAACAGCATCATGCACAATGGAACAAACTGAAGTACTTCTATGATACATATGCGCCTTTTTGGAATGAAAATAAATTCGAGCTTCGGGGGACAAGTTCAGAACGACACAACCTATTGCATGGACCGGGGATATTTTCCTTTCCTTGTGAGCTCAGCGTTAAATCCTCGGTGGCCTCTTTAACCTTGGCCGCCATTTCTCTCTTTTCTCACGCTCCCACTCGCAAGCCTCGCTCTCCCTGTGTGTGCACGCCTTGAGATGAGCCGTCGTTATGGCGCTCCTCCTTCTAGATCTCGTAGGCCCTTCTGACATTCTACTCCTCGTAATCGAGAGTCCACTGGTCATGTGAGTGGATCTCTAGGTCGATCCACTTGCGATAGCCACATAGTGATTCCGGAGATTGCGGGTAGACAGGAAAGGTTATTAGTGTGTACTTTGAAAGAGAAATAGTAATGGGGAACACACTATAACTGGTCCTTACCAGCTACCGATAGTTGCTCGTGTCCCAACGGCGGTCGGGATAATCACAAGAATAGTTTGTGCAACCCCAGTAACACATACTCAGGTTGAGACACTTCGTAGACTTGAAGAATTTGCATGGGTCCACCACCAACAGAGGGGTGGCATCTCCCCCTTAGGCGGGTGTTGCGGCGAACGCTCGGTTGGAACGTTCAGGACGGACATGCTCCTACGGGTGGATGTCATTGCGGGGAGGTGACCTCCTGGCATGCTCCGCTTGTTTGTCCTATGCCATAGCATCCCTTGCTTGTTCACCGTAGACCGCAGTAGACCTTACTAGTTTGCGAGTCTCCTGCCATTGCTTCATCATCTTGTCTCATTGCTTTTTCTACCTCTTGTCCATCCCGACATGGTGAAGGAAGCTCTGGTATAGTGTTGGGTTTGGTTGTGTAGTGTTCTCTCCTAGATCTCTTTCACCTCCTTTTATAAGCCAAAGGGTTGTCATGGTGTAGTTAATTTCATGTCACTACACTGCGAGGTAGAGTGTTGCACTATGTTCGTGCCATCCACCCTCACCCGCTCCCTATGTGCACACTTGTTCGTGTATCCATGTCGTCTCCCCTCGCCCGCTCTCTCATGCACACACTTGTCACTCTATCCGTGTCGTCCCCCTGGCCCGCTCCCTCATGCGCACACTTGTCACTCTGTCCATGTCGTCCCCCTTACCTACTCCCTCGTGTGCACATGTGGATATGCTTATACCACGGTTGTCCCTTGTTGTAACTAAATGGTTGACGTGTCGTTGCGGAATTGATATGAACATGAATTAATACAATAAATAGCAAGATACATGAAATCATGACACGGAATAGTGACCAGACAAGCTCGGTCTGTTGGGGCAATCTCTCATTCAATGCCCGTAGGTCTTGCCTTGTTCGACGCCCTGTCATTCCGCACTTTCTTCCTCCATATGTCCCATGTAGTTGTTTTCCCCTAAAGGCATGCGTTTCGTTAGGTTGCATGCCATGTAACCCTCTTCGTTTGTATGATATATGTTTGTTCAATGCATATGGATGCCTCTAGGTTAATGCACACAACGCAGTGCTGAAATAGTCAACATGCAATTGGCTACTACGGTATAAGCATGGATATGCATTAGATATACATAAATGAAAACAACACTCGCAACACTACACCTTCAAGATAACAACGAACACAAGAAAGAAAATAGCACACAATATTAAGTTAATCTTCCATTTGAGTCTATCAAAACGATGCAGCATCTCCACCATTTCAATACCCCCCATCACAACTCTCTCCCGTGGAACAATGCTGGGCCTAGTGGTCATTTTATCCTCCCACACTTAGAATCGGCAACCGCCTAAGCCATCCTGTAATTTAATAAATTTTTTTGTAACATCTGATAAACGATTGGAACCAATTCGAAATAAGCTAACTCACTGAGTGAAAGGGGCACTTGTAGTAGTGCCGTCCAGGATTCGCGGCCGTCTGTGAGGTCTTACGTCTGATAAGCGTATTGCACTTGCGGGTGTTGTTGAAGAGGTGCTCAGTTGGCCCATCTGGACGTCCAGGGGAGGGAGAAGCAAACCAACATACAGATAATGGGGACGTATACTTGAGAACATGAAAGAGAACAATGCAGGGGATTGCGAGAACTCCGTATTTGAGGCTGAGGGAAGAGAGAACCCGGTGCGTTGCCATAGGAAATTACGGAATCGTTGTCGACACACAGCATCGCGTGTGAGGGGGACAACATGGATACACTGATATTGTGCATGCGAGGGAACTGGGAAGCGGGGATGACATGGATAAGCCAACACATGTCCGAAAGAAGGAGCGAGCAAGGGGACAGCAACAAGGAGGTGACACATGTGCGGAGGAGGGATGTTGCCCCCTTGGTGCTGTCCTCCTTGCCCACATAAATGTTAGTCTGTCCATATTGTCCCCCTTGCCCACTCCCTCCTTCGGACATGTGTTGGCTCGACCATACCGGCCCTCCTCATCCACTCCCTCGTGCGCACATATGTCATTCTTACCATGCTATCCCCCATTGCTCGCAGTGCTATATGTCGATAACGCATCCATAATTTCCAGTGGTAACTGGGTTCTCGTTTCGCTCAACTCCAAAAACGAAGTTCTCGCAATAGCTCATCGCTCATCTAAACTGCGTTTCACTTCTTGTAGGAAGAAGAACCTTCTCTGTCATATAATAACATAGCATGGCAGACGTCGAGGGGCCAGTCGGAGCAGGGTCGCCAAAGGAAGACCTTCCCTCGTAAAGAAAGGAGGATTTCGGCCTTAATTACCACTTGATGTCAAATAGGAGGGCTCAACCGGTATGGCCGAAATGCAGACACAGGGAGGACACGGTTGTGCAGGTCGTCGAAGGCCATTTCGATGGCGGGTGACATTTCATGCGATGCCCACACTCTGGGGGTACAATTAGCCAATAGTTTATTTTCTCTTACTGCAATAGAACTTCCATGTTAACCTTTCTTTCTAGCAGATGGCGAAATGCAACTTCGTCCGCTATATCGATCCTCTCTATAAACGCTATATTGTGAGGTACATGGATACACTATGAGAGCAAATATTAGAGATGGAGGCACAGATTTACAGTCTCAATGAGGAGAACGTTGATCTACGCCAACAGATGCAACGTAAGAGGGGCAATGAGAAGGTTGTCAACATAGGAAGTTCCTATGATCTCACATGCTGCTGCGCGAACTCTAACTGCATACACGTGTACCACTATAACAATGGCCAACCATGTTTGAGGCGCCCCCCACTGCAACACTCCATGTGGGTAATACTAGACACCTTCTACCAATAGGCACACACAAAGAAGCTTGTAGCACGGTACTCTCCCCTGTAGTTCACGGTTATGTTCAATCTCCTAAAGCATGTAACTAAATGGTGTACGCGTCGTTGCGATTGCTATTTAATGAGTGGACTGTTCAAACACTGTGTCATGTGCATTAAGTTAGAGAGGTTGATATGCCTGAGTATCGCAAATCGCTAATTACCTCGATTTATAATTTAAAAACCAACTGCAATCACGCATGTAGGCTAATTAAATGAGCATACCGTTAATTACGATGAAATTAACACGGAAAATTGGAGCACATAAAATTGTTAAAAAATTATACAATTAGGTTGACTGTGTCGAGAGGTTTCACATAAAATTTCATAATTTTTGGAGCTTGTTTGCTATATATAACAACTCCTATAAATATCAAAATTATACGAATTTTTGAGCAACATTTAGAGTAGATGAAATGTCAAAAAATTACACAATGAAGTACATTGTGTCAGAAGGTTATGCATAAAATTTTATAATTTTTTAAGCTTTACTATATTTAAAAATTCAAACAAATATAACATATAAATTACGAATTTAGACAGGTAATTAAGCTGGCTAATTAGCTGACTTAATTACCTGCCGTTTTGTGGTGGGACGGCAGGCGCAGGCCTCCTGCCGTCTAGTGGCCAGGCGGTAGGCGCCTGTCGTTCAGTGACCGGGCGACAAAAGTACTATTTTTGTTATTGTCATATGGATACGACTATTTTTGAAAATACGAGTTGAAAATGCGTTATATATGCCAAAAATTCCTAATTCATACTCCTATTGAAGTATACTCCTGGACTACTATTATTGAAATAGGCTAGTTAAGATAGGAAGAGGATTATTGTACGAGTTTTGTAGTAAGTTAGGCCAATTCAAAATCTGACCTGTTGTTGGTCGCTGTTCGAGCAGGTCGGCCCTCGCTAGGCAAAGGTTCGATGGTCATCGTGCATGCCTAATCTTAATATTTTTGTCGTCGTCATGTATGAGCACGTTGGCAATCTCAGGTACTCTATAACTCTGAGGCATTAAACGTGCCGCTAAAATTTTTAAAGAAAATTTCCAAGAGCGTTCATTGATTTTTTTTCCTTCCGTGAGAGCCATTGCCCGAGTTGCTCAATTCAAAGACCTAGGATCCGTAGTTTGTAACACATAGCAAAAGAAAGTTTCAGAGGAGAACAACCATGAGACGAGAGCTAACGGAGAATCAACAGTTTTTGTAGAAGAGAATCGACGAAATTAGGTAAGATCATTTGAAGCTTACTTGAACCGTTTTAGGCACCGTACATGGACGGTTGACCCAAAAGCATTTGGATTTTCCGGCTTCCGGGGTTGACTTTCCTACGGCCATAAATATGCACATCTTCCAAGGTTTCACACCGGGTCAATTTCAACGATACATATACATCCTAGCTGCTCCTGACCCTTGGCAGGTCAACGCCAGCCCACGCATGGAAGCTTCTGATGGTGCGGGCCATGCATGCAGGGCCACCAACTACCAGAACATCTGATCCATGCATGGGTGACTTCTTCTTTAAAAAAATGCAGAAGTCAACCACCGGCTTCCATTGATGTTTAATTTCTTGCCATGCAGGTCAAACAAAGTAAGGACCGGCATGCACCGGTCGATCGGAACGAACGAGTGGCTGGGGTTTCGAAGCTTTGGTGGTCAATGCAGCCTTCGACGCCGTCTTCCTTTCTTCTTCTTCTTCTTCTCCGCGGACCGAAGATTTGGGCCGCGTTCGCCGCAATGGAAACGGAAACGGAACCTGGTCGTACCTGCAGCTGCAGCTGGCTGTCTTCCTCCATGTTGCCGAGCAGGGCAACCGTTGATTTCCAAAGCTACTCCAGCTAGCAGATCGTGGGATTGATGCTGCTGCTTGCAAATTAGAACAAGTTCTATTGTTGTGTGTTTCGTTGTGTCTGAAACTCTATCCGAGCAAAAATGGTACTGGCTGGTAGGTGTTTACAGGGGTGGAGCTTTTCTAGGGCCGAAGGGGGCCATGGCCACTCGCGCCTAGGAAAGTTTCGTTTTACCTCAAGACGTCTGATTGCTACTGCCGGTGAGGGTGTAATTACTCCTATAATATATGCCGTTGATGTGTTCGGCGGCCGAGAGACATGGACTCGTGGAGTATGTAACGTTTTTTTCCCCAAGAGTATGTAAAGTTTATAAAATATGATTTTATACGTTCTTTATTTCAGAGAACCGGTGCAAGGCACATACTTACGCAATTTCATCAATTACTATCTATCTATGGGCCTGTTCTTTTTGGCTGCGGCTTATGATTTTTGCTGAAATTTTTGAATTTTGGCTATTTACGGTACAGATTACGGAGAGTTCGATACCCACTTGCGATTTTGGCTAGTACAGATTTTAGGCTTTTAACGTGTACTACGTTTAACTTGTAGACCATGTCTTGAGAAAATACTCCGTTTAAAAGTTAGGTACTGTAGCGGCTGCGAAAAGCCGGCCGGCTTGTGGCCAGCCGAACAGGCCCTATATGAATAAAAACAGTAGGTGAAATCTAAGGTGTCTCTTTTATTTTGAGGACAAGAAAATCCCACAATAATCATAAAAAGAAAAAACAAACCCTAGAAATTAAAACATTAATCGAAAGAAAATGAGAAAGATCTTATCGACGATCGAGCCATCGATCTTACAAAATAATATGAGAAAAATAACTAAAATCTTTAGGAGAGAACAGAGATACTCTTTATTGTTATGAACTAATTACATGGTGCTTTTAATAAGGTGTGAGACTAGCCCTAATTATACTTAATTGAATAATCTATGAATTCGTCTATAATTGAGACTGATTGATTGAGAGTGAATTGTCTGTGATTGAGACTGATTGATTATGAGTGAATTGTCCTTCAGTCTTCTCTCGTCCAATCTTAAATACCAATGAAGAGATGTCTGTTTGTCTATTGGGAAAGACACCTTATGGAACCAGCGTTTCTGATTGGGGAGGCAGTTATTGTTAGAGAGAACATCTGATCATCGACTGTTGTTAGCGGGAGCCAAACATGGACAACAACCGTATTGCAGTTGTTGTTAGATACTCAGGGCCGAAATGTCGTGTTGCTTGGAGTGGGTAAGGCACGTGTCAATATTTGGTCACCTTTGCATACCTATGCCATGACATCAACAAAACCAAGGACTAAATATTTCAATTATCTTAATAAACATGTTAGTCCTTTTACGCATTGTCGTCATTAATTACCAAAATCATTATTAGAGGTCTAGATGCTACACTCACGACTAGTCAATATCTCCATATGACCAGTTCGTATCCAGCCAGACTAATCGATCTGTTTGCGTATTCTCCTTTTGCCTCATGATATTCGATCAAATTCCAAGTGAGAAATGTGTTATCCATAGACTGTTCAATATTTTTTCGATCTATTGATGAACAACTTCATGTGGTTGACTCTTCGACGACTCCTGGCATAGCCATGCACTTTTTTATCTGACTACATCAAGGGACCCAGAGATTACTCTCCAATTATGTAGGAAGGATAAATTCTATATCCAATCGAACACATTTCTTGATATGTTTCATAGTATACCCGAAAGCTATATTTATAACTACCCAATTACGGAATAGTGTTTGACAACCTCTAAGTGCACTATTACACATGTAGAAAACTATACTGATCTCAGGTATAAAGATTATACATTATCATTGCTTGACATCAACTGATGACACTTAAAAACATAACAATCTCAACAATATTTCAAGGTGGGTCAATCCAACACCATGTTCTCTAACATGTGTCCATATTATTGATTTGATATCCTCATATCTATAACCGGTGAAATGCGGTCACCAATCAATGCATGTACTGATCTATAAGTCACTAGTGTCCCAACCAGTAACATCTGACTATGGATCTTTTAGAATGATATCATTCAACAAATAAAGGGTTTCACCAAGAATTCATATACTTACTAAACTTTATAAACAATAATTCATTTAAGGAACATAATAGCATTTATTCAAAAGATCATAAACATAAAAAGTAGGGGTGGATATCGAGCTAGCTCCTCATCATATCGAGCTTTTTATGAAATTATCATGGTTTGATTTAATATCATTTTATTGATAGTTTGAAAATATTCTTAGAATCGAGCTAACGAGCTGAGCCAACGCAAAATTTAATGTCATCCAAAATCGACTCATTCAATGTTCAACCAATTAATGAGTGCAATTGAAGCAATTTTGAATGGAGCCAACGAGCCCCACCAACGAGTTTTTTCTACCCCTATATAAAAGTGATGCAATCATCTCCATAATTACCTCTAGGACATATAACTGGCATATAGCCGATTGCCCCTCCTCTAGGGCATACTCCATCGGGCTCGCACATTCAGCGTCATCGTTGGTTGCATCGACAGCACTATCGTGTCCGTGTAGCAGAATACCTTGAACGTCGGTGATCACAGGGACATGGGTTGCATCAATAGAGGTTGTCGCGTCGCATGGGTTAGGTTTACGTACCTGTTGGCTGTTTGTCTTCTTGCATGTTGGAGCAGAGCAACCGTTGATTTCCAAAGTTGCTAGTTAGCAGATTGTGAGATATACTACTACATTGCAAATTAGAACAAATTCCATTGCTGTGTTTAAAACTCTACACGAAACTTGTAATGGTAGGTGTTTATAGGGGTGAAGCTTTTCTAGGGCAAAAGGTGGCCATGCCCCCCTCCTCCGATCCTGTTCCCAGAAAAATTAAACTTCTCTAGGATAAAAGGGGCATGGCCCCTCCACTAGGAAAGCTTACTTTTAGCTTTAGGCCTCGCTCATTTTGACTTGACTTTTTGGTTTTTGACTTATTTTTCATTATTCCTAAATTTTGTCTTTTTTGGTTTTTTTGGCTTTTTGGAGATTTTTGCCGATTCTTTTTTTCTCACTAGCTGAATGCCCGTGCGTTGCTACGGATTTTAAAATTTTATCATATTACATGTTCTAAAACTAACAGGTGGTAAAATTTGTTGGGAAGTGCATACAAATATGTTCTATTTTTTTTAAATCCGTAGCATCGCACGTCTGCTACTCAATGTCTCAACAACTTCTAATTGCTTAGCAAGTTAATCAAAAGGCTGATACCTTGGTCTGTCAAACATATATTTGCATGACATTTTTTTCACCCAAAATTATTACTTGAAGACATTGCTTGGCTGTAAACATATTCCACGTGAACATCCAACCTATTCACTAATCATTTTCGGGATACAAAATTAAGAGAATTTAGCGTTGAAAAACTTGATAACTGGGAAACCAAGAAAATCCACATCCAAGGTGTCGGTTCAATACAAACTAAAGGATAGTGTTTAGCCTTATACTCACTTCTGCTGCAGTCATGACCATGAAACCCAGGGAAGCAGTGGCTTACGACCACGACAAACATGGTCGTAATGACTTACGACCACGGTAAATCGTCAATAGATGTGATCGAAAGTTGTTAGGGCCACGTTGGCCGTGGTCGGAAGTTGTAAGTCTAAGCCACAACCTCTGCGGTCGGAAGTCGGCGCTGTGGCTTAGGACCACGTTGAGTAGTCGGCAGGTTACGACCACGTTATCGAGTGCTGCGGTCAGAAGTCAGCGCTATGGTTTACGACCACGTTGAAGAGTCGGCGCCTTACGACCACGTTGTCGAGAGCTGAAGCGATCGGTAGTCGTAAGACGTAGCCACGACCGCTGTGGTCGAATGTCGGCGGTTTACGACTATGACCACATTGGGTAGTCGGCGGCTTACGACCACGTTAACGCGAGAAGAAGTCGGAGGTCGAGGCTTCGACCGCTGCGGTCAACAGTCGGCAGACTTTGACCACGACCACGTGGGAAGTCGGCAGACTTCGACCACATTGTAAAGCGGTCGAACGTGGTCGTAGCTCAGTCGGCTGCAATCGGACCTGGTCGAATGCAGTCGGACGTGGTCGTAGTGCTATCAGACGCGGTCGGAAGTGGTTGATACCAGTCGGTTATAGTCGTAGCGCTGTCAGACGCGGTCGGACATGGTCGGAAGCCCTCGGTAGCGGTCGTAACGCAGTCGGACGCGGTCGTACGCAGTCAGAGTGGCTTGGGACTCGGTCGGTTGTGATCGGAAGGGCCTGTAAGACGTCGAACGTGCTTGGGACTTCTCAACGTGGTCGAAGCCCGCCGACTTCTCAACGTGGTCGTCAGCCCGTGCAAATTAGCTGACAGTGGATAATGTGGTCGTACAACGTCCAGATGATTTCCGACTATTGACTGAGTGGTCGTAAATGCTTCAGCCAGCTTCTGACTTCAAACAAAGTGGTCGTAAACCTTTCCGACCACGGCCAACGTGGTCGTAACACCTTTTGACCATGGCCAACGTGGTCGTAAACCCTTCGGCTGGCTTCTGACCATGACCAATGTGGTCGTAACATCTTTCGACCACGGCCAGTGTGGTCATAACAACTCCCATCCACGGCCAATGAAGGTGTCTAACTACCGACAACATGGTTGTAAACCTTCCAGCCGACGGACAACGTGGTCGTAAGCCCTTTCGACCACGGCCAATGTGGCCGTAATAGCTTTCGACCATGGCCAACGTGGTCATAATAGCTTTCGACCACTTGTAAATGCGCCTGCCGATGGACAACGTGGTCGTAAACCCTTTCGACCATGGCCAATGTGGCCCTAACAGCTTCCGACTATGGCCAACGTGGTCGTAATAGCTTCCGACCGCGGACAATGTGGTCGTAAACCCTTTCGACCACGGCCAATGTGGCCATAATAGCTTTCGACCATGGCCAAAGTGGTCGTAATAGCTTTCGACTACGATCAAAGAGATGCGTTCGACTTCCGACTTTCGACCAGCGACAACTTGGTCGTAAAACTTCCTGGGACCTTTGACCATGACCAGAGTGGTCGTAAACCCTTTTGATGTTCTCCAATCATGCCCAATGTGGTCGTACCCCTTCCTGATGGACTCCAACCACAGCCAAAGTGGTCGTAAACTGTCCTGGTGGCCTTCGACCACAACCAACGTGGTCGTAAAGCTTCCTGGGACCTTTGACTATGCCCAAAGTCGTTGTAAACACCACAACATAGTCGTAAAACAGTGCGCACGGCTTCTGACCATGACCCACGTGGTTGTAAACCCTTCCGACTACTCGAAAATGCACCTACCAGGTTTCGACCAAGAACAAAGTGGTCGTAAATGGCCCAGCCGATTTCTGACCACAGCCAACATGGTCTTAACGGCTGCTGCATGTGGTCGGCTGCAGCAAATATGACCCCATTGGCCATGGTCGGTTGCCCATTGGACCATTTACGACCACGTTGGCCATGGTCGGTTGCCCATTGGACCATTTACGACCACGTTGGCCGTGGTCGGTTGCCCATTGGACCATTTACGACCACATTGTCCATGGTTGAAACCTGGTAGAGGCGCTGAATGAGTGGTCGAAAGGCTTTACGACCATGTTGATAGTGGTCGAAAGCCTTGCGCACTGTTTACGACCACGTTGTGGTGTATACGACCACTTTGGGCATGGTCGAAGGTCACCCGAGAGGTTTACGACCACATTGGGTGTAGTCGAAGGGCACCAGAAGGGATTACGACCACTTTGGCCATGGTCAAGAGCCACTACGACCACATTGGCCATGGTCGGAGGTCGCCAGATAGCTTTACGACCACGTTAGCACGAGAGGAAGTCAGAAGTCGAGGCTTTGACCGCTGCGATCGATAGTTGGCAAACCTTAATTATGCCCACGTGGGAAGTCGGCGGACGTGCTCGAAGCGCAGTCAGACTTGATCGGTTGAGGTCGTAAGCGGTCGGATGAGGTTGGAGCGCAGTCGGAAATGGTCAAACGTGATCGAAAGGGCTTCGACTACGGTGAAACAAGTCCTACGTGATCGGAAAGGGCTTCGACCACGATGAAACTCGGTGTACGTGGTCTGAACGGGGTTCGACCACGGTGGAAAGTGATGAACGTGGTCGGAAGGTGGTTCGATCACGCAATAAGCGGTCGTAGCTTCTGTTAACCGATCGTATGGTGTCTAGGAATCGGTCATAACGATCTGGGATGAGGTCGCAGGGCTTTGAGCGTTGCTTGTCTTGTGATCTTGACCGGTCGTATGTTGGTACGGCCTGGTTGGGTAACTCGTAACGACTGTCTTTGCTGGTCGTAGCAGAGCGAAGCGGTAGTCGTAGGTGCTAAAACACGGTGTTGGTTGGGTAAAACACGGTGTTGGGAGAGGGGTTAACGGGTGATCCCCAGTGAACACACAGCTCTGCTACAACCATCCCAAGTTTCAGATCCAACTTACCCAACATCTCAGAGGGCTACGACCACTTCAAAAGACCATAAGAACGAAAAGGTAGAACATGACATGCACAAGACCTACGACCACTACCATAGTCCATACGACCACCCCAGTGGTCTATTCGACCGATTCCCAGATGTTACGACTGCTCCGGGAGGCCATACGACCAGTTTACAAGTGTTACGACCGCTTCTGAGTGATAACGTGGTCGTAAGGCGCTGACTCCTCAACATGGTCGTAAATTCGACTGCTGACTACCGACCGCTTCACCACGTGGTTAGAGTCCGCTGACTTCCCAACGTGGTTGTAGTTGAAGTCTGCCGACTACCCTCGTGGTCGCATGCCCGAGCGCCGAAGCTCGCTACAACGTGGTCGCAAGCTCGAGCGCCGACTACCGACTGCAGCGGTCGAAGCATCGACTTTCGACTGCACACCGTAGTCGTAATCAACTACAAACAACGTAGAGCTTCTGCACCGCACATTCTATATGTGTTATTATTAGCTTCGCAGATTTTATTCTTTCTATGGTTGTCTTGTTTCGTTTTTTATAAATGCATATCTGTTTCGGGTGTTGGATTTTGCTCTGATACCACTTGTTGTAAGTCTTATGACTTCTCGCAGGACTTTTCTGACCTTTTACGAGTGCTTCTGACCACTTACGATCGGCCATGGCTGCTTACGACTGCTTTCCGCTGCCATTCGACCACTCTGTCGGCCATTCTGGCCGCTTTCCTTCGAGGTCGTAAACCTTCTACTGAGGTTTCAGACTGCTCTTCTCTGTCGGTGTGCTGCGCTTCCTTCGACCCCGCCTGAATCACCTTGATCACAACTCTCACCGATCACATAGTGATGCTGGTGATCGGTGTTCACCGTGATCGAAACACCTTTTCGACCACGATTACTTCCTTACATCGTGGTCGAAGTCCCTTTCGACCACGTTTAAGGCTTAACGGCGCAGTTGCAGCCTCTTTCGACCACTCACACTGTGGTCAAAGCTTCAAAACGTCGTCGAAGCCTTCATCGACCACATTCAGTGTCTTTACAACATGGTCCCTGCCCTCCTTCTGAGCACGTTCAATCTCCTTCGTCGTGGTTGTACGTCTTCTTATCACGCTTACAATGTGGTCGTAAACGACCTCTCTCAAGGTGGTCGTACTGACCGCTCAACGTGGTCATAACCGCTCGCTGCAACGTGGTCGTAACGACCGCTAACAACGTGGTCGATACCGACCACGCACGGCGGCTCGACAACGGGCATCTTTCGATCATGGGCATCCGACCACGGCTCCGAGCACGCCCATCTCTGACCACGGCCATCTTCGACCACGGCCATCTTCGACCACGGCCATCTTGGACCATGCCCATCTCGACCGCCTCGCAACGTGCTCGAGGTCTGCCGACTTCTTACGTGGTTGTAGACTTGAGCGCCGACTTCCACCACAGCCCGCTACACCGTGGTCGTAGCTTTGACTTACAACTTTCGACCACGGCCAACGTGGTCGTAGCTCCATTCGACTACGGCCAACGTGGTCGTAAACGACCTGAATGACCTTCGACCATGCCCAAATGGTCGTAAACTCGTTTTCTGGCTTCCGACTTCCAGCAAAATGGTCGTAACAGCTTTCGACCTCACAAAGATTGCTCTCCCCCCAACCTCCTTCCTCTCCTCCGCCCCCAACCGGCGCCGCCCCCGCCGTCGCCTCCTTCCTCTCCCCCGCCGCATCTGCGCCTCCTCCTTCCTCCGCCCCCCCAGCCGCAGCTGCGCCTCCTCCTACCTCTGCCCCCAACCGGTGAGATGGAGGTCGCGCCGCCTCCTTCCTCTGCCCCCAACCGATGCCGCCCCCGTCGTCGCCTCCTTCCTCTCCTCTGCCCCCCAACCGGCGCCACCCCCGCCGTCGCCTCCTTCCTCTCCCCCGCCGCAGCAACGCCTCCTCCTTCCTGCGCCCCTTCCTCTCTGAGCCAGCCGCCACCGCAGCCGCGCCTCCTCCTACCTCCGCCCCAACCGGTGAGATGGAGGTCGCGCCGCCTCCTTCCTCCGCCCCCAATCGGCGCCGCCTCCTTCCTCTCCCCCGTCGCACTGAGCCGCCGCCTGGCGGTGGCGCGGGGGGGGGGGCGGAGGGGGTGAGGGCGGGAGCGCAGGCTGGTGCGGGGGTGGCGGAGGAATTTTTGAAGTGCAGAGGGCGGGAGCGCGGGCTGGCGCGGGGGTGGCGGACGAATTTTTGAAGTGCAGAGGGCGGGAGCACGGGTTGGCGAGGCGTAGGCGGCAGCGGAGCGGGGGAGGAGGCGATGGTGGCGCGGGGTGGAGAGGAGGAGGCGAGGGCAGAGCGGCGAAGGAGGGAGGGTAGGAGGCGAGGGCGGAGCGGCGAAGGTGGAAGGGTAGGAGGCGAGGGCGGAGCGGCGGAGGAGGGAGGGGAGCAGGCGAGGGCAGAGCGGCGGCGGAGGAGGGAAGGAGCGATGGGCGGAGCGGCGGCGGAGGAGGGAGGGGAGGAGCGACGGGCGGAGCGGCGGTGGAGGAGGAAGGGGAGGAGGCGCATGGGATTCGGTGGGGAGGCAGGCGCCCGGTCGTGAGGAGGGCGGAGGATTGTGGGGAGGAGGCGAGGCGGAGGTCTCGGTGGGGAGGAGCAGAAGCTGCGCACGAGATTCGGTGTTGGGGGAGGAGAGAAGCAGAGAGAGGCCCCACATGTCGGCGCTTTTTTTCTGTGAGAGGGTGGGAGAGCGTCGGACGCACCATCACCTTCAACTCGTTCTTTTAAGAGTAGAGATATTCATTTGCATTATTCGTGATAGGCTAACCTATTTCTTTATTTTTAATTTGTTTTAAATTTAGTTATGCCAAACAAGCCATCATCATACACACATCGATGTAAAACTGGGGCTACGGTCGAGTCCATGTTTTGGCTTCAAAAATACACCTAGTTTTTCATCGGTTTGACCATGTATAATTTAGATCTACTACATGTGGAAACTACTTTGTAGGCTATAATTAACGCCAATCAAGACTTGTCAAGAAAAGACGAAATATAGGGTGGATTCTTTTGGGCTGATGGGTTATGGCTTAAATATTTGAATTATGACTGTTTGCAAGAGATAATACACACAAGAAAATAGTCGCATGCGATTTTAGCCGGTACAGCTGAATTCAGTACACTTTTTACTATAATCTTCTTATTGACTCCGTCTTAAAAAACGCACCATTTAAAAGCTAGTTACTATAGACAGTACAAGCATAAGCCGTGTATAAGCCAAAATAAACGCGCTAGCCAAATTTATACTAGTATTTTCAAGTCTTGTTTGATGGAGCTAGCCCATGGTAGGGTTGACTTGTTTTGAAGAGACAAAATGGCGTGCACTGTATTGCTGAGTGGGCAATGGGCATGGGTGGGCTCCATCCGGCCTTGTATTTTTTGTTTTTTGTTATAGTAACTAGTTTTTAAATGTTGTGTTTTTAAGTCCGAGTCTACTAATCGATTATATTACACACTGTATCGACTTCAGCTATACCGACCAAAATCATATATAACTGCCTCTCTTCATAATCTCCTCGTAATATCTCTTGTAAACAACTAGAATTTAAAAATTTAAACAAAAAAAAAAATCATAAACCACACCCCAGAATAACCCAACCCGTATCGTGCGTGGAGTCGGTGCAGCACAACCCAAAAGCGATGCCTGCCACACAAATGCACTTCAAACTTTCAGTTAGCCCATGTAACGCACGATCTTTTTTTGAGAAGACGCCGCAGGAACAGATCGTTGACAGCGGCTGTACATGAAAGGAAAGGCGCCGTCGGCCGGTCGGGTCGGGTCCGGTTGCGGGTCAGAGTGGAAGAGCCGTGACACGGAACGGAAGTGTGTTCGGGCCGAGCCCACTCCACCCACGCGCGGATGCATGCACGTCGTGGAGCGGCGGCGACGGCGGAGGAGCTCGAGAGCTTCACGTCGCGCGCCCGTGACGTGCACGGTGCTCCAAGCCCGGTTCGTCGCTGGCTGGACTCGGTCGTTTTGGACGCGGGAGGTTCACTGCATACGGTCGGGGTCCCGCGGTTGGAAAGGTAAGGCGGGTTGCTTGTGCTTGCTATGCTTGCTTTCCTTGTTTCGGCATGTTCCTGCAATCTTTTGGCGCCTATGCGTGAATGCATGCATCTGCCCTTTTCTCCTTCCAAGGGAGTAGATTGGTCGATCCAAACTGCTTCTGCCTTTTAGTTTTTAAAAACTTGTTTTTGAATTGAGTAGCTTTTAAGATGGCTTTTATAAGATATTTATAGGGGTTACTGCAAGAGCTACTTTGCACGTAGTGGCTTCTCAACACGAATATTTTTACTTCTTTAATCTCTCTCATAATCAACCAAAAACCACAATCGAAAACTAAAGGTCAGCGCCTTTGAACAAGGTACTCAAGCTCAACTGCCGATCACCACTGTTATTGATTTGACTCTAGTAGGATTTTAGCTTTTGATTTTTCTCAGTAATATCTGTTTATTAGATCATAAGTCAAATATAAAAGTTAAAAACCGTAGAAAAAAACCAGACCTGTAGTACTAGCTACCACGTGCGCTAACAAATATTCCCCCCGGGGAGAACTCCACATTTATCCAACACAATGCACACCAGATCGCGTCTTCAAAGCGAGTTTTTCAAGTGGCCCACTGACAAGCCCCTCAAAATAGGCCGAAAACAACAGAGGCCGGCCCATGTTGCTGCTAGCCATGAGACCCTCTTTACGAGCTCGCCCAGCCCACCTTGGCGTCTTCCCCTCTTTCCTCCGGTCCTCCCCGTGTCCTCCCCGTCTCGCTGCTGGGTCTCTCTCTGGCCCCCCGGATCCGAGCCCGAGCCCTAAACCCTAGAGCTCCCCTGCGCGCTCGCTAGCTCGCGATGGAGGACGAGGAGATGGAGAAGAAGGTGCAGCAGTACCTGCAGCGCAAGGGCTTCCGCCTCACCGAGCTGGCGCTGCAGGAGGAGCGCAACCGCCTCTCCACCAACCCCCTCTCCGACGTCGCGCTCTCCAGGTACTCGCCGCTGTCCTCCCCTCCTCCTTCTGCCGAATCCCTAACCCCAATCCTGTTGCCTCGGCCGGTGGGGGCTTCGGGCTCGGTTCCAAGTTTCGGAGCGGGGAAACCTACTAGTGGATTTTGTTGTAATGGCGTCGAATTGGTGGTTCCGAGTGTCAAAGCCTCGGTTGTCTGGCTTAAGTGTGGTTTGGATTAGTTTGCCTGCTCGGGCGTGAACTGATGCCTGCTCAGAGTTCAGAATTAGCTTAGCGGGTCGAGTTGGAGAAATTGGTACTTCGTTTGGTGAGTTGGCCTTGAATTGTTTATGCTTCATATGTGAGAGAATCACAGCCTGGAGTTTTAGGTGACTGTGGGGTGGGGTTGGTTTTGTATCATCGTATAGTATATTTGCTTATCGCTTTGGTGAACATTTGCATTTATTTTTAGACTTAACTTTGGTACCAAATTGCCATGATTTGCTGCGGGATGGTGTTCTTTTTTTTTTGTCTCACACAGCGTTAAATTGTGATTTTTTTGGAGGGGGATAAATGTGCTATATGCTGCTTGTGACTGTGATTTTGTGGAGGAAGTATTTAAGTAGCAGCAATTTGGACGTTGAACTCTCTGTTGGGTAATTTCCATGACTTCGAGCGGACAATGGCTACTATCTGTGTTTATGTGGAGAACCTCACGTCAGGACTGCTTATGTTTGATCATGGGTGAAGCAGTCTGCTTCGTTGGTTCATTGGTGCTTGTGTCTAGATTATAATAATTCAGGTTCTGCATCTTGGTTTTGTGTGCCTCCAATTTCTGCAGCATCCCATATTTTGCACAGATTCTGAATTCACTGTATTATACCTTATGATCTTCCCCTTTACTGTCTTCTGATTGCGTGTGTTCCACAATGACAGGTCAGACAATGATCCAGCAAGATACTATGATGGCTACATTAAACTAAAAACATGGGCTTACAGTTCTCTTGATCAATACAAGGTGTGTTACATGTACATGCATTGTGCTTCGCATTCACGGCTTGAGTACATGTGACTGTTCTATGCAATCGTAGCATTTGTAGCTACTTTTAGGTATGAAGCTGCTATATCCATACTGTTCCTTTTATCACCCTGCTAGTCTTTCTTGTATGAGTGACTGCACGCTACTCGCAAAGGAGTAATTTACTTGTTTCTCTTGTTGAAAATGATCATGTCTGCTATATACACCAAACATCCAGGATCATGGCTGAATGCTTCCATACTAGCTTCAGATGGAGCATTTACTTAACAACTCTTCATTGTGTTTTATGCCATGCATTCACACTATGGACCTCCTTTTAGAAAGCACAAAACTATTCATGTAAGCATGGTTGTGTACTTGTTACATGATTGTAGTCAGCAGAGAGGATATTTGCTCGATGTGGATGAGCTACTTACTTTACGCTATGATTTATTTCTTTTATTTATGATATGTGCTTTTCTGTTATTAAATTTAGCTATATACTTTATGTTTCTGAGTTCTGCTATTTGTTTGTAGGATGAATTGCTCCGTGTCCTTTATCCAGTGTTTATCCATTGCTTCATGGATCTAGTGGCAGAGGGACATACACAGGAAGGTATTAGTAGTTGGTGTATATAATTGGATAAACTTTCTTTGCTTTTCATGTCTCCCCTTAGTTTATTTGGAGCAATGTTTTCTTTGATATCCTAACATGAATCCTGCAGCTCGGTCGTTTTTCTATACATTTCGTGAAGATCATGAACTAATGCATTCAAGGGATCTCCAAAAGCTGGAAGGCATTCTTTCTCCTTCGCATTTGGAGGTCCTTCATTTAGCTCTCTTACATCCATTCTAGAATGAAGACTTGCATTTGTTTATTTGATTGTATCTTCTCAGGATTCACAATCTATGCACTTATCCTTCTACACGCTATAATTTTCAGGAAATTGAACTAGCTCGATCTTTAAGGCAAAACAAATTCAGAATTAAGTTATGTGAGGTAGTACCATGTCAAATTCTCTTTTCAATCTCCTTTGAATTTTGATTGTTAGATCGCCCTTTTTATCATTTAATCAATGTACAGAGACAAACCATTGCACTGCATGAATATTTGTTGTTGTGGCAATAGCTTCAGATGCTCTATCATTGCCTAGCTTATTTTTTCAACTTATTTCTTAACTGTTGTCCATGGTTGTCACGGCGTCGCCTAGGCGTCGCCTAGGCGACGCCAAGTCGTCCTGGCGGCCGGAGGGCGACGCCAAGGCTCGTCGCCTAGGGCTGAGAAGCTAGGCGGCCACCTCCAGGCCGAATCCGGCCCCCTCTAGCCCTTCTCGCGTAGATATGGCTGCCGCCGGCTCAGATCTTGAGCCGACCGCCTCTTCCCGTGCTGTCGCTGCCTCATCCGGAGCTCTTCCCGAGCCGCATCACGCCGACCCCCGTGCTGGGCTCCATCTCCGCCGTCCTCGAGCCTTGCCGTCGCCGGATCTGGACTACACCGCCCGGATCCGGCAGAGGAGGCAGACGGCATTGGCGGGGAGGAAGAAGCGGTAGGTAGGAGGCAGCAGCGGCGGAGAGGAGGGAGGCGGCGGAGAGCAGGAGGCGGCGGCGAGAGGAGGCCGGAGGCTAGGTGACGGGAGGGGAGGAGGTAGAGAGGAGGCGAGGCGGTGGGAGGGGAGGAGGAGGCAGCCATGGAGAGGAGGCGAGGCAGCGGGAGGGGAGGAGGCGACGGCGGAGATGAGGGCGGAGGCGAGGCGGCGCATGTGGGTTTGGGGGAAACGGGTCAGATGCCAGGCTCGGGCCGGTGGTTAGGTTATAGGATTTTTTTGGTCTTTTGTGATTTAGTCCTTACAGTTCCTGAAAATTACGAATAGACCCCTAAAAATTACAAATAGACCCCTCTTTCAATAGATTTTTTCTGATTTAGACCTTCTAAGACATAGTTATTTTGATAATTTATGCTATTATATCGCCTAACTACTATCGTCTAACTGTCGCCATGGCGGGCGCCTAGTCGACTAGGCGTCCAGGCGCCTCGGCCTCGCCTCGACTTGCCGGAGCGCCGTGACAACCTTGCTGTTGTCTATACCATTGCTTAGCTTACCTTTTCAACTTATTACACAAGTATTGTTAATGCTGAGGGAAATGGCCACCTTACGGTCTGTTCTTAATTTTTATTCCTGCATCCTCATGGACAGTAATAACTAATGAGAATCGATGATAATCTAATATCGGATAGTTACTTCAGTTTGTATTGACTGGAACAGTTAGCAGTTGCTCATGTTATTTTTTTTTGTGTAATAGCTGATCCATGTTATGAATTTACAGGTAAGATCAAGTTTAATGTTATCCTTATCTGAAGCTTTCACATTTTTGTGTTGCAGTGTGCCGCTATAATGTTCTTTTGCTGTATTAGCCATTGTAACCTCACATTTTTTTTTGTTTGCTGCAGTGCTATTTTGTAGAAAAATAAATCAGCTGCTCCAATTAAAGTTTCTACCCCATTTTTCATTGCAGTATTCATATGAATTGCTTCTCCAGTATCTCCAGAAAACACAAGCTCTTGTGATGCTTGGAATAATCAATGAACGTATAACTTTTGAAGGTACAATTCTCCATTCCATTGAGATTAGTACCCCCCAATGTCTATCATGCGCTCATTTCCACTTCTCAGAATCTTCTCTACCACTTTTCCCTATGCAATATTGGCAGTATCTCCTGGGCAACCTTCATTAATCTCTGATGATGCGGACGTTGTTGCTCTGGTTGGAACCAGTAAGGACTTGGCAAAACAGATAAATCAGAAGGAAGTGCATTGGGGGGTATGTTTAATGTTTTCTCTCCATTGTCTGTTGTATTTGTTAACAATTCGGATCAAACGGATTGTAACAATTCAGATCAAAGAGTTCGTATTTGGTGGTATTCCAGCCATTTTTTATTTATCTGTTCGTAATTCTCAGGCATTTGTTCTTAAAATTAAAATTCTGGTATGCAGTTGCTTGAAGATCCAGTTGAGGAGCGTATGGAGAAGGCACTATCAGATTCTGATAAAACTGAAGCAGAAAGCAAGGATGCAGACGCAGAAGATAACAAGGCAAGAAACTCTTTTGTAGTATGGAAGTCTTGCTTGCTACAGTCTCATCCATTGAAACATTGTGTCCGTTTCTTTTAGTGTGTGTCAGGCTATCAGCAGCACATTTCTTTCTTTCTTTTCTTCTTCTACAGTGTTCTTGAAAACAGGAATAACATTACTGCTTAATTCACACAGCTGGTAGGCTGTAGCTGGTAGCAAATGTTCATTGCTTGGTTCCACTATGCATGCACCTGTGTTCCTTATTCACAGTTGATGTTTCTTACTATTGTAACTTCATTCTTTGCTTATTATTTTTTGCTACAGAAAAAATCCTCAGAAGGTGGAAAGCAGGGCAGTTCTCTTAAAAAGCTCAAAAAGGATAATAAGCTTGTAGTCACAACAGGGAAAAACATCAAATCTGAAACAAGCATGGTTTCTGTGGCACCTCGTGTGAAACCAGAGCTAGCTCTTCCAGTGATGTACATTTATAATCCCTTCACAATTTTCTTTTGGAAAAGTCCTGTTTGGTCCTCCAAATTTAGATCTGGTCTGTTTTAGTACCTAAGGTTTTCAAAATTTCCAAATAATCCCTCAACTTTGGCTTTAGTTCAAAAATACCATTCATCTAACTGAAGGTGGGTCCAGACCCCACATGTGAATGGCATGTTCTTGATTTTGTAATGAGGAGGCCTTTTTGGAACCCGAACTGAAAGCTGAGGGATTTGGGGATCAGGATCCTAGAAGGATTCAGGATCTGAACTTAAGAGGACCAAAATAGCACTTTTCCTTTATCACAGAACATAACACACCTGTCTACTTTTTTGTCTGTCATGTGTCAACCTTGAGTTGTAAGAATCTGAGAAATTTTAATCCTTTGTTTCAGGCCTGTTGAAGTTGAGCAATCAGTTCTTGAGGACTTGCGAAACCGCGCACAATTAAATAACTTGGCATTACCATCTGTTAGCTTCTACACATTCCTTAATACACATAATGGGTAATCTTGACTGTAACTTAATATTGACAATTTTAATGCCCATACTTTGGTTTGATCATTATCCCGCGGAACACAGATTAAATTGCTCATCAATTTCTCATGATGGATCGTTGGTTGTTGGTGGGTTCTCTGACTCATCAGTGAAGGTTAGTCCCTTTAGGTGATATCTTCTTTTTATGTGATTTCTATATGAATTATTAAAACTTCGTTGGTGTTCACCAGGTTTGGGATATGTCAAAGATTGGTCAACCAGCCAGAACATGTTAGTTATTCTACACTATATATTGCTGATGTTTTATTCCACTTTGCGTTATGATGAAATACTTCTGTAATTTTGCATCTGGTTTAGGTCAAGGTTGCTTTTTGTTCTAAGGATTCCAATGATACATTCATTTCAGTCATTTTAACTTACAAGTACTAAGGTGGTGTTGCAGCGTTGATGGATCAGTGGGACAGTCATGTAAAATGTCTTCTGGACCTACTGAAGTATAATGTTTTCCAGTCATACTCAAGGATAAAAATATTGGCAGTAACTGGTGGTTTTTATGAATATTTATGAGGCCTAAAGGGCAATGTATATAGAGAGTACAAGGGGATACATAGAGGAATATATCATATACAGATAAGAAAACCAAGGTATATAAGGAAACGAATAGCAATCTTATTCTATCCTTAACACCCCCCTAAATTCATGGTGGATCACACATACTGAGTTTGGATAGAAAATACAAATGTTGTTATCTAGTTTGGGACATCGTGAAGAAGTCAGCAAGCTGTAACTCTGATGGCAGAAGCTGTAGCGCAAGTACTTTCTCTTGCACCTGTGAGCGAGTGTATGAAGTATCCACTCCAATGTGTTTGGTGAGCTCATGCTTCACTGGATCACGAGCAATACTGATAGCACCTGTACTATCAGACATAAGTGTCGTAGGTCCCCTCACAGGTACGCCAAAGTTTGCAAGTAGCCACCTCAACCAAGTAATCTCTGTTGTCACTGCTGCCATAGCTCTCAACTCAGCCTCTACACTCGAACGGGAAACTGCAGTCTGCTTCTTTGTCTTCCAGGCAACTAAGGAGGAGTCAAGATAAACACAGTAAGCAGAAAGAGAATGACGATAAGAAGGATCACTAGCTCAGGTCGCATCAGAGTGCCTAAAGTTGTAGTGAGGTGGAGCTAGGGAAAAACAACCAACGAGAGATTATCCTACGTAAGTAGCGAAGAACACAAAGGAGGTGACTAGTGAAGATGAGTAGGACTAGCCATGAACTGACTCAAGATATGAACAACATAAACAATATCAGGGCGAGTGCTCACAAGATATACCAGACTCCTGACAAGATGGCGATAACGGGTAGGATCCTCAAGAAGATCACCATCAGTAGCATGAAGCTGAAGGGAGAGCTCCATAGGAGTCTCAGTAGTGCGAGTATCAGTTAGACCAGACCGATCAAAAAGATCTTAGGCATACTTCTGCTGGGAGAGGTAGTAACCCTCAGGCGTGGAAGAAACTTCAATCCCAAGGAAGTACGTAAGCAAACCAAGATCAGTCATCAGAAACTGCTCACTGAGATGCTTCTTCACGTATGTGATGAATGAGGAATTGCCGCTGGTAATGAGCATATCATCCACATATAGAAGTAGTGTCCTACCTCGAGGTGAGACATGGACAAAAAGAGCAGGATCGTGGGCACTGACAGTGAAACCGGTAGTGGTAATCACTGAGCTGAAACGCACAAACTAGGCACGAGGGGCCTGTTTGAGGTCATAAAGAGCACGATGAAGACTACAAACATGTCCATCTGGAACAGAATACCCAGGTGGTGGCTGTATGTAAACGTCCTCATGCAAAACACCATTAAGAAAGGTATTTTTAACATCTAGCTGAGAGATAGACCACCGGCGAATAGAAGCAACCGCAACAAGAGTGCGAACAGTGGTCATATGGGCAACAGGGGCAAACATCTTATCGTAATCACGACCATACTCCTGTTGTAAGCCACGAGTCACAAGACGAGCCTTGTAACGCTCAATAGTACCATCAGACCTGGTTTTAATCTTATACATCCACTTGCACATGATAGGACCAACATGCATAGGTGTTGGTACAATATCCCAAGTCTCCATTTGTCTAAGAGCGTCAAGTTCTTCTGCCATAGTGAGCTACTACTTAGAATGAGAAGCAGCCTCACGATAAGAGCTAGGCTCAATGGCAGAGAGCATGAGCGGTCGAAGTAAAACCAAGACGATTAGGAGGTCGAAGGGATGTCCGGTCACGAAGGGCGTAACGAGGAACATCATCAGAGGAATTAGACATCGGTGTTGGCAAGATACTAGAAGATGAGTCTGGTGAAGGACGAGGACGTCTGGAGTAGTGCACCCTAGAGAAACGAGACGGTGGTGCCGCAGGAGTAAGAGGCGGTGCTGCAGAAGGTAATGATAAGGAAGTTGTAGCTGCTTGCCCAGCTTACAACCTTGACAAAACATTAACGTGTCAACAGTAACACGTCCAAGAACACCCTGTCGAATTAATGATGAAAGACGGGACCCACATAGGTGTCCTAAACGGTGATGCCATTGCGCAAAAGCTTCAGAGGTGGTGCCAGCAGTTGCAGTAGAGGCAGACGTGGTAGGAGCAACTAAAGTGGACGGAAGGTGGAGGCGATCAAGAATGTAGAGACGCTGATGATCCCTACGGCGCCAACCAGTCCTAAGTATTGTCCCTGTCTGTCGACCCTGGGCGCCGGCCAGTCCTAAGTATTGTCCCTGTCTGTCGACCCTGGGCGAAACAGGTGTGACTCAAAAATAACCCTACAACCAAGATCAGTGAGCTGTCCCACCGAAAAAAGCTGCATTGTAAGTTGGGGAACATGAGAAACAATTGGAGCAGAAAAGTCAGTGGACAAAAGAATGCCCTGACAGCTGACAGACATGAAAGTACCGTCAACTGTCTAAACAGAGATAGGAAAATCAGGAGGTTCTACTGAAGTGAGAGATGTGGAGTCCAGTGTCATGTGGAAAGAGGCACCAGAATCTAGAACCCAAGAGGTACCTGGATGAGACGTCTGAGCTAGATTAGCAGAGCCCGCTGAGCTGTGAGAAAGCTGCTGAAGTAGAGTCTGGCAGAGCTGCTGAACAGTCACCTTTCTAAGTAGAAACTGATGAGCTGGTTTGTCCTCCTGTGAAGGAAGGGCCTCCCTACCCTCCTTTTGGTCGCCCACACCTACGTGCCTTGTTTCACTTTTTCCGCGTAGCACAACTCTGGTGGTCGTGCCCGAAATTCTTGCAGTAGTTGCACTGAACTCCAATTGGTGCGAAAACAGGAGCAGAGACAGGCGGTTAGATCAACGTTATGTTTTTTCTTTTTTTTTCTTTTCCCTTTTTTTGCGCTAATACAAAACAAATGCCACGTTGGCCAAAACTTTTCAATCGAAGCAGACGGCTGACTCGGCTCGAGTGTTGCCGAGGCGTCAAGCAGGCTAACGATGGAGCGGCAGGCGGCAGGCGGCCGGCAAAGTGTCGGTCAGCGGCTCAGGGCGACGGGCAGGCAGACGACGACGGCGGCCCAGGCGGTGGTAGACGACGACGGCGGCCCGGGCGGCGGTAGACGACGACGGTGGCCCGGGCGGCGACGACGACGACAATGGATCAGGGAGTAGCAGTGTCGGATCTGGCGAGCGGTGCCAGCTCGAGCGAGTAGCACCAGATCGGGTGAAGACGACGGCTGCTCAGGTAGCGACGGCCTGGGCGGCGGCAGCGGCCTGAGCAACAGCGGTGGCAGCCTAGGCGGCGTCGAAGGCAGCGAAAGAACAAGGTCAGAGCTCTAGCTCTGATACCATATTATGAATATTGTGTGACTATTCATGAGGCCCAAAGGACAATATATATAGAGAGTACAGGGGGATATACAGAGGAATATGCCATATACACATAAGGAAACCAGACATATAAGGAAACGAATAACAATCCTGTTCTATCCTTAACATTGGTTACTGGCCATACCGGCTCGGACTGGTAAAAGAATATCGGTCTGAAAAGTTTTAAATTTTAATTTTAATTTCGATTTTAATTTGAAGAATAGTAATTTTGGGTGGTAACCAACTGGGAACCAGTCAAACCGGGCGGTAACTGGCCAAAAACTAGCCAAATTCAAAATTTGAGTTTAAATTTGATAATTGAAACCGTCCGGTAGAAAACCGGTTACCGGCGGTAACCGACCGGTAACCAGTATCGGCTAGGGTCCGGTATTTTTTCGTAACCGGTTTTTGAATCCTTTTTCATACTTCCCGGACATATTAGAATACTTTTAAGTTTTAACAATGTAGCAATACTTGACTGTAACCTGTCCAGAACCTTAGAACATTAATCCCTTAGCATAAAACTATTTTTAGTTTTGTAATGGTGATATTTATTGATCAAGTAAATTTTAATTTCCAGCTAGTTCGCAAGGAGTGAATGGATCATCCCAGGGTGAGTACTTATCAACATCAGATGAGGGAAAAAGACCCTATACATTATTCCAAGGTCATTCTGGACCAGTTTATTCTGCTGCCTTTAGCCCATTTGGGGATTTTCTCTTGTCATCGTCTTCAGACTCAACAAGTAAAACATCCTTATCCTTTGTGATTATTTTGTACCATTTGTTTCCTTGTTAGTTTATCATTTGGGATTAGTGTTTCATCTTTTTTTTATTTGTTACAGTTCGACTGTGGAGTACCAAGCTGAATGCCAATCTTGTTTGTTACAAAGGACACAACTACCCAGTTTGGGATGTCCAAGTATGCGAATTACCGTTTTTCTATGTCATTATTGTCAAAATAATGTGGGGCACTCTTTAACTTTCATGAGCTCTCTTGACTCCCTCGTTTATATTGCCAAAAAAAAGGATTAATTAGCTTTTCTGTCTCTGGTTTTTATTTGAATGATGCTCACGCAGAACTATATTGGAACTATGCTAGCTATGTACTGAGCCCTCTGGCATTTTCAACAGTTACAACCAGTTTATGCATTTCTGATTGCAGCTTTTGATTGAGCCCCGTAATCTCTTTAACTGTGTTAAGCTTCAAATATGGATGATCATATTGTAAAATAAGCTTTCAGCATTTGAGTATCTGTAGCTGCATCTTGGTCTGTTGTTCATCACTGTTTACTATTAAACTTATTGCCTGAAAGGATGCATACACTATTAGTAAACTGCTTCTGTTATTTATATAGTACCCCTTTCCTGTGTGGATGCCATATAAAAAGGAGCCTTATGGAGGTAGCGATGGATGTCTCCATTATTACATAAATGTGCATCCCTGATATTGTTTTGGTCTTGATCTTGGTGCATGGAGCGCAAATGCTTGTTATGGGTATTCCTAGCTAGTTCTTTATTTCGAATATTTTCAGTGATGGAATAGTTTATGTGATTAAATGTTCTGTTGAAAAGCTTAGTGAATTTCTATTGTGTTGCTGAGTTTTCTTATTCTGTTCTTGTAAACTTCGCGACATATAATTGTGTGTTATAATATTTGTTGATACCTTTGTGCGTTTTTTTGGCAGTTTAGTCCAGTTGGCCATTACTTTGCTAGTGCTTCACATGACAGGACCGCTAGAATATGGTCAATGGATAAAATCCAGCCTTTGCGAATAATGTCTGGGCATCTTTCTGATGTTGATGTAAGTGTACTTCCGGCTCAGATCTTCTAAACTCTGGGAATGTTTGATGTTGGATTCCTTTCATATGTCCCTATTCTTTCAATGCATATCAATCTGCATGTTTTGACTTGACTTTATCTTATGTTTGCTATATATTTGCCTGACAGTGTGTGCAGTGGCATGTAAACTGTAACTACATTGCGACCGGCTCTAGTGACAAAACCATAAGATTATGGGATGTTCAAACTGGTGAATGTATACGGATGTTTATTGGTCATAGGAGTATGGTATTATCATTGGCAATGTCCCCTGATGGGCGATACATGGCCTCCGGAGATGAAGATGGAACCATCATGATGTGGGATCTCTCTACTGGTCACTGTGTTTCACCACTTGCGGGACACAACTCTTGTGTGTGGTCACTTGCTTTCAGGTAATCATTATACACTGTTATGGTTGTTTAGCATTCCATGTTGTCCCTTTTGCTGCTGATGATAGCTAAACATTAGTTGTATTGAATATGCCCAGAGAGTAAGAGTTCATGGGTGGTTATAATTAGGGTTGACAAACTGGCCAGTCCAGCTGCTGTGGACAATCAGTTCACTGAGCAGGACTCTGGAAAAACAGCTGGTTCAATTCACATCGAGTTACAATTATCTATACACAAGAAATCGGTCTACTATCCATTTGTTCCATCCATGTTGGCACCTCGCAGTATTTAGTTTGAAGAGATCGCGAGGTCTACCAGAGAATGGGGACCATATCTAGCGTACCCTGTACTTGATGGAGCTAACACTTTTTAGTAGGCATTGAATCGACCAATATACCAAAAATTTATGAAGACACTCCTAAATTTGATCTACGATTGTATAAAATGTCAAACACAAACTGAATCAGTGTTAAGAGACAAAAAAACTGAGTGAAGTTTAATGTGTATAATACTCATTTTACTCATGATTTGTCAGATGTTTCACTATTTTGTTTGTTTGCCTTTTGTCTTCAAATGACTGCAGTTTGGTACTGATTGTCAACGCATACACATGTTTCAAGATTCATCTCAGCGTCAGCTAAATGAGCAAAACAGTTGTGTTCTTTTTAAGTGATCAAAGTTGATAGTTATCCTATGAAATCTTCAAATAGTCAACAGTTGATTTTTTTCTCCTCAGCGATCTGGTTTGAATTCTTTTGAATAAACTGAGGAGATTGGTACAAAGTTTTATCAACATGCCCCGTATGTCAGCATAACTGATAATATTGCACTGACAGTTTGAGGCTTTGGACTCTTAGCAGCAACGAACATTCTTTTTGGGGAACGATAGCAATGCGCTCAGTGTTTGGTTGATTACAATGGATTTCTTATGGAATCGATTGTTTAAATAGTCCTGTAAATTATCCTTTATTTTATGCCTTGCTTCTACTTTATTTAAGCTGCAATGTAAGGCCTTTTGTACTTAGAAGATGCTTTCTATTATGTTTTATACATTTTCTGTCTACAAATGTACATTGTTATTTCTTTTCAGTGACAATTCATGATGTGCTGTTCTGTTATGTCATGTAGAGCCACATTCTATTATAGTTTTACGAAAAGTATGATTGCTTAATTGCATGCTTTGCGAAAGGATGCTCTTAATTAAACTACCCTGCCATTGTTTTAGCTGCGAAGGGGCATTGCTTGCATCTGGATCAGCTGACTGCACTGTGAAACTCTGGGATGTTGCTTCCAGCACAAAGGTCCTCAAGATGGATGAAACGTGAGTTGATCGACTTGCTCGTAAAGTTGCTATATATATATATATATATATATATATATATATATATACATATATATATATATATATATATATATATATACATATATATATATATATATATATATATATATATATATATATATATATATATATATATAGCCTTACTCTAGTTAGTTGTAAAACATCCATGTATTTTCTGTAACAGCAAAGGCGGTTCAACTAACCGACTGAGGCTGCTGAAAGCTCTCCCTACAAAAGCAACTCCTGTTTATACTCTACGGGTGAGATTTTATTCTCCGTTCACGTGTCATGTTGAATTACTCATGGTTGTTACTGTGTGCAATGTAAATAGAGAACTAACTGCTATATTGCAATTGCAGTTTTCTCGGAGGAATCTTTTATTTGCAGCCGGTGCTCTCTCGCTGGGCTCCTAAGCTTCTGTATATTTTGTAGAATACAACTATCATTCTTTTGACCTTATTTAGTGAAGTTGATGTTTACTCGGCTGACTCTTGTTGTAGAGCCTACATTTTCCATTATCGATCGCCATGAACCCTGTACGAGTACTGCAATTCGGTGGAATGTGTGTAGTGATGTAACATTAGCTAATTTAAATTATGTAATATTATTTGTTCGGCAGCGATAAATCAAAAGGAAGTGTTGGATGCTACTCAATGACCCAGGAGGGCCTTCAGGGTTGTGGTCGTAGCATAAAAACTGTGCAATTTTTTTACCAGTGATTCACCAGCCACTACATTCTTGGATCCCACCTTATTCTCAAACCTTGCGGCTCGCTTGATTGGCAGTCCTGTAAGCTCATCTTGCATGCAAATTTTTGGGGGTACCAGGGCCTGCATCCACCAAGAACATTCCTTCCCCTAAGGGTAAGCGTAAAACTGAAGATTGTGAGGCGTTTCCACTACATAATAAGAAACTAGAATTAGATCTTGGAAATGATCGACTCCAATAGATGCTCATCATAAGCTTTTTGTGACTTTAACGGTAGAAGATTTTGTCCTTTTGTATCCTACCTTCTGATTCGCCAAATGAGATTTAGCAAATCTCGAGCATCTTCATAAAACATCCAAAGCATCACTCTCTCCAAGATGCGCATTTTGACTTCTAATGCGGTGGCACGCAGCTCCAATTTTTTTCTGTCATGTTGCGTCCGTCGAATGTCGAAGGCTTCAGTCAGGGCTCAGGAACTCGTTGCCGACACTCCTCTCGAAAGGGATGTATTACGATTTCTGATCACCGGACGGCCACTGCACGGCGGGCCTGGCAGCGCTGCGCCCCAGCTGGAGCACGGAAGAACCGCATGGCTAGACATTCTTCTGGTAAATGGCATCTTGGCCGTCCGATCCTGCGTTGGACGGTTCGGACAGAGCACCAGAGATCACGATTCATGGTTCTCTGTTTTCCCCAGTCCAAGGGTCAATTCTGGGTGTCTAATCTCGACCCGAGGGGCTGCACAACCAAAAGCAGTGACTTGCTAACGCAGTCCATTGGCTCCGCTGATATGACAAAACGAGGAAAGCTGGTAGGGTGGTGTTAAAAATTACTACAGGATAGATGCTGGAGACGAAGCAGTCGTTCTTCGCATTTCAGGCATCAGTTTTTGGAATGCCGGGATTTTTTTCCTTGCGTAATTCCTGCGCTGTCTTCGCTAAGCAAGGCGAAGAACGGCGTCACCCCCGTTTCGCGATCGAAGCATTTAAGCTACCAACAACGATCCGAGCTCCTATACTATTCCACCTGCTCCCGTCATGTGCGGCCGGTCGCCGTCGGCCGGGTGGACGGACGTGGCGCGCTCGCTCGGCTCGGCTCGGCTCGGAAGGGCACCCCTTGCTCTCTGCATAATTCGCTGGTTCCTTTCTTGTACGCCGCGGCTGCGTCAGCAGGGACCGGACGGACGGACGGACGCGCGCACGTCGCTGCACCGGCGCTCCGGCAGCGCGCGGACAAGCCCCCGAACAAGCAGGATCGCCAGGAAATTATTGACACTTTTCGATAGCCACGGCCACCCACGGGCCACAACCAGCTTGACTTGACCCAATGTTTGTTTGACAACCGTCGTGACACACACACACACCCCAATCGGACAGCGACCGATCCAGAATCTTTCTCGTTTTGTTTCTGAACGCGAAGAAAATCTATAGGAGAATTTTAATCCCAGAAAAACTAAAGAGCAGTACACAGTTTCACTAAAAAATGATGATATAATTTTCTACCGTTCGATCTCTCTCTCTCACTCCGACGGTACACCCCTTCAGTGCTCTAGTTTTCTCTTCTATCTTCTCAAGCTCCGATGAGAAGAGCGGTGACTATGCAAGCTCCCATAGGGGCTGTTTGGTTGCCTGCATGGAGGAGCGGGCCTGCACAAGTAGATGCAAAAAATCGACTAGAGCCAGGCTGAGAAGAAACGTGACTGAGGAGCTTCCCTCCTCAGTCTGACCACGCTCATGCAGCTGCATGAGCATATGCAGGCAACCAAACAGCCCCTATGCCTCCCAGATATAGAGAACGCCCTGGAGATGTGGTCCGACGGCACGGCAGAGGACGTGAGGACGTCCTTTCTCGTTTTGTTTCAGTACGCTAAGAAAATCTAGAGGAGTTTTAGTTTGCTCATAAGAAAACACGAACAACACTCCATGAAAAGATTTATCTCCGTCTGATTGGTAGCTGCCCAACTGGTGAATATCCCTGCCCTGACCTGTCCTGCGCCGGTGGTCCAGCAGGGACCTAAAGCCGATCCAAACAACTTTTTAAGCCCTTCTGTTTCTGTCTTTTGGATTTTTCTTTTTAGCTTCTAAAATCTATTTTTCAATTTTTCTATAGTAATTCTGTACTCTTTTTCACGAACAGCTTAAAAGCCATAAGGCATAATTAAAAGCTATAAACCGAAACAAGAAAGAATAGATCTTTTGGCTGTAAGTGCATTATATCGATGTTAGTTTTTTCAAAGTCAAAAAATAAGAAAAATAGTAAAAAAAATAAGTATTGAAAACACTGTTATCTCTTTAGGACAATGCAAAACAATAAAGAAAAAAGTAAGAAAGACTAAAAAACTAAAAAAAATCAAAATTAAAAAATCGACACGTTCTAAATAGTTACAGACGTAGCGGCCGGCGCTGCTCATTTCAGCTTCAATTGCTGGCTTTTGGCTTATTTTTCACTATTCATAAATTTCGTCTTTTTTTAGGCTTTTGGCTTTTTGAGCTTTTTTGCCGGTTCTTTTTTTCCCGTATTCGTTCGCGTTGTCCGTAATGAGCTAACATATTTTTTCTATTTTTAAATTTTTTAATTTAATTACGCTAAATAAGTTACATTCAGCTACAGTAAAGTTTTAGCCGCTACAGTGCAATTTCAGCCATAAGCCATAGCTTTTCAGCCCAACCGAACGGGGCAAAGACGTTTGAAGGCTAGCTAATAGCTTAGCTTCTTCACGTCAAAAAGGCTATGCACATGGCCTATTGGGTTTTGGTGGGACGTCCTTTTTACATTTCCATCTGTGCAGGAACAAGGAAGCAGCTGATCGAGTGACCCATCTTATTCCTGGGTTACAAATGGAAAGGGAAGTGTCAGCGAAATAGGCACGGAATTGTGTTTTCAATACCGTCACAGCGTACGGCCTCAAGTGAGGAAAAATACACCAAGCACACAATGGGATATTGATGGGAGGAAACATCCACTGCCGCTGGAGGCTGGACGGCAGGAAACATCCACTCTCGTCGGACGGTGAAGTTTTCTACAAAATTTCTGTGAGATCAGCGTTGCAAATGAACCTCATCCCCACAATCCCAACCTTTTTTGACCGATTGAAGTTGGTCACCTGACTGTTCAGTTGGACTCGTCTTTTATTGTCATTTGCATGGTAGGCGATAGGACACGACACCTTGTTGGCTGTCTGTTGGGATGGGAGAAAAAGCTACCGGAAGGAAAAGGCTTTTTTCTTTGGAAGGGTATAAAATAGGCGTACACATATGATTTAGGGTTGTTTAAAATAGCTTTTTTTTGAGTGGTTTATAGCTGAAAAGCACCGTAGCTGACTGAAATTGCACTATAGCTGATGGTGGCTTATTTGACGTAATTAAATTTAAAAAAAATAAAAATATACAAAACGAGTTAACCTATCACGAACAGTACAAACGAATACGGAAAAAAAGAACCGATAAAAAAGCTCAAATAAAGCCAAAAAACTAGAAAAAGACGAAATTGTTGAATAGTGAAAAATAAACTAGAAGTCAGAAACCTACGCCGTTTTGAGCGGGACCAATCCCACTTACACCACTACATGTATACATACATACATACATGCATCACCTAATATATATTCGATAATTTTACAAAGACAAAACCTTATAAAACATATATACACATTTTTCTACTAAATAGGTACACTCTATTCTAATTATTTAGATAAACACTCCTGGTTCGATTCCGGGATCGATCAACCCCATTGCGCTACATGTCCTATGGTAGCCCGGGTAAGCTACATGTACTATGGCAGCGCCAACCACCGACGCTCGGTTCTCATGGAAAAGGCAATTTGTGGTAACAGCCAGACAAGGAACCACCCCCCGGTACGAAGGCGTAACAGCTCTAATCGATCACGATTCACGAGCCATCTGTGTAGGTGCTACATCACCTTCGTTCTATTTGTCTATATTTCAACCCTCTCAGGCCTACAAGTTTCTCCCGTGTATTTATCACGGCAAACATCGATCACAAGATTTTATTCCATATCTATCTTCCAATCGATCGATCGATACACACGTACTGTCACACAAACTAATGGAATATATGTATCCAACTGGTTATTGGGAAAGTGACAGTATATGACCCTGTTCTTTTCAGCTTTTAAAAGCTGTTTTTTCGACTTTTCTACAGTAACTAGTTTTTAAATGAAATATTTTTTTAAAATAGGGTCTACTAGTTAATTGTGGTATATACTTTATTGACTTCATTTATATCGGCAAAAACCGCACGTGAGTTTCTGTTACTCTGTAATCTCTCGTACAAACATCCCAAAAGTTACAAGCCACAGCCAAAAGTCACAAGCCGCAGCCAAAAAGAACAGGCCCTATAGCTATTTGTTTCATGCAAAAGTACTAGCACCAACTGAATTTCTCTACATATAGGAATAGTATGTTTGTATTGATTTCTAAAAGCCGGTTTTCTACTGTAAATGACTTTTCTATAGTAAATATCTTTCAATCGGATTATTTTTTTAAGATAGGTCTATTAGTTAATTATAGTACACACTGTAATAATTTTATTTATATTAACAAAAATTATACACGAATATATCTTTATAAGCTATTACTATTTACTATTTATAAATTAAAACTAAAAGCTAGTATGAACGGACAATCCATATACATGCATGAAGTCTTCTTCAGAAAATGAAAGGAAAGCCAGTGGATGGCTTCTTGTATCAATCTGTGGACAGGGGCAAGTCAACAAACCATCCATGACTAGGCCACAATATCTACCCAACGGGCCCATGCATGGAATCATACAGATAACAAACCTGGGGGATTCCGGCCCCCCCAGGGCATCCACGTCGCCTCGAATACTCGGCCGGCCGGCGCGTGGCGGACGAAATTCGCGTACGGCCGGCCGAGGCACTTTCCTTGCCTTTTTTGGAAATTACGTAAAGGTCCTTTTTCCTCGCGAAAAAGTCTCTGCAAGTTTTTTTTAAGAAAAAATTTTTTGGATAGCGCCCCGCGGGTTTCCAAAATTACGTATAGGTCCTTATTTACTTACGTACAAGTCCTTACAGGTCCTCATTTTTTTAAAAAAACCCCTCTGATTTTCCCAAAAATACGTATCTGACCTCGATATTTTTTAAAAAAACTCCTCACGAATTATCGCCTCTTTTACTTTGGTACATACGGTGGCTGGCGCGGCGTGTCGCCGCGCCTTTGAGGCTAGTTAATCTGAGCCTCCGAGGGCATGCAGGTTCAATGAACTAGACCAAATAAAGGTGTCCTGCAATGTGTCAATCGTCCAAAGAGGTTTTTAGTACCATATATGCAAGATCGACAAACCTAATATATGGTCATCAACTTTGTAAATATGCAAAACATGCACACATTAATTTCCTGACCATGCATGGATAGTAGCAAAGATAGACCAGTACAAAATTTAGCATGTCAACATGGATGGTGGTCTGACGTAGCTATGTTACTGCAAGCAGATACTCCAGGAAGTTAAACCCAATTGGACGACCACTACAAGCACTACAGATCTCAGCACCTCATATGATCCCAAGCACATCACATGTACAACAGCACGGACAGAGCATTGGAACTATATGATTGGACGATCCCTACATGTCAGCACCTCTCATGTACCTCGATCGTGGGCAGCCTATGTGCTCGCCGTCGTCCACCTCGCCCCCATTAATTCAGTCCTAGAGTTCTTGTTCTATTGCCTCCGTTTCGCTATCTTAATTTGTCAGAATCTTTGTTTCAAAATGTTTGCCTACTAAATGAAGCAAGTGTAGTTATTATAACGTTTCTACTCTCTATAATTTGCAAGAGTTTAAGTGTTTATAATATGTCATTTAGTAGAGGAATGTATGGTCATACCTTATTAACCTTATTTTTTAGATTTAGTGCTACTTGATTTATGTACGGTGAATTATAGACAAATACTGTGCAACGGAGGGAGCAGCCAGTTTACTGGCGAAACTTTGATACATTATGGGCTATGTACCACCTCAAAATTTAATAGCTTTCTAGGCTAGCTTTGTGGGTATTAGTCACTGATCCCTCCGTCACTAAATATAGATCGATTTGGATATTGACATAGGCCTGTTTTAAACGGTTCTAGCTTCTATTTACTTTCAGTTTATTTACGACAGAAATTATTTGGAATGTGTCTAATTTCAGTATTTTTTTTAGCTTTTTAGCTTTTTTTTTGCCCTTTTCCCCTTATTCCTTTGTATTGTCCATGCCGATATAACGTTTTTTCTTAATTCTCACTTTTTTCTCAAAAAATTAATAGCCGTTACAGTGTCATTTCAGCCAAAAGCTAATTGGATGTAGTAGTATATTAGATGTTTAGTTGGAGAACAATGAGCTAGGCAACGTGCGGTTGCAAATTTATTGCTAGATGATCAAATGCCATTGCCAGACCCAAACTGATTTCAAATCGAGTCTGACCTGAATCAGGCCCGTTTAGTCGAGTCCAAATCAATTCCCATCAATCTAGCCTGATTTAACCCGTTTTAGAGTTGATTTGTGACCGATTCACTTAGCTTTAAACCTTTTGTCACTGAGTTAGAACTGGTTCTGCATAGTAAACTAACTCTAGACCCCAATAGAATTCATGTTGCTGGTCTTGAATATCCTAGAATGCATACTTTCGTGGGCAAGACATTGCTAAAGGAAGAAAAGAGAGGGAATCTTGTAGAAACCAAAAAGAGAAGAATGAGAGTTCAAGGTGGATCATCATTGAAAGCCCCATTGAGAAGGGTGGTACCTAGGCCATCTGCATCAACATACAAGAATCAACATCCAGCCCCACATCCTATGCAAGTGAAGTGCTATAACTGCATTAGGGATCACTATCAGAAAGATTGTCTACAGAAGGTCCTAACCTATTATCACTGTGGTCAGGTAGGACATATTCGTCCAGGATGTCCATGGAATCATCTTCCTGAAGAAGCAACAAAGGCTTAGGCTACAAACAAATTCACTGCACCAAGAAAAAACCAGAACGTTGCACCCAACTGCAGAGGAATGCCGGTTCGTGAAGGATTCCAGAGTCATGGAGGTCAAACTAGAGGAAGATTCAATCGAGGAGTACCCAGAAGCCGTATAAACCACGTCATAGTCCAAGATGCTAAAGAAGCAGTTGATGTGATTGTTGGTAAGTTGATCAATTCCAAGCTTGCATTGGTTTTATTTGATCCTGGAGCTATATATTCATTTATTTCAAAGGGTTTTACTTTGAAAAGTTAGTTGCCTTTGGTTTCTTTAAAAACACCCCTCGTGACTTACTCACTAGGGGCAAAGTTGTTAGCTCCATTTAAATATAAAGTAAAGTTTGAAATCGAGGAAGTGAAGTTTTCAGCATATCTATTTCTCCTAAACATGTGTGAGTTAGATATTAATTCTTGGTATGGATTGGTTATCAAAACACAAAGGAAAGATGGACTGTGAGGAGAAGATTATTTTAGTGGTGAATCATAATGATAGAAAGTACAATTCAGAAGTGATCTTAAGATCATTCAGGCTAAGAAAGAGAGTTTGATTGTTGCAGTGTCAGATGGAGTGACATCAGTTCCAGTGGCATGTGAATATTCGGAGGTGTTTCTAGAAGATCTACCAAGAATGCCGCCATAACGAGAAGTGGAGTTTAGCATTGATTTGAAGCTATGGACCAAGCCTATTTCTAAAGGACCATATAGAATATCAGCTATTGAACATGACATGTTGAAGAAACAAAAGGATAAGTTAGAAGCTAAAAGTTTCATCAAACCAAGTGTGTCAGAATAGTCAATTCCAGTGTTGTTTGCAAAGAAGAAATATGGAAGTTAGACGATGTGTATAGATTATCATGCCTTGAATGAAGTCATCATTAATAATAAGTACCTATTAACTAGAATTGATAATTTGTTTGACAGACTAAAGGGAGCTATAGTCTTTTACAAGATTGATCTACGATCATGTTACCATCAGTTAAATGTTCGAAAGGAAGACCGACCAAAGACAACATTCACTACAAGATATGGGTTGTATCATTTCATAGTCATGCCTTTTGAAGTCACCAATGCCCCAGCAGTATTCATGTGTTTGATGAATTGGACTTTAAAGGATTACCTTGACAAGTTTGTAGTAGTACTTGTGTATGCCATTCTCATCTACTAACAAAATGAAGAGGAACATAAAGAGCATATAAGACTAATTTTGGAATGATTAAAAAAGAAACAGTTGTATGCCAAGTTCTCCAAGTGTGAGTTTGGATGAAGGGCGTAGCATTCTTGGGTCACATCATTTCAGTAGAAGGAGTCAAAGTAGATCGTAAGAAAGTGAAAGCAGTGTCAGAATGGAAACAGCCAGAGTCAATAACAAAAGTCAAAAGTTTCTCAAGTTTAGCAAAATATTACCATTATTTTATTGAAGGTGTTTCCAAGATTGCAAAACCGCTTACTCAGTTATTAAGGAAGAACAAGTTATTTCAATGGTCTAACAAGTGTGAGAAGAGTTTCCAAGAATCGAAAACAAGATTGACAACAACCCTAGTACTTGTTTTGCCCGACAGTCGAAAGGACTTTCAGATACATTGTGATGCTTCTTGACAAGGTTTCGATTATATTATGATGCAAGACAGAAGAGTAGTTGCTTACACTTCAAGACAACTCAGAATGAAGAAAATTACCCAACCCATGATCTAGAGTTAGTTGTAGTTGTTCATTCGTTGAAAATTTAGAGACATTATCTACTTGGGAACAAGTGTGAAATCTATAAAGATCATAAGAGTTTGAAATATATTTTTACTCAGCTAGACTTGAATTTGAGGCAACATAGATAGTTAGAATTGATAAAAGGCTGTGACTTGGCATGCAGTATCATCCAAGAAAAGCAAATGTTATTGCTGAGGCATTGAGTAGAAAGGTCTATTGTGATAATACTACGGTCCAAGAATGTCCAGTATAGCTAGAAAAGAAATACACAGGCTAAAATTAGAATTTGCGTATCAAGGGATGTTACCAGCCTTAGAAGTCAAGCCAACCTTGCTAGAACAAGTTCAGACAACCTAGATAAAGGATAAGGAGATACAACATTTTCGACAAGACATCAAGAATGAGAAGGTTACAGGTTTCACTGAAGATGACTAAGGAATTGTCAGATTCAATGGTTGACTTTGTTTACTAGACAAGAAGGAAATCAAGAAGTTGATATTGTGAGAATCCCATGATTCATTTTTTTCCATTCACCCTGGTGGCACTAATATGTATCAAGATTTGAAGAGTACCTTTTGGTGAAAGAATATGAAGAGACAAGTAGCAGAGCACATGAACTTATGTGATGTGTGTCAGAAAATAAAGGTAGACCACAAAAGATCAGCGGGATTTATTGCAACATTTGCTAGTACTAGCGTGAAAATGGGATGAGATTGGAATAGATTTCATAACAGGTTTCCTAAATATCAAGTTAGGTTATAATGCAATTTGGGTAATTATGGACAGATTGACTAAGGTGGCACACTTTCTTCCAATCAAGCAGACTTATGGTGGGGCACAGTTAGCAGAGCTATACATGACAAAGATCATGATTTTACATGGGGTACCAAAAAGAATAGTACCAGATCGAGGAAATCAGTTTACTTCATGATTTTGGGAAAGTCTACATGTAGCTATGGGCACCCAGTTAGCATTTAGTTCATCTTATCACCCACAGACTGGAGGTTATATGGAAAGAGTCAACTAGATCTTAGAGGACATGCTCAAACCTTGTGCATTAGTATGGACCAACTTGGGACATTTTCTTATCTTTTGCTGAATTCACTTACAATAATGGCTATCAGCCTAATTTGGAGATGGCACCATTTGAAGCCTTGTATGGACAAAAATAGAGAACACTATTGAATTGGACTGAAGTTGAAGAAAGGCAAATCATGGGACCACAAACGTCAAAGAATGCAGAAGCGCATGTCAAAGTCATTAGAGATTGACTGAAGACAACTCAAATAGGCAAAAGTATTGTGAAGATACAAGACGACGATATTTAAGTTTTGAAGTTGGAGATTTTATGTATTTAAAGGTGACACCACTTAAAAGAGTGCAGAGATTTCAAATCAAATGCAAATTGGCACCGAGATATAGTGGTCCTTTTAAGATTTGAGATAGAAGAGGAGAAGTTTCATATCAGTTGGAGTTACCGATAGAATTGACAGGAATACATCCAGTCTTCCATGTGTCGCAATTAAGGAAGTGTTTGAGGCAACCAACTGGTGAAATGTCGCTGGAGAGAATAGAATTCTTGCCAGATTTGACTAGTAAAGAGGAGCCCAAAAAGATTTTAGAAGTGGCAGACGGATAGTTGAGAAATAGGCGCAACACACTTTGTTGAGTTCAATGGAAACACCATACAGAGGATAAAACAACCTGGGAAAGAGAATCGGACTTGAAACGAGATTTTTCATAGCTTTTCTTCCTTCAGGTGGAATCTCAGGGACAATATTCTCTTTAAGGAGGTTAGGTTTGTGACAACCTGAAAAATTCATAAATACATTTTTGTTTGCAAAACTCTCTCAATTTGTTTATTGTGTTTTTCTTGAGTTTTTCGTGCACCAAAAATGCTATCTCCTTTTCCCAAAAAATTTGTAAAATTAGCTAAATTTTCCACATTTCTTTTTCTCTCTCTTGGGCTATTTCCAGCCCAGCCCACATGTTTTTTCTTTTTCTTCCTTTCTTTTCCCTCTACTAGGCGCAGCCCACCTCCCCTTTTTCTCTTTTCTTTCTTCTCCTTTGGCTAGCATGTTTTCTCTCATGGCCTAGCGCTGTGCCAGCCCATTGACTGGCCTTCTCTTTCTGCACTTTTTCTCTTGGTTCAACACCTACATCGCTCACAACTTGGCCCGACTCCCGCTTGCCCATCCAGCTGAAGCTTCACTACCTAGCCACCTCGCCATCCACACGTTGTCACTACCACACCCACGCCCTCGCTCTAGCACTTCATTAACTTCATGCGAAAACTTCCACGTCATCGCTTGCTAGCTCACTTGCCCACGTTGATGCCCATGCGCCACCGTTGTTGCTCACTGCTTCCTATGTACCATGGCCTTTGAGCTTCTATAAAGTCGAAGCATCATTAATATCTAGCTTCATTCTTTCCCCCTCACTCCCCAAAGCCAACCACACCATCACTGAGCTATGCCATCGTCCACAAGTCCGATGAGAGTGCCACCCCTCTTTTCAGCCGCTTGGTTGTGCTATCATCTTTCTCATCTCCTTGAGATTTTAACGGCACCTTTCTTGCACCGAATCATCACCAGAGCCATTTGTCACACTGCTAGCCTTGCCACTACCACCATCAATCCATTGCCACCATCATCTCTGTCCTTCACCGTCTGCGTCATGAGATCCATCTCGTTGCCCCGACATTGAATCCCTCTTTCCCCAGTCATCTTCCCCTCCGTGAGCCATCGTTGTTGTCTTCTACCTCACTACCATGACCACCACCATCGCCAACCTTCGACGCCACACACCAAGACAAGTCACCATCGCCAAAAGACTCCTCCTGACTACACCATGCTCATGCACCTGCTGTTTACACTGGATACCATCAGAGCTCACTATCGACGAGTTTTCCCTTTCCTAGGCCATCACCTTTGCTCTACCAAAATGGGTTTGCAGTGCTAGGGAACACCTAGTGTGCATGTCGCCGTCACTGCCCTTTCTTTCCTCTATGTTCCTCTACTCAAAAAACTAGAAGAATAGTGCCGGTCAATATTGTGCTTTCGCGGTCTGACCGTAGCGCACTTGACCAAGCCACTCACACTCAATCGTGCTAGAGATCAGTACTGTGCACATGTGGTCTAGCCAAACCATCTCACACCAAGCCAAACCGGTTTTAGGCCAAGTCTGACCCGAATTAGACCCATTTAGTTTGAGTCCAAACCAATTCCCACAGGTTCAGTCTGATTTAACCCAGTTTAGAACCGATTTATGACTGATTCACTTAGCTTCAAATTGTTTTTCACTGAGTTATAACCAATTCTGCATAGTAAACTAACCCTAGATCCCCTGTAGACCATTCATTTGTCTCTATTCACACTCCATCTCCAAATCTAAGCTTTCAAAACCCGATTCTTCATTGATTTCCCTTTCCAATCACTTTTGGCTCCATTTTCCCTGTTCTTTTGATAGTGTTTTATTTGCAACTCTGCAATAGGCTTATTTAGTTTTGTTCGTGTGTGTGTGTATGCTAGATTATGGAGAAGAAGACACCGAGACAATTAGAACAGGAAGTAACGAACCTAAGATCTACGAAGGAATGAACGCTGACTATGAGTCGCAAGGCAAGCCACATTCCTTGATCGTGTTGAATTCCTATTAGTTGGGTTATATTACGTATGGGTTAATTTATGTATTATTTAGTTATCAATGCTAATTGTTATTAATTACTTTTTGAATGATCTTATTTAATTAGTTAATGCCTTAATTATATTGTTTACTTGTCATCCTTAATAATAATCGGATATGTTTTTTAATGAACTTAGAGTTTGTGTATTATACTTTAGATTAACATAGTAGTAAATATAAACAATAATAATCTCATTACATTGTGGTCCGCCCTCACGAGTTAAAGCACCAGAATTTATGACCATTGTGGTATGATGAATAAAAGTATTGGATCACTCACCTGGAGTGATATTGTGGGAAATGCTAGGTGAGGGTGGATATGGGTGTGTGGTTTGGAGGTGACTGTGTGCATATACTACCCTGGTGGTTGCATGCACAAGTCTTTGCTAAAAATGTGGTTCCATCCAAAGTATATAAGAAATTAGTTTGTTCCATGGAAAAGACATGTTTACCATCTATCCATAGGATCAATTTCTCGAACTTGATCCAGTTACTGTATTAGTTTCCTTGGTATTGCCACAGGTAGGTTCAGTGTTGGCATGGACCACAGAATGACCTATGCCATGATATGACCCCTGGGAGTAGTAGAGGAATCACCCATATCTAGGCGTGGCAAGGAACTCGCTGCTGAAAGGGACCTTTTCTGTACTGGGTAGTACTAGTGTTGTGAATTAGTGATGAATTTGGTTATCCCGTCTTTGATTGACTCATGAATATTATGTGGGAAAGCTAGGAATTCTCTGCAGAGATTAAACCAAATCATTTGAATGTGTCGTACTTCTGGTTAATGGAGTTGTGCAAAAGAGGTGATTCCTCAATCAAGGCATAAGTAACATTATTAGTTAAAATTGTGGTAACTTGAAAGTGAGATAACCTGTTGATATGCAATGCTGGTAACAAAAGCTTTCTTTATGAAATTGTTTTGATTCAAGTCAAGTGTTTACAAATAAAACTATATGGGTACTAGTGGTGATAAGCTCAAGACAACCGTCCTTGATAGATATTCCCTTTGAAATTCTCGATTACATTATAAAATTTTATCACCGTGGCTTGTTGAGTCCGAATGTACTCATTTTTGCATATTTTGGTTTAGAAAACGATTATTATGAAGACATGCTAGCAGATGATGAATCAAGCGTTGCCTGTAGTGTGGTTGCCTTTTGTCGTCTTTCATCTGTAATATAAGTAAGTTTGGCTTGTAAGTCTTAAAACTTTGTAATTGAGTGATATGTCATATTTTATATAAGAACTTTGTTATGGTGCTATAATCTTAAACATGCTATTTTTCAATCTATGCGCAACTAAAATCCTGGATAGTTGCATAAATATCGAGATTCCTGGTAAATCCGGGGTTCCCACAGGTCACTTCCTTGAACCCTGTTGTGAACGGTGATCCATGACGGGTATGTACCTCCAATCATACGGTGCCATTGCGATGTGTAGGCCAAAATCGAGATAACCCACAGAGGCACCCAAGGCTGGATCTGTGGGTATTACTCCTCGTATCCATCGGTGAGTCGTGTTGAAAATTCTATTCTGCCTCTATCGAACACTACTAAGTTGATGTCCTTGCCAGAGAAAAGTCAGGTGCACATAGGAAGGCTGGATGATGAATGAGGACTAGGACCTTCATTGGACATGCCTACCAAAATTTCCAAGTATGACGAAATGAAACATGAAGCAGAGAAGAAGAGACAATAAGAATATGAGGAGAGATGTAGGAAGCAACATGAGCAAGTCCTCAAAGAAGATAGGAGAGCCCGTGGGGAGTAGAAGATATGCTTGCACGCCTAACTTTATCCCCATCAATCCTGTGTTTTCTTTTCCAAAAGCCTCATTGTATTGCAGGAGTAGTAGTTCGGGTCCACGGTCGGTACATCTTGTCATTTATACCATATGAATAGCGAGGCAAACATATACACCCAATCAAACCATAGACGCCATATAATTCCTACATTCATTATGAACTTTCTATCGGGATCAAAATCTTATCTTCGCTGCTCCGTTCCCCCTCAAACCAACGTAAGGCCATTTCTATTGTTTTCCCCTCGGTTCTTACTCAAACCCAACCTTGCAAAATATTGGTCTGATAGATCACATATTAATTTATGTACTTATAATTTTCTCTACCTTTCAATCCTTATATTTCATTCAATCGTAACTTTTAAATTCAAAATTCATAACTTTCAAATTAAAATCCCATAACTTTTTCATAGGGGGGCTTACCTACCGTGGTTGTGTTGCGTGGAAGTCCTCCAGCGCTCGTGTGCCATAGTAAGTGAGTGGGCCCTGCTGCCAGTTGTGCTCGCCACTGGCCTCCTGTGCTCAATGACAGTCCCGCGGTGCTTCCACATGCCACGGTGGGGTGGCGCTGGAGGAGACATGCGTCACCTCCCTATCCTCCCGCGCTCGAGAAATGGTCTATTTTTGCAAATTCACGCACCATAAACTAAATTTTAAAAAATGTAGCGCTATAAGGCCAAACAGTAAAAAACTTCGAGGTATGAAGCCATGAGTAGCAGTAATCCTGTCGATCTCCTTTTACTAACGAGATTACTCGGGAAGAAGTGGTGAGAACCATGGCTAATTCATGTTTTCAAGTGGCTAATAGGCGTTGTTTCAGATGGTGACATGGTTGAAAGTTGGAACAGTGGCACTTGCGCGTGTAAATCCAAAGCAACCCGAACTTAAACCTATCTAAGAATTCCTACCTTCTGCACCCAGTGGCTAGTCCAACCAGCGTGGTGCTAGTGTCATATAGCTAATTGTCACGGTTCGATCGAGTCACACTACCCGTATGCACATTAGCTAGGTTTATGTATAGATTTTCTAGCGGTCGACAAAGATCCTAGGAGTTGTATTAAGGTTAGGGGTGGCAGCGACGGGAGGAAGTCGTGCACACTGATGAGGAAGAGGAGGAGCTTGGTGGCAGAAGGCACCTGGGAGGAAGTGTCCTTAACTTCGGATCTAGCAGTCAGCTTGAGCGTAGTTGAAGTCTGGAGTACAACAATTGACCGAATTGTTTGTGTCTGCTAAAGAACGGGTATATTATTCACTGTCTCTCAGTACTTCGCTTGTAGGTGTACCGAAGGTGCATCAGACCGAGTTAGGGCCTGCTTTAAAGAATTTAAGCTTTTAACTTATGGTTTTCGCCGTTAACTTTTGGCTAAAATTACGCTGTAACAACTGTTAGCTTATTCTGAACCATTCAATAAAAAATTAAAAAAAAGAAAAACCGTTATATAAAAGGAAAACATAAGAGGCGAAAAAGACAAAAAGATCAAAATAAACTGAAATTAGAAGACGCGTTCCAAATGACTTTTGGCTTAAGTAAACCAAAAGTAAAAAAGCTAGTAGGTGAAACCATTGGGAGCCGGCCAGCCCCACTCGTTTGGGCTTCAACTTTTCACTTCTGATTTTTAAGTTCCAGTTTCTTATTTTTGTTTTTTCTGATTTTTTAGATTTTTGGGCTTTTTGCTATTCCTTTGTATTATTTGTGATAGGCTAATCTATTTTTTATTTTTAAATTTAATTACACTAAAAAAATCACTAACAGTTACCATATCAAATAAAAAAATAAGCTATAAGAAAAAAATGTCCACACGAGCAGGAGGCGAGCTGCTCTCGGTGAAGTCACCGCGCCAGCATGGATAAAATGGGGGTGGTATACTGTTCATCACTGTGACCGAGGATTGCTATCTCATCTACTATGTACTTTGTCGCCAACTCCACTTGCTTTGGTGGTCAAGGTACAGCAGAGCCGGCCGATCGATCGGTCGGCCGGCGGGCGGGACATGATAACGTTGCGCTGCACGTCCTCCCAGGGGCGGAGCCAGAATTTGAATACAGGAGGGGCAATGGACAAGCCAAAGTCGAAATGATAGTCATGCTAGCTGGTTTTTGTCACATATAATAGTAACATGTTTCACAAGTCTTAACCAAAACAAAATTACATATCTATAATCTTAAATTTAGCTCTACGACTAGCAGCAAGATCTTAAAAAAGCTATTGATGGTCTTTCTCTTCTTCATATTGTCTAAAATTGAAAAGGGAAATTTAGATGAGGATGAATATCACTGGATGTCTCACACCTGATTATAGATTACGGCCTTACGGGATTAGTGGATTACCTGCTGGCTGCTGCAGAGTATTTGGACGGCGGCGTGGCGCGGCGTCTGCCGTCTGGCGTCAAGTCCGAATGTCCGATCTCCTAGTCCGGCAGGCGGCAGCGCGGCGATGTCCGACGAACTGGCGGCGAAGGAGAAGACGAACAGTCGAATTACGAATAGCCACGACGCTTGACGCTTCGTATTCGAGCAGCTAATAGCCTAATACGTACAAGACTAGCTAGATAGGCTTAAATGGCTAAATGGAAATGCTTCAATGGCTAAATGGGCTGATTTTATTGGGCCTCAAAGATATATACTTAACCATTTGGAATGAATGGGAGGGGCTGAATAGAAAATACGTACATGTATACTACCTATATACTAAAGGATTAGTAGCGTGTCAGGGGGTGCCAGGCCCCCCGTGCCCCCCTCCCTCCGCCACTGTGTCCTCCATCATGCCCCGACGCTCGCTCGGACGAACGTCGCCCAGCCGGCCGGAACCTTGTCCCACGGCCGGACGGATCGTTCAACTAACCCGATCGGCCGGCCGGCACGCAAGAGGGGTGATACAGAGAAAGTCCTCCTATTATCGGGTTTTTCTATAATTAACATAATTTAATTAAATATTATTTTATGTATAGTTTAGAGGTATTTTTAAATTTTAATTGACGAGTTGAGCCGAATCAAACTAAAGCAAAACATATGTTCATTTCAAGTCAATTTATTTTTAATATTTAATTAATTAACAAACGTAATTAAAAAATTTAAACCGAATTGGCAAGCGTCACTGCCAAGCATATTTTAATTAAATGCACTGACAAGTGCTTAGTTCGTATCGTTCCTATCCTACACACATATATATAGAGGAAAATTACCTTTATATATATACATTAGCATATATAGCACTATTGCAGCACATATTTTACAGAAATAGCGGTATGCGTCGAATATTGGCAAAAATGGCGTTTTTGCTATCTGGTGGTCAAATGACAACGCTAGACAGGTGACATATGTCGCTGCCGTCCCACGGGCGGACGGTAGGTAATTAAGACGGCTAATTAGCCGACTTAATTACCTACCTTATTTTTTATATATAATATTTGTTCAAATTTTTAAATATAGCAAATGAGTTTAAAAAATTACAAAATTTTATGTGCAGTCTCCTCACATATCATGCTTCATCATGTAATTTTTTGATAATTTTATCCACTCTTAATGTTGTTAAAAAATTCATACTATTGAGATATTTGCAGGAGTTGTTTCATATAGTAAACGAGCTTCAAACATTACAAAATTTTATGTGAAGTCTCCTGACAAATTATAATAATTGTGTAATTTTTTTGAGAATTTTATGTACTCCGAATTTACCACGTTAATTCATATTAATTTAATTATAAAATTAGCGATGCTCAGACATCTTTTCCAGTGCCTGATCTCTGTCGTTCGCACATATGTCGGCCTGTTTCTGCTATCTTTTATTTCTCACTGTGTCATTCGCACATTTGTCACTCTGTCCGTATCATCCCCCCTCGCGTGCTCCCTCGTCTGCACTAATGTCGTTATGTCCATACCGTCCCCCTCACCCACTTTGTCATCTGCACATTTGTCAGTGTTATCATACCGTTCTCGCTCGTCTGAAGTGTTGTGTGTTGACAGGGAGTCCTTAATTTGCGGGGTGAGTGTACCGGGTTTCCTTTTCGCTCGGCTATAAATAAGAACCGTTCATAGTTCATCATCGCTCATCTTAGTTGCTCATCACAGAAGTTCATTCTCGTGGTTGTCACTCAAAATTAAGAGTGTGTAGTATATTATTTTGAGAAGACAGTGCATAGCTCATTAAGGATGTGGTAGTGCTGATTGCTTCTCCCAAAAAGCAAGTATTTTTTATCGTATGCTTTCGATGTTATTCTTGTAGTTGTAGTTAATTAGTGTTATTTAGTTATTTGTAATTAATATAGTTTGTATTATAAAGTAAGTAGGTCGTAGTAATTTAGATATAGTTTTTACTATTTTTGTGTACGTATGGTACCCATAATCTGTTATTGTATGGTAGTGTGTAATTAAGCAGTCGTAATTAATGTAGTAGCAATTAATTAGGGTTAAGTAATAAGTTAGTGCTAAGTAATTAAGTGGTAATGATGATGGTAATGAATCACTCGTAATTGTTTTGACCAGTAATCAAATTGTCGGTAATTAATGAATTATTCATATGTAGTTACACACATGTAATCACTAACTTGTAGTATTTTACTGTTATTATCAATCTTCGCACTAATATTTAAGCTATCCCATTTGTTGCAAAGTACTCTCAAAATTAAGAGTGCATAGCTAATTATCAATCACTCATAACGCTTACTGCAGATCTGGTTGTTGTGGCTTTAAGTAGTCACAGACATGGAATACTTGACAATGTTCTATGGTGATGGTCTTGTATGGGCTTCAACCTATCGACATGTCAATACAAGGTACTTCGGGCGATGGGCTTGGCATCAAGAATATTCATGAGCTACGAAACTACATCTGGAGGGAGTTCACCACGGGGGCAATGGAGATAAAACTTGCGATTGAGGGGATCACCTGCACAAATGACGTGTGGGAGCTCGTGGAGGTCAATGGCACTGTAGCATGGAGACAATACATGCAAATTGCCTCCCAGCCTGAGGCAACCATTTACAGGAGGCCAATGGTGTGCCTCAATTCTGTGTCTTGGGCATCGAAAAATGTTGATGAGCCTGACTCCTCGACACCTTGGGATCCACAAGTGGAGCTTGAAGACAACACCACTGAATGTGCTGTATCGGAGGGACCAGTTGCCCCTGATTTCATGCGGAATAACGGGCGGGCATATGGTGGTCAGCTCGTATTGACTGCCATGAGTATCTATAAGAGTAGGCGCTCGGTTAGAGTCCGATAAGGACACTGACCTAGGCTCCGATGATATCGACGATGACACATAGCAGACGACTGGTCCACCTGGGGGAATTGTGTCATCGGAAGTGCCTTATGTGTCCTCTAGACTTGATGGTGGCGCAGTGCGTTCCCTCATACTACCGCAAGAAGATGGGTCCCGGTGGGGATTTCAAGCAAACGTCCTTCTAGTTGGGCAGCGCTTCCTTAGCAAGACAGTTGTGCAACAAACTATTACATGGTATGCTTTGTCTATCAACCATATGTACCGAGTGCACTGGTCCAACCTAGCATTTGAACAGTCCACTTAATAAATACCAACCACAATGACGTGTATACCATTCAGTTATATGCTTTACGAGATTGAACATAACCGTGAACTACAGGGGAGAGTACCATGTTATAAGCTTCTCTGTGTGTGCCTATTGGTAGAAAGTGCCTCGCGCTACCCACATGAAGTGTTGCAGTGGGGGGTGTCTCAGACGTGGATGGTCGTCATTGTAATGGTACACACATATGCAGTTAGGATTCGTACAGCAGCATGTGAGATCATAGGAACTTCCTATCTTGATGACCTCCTCGTTACCCTACTCGCACTGCATATGTTGGCGGAGGTCATTATTCTCCTCATTGAGACTATCAATCTACGCCTCCATCTCTAAGATTCGTTCTCACAATGTATCCACCTACCTCACAACATAGCGTTCATAGGGAGGATCGATCCAGCGGACTAAGTCACATTTCGCCATATGATGAAAAGGAGGGTTAGCATGGAAGTTTTATTAGCAGTAAGAGAAAATAAACTATTGGCTAATTGTACCCCAGAATATGGGCATCGGAAGAAACGTCACCCTCCATCGAAATGGCCTTCGACAACCTGCATGACCACGTCCTCCCTATGTCTGCATTTAGCTATACCGGTTGAGCCCACCTCTTTGGCATCAAACAGTAGTTACGGTCGAAGTTCTCCCTCCTTTGCAGGGGAAGATCTTCCTTTAGCGACCCCACTCCGACTAGTCCCTCGGCGTTTGTCATGCTATGTTACTGTATAACGGAGAAGATTCTTCTTTCTACAAGAAATGAAACACAACTTATATGAGTGATGAGCGATTGCGAGAGCTCCATATTACAAGCCGAGCGAAAAAGGGAACCTGGTGCGTTGCCACCAGAAATTACGGATGTGTTGTTACCACGCAGCACCACAGGTGACAGGAGACAGAATGGTAAGAGTGACATATGTGCGCACGAGGAAGCGAGCGAGGCGGGACGATATAGACAGACTGACATTTATGTGGACGACGGGAAAGGCACGGACATGACAATATTAGTGCGAACGAAAGAGCACGCGAGGGGGGGGGGTGATACGGACAGAGTGATAAATATACAAAGGACATAGTGAGAAATAAAAGATAGCAGCAATAGACCGACATATGTGCGAACGATAGAGATCAGGCACTACAAACATGCCTAAGCATCGCTAATTTCATAATTAAATTAACATAAATTAATGTGACAAATTCGGAGTACATAAATTTCCTAAAAAATTACAAAATTACTATGATTGTTTCAGAAGGCTTCACATAAAATTTGGTAATTTTTGGAGCTTGTTTGCTATATGTAACAACTCCTGCAAACATTTCAATATTATAAAATTTTCAACAACATTCAAGATGGGTAAAATTGTCAAAAAATTACACAATGAGACACTATATGTCAGGAGACTGCATATAAATTTTTATAATTTTTTGATCTCATTTGCTATATTTAAAATTTTAAATAAATATTATACAAAAAATTAAGGCAGATAATTAAACTGGCTACTGTCCACCCACCGGACGACAGGCGGCCTACCGTCCGCCTGTGGGATGGCAGCGACACGTGTCACCCCTCTAGTATTGCCGTCCGACTACCAGACGGCAAAAACATTATTTTCGCCAATACTTCATGCATACCATTATTTCTATAAATATATGCTGCAACAGTGATATGTATGTATGTGTGTGTGTGTATATATATATATATATATATATATATATATATATATATATATATATATATATATATATATATATATTAAAAACTCTAGTCGGCCATGCTTAGAATACGTACAGTACGGTACAGCAGCGTCTCCGTCATAACCCGTACCTACATGTTCATATATAGCGCATCTGCAGCCTCTGGATGGACAGGACAACTCCGTGTTTCGGTTCGATCCGTCCACCGTGGCATTGTATTGCCTCGGATACCTTCCTCTCTCCTCCGGTTAGTGTATAAAGAATTTGTGAAGTAGAACAAAATTGGAAAGAGTTTTGAATCAATCCCACACACTCATATGCAGTGGGGCTGTTTTATTTATAGCGTTTGCCTGATGACGTAAGAGTCAATGCAGCAAGAACTCCTCTCTGCCTTTCCAACTCCTACGCTAGATCCTGAAGGCCAGGACATACAACAAATACATGTTTGAACGTTTACATGAATTAGTTACATATCCGTGCATTACAACAGAACTCATTGAATATATGGAGAATTGTACTATGGAAAAGAGTTGCTCTGATCGGTTAAAAAGTGAAGAATGGTGAGAAGTTGAGGGAATAGAGCGGTTAGAGGAGAATGAATGTACAACTACCAACTCATTCTTTTATAATAGTAATGATATTTCAACAGTGTGGACCGTGGAGTACATATGTGTGTAGCGTGTTATCAACAGAATAGTTACCCGTAAAATTGTAGTAAGACAACCCTACAACATAAAAAAAATAAGTGAAAAAGTGTTACCTGCCTACTAAAAAGTATCACAGCTAGTGCATTGCATTATCTTCGCCGGCAGTGTGATACATGTACAATAGCTAAAAATTCAGCTTCAGTTTCTACCTTCTGGCTTTTTAATTCACTATTTCTTTATTTCATCTTTTTCTGGTTTTTTTTGGGTTTTTTGTCTTTTCTTTTTTCCTGTATTCCTTCACATTATCCATAATAGGCTAACCTATTTTTTCTATTTTTAAATTTTTAAATTTAATTATGTCAAATAAACCACAATCAAATACAGTAAAAAATAAATCAGTTATAGTATAAAAGTCATAAGCCACCATCAAACTGAGCACCAACTAATGTTCCATTTGGAACACGTGAATTTTATGACTCCAGGTTGATTGAATACCTTTGTATTTATGTATAGGCATGCAATTCTAAGTAAATAAGAATACAAATTAATTAGGGGTGTTTCAATGGATGCCACCGTTTGCCACACTTTTGAAAAATATGTGGCAAGCACATTAGCTAAGCACATTTTGTCGAAGTAATGCATCTGTGATAGTCGGGCTAGTGTGTAAAAAAAATATGACATATCAAAGTTTTAGCAGGCACCCAGCAGCGGCTATAGAAAGCCGAACTTATCTAACTCAAGTGTGGCTGCAACCCAAAAAACCGTAACTTATTAGTCTTCTCGTGAGTGCATCTATGCCTGAGACTGGATTTAAGTTTGACTTGCCTCAAATATAACAAGAAAACAATACTGCAAGCTCTGGCCTTTTTCTTGGCTTGTACGTATTACTGCTACTGAGCAAGCTCGAACCGTCTCGGGAATCACACTCGATCCAGCATCCATGCATGATACCATGGAGCTTGCTAGCGAGGTTGTTTTCAATGTAAACAATCTCTGCCTCTTCCCAACCAAACCTCGGAAGGAAAAAGTTCATATATCAATAAGAACTTTACTCAAAACTCTATTCAACATCTTGAACAATAAAATTAGATATTTGATCTCCTAAATTTTATAATACAGTTCAAATAACATGTTGACCCGAGTTTGTATGGTGGTATTGGTGGACTATTTTTCTACGTAGGATGACACGTTAGTCAAATTTAGATAAATAACAGGTAGGGCCTATGAGACTTTCTCTTCCAAATTGAAACAGAGAGGGAGAAAACTACAGGAAACGGTGCCCATGGAAGCACGACTCGAAGCTCAGTGGGGGCGAAAGCTCTTATGGGCCTCACATGTCACTGACTCAATTTGGCCAGTATATCGTCCCACGTGGCAAAATCTACTCATCATGCCATGCGGGCAATAACACTATACGAAACCTGATCAGAGTCTTATTTGAACCGGATTGTAAAGTTCAGAGTCAAATTAAAAGTCCAATTTCATGGTTCATAATGTTGGACAAACTTTTAAGCAAAGTTTAAAGTCTTATACGGATTTAGGGTGGGTTCGGTCGGGCTCAGACTTTGGCTTATCTCTTCTTACAACAATAACTAGTTTTTAAAGTCTACATGTATATTGTAATAGATATTATACCGAATTCAGCTATATCGGCTAAAATCATATACGCCTGTTTTCTTCTACATACTATCTCTCGTGAACCAGTAAAATTTAAAAATCATAAGTTAAAAGACAAAGACACAGCCCGAAAGAACTCATTCTTATTCCAATCTTAAAAATAAGGTTGGCACGCCGAGTAAAAGTTGCTTTTTTTTTTCAATTTGCTACAACCAAACCAGTAAACCACTGTTTGTATATGTCTGGCCAGACACAGTACTCTTTGAGAGAAAAAAAAAAAGTAACGCAAGGATTCTTCCCGCGTGACAGTACTGCACCTGGCTGCCAGACACAATTGCTGCAAATGGCGCACATTTCCAAGGTGGGGATATAAACTAGCTGAAATTTCGAGAAATGGATGCAGACAAGCCAGTCCTGTCGAATCCTGAATAAAGGATGCTCTACAATTCGTGTAATCAAATATTGTAATGCTTGAGTAGCCATTTAGGGTTTCAGAAATCGGAACCCGCTTATCCGCCCTCAAACTGAAACCTGGCCGTTTCTAGTTTCCGTCCGGTTTACAGCAATTTCTCTTCCACCTCACAAATTTGGAAACTTATATAGCAATTGTAAGTTGCGAAGTAGAAGATATTGCACATGTTTCAATAGAAGGAATGAAATGGCATTGTTTAGGGGTGAATCAAATAAGGCTGGAAAACTAAAGCTGGAACCTGGCCGGTTTACTAAGGGGTAACCAATGGGTTAATTACCACGGGTTTTCCAAATCCTAGTATCATAAATCATCATTACCGTTTGTTATCATAATTATCTTATAAAACTGGAACAACCCAGGTATTACAAGATCAAACCCAATAAACCCACAAATAACTCACTGTCACTTGAAAATTCTTTATTTCGTTCATTTCTTGATGTTCCTCTTTTATTAATTTTTAGTAATATTCTGCAAGTCGTTAATATTTTTTTATGAATCACCAAAGTTACTACGAGTCTACGACTTTTTCAAATTACATGTGACACGGTAAAAAAAAGCATATAGATATTTATAATTTCTATAAATAAAGCATCTACTAGAAAAAAGCCCCCATTTATATAAACAAACCGACATACGTGCCATCCATTAAAAGCATAGCTAGCAAACACGAATTTCATATTGAACAATACGAGTTTTGCAAAAATCCCGTGAAATCCAATTTCACATAAAACAATACGAATTTTTATAGCAATCCTGCGAAAGTTCGAGCGCTTACCTCCATTCAATTAACCGTGGCACTGAACTCGCAACATGGCCGCGAGTCAGATCACGGAAATCTTTACTCATTTGCCCCTGGCGTCTCTCCGTGCGTTGCTACTGTTTGCTCCATCAATCTAGTACGCCGTCCCGTCCACATAATAGCCTCATTTAACACTGCACCACTGTTGCTGATCCTAACAACTACTACTCATCGCCGTACTTAAATAAATCTCCAGATGGTTTGGCTTGGCGTGGCTTCCCTTCACTTTACCCTCCATGAGTGAGCCGAGCTAGCCCCCTCCCATCATCCACTTCCCCTCCTAGATTCAACGAACCCAAACACCAAGAAAACCATAGCCCCCTCCCCCCTCCCTCTCTTAGCCTCAGCTCTCCTTCCTCCGGTACGGCCGCCACTGGTTCCGAGAAGCACCGATTTATTTTCCTAATGTTTTTCCATATTTTTTGTGCTGGTTTTTGTTGATTTTCAGGGATATGTAGTAATTTTTAATGCAAATAACATCGCTATTTGTGATACGAAATGGCTTTGAAGGGATTGACAGAAGAGAGCGAGCACACGGTGCGGAGGCCGGCATCACGAGTATGCCGTCCCTGCCGCGTGCTCGCTCCTCTTTCTGTCAGTCTCTTTCTCGCCTTGGCCTTTCGTTCGGTAAAGAATGGTCTCTTTCTTTGTTGTTTAATTCAGTCATTCTGATCTAAACTATCGGAGAGTAAATATTAGAGAACTGGAGGAGGTTTTTGTTTGTGCGTTTGGCGTGGTGGTGGCGGAGACCGTGCCGTGCAGGCCCAAAGATGGGTATGCGTGCCGCGAGGAGGCTGGCTTTTGCAGGAGCAAGCACCTGTCACTTCCTTATCTTCTAGATATACGCATCGATTTGCTTTTTATTTTCCTCTTCTTGATTTGATCTCTTTCAGTCAGGCTGTCGGGGAGCTACTACCGAGGAGGAGGAGGGTGCTGATACTGATGGCAAGGAGGAGGAGCGAAGAGCGACCTGTTGCTTAGGCTTTGCAGTACATGAAAAAATGATTGGTTTTGCCATTTATTTTGCTTGTCCCAAAGGCTTTTTTTCACTTCTCTACTCCCAGCTCCTTGCCTTGGGAGCTGAATCAGGGAGGTGGTGCCAGTACACTGAACAACTGTTAGGATTTAACAGTTCAAAACTGCATCATTTCTTATCTCTTCCTTCTTTTTTCTTAGTGTAGCCCCTCTCCCCCTACTCTCCTGCCTGATGTAGTCATTCTTCTTGCATTCTTGCTGTTATTTTTTGCTGAGGTTCTTGATTTTGGGTTCTTGGGCCTGCCTTTGGCCATGGTGATAATGGTGGCTTTGATGAGCTCTTGTTGCTCAAAAGTGGAGCATGGAGGTCACCAAGAAAGAACCATATTTGGCAAGGTGGCCTCACCTTTGCTTTTGCCAGATCTGGCTTGCATGGTAGGTTCCTTGTCTCTCACACTAGGCCTTCTGGTTTGGGTTGGTCCCCTTGCTGTTCTCTCACTCTCATCCTCTTCTCTCCGCTCTACCCATCTTTCTCTCTTCCTCTATCTCCCATAAGACAAGATACACACGCCGAGAGTTGAAGGAATGATGTAACCACTGCTTTTACAGTGTTACCGATGAGGAGTGGTAAGAGTGACTGCCATTTGTTTCTTTGCTTTCATGTCTTTCAGTGATGCTTGGCTCACCATTCTCTTGCATGTGGTCCTTCCTGACTACTCATGAGTGACCCATTACCTGATGTTTCCTTCTTTTTTTCATTCAGTTTACCTGATGTTTCCTTCTTTTTTTCATTCAGGACAGTGGCGCCATGATTTAATGGCCAGCTGCAGCAGCAGTAGCTACACCATCTGCTAGCATGACAAAGGTATGCACATCACTTCTTCTTAGTATCTAATTGACCATGGACCTTTCTTTGAGGTTGTAAATTGCGGATACTTATGGTTGTTTTGGAGCTTTGATATGCATGTTGCAATGTTTTGTTTGAAAAGTACATGTGCTAGTTCTACATCACCCAGCTAAAAGTAGTTTTTGACATCCAGAGACCATTTCATGAGATAAACTCATTCCTTCGCATCCGTTGTTGAGTACATATGATGGTTGGTTGTGTTCAAAGTATTAGCATCTGAGGGTAATACCTATTAGGTGAGGTGGATTTGTTCATTATTGGTGAGTGGTTTAACCGTGTAAAAGAAAATTAACGAGATGCTCCGTAGCATATAATCAAGATTCATGAAGCTAGAGACCAGAAGTAATACTTTATTTTTGGTTCTAGCTAGCTAGGTGCCCTACCATTTTGTATGACACTTTCCCACTCCAGGCAAGACATGTGGTGCATACGTACGGGTAGAAAGAAAGTGCTATATATGTGCATGCCTTACTTGGAATGGGTTGTTTTCTTTGTTACTGGAAGTGTAGAATTGGTCGATAATTTGATAAGTAATTAAGAATTGAAGATTAGACCTTGCACTCTTATATAGCTTGTACCAAACATTTTCAATGGTATTTTTAGGGACAAATCCTTTATGGGAGGCTGGTTGAGTTGAACTTACCCGCTAGCCAATTCTTCTTATTTGTTAAGACTCAACAAATTCTTGCTTCTTGTCAAGTTGTTATTTGCCAGACTAATTGAGTATCTACAATTAATTCTTTTCGGGCTGGGATGAGTTGTCCTCAATTTTTCATTTGTTCCTATCCATCACGATGGACAATCCGTCATCATCGTTTGTTTTCTTTTGCATCTACCTTTAGATTTGGAGAAAAAAGGGCAGGCTTTTCTTGCTGTAAGAACAAAAAAAATAGAGAGACAAACTGGTTTTACTCTCTCCCATTCAAAACAGAAACATCAATATACATGCATTCTTGATTTCTCTCCTTTTTTGTTGAGTAAATGCACTCCATTTCTTTGTAAATAGATATTCACTCCTGTAGTGTTTGTATTCTCTTCATATTATTTGCACTTGCGTACTATTATATATATGTGCTCGTTTCGCATATATGTTCTATGTTTTGAACACATGCCAGAAAACAAAAGATGAGACGATTGTACTATAAAGCATGCAGTTGAATCTGAAATTTGCCTTTTTATGGTTATGCAAAGGAAATGTTTGTTTTTGATGTAGGTTTGCAATAGTGCTACCTCTATTATTTGCTGTTACTTTAGCTATAACTTGCATTAGTCCAAATACGAAGTACACTACATCTGGGTTGTTTCTAGCTAGCCTTAATTTGCAGTTCATCAGATTTGAAAGGAACAAATTGTACAATCTGCAAGTAAATTTCTATATAAATGTAGCGTGGCATTTATGCCTTCTTGAATGCAAACTGGTTAAAATGAGAATTAATATACATGCACATGTAAAAATTAAAAGGGAAGGACGTCAATGTAGCCAAACATGTCATGTGAAGCAATATGGTGCAGATACGAGACGAAGAGAACTTGCATATTACTTCAACATGGAAGGAACATACATTTCATTACTTTGAAGCATTCTCCCAAAGAAAAATCTCAGTAACTGTAGTGTTTTTTAAGTAAACACTAATTACTCTAGTGAGCTCCTGTATATTTGAACTTGAGCCTGACATTTGAATTCACTGAATCCATTAACTACTGCATTAATTTCTCATATAGATGTGTGATAACCTAATCGGTTTTCACATAATGAATACTACTTGTTTGCATTCACACCACACGTATACCGTTACATTATTTAATTTTTTTGACATAAGAACAAACTGATTTTATTTATTGTGTGTCAACTAGTAGTACATGTATACCAAGATGCCTTTCTAGTGGATGGTTTTGAATGGCAGCATCCTTACATCCATCAAAGTCCTATTCATTGAAGTGACTTAATGTTCTTAACCACATGAAGTTGATATCCCTTTAATCAATGTCTGAAATTAACCACAGATGGGAGTGACTAATTTCTTGGTTTAGGCATTTGTGAATAACTGAATATAGTGGTACCGGGGAAATTTCTATCTCTGAAATGAAATTTCCCTAGTAACCGGTAGTTGACGGCCTTATCGGTGGGTACTAGTAAAATTTTATGCCAGTCAAAAAATTTTGGATTCATCTAAAAATTCAAAAAAATCAAAAATTCAAATTTTAAATCAAAATTTTTGTCTGAAAAAATTTCGGTAACCGATGGTTACCAGTCTTATCGCTGCCTTCCGATGAAATTTTTGAACCGATACATTTTTCCCTAGGTGGTACTAGTTTTAGGTACATGCACTACTACAGAGAAAACTATATTGGACGCCTCATCATATATGGTTCCTCAGAACCTGTCAGTGTTGTAATTGGACGCCTGATCATAGATGTTTCATTTACTTTGGCTTTGTTGTTTACATGTTATTCAAATGTAAAAAGTATTATCTTTGATATATTGGATTTTTAGATTATTATTTTATTAAAAAAATAATTAAATAAGTATTAAAAATCAACCTTAATTAAATATAACATGAATAAGTGTACTCACATTGCAAAATTAAATTCAAAAATTCTACTATAGACTTGCATATTTAGAAATATAATTCAATTTTTTTTATAAAATATATATGCTTTTAAAAATTTGATAGAATCATGATTCAACATCCAATCTCGTCAGACGAGAAATGATCCTATCTGGGATCGCGATCCTGATAACCTTGCATATCACTACATATTCTAATCATCTCATTAGTTTTAATTCCTTTTTATCATGAAGCCGATGAATTATTCAACTAAGTGTGTGGCTATGTGCATATGAGAAAACATTTACTCTATGAGATGCAAAACCATCATTAGATTGCAAGGATTTTCCCTACAACCACCTCTTTTCTTTTCTTTATTCTTTGTGAAAGAAGGTAGACTTGTGGTTCGAGTTATAATAGACGTTTAATTTGCACATACCCCTGCATGCCTTGCTTAATTGCTTTCAAGTTGGGGCTCCTACAATGTTTTCTTTGCCTTGTATTATTTTTAGCTACATGTGTTTTAGAAAAAGTGACCAAATTACTGCATTTTACTTCTACTTTCTTTATTCAAAGTTGTTCTTCAACTTAAGTACATACTCTAACATAAGGTCACATCAAACTAACTTCACAGAATGCTTAAACTTCATCATAAATAATGATCTCACCAAATGATAGTAGTAAGCTACTTGGATGGGGGCATAAATAGTAGTGTGCATAAGCTGAACTAAAATCAACTGCCTCTGTCTCAATTCATTCCAGCTTACAAATAGAGTTTGCAAATGAATTGAATGTGGGAAGTTGGGCTCAAGGTAGAGCTCAGCGTCTTCTCGTGCTGGATGGAGCCAAGCCAAGTTCCAAATTGATCTCATTAATCCTTAGCAACTTGCAAGCATTCAACTTTTATCATAATGCTGCATATAAGTAGATTTAATTAGGATCTTTACTAACTTGGAAATGGGAAATGTTTTTCTATGTTGCAATTAGGGTTGTAAAAAAGATTGAGCTCGATAAGCTACCCTAGCTCAGCACACTCTAGGCTTGATTCGAACTCAGCTCAAGCCTCAAAAGAGCTGAGCTCGAGCCTACACCCAAGCTCATGAGCCTAACGAGTTCAAATAGTGTGGTTAAGGCTCAATTTGCACCTTCCCAATTTTTCCTCACATGTTTCCTCTATGTTCCAATGTTAAAGTGTAGTTATCAAGCTTAATCAGGCTTTGACCTAGCTTTTGTAGAAGGTAGTATGTTAACGTTTAGTTGTCAGACTTTTTTCAAGCTGAGCTTTTGTAGAAGGTATTGTGTTAAAATGTAGTTGCCAAGCTTTTTTGAGCCGAGCTTGACTTACTCGAGCTTTGGCTGAGCTAAGCTTGAGCTCGGCTCTAGGCTCGAAGCTCAACCTAGGCTCACTCGAGCTAGCTCGAGTGTGTATCGAGATCAAGCCTAGCAAGTTGGGATCGCCCGAGCTCAACTCGTTTGCAGGCCTAGTTGCAATAGCTAGACTCCCGTCATTTATTTCTACCCTATTGGCCCAAATAGTACCGCTTTCAGTTTAACCTTTTGGGTTGAACCAAGGATGAAAACCCAAGAGAGGTGCTACGCATTGCTTGTCTGACGAGGGTTAGATAGTCCATTAAATGTGACTTTAATACATAATTAAGGCCCTAAGCTATTGTGGCCTTAGATCACTTGAAACAATATTGTCTGAGTACTCTTGGTCGGAGAATTACTGTTTATTTACTCGAGCAGCCACTACTCGAAGATCCTATGATTCGATAACTGGGCTTGACTTCATGCAACCTCCCGGGTAGTGAAATAGAGCATGTGCGCCCCTGTCCCAATAACTACATGACAATTCAGCCCTGTGCCTCCAACGATAACTACCTCATGGATATTTCTACGGTCCTCTCCCACTAATAAGTAATCGATCGACAACTATTGTCAGGTCTCTCTCTCTCTCTGGTAGCAACCGATTCTTCAACCAGATGTAACGAATTGATAGGGTGCCTTTTTGAGGGGACAAATGATACACCTTCGACGCTATTTAAACCTTATGGGAGGATGAAGGAGAGATCTCTCAATCAAGCAATAGACAACGGGGGCAAAGAACAGTTAGGGCTAATAGCATCCCTTCCATAATCGCTGGTCGGAACCTATCCAACCAACGTATTACTTGAAGGACTGCCGAGAATGCTCGACAGCCTGTGATTGAGTCATGGCATGTTCTTTGGAAAGGAGCCAAATTGTGGTCGGTTGGGGACCAACTCCTTCGGTAGTCATACTGAGGAATTGGTGCTCCAACCAAATCATGGACACTTACATGGTGTCTTCGACCAGCTGCTTGGTTCAAGTGATGCCGTAGATCACTCATACTGAGGAATTGGTGCTCCAACCAAATCATGGACACTTACATGGTGTCTTCGACCAGCTGCTTGGTTCAGGTGATGCCGTAGATCACTTGATACAAGTGTTCATTCCTCATGACAAGGGGAAGGAGTGGCTTCATGAAAGAGCCATCTTCTCTCGTGACTCCCTTGTTGAAATCTTTGAGGAGGTCTAGGGCCAGACGTCGGATTGTTTCCAGCCTGACCATGCTATTTTCTACTAAGGGAGGAATGCTTCTATGAAGTAAGTGTGTGACTTTGTAAATCCTTTATTCCCTATACAATTCTGTATGCCACATAGACTACTGAAGGATCTCCGACACCTGTCTTGCAACCTAAGCATATACCTGTCCTCCATGGCACAGATGCATGCGTCCATGTCAATGTCATCATATGGACCTAGTTGAAAAAGTCCCTACCACGATAGCATGAGCGATGACAACAGGGAATAGAGAAGGATGATGATTGCTGAATGAAGAAGAACTTCAAGGATTTAGCGTCTTCTTCCCCACAGACGGTGTTAGCCGTCACCGACCAAGTTGCCAATCTTACAAAATAATATGAGGAAAATGGCTAAAATTCTTGAGAGAGAATAGATATGCTCTTTATTGTTATGAACTAGTTATAGGGTGCCTTTAATAAGGCAAGAGACTAGCCCTAATTACACTGAATTAAATGATATCCTTGATTGTCTTGATCGTCCAGCCTTAAATATCAATGAAGATGCGCCAATTGGAGGTTTATGACCGCGGGGTCCCTTGACCTTAATTATATATATTAAAGCCGTATTTAGGGATTTATTCGATCTTCGTCACCACGCCATCAAGGTGTTGCTCCCGCGGCTTTGCCTCTCAAGTTCCATCTCCCCGGCGCTAGCGTCGCTCCGGTACCTCGAGAAGCTCAGCCTCTAGTCCAACTCGCTCTCTGGCACCATCATGACGTCCCTCTGCCATCCCTACTTCGTTTCCTTCCAACTTGATGTACCTCTGGGCTCTGGCGTTCGGAAGTCAGGGGAACTCATCGCTGCACATCGTGCAACTCAGCGGCAACGAGTTCTCACAGTTGGACGATGCAGCTCAGCAGCAACGAATTCTCATTGTTGGACATGCTGGGAGGGCCAAGTCATGGACTTCAGGGGCAACAAACTGGGCGGTCCGTTCCCGATATGGAGTTCCAACTCAGATTTATTGCCGAGCTAACATCCACGTAGATGACACTAGAGCGGAAAACCACCCCAGTTTGGGTTGGGGGATTAAAGTGGACGGTTTCGATAGTTGGAGGTTTTGAATCGAACAGTTTCATCGTTTAAGGTTGAAAATCAAACCGATATCAAAGTTCAGGATTGAAAAGTGACCTTTACCTTTATTTTTGCTTTAATGAAAAGTAGGATCCTTTCCTACTGTTTTCATTAAAAAAATGCAGTGAATTGTTTTTGCTTTAAGGTGTGTGTTTTACACTCTTAGTCTCTTACTGGGAAATTCAGCTTCGCCTACAAGCTGTACATAATGAAAAGGATGGAACAAGGGTTGAAAAGCTGTGGAACAGCATAAACTGCTTGTAAAGTACATTTCTAGCAATTGCTGTAACAAACAGTTGCTTTGAATATTGTATCAAATTGTACTACCTGCGTATCAGAGGGTACAAGATACTTTGAAGGGTAACGATTCAAAAGAAAAAAAAGAAACCGAATAGACTTTTTGCCACAAGCAAGGCACGGCTGTCAAGAAAAAAGATTATCAAATAAACTGTGTATTGTTTGACTGTTTCCCATTTTAGGGCAGTTCACTGATAACATTTTGCTAGCTTTAGCATCACATATCCTCAACACAATAGCTTAATTTGATCGATGAATAATGTTGCATTTTCAGATTGTCACTGTGTATCATATGCATTCTTGAATTATGTACTAACTAATTTTATTGCCTCTTGTGTCTTCTGGCGAGTTTAGTTTCCAGCATGTGCCATCACCAGATTCAGGTTGCATTTCAGGACAAGTAACTGCTGGTGAGGATTTGTCCTGTTAAGTCTGCTCCATTTCTAGATTCAGGATCAAAACGATGTATCTGTCTTTGAAGACATGACAAGCAAGAAGGCAAACGACAACGTCCATGAACACAAAGCTGATATGTGTGTAACGCCTTTGACACAGGATTTCTTTTCTGTAAACTTTTGACAAATGATGCTGAAATTGGTTATCATCTTCACTGTGTTGATCGATTCCCCTTGTTTGTTCAGCTCATGCGGCGCATGCTGCGAGGCACAAGTTCAATCAGTATTACTAAATTCAAAAATTTTTCGTCGAAGCAAGGAGTTTGGTGTCAATATGTGGATCTAACTGCTCCAAAGCATACAGTTTTGGTCCCTTTTTGTTACTGGATTGTCACTCAAGGAGCTCAGGTGTCTTTCAGGATGGTTACCAACTGAACTGAACAGTGAAACATACTGCTATAGGAGTAATGTCTTTCAGAACCGTTCTTTTTTTTTCCTTTGCCTTTTTCTCAGTAGCCAATTGTGATTCTTTAATTCCAACCTTCTTGGAGAAATCTGGCATTCCGTATTAGCTGACCATATATATACAGATCCTTTGCCGCCAAGGTTTCAAATTCTTGTAGACTTTTCTGTCATGTCCAATAAACTATCTTTACCGGCATACTTCCAAAGAACATTGGTAGTAGTACACTGGTACTACTGTCGGTGATTATATAGTGGTACTACCCATAAGTACTTGGTGGTTGCCATCTTGTCATCATCTTTAGTTTGGTGTTTGGTGCCTCCAACTCCCAAGGTTGCTGCAAGCTTTGTAAACCTCTGAAAAGAAGCTAACGGCTAATCGAAGGCATTATCAATCTCCATGAAAACAAATGCAATGCAAAGAGCGTGTGTTCTAGTCTGTCTGATGCGGTTGTAAATAATTTTACTATAATTCAGAGCTGACCAACTATCATGTGATATTACCTACTGTATACTAATATACTTAGACACTTTTTGTCAGAGAAAGTATAGAAGCATTGCATGATACTTTCAGATACAAAATAATGGTTTCCAACTTGTTCAGTGGGAATAATGGCTTCCTATAGCACTCCTACTTAGTCTATGTCATGTCAGCTTGTTATTGAGGTGGACAAGAGAAGGAAGAGAGAGAAGAAACTTGATACTCATGTAAGCAAGGTTCAAAATCCTGGCGGTTAGCGGCCGGTAACCGCCGGTTACCCTTTTTACTGGTGGCGACCGGTAACCGAAAAAACCGGTCGTAGCAATTTTTGATTTTCGAATTTTGACCGGTTTTTTCCGGTTACCGGTTTCAAAACATCTCAAAATTCAAATTTTGATTTTCAAATTGTGACCAGTTTTTCTGGCAAACGCCCGGTTACCGTTACCGGCCGCCGACCGGGATTTCTTTCGGTTCCGGTTTTTGGAACCTTGCATGTAAGTATAAGCTTTATTAGAAAAACAAGAAATTAGTGAGGTTATCTTTTTCCAAATTAGTCATTCTTTCTCATCTAGAGACAAATTTTAGTAACAACCTAAAGATACAATCTATTGGAGTGGTTGTATCTAAAACCTGTCTAACAATTATCTCTTCTCTAGTAATAAGTTACAGTGTCAAGTTATTAGAAATTGTATCTAAAACCAGTCTAACAATTCTCTCTTCTCTAGTAATAAGTTACAGTATCAAGTTATTAGGAATGTCCTTATTTAATTTGTGTTCCCGGGGAAACAAATGTTCCACCAACCTTGTTTGCATTGCATGTTAGTTGTACCACATTGGGTGTGTTCTTTTTGTTGCGGTTGATAGGTTTTGACTTTAGCATGAGTGTTTTATATGAACAAAATAAATATCGATAAGCTGATAAGTCGCTTCAAACAGTCTATCCCATGAAAAGACGGTGAAGAAGTTGTCTCGTTTGTTTGTTCGGAGAAAGTCATAGACCATAAGACATAAGCTAAAAAGATGGGGGCCATTATCTCAGTAGCCATCATCTTTGGCACATCTCATCGACCTCTCGTCCCTGACCCTGCACCCATTGCTACCACCTTTCTTCCCACAGTTGTGGCTGCTTGCACCCTCCATCTGTTAGAAATTGACCCATGTGAGTAAGGCTTATTTCCTTAATTCCAAAGCATGCATGGTTTAGTACCATATTGATAAGACAAGGTGGATGATACCAATTTATAAGGTGGAGTCCTTACCACTCCTTGAATCATGTGACACATGGATGGGGATGGCACGAGGAGGGATACGGCTAATCACACACATGCGCACGCACACGCGCGTGTGAATTCGCGCATTTTCGCATGAAAATCGCGTGACTTGTGACTTGCGACGAGCGACCGTGCCGTGATGTGGTGCACCACTTGGCAGACCAAGTTCACCTTTATTTTTTGCTGAACCATGCATCATTCTTTCTCTCTGTTGAATGAGATTCAAACATTTGAATGAGGTTTTATTGGGTTTGATGACAGGCAGTTACCAGTGGCTAAATGGCTGGTTAAATATGTCAGTTATCAAAGGGTAAATGACTATTTTAATCATATCTTATCAGCGATGACTTTATTGTATACCTTGTGGATGATGTGCCAAAGAATCTTTCGGAGGCTTATGCATCTTCTAATGATGAGTATTAGAAATAGGTAGTCCATAGCAAGATAGACTCTATCATGGTTAATGGGACTTGGGAGATCACTGATCGTCCTATCGGGTGCAAACCTGTAGGATGTAAGTGGATCTTTAAAAAGAAACTAAAGTCCGATGGTACTATTGAGAAGTACAAGGCAAGACTTGTGGCCAAGGGTTACACCCAGAGAGAGGGAGAAGATTTCTTTGATATCTATTTTCCTGTCGCCAGACTAACCACCATCCACCATCAGAGTGCTCCTTGCATTAGCATCTTCCTATGGTCTACATGTTCATCAAATAGACGTGAAGACAGCTTTCCTTAATGGAGAGTTGGAGGAAGAAATCTATATGGATCAACCGGATGGTTTTGTGATTTCTGGATAGGAAAATAAGGTATGCAGATTATTGCAACCTTTGTATGGCCTAAAATAAGCACATAAACAATGGCACGAGTAGTTTGACAAAACTTTGACATCCGCTGGCTTTGTGTGAATGAAGCGGATAAATGTGTGTATTATCGTTATGGTGAGAGTCAAGGAGTGATCTTATGTCTGTACGTAGATGACATACTTATATTTGGAACAAATATTGCTATAATTGACGAGGTCAAATCTTTCTTATCTCGGTGTTTTGATATGAAATACTTGGGAGAGGCAGATGTCATTCTGAATATTAAATTAATCAAAAGTAAGGATGTGATCACTTTAAATCAATCCCATTATGCTGAGAAAATATTGAACCGGTTCGGTTTTGAAAACTTTAAAGTTTCTCCAACGCCCTATGATGCGAGCATTAAGCTTCGAAAGAACCATGGGTTAGGAAAAGATCAATTAAGATATTCACAAATTGTTGGGTCACTTATGTATTTAGCTAGTGCCACAAGACCTGACATTTCATTTGCTGTGAGCAAATTAAGTCGGTTTACTTCTAACCCAGGAGACGATCACTGGGAGGCACTTGAAAGAGTGTTGCGCTACTTGAGGGCACAACATCTTTTGGAATACATTATACTAGACACCCTTCTGTATTAGAAGGATACAGTAACTCTAATTGGCTCTCTGATGCGGATGAGATCAAAGCTACAAGTGGTTATATATTTACTTTAGCTGGTGCTGCAGTTTCATGGAGGTCTTGCAAACAGACTATATTGACGAGGTTAACTATGGAAGTAGAACTTGTGGCACTTGACACAGCCACAGTTGAGGCTGAATGGCTAAGAGAGCTTCTATTGGACTTGCCATTGGTTGAGAAACCAATACCTGCAATCCTGATGTACTATGATAATCAAACAGTGTTGGCCAAAGTCACAAGTACAAAGGATAATATAAAGTCCTCTAGACATGTGAAGCGTAGGCTTAAATCTGTCAGAAACCGAGAAACTCCGGAGTGATTGCTGTCAACTATATTCACATTAAGAAAAATCTGGCAGACCCTTTTACAAAGGGGTTAGTATGGAAAGCGATTTCCATTGCATCTATGGACATGGGAATGAGGCCCATTTAAGTTACATCATAATGGTAACCCATACCTTCTTGATCAGAGATCCTGTGACTTAGGTAATGGGAAAATCAAATTGATGTTGTAACAAGAGAGTATATATTTGACATACCCATGTCCTAATAAACAAAGTACTCTCGACTGTATGGAAGGTTGGCATAAAACCTTAATGTATTCTGTTGTCCAAATAAAGAAAAGGTATTAACCTGTAGGATACCTAGAAAGAATACACCTACTTGAGCTTAACTATGTGGTCGTAGTTCACGAGAATGGAGCATTCTCTAGAAAACTCATGAGCAGATAAGGGAGCATGACCATATAACGCTCTGTTTAGGCGTGGTTCATTGGCAGCCTAATACTAGTTGAGATTTCAAGTGAAATCTGATCACGAAAAGCTGTGAATTCAAGGCATAGTCCATTCATCAGCTGTGAGAAGATGAATCTTGTCATTCTAGGTGCAAGTTCAACCCGTACGGGACTTACACTAAAAGACTGGTATATTAACAGTACTTTAGCACAATATCTTTGATATCTTTTTACTTCTTGGTTTGGAATTGGTGGGGGATTATTAGAAATTAGCCCATGTGAGTAAAACCCATTTCCTTAATTCCAAAGTATGCACGGTTTAGTACCATATTACTAAGGCTAGGTGTGGATGAGATCAATTTATAAGGTGGAGCCCTTGCCATTCCTTGAATCATGTGACACATGGATGGGGATAGCACGAGGAGGGCTATGGCTAATCACACATGCACGCACGCACACGGGCGCGCGTATTCGCGCATTTTCGTGTGAAATTTGCGTGACTTATGACTTGCGACATGTGACCGTGCCGTGACGTGGTGCGCCACTTGGCAAACCAAGTCGACCTTTATTTTTTGCTGAACCATGCATCATTCTTTCTCTCTGTTTGAATGAGATTCAAACATTTGAATGAGGCTTTATTGAGTTTGATCAGTGGGTAAATGGTTGGTTAAGTATGTCAGTTATTAAAGGGTAAATGAATGTTTTAATCATGTCAGTTATCAGTCTATCTATATATATGCTGGAGACATCCAGAGTATGGGTGAAGAATCTAACTGCCTTCATTCTCTTCCTCTTGTGAATTTGTGTACTGTTGTGCTACGCCGTTTGAACTTCGTCGACTCTTCTTTCCGGCGTGCACCGTGAAGAAGAGGAGCGGTATCTCCGGACTGTTGCTGCCGTGAAGACCTGCACGGGGGTAGTAATAAGGTTTCTGGGCAGTGCACGTCTGCGCGACCGCTCACTTCATTGCGTCATCTACGTTCTACACTGCATCAAGTCTGTGCTGCTTCCTATTCTTCATCAATCTCAAAAGTAAGTTGTTCACACGTTTGTTCGACTTTGTTACTATTACTATATTTTCCTTGTGTATATACTGAAGTATGATTTATAACTTGCTGTTAGTACTAAGTTTTGCATCACTGGTTTATTATATTTGTTTCCTAGTAAAATTTGGAATTAAAATATTGCCCACATTTTTACCACCATCTCGTCGGCATAGCCCGTGCAAGCGTGCCACCACACTCCTAGTGATAGCCCAAAAATTCCATGAAAATTTTCTTTTTCATAAAACCCCTTTTTCTTTTATTTGTTTCTGCTCTTGATTTTTCTCATGTTTTCCTTTGGTTTGGTTTTTTTCTCTTCCTAAGCCTCCCATGAAAATCCCCAAAGAGTCAAAGTTCTTAAACCCCTCTTCTCAGCCCGAGCACCACCCTTCATTCGCTTAGCTCGAGTGCTCGACTAGCAGCACGAGCACTCAGCTAGCAGCCCTTTAGCACAAGCGCTCGACTAGCCACCCGAGTACCTAGCTGCCAGTAGCTCGGTCGAAGCCTCCGTTTGCGCCTCGTTCACTCCACCTATCGAGCATTGCTCACCTACTGAACACTAGTCTAGAGCTTGCCACCTCCTCCCTGTCTTCATGCATGGGCGCCACGTTGCCTGAGCTAAGTAGATGCTGACATGTGTGCAATACGTGTCATGTGTGAGTGTGCGAGAGACCGGGCTCAAGAACTCACATGTCCTTATCTCTCTTCACCTTTCCTCTTGCCACAGCCATAGCCTAGACCTCTTCGCCATCACCTCCCTAGCTCTCTAGTGACCTCGTCTGTGTTCTTGTCATTGAGAAGTTGCCAAAGTCTCCACCACCTTTTGTCTCATCTTCGTTTATGCTCTTTAGGTCTCTTGTGGGTTTTTGTGCACCTTCTTGTTCATCTTCTCCAACCCAATCCTAGCCACAAGTCTTTCAACTACTAGTTTTTTTCCCTCTCGGGAGCCCTTCTTATTTGTGGTCCCTCTCTCTTTCTTTACCGTGTTTATTTGTGAGTTTTTTAGTTGTTACAGTAGGCTTATTTCACGTTTTTGTGTGTATGTGCTAATGTAACGCCCTAGGGTCCAAACCGGCTCAGATCTAACCACATTTTGGATAGGCCACGCACACGTAGCAACCCGCTTGCGCTTTCGTCCTCGCTTCGCGCAAAACGGTTAACCGGGGGTGCTACCATTGGAACTCCTAGGCTTATATGTAAGGGATACTCAAGTTAAGCTAGCAAGGTGGGACTAACCCAGAAATTCATGTGCACACACACATGGGCCAACATGGGCCGGGGTGTCACATACACCCCCCCCTCAAAGGACCCGACGTCCTCGTCGGACAAACATACCCACACTGGGGCAAATGATAAGGATCTCCTCTCTTGGCACATGTCCGTACGTTCAGTGCCAGCACATATGCCATGTCGTGTGTCCGCTACAGGCCCACACGCGCCATGCGCCATATGCCCGCGCCCCTGACCCGCACGCGCCCATGTAACCGCGAGAGTCGGCTCTGATACCATTTGTAACGCCCTAGGGTCCAAACCGGCTCAGACCTAACCACATTTTGGATAGGCCACGCACACGTAGCAACCCGCTTGCGCTTTCATCCTCGCTTCGCACAAAACGGTTAACCGGGGGTGCTACCATTGGAACTCCTAGGCTTATATGTAAGGGATACTCAAGTTAAGCTAGCAAGGTGGGACTAACCCAGAAATTCATGTGCACAACTGCACACACACATGGGCCAACATGGGGCCAGGGTGTCACAGCTAAATTACGACCAGACTACTGGAGCAAGTCTCGTGATCATGTGGAGTCCTAGTAGTCAGGTATAATATGGATGGGATTACGACATGTCATCTTATTTGTTAAGTGCTATTGCTATCAATTACTTTGGAACAATCATGCATTAGTTATGTTCCCTCTTACCGTGTGATCGTATGGCCGTCCTTGATTTGCTCTTATGTGGCTTTCCTTCTAAGACTTAAGAGTTTGGATGTCATGCTTTAGATTAGCATAGTAGTGGAATAATTAAAATCTATAATGTTTGTTAGTGCATTTTCCTACCATCATGAGTTGATGTATTGGAGCCGACATTAAGGTGGTTCATTCTTGAGTTTCTGTCGGGTCACTCACCGAGAGTGGTGGTATGGGAGTCGTTGGCCAAAGTGTGGTGCAGTTGCCATGTCAACCATGTGTCTATGGTGATTCACACGCCATGATTGTCGATGGTCTCTGCTCGACCAGTGGTAGGTGAGAAGTAAAATTTGTGCCATAAGACAGGACATATCTATGCCCATCCACAAGACCAATCACTCGAACTTAATTCAATTGCTATAATAGTTTCACTGGTGTGCCACAGATAGGTTTGGTGTTGCCATTTTCCACAGACCAACCTATCCCACATTATGACTCCTGGGAACAAGCGGACGAGTCACCCGTACCTAGGCTTGGTTGGGATTACTGTTGAGAGGGGACTTGCTCTATACCGGTATCAAAAGTGTTGTGAATCAATCATGAGTTTTGTTATCCTAGCTTCAGCCATGTCGTGGTATCCTGTGGGTAAAGGGCACTCTTTGTAGAGATCTAAACCATTCGAATGTACCATGCTTTCGGTCAATGGACCTATGTTGAGGGGTGATTTCCATCTTAAGGCATAAGAGGAACCATTGGTTGTTTCGTGAAAGTGGGATGGCGGCATGAGTTGTGGTTAGCTTCGTGAAATTGTTAAGAACATCATAACTCCCTGTTTTTAATCTCCCTTTTTATAAGCTTGTTTTTTGTTTACTAAATGTTTACAAATAAAACATTATAGAATATTGTTCGAAATAGGTCCAAAGTAAGCCTGTTTTGATAGACATTTCTTGAATCCTTTGCATTGCATTATGGAATTTCACCATCGTGGCTTTTTTTTATTACAATTGTACTCAGTCTTGCATAATTTGGATCAGACCAAAAGGACTATGAGGATGGAACCACATCAAGTGAAGAGTACTTTGATGGTGATGACAACTCGTTCTAGGTTGTGGCTACACTCAAGTGTAGCCTGTGGTGTTGTGGTCAAAGTACTCGAGTGGTGTCGTACTCAAAGTCTCTGAGTGGTATGTAGTATGAGCTTTCTGAGTTTCTATTTGTGAGTTAAGTTAAATTTGGCTTGAAGGCCCATGTAAAGTATGCTTTTGACTACTATGTCATATTTTTCGTATAAAACCTTATTATCTATTGTACTCATGAGAGAGACTATGTATTCAATCTATGAGTGCTCTCCCCATACCCCTTCCCGCAGTTGCAGCCGCCTCGTGCACCTCTCCCACCACGCTTGCACTCACCTCTTGCTTACCTATTTTGATTCAGCGACACCACTAGCAACCTCCTATGGCGGGCGGTTGCTGCCATTGCTTCGCTACCCTGCCTCAACAACCAAGCAACCATTGCCTTTGAAGTTGGCACCGTTATTGTTGTTGACGCCTTTGCCCTTCCCCCGATGCTGGTCACCATGCTTAGGGCCAGCAACGTTGTCGTCGTGTCGCTATCATTCTGTTTTAGGCTGTGTTTGGTTTATGATTAAGATAACCGAGCTAGCCAACCTTGATCCAACTAGGTTAGCTTAACCCAAGATTTGTGCTTAGAAACCAACCTCGTGGATCTAAATTACTGCTTGGTTGGACTAGGGGGGTTAGCTGGGTTAGCAATAAGAAAATATAATTTAGGAGACTAAGTTGTGCTGGGTTAGTTCATTTCACCAATTTGGTGGGTTAGCTTAATCCTTGGTTAGGATGGTTAAAAGGCTTTGACCAGGTAAAGTTAATCCTCCATAATCTAAGAGTATTTGGCAGATTAAATCCCTAAACCACCTTTAACCCGGAACCAAATGGAGCCTTAGGGTTGGGTTTGGTTGATCTTAGATACCTATCTAGAGCATGAATCTCGAGGCATGATGAATGGTCCAAAGGTGCCGAAGATTTGGGACAAATTCAACTATTATGATTTCTAACAAATTCCTTTTTAGAAGACTATCTATACAATTGCATTTAGCCCTAGTCACATTTGCTTCTGGCTTCTGCTTATAAAAGCTAAAAGCCAATACAAACACCCAACTTCTTGAAGCAGCATCTCCACTCCTCTCGCTTCGAGGATAAGGCAGGAGGTTACAAGTGCATCACACATCCCACACTCCTCTTACTTCTGTTATGTGCACGCATCTCTCTACCAATGGGCATACTGAGTAAAAGTTTTTCATGGATTAGACTTTGTTTTTCAGAAGTGATTTTCGAAAACCTTATGAATGGATGGAATCCATGAGAGAATGAAAACCTTGTGGGTGGATGGAACCCATGAGAGAGATTGGAAGCTTGTGAATGGATGGAATCCACGAGTGTTTGGAAGCGTGTGGATGGATGGAATCCATACGTGATCTTTTGGAAAAGATGGTCCGGGTGGGATACCCGTGGATAGGTTGGTGTTTGGTCGAAGCCTGCACTGACGATAATATTTTCAATTACAATTATTGTTTTTACTTACTGTATTACATTCAGCAATTTCAATCTATCTATCGTATTTCATTAAATGTTGTTTTATGCAAACTAACCCTATAAGCCTTCCATTGAAGCCTTTATCATTATGTTGTATTTCTCCGTGTGATTTGCGGAGTACAAGTTTGTACTCACCTTGCACCCTCCCTACAGAGAAGGATGGCGTCAACTACGGTGAAGATCTGGACGAGTAGGCCGCGTCTTACTGTCGTTTGCCTGTGGGCAGGCTTGGGCTTCGCTTCTTTCAGTTTGCTTCCGCAGTTATTTCCTTTATTTATTTTGCCAATGGGCGTTGATGTAAGACTTGGCCATAAGGTCGTACCCTTTATTTAATATATGAAGTCATTTGTGCTTGGTATTAATCTTTGTTGCACTGTGTGCACTAGTTGATCCTGAACTAGTGCGATTTACACAGAGGATCTGGGAGTCGTTACTCCGGGTTCCGACAATATGGCCTTAAAAGGGAGGACCTCTCTATTCTTTTTCGTGCGCAGCTTTTTCATATTCGGGATCCCATCTATCCTCCCTCTTTCTCTCTCTCTCTCTCTCTCTCTCTCTCTCTCTCTCTCCCGTGCAACCGTGTGGGGCTGCCGATGGCAGCAGCGACGCGGGGTGTAGCGGCGGCCGGCGGTCAGCGGCCGGTGGACGGGTGCAGAGGCACGGCTGAATGTGGTTTAGCTCGGCCGAACAGCCGTTCACGCGGCCAAACGTGTTTACGTGCGGTCGAACGGCTGTTTCCTTTCTAGTCAAATTTATCTCCTATCGTTCCTTTATTAAATTCATCTTTATCTGATCGGTTGCCTTCTATACGACCCTGTAGATTCGCATGCAGCTGGGCAGTTGCACATTTAGGATCCATCGTGCAATGTGTTCGTCAAGCGTACTCAAAGCAAGTACCTCGCTGTTGTAACTTGTTCTTTCGCACATTACCGTTTCATGATTACCTGTCGCCATTAGCCTAGTATTGGTTTATTGAACTGTATTGATTGTCAGTTATGTGTTGCTTGTAGAATTAGATAGATTTTTAATGCGCTGGCCTAGTTAGTATTGTACGCTTGTAGTTGGTATAACGCTCGATTATAAAATTCATGCTTAGTTAGGGATTGAAATAAATGCTTAGATTATGGATCGGGTAGCGTATAAGCATGTTCAATCTAAAGTTGACCACTAGTAATCTTTTAACATTAGGCGACTTAGTTATATATCTTGCTTCCATGATCCTTTAGCTGTTCATTATTAATGTTGAACCTTGGCTGATTTAGTTGTGGTATATTAATCTGACTAATAATTACTTATCATGTAATAAAAATTGTATGATTGACAACCCTTGTGTGACTCCGTTTAGTATCTTCTCTAGGACACGTTCTAGTACGCTATCATCAGATCTTTGTTCTCCATCGCTTAGTATCATAAATCATGTCTCTCCGGCCTCAGCTGTATCAAACCATTACTCTCATAATTTTACCATATTTCACCCTCGACTTTCTAATTACATCTTGGATAATTCACTAATAAAAGAAATGACGGTTACCTGGCCCGGGATTACCCACATATAGGGGAGATTTCCACCCACCTGGTAACGTACGAGGGGCCGTATATTCTCGTTACACAGGATATTACACCTCGTCGGTGGTTATACAGTCGAGGACAAGGATGTGCCTGACTATTCTCGTATAACTGGGTGTGTGGGATGTGATCGCCGGCGCCTTTACTATAACTTGTCAAATAACAATTACCTTTAATTACACAATTTCTACGATATCTGTCTCCAATCTATATTAGTGTTTCCGGTAACCTGAGTTCATTGCCTTTAATCGGTATCAATTGCTTGCTTACATTACTTGTCCCTTATTTCTCTTGGTTGCATTGCTTGTCTTTACTCATTGTGTTGCGACCGTTGTTGGGTACTTGCTGAGATTTTCAATCTCACACTTGCTCTTTCCCTTCTCAGGTAAAAGACCAGTGGAGTGATAGCAATATGTATGGGTGGGAGCAATCGAGTTTTAGCACTGTGGCTTGCCACTACTTTTGTTATTTTATTTTATTCTTCATTTGATTAGAAGTGTACCGGTCCTATGTTTTAAACATTTATTTTAGCTTCCGTTGATTATCTAAATAAAGTACCTTAAAGGTTTTAATTTTCTTATGATTTCTATTATTGATTTTTTTTATTATTTTTTTATTTTGACGATGATGTTATATAGTAGTATCTTAGTCTAGTTGTATGTGAGATGCTACAAGGCGGACCTGTGCATGTCGCAACACCAGCTCTACGGCCGCGTCACGGTGCTAGACGGTGTTCGTTCAACGTCTCCGCGCTCGACCTCCTCGCAGGCTTTGTCTGGCGCGCGGAGGCCCCCGATCTCGCCTCCCTCGCCAGAGGCGCGCCTATCACCACCGATCCCCTCAACTGCACCTTCCACTCCGAGTCCCTCGTCTTTCGCCGCCTCCCGAGCCTCTCCTAGCCGCTCATCCCCATCCTCGCCACCTTTGACCCCCTCACCTCCTCCCTCTTCGGCTTCGTTCACCTCTTCAATGACTCCGACGATTCGTCCGCGTCCGCGCCCACCATGTTCGACTCCTGCGCCCAGCTCTCCCCGAGTTTCTGCGTGCGGTGGACACTCGACGAGGCGTCCAACTATTGAACTCTAAAGGGGCATTCTGGTAATTTCTCAATTTGAAAAAAGAATGCTGGTGGGGCCCACCTGTCGGTGGGCCGGCTGAGGAGATAAGGGAGGAGCTTTCATCTCATCCCAGTGGGCCGGTGTGCGTGGGTGTGATCCTTCTGGATCTAGCAACTCCCTCAGAGCGACAGCGTCGGCTGAGTCATGGGGAGAAGGCGATGGAGGCGGCGTCGACGCGGGCGTTTCGGCGCTAGCCACACCACAGCCCGCCGGACCCCCCCCCCCCCCTCTCTCCGCTCCGCTATAAAGCTCGAGCTCCTCCTCTCCATTTGGTATCCCGAATACAGTGAGCTCTTTTCCCCTCCTCTCTAGACTCTCGGTTGGCGATCTCTGGTCTTTGGGCTGTTGGCCGGTTCTCCGTGCTCCACCTGTAGCCGAGGGACTCTACCCTTGACTAGGGGTCTTGATCTGAGCTTGGACCGAGAGAACCACTGAGAGATTTGGAGTGTTAATTTGTGATTGAGTGTTCTTGGCCGGAACACTTTGTGGTCTTGTGTGGCAACCCCTACCTCAACTTCCATTGGTTGTGGCTGAGACGGGAAGAAGGGCACTGTATCTCCGGCGACCATTTCCCTGCTCGGTTTTGTGGGGTTATTGCTTTTCTGGGACAGCGTGAACGCGTTTCTTGCCCATTTCGGTTACTTTATGTGATTTCGAATATCACCGCACAGTGAGTTTCATCTCAATTCCTTCTGTGATCTGCTCTTACTATATGATTATTGTGAATGGAGATGCATGAAGGAAGTGACATATGCTCTATGAAGTAACTGGTCATGTACTAAGATTGGATCACAAATCTTGAGCTCTAGATTGGTAGTCCTTTCGGTTTTGCTAGAGTAGTCAGAATTCTGTGCAGTTTGTGATCACCTGTTCGATCATCTCCTATAATCTATTGGCTATCTTTGCTTATTGCATAACTTGTATAATGGGAGTTCATACTCTGTTAGTTTATTGGCTGTAACATACATCTGTATAGTCGTCTTTTGTCTCTCTGACTGCTGGCTGAAAGCTCATAGATATATTTTCAGTGATCTTTTATGGGTGCTTTACTGCTGTCTGAAAATATTATCTAAATGAATTTTTAGAGCTCAAGGGTTTGATTCACATTTGACATATTCAATCAATGAAGAGTATAAGACCGTAGTAGCGGGATGGCCAAGATTAAAATCGTGTGTAACCCTACATCTGAGAGCAACTAAAACCACTCAAACATGCTGATTTTAGTCATTTATGTCTGGCTACTTTTGATGGCAGCATATTACTTTAATGATCTATGTCTCAAATCTGAATATATGCTGGTTTTAGACTATTGCATGATATGTTGTTTAGATGGCTTAATGTTTTCACTTGTTTGTATCTTGAAGAAGTCATCTTTATATCTAATTTATCTTGCTTAGGCTATATTTTGTTATGCTAAAATTATAAGTAAATATTTGCTTATACCGTAATATTCACAACACCAACTCCATCGACATCGGGCTCGAGGCGGCGGTCGGGTCCGAGTACTACATGCCGTTCGGGTGGGCGGAGCCCCGCGCGGCCGATCCGTCCATGATCGGCGCCGACGTCGCCGTCGCGGGCTTCACCGAGGAGGGCCTCTCCTTCGCCGAGGACTATTACGTCACCAAGTACAGCGAGTGCCTGCTGCGCAAGGATGGCATGGTCGAGGGCGTCTGCCCGACACGATCTACGACCGCGACGATCCCGCCGGGCTGGTCAATAACACGAGGCCGGTCTACGGCCACCACCGCGACGGCGTCTCCTTTGTGCGGTTCTCGCGGCCGCTGGTGTCCGCGGACAAGAAGTACGATGTCCCGGTGAACGCTACGAGGAACATGACGGTGATCTGGGCGATCGGGCTGCTGCGGCGTTCGGGTTCGTCATGCTCAACGTGTTGGAGGTCAGCAATGGGTGCGTCGGGCCGTTGGACGCCGAAGACAAGGAGGACCAGGACAGGATCACGGCGGAGCGGAAGATGCCGCTGGTGGTGACGGCCGGGCAGGCGCTGCATTACCCGAACCCGCCCAACGCTGACAAGATGCTGTACATCAACAAGAAGGAGGCGCCGCTGCTCAAGGTGGAGCGCGGCGAGCCGGTCACCTTCTCCATCGAAGCCCGCCACGACGTGCCATTGTACATCACGTCTGAACCTGTGGGAGGGAATGCCACGTCCAGGAACATGTCTGAGGACTGAGGTCATTTACGCCGGCAGCCCGGAAGGCAGACGGCGTGCCGGCCACACCGACAGAGCTTGTCTGGTTGCCTGACCGGAACACGCCGGACCTAGTGTACTATCTATCAATCCTTGTATGGTCCGAAGATGGGGTGGAAGATTCAGGTCGTTGACAGTGGCGGATCCAGGATTTTACCTAAGGGTATGCCGTCCAAAAATTTTCATATATAATTCGGTAAAACCATTTGGCAATTCGGTAACAGTTGTAAAATTTGCAACGTAATTCGGCATATATGCACTAAATAACACGATAAGTCTTAAATTTGAAGATTAAGTTGAAAACATCCACAAATTACAATATGAATAGTTCAAACGTCATACTGATAGTTCAAAATATAGGCATAAAAGAGAGTAATAGACTTACAATACTACTTATCTGACTTTTTTAGCCGACGCTTTCTAAGGGACATGAATGTCTCGATTATATCATCTTCATCCACTTCAAAGAAAATATCCCGCTCAATGAAAGTGACTAGACAATCATCCAAAAGACTATCATCCATCTTGTTTCTTAACTTTGTTTTCTCTAAAACCATTGCAGAAAATACCCTTTCAACACTTGCTGTTGCCACCGGTAGAAGCAATACCAATTTGAGAAGCAAGTAAATCATATCATACACTTTATGCCTCTGTGTTTCAACAAGCTTAATTGAGAAATCAACAATATTGTCTAGACCTTTGAAGCTATCATTTTGTCTCATGTCATCGATATAATTATCAAGTTGCAATTCAAGTTTTAGCAAATAATTATTCGAGAACTACACAATTATTAAAAAAACACAATGCCAAACAATTAAACAAATTGCAAGTGCACGGATTGAATCCTCATATGTGATTACACAAACACTCACATGATATGTACTAAATTATTGATCAATCTCGATCGTCTCTGATGTTGAGCAAATCCCCGATCTCGCTGCATTACAGCAGGTCCAACAGGTAATGTAAATATCATTCCAATGCTATTTTAGATTATTTAAGGGCTAATTAGTCCTCCAACAGATACTGTACATGTCTCGCTATTTTGCCTCGCTCGCTATTCCTTTGGTTCCGTAGTGTATTCCTGGCGTACGGACTTCGCTCGCCAGTTGCCTCCCTCGCGCGCTCTCCCGGCGAAATCGCCCTCCTCCCGCGTTCCTTCCCGCGCGCCAATTCACCTCCTGCGCTCCCGCTCGAGCTCTTCCCGCTGGTCCCTTCCGCTGCCGCCTTCCCCCTGCCCCGCCTCACCCCTGTACCCCCCACCCGCACACCCCACCACTCTGCCGCACCACCGGGTTTGCATCGAGGAGGCAGGCAGCGGACGAGCTGCCTTCCGGCGGGCCGCCGAGGGAACCGCAGGCCAGCGCCGGAGCTGCCTTCCGGGGGGGCCGCCGCGGAAGGACAGTAGGATATGCCATTGAAGTCAACTTTTCTTTTGTATTAGCTTGTGTATTCAAGGCTGCTTCTATCATACTATATGTCGTCCTATAGCACGATGAGGGCAAAAACATGTGCCTGCAAGTAATGCATGGCACATATTATTAGCTGCGAAAAGATTAACTATGTGCCACTAAAAAGTATCATGGCATAAATCATGTGCCGGCAATCCTTGAATACAAGGGCATATATATGTGCCTTGAATTGTCATAGCGGCACATAGCATGTGCCGGCAATACTTGAATACAGGGGCACATATATGTGCCTTGAGTTGTCATAGCGGCACATAGCATGTGCCGGCAATACTTGAATACAGGGGCACGTCATAACTGCCCAGATGCAACGGCCCAGGCCCGATTTGAAATTGTGATAATCTAAAATAGAAAGGCTGCTGTAGAGAGGGATGTATAGAAAGTATACATTAGCCTTTTGACTCTCTAAATATGAAGTTTAGCCTACCTATTATGAATTATCTCTTGGAGATGCTCTTAGGGATGACTCGATGATGTTAGACATGAAAATAGACATGATTTTTCTATAAAAAGACGAAGAGAAAAAAAGGCAGAGATTGAATCTCACCGCGGTGGCTCAGGCAGTCGGGCTATGCGCGTTAATGGTGCACGCGCAGCAGGCAGCAACCAAACAGCCTGGACGGATCCTCGACGTCGCGTACTCGGCGGTCGGCGCCGGGAAGATTCAAGACTCGAGATGGCGGCCAGTGGGCGAGACTCTAATTAATACGGGAGTACTTTACTCTGGTTGGTTAGATGCAGAGATTATCGAAACAGCCGGTACGGTTGTTAATTTACATGTCCGTATCATCGTATGGGTCACAAAGCATACTGCATATAGACCAAGGTATTAAGGTAATGCAAGTCAAGAAAGAGAACTCTAAACAAAAAAGTACTCAGTACTCACCAGAGAGTAAAGCTTCTCCCTTGCTGATTTTTTTCATCGTAACCCACGCCTCGAATGAGATCTCCATGGTCTAATTTGCAATAGATCAATAGATGAGGACTGGGGCGGTGGAGCCTAGAAGTCCAGGCGTCAGGACCTTGACTTTCCGTCCGGCGTCCGTATGGCCGCGTGGGCAGGACCTGGGCTTCCCGTCCGTGTGGCCGCGTGGGCCTGGAAACCAGGAAAGTCCATCTCTCGGCAAGCAGCAGCTGCTGCGTTCGTTTTCCATTGTCCAGTACGTTCTTTTTTTGTTTTTTTTACAAATACACAAACATATATATAAGCTATTGTTGGATCCGCAGGGTATGCCGGGGCATACCTGGCATACCCTGTAGCTCCGCCCCTGGTCGTTGATGGAGGCCTCAGTGACATGTACAACAACAGTGTGCTGCTGGATGATCAGCAGGTTATCTTCATCTGGACTCTATCTGGTGACTCGATTAACATAGCTGCTCGAGGCGAGAAGAAGAGCGGGTACCTTGCTATTGGCTTCGGGAGCGCAATGGTGAATAGCTATGCTTATGTCGGGTGGATTGATGGCAATGGCACGGGACATGTCAACTCGTATTGGATAGATGGAAAGGACGGGATGAGCGTGCACGAGAAACATGAGAATCTTACCTACATGAGGTGCCGATCGGAAAATGGTGCGATCGTATTTGAGTTCACTCGTCCATTATCACCTTCATGCAGTGGAAGGGTAGAGTGCAAGAACATCATTGATTCGACAACTCCTCTGCAGATCATTTGGGCCATGGGTGCATTACTTCTGTCCCTTTGTTCCTTTGAGTATCAAGTCTTATCTTTTGTTCCTTTGATGGGCCTTCAAAGAAAAGGGAAGTTCCATCTAATTTTAGTTTAAGTTGATGATTATGTAGTTTGGTCTCTATTGAGGTGTGGAAATACCTAGGAGAAGTGACGATTGTTTGGCTAACTAAGTTGTTCAATAGCATTTTTAGATTAAACAAAATGCCAAACAGTGGCGGAGGAGCACATTAGTACCAATTTTCAAAAATAAAGGAGATATTCAAAGTTGTATTAATTATAGAGGAATTAAGCTTATGAGCCACACAATGAAGCTCTGGGAACGAGTGATTGAGCGTCGTTTAAGAAAAGTAACCAGCGTGACGACAAACCAATTTGGTTTTATGCCTAGGATGTCGACCACGGAGGCAATTTGCTTGCTACGACAGTTGATGGAGAGGTATAGTGTAACACTCTAAATTTTGAAGTTTGAAACTTATGTAAGATTTGAACTTGTTGGAACATATTGGTTTTGGTGTTTGTACTCTGTTGGAGTTTTTCTTGGGAATTTGGATTTTATGGTGTTTACCTGAATTGGTTGAGCTTCCAAAAATTAAAGAGATTCATAGAAGACAAAGACAAACATTAGTAATACCAAAAAGGGAATATGTAAATAATAGAAAACTAAAATTTTAAATACGAATCTGAAAAGATGATCCAATATAAGGAGGGAGAAACCTAAATTTAAAATGCAAAATCTTGCCGTGGAAATAACGGCATGAATGGTAATATAGGGAATATAAGTATTAAAAATTTTAGAGAGCAAGCAAAATAAGCAATATATATATAAATGCAACCTTGTATAATAAAAAAAAGAGCCAGGGGCCGGTCCAGCCAGCCAGCCGGCCAGCCAGCTAGCCCAGCCGGCCGCCCCGCACCCCTGTCTTCCTCCCCACTGCGCATGCCTTCGGACCAGGGGCCGAAGACCCCTCCTTCGCAACGCCCTTCGGACAGCAGCACCCCGGCGTCACGCCGCGCGCGTCATCAGGGGCCCCACCGCCATCCCGTCGCCAAGACGGCGCTGCGTCATCCTCTGTCGCACCAACTCCCGTCTACTCCCCCTTTTCCCGCGCGGTCTCCGCCGAGGAAGCCGTGATGTTCATTCTCTGCTGTACGTCTCCCCGTCCTCAGTTATCGTCATCCACAGCTGCTCCCTGCAGCATTAAAACGGGCGGTCCAGTCGGTCGGTTGGCTCTGTAGCCATGCCGATCCAGCACCGCCGTCCATGACCGGCCAACAGCCCTCCTCGGCGCCCGCGCGATTCGCCCTCTATAAAACCCCGGCCAAGGCCTCCATCCGCACCGAAACACTCTCCACGTCCTCTCCCAGCGAGCAATTGAGCTCTAGTGCCTCCGTTGCTCGCCGACGCCATTTCTTCTTCAAGTCCGGCCACCGAGCCCAACTCCCTCACCGAGCCATCATTTTCCAATTCCTCCCTCTTACACCCCATTCGGGACCAGGCGAAGCTGATCCCATCTTCGGCTGAGCCTCCCCGGACCTGTAGCTCGCCGGCGACGATCTCCTCCTTGGACCGCCGCCACCGCACGCCGCCGACCCTACTCCGGTGACCCCCGTCCGCCGCCGACCGCACCACCGGGTTCCTTGACGTGCAGGCATTCCATTTCGCCCGCCACCCGAGCCTTCCCGGCCCCTCCCCGTCGACGAGCCTGCCGCCCGTTCTGGCCCGAGCTCCTCAGCCCCGGCCTCTGCTACCGTATAGCTTAAGAGGATAAAACGTCCCCTGCTGGTAAGCAACACCCAAGAGGAACCCTGGCTATTAGCGCTACGCTAAAGATTTCCCCCTGGCCGCGCGCGTTCGAGCCGCCGCTCCGCCGCGCCGGGTGGGATTTTGGGCGATTATATTTTTGGGCCGTGTACTGTAGCCAGTGGGTTCACCCGAAACAGCAGGGAAACGAGAAAGCATATAGGGGTGTATGCAAATTCTTTTAGCATGAATAGCTAGCTTGGGTCAGGAAAGGTTATGTATATACACATATTCATATGTGCATAAATAATCAATAACCCTTTTTAAAGCTTAGCTAATAAATGGAATGAATGATTAAATGTAATGGCACATGTAATAACATAAATCGTGTATTTTAACCTTGTGTATTAATCACTATAAATTACAACTAAGGGTATTTAGGGACTCTTGAGCATGGATATTTATCATATGTTAGAGGGTAACACTTGGACATAGATGTAACATAAGTAGTTATTTTAGCTTCTTGTCAAAAGGGAGGATTTAGTAATAATATGATTCGGGGTAAATGTCACATAAAATAATAACACATCAATTGGATGGTTTAGAAATCAACCATTAGCAAGATAGGCTATTTAGCACTAAAGCAAATGAAACACATACCAAAATCTGTCTAAAATTCCCATGTTTATCTAAGGAAACCCAAAACCTGAAATCGGAGTTACTTGGATTTTCTGTTGAATATTTATTTGGTTTGCTGATTTTCTTGTCGTTTTATCCAAACTTTCGCGCACGTTAAAAATAGCATACGAGGCTCAGGAGGAGGAAGCCGAGGCAGCAGCACTAGAAGCCTCCGACAACCCAGAGCCCATCCACTGTGACCAAGGCGAGTCAATACTTTGATCATGTTGATCCTACATTGTCTGCAAATTATTTTTGTTTAAATTATCAAATTGCATGCTGTTATTTTATATGCAAATTAAATACATGCTTAATTCAATATCCTAGTTACACGCCCATTGCTTACCTTGATTAATATTACACCTCCCTTTGGAATATTTGAATTGTGAACCTTGTCGCTCTAGCAAAACTTATATAGTAACCTTTCGAAAATAAGTCCATAATTATATGCCATGCTTAGTATTGCTTAGATACTCATGGGCGCGAGAGCGCCCAAGCATCATTTTTAATCCTGAGAAAAATTGGTTGGGCAGTCATGGTGGCGATGACTGGTGTATGTTGGATATGGTTATTTTTCCCAAAAACCTCAAATTGCTTATTTGTCTGGGCGGATGGTTCGGGGGTATGGTGCAGGTGTGCACGAGAGTGTGGTTTGTGGTAGAACCGCCCAGATACCCTAAGGACTGAATCTTGTCATGATCTTCCGTGTAAAACAAGTACAACCACAAGCTGGCAAAGTGTAGGCAGGGCTAACTAATTTGCATAGACTTAGTAAGAATTGTGCCGGTGTGACCACGGGCGGGTAGAGGATGGCCACATCCTCCGACGTGACGGCGCAAGAGGGGGCTTCTGGAAGGGTGGTCGTACCCCGAAGGAAGTGGAAACCTTAGCGGACGTAACTCTGCTAGGAAAAATGCATTGTAAAGGTCCTGTGATAGTCTGCTCAACTACATGGCTAAGGAATCATGTGGGGCATCGAGTGGATTTATCTCTTGTGGGTAAAGCGTACAAACTCTGCAGAGTCAAAACTATTCGAATAGCCGTGCCCACGGTCAAGGGCGGACATGGGAACTTAATTAGATATAGTTCTATTTCAAAAATCTTGGCAAATGAAATGTTAAAGGGAGGGCAGTGGGAAGCCCTAAATGGTGTTGTCCTGGGTGTCGTCCCAGTGGTAATGTAAGCGGTTATAACGCTGAAAGTGTAGCATATGGTTTGGAGGCCATGTAATGGTGGATGGCCTCTAGATCACTGGTATTATAGCATTCTGATACACACTTACACTTTGGAGTAAAAATTGCTAGGTCATAGGGATTTTAAGTAATTGTATTCAAAAGCACTCCTTGCAAAATAAATAAACCGAGCCTTTCCTTTGATAAACCCTGCATACTATCTACTTGCATTCTGTGTATTGGCTCGCGGAGCACGGGGTCGGAGTGCTCATGCTCGCATTACCAAACCAGATTCTGGAGCCCCGGACCACTACGCCTATGAAGATGCCCCCGCTGTAGAGGAAGGGAACAACGTGGAGAATTAGGGCGTCTTTTACGCTTTTTGAGTCCTAGGTGGTTAGACTAAGGTATAATGTGCCTATAATTATTGCCTTCACTTAGGTAATAATCATACGGCACATATTTACCCCCAGTCGCTGCTTGTGGATTATTGGCTCTACTTGACTTTTGCTTCCGCTGGCATACTTTTGTAATGTAAACATTTGGCCTGGTCGGCCCTTATGTAAACTCATTGCCCGACGTGGCATAATTCAAACTTCTGTTATGTAATATTGAATGAGTTGTGAATGTTCATGCGATGTATGAAATGATGCAGCAATGTACCTGTGAGCACTACCTACTGATCCAGGGAATAGTGCAGTGGTTTCACAGGAGATTCTGGATTGAAAAATCCGGGTCTGACATATAGGGAGCAAAAGAAGGACATTCACATGATATTTATTGACTTGGAGAAAGCCTATGACAAAGTGCCGAAAAATATCATGTGGTGGGCGCTTCAAAAGAAAAGAGTCCCAACAAAAATATATTACCCTAATTAAGGACATGTACGAAACTGTTGTGATTAATGTCAGAATGTGTGGTAGTATTACTAATGACTTTCCCATTAAGATAAGACTACACCAAGGGTCAGCATTAAATCCATACATTTTTGCTCTAGTGATGGACGAGGTCACACGGGACATACAAGGAGATATTCCTTGATGTATGCTTTTCGCTGATGATGTGGTGCTGGTTGATGAGAGTAAGATAGGTATTGATAGGAAGCTCAAGTTATGGAGGAATATCTTAGATTTGAAGGGTTTTAAACTTAGTAGAACTAAAACTAAGTATATGAGATGTGATTTCAGTGGTGCTAGGGTAGATGATAGAGATGTTAGATTGGATAGACAAGTAGTGTCTAAGAAGGACACGTTTCGTTATTTGAGATGGGACGGTGAGATTGATGAAGACGTAAGCCACAAGATAAGAGCGGGGTGGGTGAAATGGCACCAAGCATCTAATGTCCTATGTGACAAAAAAAAGTCCCTCAAAAGTGAAGGGTAAGTTCTATAGGATGGCAATCCGATCCGCAATGCTATATGGAGCACAATGCTGGGCGACTAAAAAACAACATATACAGAAAATGAGTGTAGCGGAGATGTGGATGCTACGGTGGATATGTGGTCATACAAGGCGGGATCGGATCCGCAATGATGATATACGTGATAGGTTGGGGTAGCACCAATTGAAGAGAAGTTTGTCCAACATTGCTTGAGATGGTTCGGACATCTCCAACGACGGCCTCCTAAGGCACTGATACGTAGTGGAATTTTAAGACGCATTGAAAATGTAAGAAGAGGCAGAGGTCAACCAAAACTGACGTGGGAGGAAGCAGTTAAAAGAGACTTGAGGGATTGGAATGTATCTAAAGAATTAGCTTTGGATAGGAGTGCATGGAAGTTAGCGATCCACGTACCGGAACCATAAGAAAGGTAGGGACAGTGTTGTAGGCTCTTGGCTTAAATAGTAGGTTGTATAGTTTATGGTTTTAGTATTGTAGGTTTTATTTCAAGGCTCATATCTCTTTGATCTTGAGAAGGTTTCATTCATAACCTACCTCAACTTGTTTGGAACAAAAGGCTTTGTTATTATTATTGTATTCTGTAGTTTGGTCTCTAGGACATCGATTGCACTAAGGGTAAACGAGCCCAAACAAGACTAAGAAAGAGGCTGTCCTTTGATGGGCCTCTATGCTTGAACAACACTTCATATATATCTGAGCTTTAGAATCATTCTCAATACTTTTGAACTCCAGAATCACTTTGTAGTCAAGATTAAAGCAACAGAGAACTGTGTTTTAGGAATTCCATGCTTGAAAATGATGGCAGTGATTTCAATCATATGAGAAATGATTTTTCAAAAAAGAGGCTCTGAATTTACTCTGGATGGAATGTTTTGTTCAAACCATGATAGACTTCTCACTTAACTATAAACTATAGGTGAGTTCTTTTGGGTTGTGTCTTATGACTGAGCTTTTTGAATTCTGTGCTATTTGCGAAAGGCGTACGCAGAGGAAAATAATTGCATGCGATTTTGACTGGTACAGCTGAACTTGTTACAGTTTGTACTACAATTTAACTGTAGACCTCACCTTAAAAAACACACTCTTTAAAATAGAGTTACTGTAGCAAATGGCAAAAGCCGAAGTGCTACCGAACCCGCCCTATATATGTGGAACACAGATAAGAGTATTCATAACTCCTCCTGTTAGTTTCGCCTCTACTGTATCCTGGATCCTGGCATTGTATACAAGATTCATGCTTCTTTAACTGAAGTGACAAACTGTTATGCCTCAGATGGACATGCCACTGCATAGGATATTAGGACACATTCGGAGCACTTTAGACCTAGCCTAGCTTTCAACTGATTCTGGTTTCTGCTGACGAAATGGACCTGCATTTCGGATTGTCTGATGTTTGAATCATGATCTCCTCGACTGCCATGATTGCGAGTCCACTCCAGCTTGCTGCCTGATTTGATGGAGATGGTTCCTGCAATGCACTGCCTTCATGTTGCAGAACTTGAGGAGCAGACGACCTGTTGCCACCCGGCATATCTGTTAAGACCCAAAGCGCTTATCTTTGTTCTGATGTCTTTAGTCGATCTTACTTTTTATTAGGTAGTAAAGTATGATGAAGTGGTACCTAATTATGAAGTTTGCCGCTTTCACAAACTGCCATGCAACTCTCATGACATTAGTCATTAAACATATATTATACAAACTTAAATTGAACATGACTCGACCTGACTCGCAGTGTCAGGACAGTGGCGCGTAAAGGCACATTAAACAAACGACAATATTAAGAAATGTGCAAATGCGACAGACAATTTGCAGTAGAGACCGCTTGTGACCTATGTTCCAGAATCTCAGCTTGTGACTTCCGAGTTCTGACTCTGCACAAGTGACCGTGTTTCTTATGTTTAAAATAGATAAATCATACCTATGTGGCATGAAGCTTACCAAATCGTCTAGTCTTGCTGTTGTGTCCTCACAAAAAGGCTGCCTGCAATTCTGCATGCACGCCCCCATAGTTAGGTTACCGAGCACCCCTGAAATGAGTTCATATCAATAAATGTGCCCTGCAGCAAGCAGCCCCAGGGAATCTACTGAGGCCCCGTTTGGCACGACTCCATTTCACAAGTGGAGCTATTTTTTTTTTTGCTTCAGCTCCACGAACAGCTCCACCGGTGGAGCTGGAGCTATTTTGGTAGACTGTTTGGCAAAACAGCTCCACCTGTTTTATCATACATGGTTGAGAGATGTCAATTGTCCAATATACCCCTGTCTATTTGGCTTGTAGTAACATCAAGAGCTGTATGTTTCTACATGATTTTTCATCCGAGTAAATTTGAAATCAAAAAAAATTAAAATTAAAAATAACACAAAGTATTAGCAACCAATATTTAATGGCGACGGCGCTCCCTTCACGGTCGAAGACGAGAAGACCGAACAGAGGAACGGGAGAATAGAAGAGCCGGTGGCAGATCGCGTAAATTCACGAAAGTACAAGGGCAGTGGCATGCGGGCCTGCGGATGGAGCCAGGTGGAGCTACTTTTTTCAGCTCCATCTCGTACATATCATTTGTCTCAGCATGTTTTAAGGAGCTCCTTGGGTGGAGCTATTTTGTTTTACCCCGTTTGGCACAAAATGGCTCCAAACAGCTCCAGGAGCCGGTGGTGGAGCTGTGCCAAACGGGGCCTGATACTCAATGCAACTCCACATCATCATGATAGCCTACCAAATAAATCTGTCTATGCAACCATATATATATATATATATATATATATATATATATATATATATATATATATATATATATATATATATATATATATATATATATATATATATATATATATATATATATACAGCCATCATCAGGAGAACACTGTTGCATGATCGACAGGAAGGGTTCCACAATTTCCGCATCAGTAAAATGATCATCATCCTTCACTCCGGTGGCAATGTACAAACCGAGTTGCGTTACTGATACAAATGATTTGTACACAAGCATTTTGATCCCTAAGCTCACTCCAAGGATAATCTAGCACACAGCCTACATAGAGGTAATACAAAAACAGTAGCCACATAACTATTCCATATGGTCCTATGAAATGATAACAGTAGCCACATCCCTATTCCGTATGGTCCTATGAAATGATATGCGTATCGATTGCCCTCGATAGCTCTGCGTTAGCGGTCATCTCCTCGCTACAGATTTTTGTTCTCAGTTCATCTGAATTTAGATCTGTCTCCGTGTTCACCCTGTCGGTGTTACTCGTGCAAAGAGTTGGAGCTGCATTGCATTCTTTGAACCGGAAGCAACTGACAAGGTGATCATTGGTCAGCCCTGCTGCCTGCATGAAGGAATATATGACTGTCGGACCCACGCCTCGGAATCCCCTTCGGACCATGTCTTTGCTGATCATGTCTGCCTTGGGACTCTTGACAGGGACTTGCCTTGGATATCTTACTTTGCTTACTATTGGTTTGTGGTTCAGAAAACCCCAACAATATTGATCGAAGGATCCAAATTCATCTGCAATCTGCATCAGTTTGTACAAACCTTGTAAGTTCTCAGGCAAAAGACATATACCTAAAGGAGTATCAACTAGATGGTGTTCAGGCAACCATTACGAACCTTCAGTATCTGGCGGGCATTTTCGAGGACTGCTCGAAGCTTTTGCTCTGACAAAAGAGAGTTGGCAATGCATCCTGGCGCTACAAGCTTCTTCTCGTTTATTCTAGATACAGCAACAGGGTTAAAGTCCATGAAAACTTCCCTGGAAAATTTGGCATGGATGTTAGGAAATAAAATTTTCACAGTTCCTTTATTTCTTTGTGACATTAGAAAACCAATACCTGAAAATTTGCCTCTTCTTGAGAATTTCAGGCCATGTAAGCTCGGCCAATGCACCAGATAGTACAAGTAGCTCAAACAATCCCCTGTGAAATGGTCATGATTAGACATCCTTAAACCGTTCAGATCCTTTCTGGAATATATATAACGACTGACAGGACATCTGATCATGACTTTGCAGATGAAAGTATCCATGACTTTACAATTTCATACCTGTCATCGTGAACTGGAACCCCCCATTCCTCATCATGGAAAATGGCATAGCAAGGATCTGATCAGAGGCAATGAGTGGGCAGTAAGAGCTTGACAAGTCAGCTTTCTTCGTAACAAATGGTACAGAAACTAAGAAATACTTCATCTGTAAGGCAAGGAAAAAGCACTGGGCAACCATAGCATGTGATAATGTCAAATAAAGCAAGCATTGTACCTGAAGCTATGGTTTTCTCGGGGTATAGATGAAGATACGCATACTAATATCTAGTCTGTTATTTTCCTGTTGGTAAAGTGGTGTTTTCGTTAGGCCCAAATTTTACAGTTTCAAATTTCAATTGATGGGCATATAAGTATGGCAGTTTCCAGTAGCAGGATGAATATCAAAGAACACATGCTACAGAACAATAAAAATGAGGTCGAAATGATCGCTGTGTAAAACACCATTTTTTCTGATGGAATGTTCACTCGATGAGTCAAAATTAGAGGTCGCTGTGTAAAACACCATTTTTTCTGATGGAATGTTCACTCGATGAGTCAAAAGTAGAGCCTATTGAGCTAATTACATATGCAGCTCTGTGTGGAAGTAACAATGATAAGGTAATTAGATTTTAATGCAAAGGATCAACCAACCCCTTCAAGGTAGGAAATAAGAACAAAAAGGCAATCTAAAGGAGAGCATGCTCACTTTATAGGCAAGTTAAAAGAGAAAATGCTCACTTTATCCAATGTAGGCAAAATGATGAACTGTGTCCGCTATATACGAGCCTATGACTAGTGGAAATTGTTAGAAGTATATGTATATAGTCCTTTGTATAGGGTTTTTTTTTTGTTATTTGCTTGTACTTGCACATGACTTATTATAACCCATGTGGCCCATGGAATTTAGATGAGTTGATTCCAAAACATCTCTCTCTCCCCAACCCTAACCCTAGCCGCCGTCGCCTGAGGACCGCTGCCTTCCTCCTCTTCTCCCTCCAATGGCGTCTGTGACTGTGCACCATCCCCGCCGCCGCTGAATCTGATCCAGGCGAGCTCAATCCGCTCTGGATCCACCGTCGTTAGCCCTCGTCCCGGCCAGATCCGGCGTCGTCGCCTCGAGCTGAGTCCGCACTGGGCCACCGTCGTCGCTAGCTAGATCTAGACGGATCTGACGCAGCTCTGATCCGCCGCTGCCTCTGCTCCACCGACGAGCTCCTGGAGGTCTTCCTCCGTCTGCCGACCATGGCTGCGCTCGCCCACGTGAGCTTGGGTGTTGCGCCTCCGTTGCGTGGGAAGGACGACTTCAGCGACCGCAGTACACCATTGCACCAGTACTACTACCGCTACTGCTGCTTGTCTCCTCGCTGCTCTCTACCAAGGTTCGCAAGATAAGAGAGGGGAGAAGGGTCGGGTGCTCTGGTTCGTCGGATCTCTCCTCCAGACTTTCCGTTGGGATCTAGTATGATGGCCGCTGCAAACTCCTCAGTCTCCATCCCACTCCCCAAGGTCATGTTCAATGGAGCGAACTTTCAGGAATGATCTGCGCATATGCGGATCTACTCAACAGCTAGAGCTTTTGGGATCACCTCACCGGCGAGCGGCCTTGTCCTTCCCTTCCTGCTCTGTGGGTTGGGCCACCTGTTGGTGTAGGTATTGACCAACTGATCCTAATGGCGTTGCTGCATTTAAGGATGTTGTGAAGGTGTCTCAGTCTGACCTTCATGCCCATGAGAGGTGGCAGGGGTGCTGAAACTCGTGCCATCACCATCCTGATTAGGAGCATAATTGTCGACATCTCTATGGACTTCGCCAAGCTCCAGGCACAACATCAGCTGAGCAGCGATGCCCTCTACCACTCTATGGTACAACAGACGTACTCTCCAGCAACTTGACTCCACTGTTGATAGCTTCTATTAGCAGATCACTAGAGAGTGGCACTAGAGAGTGGCGCTAGCTTGACTCTTTGGGACTGGATGTTTATTGGACTTGCCCCTGCTATGTGCAGACCCAAGCTCCTTCAACCAGAGTTCGAGCCAGTTCATGCTCACCTTCTAGCCTGCTCACCACGATCGTCTTTGGTGGAGGCACTCGTTTTTGTTTGTTTTGAGGAGACTTGTCTTCGTAGCATGACTCAGCAGCCGTCTTCTATCGTCCTGACTACTCATACACCTACTGCTCTTATAGCTCCTGTGACAGTAGCATCTATTACTACTCCTCCAGCACAAGTGGCTGTTGCGAGTGCATCTCCTAGTGCCCTTCACTGCACCTGGTGTCAGCATGATGGCCACATCTACCATACCTGCTACTCCAAGAGGCGGAGCCAGGGCCACAGAGTTGGCTCTATTCCCCAAGGCAACCGCCTAGCCTACCTAGGTGGCGTCTAGGCGCTAGGCGCCACACTCCCGCCGTATCCGTCTAGCCGATTTTTCCTGCCTAGGTGGTCATCTAGCCTGCCTAAGTGGCCGCCTAGCCCACCTAGGTGGTGATTAGACACTAGATGTCGATCTGCCGCCCGACTAGCACCTTAGTGAACACTGAGGTGGTCGTCCTCAGCGTGGCTTTGCTCAGTCAGGAGGTGTTGGTGCTCCTTGCAAGCTAGACACCGCTTAGCTGTTGGTCTCTCTCCTTCAGTGTCTGATCGTCAGCCCTACCTTAGACTCTTTAGGTGCTGCCAGTCTTGCCACTCAGCCTTCAGCCACTTAGTCTCCCACTTCAAGTATATCATGTCCTTGGATCCTAGACTCTGGTACTTCCTTCCACATGACACCGGATTCCACTCACCTCACCTTTGAGTCCTTCTGTTCTATCTATTTCCATTTAGACTGCAGATGGTACTTCTTGTTACTAGTCGAGGCACTCTTTCCACTCCTAGTTCCCATGTTCCTGTAGTTTCTCTTGTTTCTAGGGTTGCTATGTAGCTTATGTCTGCGGGTCAGATTACTAATCATGATTGTCGTATCATTCTTGAGCCTGACTCATGTTACGTTCAAGACCGCCACACAGGGACTGGTTGGTACTAACTCACGCCGTCTTAATTCTTAGTGTCTCTGAGAGCTCGACTAGCTATGCCTTCCACTTCTGTTGCCTCCATCAGCTAGTCAACCACTACCGCCACTACCTCCGCCACAACCACTTCCATCAATTTTCCTAAGTGGCATCATCGCTTAGGTCGTCTATATGGGTCACGTCTTTCTTCTTTAGTTGATAGTGGTGTTCTTGGTTCTGTTCCTGGTAATACTTCTTTATCTTGTATGGGTTGTAAGCTCGGCAAGTAGCTACAGCTCCCTTATGGTTCTAGTGGCTCTGTTTCCGCTCATCCTTTTGATTTGATTCACTCTGATGTGTGGGGTCCGGCTCCCTTCGTTTCGAAAGAGGGTCATCAATACTATGTGATCTTCATTGATGACTACTCTCGCCATACTTGAATTTATTTCATGTCTTCTCATAGCCAGGTCCTTTCTATTTATCAGTCTTTGGCTATTATGGTTCATACTCAGTTTGATTCAACCATTTGTGTCTTTCGTGTTGATTCTGTTGGTGAGAACATGTCTACTGCTTTTCGTCAGTTTCTTTCCGCGCAAGGCACTCTTCCTCAGTACTCTTGTCCTGGTGCTCACGCTCAGAACGATGTTTCTGAGTGCAAGCATCATAACCTTCTTGAGATTGCCTGCGCTCTGATGTTGGCCTCTTTTGTCCCACCTCACTTCTAGGCTGAGACCGTTTCTACCACCACCTACCTTGTCAACCTACAACCCTCCATTGCTCTTCAGGGTTCTACTCCTGTGTAGCATCTCTATTGTATGTCTCCTCGGTACAGTCACCTTGCGCTTTTGGCTGTGTTTGCTTTGCTCTTCTTCCACCCTGTGAGCGCACGAAGCTGACTGCTCAGTCAATTGAGTGCGTTTTCCTTACACAATGTTGAGTACAAGGGTTACAGTTGTTATGACCCTATTGCTCGTCGGATGCACATTTCGTGCAATGTCACCTTCGATGAGTCCCGGCCTTACTATCCTCGTGACACCACTTCCAGACTTCCAGCCTAGACTCTCTTGCTGAGTTGATCTCCTTCTGGGATTTTCTTATCCTCAGCTCTCTGCCCCGCTAGTTTCACCTTTGGTTCCTTCCCCTCCAACTCCCGTTGCTTCCCCACCAGAGGATCCCACTAGCTCTTTTGTTGAGGTCTCCCCCTTTACATTCCACTACACTCATCGTCCTCGTTTTAATCCTTCTCCGCCAGCTCTATCACCCTTTACCTCTACTATTCCATTCTTGTTGGGTCCTGCTCTAGTGCCTTCTTCTCTCTCCTTGTTAGGTACTGCTCCAACACCTCCTTAAGGTACGCTCTTCGTGATCGGAGTGTGATTCTGTGTCCTGATTGCTACGGCTTTACAGCTTCTACTACTTCTCTTACTGAGCCTACCTCTTATCATGATGTTGCATGAGTGGTAGCTCGCTATGACTGAGATTGTTGCTTTGGAGTGTACTAGCACTTAGGACCTTGTTTTCCTTACTGCTTGTGTTACTCCTATCATATGCAAGTGAGTGTATAACATCAAGACTCGTTCTAATGGTACCATTGAGCACAACAACACTCGTCTCGTTACATGTAGTTTTCACCAAGAGTATGGATGTGACTATGATGAGACTTTTGCCCATGTTACTCATATTGTTGTTGCCTTTATTCGGTAGTGGACTATCTCACAGCTTGATGTTAAGAATGCCTTTCTTAATGCGAGCTGTGAGAGGTTTACATGCATCTGCCTCCTGGGTATTCTGTCCCCAATGGTCAGGTTTGTCGCCTCTGTCATTCTCTTTATGGGCTTAAACAAGCCCCTCGTGCTTGGTTTGAGCGCTTTACCTCTGTTGTCACTGCTGCTGATTTTTCCACCATTGATTACGGCCATGCTCTCTTTGTTCACATCTCTTCTCGTGGTCGGACGCTTCTTCTCTGTATGGATGACATGCTCATAATTGGAGATGACCCTCAGTAATATTGACTTTGTGAAGACATGTCTCAGTGAGCAGATCCAAATGTCTGATTTGGGTCCTCTTAGCTACTTCCTTGGGATTGAGATCACCTCTACACCTAATGGCTATTACCTCTCCCAGCAAAAGTACATCCAAAATATTCTTAATTGTACTTGTCTCACTAATCAGCGCACGTTGGACACTCCTATAGAGCTTCACCTTCAGCTTCGTCCTACTGACGATACCTCTCTCGAGGATCTCACTCGCTATCACCACCTTGTTGGGAGCTTGGCTTATACTAGTGTCACTCATCTTGACATCTCTCATGTTGTTCACATTCAAAGTCAGTTCATTTCTGCTCCTACCCAGCTCCACTACAGTCACCCCTTTGTGTTCTGCAATATCTTCATGGGACAAACACTCAATGCCTTTTCTTCTCTCACTCCAGCTCCTTACAACTTCAGACGTACTCTGATACGACTTGAGCTAGTGATCCTTTTGATCGCCGGTCTCTCTGTTTTTTATATCTTCCTTGGCTTTTCCTTGATTGCCTAGAAGACCAAGAGGTAGGCTGAATTTTCTTATTTGAGTGCTAAGGCTGAGCTAAGGGTTTTGGCGTCTGTGATAACTGGGATTACTTGGCTACGGTGGCTCCTTGAGAACTTTGTTGTTTCGGTTTCTACATTGACTACGTTACTGTCAGACAGTACTAGTGCGATCAGCATTACTTGAGATCCGATGAAGCATGAGCTCACCAAGCACATTGGGGTTGATGCTTTCTACATGCGGTCGTAGGTGCAACAACAGGTTCTCTCTCTTCAGTATGTGCCTTCAGAGCTTCAATTAGCTGGCTTCTTCACGAAGGCGTATACTAGGGCTTAGCATAGCTTTTATCTCTCCAAACTCAATGTTGTTGAGAGTGTGAATTTGTGGAGGGTGTTAGAAGTATATGTATATAGTCCCTTGTATAGGGGTTTTTCTGCTATTTGCTCATGCTTGTACATGACTTATTTGTGGGTCCATGTGGCCCATGGAATATAGATGATTTTATTCCAAAACAGCAACAACTTTCAATAAAAAAGAAAATTAGTTTAACAAGCTATAACTTAGATGGTCAAATTGTGAACATTCCGGACGGGAAGTCAGAATTAGACTGCTCCTTAGGAAAAAACTGAAAAGGGATATAATTTCTAAACCAGGGCTCTGCATATGTAAAATTTTATGAATAAGTACGCTAAGTGACTAATCATGCTAAAATATGAAAGATGGTAGAAGCTGCAACACATGACTGGAGAGAATCAGTTTTTTTGCTAACGATTCTCAATTAGCAGAAATTGCATACCTTACCATTCAGATGATGATATAATCAAAACATCAAGAAGCAAGAACTCACCGGTGGTCGGAGTCACCCAGGCGCATCTCCTCTTCACTTGGGCAGCCTCCGGCGTCGCCGGAGCGACAACCTCCGCATCGGAGGCGTCCTTCTCCGCCACCTTACCCGCAGCCTTCCCCCGCTTCGGCGCGACCGGCCTGGACCAGCTTTTCTCTTCCCTTCCACCTGAAGCCCGGCTACGGAGCGACTCCCTGGAGGCCTCCGAGGAGCAAGACGCGTTGAGCGACAGGTTGAGGTGCACCCGCACGACGTCGTGCTGCTTCCTCGGCGGGGTCCGCCTTGGTGACGGCAAGGGGGACGAGCCCTTGGCCGCGCCGCCGCCACCACCACCAGCAGCAGCCGCATTCTTCCTGGAGCCCTCCTCCTCCTTGACCGCGACGGCGACCGTGGGTTTCTCCGGTGTCCCCACCGTCGCCTCCGCCGCCTTCCGCAGCGGCTTGGGGGAAGGCTTCCGGGCAGTCGCCGGGCCCGACTTGGCCTTGTTGCCTCCCGGCACCAGCACCGGCCTCGCGTCCGCGTCCGTCTCCACCTCCGGCGCAGCTATGTTCAGCGACCGGACCCTCGGCGCCCCGGCCATGGAAGCCATTGCTGCCCAATCTCCCAGCTCAAAAATTCAAACTTTCACCAACTTTTCCGGTTTCCACAATAGCTCATCAAGAATCGAGCAAAACCAGGGAAGACCACCAAAGCGAGCCCAATTTTTTTAAACCTCTCCTCCCCACAAGAAACGAGCCCAAGAACCGCCTCAAAATCTAAACTTTTCTCCCTAACATTCAAAGCCCGAAGCAACCAGAGCGAGCCCTGAGCCAAGAACCCTAACCCCAGCCAGGGTATGGCCCCGCATTGCACGGACAGTGCGAGCGCAGGAAGCCGGCGCTCCCAAGAACCAAGCCACGGCGGCGGCCGGAGCTCAGAGGAGAGCCTCCGGCAGCGCCACGGCGGCGGCCGACGATGCCCGGGGGAGGCAGGGGGGACCCCAGAGAGGCCAGGCCCTAGCGGGGTGGGGGGAAGCGAGACGCGGAGGCTGCAGCTGCTGCTCCGAGGAGAGAGTGGAATCCAAGGAGAGGACGACGATGGGTTGGTAAGAGAGGGACACTGCACACTGCTACACTAGTTGGTTGGTTGGCTTCTGTTGTTTATTTACTCCTCACTTGTATTTTCGGAGGGGCCGTATCGCAAAGCTTTTTTCTTTTTTAACTTGCTGTCGTCCTTGCAAAATAAAACATGGCGGGATGCTTCGTGCTCATTTGGTTTTTTTTTAGTTTATGATTTATTTTTCGTTATTTGGTATGTAACATTATTTTTATTGATGATTTTTGATATAATTAAATTAAAAGTAAAATAAAAAATATGTTAACTTATCACAGACAATACAATAGAATACGGGAAAAAAGAAAAATCAAAAATTAAAAAACTAATAAGCCATAAAAGGGTAGAAATAAAAAACTAGAAGTCAGAAACCAAAATCTGAAGTCTAGACGGCGAGACCTTGTATGTGCCTGCGTGTGGGCCTAGCATTATCTCACTATCTCATGGGGGTTTTCCACCTTAGCACATCTACTTTACACATTTATCATTTATTTATTTATTTGCAGAAGTAGCTATCCTAATTCAAACTATATTTCACTAAGCTTACTTAGTGAAACAACTGAAGTGCAGAAGCCACACAAGTATTCTGGAGGATTGAACTTTGAAACGCCACGTTCCAAATAAAACATGAATGAGACACTGTTGTAATCAACTAACACCAGTGTACTAGCTAAAAATAATTAGGCCTTCTAAAATACTTGATACTTTAGTGTATTAAACTAACTTAGGTTCGATACTATACCTCGGAGGAGCCTGGTTCAAAGCTAGCATAATTTTCCTCTAATGTATTGAAACTACCACACACTCTAGACGACCCACATAAGAAATAAAAAACGCAAGCTCCTCACATACAATCGAGCGCTATCTCTCTCTTCCTTCTCTCGATCCCAACATGGAGTGCTTCCTTAGGCGGGGGTGGCGGTGATGGCGAGTAGGTAGGTCCAGAGTGTAGAGACGGCGACGACGAGGGCCGCCAACGGAGGTGACAATGTCGGTAGCCAGCAGATTTGGATTGCGGCGGTAACAGGAGGCAACGCCAACAAGCGACAGCACGAGGAGAACCGCGAGGGGACATAGCGACGGTGACAACGAGGGGCAGCGGTGAGAGGCGACAGCGAGGGGAGAGTGACGAGCAGATGTGATGACAACAAAAGCTGTCATGGCAACAACGATGATGAGAGGCGACGGTGAGGGGAGAACGAAGAGTAGCCATGACAAAGCAAGCAGCTATGGCAACAACGACAGTAAGCGTGTTGATAGGTGGACCCACACAAGTTCTTTATTGCTTTGAATCGACGGATATCTGTAGTTCGATTCAAGATTTTTTTCATTGAAATCGATCTCTCCAATATATTAAATTGATGTCTTCTCTCTCCTTTGAATAGACAAACAATATATTGATGGTCTTGTACAGGAGATTTTGGTGGGCCTTTTCTTTTCAATTTTTAAAAGCTGTTCTTGGCTTTTCTATATAATTAACTTTCAAATAGAGTATTTTTTCAAAATGATGTTTACAAGTTAATTGTGATACACACTATAGTGACTTTATTTATATTAGCAAAAACTGCATATGAGTTTATGTTACTCTGTACTGTTTCTCACGAACAGCCCAAAAACCATAAAACACAGCTAAAAGCTATAAGCCAAAGAAAAAACACAAGCCCGTTAACCGTTGACACAGGCTCTCAGAGTTAAGCTTTGGAATTTGGAAAGCTCGAGCACGGGCTAGAATGAAATGCAACAAAAACCTGTAGCTGTTGGCCTGTTACACGGGGGTAGAGCAACTGGTGAAAAATGAAGGGCAATCGCCACTGGCCGTTACAGGTGGGGTGGTGGTCCACCGCAACCTAAATGGACTCCGCCTACACATCTTCGTCGGTGCCCCCGTACGCCTCGCCCGATGTGAGAGACTGAGACACGATCGGGCCAATTCCAGAAAGTGGGCCATACTGGTAGCTAGACATGGTGTAGTGGAACAGTCAGCAACAATGCTGGGGGTGGCTCGTTGGGCCTTGTGGTCCGTTCTGTTATCATCATCGGCAGCCGTCGGAAAGTTGGAAATACGTCCCGTTCCGTTTCCCGTGATGCAAGGGCAGACAGTGATGGCCTTTAATATACTTTTATCTTTATCTTTACTATTATAAAAGTGTGAGTTGGTGGCTAGTCTATTCTCCCTCCTCTCTTCTCAACCATCCGATTTGATCTGGACCATTCTTCTCTCTCCTCCCCACTCTCTCAGGATACAACCGCCCACCCCCTACACTTTCCCCATCTCCTCGTGCATTCTGGCCACCCTTCTATATCTATCGCTTGCTCTCCAATGTTTGATGTGTGAAGTTAGCCAGGCAGTAGGTTTCGTCTCACCATTTTTATGACTTCATTGCAACGCACGGGTCTCTAGCTAGTATTATCTATAAACAAGAATAAAAGTAACCCCATATAATAGATTGGTACATGACTATCTGAAATGATTTCATACAATTAAAAGCAGTACTTCAATGTTGTACTCTTTAACAAAAGTAATACTAATCTCAAAGCAAATGAAGAGGTAAGCAATATCAATCAACTATTTATCATGCTTTAAAAATTATACAAATTATATTAAAGAAAGCAAGAAACACCTTTGTTCATATAGTTATATATACAATAGTATAGATAATAAAAATCTGACATCTTTCTCTATCTAAATCAGCTATAATTCTATATACCATAGTCTTACAGGCATTTGATATGTATTATTATACATTCTCTATAGAACGGTGGGAAACCGTTTCTCGAGGCTTTCCTTAGGTTTTACCGTTTCTCAGACTCAGAGGCTTTCCCTGGGTTTTTATATGATATTCTAAAAGATAAATTTTACAAATTTTGAATCAGTAACTATTGTTGGCAGCAGAGGGGTAGCTGGCTAGAAATTAGACCTTTCGTAATTTTGTTGCTTCAAAATAATTGTGCTAGCTCACTCTTTACTCTTTCGGGAGCATTGAAGCGCATTTTCCCCGCCTTTGACGTGCTACTCTAGGAAAATAGGTCAGTTTAGAGCATAGAAATTCTGTAAAATATCAACATTCCAAATAGGACTTTATCGTAACATTTGAACAGTATTTGGTTGCTAACCACATTTTGTTGACATTGTATATGTGTAGCAACAAATTACAGCTCTCTGAAAAAGTACCTCTCAAATAGCAACAAAAACAGAGGCGCCTTGTCTCATGATTGTCTCAACTTCATAGTACTTGCTCAGAAATTAATGCCCCAAATTCGAGATTTCGTGATGCAACTCTTGCAAGGTCCCAATGCAAACCACCCTAGGAACGTACACGAAGCATGGACGACACCGACAAAGATTGAGTTCGACGAACATCCTAACATCATCGTACAGACCTTAACATTCAGCACAAGTACAGATTGATCTCCGGGCACGCGAAGTCCACTGCACCTCTGCAAATTTGTCAACACATTTTCGTGCCACGGTTTCACTCACAATGTTTGCTTGTGGCTGTAGTACTTGTACCAATCGCAGGGAGATATTTCCCTCCATGTGTCGTCGAGTTTCTCTGATCATGTGAATAGGTTGCGAACTCATAAACACGAGCTGTAGGAGGTGGTTAGAGAGGTTATTAAGGCAGGGGTGTGACCACAGGGATGAGCATGCATCAGGCCGGGAGATTGGGAGTGCTCTGCTCTGCTCTTGGCCAATCATCTCCAGGAAAACGATGGCTGCAAACTGTATGGATACACTGATGCAAAAATTGCAGAAACTGGACAAAACTGTGAACGAAACAATGCTTGGAGAGAGCGATGCGCAAAAGAGGTCGAATGCTTCGGAGTCCTTGAAACCAAAATTGCAGCAAAAACATGCAGGTCTTTACATTTGTGCATTTGGGGAGTACAAGTACAATTGCTAGTGAGCCAACTTGATCTCTGAACAAACCAATTTGGGAGATGCTTACCTTTATGTTTTTGTTGTGTGCGGTTCCCTCTTGGATGGTGTTGAGTAGGGGTGCAAATGGTACCGTATCCGAAACTTTGAATACTCCGAGTTTGTATTTGTATCCAGCTTTACCGTATCTGACTTCTAATCCAGGGAAATAATATAGGTTAGAATACAATATGAATAATATCCGTCCAAATCCGACTCCATTGCACCCCTAATGTTGAGGTGTTTTGCAACTATCCAATCCGCCCTCGTGATGTTCTTTATTGACAACTGGTGAAACAAGACTGAGCTGAGCTGACCACCTGATCCTACACTGACGCCTCCAGTGGTTTAACCGGTATAGTATAGGGAGAATACCAATCCGCATCGAAGATATCTTGCAGCTGCGAAACGATGGAGGGGTTGTACGTTCCAAAGCTCACTCCAGCAGTGGTGTAGAAGTAATCCCAGATAAGGTTGCTGGTGCCGATGTTCGCCCTCACATCACTGACGGCGTACTTGCCATGGTTCACCCGGCTGAAGTCAGGGTAACAGTTCCCCGTCGCAGTGCCTTGAGCCAATGCAGGTCCTGTCTTGTTATACCCAGGAACCGCGTAGTATTTGATCTCGACCTTGCCACTGCAGTGGTTGTATTTGGAGGATGTGCAGAGGACGTTTGAGTATAGAAGGCTCTTCAAGTATTTTTCAGTGTTCGGGATGAAGTGTGTCCAATAGGCAACAAGGATCCTCACAGTTGCATTCTTTGAGAATATTACCTATCAATAATCAATTTATATTCAATTAATACATGGATACACTATTGCTGAATAGAGATAAAATGAAGAAGGAAAACTTAGAAAAATTCACTAGGCTGCTTCACTAGAGTGATGTAAGATACAGATCTTCCAAAGTAAGGTATCAATTCCAGAGTGCTTGTGTCAGCAACCTTGTATTGAAGCTATGGTAGACTGCCAAATGAATAGTAGTGATTATGGTGCTCATGTAGCCATGATAGTGCACCACTTGAATACTTCCAGCTTAGGTGGCAATCACATATAAAAGGCAGTGACCGTGACCATGATGATTGTAGCGACCACACCAGCAGTAATAGGAACTAGCAGCTGAGGCCTGCCTGAAACCGAGAGAAGGTTCGGGGATGCGTGGGGGTGGAGAGGGTGTGAGTTGGTGGTGCACTGCAGACTAGAGTACCAGAGATGAAAAGCATTCGTGGATTTAACCTAAGATAAACTTGACTTCTGTGCACAATTGTTCATTCATTTTTTGAGGAATCATCTAGACTTTTTAACCTACATATTGACTAATAATCCTAGCCGAGTCCTGACGTACACCAGTTTTGCATCAATGGAGCCGTGGTAAGCTAATGTCTTCTGTCTGTAGAAATAGTTTAAAACATTATTTTTACTTTTTGGTTTATCTATAATTTTAATACTATGCATAAAACTTCACCTTGCGGCCTAGGCAGGACTACATCCAAGTAAGCTAATTCTACTGAAACTACAGCAGGCTCGTACACTCTTAGCAGTTAACATTTTCCTCCTGTCAATAATAGCCCCCTTGTTTCTCCGAGACAAATGCTTGTCAAATGATACGGTATACTGTGGTATATATAGTGAGAACGTTCTTAAAAAACGTGAGCCTGAGTGTTGCCAACATAACTGATATATCAAACACCAATCTAAATACCTCTGATATCGCTGATGACAAAGATGGCCAGAACACTGTTTGAGTAGCATATTGCGACTGTCCAAGCCAATCCATAGTATTTATCCGCACCATTCCCCCAGACATGACGGACTTGATAGTGTCAACCCAACCCTGCTCATCTGTCTGGAACTTGTCAAATGACAGCTGTAAAACATGAACAACTTGAATCAACATCCTGAGATGTGTTACTATATTACTCCTTGGAATAGTTATCCACTAATGTTAATTTTACATTAGCAGAATACATTTTGAGAAGTAGGTTGAGGCATCAAAGCTGGCACTATTTATAAAATGCCATGCGAAAAAACAATTTTATCATCATATGCCAATGAATCACACCACTTAAAATAAATATTTGATAGACTAGCCAACCGTGGAAGCAGACATTCTTTTTTTTTTCTTATGGGAGGCAGCCAGGCAGGCAAACAAAACAAATTTTAAGATATTCCGTGCATTGGAAATTTTCACTGTATTGTATGGCTGTATGCTAAAGGATAGGCTACTAAAGCACTGAGTGACTGACAACTGTATGGGTTAGTACCTATGATGCATGGACATGGCAAGGAGGCAGCGAGTCCATGTCAGACATGGACACGGCTCTGACACGACTCGGATATGTATTTTTCGTGTGTTCAAAAATTGCCAAGCGAAAAAAAGAAAATTCATTTCAGACACATATTGGACACGTATTTACCGCGTGGCAGAATATTGCCATGCGAAAAAAGAATTTGTATTTCCAATACGTATTGGACACAACAGGGACACGTATGGGGACAGTTAAATGAAGGTTTTTGCACGAGAGGAAGGTAGACCGTGGCGGCGACTGGTGACCGGTGGCGACTCCATCCTCCGACGACCGGCGGTGATCCCAGTGAGTCCCATAATCTTCTTGCGCTCCTTCCTCTCTACTCCTGCATGTTATATCTAAATATTTCGTCTCTTGTTTGTGGCATTTTTTTAATGTCTCATTGGTCATTCCCGCTTCCTCATCAGTCATCACCTTTTTTTGTTGTTTGATTGTTCAAGTCTATCTCAAATTTGTTGCACTCATTATACTATTTCCTACTCAGGTTAATGGCGTATTGGCATGATTATGATGATTTTTTACCTTATAATATTGTATATATATCATGGTTATTACGGCGGTGCGGCGAGGCGCAGCGCCTCACCACCTTCACACAACAATATTGCTTATGGCGCGCGGCGTGGCGACGCCATACACATAAGTAGCCACAAAAATATTGGATTTCCAGAGGGTTTAAACAGAAGAAATATAAAGCAATAAGGACTTTATTGTAATTTCAGAAAATAGGAGGACTAAATTGCAAAATGTCAAACCCTAAATCAGATAACTGGCGTGCGTGGCGGCGGCCGCCGCTCAGTCTCGCCCGCTCGCTCGGCCGCCTCCTCTCGCCTCTCGCTCGCTCGGCTGCCTCTCTCCTCTCGCCCTCTCGCCCGCTCGGCCGCCTCTCTCCTCTCGCCCGCTCGGCCGCCTCCCTCCTCTCTCCCTCTCTCCTTCCCCCATCTCCTCCGCCTCCGGCGCCAGCGAGGCCGAGCCAGCTCGCCGACGGCCGCTCCCTCTTCCCGCCGCCACTATCCACCGCCCCCAAGCGGCAGCCGCGGAGGAGGCGGCGAAGACTCGTCGCCCGGCGAAGCAAGATGCGGTGCGACCGCGGATCCGGCTGCGGCGTGGGCGGAGGCAGTGGATCCGGCGGCGGCGACGGCGGATCCGGCTGCGGCGAGGGCGGATCCGGCTGCGGCGACGGTGGATCCGGCTACGGCGACGGCGGAGGCAGTAGATCTAGCGGCGGCGGCGGCGGATCCGGCCGCGGCGACGGCGGATACGGCGCACCTCCATGTCGTCCGGACGACATGGAGCCTCCGGTCCGCCACGACGATATGGCGACGAGATATCGCCGATATCTCAACGCCATAACAACCTTGATATATATGTAATAATAATTATATATATCGGGAAATGATTCTATACTACTAGGAGTACGTACTTCCACTTGTTATATACTGCTTAAATGATGTTTTATACCTTTTTATCCTTTTGAGTATACCCTAATAATGATTATAAAATACTCCAAAGTGAGTTCTATGAAAATTTTCATATTTATGTATATACTACTTTTATATATAGCAAAATGTATATAGCAAAAATAAAAAAACCTCCGATGAAATTTTTTCATCCAAATCGCAAGTATTTAAGTACACTGAAAGTGACAAATAAGTATAACATGTTCGTTTAGTTGGTATATTGAAAGTAGGAGTATGTATTCCCGGAAGTACGAAAAAAGCTTTATACACACACACACATATACATATATATAGGAAAATTATTCTATACTCCTAGAAGTACGTACTTCCACTTATTATGTACCGCTTAAATGATGTTATTATAGCTCTTTATTCTTTTGTGTATACTTTAATAATGATTATACAATACTCCAAAGTGAGTTCTATGAAAACTTTCATCCAAGATTCCAAGTTTACTTTTTATAGCAAAATTTGCGTATATACTCTTTTTATATATGAAAAAGGGTATATAGCAAAAAAATAAGACTCTGATAAAAAATGTTCAACCAACTTGCATTAGGGTGTCTTAGAATTAGTATTTATATACCGAAATTGATAAATAAGTATAACATATCCGTTTAAGTGGTATATTGAAAGTGGGAGTATGTACTCCTGGGAGTGCGTGCGTGTGTAGCTGTATCCCCGTGTAGGCATTTTTGGGAAAATGGTGAATCTCCGTGTTTGTGTCGTGTCAGACACGTGTGTCGTGCAACATAGGTTAGTACTACTTCTAGCAGTTCATAGTGTGTCACAAAAACTGAAAGTTATTTTCTTCAGAAAGAGGATAATATGTGATATTACCTCAGGTGGAGCAAATGAAAGATAACTGAAGTAATGTTCCTGAGTTGATCGCTTGTACCCTGGGGTTTCAAGTAAAACATCAAGCATTTCAGGATTGGCGAGTGATGGATAACCATCTACATATGGGACATCAACAGAAAGTGGTAGGGGTGACCTGTTGGAAGAATAAGATCAAATTCATATTATTCAACCCAGAAAAAAATTGTGCGGAAGAATTAGAGTATTACGCCTGAAATTTTGTTTAAATCAAGTCATGAAACTGCAAGACAGGCTTCAAGTAAATAATAGTAGCCATCGCATCCATTTAACATAAAACAACAGAGAGTAAACCAAATAGCATAAATGGCAAAGATTAGAAGAACCAGGCTTAGTGTTATCAGAATTTGGACCAAAATGTTGGCAATACAGACAGGATAGATAAATACAGTTGTCGATAAATTATAGAAAATGTGTTGCCATTTAGGTACAAGTTCATTTTTGTATGAGTTTGTGTACTGCTAACTAACAATAAATTACAAAGAAGGCTACATACCTGCATCTTTGTTCGGGATGTAGGAAATGTGACCAGCATGGCACTTTCCTAAAAGCTTGCCACTGCTTATCCCAGGCAACTTTGGTCCAAATAGTTGAATTGAGCGTTGAAAGTGTCCAAAGATTTTGAAAATACACTTCCACAGTTTTTGCTATCTGTGGACAATCAACAAAATAAATCCCAAGCTCCTTCACCTGTAATATAAGTCAAAACAGTATCAAACAGCTTCCACTTAACAACTTTTTTGGCACTATTTTGCAAACTATTATGTAAATGTAATAACTTTTTAATTAGGATAGTTTAGCTTTCCAATGTACCTGAGAAAGGGATTTCCAGTCATTATTTGCAGATCCAATATACACATCCTTTTTGTCGGATATCCAGACCTTTGCATGCACAACACCAGATCCCCACCAATCACCAAAAAGTAAGGTTACATTCTGAACATTTGGTCTTCCTGCAGCGAGATTAGCACTCTCTTGGTCAAAATCAGGAGCAAATCCAGAGTGTTGCACGATCCTGAAAAGATGCTACATTTGTTAACAAAAGGAATTAGAATTCTCTACGCGCATAATAAATTTACTTCTTATCATTATTTAACTCAATTTTCTATGACATTTCACTGTAGAGTGACACACCAGCATTATTACTGGCAGATGGCTATGTGGATATTCCACTAATTTTTAGGACAACTTCCTATGATGCAGAAATCACCATGAAGGTAACAACTGACACTTCAAGTTTGATACCAGTCCTTGCCTGATTTTGATCTTACGATCTGCAGCTTTCTCCAGTGCCTTGTAAACCTGGTGCCCCTCCTCAGCCCCAAATCTCACCATGTCACTCTCGGAGTACCCATAATCCCCTGATTTTGGGTTCTTCGGCTGTGCTAAGAACTGCCAGTACTGTGCAAGGATATCCAAATTCTTCGTCGCATTCCCTGAGAGCCACTGTAGCACGTCCGCTGCAGATCAGCAGAAAGAACAGAAATCAGCAATCCTATGTAAATGAAGTAAAATAAATGGCCAAATTGCATTCCTCCACAGCATTTTCACATAAAAGCAGATGAGGAGCACTTGTAATCAAAAGAAAGACACACATGTTAGCATCACAAGTCATATACCAAGAACGACCGAAATCCGCATCCATATGGGCGTTCACCAAATTTCTACTGCAGATCACAAATTTACAATGACCTGAACACAGGTTGCAGCGACATTTTCTCTAATGAGCAACCACATAAAATTAACCAAACCCACCAATGGATGCCACATTTCCCCCTATCAGCAGGCCGCATTTCCATTCATAACGAAAGTGCAGACAGTTGGAACAATGCAACCAAAATGCCATTGTAGTAGGGGTGGCCCCCACCTAAGCCCATCCGATCTGCTAGGAAATTGTAAAGCCTAATATGATATATGTAATAATATATGTACCCTTATGGAAGACATATGACTAAGGGAAGATTGTAATTGTGTTTCAGAAATATATACACGTCCTGATCATGGAGAAGAGCCAATCATTGTTTATCCATCACAACACTCCACTACTCTCCTACTTTACTATTTGTTCAGCAGCCACAACATATCTTTCAGAATTCAGACATTTTGGTTCATCAAAGCTGCGTCTTTGCAACACATTCCAGCATATACGCCCGAACCCCAATCGACGGCACCAAGAAACCGAAACCCCCGACCTAAACCGCATCGATCCGCGTCTCCACACCAAGATTACACGCGCACGCACGCAAGTGGCTGTGAGAGTCGCTACCTGTGGAGAGGACCCCGGGGACGCGGCGGAGGTGGGGCATGTCGGTCGGGATGGACTGCACAAGCCACGCCTTGCAGGTGGCCTCGGCGGCCGCCGGCGGCGCGCTCCACAGCACGGCTACGGCGGCGGCGAGGAGGAGCAGGGGGCGGTGGGGAGAGGGCGGCATGGCTCCTCCTGCGGCTTTCTAGGTTGTAGTGTGAAGTGAGCTGTGGGACTTGTGAGCGGAGGCTTATATACGGCGGCGGCGAGGAGGAGCACGGCCCGGGATGCACTCGTTACCGCCTCTAGCACGCAGAGCCTCACGTGGTCCCATCTCTATCGAATCAGATCCAGCCCACACTCCGTCCATCGTCACGGAGACATAGCCCAACTTGGGTGCAAATACGGGCTTCTCGAGGGTGTGATTATGTGTGTGACAATTGTTTCATACACCATAGTACTTAGGCATCTAAATCAATACTTATTGATGTGCTTTAAAATTTGTGATGTTTGACGTTAATATCTTCACATACCCATAAACAAATGTATGAGATATCAAACTCTGAAAAATTAAATTCAACTCAATTTAACTAGTTTGAGCTAGTTTCATGGTATATATGTTAAATTTAAAAGTAGTTCAAACTAGTTCGAATTGAGTTCGAAACTCATTTAACATAAAATATATCAAGGGTATAAAATATTTTTATATCTGAAATCTAAAATTTTTATAGATTATACACGTGTTCGGATGTTTCTTGATGGTGGTGCTTAGACACCCAGGTGCCTCATGTAATTTATCACTGTTGTGGTTACAGATCAAACACACACAGAGAGAGAGAGGGTGGTATGGTAGTGGAGAGTTAGGTGAGCAATGCTTGGGGGTTTTCCCCATGGCCTGGATGGCTTATATATTCACATGGGGAGCATTTTACAGTTATGACCTTACACCCAAGTATCCCTCTCGAGGGCAGTTATGTCATTACACATGTCCTATTTTGGGCTTTACAACCTCCTAACAGGCCGGCTGGGCTTAGGTGGGGGCCACCCCTACAAAAGAAGCCTCTTATGGTGAAGGGTTTCATGGGCCGAATCCATGTTGCCGAGTCCTTTGGCCCCCCCGTCCCTGTGGCCTGTGACCTTGTAAGATGTTAGACAAAACCATATCTCGCTGGCGCAGCGAGTCCTGATGGCATGGACACAGGGCGGAAGTTGCTGCCGAAGGCGTCCTCCAGTTGCGAGGTGTACGCCCCGAACGGAGCCGGTCCTTCAACCCGGTGACGTAGAGCGTGCGGTGACCGTGTTCTTCGGGCCGTATACGGCCAAGAGCACAGCCCGCGCGAAGCTGCGACCGCGGATGTGAAGCAAGGGCGGATAAACTGGGTGTGTGAGGCTCTGGGCATTCGCGTGCCAGAGCGCGCCACTCCGGCCCCGAGCCGGCCTCGCCATCGTGACGACGATGGCAAGGGAAAAGGGTTGCCTTCCCGACGGAGGGCCCGGTCCTCTGCAGCTATATCTGGTCCGTCGGCTGTCGCTCCTGTCAGTTCTACCGGAGCTGACAGTGCAGCGGACGCCGACTCCGACTCGGCGAAGTATGCCGATTCGGACCTTGAGGCAGGTGCGGAGGACGAAGACGAGGGGTCCTTGGGCGGGACCAGGGACCAGGGGTGCGGCACGGACAACCAGGAGGGGGAAGCGTCCTCGCCTGCGGCGGTTGTCGAGGCGGAGGAGTCCTCGCCCCGGTCTCCGAAAGCGAAGCGGCCGCGTACACGATCACCCTCTCATCAGGAAAGGGGGTTCGCTGTGGCAGGTTAGGAGTCTGTTGGAGTCCGACTTCGACACAGAGGCCCCCCGGGTCGGGGAGCCGGCTTCTTCAGGGGGTGCTAGTGTTCCTGCGGTTCCTTCTGAGGCTACAGGGACACCACAGCGGAGCCCGCCGGTTGGTGTCGAATGTAAGCTTGATCCCCTTCGTACAACCCTGCGGGGCTTCGGTAAAACCCTAACCCCTACCTTCTCGTATTGGTAGGGGTTCGGGCCTTCGGCCATGGACAATCTCCAGGGGCGGGGACGCCCCCGTTGGTTACACCGACTACCGGCACCCTAGAAATTGTTGGCACGGATGCCACACGACCGAGCTTAACAGACTTCGTCCCTCGGCCGGAGGTGCTGCGGGCATGGCGAGGGGTTGCAGACAGCGTGGTTGCCAGCTTGGATTGCGAGGCGCTGCTGACGTGCGGGTCGGAGCTTTTGGGAGGCGTGCTAGGGGCTTGGAGATGAGGGTGAGTGCTCGACTTTTGACGGTGTGTGCCGTCACTTAGGAATTCGCTAACGGCTGCGTTGTGCAGACTCTCACCCTTGGCTGGGCGCTGCAAGCGGCTCACGCCCGTAAGCGGGGGGCGCTTGAGGACCGGCTACGAGTTGCTGAGGCGGCCCTGCGCATAGCCGAGGGGGCCCATTCTGCCAAGGACGAGCGAGCGGCCACCGAGGAGCGTGACGGCTTGCTCCAGCAAATCGCCGTGCTGGAGGAGGAGAAAGGCCGCCTCACCGCATCTCTTGGGAGAGGGACCGGACCCTGGGTGATGCCTCGGTGGCGGCTTGGGATGCCATGCTGGCTTTGGAAGGCCCCTCGAGGACCTCTCCGCCGATGTGCCGCCTTGTTCCTTTGGTCCCGAAGGCGTCCCCCCACGTGTCTTATTTTATACTCACGAAGAGTGCGCGTGTTTATCGTGTGTCTTTGTTTATACTCACAGAGAGTGCACGCGTTTGCCGCGCGTCTTTGTTTATACTCATGGAGGGTGCGCGCATTTAGCGCGTGTTTTTGTTTATACTCACGAAGAGTGCGCGCGTTTAGCGCGCGTCTTTGTTTATACCCACGGAGAGTGCGTGCGTTTACCGCGTGTCTTTGTTTATACTCATAGAGAGTGTACGCGTTTACCGCGTGTCTTTGTTTATACTCACGGAGAGTGCGCATGTTTACTGCATGTCTTTGTTTATACTCACGGAGAGTGCGCGCATTTACCGCGTGTCTTTGTTTATACTCACGGAGAGTGCGCGCGGAGGCGTCCACCCGCGCGTCTTGACACAGAATGAGAGGTTTTTGAAAACAGTGGACTTTATTAATGTCCCGTTTGCGCGGGCGAGCAATTACAAAAAAGACAGGGTAGTAACCACTGACCGCTCGAAGAGGGGAGGTGCGGCGATTGCCGCTCCTTTGGCGGCACAAGGGGGGAGCCTCTGGTGCTAGGGCCGGCAAGGAAAGAGGTCTTGCGGATGGTTCTGAGCTGGAGGAGCTTCGCTACGACCGGCTTGGCTGCCTGCTGTCGCTCGATCAACTTGCGTCGGAGCCTCTGCTCCCTCGGCCCGGCCTTCGCCAACAGGCATGCATTGTCCACTTTCGTGCGGGGCACCCCTGGACTAGCTCTTCGGCCGGGGCTTGGACGTTGATCCTAGCCTCCGCGCACCAAGCTCTATGTGGGGGGCGAGGTCCTGATCACCAAAGGTGGTGATAATACCTCGCGGGCCTGGGAGCTTCATGCATAGGAAGCAATGGTGCGGTACTGCCCTGGAGGAGTTGAGGGTGGGGCGCCCCAGTATGGCGTTGTATGGGTACGGAATGTTGACGACGTCAAAAGTGACGTCTTCGCTCCTCGTATTGCTGGCTTGGCCGAAGGAGACTTGGAGGCATATCTGGCCCAGCACCTTCAGCGGCTGACCCCTGAAGCCCTGCAATGGGATTCTTGAGGGACCCAGGCAACTTCGGGGGATCCCCATCTGGTTGAAGGCCGTCGTGAACAGGATGTTTGCGGAGCTGCCTACATCGACTAGGACACGTTTGACATCGCATCCTGCGATAGCGACTTGGATGACCAGAGGATCCTGGTGAGGGAACTCCACGCCTTCGGCATCAGCGGGTGTAAAGGTAATTTCGTGCTGCGCCCACTTCGGCGGTGCCTGCGCCGGGTACGCTACAACGTGGTGTAGCCTCCGCGTGTAGGCCTTCTATTGCCGCGCCGAGGAGAACTCCAATGAAGAGCCCCCCAGAGATAACATTTATCTCCGGAGAACCTTCTACGCTACCACATTTATCCTTCTACGACCACGTAGTCGTAAGTTGACTTGTGAGCACCTTATAGTCGTGGACCTTTCTACGACCAACCTATCTCCGATTAACTTGTCTACGATGAACAATTGCATCATGGGTTTGTCTGATAAGGTAGTTAGAATGTGCGTTTATCCAATAACCGCACATAATCTCTCTTTGACAACAACCGCTGCACGATGAATGGCCTTTTACATCTCTTTGACAGTAATTTCCGTCAGGCGGTTATCATCCAAAGCATTAAGGCGTCTTCTGGCGTGGAACAACTGCCGTCGCTTCACTGGCTATATAAAGGTTAACATCAAAGAGAGAAGGGAGAGGCATTCAGATCGAAGGAGGAGATAATGCTAGGCATTCACATTACTTTCAATTGTAATCCTTTTCTGGTGATTAGTGATCACACAGGATGTAGGATTATTATTCTCTTATGAGAAGGTCTGAACCTATGTAAAAATTCCCGTGTCTCTACTCTGCATGTGCACACACCGGGTCATCTAAGAGTTTCCCCGAATCCAAACAAATCATACATAAGATCGATATTAAAACATCGACACACTGCTATGCTACCCGACCACTTAAGACTGGTCCTTGTAGTAGGGGTGGACCCTCTTGAGTTCATGGGTGATTAGCTGAACACCCATTATTTTTTGTGTAAAAAATACACTATATACTAGGTATATTACATATATATACTTTTAATTATGCCAAAATGGTACATATTTATACATAAAAAAATACAAATCATCCCAATTCAACTCACACATCTCTCTCTCAGCCCACTAAATCTCTCTCTATGCCCACCAGACCCACCACAGCCTAAATTCCCCAAGGCCCCAACTAGCCACCCAAGTCCTAACCCTAACTGGCCCATCTCTCTCTCTCTCTCTCTCTCTCAACGCGATGGCGGCGCGCATGAGGTAGTGCCACAGTGGCGCAAGCAACAATGGTCGCATGAGGTGGCAGCCAAGGAAAGGGAGAGGGAGCGCGCGGTGTGCAGTGGCGGTTGGCAACAGTGAGCCAGTGAGAAGGCAAACCAATTCTCAAATTAAGGTCACAGGTGTGCTATAGGAGTGAAGTGAGGGTGCGAGGCAGTGAGGGTGAGCAAGAAAGTGACACAACTAGTTGGGTGGTGATGTGGCGAGCAGGGAGGTATGAAATGGATGGTGTTGTGGTGAAGTCTCATTCCCAGGTGAGTTGCGTTCGGTCTCCTACTCTTCCTCCCAATTCCAAAATTGGCAAATCCCAAATAGTTCATTGAATTGTTGTGCCTTTGTGAAATGTAGATCGTAGAACTTTCAAAAATAAAGAAGAAGTTTGCAAATTTGAAATATTTGTAGATAGTGTTGGTTAGATTAACAAAATAAAGAAAATTTCTTTGAACTTTAAATTGGTTAGCATAAAAATTTTGACAAGTTAGCAAGGTGGTTCTAAGTAACAATGAAACGGCTGTCTCCAAAATTGCTTAATTATTTTGTAATTTTTCTACATTATTTTGAGATGTTTTTGGTTGGGACAATTTGTACTTTGATTCGTTTTCACTAGGACATTTCTTTTTTCCTTTGAGTAATATTTTATTAACTCTGAACACCCATATCGGAAATCCTGGGTTCACTTATAGGCTAATGAGTTGTGTGGTTCTTGTTTATTTAGAGGGGTCTTGGGATAATTACGTAACCTGGTTGAAGGAATCTTCTTAGAGCCTACTTCAATTTTGGTGTTATGTTGTGCTGCGCTGTAGTTTGTGTTTTCCCTATCTCGGTGTAGTGTAGTATTATCATGAACGATTGAAACTGTAAAATTGAGGAAAGCAAGTCCACTCTATGACAGCCCTAGGTTGCAATATTTTTCACTGTAAATGCCAATGTAGGGAAGGTTTATTTGATATACTTGAGGAAAATAGGGGTCTTTACCTTATGATATTGTTACATGCTGGTAGTAATTTTTGTGTTGCTTCAAGGTAGTTTTGGTTATTTGTATTATTGATCAACACAACTTGAGTTTTAGGAGAATTATGACTAAGTATTTCCTCTTCTCCGGTAAATTGATTGAGAGCAGATGTTGGTTATACAATGTTTTTAAAATGATCGCTTTGTCTCTTGTTTCTTCAATTGCATAGTGGCATAGTTGTACATCAACCCAAATGACCGAGGACTGAACTATTATCATAAATTTCATTGTTTTTCATTTTTGATCATGAATTACTGCCTTTGTTGTTGACTTTCTTAATATAAGATCAAGAAAGCTGCCTGTTGCACTGTAACCCGGCCATTGAATGGTACTGTTTCCTCCTATTATGCTATGATTTTTGATATTAAATAGACAATTTTCTTGTTCCTGCTTACTCATTGAGGGAACCAATGTTTGCAACTATACCATTAAAATACAACTGAGTGGCTGAAATACTTTGTGTTTACTTCATGGCAAGGAGGGCATTCAGAAAGAGTCAACGCTCCATTTGGTCTTGAGGCTCAGTGGTGGAACTTTGCTTAAGGTGAAGACACTTACAGGGAAGGAGATTGGGTTTGACATTGAGCCCACTGACACAATTGATAGAATCAAGGAGCGTGTTGCGGAGAAAGAGGGCATTCCACCTGTTCAACAGAGGTACTCTTCTTGCCCCTAAAAATGAAATGAAGCTACCAACTTTACATTTTTTCAACTTGTCTTTAAGCTAGATTCACGATCTTAAAAAAATGTCGCATGTGCAGGCTCATTTATGCTAGAAAGCAACTCGTTGATGGTAAAACTGCTAAGGATTACAACATTGAAGGTGGTTTAGTGCTCCATCTTGTGCTTTCCCTTAGGGGTGGTCGGTAAGAGGCAACTTCCATCTGCACCATACCTCTAAAGAGAAAAACATACTTGCAATGCAATTTCTACTAGTAGTTGTTGCAGACTTAGAGCTTGTATTTGCCGATTGATTGAAGTACCATGTGATTGATACATTGTGTATTAGAATCAACTGTCATCTGTGCAGGTCTACTAGAAAGGAAATGCTTGAAATATAAGTTTATTAGTTATCATCTGATTTGTGGCTGCCCTGAATTATCTTTTCTCCTTAACCATTTCTAGAGCAAGATACCGCTTTACCCAAATATTTGTTGGCCTACAATACTCATAACTCATTGCTACTTGTATACCATTGGCCATTACACCTGGTTTGTGGTTGAGGTTATCTTGGACTAAATTTAACACTATGTTTATCTTCTACAATAATGATGGCTAATGTGCAAACCTAATGCTTGCTTATAACTATAAGATCATGTGGTGGCAGCCCTATAAGAATGATTAGTATTTGATATCATTTGTACCTTACTTTTGTTGTTTGAGTTTGATTTTGAACATTTGCATTTTCATTATTGCTATCTGAAGCTACTGGTCATACCGGCCTATGCCACAGTATGACCGACCGAAGTGGTAGTACCAGCCTATGGTTGCCGATAGCTATTTTCTAGAGGATATCCTTTAGGAGTTTTTGGGTGAGACCTACTACGGTAGTACCAGCATTGTAATCACGGTATGACTAGGGTGTAGCGATCTGATTGGCCCTGGCAAGGTAGTCTGACTGGCATGGGTGCCATGGTTAGACTGATCCTTGTGCCTAGTTGGTTCTGAGTGTTGGTTTTGGTGGTGTTAGTCACGGCGAATGTCTGTGCAAGTGTTAATCCTATGAAGTCCATGCATGTGTGAGTCATGGTGTATCCATGCATATGTTTTGCTAATTGAGAGTCAAGTGCATATCATTTATGCTCGGATCGATTGCTTTGTTCTTTAGTGTGCATGTGCTTTGATAACTATTGTGGCCAGTGACAAGACTGAGGCTATGGAAGGGGTTCTAAGGCCATGGCATGTCGCATAAGTCTGGGTGGAGCAATATCTCAAGCCGAGAAGCGCGGGAGAAAGACAAAGATTGTGAGGAGACAATGCATTCATGTGGTGTGCCAATTGATCTCGCACATTTTAAGTGGTGAGGTTCGTCGAAACAGGCGTACGATCTTGACGATAAAGCATTGGGCATTACAGACTGTGCTATGATGTTGGTGTATCATGGGACTTGGGCATTTCAAGTAGTGATGTTCCTTGGAGCAGGCGTACGATCTTGGTGGCAAGGTGTTAGGCATCACATACTGTGGTGTGATGTTGGTGTACCATGGGACGTGGAAGTTTCAAGTGGTGATGGCCTTGGGTGTTTCAAGTGTTGAAGGCCTCGGCGTAGGCATACAATTTTTGCGACAAGTCATGGGCATTGCATCGTTTATGAAGATCGATGGGTGGCAATTTAGGAGATTATCTAATACTGGGTGGAGTGGCAGTTTGCAAACTGCGATGCTGGTCTAAGTAGTTTAGGTCACGTCTTTGTGGTTGGAATATCTTATTGAGCTTGTGGAGCCTTAGGAAAGTTGCGCTTTGAAAAGTGCGCAACTATATGATATTGTAAAACTTGTTTGTGTGTGGTTTATTGGGGTTTCCCATATGTAAGTAATGTGATCCACTAAGAAGTGGCTGGTTGTTAGGGTTAGGTGAGAAGTGAGTCTCCACTATATAAGCTCTTGTATTGAGAGAGAGAATTGATTAAAGATACTTGAGAGATTAGGTTTAGTGTTTCCTTGTGTTGTAGCCTTATATGTGTGCTCTCGGTTTAGAGCTCTGGTATTCGGAGGGATTGGCTATGAAATATTTCTTTTCAAGTGAAATGAACATCCAAAGTTTGCCCAAGTGAGTTTTGTCTCGGATCCCCTCTTGTGCTTTTGATTTTCTTGGATTTCTTGTTTGGATATCTCTTCTGTTGATCTTTTCTAGTGCCAAGGATGTGTAAGAAGTGGAGATATCTCTTGGAGATCAGATCTCATTCATCTAGACACTTTCTATGGAAAGTTCTGGAGTTTGCTGAGTTTTGCTCAAGAAAGGGGTGATTTGGGGGCTTTGATCTTATCGGTGTTTCAGGTTGAATTCATGCTATGATTTATCTTATATGATATATGAGAACCCATTCAAGGTCACCTAGATCATATAGGACTCACGAGCAAGAGTAGATTGAGATTTCCTCTTTTCGGTGCACCCTTCACATACATGGAAAAAGGTCAGAACTTTTGCAATGATTCTCTTGAGCGTTAATTGGAATAGGTTCCTGACGTCATTTGGACTAACGGATGAAAAGTTTCATTTATTTTTTATTTCAAAATCATGCTGATTTTACTATTCTTGCACTGGTTTAACTGTAGCGGCACTACCGAAGTTACTATAGTGGCACTACTGGTTTTACTGTAGTGGTACTATTGATTTTGCTCAATTTTATTTTGGTATTTTCATGTGGATGATTGATCTCTGAACTTCATAATTTCTCATAGTTATTGGAGTGAAAAATTTGGAGTCATGCTTCCGCTTTTAGGAAAGATTTGAAAAAGTCTTGTAATCTTGTTAGCTCCTATTCACCCTCTCTAGTCGTCATCTTTGGTCCTACAGTAACAAACTCCGTTTGATCAATATATATATACTAGTTACAATTGGCTAGTCAGGAAGGATTTAAAGTTTAGTTTGAGAGTGACAATGTTGTTTTTGTTAAGTTGAGATCTACAAATTGGGAGAATATACTTTGTTGTTAAAATCATCATTTGACAAGTCTTTCTCAGAAAAGGCCTTTTGTTGTGAACCATAGAAAGACATCTTTTGTTGGATAGTTATAACAAGACTTATTTCATGGCTATCATGTGCAAAGTATCGATTGGCATCATCACATAGGAAGCCACTCCCGTTATCACATTTGTGAATCTAATTCCATAATGATAAGAATATTAATAATTTATGTGCTGTAGCATTGGTCAAATTTTATCTCCAACTTGAAGTATACAATGTAAGAAGACATTTACAGCTACAACTTAGAACAGTTCCCTACATTTGTGATTCATGATTTTTTTGTGATTTATGAATTTAATTCCTTATTGTAGTATACATAATTACATATATATATAGTATAAGTGGTGAGGGGCAGCTATTTTTCATGGTTCTTGCATCCCCTAAAAAGATATTAGTAAAGAAATATCCCAAAATTAACATGATATGTAGTCCCTACTCTCTAGACGTGTTTGGTGAACATTCTTTACAAAGATGAGAACAACCACGTTGCTGATATTTTGTTCAATGCTCCTGAAATCTAAAGATTCTTGTTCAATGCTCCATAAGCCAGAAGGCGGAACGAACACATTGGCTTATTAATTTTGAATTTTTTTGCCTTGTTTTTAGCTTTTTTGTCCCCCTCATTTGCATTGTCCGTGGAGATATAACGATGTTTTTTTTATTTTTTTCTCATATTTATTAATTAGTTAAATAACTTAGAAAAAACTAAAGGGCGTTACAATGCAATTTCAGTCAAAAGCCTTAAAAAAAGCCAAAATGAACGCCCTCTAGACCTACAGATTCTTGTTCAATGCTTCTGAAGAAATCATTTCAATGCACACATGTATAGATCTGTTATCTTCTCTTTGTAAAGATACAGATGTCCAGCTTATCTCTTTAGTGCATTTCTGATGCATTAACTGAAGTATCTTATTAAAAAATTGCAATACTAGAAAAGAGTGTGTTACTGTTGGACAATAATAATTAAAAAAGAAGTTTGAATGTTCATGTCTGATAACGAAAAGGAGATGTTTTTTTAACTATCCCATGTCATATTCACCAATATAAAATGCTCAAATATTCCTTTTGCTTTGCCTTTTTCATATTCCTTTCAACATATCTTTGATTTTTTTATTAGGAGTTTGCCCTTTCTTTGGTCGGCAGTACATTCTTCACGCACCTGCAGGCTGACTTTTTTTTTTGATAACGGAAATCTTTATTAATAAACCAAGAGCAGTACATCAAGGTGATACACAGTCTTGGAATAAAATTTCCAGCTTCTGCCTCGAAGGCACACAGCTAAACAAATCAAAAACAAAGCATAATCTAATGACTATCAATCCGTAGACTAGATCGCCACCCAAAAGCCCGGGAGTAGATATCCTTGGCCACACGGTCCAAATGTTGTGAGGCCGCCACAACTAAACCCTGCAAATCCGTTTTGTGAAGGATAGCCCATGAACGGAGTCGATGAGAAGCTGCGAAGATAACCTGCAAGGGAGAAAAAGTTTGTTTCTTTTCAAAAATAATGTCATTTCTGTGTAACCAAATTGACCAACAGATAACTGCTGCCCCAAGCAGAACTAGTGGTTTCAAGTTTTTGGTTACACCCGTAAGCCAACTTCCAAACATATGTGATACACTGTGAGGTTTCGTTATGTTGAGGGATAGTTGAGGGACACTCCAGACCGCCCTAGCAAAACGACAATCAAAAAACAAGTGCCTAATTGTCTCGTCTTCGTGACAAAAGCAACATGTTTTGCTTCCTGTCCAGTTACGCTTAGCTAGATTATCTTTAGTCAACACAACACCTCTCCGTAAATACCACAGGAAAACTTTCAGTTTCAGTGGCGCCTTTAGTTTCCATAATATCTTATTCAAATTAGGTACATCTGTAAGGACCATGGCTTGATAGAATGATTTCACTGAGAACTGTCCATTTGGGAGCAAGGACCGGCGAAACACATCCTGTCCTTGGGACAACTGTATAGTAGTTAAACGAGGAAGAAGATTATTCCACGCCACTAACTTTGGACCAATAAGGTCACACCTCCATGATAGGTTTGGGGGATCGGAGTTGAGCACTTCCGAAATGGTTATGAATTTTGGTCGTACTATAGTATAAAGACCAGGATACTGATCTTTTAAAGTAGAGTTACCTAGCCACTTGTCCTCCCAGAACCTCACTTGTGACCCGTCATTAATAATGAAAGATCCAAAACGGAAGAATTCTTGTTTAATCTTCAGAAGACTGGACCAGAATTGAGAGTCTCCTTGCTTTCTCTCAACTTGAACAAGTGGTTTAGTGCCTAGGTATTTGTTCCGCAAGATTTGTTGCCAGGTACCGTCTGTTGTGAGAAGCTTAAAAAGCCATTTACCTAGAAGGGCGATGTTCTTCAAATTCAAATCATGAATCCCAAGACCACCCTGGTCTTTGGGCTGGCATAGGATATTCCATTTAACTAGACGATATTTCCTCTTTTGATCATCACTTTGCCAGTAAAACCGAGATCGGTAGTAATTTAGTTTTTTTAGCACCCCCTTAGGTATAGCGAAAAAGGACATCATATACATTGGAAGGCTACTCAAAACTGAGTTAATAAGTGTCAGTCTACCACCTATCGAAAGGTGTTTGCTTTTCCAACTACTGAGTCTTTTCTCGAACCGCTTCTCAATTATCCTCCAATCCGAGTTTTTAAGCTTTTTGTAATGTATGGGAATTCCAAGATATCGTAATGGAAAGTCACCAGCTTTACAACCAAACAGATCAACATATTGACCTATAGCCGACTGTGCTTCCCCAAAGCAAAAAATTTCACTCTTATGGAAATTTATTTTGAGCCCAGAAAGATGTTCAAAGGCACAGAGGAGGAGTTTTAAATTTGTTGCTTTACCTAGATCATGATCCAAGAAGAGGATAGTATCATCAGCATACTGGAGGATAGAAAGGCCATCATCCACTAGATGAGGAACTACTCCACTAAACTGCCCGTCCGCTTTAGCTCTGCGAATCAAGATTGCAAGCATATCTGCGACAATGTTAAAAAGCAATGGAGAGAGGGGATCTCCCTGTCGAAGACCTTTCTTCGTTTGAAAGAAACGTCCTACATCATTGTTAACATTAACCGCGACACTTCCTCCCGAAATGAAAGACTTAACCCAAGTGATCCACTTTGGCGCAAATCCTTTCATCCGGAGAGCTTGCATTAAGAAGGGCCATTTAACCTTGTCATAAGCCTTTTCAAAGTCAATTTTAAGAATCACACCACTTAGATTTTTCCTATGTAGCTCGTGTATGGTTTCATGCAGTATGACGACTCCTTCCAGGATATTCCGCCCACGCATAAAAGCTGTCTGAGTTGGACTGATGACACGATCAGCCACAGAATTCATCCTTGTTGTGGCAACCTTAGTAAAAATTTTGAAACTCACATTAAGGAGGCAAATAGGTCTATATTTCTGGATAATATTTGCCTCTTCTACTTTAGGCACTAAAGTGATCACTCCAAAATTTAGACCGAACAATGGCAACTTCCCCAAAAAGAAGTCATGAAACATGGTCATTAGGTCATCTTTTAAAACTTCCCAGAATTTCTGATAGAATTCTGCTGGGAAGCCATCTGGACCAGGGGCTTTATTACTTTCCATACTGAAGATAGCACATTTTACTTCTTCCTCAGTGAAAGGGGATATTAAAACATTATTCTCCTCTTGCATTACCTGCAGGCTGACTTAAAAGGTAACTTCTGTCATGTATCTCTTCTTGTTCCTTTTTGTTAAGATCATCATTTCTGTTTTGCTCTATCTAATTGCAATGCTTGTTAGGTTTAGGCGTGCCGTGTCATGTGTACTCATAGGGTTATTCCCACAATCCTATCTGCATATATGCCATAGTCTAAGAGAAAATAGTTATGCTTGTCTTTAACAAATTTGCTGCCTTGTGTCCATGTGTCATACCAAGTAAAGCTATGATAATGATCTAAATTGCTCCGATATGCGATACGGATACGGCGATACAATATTTTCAAAAAAAAGATATGTCGATACGGCAAGTATATATATTTAAAAATAAAAAAATATAGAAAGACTATGGGAGAGCGAGAAACTGATATTACCTTAACGAATGCTATATATTCCTTGCCTCCCTCACTCGCTAGCATTGTTACAGTCCTGTCACAGTCTCACAGATGCACTTGGCCACTCGCTCCTTGTACCTCAATCTATGCAAATACATTATATAGATAATGTGAGACAGATTAGTATATCGCTAGTAATAAACTTGCAATTTTTATTAGAAATTCAAAGTGGAGAAAAGACAACTTACCTAACAACCGACCTCATAGCACTTGAATCCTCAATCAGTAACCTTGAACACAATAAATCTAAACCTTACGAAAAACATTACTAAACAGTAAAATAATAGATCATAGAGAATTAGATGTAGATAGTCCAGCAACATAACATAGCATAGGATGATAGAAATAGGTTACAGGGCATAAGGCCAAATTTAATTGTTCCAACTTCTAAGGTTCCACCATAGGAAATAGGAATGAATTAAATTAATACTGAATATTTTCATGATGAGATTACTCCACCTCGGAAGGTCATTGTCCTTTCTCGTCTCTACATATGAACCCCTCAAATTCTGGCTCATCTACTGTGTGATCAGTAGCTTCAAGAACGCCAACACCACCAAAGGACTCGAAACTATCTCCCCTAACATCCCATATTTGGGCTGGACCCATAGAATAATCATCCGAATTTCTTAACAAGAGACACAGGTTATTATGCACAAACATTAAATTCTCAGCACGTTCAGGCGTGAGTCTATTTCTTCTCATACTACGGACAAAACCATAGGTACTCTAATTTCTTTTACAGCAAAAAGAAGATGATGGTTGCACAAGTAACTTAAAAACTAATACTTTCAATTTTGGGGAGATCCAGGAGAGACGGTGGGACCGCGGGAGATATGAGGGGGAGGAGGCGATAGCTGGCAGGAGGTGAAAGGGGAGGGATGGTGGCTGGCAGGAGTGGTGGGGAAGGTGATGGTGGTGACGAGAGGCGAGCAGGGAGAGGGCGGCAGTCGCAAGAGGCAAGCAAGGAGAGGGCGTCGGTGGCGAGCGGCTAGAGGGGTAGGGCAAGCCAGCATATTAGATGGGTTGAAATTGGGCTGGGTTTGCAGTGGGGTTTTGTTTGAATGGTTTTTAAGCCAACAAGTATCGGGGAAGTATCGGTGGAGTATTGCGATCAATTTTATTTATTTTAGAAATTAAATTTTGCAGATAATTTCCAATGCCGCATCACATCGTATCAAAAGTGTATCGGCATCCAATACGTATTACGATACGCGATTGGCGTATCGCAGAGGATGATATTTCTGTCTCAAGCTTGCTAGCTTCCTCAGTTTTTGTCGTATTCCACATATGCCGATTCAGTTTCTCTAGATTCGCTTTCATCTTCTCTTTCCCCCCAGTTTCCTTCTACGCCTTTCTGCGCCGCTGGTTGCGCGCGGCGCCGAAGAAAGTGAGCAGCAAGTGCGGTGGCCATGAACACCCCTCCTAGGATCTGTAGGGGACCAAAGAACCCTAGTCACATGAATAGGCCAATCCTAACTCTGTTCCTTCCTCCTCAAATGGCTGCAACACGCAAAATACTTTCACTTAAATCTAAGCCAATTAACATTGTTACTTACCCTTTTAGCTTTCGTCTAGGTTCATGGATCGATCGGCCAGGTTCAGGACCATCCTAGCTGCTGCAATTCCTTAAGCAGTTCACTCAGACCTAAGCCATATTTGTTAGCTTTTAGGCCCATCCATGGCTTGCTCAGGAGCGAGCTTGGTGCCTGGACCATCCCGGTGAGTTCTTTAACACGCCATATTTGGCTGGTACGATGTGAGATCTGACTCAAAGTGGAGATCGAATAGTACTTTCTCTTGTGGACCGCATTTGTATGGACCATGCATGCATCAGATCAGGCCGCCATCATCATCGTCTCTCCGCATGAACTGAGAGTGAAAGCTTGTTATTGGTGGTGGGGCACAGGAATTTGCGTGATCTTGGAATATTTGGCTGATCGTGTGCAGGATTAAACAAGATTGGATTTGCTTGCTTGCTACTGGAATATGAATCGATTAATCAACCCAGCATCACTTCTTTTCAGTGATTTGATCAGTCAAAGCTAGATTGATATTTGTTTTGCCAGGAAAGCTAGATTGATATATTTTTTTTGCCAGGAAAGCTAGATCTTCATGCATGATAGGATTAGGTGGTGGTGTTGTGAAGAGAAATGCTTGCCTTTTCGTCTCCTTTCTTTCTGCTACTGTTAAGCTACGAATATTTTGCAAAGGGTTGTGAGAACAATTCGATAAGGATTAACGACTAGTACATTTTAACGCTGAGTTGAATGCCTTATTTTTCTTGTTCTCAGTTACCTTTCTTGTGATCATGATGTGAATAGTGAACATCTTTTGGCCCGTCACCGTCTTCTGAAGATCACAGAATCCAAATGGTTAATTAGTTAACTGGATTCCTTGTTTCTAGTGACGAGTTCACTGGTGCAACATGCAAGCCTGCATTGTACTTATGCAGAAGCAGCTCTGAATTTCATTGTTAATTGTAGCAAGATGTTCTTCTCATTGGCTCATTGCACGTCGTTTTCATTTGGTTACTTGCAGTGTTGTATTTGTTGTGCTGCCAGCCATTCAGCGACTTTGCCTATATGTCTACTTAATTAGCTTGCCACAGTTGAAGAACAAGTATTAATTCTGCCATGGACACTAATCAGAAGCTAGCTAGCCATTCATTACTGTTCTGACTTCAGAAGCAAAGTTAAGCTAATGTTACTGAGTCTTAAGAAAAAGCTAATGTTACTGCAACACTTTCAGCTTGGGGAGTTGATACTACAAGTGGCAAGGCAGGTCATTGCCATTGCAGTACCAAGTGTATGTACATATTGTCAAAATTGGGCAGAGATGAGGTGCTTAGCCTCTGCCTACTCCTGCGTGCATGGCATGGATGCATGGCATGGCTACGTCAAAACTCGCGGGGGTCGACGAACAGGAAGTTGACTGGAGGTGGCGGCGCCGTCCAGTTGTCGGCGGAGGCGGCATTGTCGTCGTCGTCGTTGTTGTTGAGGTTCTTGATGCACCAGACGTCTTCATCGCAGGAGAAGCGGCGCCAAAGCGGGACGGCGGCGGCGACCGGGTCGTCGGGCGCGACGTCGGCGGCCACGACGGCGCAGGCCGGGTTCTTGCGCGCGACGTTGTGGGCGTGGTGGCAGAGCGAGCGGAGCAGCACGGGGCCCTCCGGCCCGGACATGCGGAGGCCGTAGAGGAGGTAGAAGCCGAAGGGGCGGAAGATGTCGGGGACGGAGGGAACGCGCATCCACGGCGCGCTCCGATCGAGCGCCCGGAGCGCGGCGAGGGACGCGCGGAGCAGCACCGGCGCGCCGCGCACGCGGAGGCGGAGGGAGCGCGTGGAGTCCCAGACGCTGAGCACCGCGAAGGACGGCGGGAGGGCCGGGTCCGCGTCGCTCTCGATGGCCACGAACGTGCCGAGCGTGAGCTTGTGGGCGAGGAGCGCGGCCATGTCGGCGGGGAGGAACTCCGTGTCCTGCGGCGGGAGCAGGCGTGCGTAGGCCCCCGCGGCCAGCGGCGGCGGCAGCTGGAACACGCGGTGCCCGCGCGGGACGGGCAGCCTGTGCGCGTGCACGGGCCGGCCGAGGAACACCGGCCGCCGGAACGGCGCGTACCCGAACCGCCCCGTAAAGAGAGCCAGCGACGCTGCGTTGGACGCCGTCGTCGCCATGGTCGCGTGCGCCGCCCCCCGCGCCCGGCACCACTCCTCCGCCAGCCTCACCAGCGCCGTCCCGATCCCCAGCCGCCTGCAAGAAACGCAATTAACGAACGTCAGCTCAGAGCGTCCACATGGGACGAAAAGGAAGTAGCATGCGGCCGCCATGAGCCGCGCGCGGCGGCGGGTCGGCACTGCCCCGCGCGGCCATGTGAGGGACGCGCGCCTCCCGCGACACGCGGCGCCTCAGGAACCGCGCGCCACGTACGCCGCCAGTGGCTTCCGACCAACCAGCCGGGCCCCGCGTGGGGTGTATGCGCGTGGGCCCCACGGACACCGCGCCCCGGCGCACTCCCGGCTCTCGGCCGCACTGCGCTGCGATTTCTGCCGCCGCGGTGCAGCGACCACTCATCACGCTACTGTGCTCCACCAAACTACTACTAGTAACATTGCTCGAAGCAGAAACTACTCTACTTGCAATTAGGCAAACTCGAAAGTACGTTTGGAGTTAAGCATAAAAATGCACTGTGCATGTGTGTGAAAATGAACTTTAAATGAATGATCTGAAAGAGAAGAAGAAGAAGAAGAAGAAGAAGAAGAAGTAGTAGTAGTAGTAGTAGTAGTGAAGGGTGATCGATCGAGGTGGTCACCTGTGAGACGGGGACACCCTTAGGCCGAGAAGATAGGCGACCTTCACGTACGGCTTCTTGCTGCTGCTACCTCGGCTCACCGTCTTAATGCAGGCCTTTATGACCCCTACCACCTCCTCCTCCTCCCCATACCCGGCGACCTACACAATGACGATCCATTAAAAACTCGATCGCCGCTGGCGCGTACGCATGCACATCATCGCAAGCATCCAGCGTGTGTGCACATTAACAGTTGTCTGTACTTTTTGTGCTCGAATATACATATAAGATCAAAATTCTTGCAATAAGAATGTATGTGTATTAATTGCTTTCTTTGTTAACGAATAGTTAAGTGGCCAGCTAGATGGGTTAGTTAGTTATAGTTAATTACCAGCATGACGTGCTCCGGCGCGTGGCGCACCCTCGCCAGCGGGTCGCCTATCTGCTCGACGCAGAGCGACATGCCGCTCCTCCTCTTCTTATTCTTGCTCTTCTTGGCGCCGCCGTTGTCATCGTCGGCGGCGGCCATGTCACCGGACAGGCCGACCTGGCACCGGCGCTCGAGCTCCTCGACCGCCGGCAAGTCCCTCTCCATGTCGAACTCCCTCACCCTCAACACCATCCTCTCCCTATCCATCGCCACCATACTATCACTCTCTTGCTCCTCAATTGGCCGGTCTCTCTAGCTAGCTATAGCTCGCTTGCTGTAGCTACTAGCTCAACGAGCTTGCTGCTGCTGCTTCTCTAACGAGATGGGTGTGGGGCACATTTATACACGCAGGTTGACGGGAGAGATTGAGAGGGAGGGAGGCGTGGGGCCGGCGAAAAATAATGAGTGATGCAAAGCAAGGGAACAATGGCATCTCTTGTATAATACTGTAGATACCTCTAGCTTCTTGGATTTGTGGTTAGTAGGATTATTTATTTTCTTTAATTTCAAGTAGACAGTTTTGATGAGTTAGATGGCAACCCTTGCACGACCTCTGTATGTGCATCCTTCCAGACAAGGGCTTATCTACATGTAATCAAGTAGGGCCTACTTAGTTTCATCCCTCTCAAAATGTCAATGTGGACTAACGGGGCCGAGCAAATTAGTGAGGAAGATCATGGTCCAGTGGTTGCTTATACTACTAATGTGCCATGGATACTACTCACAGTTAATTAAAGGCCCCAAATTAATCTACCCAATCCTATAATATATATATAGCATACCAGCCTCCTTTAAACAAGCAAGATTCTGATCAATGTGTCATGTGTGTGTAAGCGAAGCTCACTTAGTTCAACTGTTCAACGTATATTATAGGGATATTTCATCGTTTGTCACTGTAAAAGATATGCCTTTAGGATTTATCACTCTAATATCTCACTGACAAGTAGATCATAGAGCCACATGTCAATAAGACATCAGTTACAAATTACCCTAAAATATCATAATTTTGACAGTAACAAATGATTAATTCCCCTATATTATATATCGAGCACTACACTTCAGGATAGATAGGGCAGAACCTACCAAATCTGGGGCATCCAAACATATATTCCAAGAGAAGCAGTTCTGGATATGTGCTCAGGGGATATATATGTAGAGAGAGACGACCAACTTAAACCATACCATCACAAGGAAGAATATCGATCAAAATCAAGAAATATGAAATTACTAGAGATCGAAAACAAAGCCGGAGTTGGGGGCTAATTAACTTGCACAAGATTATTAGCAGTCAGTACAAGTAATTGATATGTACAATATTTTTTTTGAATTTGCAACTTAATTAATTAGCATAATTAAATGACTAAAGAAACATGCACATATGTTCGGCGTCTAACAATTGGCCATGACATACGTATTCCAGTTCAACTTTAGTATTAAAGAGCTAGTGGATGTTATGTTCCGGGAGATCGACAAAGGTGCAAGGAAAAGACGATTAGTTTTATTTCCAAATTCGATGTTTTAAAGATGCATGCATACCTGCATAGTGTTGAAATAAATGTTGTTTTAGCATAAATTTAGTCATAATTCCAGAATTAATAATTGAGACAAATATATGATTTCAAGTACAATATAATGACAAGAGCATAAATAAAATCATCTCATGGCAATATACCATTATATTCTCATTTCATATATACATGAAATCATGTCAACTAGAATAAGAGTGAAAAAATAATCAATTAGCACATTACACAAATTGTTATTTTAATGATAGTGCTCTCAGATGTCGACTGCTCTTGTATTTACATACAAAGCCCCCTTGACATAGTAGATCTATAATTTTCTAATCAACAATTATCGCGATTATCTCTAGATATTCTGCTAGAATCGGGTCCCGACTTACCACCTTAATCTAAATTAATTTCAGAAGCAATAACAAGTATACGCCTTGCTCTTTTTGACTTTTCAGTGGCTTTTGATTTTTCTCAATAATCACTACTCATTAGACTAATAAATCGCATCCCAAAAGAATAGGCACTAAGACTACAGTAGCAAGATATAACCTGTGTATATATATATATATATATATATATATATATATATATATATATATATATATATATATATATATATATATATATATATATATATATATATATATATATATATATATATATATATATATATATATATATATGTAAAGGAAAAATACATTCTACGTCCGGGTGTAGTTCCTCCCACATCTGATATATCACCTAAACGAACTCGACATACTCCTTTATCATTTTAGTATACTCATATACTAATTATAAGATACTCCAATGTAAACCACATGAAAAATTGCAAGAGAGTCTATAGCTTTTAGCGTATTTTGTAAATACCTTCATATATGCACATAATAATGAATATGTCTAAAAAAAATATACATACCACTTAGATGATCTTGCATACTCGTATACTACATGTCCATACCCTTCGTTATGCGAGATACTCACTATGTTGTAAGATATAACATAGGGAGTAACCACTCCTAGGTGTAGAAAAGAGACTTCATATATATATATATAGATAGATAGATAGATAGACACACACACATACCATATATATATATATATGTATGTATATATGTATGTATGTATATATGTATGTATGTATATATGTATGTATATATATGTATATGTATGTATGTATGTATGTATGTATGTATGTATGTATGTATGTATGTATGTATGTATGTATGTATGTATGTATGTATGTATGTATGTATGTATGTATGTATGTATGTATGTATGTATGTATATATGTATGTATATGTGTGTGTGTGTGTATGGAGCATATCTAGTGTAAATGGATAATTCAGTGGCAACATCCAAACACGAATCAGGGCCGTTGGATCCACTTTCTATAGTCTAGATATGCGCGGGTGGGATGCACTGAATCAATTATGCCATTTTGCGGATAACCCCCACCTCCCTTCTCCATCTTTCCGCCTGGATCCTTGCTAATTCAACCGGAGATTTTTGTTGCCTCAACTCCCTGAGCGCCTCCTCCATCCGCCTCCCTCCCGGCCTCCCCGAGCGCCTCCTCCGTCCGCCTCCCTCCTGCACCCTAAGCGCCTCCGTCTCCCTCCATCAGCAGCGTCGTGGACTCCCATCCAGCCTCCTCCTCCCTAAGCACTGCCGACCTCCCTAGGCTCCTCACTGCACGGCTCTAGGGTTAGGTGAACCTGCCCCCTTGGAGCTCCTCCCTGAGCGTCGCCGACCTTCTTGGGCTCCTCCTCGCGCGGCTCTAGGGTTAGGCAAACCTGCCCCCTTAGAGCTCCTCCCAGAGCGCCGTCAACCTCCCTTGGCTCCTCCCACGTGTGGCTCTAGGGTTAGGCAAACCTGCCCCCTTGGAGCTCCTCCCAGAGCACCGTCAACCTCCCTGGGCTCCTCCCCCGTGTGGCTCTAGGGTTAGGCGAACCCACCCTCTTGGAGCTCCTCCCTGAGCACCGCTGACCTCCCTGGGCTCCTCCCTGAGCAAATCCGCCCCCTTGGAGCATTGCTGCCAACCTCCTGGGTTCCTCTCTGAGTGACCCCACTGACCTCCCAGGCTACTCCTCGAGCGTCGCCGCCTACCCCATCAACCACCACGATGCCATCATCACTGCATCTGCCGCCTCGACGCCGACCACAGAGCGTCACCACCTCCCTCCCCGAGCGATGCCGCCTCCCACCCGGCCACATCTTTATGCAACATAAAGCAAGCACAATGTACAAATGTTCTTCAAGATTTCTACATTGTTCTTCTAGCATCATTGTTCTTCTGTGAATAGAATTGAAATGTATCTTTTGAATTGTAATGAATTTGTCAGTGTGGAAACTTGAATTGCATATTTGAGTTGAACTGAAATGTGTATGTGGAATTGAGCAAAAATATATCTGTGCAAACCTAAATTGTATATGTGAGTTGAAGTGAAATGTATATATGGAATTGAGTTGAACTGAAATGAATTTGTGGTTTCCATGTTCTGCAAAGCAAGAAAGTAAGTTTCTGGTTACTAGTTTCAGGTTTCCCATCCCTACATTGCAAAGCAAGAAAGCCAGAAATTTGGTTTCTGGTTATGTACACTGCAATACTCAGAACTTATGCTGAGTTACAGAGGACTTAAAAGTTAATTGATGTAATAAATATGTTGGCATATCAAGCTTTATTGGACAATGAACAGTATCAGATTCTTGGACAATGAACAGTATCAAATTCTGGACATGAATAGTATCAGAATTGTGCTTTTGAGTTGCCTTTGAACTGCAATACATGAGAGCACATGCATGCAACAAAATAGAAAAACATAGTATAAATTGCCCCCAATCGCTAGCTCAACATTCCTATGCTACACATGCAAGAACCATCATGCATTGCTTATCATGGCCATGTTTTGTCCTACATATCCAAGAATCTAGGAGCCATTTCACAGAACATACATATACCTTCATAATTTTTCCTGCTACATCAATTTTTAGACATCAACTGATGGAGGGATGTTGGGAGGTCGACGATGCTTGAGGAAGAGGAGGCTAGATGAGAGTCCACAAAACTACCGATGGAAGGAGGCGGAGGCACTCGGGGTGGCTGGGAGGAAGGCAGAAGGAGGAGGCGCTTGGGGAGGCTGCGAGGGAGCTGGACGGAGGAGGCACTCGGGGACCGCTTTGAGTGCAGGGAGTTGAGGCAATAGAAATCTCTGGTCGAATCAGCAACAATCTAGGCGGAAACATGGAGAAGGGAGGTGGGGGGTTATCCACAAACTGGCATAAGTGATTTAGTGCTTCCCACCCACACAGATCCAGGCCATAGAAGGTGGATCCAACGGCCCTGATTTATGTTTGCATGTTACCACTAAATTGTCTATTTGCACTAGATATGCTCATATATATATATATATATATATATATATATATATATATATATATATATATATATGAAAATGTTCTATACTCTTCTCATATACCGCTTTACTAGTGTTGTTATATCTCTTTATCTACTTGAGCATACTCTAATAAAGATTATAATATACTCTAAAGTGAGCTCTATAAAAATTCATAAAAATCCACTTTTTATAGCATAATTTGCGTATATAGTCCTTGTATGTATGGAAAAAGATATATAGCAAAAATAAATAGTTTCGATGAAAATTTTCAACCAAGTTGCATTAGAGTATCTTAAAATTACTATTTAACTATATCAAAAGTGATAAATAAGTATAACATATTCATTTAAGTGGTATATTCAAAGTAGGAGTATGTACTCCTGGGAGTACGAAATACACACACACACTATTCATTAGCTACGTGAAGAATAAGTGTGCGACCCTGATCGACCCAACCGGCCTGTCGCCCCCACCATCCCACCCTACGGACTGTTACTAGCGTTTATTAATTATGGTAAAATTACTATCGTATGCACATCAAGTTATCATCTGTAATTTATGAAGTTACTTACAGTTCTTACGCTTGTTACTATCTCATGCACACAAAATTATTATCTATAATTCATGAAGATATTTACAGTTGGCAATGTTACTATCTCATGCACAAAAAAATTATCATCTATAATTCATGATTTTACTATCTCATGCATCAAGAAGCCAGGTAATAAAAATGACACGAATTTTACAACATCAAAACATATTCAACAAGGATCTTGTTTTGTTAAACTCATAATTTTGAACACAATGGTGCAAATAGATCACAGATCGGACTTTCGATAAAAGAGTTATTTTATTTTTTAGTTTGTAAACAAGATAAAAAAACACACGTCAAGTGCACATATTCCTTTCTCTCTCCTACTGCATGCATGCATGTGTTCGACCGTAACCACCTTGTACAAGAGACCCACGCGTAGTTACTATCTCATGCACAAAAAGTTATTATCTATAATTCACGAAGTTACTTACAGTTATATTATCACGTGATAACTTTTACATTGCAATGCTACAAAAGTTACCATCTTCTGAACATAAAGTTATCATCGATAATTCATCAAGTTACTTACATTTGCAAATTACTATCTCATGCAGAAGTTAGGATCTATAATTTATGAAGTTACACACCAACTGAGTTATGCACCAACCGCATTACGAATTAAGCTAGCGACCCCCGCGTCGCGTGTGCGCACGCGCTCATTAGCGCAGTATGTGTGTATGTATATATATATTAACAACAATAGGTAAATAAGATTAGGCCTTTGGCAAGTATAGAACAACAAAAATGCAATGCTAATTACATCCCAAACACTAGTAGAATATCCTAAATAATAAAGACAATTTCATTTAGGTCAATTATCCTCATTGGGCATTCGATTTCTCACAATTAATCATACAAAGTCTCCCATAACTAGTGTACATTATCATTTAACAGATATGACAGCACACTAGAATGACACACTAATGTATGATTAACAACAGTAAACAACCAATGATACTCACAATGGAATGGCACTCGAAGCCACTAAAAAGCAAATCAGCTAGCACGTCGCCGCCGATGCTTACCCAGAAAACCTATCACCGCCGACTAGGTCGCAGTTTCATAGCATGGTGCTCAAAGATACAAAGCCGTCTTCTTGCACTGAAGTCATAGAGCAAGATGTCAAGATACTCAAGGATACCGCACAAGACATAAGCTGAATAGAGCAGGAACCAAGTGCTTGGAGGAGCAAGACTCCCCAAACCCTTGGCCAAACCGAACCCAACACCACCAGCACAACACCACCACCATAATGCACTCACCCACGGAGGAAGCATCAAGGTTCGGCACACACTGACGTCATCCAAGAATCGGCACCAATCGGCTCTACCCTCCGCGAAGTCAATCGACACCACATACCAAGTGATGAGTTGAAGGACTTCAAGTTGCTGGAGATGACTGGTGCAATGCCTCCTCTGCCACTGCCGTCACTGAAGACTGGCAGGTGCAGCCGATTGAATCTAATCGGTGAAGAGGAGCCCTCGATGGAGAAGATGAAAAAAATACAGAAGATTTATCTCCCAAGGAGAAGCCCGGCCTGAGAATAAGAAAGGAGGAGAAAGGTGACGGCGCAGCCCTCAATTGCCCCAAATCGTCCGAAAGACGGAAGTGGGATTTCCATGCGCACACCCACACCAGAGGCAGCGGTTGAGGGGTACGCCCATCTCCTCTATCTTATCTCCTTTCCTCCATTTTGTTTTGTACAAATTGGGAAATTCCCATAACGCCATTGCTCCAACACATAGCATGTGCTTTTGTGCAAAAAGAGCATTTATGTTGTTGTGCATATCGGCTTTTCCACACACATGCATGCATGAATAGCTTTCCTTCAATCGCTAAACCAGCGCACACATTTTTTGTTACATATATATAAGAAGCAAAAAGACACTAGTGGCCTTCAATTCTCTTCGTATATACTACAATCCAATGAATCCATACGATATTTAATTTCCGTCTCGTTTACTGTTTGATGGATCGATCTACGTAAGCATGTGTATGCATGCATGCATACGGCTCTAGCAAGATCGACATGACTTTGGCAGCATGGCAAAACAAATTAGGTACCTTTCTGAGTTCGGGAGATGGAATTAATGGAACCGCAAGTATATTTAGCACCGTGCCTTCTTTCTTTTTCTCTCCTTTTTTTTCCTGCTTTAGCGATATCCTCCATCCAATATATTTTCTAAGTATACATGTTGTTCACTTAATGTTACTTATCTTAGTTGTGTTTAGTTAGTGTGTGTGTGTGTGTGTGTGTGTGAGCTGCTTCCTTCTGGCTTCTCGATCGGCGCCTAGTGGGAGTTGTAAATTGCTTGAATCAATCGCTGTCCATGTCGCTCTCATTATAACTAGCACAACTGAAGTACAAACTCTCCACTTGTATATATTTGCTTTATGTATGCTAGCTTGTTGTGTTTATATATATTGAGAGGGATGATCAGGGTCTTTCTTGGATATTTGTGTGCACTTTTAAGAATTTGCTTGTGACGTGCTATACCTGATCAGTGTTTTCTGTCCGATCTAGTTAGAAAGTCGTACTAATTGAACTCCACTTAAGCCGATTCAACGGTCAAGAACTTTGAACAAACAACAAGGGCACGAGCAACACTGAATGTTTAAAAAAGTGAGCATCTAGCTAGTAGGTAGCTACTGATCAGCCGATTAAAGGGAGCATGAATGAACATAAAAAGTTATCCTAACAAGTGTGGAGTCAAATGTGCAGTGTAGACCAAGTTTGTCAAGTAATTAATCTAATAGGCCAGGTTTAACTAGACATGTACTGCACTAGTTAGAAAAAACTTGACATGGTTCAAAAATATTGTGATTTTTGGCTGAAATAATACTGTAGTGGCTATAAACTTTTTCTAAGGTATTCAAATAAAGAAAATAAATAAAAAATAGAAACAAAATGAAAACACCGTTATATCTCCATAAATAATAGAAAAAATAGAAAAAAAGAAAAAATATTAAGAAGTCGACATGTTTTAAATAGTTTTTAGTTTTAAAAATTGAAAGTTATTTGGAACGGATCTGTCAAGTACTATGCGACTGCTTCTTAATTTACATCAACACATCCTTTTGACCTCACGAGCTTTCCTAGCTAGCTGCTTACCAACTAGTGACAGGTGGGCTTGCATCTTTCCTAATGCTGGCTTTTTGCGAAAAAAGATTGTGTTCATGCACCATAGATTAATGCAAGCATGCAAAGACAAGGAAAGGAAAGGGGAGAGAGAGAACGAGTTAGGGAGGGTCAAAAAGTATGTTTGATTGACAGAAATATATACATTGATTATTCAAGTTTGGTTAGTTTAGTGTTATTGCCTCAAGACTGAATAGTAAGTTTTTTTTGAAGGATTCAATAGCCCAAACTTGGCTCACTGCTTGTTTGTACTACCAACCTTCGTATAATTTAGGGGGCAGATCATTCACTAGAATGGCTTCTAGTGTAAGTGGGGTTTTGTTAGGTCCAAGTTGTGGTTTACTAATGCATCTTGCGAGTCACTTACGACCAAATTGGAGCAGTGTATAACTGAAGTATTTTCGATGTAGTTGCTGATCTTGATGTGTGATTGTGTGAATATTCCTGGCAGATGCATAAGCAAGTTAATTTAGTTGCATTTACCAAACATCTATAGGAACATGCTAGGAGTACTTTGTAACCTAACTAGATAGTTTGGGTCCGTCGGCAAGAACTGGAGTCAGAAGGTGAGCAAAGTGAAGGAGACGAGAGTTAGGACAGGAAATAAATTACGCAAATCCTCCTAAAAGAACTTCAAGTCTACAAACGGGTGTTGGACATTGTGCATAGTAGCATTGGCATTTGGCATTGCCTGTTGCACCACAGTACTAAATATCTGTCAATCAGCTGCATGCATGCATGCACACATGTATAGGTTTTGACCTGAGTTTTCTCTGACTAGCTACGTACGAGTACCAGTCGTGCCGGTCATGTCGGCCTTACGAGTTGTGCGTGTCGACGAACACTTGCCGACGAACGAGAGAGATATCAAGATATTCAGAGAGAGAGAGAGAGAGAGAGAGAGAGAGAGAGAGAGAGAGAGCGGGGTACATCAATACATGACTACATGCACGTTTTTGGTGGCCTCAAAACTGGGTTTCACGTGCCCTCCCATGCATCCCATCAATGCCAGGTGTTTGGCAGAAGGTCGATAGGAATTGGGAGATCGAGAGCTAGCGTACGCAGGTACGTACGTGACACACACATGCATGCATGACCCTAGTCACATGAACTTGACCAGCTAGAGGAAACCAGACCGGACCAGGCCAAGCAGCGCCAATCCAAACCATCCAATCAGCACGCATATGCACACTGGTACGCAGCTAGCCCTCAGGCTGCTCAGCAGCCACACCCAGTCGTCTCCTGCCACATGTCAGCTGTCGCTGACGTGGCGCCTGCCACATCCTGTCGCTCCACTGCTATGACCTACCTGTCAGTACTGCACCATGAATGCGTACATGCGAGGACCCGGACAGAAGGAAAAGTTAAGAAACTGCTTACTAGCAGTAGTAGCTAGAGTTGGAACTGTTTATATATCTGGCAATTTAATCATATATTTTTTTAAAATTTTAGTTCCAAACACCTTGTTTTTATAAAATTAGCCTCTTTTCTAGACTCAAAAGTCACAGTAGACACCACGTATCACCTGCCGCGCCTACTGAGTCGGTAGGACCGATGGCAATCAAGAGGCGGCTCAAGCATGGGAGACGACAGCCAGGCACGGCAACAAGTAGGCCTAGACGTCACCGAGCCATCCCTGCTTGGCAGCAATCTGCCAAGTGTCACTAGCTCGGCAGCTGGCTAGGCATCACGAGCAACGCGTGGGCAAGGGCAGGGGTTGAGGGAATCGCGGGCAGGGGCAGTGCGCGCACGGTTTGGCTTCTGGCACGAGGGAATCGCGTGGGTGATGACACGATATGACGTGACGAGGGAACCGAGCGACAGCACAGGAAGGGAAGGAAAGAGAGATTTTCTACTGAGCAAAAGTGTAGGGAGAGAGAGCGCAGCTATGATTTACGGTCCTTTGTAGTTGGAAGCATTGTAGAGTGGGTGATTACCTTCAGAAAAATGGTATGCTTCATTTTTATACGAGCAACACGCTTTATATATCGTTAGTGCTTCATTAGCTTAACTGTGGTTTTGTAATGTGGAATGCGCTAGGTAGCCATGTTTAGTTGACATGTGTGTTTCTGTAATTAGTCATGTTTATTTATTGTAAATAGCTCAAAAAATACGGGCTCGAAAAATAGCTAAAATAATTTTATGCACGTTCGTACGTATATATTTATTGTTTTCATGTGATTATAGAAAATTATAGAAAATGATAGGTTGGTACACACTGTGCATACCTAATCAACGTTGTAATCAGCACTCATCATATTTAATTAGTGCTAATTGCAATTAATTAGTATTGATTGTAGGTGGTGATCATTTGGGCTTTTTTTGGTGGCTTATGGCTGAAAAGTACTGTAGCTGGCTGAAAAAATATTGTAGCTGACAGAGACTTATTTAGCATAATTAAATTAAAAAAAATTAAAAAATATGTTAGCCCATCACGTATAATACAAACAAATACAGGAAAAAAGAACCGGCCAAAAAGCTCAACAAAAAGCCAAAAGTTCAGAAAAAGACGAAATTTATGAATAGTGAAAAATAAGCCGGAAGCTAAAAGCTGAAGCCAAAACGATCATAGCCGTAATAAATTAGTATTAGTCGCATTAAATTAGTTCTCTAATAGGTGCTAGTTAAAGCATTAAATGTATCATATTTTATTTAATTAATGCACATTTAATCACAACATCAAGCCAACGCAAGAAGAAAAATGCAATTAATACTAATTAAATGCGATTTACAAAAGCGGGAGTTCGGAGGGCCAAATTTGGGAAAAAAAAAGTGGCTACAGTAATATTTATGTAAACTGTTCCCCTTTTTTTGTGAATAGCTGAAGAAAATATGCGCAGTTGTTTGTAGCGTTCCCAGTGCGTGCGCAATTTAGAAAATATATATATGTATGTGTGCGGTGTGATTATTCTCGATTATGGTCAGTTGTATTTAGCACTATTTAACATCGACACATTATTTTCTGTGCTGTAGGGAATGATTGCTGGTGGTGGCCTTTGGCGTGGCACGTTGCTAGACCCATCCTGGGATGGGTAGCATCATTGTCAAGCGTGATTGAGTGGTGATGGTCTGTCCTCTTTGTTCTCCGGCGAGTTCAAGAGGACTAGCCTATCAACGATTGGTACGTTCTAGTTCTACTATAGGCCAGCTTGCTGCCCATAGCGAGGATGATGCACATTTGCCAATTTTAGCCTTCCACCTGACCGAGTGCAAGGGGGCACATGTTGCTGCTCGGGAGGTTACTTCAATACTTAGAGCGCCCTTCCCAGAGTATTTCTAGGAGTTCTAGAAGGGATACTCTCCATCTTATATAGGGGTTATAGTGATGGGGATTCCCCTGAACTTAGCCTATAGCTTAGAGTGTGTCAAGGAGTGGCATGCGGCAGACGATTACTTACCCCTACAGGAGGTGGTCCGCAGGGCTATTCATGCACTCTGAGCCCATTTCAATGACCAGCTGAGGGGTTCACAGTTTGGAGAGGTCCCACCTATCGCCCCAGGGAGCTAGTGGATACAGTTCATCCCCATCTCTTCTTCCAGCCAATTCCCAGAGCCACCCTCACCTTCCATCATCGCCCTCTAGAGCCCTCTAGAGAGACACAGCCGGCACGATGTTGTTAGCTAACACCCTACTCCATAACAACACCTAGGGAGCATTAGCTAGACTGGAGGAGAGCTCAAATTATTGGTGGAGGTGATGCATCACCTTAGATAGTGAGGTGGAGTCCCTGCAAGGGTCTTACTAGTCCACACCCACGGGAGGCACTCACCCCTTCTACAACTATTATTCTACCATTTCTACCCCACTATACGACCCATACCCTCACATCCCTACCCTACCACCCTAGGGAGATTGGGAGATGTCCCTGCCCAGAGGTCAGTCTACCTACTTCCCTGTCGCTTGAGGCCAGAGTGTAGTAGGACACGCATCGCTGTTCACCCTAACCCATCCGAGATGTAGTCACCATAGATGACCTCTATAGAGCTTGTTTCGATGACCCCAACAATAGCCACATAGTTGGGTGGGAAACCAGTAGTAGCTAGGGGCCTGAGGGAGATGACAAAGATGAGGGGGATGAGGAGGAGAGCAATCCCAAGGAGAGGGAGCCAGCAAGCCCGTAGTTCGTGTGATTCTCCTGGGGTACGTAGGGTCCTGCCGATGTGTGATAGTGGTGTTTATTTGTTGTATTGTGATGCGCTTGAGTCATTTCATTCCTAGGGGGAACATTGTATCAGCATTGGAGCATGTAATTGAGATAGTAATTTTTGTTCTCTACTGTTGCCATTTAATTTATTTTAGCAGTATCTAGTTAGAGCATGCTTTTATAATTTTTCATGTCTACCATTGATTGATTAACTTGGTAGGCTTGCAACTTAACATAGGATAGGTGGCTTGAAAACTTAAAGGTTGGGGTATCACTGTAAGCAGTAGATAGTAGTGCCTGGACTAGAGGCATGAAGCTAAAATTATGGCATAGACCTCCCTCCTATCTTTGGACAAGTGTGGATCATGCCCATAGGCATCTTATCCTTTCATCTATAACACTAAAAATACTTATAAGCCTTCCATAGGAAAGCATGCATAACTAAAGCAAATGAAACTAATAAAGGCCGACAACTTATAAATGGGTTATTCCCTTGCTGAATATCAAATTTCCCAAACAAGTGGTTTGTGGCGCTCCTAGGCGCGTAGCTCGGGCATACCCAGGAATGAAGTCCGGCATACTCAAGAATGAGCCCTGAGCACTTCCCAATTGCATAGTATGGGTGATCTCGAGAGGAGGTTCTCGGGCTAGCCTGGGCGCATAGATCCAAGGTAGTGTAGGTTCGCACTCAGTGGCAAGCTCTGAGCGCTTCCCAAACACGTAGTTTGGGCAGTCTTGAGAGTGGGTTCTCTGGCGTGGTTGGGCATGATAGCCCTAGGTAGTGTAGGATTTGGATCTTTTTGGCTTCTCGATAGAGGGTTCTCGGGTGTGGCTGGGCACGATAGCGCCAGGTAGTGTAGAATTTGAACCTTTTTGGCTTGTTTTTATTTCTTAATGTTATTTGCCTTGGTGAGTATGCTCTAAAAACAAGGATAAGTCCCAAGAGTGAGATTAACTCAGCATCCTACTACTTGAAGTTAAATAACTCTCTCCTCTATTCGTATGCTAGACCTTAGTAAAGAAGGATTAGCCTCTACAAGGTGAACGAGATGCAATCTTTCCTCCCCTAAAATGTTGCTGAAATGGAGCAAATTAGTGTGACCAACCCGGAGACTCCTCAAAATAAAATGGTGTCAATCCAATTTCTAATAAGAAATTCTATTAACCCCTCCTCTACAGGATGGAAAATTGCATGCAAGATGAAAGGGAGTTGGGGTAAGACTGGGACCCTTCTAGCAAACCCTACTAAGAGGAAACCCACTCATGAACCCTCAAGAAGTAGCACTTGGATAGGCTCAACCTACTGCAGTACTTGACACCAGCCGCGCAGCACCATCAAGGGCAGTAGATCCTTTGGGAGTAATGAGGGAAGTCCTTAGATTTTTCGAGAACTCCCGCAAGGAAGCCCAAGAGAATCATAACTGCTTCATGGAAGCCCTTCTAACCTAAGTAGAATCATCCACCCCATAGCCAGCCCATGGAGTTAGCCTAGGAGACTTTCTCTAGACTTGCCCTCTCACTTTTGCCAAGGCAGTCGACCCCCTAGATACGAGTGACTGGCTAGTGGAAGTAGAGAAGAAGCTCAACACAGTAGGATGCTCGGACGTAGAAAAAGTCTGGTATGCATCCCACCAACTAACTGGACCGACACCATGTGGTGGCTTAACTACACTCGTAATTGTGTTAGTGAGCAACCGATTACTTGGAAGTAGTTTAAATTGTGATTTTTAGAGACCCATGTGCCTATAGGGAGAATGGATCTTAAGAAGAGGGAGTTTAGAGCCTTGGCCTAGGGCGGGAAAAAGATGGTAGAGTACTTCAACCAGTTCAACGAACTCTCTTGTTATGCACCCACTAATGTAGACACTAAGGAGAAGAAGATGGACAAATTCATGGGGGAAATGCACCCATACCTCAAAATGCTCCTATCCATCTACAAAATAATAGAATTCCAAGACCTTGTCAATAGAGCCATCATCTTGGAAAGTGAGCATTCCAATCTAATCGAAGAAAGGAGGCAGAAGGCCAAGACAGACCATCGTCTAGCACCCACCTGTAGACCTCGCCCAATGCAACCATCTAATCTACCTTTGTATGGACCTCCTAAGCCTAGACCATCCAACCCATCATTCCAGAGGCCAAACAACCCATAGCAGCCAATCGCACTAGCACTTAGGTGTGCGAAGTGCGGAGGTAGCCACTTCACAAAAGACTGCTTGAAAGGCACCAATGCTTGCTTCAATTGTGGAAAGCCTGGGCATCACAAGGCCAAATGTCCTTACCCCCAACAGACTACTGGACCAATAGTATAGCCAGCATATGTGCCACAACTGCTAGCCCCAACCCCACAACAAATCATCTGCCCAAATCCACCCAGAAATAACCAACCTGTTATGGGAGGAGCAGGAAGAGGAGGGCCAACATGATTCACTCTTGTGACTGCAGAACAAATCAGAGAAGCGTCGGATGTAGTCACTTGTAAATTACTGCTTCCACCTTCTACTAGTACTATTCTCTTTGACCCTAGAGCAACTCACTCCTTTATATCCCATAAATTTCTAGTGGAACATAAATTAATGTCAAAACCATTAGATAAATGTATAGGGGTTAGTACACAAGCAAGAATGATAGAAGTAACATCAGTCAGAAAAGGACAAGCACTTATAATCCATAACATTAAGTTCTTAGCTGACCTCTATGTGATCGACCTAAGCGGCCTAGAGGTGATTTGGGAATGGGATTGGCTATCCACCCACGGCGTAAACATAAACTGTGAATCAAAAACTGCATCCATTAAAAAGCTAGACAGGACTAGACTGACATATCTAGGAGTGAGGACCCAGCTGAAACCATCCAACCCTAGTTTGCCAGCACCCAAGGGAAGGAAGTGAAAGACGTACCGGTAGTAAAGGACTTTCCGGATGTATTTCCTGAAGAACTACCGGGTATGCCTCCAGACAAGTAGAGTTTGCTATTGACCTTATTCTAGGGACCACACCAACTTCAAAAAGGCCTTATAGAATGAATGCACAGGGGTTAGTGGAGTTAAAGAAGCAATTGGATGACCATGAAGCCAAGGATTTCATTGGATTGTGTACGGATTACCGGGAGCTCAATAATGTTACTATAAAGAATAAATACCCATTACCCAGAATAAACAACCTGTTTGATCAATTGAAAGGGGCGCAGGTATTCTCAAAAATTGATCTAAGATCTGGGTACCACCAAATCAAGGTCAACTCCACTAACATTGAAAAGACCACCTTTGTCTCTTCGTACGGGCACCTTGAATACACAGTAGTCCCCTTTGGACTGACTAATGCCCCGATCGTCTTCATAAATCTCATGAACAAACTCTTCATGAAACGTCTAGACAAATTCATTGTTGTCTTTATCGATGACATCCTGAACTATTCAAAAAGTGAGGATAAACATCTTCAACACCTCATCATTGCCCTAGAAATCCTCAGAGAAAACCAACTCTTTGTCAAATTCAATAAATGTGAATTTTGGCTTGACCAAGTAGCATTCCTAGGCCATATCATATCTGGGAGAGGGATAGAAGTAGACCCACCAAAATTGAAGCCGTTATATCCTAGGAACGTCCAACAAATATTATCGAAGTTAGAAGTTTCCTTGGATTTGCGGACTATTATCATAGTTTCATAAAAAGGATTTTCCCAAATCACTTCTCCACTCACCAAACTCTTGAGGAAGGATATGCAGTACATATGGATGAAGGTAAGTGGGCAAAGCTTCTAGGAGTTGAAACAACTTCTAACCATAGCTCCAATCCTAGCCCTACCTGAGAATGGAATTGCGTACGTAGTATACTGTTATGCTTCCACGTATAGATTAGGAAGTGTACTAATGTAGAAGGGGAGAGTCATAGCCTACGCTTCTGGACAACTGAGGCCTTGTGAGATGAACTATCTAACTCATGATCTTGAGTTAGGACTTGTTGTATTCACCTTGAAGATTTGGAGATACTACTTGTATGGATCAAATTGCACTTTATTTAGCGACCACAAAAGTCCCAAATACATCTTCACACAAAAAGAACTGAATATGAGACAAAGAAGGTTGCTGGAATTAATTAAAGATTATGAATCGGCCATCAACTACCACCTTGGAAAAGCCAACGTAATAGCCGATACCCTCAGTTGGAAAACTCAGTGCCACCACCTTTCTATTGAAAACCATGCATTTGATCTAATCCAAGAATTGGCCAATATGAGAATAGAAATGAACACCACCACATCCAAAGCCACTATAGCAGCCATGGTATTAGTGGCGGAGCTAGAACCAAATTTTACGCGTGGGGGAGGGGGGCTAGTAGGACATGACGTACAAAAGATAAACACACTAAACATAAAGCGAACTATATTTTACAATATAAAATCACACATAATTAGAATAGAGACATAGTAAAAATACAAAATACAACAAAGATTGTACCTCGGTAGTAGATAATGTGCCTCCCAAAGCCCATAAATAAATGTAAGTAGCTACCTGTACATCAAAATTAGCAAGCTTAGTGATGAAATTAGAAATTGCATTTGTGAATAGGTATAAAGATTGAAAAAAAGGATGAATCATACCATTAGCTAGGATTGAGTAGTAGTGGTGCAAGTACGAAGTAATAACATTCTACGAGATTTCATGCTTTGAAAGCGTTTTCTAATTCTATCATCATCAATGTTTCTAAAAATCTCTCGCTCAGTATAGCATATCATGAAGTCACTAAACCACTCATCCACTACTCTATTGGGTAAATATGTCTTGATCATATTCATTGCCGAAAAGGCTCTTTCAACCGATGCCGTTGCCACTGGAAGGATCAATGTTAGCTCAATGAGGCGATAAACGAATGGGAATGTTCTATTTTTTTCCTGTTTCAACCATCTTTTGAGCTAACTTTGTAATATCACCACATCCATGGAATTCTACACTTCTCTTGACATTTAGAATGAATGTTTGAAGCTGATTTCTTAATAACAAACGATTAGCTATGTCGAAGTCATCAGCATAAATCTCAGCAAGTTGAACAGACTTATCTACATCATACTTGGAGAAAGAGACTTTTGGAGAAATCATCTTACAATGTAAGCGAGCTTAATCGAACACTTTCTTCACTTTCTCATTCTTATCTTTATACTACTCAACTAATTCTCTAAAATTTCCCTTGTTGATGGAAGTTGAAGATTCAGCGTGTCCTCGGAAAGCTTCACCTTCCATTAGGAGAAATCTTGTACAATCTAAAGAAGTAGTCAAATGAGTTTTATATGTAATTTTTGACTCTCGGCCATGATCAGAAAGTCTTTGTGTCACACTTCCCCTTTGATTTTTTAAATCCTTGCAGTCTCCCTTGCAATGTTGTGATAACTATTAGGTCAAACGACATGTTTTATCAAATGTTCCTTAAGCTTACTTCCAATTAAAACACCATGTTGTTATAAATACATCACTACCATGTTATGCAGACCTTCCAGGTTTCTTGAAAAGAAAATAATAGAAACAAAAGACCACATCCATTTCCACACTATATTCCAACCAATCATATTTATTGTACCAAGATTGTTGAAATGCTCTTGAACAATCATTCTGCATTTTGTGAGAAAAATCATGCCCTTTTGGTTGGGTTGGACCTCTCAACAAATACACCATTCTCACTTGATTTCTAGTTTCATTGTCATACTCATTAATAGGTATACGATTCACTGGATTAGTGATGATTTCATTAGGACTAAAATCGCCCGAGCCTTCTTTACTTGACTCTCATTAGTATGAGGAGTACTACTTGTATTGCATGAAAAATATTTATACAATGTTCGTTTCTCCATTTCTTGCAACTCTATGAATCAATAAATAACAATAGATGAAATTAAAATACCAAATTAATCACAATTACACAAATTAAAAATACCAAACCACTCGTTGCCTTACCAGTCAACTAGTCAAGCCCTCAACACCACCACTCCACCAGGCACCACCGCATAGTCATCAGATAAGTTCCAAATCGATTGGCTCTCTTCGCCTCAAATCGAAGCCACTCGGCCCCTCCTTCTTGGTCACTCTTCGAAGTCATCACCTGACGCCTCTTCGGCTAGCTCATAGTGGACGACGAGGCACCATAGTCGGCTGCAGGTCCCTCTGGCTGACTAGCCCTCCCCTCCCAACCTCAGAGTCTACTCCCTCTCCTGCTTGCACCTCTCCAGATCTGGTGCTAGGAGGTCAGCCGGTCAGCAGCTCGGTGGCTCATCGTGATGGTGAAGGCACCCCCACACCTCCTGCCTCCAGATTTGGTGCTAGGCGGTCACTACCAGGTGTCGACTGCTTGGTCTGCTGGTTGGCTGCTCGCTTGCTCCTGCTTGGCAGCGTGATGACGTCCAACCCACTCTGGCTCCCTCCGAACCTCCCTAGCGTGGTTGAGCTCTCCTCCCTCCCCAAACCTACGTCGCCTAGGCACCTAGTGGCTGGTCGGCCTCAGCACTCCGCCGACCGCCCGCCTCCAACTCAGCTGTCCACCGTCGCCCAGCAAGAAACTTCAATTTTGTTGGTACAACCTACAATGCTAGTCAGTTGTGGTCGAAGTGCCGAATTGGTAGAACATTCTGGTTCATTTGGTATTTTGCTTAATTGATTTGCCATGCCACATGTGGGCTTGGGTAAAATATGGTGGGCTTTCCCAGTTTGCTTGTGATGTTTGTGTATTGTGTTGCATGGTTGGCCACTTGGCCTAGGATTGATTCAGCCATTCAGGGCATGAAGCCGTGAACTGAAGGCTCCAAGCAACCAAAGCCTAGGTGCAAGCCCAACTCGCTTCCTATCTTCAGTTCTTTGCTTCTTCTTCTTTGCCGACGATGACCTCAGGTATCACCATGGCGCCCCCACCAGAGCTAGAGGCTAAGGGGTACCTACTCTCTAGCGGGAGGTAGGGTGAGCGCTAGCCCCCATTGACCCACTGGTGTGTCCGCTAGATGGTATTCCACCCTACTCTACTAGATCAAACACAAGAGGATAGCTCTCCGACCCGTTCACTAAAGAACAAGTTCGAAGGATTAATTCAGGTCGACCATCAGAGTTTAATGTGGACAACAAGGGAATGTTGTGGTGGCAAAATTGAATTTGTGTGCTGAACGACCTCCAGATTAGAGAAACCATCCTACGTGAAGCCCATGAAACCCCCATACACCATTAATCCAGGTGGCACAAAGATGTATAAGAATTTAAGAGAAAACTTCTAGTGGGAAAATATGAAAAGGGAGATTGCTGAGTACGTAGGTCAGTGTGATACATGTCAAAAGGTCAAGGCTGAGCATCAATACCCAGTCTTACTGCTAGGACCACTAGAAATTCCTGGTTGAAAGTGGGAGGACATTTGTGTGGACTTTATAACTAGCCTGCCCCTAACACTCAAAATGAAAGATGCAATCTGGATCATATTAGACCGCCTCACCAAATCAACCCACTTCATCACCCCAACAAAAAAAATATTTATTTGACAAATTAGCTTAACTGTATCTGGAAAGGATAGTCTCTTTGCACGGAGTGCCAAAACCATCACATCAGATAGGGGATCCGTGTTCACCTCTGGTTTCTAAAAAAGCTTATGCACTACCTTAGGCACTAAACTCAACTTTAGCATAACCTATCACCCACAAACAGATGGACAGACTTGGCGAGTAAACCAAATTCTAGAGGATATGTTGAGAGCCTACGTATCAAATTTTGGAGACACATGGGATAAATATCTGGCCTTGGGAGAGTTCGCATACAACAATAGCTACCAATCCAGTATCCAAATGGCCCCGTACGAAGCCCTCTATGGTAGAAAGTGCAGATCACCCATCTATTGGTATGAAGTTGGGGAAAGACCTGTATTAGGACCTGAACTCATACAGGTGAACAACAAGAAGATACAAATATTTCGAGGAAGTCTTAAGGATTCCCAAAGTAGGCAAAAGAGCTACACAAACCAGCGTAGGCGAGGCCTAAAATTGAAAGATGGGGATTACGTATACTTGAAGGTATCACCAATGTGCAGGGTTCACCAATTCAGATTAAAAGGGAAATTGAGTCCACGATATGTGGGACCATTTCAGATTTTAGAGCATAAAGGTGCCTTAGTGTATCAACTGGAATTACTAAGTCAGTTGTCCAGAATATACAATGTATTTCATATTTCCCAACTTAGAAAATGTCTGCGGGAGCCCTCACAACAATTGACCAGCCTTCATATACCACTACAGGACAATCTCACCTACGAAGAGCATCCAATAAAGATCTTAGAAATAGAAGATCGATAGCTACAGATCCGCACAATACATTTCTGCAAGGTACTATGGAAGAACCGCTCCATCCGTGAAGCCACATGGGAGAACGAGGAGCTACGTGAAGCTTACCCCAACCTATTCAAGTGAGAAACTGATTTCAGGGACGAAATCTTCCTAAGGGGGAGGCTGAAAAACCCTAAAGCTTAATTAACTCTAAACAGTGCAATTAACATCATTCCATAATTATGCAGACATTTACAACCCAAGTGAATTACAATAATTAATTACAAGAATTGGCTTTGGGCCCTCCTAAATAAAATAAAAACATTATCATAATGCTTGATAAATTGCAAGAATCCTAGGAAAATATTAAAACTTAAATTAGTGCGTGGCCGAAAATTTCATTAAAACAAAATTAAATAAATTGTGTTGCATCCTTGCCTTGCCTTGCTTTTCCCGTGTACTGTTTGACGAATAGAACCTCCAAAACTAGCCACAATCCCTAGCCCATGATTTTTCTTTTGCAATTGGAGAGTGGGTAAAAAGAATAATCAAAGGGAGAACAAAAAGGGAGTAAAGAAAATCCACCATCAGAACCCTCTGACTATAGAAAGTCAACTAGAGTGGCGTTCATCGAGATTCCCAGACCATCTTGGGCCAGTCAATGCCTCTCACTATAAGTAGGCTTCATCATTTGATACCTAGAAAATCTAACACCCATATTTTTATAGACTTACCTTAGCCACAGAAAATTTAGCACAATGTACAACCCACATTTTAGACCAATCGTGCATAAGACCCAAGACACAAATGGAGATAAGGTGAGGGCATTTTGGTCATGAATAGTACAAGAGAGAGGAAAGCAACCAAATGCTTCTCCTTCTTAAGCCCCAGTTCTTTTCCCTCACCATTGCCCACTTCATTCTCCTCACAGCCGCAAGAAGCCACCAGCACACCACCAGCAATCAAGGCCAAGGAACCCCGGCCATTGCTTCTAAGGCCAGAGAGCCATTCCCAAACCAAGCAGCCCACATAGAGAGAGAGGCAAGGATAGGAGAGCCAAAAGACAGGAGGCAAGGGAGTAGAGGAAGCCGTAGGAGAGTGTAGACCACAAGGGACTCAGTGGGCCAACCGTGACTGCAAGGCGATGACTTTGGCAACGACAAGGGGAACACCGTCCATGTCTTCACCCATGTGAGGACTGCACCATGACTGTCTCTAGCATCCTTGCATTCCAAGCTCGACACAAGTGGCCCACATTCCCTATCATCCCCTTTTGGTCCCAAGCAAAGCACAACACACGACACACACCACACCTCAACACGATTGGTTAGGCAAGGTAGCCGAGAAAGAAAGGAGACCACCTTACCAAACCGGTGGCTACCACACTACTGGTGACAAACCGTAGAGCCACGTATGCCCTCAAATAAGGAGAGCATTGTAACATCCTGATTTTCAAAGCCTTTTTGAAGCTTTTAAAATAAAATTCACCATTTGAATTTTTCTGGAATTAATTAAAGCTTAATTGGAATTTTATTAAATAAAAGGATTTAATATGATTAAGTTAAACATTAACATGTGCCAAAAATATTTTATTTGAGTTCCTTGAGCCTCAAGGGCTTTTATGGAATTTTGTCTGAATTTTTCTGGATTTATTTGCTATTTTTCTAGAGCTCCAAAGCATTTAAATGAATTTCTGGAAAAAGAAAAAGAAAAGAAATCCTAAACCGGCCAGTGGACCGAAACCCACCAGCCGGCCGGCCCAGCTCGCCCGCGCCACCGACAGGTGGGGCCTACCTATCAGGCGCATCGTCCCCGACCGGGACTCCGTCTCCGAGTCCGGCTCGAACCCGCTCCGCCGCCTTCCTTTCCCGCCGCCGTCTTCGCCCCGGACTCCGCGCTTGCCGTGGATTCGCCCCCGCCGCCCGGGTATAAAAGGGGCCCCGACCCCGAGGTCCTCCTCATCCCGCAGCCGCCGCCCTCGCCGCCGCTAGCCTCCGAGCGCCTCGCGCCCCGCCGTCGGAGCCGCTGTCTGCGCCGACGACGTTGTCTCGCCGCCGGTGAGCTCCCGCCGCCGTCCCAGTCGCCGCCGTCCTGAGCAGCCGCCGCACCCCGCCGCCCGGCCGTCCCGCCCCGCGCTCTGCGCCGCCAGCGGAACCGCGCTCGCGCCGCGACGCCTCGGTCCCCGCACCCGCGTGCGTCACCGCTGACGCCAGCCGCGCCTGCCGCTTCGCCTTCCCGTGCGCCTGGTCCCCCGTACGTCGAGCCGCTGGCAAGCCGGGCCCACTGGACAGCCGTACGAGCCGTAGACCCGTGCGCCATTAGCCGCGTCAGCCGCCACGCAAGTCAGCCACGTCAGCCCTAGGGCCCAGTCAGCAGATGCGTCAGCAAGCCCAGTCAGCCCGTACTGTGCCGTGCGCCGAGTCCACCGTAGACTCAGCTCTCCATGCGCCCGGTCCACATCACAGTGCAATTTCTTAATTTCCCCGATTTTCTGTAGATCCAATTTTTCAAGAGCCCGTTCTCCCTCGTCCTAGCTCCGATTGACCCGATTCTTTTTCCTAAATTCATCTAAAATTGAGCTCTTCCTTTTGGTCCATGTTTGGAAGTTTTTAGAGTTCATTTGAATTTTATTTGACCTTGTTTTGTGTTTTCGTTCCGTTTTCTCTCTCGTTAGATCACGTTTTCGAAGGAGTCGAAGCAGGGTTTGAAGATCAAGATCCGTCAACTGAGCAAGGCCAAGGCAAGTCATGTCCTTTGATCATGTTGAACCCAGTTTTCAAATCTATTATGTATTATGTTGTTTTAAATTATCATGCATTGCTACTTTATTATAAAACCCTTGTATTGGTAGTTAATGACCTAATTGATTATTCCTCCTTGATAATTTGAATGCCCTGATTCCATTGACACCTTAGGATTGGGAATTATTTAGTGATACAATAATAGTTGTCACATGGGGTTACGTTTAATTGCTTAGCCACGCTTATTATTAGTACGTTGGGTCTATCATCACATGTGGTTAATTAATCTTGACTTAATGGTATACTTGAACGTGGTGGTTCACCACAGTTATAAAATTTGTTTGCCATGGCATGGGTGGTGTCATGGGCATTGGTGACACAAAATTGGTTTTCACTTGGGCGATTGATCGTGCAGTAAAGGGGGTGCGAGAGGCACATGGGATGTGGATGTTTCGCCTGAGTAAATTTAAGGACTTAACTTTGTGCGCCATTGATCTGAGCTTTATCGTGCAAACCACATGTCTAGTATGGGATAGACCTGGCATAATAATTTGTGAAGTCTCCACTTTGGTTTTACTACTAAAGTTGTTGTGGCGCAAGAGGGGGCAATTATCGACTAGGGATTTACCCTACTCGACGGCGAATCCTTAGCGAGTAGGATCAGGTGGAGATGAATCATTGTAAAAGCCTTGTTGTGATTATCTTTAACGTGAGGATTTTCACATCGTGTGGGTACAGTTGTGCAACCTCTGCAGAGTGTAAAACTATTCGAATAGCCGAGTCCTCGGTCATGGACAATGCTCGGTGATTTCACACGAGGGGTAGAGTTTTCATAAAAACTTGGTTGGGCTAAGTTGGGAAGTGAATGGTTAGTTCACGGGTGTTCATTTCATGGATCTTGGTTCATGGTGGATCCCTTGGGTGAATGGTCAGTTCACTTGTGGTTGGTCTTAATTCCTTTGGTTACTTATTTATTATCATTTACAAAGCTTGCTTTTCAATCTACTTATTGTATTTACTTTAAATTGTTGCTTTCTGCAAAATTAACCTTTCAGCCATCCATTGTTAAGCCTTGCATATTATATTGCATCTTTGTTACAAACGACTTGCTGAGTACTCTATGTACTCACGGCTTTATGCCCCTGTTGCTCAGTTGAGGAGGAGGAGAATCACCAGCAGGAGGTTCCAAAAGGAGAGTACTCCGACGTCTTCGCGGATTAGGCTTCGCTCTCCACTCGATAGCCTGTGGGCGTGTCGATTGGCTGCTGCGCTTTCTTTTGGATTTCCGCTGCTAGTTTTTGTTAAGCCCTTCGGGCTAGTCTATTGTAAGCTTGACCATAAGGTCGTACTCTGATGATTATTAATAATATTTGAGTCTTTTCTTAGTGAATCGATCTTTGTTTTTACTGTGTGCACTAGCGTGATCCTGGACTAGTGCAGAATACACAGGAGAGTCCGGATTTGCATATTCGGGTCTCTACAAGCATGCTCCCTAGCGCAAAACTACCTTTACCGAGTCCTGTCACCATAGCATCCATAGGTTCTCCCAAAACTGGGTGCAATAAAAAAGATAGAAGCATATAAAAAAATAATAACTAAAGCAAAATGCATAAAAATAACAAGGGGAAAAGGGGGTTGAACAGTCCTAGTGAGGAAGCCGCGTAGAGGTGAGCCGTTGAACTATAGCTAGCACCACCAAGGCCTTAGCTAAGCCTACTCTATAGCCACCCCAAAAATCAGTGGTGGCCTCTATGGGGCTGGAAGTGCCAGCCGAGGAGGTCAGAGGAGCCGAGGAAGCCAGAGGTGCTGAGGTAGCCATAGATCTAATAAGGAGAGGCCGAGATAGCCATAGATGCAATAAGGAGAGATTGAGGTAGCCATAGATCTTGCGAGGAGAGGCTGAGGTAGCCATAGATGGGGTGAGAAGAGACCTGAGGGGCCGTGCATCAACCAAATCTGGGCCAAGAGAAGGTAGGTCAGCCGAACCCAAGCCCAGAGAAGGCGCTGGACCATGGAAGAAGAGTCGGGAGCAAGCAGTGGTGGCTAGATTGGAGAGGTGAGTGAGGAGCTAGGGAGAAAGAAAGAGGGAGAGGGAAAGGCATCGGTGTGAAGCCGAGTGCGTGTGTGAGTGCTGAGTGCGTGTAATGTTAAGCTGTGTGTAGAGTGGGCCATGTGTGAGTGGTGTGCATGCGTGGGCTGAGCTGTGGTGTGGCTAGGCCGTGCATGCGTTAATGGGCCATGAGTGCATGGGCAGTGCATGGTGAGGGTGTAGAGCGAGTGGGACGAATAGGTCACATGAATAGTAAACCAAAGAGGAAGAGAAAGGAAAAGCCCCATAGAAATGTTGATTTTCCAAGTAGACCCAAAAAAATTTGTGGTAGATGAAATCGGATAGTAATCCACCAAAATGGGGGAAATGACCTCCTAAAATCTATAAAGGTCCTAATTAAAATATTTTCTCAAGTCGCACATCTACCTGTTAAATGCAGAAGGCGAATTAGCTCAGGATGAGATAGCAACCCTAGTCACAGTTGACATCAACACTTACTACTACTACGTAGGCAGGCTTGTCCTTTGATCACAAATCTAGTTATATTAAATGTACAAATTACATTTTGTATCATTTACCACATACATGCATTAAACTTTATTTCAAAGCCAAATCGGTTAAAAGAGATGAGACATGAGAAAAGAGAGCAGTTAAGTTGAGAGGAGCAGCTGGGCTGCAAGAGGATTTAATAGGATGGTAAAGGGTACCCTGGACAAGAAAAACAGGGCTAGAGGGACCCTTTATATATGGATAGAACATAAGGACCAACAAAACTCTCACTTAAAAAGGGGGCTGTATTTAAGTGCTAGTCAATTTTCCATTTTCAATGGGCAGAAAATGCTACCCTATTACATTATTATCCTATCCACAATGAGTAAGTATTATAAGTGTGAGTGGTGATGGAGGAGCTCTGGACCGGTAGCGCAAATCCGGATGTGAGTGGTTCCCAGGCGCATATATTAGCATAGGTGGAGTGTTGGGTGAAGGATAGCTGGCCCAACCAACACTATTTGAAGTCAGTGGATGCCACGTGAGCATCTCGAGACACTGGTGGAAAATATATGAGTGGAGATTTAAATAATGTAACTTGAAAATTGCTTTGTACTCTGGACTTGACACCACACCCAAGGAAATGCGGGATACCTAGTTTCATGAGGGCTCATAGTAGCTATGGGTACAGTGGCACAAGCTTGCACGATGCACAATAAAATTATGAATTCATGCCTATCTCCTGGATTGGAGGCTATGAAGGTCACTAGGGATCTTTCTTCTTATCGAGTGAAAAGTAGTGCTTTCTTAAAGTAAAACTTGCCACTTAATTTGATAAAGTTGTTTCTAAAATCAAATATGAGTTAGAAAATGTGATGATGAACAGAGATGAGTCATACAATGTATCTTGCTATTAATGCTTGCTGAGTACACTAGTACTCACCCTTACTATTATCTTCCTTTGTTAGAGCCTAGTCTGACCGGGGATTACCCTAAGTGGGATAAAGGGCTCGCAGGCACCGACGAGGCCGCAAGGAACGAGGGCAATTGTTATGAGAACCAGAGTGAGGTGGACACCCTATATGGTGGTTGCGATGAGTAGGCGTCATGCTGAGCAGAGCAGGCGAGCGAGGGGGTATATGTCCCACACCTTCTCTACTCAAATAATTGTATTAAAGACCATAGCTATACATGGCAGTTGTTGTATTAAAGAGGCAGTATCTACATTATTGTTCTGCAAGGTGACTCTAGTAAAGACTTATTATTCATTGGAGCAGTGTTCTACTGATCAAATGACTAATAATCCATTACTTACATGTGATTATCCTTAGGATAATGACATGGGGTGTCGCATGTTCCATGGAGGTCGGTCGGCCTGCCAAGGCAGCCGCCCACCATGGCCCAGGAGGTGGTTTGCTGGGCTACACAATGGCCCAGAGAGTTTTGTATCATTGTTAGTGGCTCACAGGGAGCTGGTTTCTCTTGGGTGCCATGCATGTGCATTTGTTCATAGTTCTGGAACTAGTTCACATACTGGAGGTACGTATGAAAAACTTATAACCCTCATACTTAGACCTTCGGTTTATGTTAAAATACTCATGTACACTATGTATAATGCTTGGTGCATAAACCAGAATTTTTGGCACATACGGTACTGTTTGATCCTGTATTTACAAAAATGTCAGTATGCTCATGACAATAGCAAAAATATCAGTTTTACTGCCCAGCCACTAGGCAGCGACGCCGTAGAGCTAACATGTACCACCTAGAGCCCAACCACTGTACAGCAGGCAACCTACCACCTGGCCACCGGTCTCCAGGTGATTAGCACTCCATTAGCACTTCCTAATTACCTTGTTAGGCATGCTCTAACGGCCTGTGGCCCAGCCACCAGGCGGTAGGCCTTCGCACCGTGCGGCCGAGCCTTTCCTTTGCTTTGTTTAATATGCATGCAAATGAATGGATTGAGCCATAGGGCATTTGGCTCACATAGAAATTAAGTGTTCATGCAAACGCGACAAGGGAACAAACCACTGAAAGGGAGGTTTGTGCCATGTCCGTCTTCCTGCACGCAGCTCACTTCTGCCATTATCGGTGCTTCACTGCACTCCCGCTTGCGCTATAAATTGTGAGCTCTCTTGCAATTGCTCTCGCAGTCTCTCTTTCACAATCTCTCTCGTAGTCACTCTTGGAGTATCACAATTCTTCGCAGTCGGTTAGCAGTCGTATCAGCAGGTACTTCCTGTGTAATACATACATACATATGTATGTATCTGTGTGTATTTATGTAAAAAAATTTCATCGTAATGTTTAATTTGTTGTATTGTACTGCCATTATATATATTTATTTCATCATAATTTTTATGTAGTATTGTACTACCATGAAATAAATATTTATTTATTTGTAGTAATGTACTACTATGAAATAAATATTTATGCAATTATTTATTTCATCGTAATTTTTAATGTGTAGTATTATACTACCATTATATATATTTATGTACATATATGTATATATACTTGTAAATATTTATGTATATACATGTATATATATGTATATATATGTATACGTATGCATGTATGTTTGTATGCATATATGTATGTATTATTTATTTCATCAGAAATTTTAATTAGTAGTATTTTATTGTTGTTATCAATCTTTGCACTAATATTTTATCTATCTCATTTGTTAAACGGTATGTCTTTACTGGAGCTTCTCAAACAGTTCTATGATGAGAACCACCGGTGCCACTCATGGATGACGGGTGACGCGGACAGCCATCTGCCCTTCAAGCTGAGGGGAGGAAGGGATCATTGGGAGCTGGACGATCGCTACATTCCAATCTTGTAGGCCATAGGCTTGTTGCCCTTTGCGAGACTGATATCCATTGGACGCCAGTTCACCCTCGACGGCTGCCTGTTCGTCACACTAGTGGACAGGTGGAGGCCCGAGATGCACACATTCCACTTTCGATGAGGGTCAGATGATGGTCACTCTTTACGACATCTCATTCTTGACTGGTCTTCCTCTCTGGGGTGACGTACTTGTTCCAGCCTTGCACCGGTGGACGGCAGGATAGGCTGGCGTATCGGTTCGGCCTGGCTGTCCCAGAGGGATCTCGTGGTCTCCCGCACTTGGCTAAAGCATTTCAGTATGTACCCGTAGGACACACCGGTCATGCTTCGTTGTGTACTTTATTCAACTCTTTGGTTGGAGTATGTTTCCAGCCACACACGACGATATTTACAACCCTGTGTTCATTTGCCTCGTCGAGTCTTTGGTTAATGAGATGGTTGGGGCGATGCCTCGGTACAGTTGGGGATCAACCATCCTATGCACCACATATTGGGGGTTGTGTGATGCTTGCTAGCGTGGCACTAGTGATTCCCCCAACCTGGCCGTCTGCTACGTGCTCCTATAGCTATGGAGTTGGGAACACTTCCTTGTCAGGCATCTAGCCATCTTGAGGCCAGTGCACCCGTTCGGTGAGTTCACTAAGTAGATAGATAGGCCCACTATGGGCTTCTTGTAGATTGGTGCCCGTCTACGCTGGGCCAAGGATAGATTGTCGAGGTGTTACTTGTTGTGGCACAATGAGTTTGAGTCATTGCACGACAGTGACATCATCTGGAATCCATGGACTCTAGAGTTCATGATGAGTGTAGTGCCGCACGGGCTATCCGCACAATGCCTGCAGGTAGGGGTGCAAACGAAGCGGATACGGACAGATACTGCTCATCCTGTATCCTTTTCCACATTTTTTGTCGGAGTCGGATATGGATAGTGCCGGATACGAATACAAATGCGGATATTCTTGGTCACGTATACGGAGCGAATACATGTCGCTCCGAATACGGTTAGTTTATATCACGAATATTTGATCGGATAATACGCGAAAGAAAATTTCATATGGTGACAGGGACAAGTTAAGGAACTAGTAAATTCTAGCTAGCAAAACAACAAGTAAATGATAGAGACTAGAAACAAGTAGTAGCTAACTAGCTACATGTCACATGGTTCAAAAGTACGAATTGCCCATAACCAAGTAGTCAAGTACATCACTAGTTCATTTAACTTCGTTACATTTAGTAAATGATTCCATAAGGCCTTCGTGCCCCTTAAGGTCTCACATCGAGCTTTGTGAGGACATTTATTGTATTGCACCAAAAGTTATTTCTCTTTCCACCATTTTTTGTGTCAACAGTCACTGTGTATTTGATATAGTGGTCCCAAACCTTCGAGGTACACTTCTTCTTCTTCTTCTTAGCAGGCTCAACTTCTCCGATGCAAGTCACAATCCTAGTAATAACCATATGCTTATTGCTTAACATAGATTTTCAATCAGAAAGCATTCTATTTCTTACTAACAAGCGTAGAGTGTAAAGGAGAAACTATCTGGTAACTATCCGGAAAAAAACCTGGATAGTTCTGTATCCGTTGGATAATGCTTTTTCCTAATCCGTTTCCGTATCCGAGAAAAAAATATCTGACTCCATTTCCGTATCTGACAAAACCTTCGGATATCAAAAAATTTGCTTCGAATTGTATCCGAATTAAACCGGACGGATAAACGGTCGGGAAATATCCGCTCCATTTGCACCCCTACCTGCAGGACCCGTAGCTATGGGCGATAACCTGCCATCTGGTGTTCTCGTACATGATGGAGGCTTATGCACCACAACATGTAATGTGATAGTTTGGTTTGTACCAGGTTGTCCCCTTCGGATGGCACGTTCCTACCGCGAGCCCTACACCAATGAGTCAAACTCCATCCGAATAGTATTTGCACTTTGTATGTCTTCCTTTATAACATCGATGATTCCGAAAATGCAGGAAATTGTGGGCAGGTTGGCATGGTACGAACTAGCAGCCATTGCAGCAGGAGTGGACGACAGCATGGATGGACAGGGCGCAGCTAGATGTCATAATGACGTACCTACAGTGTCCATGCAACATTCGGACTTACGATGAGTACCTATAATGGTATGTACCCCGGTCGTGTAGCAGACTCACCGTTCCTCCACTAGATCACCCAGAGCAGGTCATGCATGAAGACAGTCTGCTATGTTCGATCGATCGCAATAGCACTTCGCGGCACCATGACACCGTAATACAGTTGCAAATTCTGATTGTTTCATTTGTGAAATTCATTCTAATCATTATTAAACTTGTTTCATATGTCACTTCAGTTGGAGTGGGTTCAGCACATCGCAAGCGTGTCTGAAATTGCCATGAGCAGCCTAGACACACCATTGGCTTTGCACAAAATTTTCAAGTACATCCTATCATGGGCCAAAAAATAATAGACAACCTGACCTGCAGCCGATCGACGGACCACACCACGTGCATCAACCACCCAGCGGGGGCACCTTACTCACCCACCAGGTCATCGCGATCTAGCGAGTCCGACTAGCCATCATGACCTACTGAGTCTGGCTGGCATCATTGTACTACCTGTCGATCATTTGCTAACATCGTGGCATTCTCGCGCCACACGTCCATCATTGAGATGCATCACTTCTACCCTCTTTACACCCTACATAGACTACAGCTCCCTGTTGGTCATCTTCGCTACACATCCGGGAGGTACGAGATTCGTATTCTACATATGGAATATTTGTTGTGATTAACATCGTTCTATCTTGCAGCCTTCAATTCAACGTGGGGGTGACGGTCAATCCACCGATGATGACACGGGCCTCCCAGCTACTTCCAAGGAGGGGTACACAGTGCCAGGGTTTGCAACGTATACAGGGCAGAGCTCATCGTTCACGCCATACGCAGTGTTTGGAGACTTCGGTGGGTGGAGCTCCTCCAGCATTGCTACACGGGCCTCCCAGCTACTTCCAAGGAGGGGTACACAGTGCCAGGGTTTGCAACGTATACAGGGCAGAGCTCATCGTTCACGTCATACGCAGTGTTTGGAGACTTCGGTGGGTGGAGCTCCTCCAGCATTGCTACCACACCGTACGGTGAAGGCCACGACTCCTCTACACATCGGGGGGCATTCCTAGAGTCCTTTGTTCACTACTTCATCTCTGGCGGTCCCCCGATTCAGCATATCTCAGCAGGTGCACATCAACCCTTACCACCATACACTATCTGGTGTACCTCAGCCTACTGCACCACCACCGGCCACTCAACAAATGAAACGGTCTCTATACCTCCTCCGAACCAACACACAAGCTCCAGACCAGCTCACGTACCCCATGAGACATGCTCAACAATGAAAAACAAGGCCACATACGCGGAGGCAGACGTGGTGAGGAGATAGCAGTCGCTCAGATGAGTAAACCATATCTCATCCCGTGTGTATATATACTACTTGAGTAATTAAATAAAAGATTCCACAATTAAGTCCATTGATATAATTTTCGATCTCATTTCCTATATTTAGAAATTCCTTCAAATAGTTTATGTAAATGAATTTTTGAGTAAAATTCATAATGAAAAAAATTATGAGCAAATTATACAATGATCTATGCTACCTCAGGAAGCTCCACGAAAAATTTCATAATTTTTTGTGCTTATTTGCTATATCTACATAATTCTACGAGCAGTGCATGTTAAATTTTCTAATCATGCAATTAAAATAATTAATTGCGGTGCTAATCACCTGGAGCCCGACCACTGGGCACTAGGTTGCCTGCCACACGGTGGTTGGGCAGCAGGTGAGACATGTCAGTTGCACGTCGTCGCCACTTGTTGATCGGGTGGTCTATTATTTTTGCTAATATCTCGTGTATACTGCTATTTTTATAAAAATGGGTTCAAACAGTACCATATGTGCCAAAAATCCTATAAACCAGAATGAATGATGACTAATACATACACACCGCACGCTTAGAAGAAGTAGACATCTTGGAATTTTGGTCAATTTTGGCATTGTTTGTCAAGCAAATACCAAATTTAGCCCCCGATCACCGTAATTCCATTTCTAGCCCCTCCCCGAGCGCGGGACTCCGCGAGTGTGACGCATGTCTAGTGGTGCAGTCCGGGAGCGCACCACTGCAATCATGCGGTCTGGGACTGCACCACTCCATGTCATAAGGTGAGGGAGCACACGATTTGCACTGTAGCATAATCATGCGGTCGGGGAGCGCACGATTTGAACTGTACCATGATCGTGTGGTCGAGGAGCGCACGATGCTACAGTGCATCGTGTGGTCGGGGAACACATGATGCTATAGTCAGGAAAATTTCCTGCTGCCCGACATGGTCTGTGTTCTGCGTTTCTTGGTGCAATGATCCCCCGTGATAAATGCAAATTTTCTATTTATTCACGGAAGAAACATATTGAAAATGTTTTTGTAATAATTTTTAGATACAGGAAATTAGGTTTAAAAATTATGATTTTGTGTGGAGTCTTGTTTACTCTCTTGTGTAACTTGTTTGGTAATTGTAAACTTTAAGAATTGTCATTCGTAATTTATTTATGTGTAGAGTCTGCACGAATTTTGTAATATAAAAAATGAGGTGCAAAATATTTTAAAATATATTTTAAAAACTCCATACGCAGTGTAGATAATACATATAGGAAATCTTTTCTTACATTGTTATTTCGTCGAAATAAAAGGGTGGACAATGTAGGTAGGCTGGTCTATTTGTGATTTTCGTAGATTATCAACGGTATGAAATCTGTTAGACTGGTAATAACATATTACGATCGACGTATGTTGTTATAGTGCGAAAATTTTTTGGATGAATTTTCTTTGGACGATTGAGGAATTAACGACTTGTAAGTACGAAGGTAAGTAAAAAGTGTGATGTAACAATTAATCCATTTGTGATTTTGTTGCACTGTGAATGGTAAAAAATATGTTAGATTCACAATAGCATGTTGCGATCGTCGTATGTTGTTTTAGTGCAAGGAATTTCATGAAAATTTTTGTGAGGATAACTGGGATGGAATGATTGCTAATTACTAAGGTAAGTGATATTGAGCACATGAAGAATTGAATGCGAAAAGACGATGAAATTTGATGTTGTGAATTAAAATAGACTTTATAATAAATATGGGAATAACACGGCGCACAGGATTTGATTACGTGCATAAGAAACAACATCATGCACGATGCAAAAAATTGACATACTCCTACAATACATATGCGCCTTCTTGGTGTGGAAATAAATTCAATATTCAGGGGACTAGTGTGGAACGGTCTGACCTACTGCATGGACCAGGGCCATTTTCCCTTTTTTGCGAGCTCGGCATTGAAATCCTCGGATGCCTTTTTGGCCTTGACCGCCATTTCCTTTTTCTCATGCTTCCTGTCATGAGCCTCGCACTCCCTCGTGTGCACCTCGAGATGAGCAAAAAGGAAATGGCAGTGCTCCTCCTCCCAGATCTCGTACACCCTTTTGATATTCCACTCCTCGTAGTCGAGGGTCACTAGTCATGTGGGTGGATCTCTAGGTCGATTCATTTATGGTAGCCACATAGCAGTTCCAGGGACTACGGGTAGATGAGAGAGGTTGTTATTGCATACTTTAAATGATAAATAGTAGGGAACACACTGTAAGTGGTCTTTACCAGCTGCCGATAGCTGATTGTGTCCAGACGATGGTCAGGATAGTCACATGAGTAGTTCACACAACCCTAGTAACGCAAGCCTAGGCTGAGCAGCTTCTTAGACTTGAAGAATTTGCATGGATATCTGCACCAACAGAGGGGTGGCGTCTCCCCCTTGGACAGGTGTTGTGGTAAACGTTTGGTTGGAACATTCAGGATGGACATGCTCCTACAGGGGGAGTCATTAGGGGGTGTGACCTCCTGGCATGCTCCGCTTGTTCGATTCGGGCCGCAGTAGCCCTTGCTTGTTCATCACAGGCCGTAGTAAACCTTGCTAGGTCACGGGTCTCCTCTCATTGCTGCATCATCTTGTCCCATTGGTTCTTCTGCCTCTTGTCCATCCTGACATGGTGAAGGAAGCTCTGGTGTAGTGTTGGGTTGTGTAGTATTCTCTTCTAGATCTATTCCACCTCATTTTATAAACCAAAGGGTTAGCATGATGTGATTTATTTCATGTGAGTAGCCTGCGGGGTAAAGTGTTGCGTTGTCTTTTTGAAAAGTACCTAGCGAGGCAGAGTGTTTTCATTGCACACGTCTTCTCACTGCACAAAGCTACCCCCGTTTGGTCTTGTCACTGTATAAAGCTGACCCTTTGGTCTTGTCGCTGCACAAAGATGCCCCTGTTTGGTCTTGTCACTGCGTAAAGCTGCCCCTTTGGTTTTGTCACCATGCAAAGTTGCCCCCTTTGGACTTGTCACTGCACAAAGCTGCTACTTCTTGTATTTTTGAAAAGTACCTGGTGAGCCAGAGTGCTTTCATTGCGCAAGGTGCCCCCATCTGGTCTTCTCACTGTGCAAAGGTACCCCTGTCTGGTCTTGTTACTGTGTAAAGCTGCCCCTTTGGTCTTGTTGCTGCGTAAAGCTACCCCCATCTAGTCTTGTCACTATGTAAAGCTGCCCCTTTGGTCTTGTCACTACGTAAAGATACCCTATCTGGACTTGTCACTATGCAAAGCTGCCCCTATGGTCTTGTGACTGCGCAAAGCTGCCGCATCTTGTCTTTCTGAAACGTACCTGGTGAGGAGAGTGTTTTCATTACACATGTCTGGTCTTCTCACTGCATAAAGCTACTCCCGTCTAGTCTTGTCACAACGTAAAGCTGCCCCTTTGGTTTTATTGCTGCGCAAAGCTACCTCGTCTGGTCTTGTCACTGCGTAAAGCTGCCCCTTTGGTCTTGTCACTGCGCAAAGATGCCCCCGTCTGGACTTGTCACTGTGCAAAGCTGCCTCTTTGGTCTTATCACTGCGCAAAGCTAACGCATCTTGTCTTCTCACTGTGCAAAGTTGCACCCTATTCTTATTCTAATCACTGTGTAAAGCTACCCCGTCTGGTCTGGTTACTGCTCAAAGTTGTCTCATTTGCTATAAAATACATGACCCACCCATGAAAGTAGGAACACTCAACCCTGTGAACCGTACGAAGAACTATCTTCTCCGTCATAAAACAACATACCATGGCGGATGCCGAGGGCCCAGTCGGAGCAGGGTCACCAAAGGAAAACCTTCCTGTGAAAAGGAGGGAGGACATCGGTCCTAACACCTCTTGATGCCAAACAGGCATGGTCAACCAGTATGGCAAAAATGCAGACACAAGAAGGACGCAATCGTGTAGGTCGTGGAAGGCCATTCCGATAACAGGCGACGTTTCTTTCGATGCCCACACTCCAAGGCACAAATTGCTAATAGTATATTTTTCCTTACTACTAATAGAGCCTCCATGTTAACCGTCCTTTCCAGCAGATGGCGAAATGCGATTTTGTCCGCTGGATCGATCCTCCACATGAATACATTGTGGGAGCGAATCTTAGAGTTGGAGGCGTGAATCGACACTCTCAATGAGGAGAACAATGACATCTACAACAGTTGCAGTTCATGAGGAGCAACGAGGAGGTCGTCAACATAGGAAGTTCGTATGATCCCACATGCTGCTGCGTGAACCCTAGCTGCATATTTGTGTGCTACTACAACGACTGCCAGCCACGTCCAAGGCGCCCCCTTCCGGAACACTCCATGTGGGTAGTGTGAGGCACCTTCTACTAGTAGGCATGCATCGTTCTGATAGACTGGAGAGAATGATTAACTTAATGTTGTGTGATATTTTCTTTCTTGTGTTCGTTGTTGTGTTCAAGGTGTAGTGTTGGGAGTGTTGTTTTCATTCGCTTTTACCTGTAGTACTTTGTATGATTTATGTATGTACAATGCATATCTTATTTGTTGTTGCCAGTGCTTAACTCTGTCTCATTTGGTGTTGTCAGTGTGTAAGGCTACCACGAACTTCAACTATGTATAGTCATTCGTAGTGATCATTACCTGCCTTCCATTATGGATGGAAAAATACAATTTTGCCCTCGCACTAAGGCTATAAGAGGGAGCCATTCCTCACCTACTCTCCTGCATTGTTCTCCCTCACCTCGTGAATTATTTGTTCCCAATCTTTATACCTTGCTTTGGTGCTCACTCCACCGGACGTTGATATGAGTCAACTCAGCGCTTATGAGACGTAAGACCTCACAGATGGCCGCGAATCCTGGGTGGCACTACTACAAGTGCCTCTTTCACTCGGTGAGTCAACTTGTTTTGGGTTGGTTCAAATTATTAAGGTATGTTATAAAATCTTTTTCTCATCGAATTGCAGGAAGTCCTAGGTGGTTGCGGATTCTGGGTGTGGGAGGATGAAATGGGCACCATGCCCAACATTGTTCCACATGAGAGAGTTGTCATGGGGGTAGTGACCCCGTGGAGATGCAGCATTGTTTCGATAGACTAGAGTGGAAGATTAATTTGATGTTATGCGTTATTTTCTTTCTTGTGTTTATTGTTATCGTGAAGGTGTAGTGCTCGAAGTGCTATTTCCATTCGCGTTGGTACCTGCGGTACTTTGTATGATATATATATATATATATATATATATATATATATATATATATATATATATATATATATATATATATATATATATATATATATATATATATATATATATATATATATATATATATATATATATATATATCTGTGTGTGTGTGTAATACAAGTTGTTACCTACAATGCCCACATGCGTACGTACTCATCGTATTTGAATGATGCCATTTTTATTGGTAAGAGAATTTTGGAAGCACATACCAATGAGAAGATTATTATTTGCACAAGGTGGCGTTAATATGCATTACACATACATACATCATACAAAGGAGTGTAGATAACAACGCGATGGTACGAAAGTCGGAATACGTGAACTCATTGTGCATCTGGCCGCCGCTTCCTCTAACGGCGTATGTGATCGTCGAAGAAGGTGAACCTATGAGGGGAATGTGGTGTGTCTCGAAGGTTGTATTGTTAGGCCTGCGTCTAAGGCGGTGCTGCAGAGAACTCTATGGAGAGTTGTGACGGATGGCCAAAAATGGAGGTCGGCCATTCGGTCGAGGAGGGGTCTACATTCTGCTCAGATGGTACAACTAGGTTAGGCCATATGTTGCAATGTTTGTAATCCATAGTACTATTGTAAGGCATGTACCTGGGGAGTCCGTAGTGCAGACGACGGATCCTGGCCTTCGTGTTCGAGTTGCTCTGTGCAAACCTGCATTTTTTTTATGATGCGTTTGTACGTTGAAGCGAACACACATGTTCTGTGTGCTACGTTACAGCGTACCACTGTATGCGGCTGTGTGAATGATGATCATGTAGGCAAATCATGCATGTACTCCTGCACGGTGTATCCTACGTACATCTGGCCAAACCACTCATGCCGCTCATGCAGACCAGACTGAACGCCATGCTCGAATGTGGGCAATGCATCACCCAATCGCTAGGCCGAGTCAGGGCCGCTGTCAGGTGACAGCCCCTGTCGGCCCGGCAAGGATGTCCGGTCTTGCGTCACCCTCTATGACGACGACGGTTGTAGCAAGCTGCTATCCTGTTGGAAGTCCTGCAAGAAAAAGCGATAGTGAGAGATAAGTTGCAATCGAGTGCATGACCAAACAGTTGGCAATTGCCGTACTGCCGAGCCGAGGCATGTAGAGGACGAGCGACTGTAGCTGGGACGACTACTGGACTACGATGGACATGTGGAGTGTGGTGCTGACGGCAACGCTGAGGGGGGTGGTGCTTAATGTTGTCCTCTGTGACCGCGTCATATGACGGTGTCATCTCTGTGCCGATCACAACTGATGGTCCTGATTATAGACCTCATGTCATCGTAGATGGTGTGCATTGCAGTAAGCAGGCGATCAATCGAGTTCGCCCTTCCACAATGGAGAGCCTCAGCACCCTCATCGTGGATACGATGCAGGCGGTCGTACTGTAGCAAAACAAACAATGAGTTAAAATGTGCTACCGTATAGGGTAAACTCGGAGAAATCTCATACCGCCTGGTTGTGTCATGCCGCTCGGTGATGGTCTAGACCTGCCTATAGAGCGGCGTCATGCATGACCTCTACTGGACACTGTGGCGCTGGCCCAGTAAACCTGCTGTGGCTGTGTGGAACATACCACGCAAGATACATAGTGTACGTGTTGTGGTCATACGACCGTGGCTCATCCACAACCTCTGCATTCCCCTAGTCGTGCCACATGTCCGTCCACGACTATTGTATGCCCCTCCAGTCATAATTCTGTTGCCCTCTCCTCGTTTCCTACAAGTTTATTGAGACATTACACAATCAGTCAGATTACATAGTAATACATTAAGTAAAGTTACCATGCAATGACGTACTTATGGGTCTTCACTGGAAGAGGCCGTCCTGGTTATGGTGGCACCTATTGGTATAGGCTAAACTGCTGCATGACTCGTTGTGGGTTGTACGACTCGATGAAGTGGGAGAAGACCAGGTGGTATGTCATCAACTAGTACATGTGGTCTTGGTTGCACTGAGATGACAAGTCATAGGGGGCTATGTCTGCAATGAATTGTGGTGTCCATGGCCACCAGACTATCTCATCTTCGTGAAGAGTCTCGAACTGGTTGTGGAACTCTGGGTATACACGCCTCAGTCTCTCCTTGGCCCAACGTAGCTAAGCATATGTCAACGCATACCCATTGTGGGCCCATGAACGGGGTCGTCGCCATCACCCTGGTCATAGAACTCTAGACTAAACTCGAAAGGGTGCACCGCACTGCCAAAATACGGCCTGCCAACCAAGAAGTGCTCCCATGACCACAGCTGAAGGAGAATGTAGCACACCGCAAGGACCGACTCGCTGGCTGTAGTACGTTGGGAGGCATCACACATGCCTCGGTACGTGGCGCTAAGGATTGCAAATCCCCAACTGTATTGCGGCACCTTGTCGAGCTAGGCATCCACCAATGACTCCGCAAGGTGTATGTAGCTAGGGTGAACAGAGTCTCCCGTGGTGATACGAAAAAGGACCCACCTGAACAAAAACAGCATGTACATGATGAAGTGCATCTGCACTGCCTCCTAAGGCGCGTCCACTGGGCAAGTCATGTAGCGTCGTAGCCACGAATGTGGCACACTGAATATGTTGCTCGGGATTGGGTGACCAAACCAGTGACCCAGATGGACCTTCCAGTCTGCTCACTTTGGGGTGGCACTACTGCAACACTACGCAGCGGTAGACCTGTAAGGATGGACATGTCCTGAAGAGTAACTGTTATCTTGCCCCATTGGAAGTGGAAGGTGTGAGTCTCCAGTCTTCAACGATCGAGTGCAGACAGCAATGCCCCATCGAATTGCAACGCATGCAGTTGATCCAATATGTGGGCAATGAGCAGCAGTCCAGTGTCTCGCAGTAGTGGGATGTACCACTGGTCTAGAGGCCAGTGCTCTCGGGGGCTCCTAAGGATCAAGCTCGAAGGGCCAGCACCCGACGACCATGCCAGGCATCAGTGCTGCTCATCCCAACGGGGGTCTAGCATCTCGTATGCCATCTCCTACCAATGAAGGAAAACATGTTAGTCCAGAATGACAACAGAATGTACAGCAAATGTAACGACAATGAAATGTACCAAACGAGAAGACACCATACATAAAAAAAAGTACACATGAATATCACCCTACGATGAATTCACCAGAGTACGAAGGTTGCAAGCTAATGTGCACGACATAAAGAAAAAGTACACAACTATGCCCCTCACAAAATGAAAGCACCTCGATAACATATGGCTGGAGTGCATCACAACACACATAAATATGGAACCAACAATCAGCACAGCAAAACTATGTGCTGACCGCTACGGAGCATTGCTTGATATCAGCCTTTTTGGGCAGTGCCTGAAGGAGTACTCAATCATCTTGCACAGTCTGTACTTCGAGTGCCAAACCCGATCCCCACGCTGGCTGTCATCCATGTCATTGCGGATGCGACGGCCATGTCGTCTTCCAGGGTCAGCGTGCTTCAGTGCATCGTTCGGCACCCACTTCACCTGCCCAAGCCATAGGTCTCGGTAGTACATGTCTACCCCGTATGAATGGAACTCCGTACTCTAGGTTTCATACAAGTGCTGCATGTTGTAGTACTTTGAGATGTAATGCGTTGACGCCTAGTGCCATACCGTGCATGCCACATACACATGGGAGCATGGCTTGTGTAGAAGCTACGGCTTGTTGCAAGTGCAACATGCTTTCTCAACAACTGTACAGACATGCTTGCAATCCCCTCTAGTGTGACCCATCATGTACTTCTGCCTGATGCGGATCTTGAATTTCTTCCTTATGCCATCCATGGTATGAGCAATATAGGAATGAGCCTTCTCGATCTTATTGTCCATGTACGCCTGCATTACCTCAGAGAAATGTTTGCCTTCATCCAGATACTTCTTTGCCATTATGGCTCTATTGATAAAATACCTGACAGAACCGTTCCAACTCTCCTCCACAACTGTCGTGATCGGTAGGGATCTGATGCCCTTTAAGACACCGTTGTACATTTCAGACATGTTAGTCATCATGATTCCATACCTTCTCCCCCGGTGTCGTTTAGCAAAGACACATCTCCAAGTTAGGGCCGTTCGACTGAAACCCATTGCGTGAACACCCCAACTCTTGTGGAGCCTCCCTCCATGGCCCCAGCTTTAGCCTAGTCAAGATGTCATACATGCTTGCTAGTCTCCTGATCGAGTTGTCTCTGCAAGATCTCGAACTTCCGCTTTTGGTTCTGCATACAAAGCTTCTTAAACATCTTAATTAGGAACTTGCTATGGAACCTTGTGTGAAAGTTTGTCGTAAGATGCCTCATGCACCAATGGTTCCTCATATCATTCCACTGGGAGGGGGGCTACGTCCCATTCTGCATCGTGCGCTACACGGACAACAAGCCTGCATTACAGTCTGAGATGACACACACATCTGGGTGATCTTGCACCACGACCTGCTTCACATCAGCTAGGAACCACAGCCAGCTATCGGTATTCTCATTCTCCACAATTGCAATGGCCACAGGGAGTAACTGGTCATTCATGTCAGATGCAACTGCAATGAGGATCGTACCCTTGTACTTGCCAGATAGAAACGTGCCGTCTATCGTTAGCACTGGATAGCACCACATGAACCCTTCTATCGCTTGACGGAAGGCCCAGAACACTCTGTCAAGAACAAAACAATTCAGGCCCTGCGTCAGATGGACCCGCTCCTCCCTGTTAATATATGTGCTTGGGTTTGATTTTGCAATTTGATGCAGCATTCTTGGGACCAGGTCATATGCTCTAGCACCTTCTGTTTCACCCATAAGACCTTCTTGTAGCTGACTTCGAACCCCACCATATTCGCTACATCTGCCAACATAAGCTTCGAAGAAATAGACACATCTACCACCACGAGGTGGCATATCAGCTCTGCAACATACGACGACATCATGTTGTGGTGCTTGTGTAGTGGTGCCGTAAGCTCGCAACTGTGATCCTTAAGCACCATTATCCGGAAGTTCATGGCAACGTCCCTGAACCGCTATGCATGGACCTTGCCAAGACAGGACCCGTCGACACACTTGATGATGTAGGTGTCCAGGTTGGACCTGTGCACCCGATACGTTCGGCTAATGTTGACGGCGTATGTAGCAATAACTTGCTGGGCACCACTCTTGTTAGGGAACCACTGCCCTAACATAAGAGTGCCCTCGTAGAACCCCCACTCTGCCTCATTCGCTTGTGGCAGAACTAGGGATGCTACTGCAATGTCGTCCAGTCTAGACGACACGTACGCAACGTCGATGGTCACAACACCACCTAACACACCTCTCATTGTAGTTTCACCATCTTCGTCCTCTCCACAACTGGCTATTTCCACATCCACCTCGATGCGCACTTCTTCCACCTGGTCCGCAAGGTACTCATGACAATCAACACGGGTGGCCCACCACCTCTCCATACCTTCATTTGCCTGAAAATTCTCCTCACACCTCCCAAGGTCTCCATCACCCATTTCCATGCCAACATCTTCTCCCGCACCAGCGTCTTCATGAGTGCCGAAGAACAACCCAGTCACTTCATCTCCACCAGCGACACCAGAACCACTAGCGGATGATTGTCCTCTCCACGAAGTCAACATACACCATTGGCCTGGCATATATTGCAGCGGCAGGGTTGCACACGACCTCCATATAGTTGTCCCATGAAGCGTCATTGGTCATCTTCAGAAGTTGCCACATGGTCTCCCCTGCAGCACCCACCACTGAGGCATACACTGCCTCAATCCATAATTTCTTCCTTGCGGTGTCCTGATTGAACGCCGAATAGACTCACCTTCATAGCTCAGACAGGCTCATGAAGTTTAGACTGGGTGCCCGGATCATAGTCCGGTCACAATTTGACAAGTCCGCCCCGCACGGCTCGTCGCGTACAAGACCACTCCCATAGAACACGAACAAGTCTTTAATGTTACCCATGGTGTACCTAACATAAGTGCATACTTAACCCTCTTAATACACATCATGCAACAATCGTACCATCATATGGCCGCCACCACACTGTAAGATTTACATGTTAATTTCGTTATTCTTCCTATCACCTACAAATTCGATTAATAATTTTTGTTTATTTCTAATTCTAAATTTTAATTTTTATGGACTTAACTTACAAATTCTTATGTAGATCAAATTACTAATTTATTTTAATTTTTTTGGAATTCTCTTATTTACATATCTTACTTCAGATTTCGTATGAAAATTAAATTACAATTTTTCTTTTATTTTCACTACAAATGCAAAAATCCAATTATTAATTTTTCTTTATTTCTTGTTCTAAATTTATTTTACTTCGAGATTTTACTTATAAATTATTATATAAATCAAAATACTAATATTTTTAATTTTATTTTTAATTCTGTTATTTACATAACTTACTTTCGAATTCATATGGAAATTAAATTACAAATTTTCTTTTATTTTACTCTAACTTTGTATTATTTTTATTCTAATTTTATTCTACACATGCAATTTTTTATTTATTTTTAGCACCCGACACATTGTGTCCACTTTTTTCCTAAGCCAACTAACTGTAACATTCTTGTATCTAATGCAACTAATCTTGTTATCACCTGCAATGCTCTCACATAAATACTTAGTTTTTCGACGCCTACAGACTGCAATACTACAGCTACATGTCTTTACGGAAAACAAACTACGTCATATTCTCTACACTATAATACACAATGCTTGATATATGGAAGGTTTAGCACAAATAAACATTGTGTTAAAGATTGACATACAGCAACATTCACAAAAAAAAAAGGTTTGCCTAATTACGTGTTGATCACATTGATAAAATTATAGTCGCACAGGGATGATAATTACCTTTTCTTGAAGCTCATGAGGCGATCTACAATTTACGCAATTGCAAAAAAACTGCTGATTTCAAATGAAAACAACTCAAAATTTCGTGTTTGCATGCCTTCCTTTCTTCCCTTCACTCCCTTTCTCGCTCTGTCTTGGCTCCAACTGCAAACGAGGCTGCTCTTTGCTGTGAAACGTAGGCCACCCGAACCAATTTATCACAAGAGCGAACGGGCGTCAGAAACACCAATTGATCACGGGTGGGGGCACCATTCACGCAGCATACGGTGCGTGCCACGGTGCACGGAAAAAGGCGAGGATCACTGCTTTCGATCGAGCGATGGGATGCCTGCATGATGATGCGGCTGAGGAGCGCACCTCTGCGTGATGATGCGGTCAGGAACCGCACATCTCGAGTGAATCGTGCGGTCGAGGACTGCATAACTCGGCGAAATCGTGCAAGACCGCACGATGCTACAGTGTCTGAGCTGCGCTCTCGAACCACACAATTTGAGTGTTGCGCTTCCCATCCACATGATTATATACGTGCCTGCAATCCGCAGTCCTACATTGAAGCTAGAATTAAAATTACTATAATTCGAAAACGAATTTTGACATTCGTATGATAAACAGTATCAAAAAAAATACCAAACTTCGACGTCTCGCGTGCATGCATGCGTGTGGGTTTTGGTGTCCTCCTCGTCCAGCGTGATGCACGGCACGGCCATGCATGCATTCACGATGTGATCGCCGCTCGTAGCTCCTAGTTCCTTTTCATGGAGGCGATGGAGCCCAGCACACTGTTTTGTTCTTGTTTGCAGCCTCGAATTGCACGGATCGATAGGATGCATGGCCGTCTAATCTTTTAACTAGATGCTGCTCGATCGTCAGGATGCCCACCGGTCGTCGCTGCGGCCGACCTCTTTAATTTTTCGTTGTCTATCCGCACGCAGAAAGGTTGCTTGCCTTTTGACTCTTCCACGCTAGTTGTGCAGTATCGCACACATATTTGCATGCATAGCTTTTAGCCTAGCTACCCGCATACATGTAGCCACCATCATTTGAGCTTCAGCTTCTGGTTTCTGGCTTATTTTTTACTATTCATAAATTTCGTCTTTTTCTGAACTTTTGGTTTTTTATTGAGCTTTTCTACCGGTTCTTTTTTTCCGTATGTATTTGTATTATACGTAATGGGCTAACATATTTTTTATATTTTTTAATTTTTTTAAATTTAATTATGCTAAATAAGCCTCTGTCAGCTACAGTGTTTTTAGCTATAAGCCACCAAAAAAAGTCCAACTGATCACCATGTTCTTTTAGACTATAGTCTATAATTTTTTGTTATTAGATAGCTTTTTATATACAGTTTTGGTAGATATAAATAAATTTATTATAATATATACTACAATCAACTTATAGGCGTTACTTTTAAAAGATGTTCTGTTTAAAAACTAATTACTATAAAAAATCAATTTACTATAGAAAAGTGGATTTTAGAAATAAAAAAGAGGACCCTCGTAACTTGACTTATGTTTACAATTGCTTATTTTGTAACATCTGAGTCCTCCTTTGGAACACAGGACTTTTCCATATGCACGAGGAATTAAACTTGTTCCTATGAAATACGAAATTCATCGCTCCAGGATCCAAACAGACCGTATACGAGTCATAATCGCTAAGCTACAGTGTGATTTTGATCTGTTCTGCTTGAAACTGATAGCAGAATGGTCTAAACGTATCTGGAGCAAGACTGTATACATGTCTGTATCAGTGTTGCTAACAAGGGCAATCATGCTCAAAGCCAGGTCCTACATAAATGGTCTCAGCCTTGAGGTACCAAAAAGAGAACAAAGCCGGCTGTAGCAAGGCCAGCTCGGCCAGGGAGATGCACCCTAGCTATTGGCCTGTTACTGACACCCTCCTTGTCCCCAACCAATTAACTCAAAACACACTCGAACAGTGACAGACATGGATGGGATAAGGCAGTGTCAGTCACAGTCACTCTCTCTCCTCTCATGTCTCGGGAACAACGCATCCAGAAGAGAGAGACAGAGCCAAAAGAAAGAAGCAGTGAGCAGTGGCCATGGCTGGCTGCTGCATGCAGTAACTTGCAAAGATAGATCGATATATACACGACACTGTACTGGATAGATATAAATAGATGTAGTTTTAAGGATAGCGACTGTGGCTGAACGACGCTACAGATGCGACTCATGCGAGCAAAGCGGAAAGGTTGGTCTCTGGCCTCTGGTTGCTACCTAGCTTCTGCTCAGCTCGATCGCCATCGTCATCGACAGCGCCGCGCGCGGCAACTTTTCTCCTTGCCCGGGCGGCCTGCTGCTGACACCGGCCGCAGAGCCACTTGCGTGAGGTGTCGCCAGATGCTGCACGATTTCATCTTCACGTGCCCTTGCCGTTCCTGCCTGCCTGCGCCGTGTCTGCCAAGTCGCTGCAAATAGATTTCGTGGATGCAATGCCTGTACTTGCGCCAGCGAGTTGCATCAGAGGATATGTGCTCCGTCTCTCAGGCCTTGGGCATGTGGAGGGTTTTCTTTTTTTTGCCACAAAGGCATAGCTGTTCATGTTCTCCGCTGCTCTTATACTCGGAACCTCTTCCTTACGTGCAGTAGCCTAAGATTATATTAGAATTATGATATATGATATAAACATATAAGATATTAAGAACAAAGTAGAAAATCCTACGGAGAGAACCAAATGACGACAGCGAAACAATCACGATAAGAGAGAAAGGTTTGATAAACCCGACTACAAGTTCCTTAAGCATAAAAGTGCTGGGATCGACCCTAGGATCTGCACACTCAAGCGATCACAGATAATCTGTATTTTCGGTTGATGAACAATAAAATTCAGAACAGCACAAAATATTCAGACAGAGTACTGGGGCAATTTTCTAGGTATTCTTCCCTTCTATCACATGATGCAAAAACAAAAGCCTAAACTGTTTTTAGTGAAGCTAGTGGGTCATGTTGCGATCCAGTTTTGCCAGTTATGACTCCTTCGACACACGCACACACTGTGCAGTAACAGGAAAATAAACTCACGCGCTAACTGACAGCACACACACGCTCTGACTAAAAAACCGGTTTAGCTAACGAACCTGACCAAGTCAGGATTACAGATAACACTCTCCCCCTTAATTCTGACCTGAATCCTCGAGATTTTTTACTCCCAAAAGTCCACGCATCTCTGCAAATTTTAGCCTTGGCGGTGCCTTTGTCAGAGTATCTGCACATTGCTCTTTACTACTAACAAGTTCAACGATTACCAGCCCATTCTCAATACATTCTATGACAAAATGAAAGCGAGTGTTAATATGTTTGCTTTCTCCCATGAAGTACAGGGTTCTTCATGAGGTCAATGGCCGACTTGTTATCCACTTGCATTACCACTACCTTTGGAGTATTTCCCATAAGATCACTCAATAGGTTCCTGAGCCAAATAGACTAACAAGCTACTGCATTTGTGGCTAGAAATTCTGCCTCACAGGACGATAATGCTATAGTCTTTCGTTTTTAAGAACACCTAGTTATTAGGCTACCGGAGTAGTAGAACACCATGCCACTAGTGCTCTTTTGGTCATCAGGATCCCCGGCCAAATTACTATCACTGTACCCAATCAATTCCCTTTCTCCCTCTCTGCCACAAGCAAGACCATAGCTGATTATTCCCCTGACATATCTTAGGATATGTTTCGTTGCCTGAAGGTGACTTACATTTGGTGATCCCATATACCTGCTCACCATTCCCACTAAGTAGGACAAATCTAGCCGGGTGTGAGTTAAATACCTGAGGCTTCCAATCAAGTGTCGCACTCAATTGCATTCACCGGTGTTCCTTGTTCATCTTTGGCTAGGTAAAGCTTTGCCTCCATCGGGTATTGGGCAGCATTACACTCATACATACCAACCAGCTGAAGTATTTTCTTCGCATAACTGGTGTCTTAGTGTTATTCCCTTGCTGTTTTGTTGCACCTCTATGCCAAGATAATATGAGAGAAGACCTAAGTTACTCATCTCAAACTTGGCTTTCATTTGCTGCTTGAAATGATCAATTTCCACAGTACTTGAGCCAGTTATGATCAAGTCATCAACGTAAACACCGACAATCAATAACTCAAGTCCAATGCTCCTTTTGTACACAGCTTGTTCTTGTATGCACCTATGAAATCTTAGCTCTTTCAGAGTGCAGTCAGGCCAAGTGGTCCAGGCTCTTGGTGCTTGCCGTAATATATACAGGGCCTTGGACAACTTGTACACCATGTGCTCTTTGCCACTAGCAACAAATCCTTCCGTTTGGCAAACATATACTTCTTCCTCCATGTAGCCATTCAAAAATGCAGACTTGATGTCAAAATGATGAATTTGCCACCCCTCCCAGGCAGACAATGCTAGTATCATCCTCACTGTTTCTAGCCTTGCAACAGGGGAAAATACTTTATCAAAGTCCACACCCTTTTGCTATGCATACCCTTTGGCTACCAACCTCGTCTTGTGTTTTACCACCTCGCCGGCGACATCCTTCTTCAGCTTGAAGATCCACTTGAGACCAATGAGCTTGTGTCTTGGTTGGCAACTCTGTCAGCTTCCAGGTTTGATTCCTTTCAATTGATTCAATCTCCTTTTGCATTGCCTCCTCCCAGTCCTTGTCACCGGTTGCTTCAATATAACTTGCCGACTCATCTTCAGCCAGCAGTAACTGCTTAGGTTCAAGCTCACTTATCTAAGGATTTGCATTTATCTTTGAGAGTGGTCCGAAACCTCTAACCAAGGTAGCATTATAAGTGGAGGAATCAGGCGTACCACCACTCACCGAGCTGCTCCTTGTTATCTGCTGTGTGTCAGTCGATGGTGTTGAATACAGAATTACCAGTGTTGTCGGAGATGAGCCGGCCATTGCGGAATGCGCTGCCTGTGACTGCGGCGTTGGGGAGGACATGCCTGGTGCAGCTGCTTGCAAGTCGATCCTCCGAGCTGTTCTTCTCCTGCAAAACTAGCTGGTGGGTTGCTACCATTAGAACCACCACCGACTGACTCAAGTTGAGAAGCTTCATTTTCAAGTTCTGCTACAGTGAAGACTGTCCACTCCAAATTGTTAATCCACTGCTATTGTTAAGTCCTTCCACTTCCACTTCTTTTCCTCATCAAACACCACATCTTGGCTCACACACAACCTTCCATTTTGAGGGTCAAAAAGGCGACGTGCCTTGCTCCCAGGCTGCTCTGCCCCCAAATATATCATGGGTTTGCTCCTGTCAGCAAGTTTGGTCAATTGAGTAGACGGTATCTTCACATGTGCTGTATAGCCGAAAACATTGAGATGTGCCAAATTCGGTTTCTTTCCTCTCCAGGCTTCATACGGAGTAGAACCTTCTATAGCCTTGGTCGCTACTCAGTTCAATAGGTATGCAGCATGTCGAAAGGCTTCACCCCACATTCTTCCAAGCCTTTAGGAGGTTTCTTGTTGCAAGGATAGAACGATTACGACGTTCCACCACGTCATTCTGCTGTGGAGTATAAGGTGCGGTAAGATGCCGCTGCACTCCTTCCTTTTCACAAAAATCTCTAAAGTACTGAGAGACAAATTCTCCACCCCAGTCAGTTCTCAGCATCTTCAATTTGAGTGAACTCTCCTTCTCAACCTACACTTTGAATTTCTTGAAGGCAGTGAAGTCTTGATCTTTTGACTTGATAACATACACCCACATGAACCGGCTATAATCATCAACCATGAGAAAGAAGTAATGATTACTAGCCAATGTCTGTGGTGTAATTGGGCCACACAAATCCGCATGAACCAACTCCAGTGGACTCCCGACATGGTATTCAACCTTCAAGGGAAACGACACCCTGCATTGCTTTGACAACAAACACCCCTCACACAACTATGTTGGATGATCTATCTCAGGTACTCTCCACACCATCTCCTTAGCCACCATATGCTTCGTTGCCTTGAAATTCAGATGCTCCAACTGGGCATGCCAAAGCCAAGCTGCCTCATCCAAGTTGACTGCAAGACATCGGTGCGATTGTATGAAGATCGACCTTGTAAAGTCGATTTCTAGACCGCTTCACTTCCATAAGGAGCCTGCCATCCCTGTCATACATCCACAAATATTCCCCTAATAGGACAACCTTGCACCCATTTTTAGTCATATGTCCTAAGCTCAAAATGTTATTACATAGACTACGAATGAAGTATATCTCTGGCAATAACAACGGCTCGCCGTTCTTGCAATTGAACAAAACCGAGCCTTTTCCTTTGATTTGCACCATGGAACCATCACCAAAACGCACTTATCCAACAATACTTTCATCGAGATCAGTGACGAATGAATGCTGCCCTGTCATATGGTTGCTTGCACCATTGTCAAGACAACACACACTGGATGTCAGTTGCTTCTCCTTTGCACAATGATCTCCAGTGGCAGTGCGCTGCTCAGCCATGATGTGTTCCTCATTCAATAGCAATAGATTATGCAGCTCTTCTACACATTTGGATAGCATTAGGGCCGACTCATCCTCCTGAGCATGAGTCAAGTTTGCCTCCTGATCCCCGCGCTTGCTATGGCACTTTGAAGTATAGTGTCCTATTTGGTCACAGTTGAAACATTTAATGTGATGCTTGTCTCTACCACTGCGGGTGCAACCGGAGTTGTCACTTCCTCCCTTGCCATGACCATGCCCTCTGGTGTGTGTCCTTTGCCTCAATCACACCCGCGTGTTCCCCCGGTGCCACGTCATTTGTTGCATGATGACAAGTCATCATCGTTAATCTTTTGCCACACCTGCCACTCAGCATGAGTGAGCAGGAGTTGGCCGTCAATGGTGACGGTGTTGCCGTCTGGTTGAGTGCGCCCGATGCCACCTCGAACGGCATTGCATCAACGACATAAAACTGCTCGATTGAGGCGACCAATTGTAAGAACTTATCTAGAACGGAATCTAGAAGTTTCTTGATGAGTGCAGCATCATCAAATGTGTTGCCAAGACTCTTGTACTTGGTCGCCATCCCTCTCAACTTTCCAACAAACTCATCAACTGATTCTTCCTCCGCCATGCACAGGGCCTCAAATTCAGTCTTCAATGTTTGCAACCGCGCCTTCTTCACCTGGTCAGCACCGAGATACCTTGTCTTTAGGCTATCCCAGGCTTCCTTCGTTATTTTCTTCATTGCGGTCTGCAAAAGAACATCTTCTAGGACAGCATTGAAGATATAAGCCCGCATTGTCTTTTCCTTCTTCTCCTCCATGGCCACACCGGCCGGTGGTTTGATTGCATTCCAAATTCCCTAGGCATTCATTATCACCTCCATCTTGATCACCCATGTCATGTAATTGGACGATGTCAACATCGGGCAATTGAATGCCACACCATTGCTCTCCTTCGCTACCTGATGAGTGGTGAGCACCATGGGATGGAATGTGTGATCTTTGGGCAAGCCAAGCTTTGATACCAAGTGTTGAGATCAACCCTAGGATCTGCACACTTAAGCAATCGCACATAATCTGTATTTTCGATTGATGAATAGTAAAGTTCAAAATAGCACGGAATGTTTAGAGATAGAGTATTGGGGCTATTTTCTAGGTATTCTTCACATCTATCACGTGATGCAAAAACAAAAGACTAACTATTTTTACTGGAGCTAGTGGGTCATGTTGTGATCCGGTTGCCGGTCATGATTCCTTCAACGCACGCGCACACTACGTAGTAACAGGAAAACAAACTCTCGCACTAACTGATAGCGCACACACACTCTGACTAAAAACCCATTTTAGCTACCAACATGACCAAGTCAGGATTACAGATAACAAAAAGAGTGCAAGAGATCGTCGCTCTATTACAACCCACTCAAACCTTTTAAAACCATCAGGTCTTTGCTCTACATAGGAATCTAGTACTAAAGAATAACCTAGTCTCTAATCCTCATGTGGACCCTTGCTTTAAATGTGTTGATTCGTGGTTTGTTCTTATGGCCACCCCTCATGGCTTTATACAATGCCCACTAGTCATCCTCTAAAAAGAAGTATGAATCTTACTTAAAAAGAAACATGAATCATAATCAAATTATGATTCATCTAGGAATTCTTTTAACACACATCTTCAAGTCTATGTAGATTAGGATACAAGTCGCCAATCTCAACAATCTTCACCTTGACTATTATCCGTTGGAGTCATTGTACACCTCCAAGAACCTGCTCCAAGTCGACTCTGTTTTTTATTTCTTTTTCATTTTTCCTGACACCTTTGGGGGCACACACACCACATGGACTCATGTACATCACCGTAATGTGTGTTGGTGTCTGTGCTTTCCTACCTGGACCCTTCACTTGAGAGCTCATTTGTTGTGTAGTTTGGTTAACTACACTTTTTTTTGTTTCTACAGCCATCCATGCCATAGGTTTGTGCCACCTTTGAGCACCACCTACTCACTGGTACCGTGGTTGGTCCCACCACATATTCATTCTTCCAACAGCTTGCATGATCACCTCTGTGGCTGCTAGAGTACCTACCATTGTTGACATTGTTTCCTTCTCTTGAGCAAGATTTTTATCAGACCTTCCATTGATTAACCTTCAAGATTACATATTAATTGGTATTCTTTGTTACTCTAGATAATTTTCATCATCATCTGTCCTTTGCAAATAATACGCATAACTCCACCTTGAAGTGATACCTCACAATCTTCAAGTTCAAACACCTTACAGTTATTAGATTCTTATTTAAACTGAGAATATATCAAGCTTCCATTAATATGCGATGTACTCTATCATACATCTCCAATGTAACTGTTCGTACCTCAATAATTGCATACTCCTTTCAATCCCCCAAGCGAACAATTTTATGCGGCGAATATAGAGATCGTTCGTAAGATCTTTCTCGTTGAACATATATGGAAGCAACAATGTGAATATATATATATAATTCGAATCATCTTTCGCTACCGTCACTGAACATGCACTCCTTATTTGCTTTAAATTTAGACAGTCCTTTATCATATGATTTTTCTCATCACATAGATAGCATACACGTTTGTCCTTGCTTTTGCCCTTCTTCTTTCTGTGATTTTTGCTTTTGCCTACAACACCTACAGCTACCAATACTTATCACTTGAGGACGAAGATTTTGATAACTTCTTCAAGGACCCCGCCTCTAATAGATATGCAACTACTTCATTGAGGTTGAGTGTGTTTTCTCGACAACAATATTTATCACCAATTACTCCTACGATGGTGGTAGAGATGATGGCAATATGATAACATTATTGTTCTCCTCGGTTTTCTTATTCAAACCAGTTAGTTGTGTGATGAACTTGTTGAAAACATTGAGATGGTGAACAAACTGTATGCACTCCTCTATGTGCAACCTATACAGTTGCTACTTCAGCATCCATCAATTTGTCGGCGATTTTGCCATATATAATTCTTATAAGTCACTCCATAATTTCTTCGATGAATTTTCCTTGGTCACCGAGTATTTTACCTCATCGGAGAGGCGTAAAAGGATTGTATCGATAAACTTTCGCTCCATCACGTTCCAATCTTCAACTGATGTCTTTTCTGATATGTCCCTATCAATAACATTGATTAACCCTTATAAGACAAGGACATTCTTCACCACACTCTTAAATTTTCTTTGCTGTCAAATTTCTCTACTTGACTCCACATCGATTCTAATTTTGTGCCGCCTGACGCTTTTGCCAACCTTCTCACAAATCTGATTAATTTGGCCTTGACTCTGATAGGACTTGTTATACTTTGACATCCCTCCTTATACGCAGCAGCCTCAGATCTGATGAGAGTTATGAGACATGGCACAAGTGTGCACGATATCAAAAATAAAGTAGATAAATCCTGTAGAGAAAAACCAAATAAAGAGTATCACACATCACACTTAGGGCCTGTTTGGTTGGTGCCTAAGCTTGCCATGCCTAAACTTAGGCAATATGTGGCTGCCACAGAAAGTGTGGCTAACAAAATCGAAGCCACACTTGTGGCAAAGTTTGGCAAGAAACTGGGTCTATGACGTGTGGGGCCGGGTGCTAAGAAAGTGTGGCATGCCACAGTTACGTCAGTGAACCAAACAGCTACCTAAAAACTGTGGCACGCCTAACTTGTGGCTAGACAACTTCTGGTCATGAACCAAACAGGCCCTTAGTCGGTCACATCCTCAGCAATGTAAAAGCTTGGAACCCCCATCCAAACAGCACAAACATCTCGTCCTCATCGCAACATGTTTTGGCATTATTCTTATTGACTTCTAAAAGCTACTTTTTTTACAGTAAATAATTTTTCCACAGTATCTAGCTTTTAAACCGAATGTCTTCTCAAGATAGAGTCTACTAGTCGATTGTAATACACTGCAGTAACTTCATTTATATTCATCAAAATCATATGTAAATATTCCTCTAAGTTTTACTGTTTATAACCTAAAGCCAAAAATCAATATCAACTTACGCTTACTTGTCAACCATAGTGATACGCATATAAAAATCGCAATCAACTGTTTTTTTCCTCTGTGCTACAGAGAGAGAGAGAGGGGCAGAGAGCAGTACTTCCGGTCGAGCTACCGATGGACCGACACACGTTCAATCAGGTGAGAGAGAAAGAGATCGAGATAGAGGCGTAGAGCGAATCAGAGCGAGGAGCAACCAAAGCGAAGGCTTCCAGGTGGTTTGACCAGTTTGTCACGTACGTACAGCGCGATGGGCCCCACGTGTCAGGTACTTTTTGGCTTTCTGCCAAAAGGTGGAGCGAGAGTGGAGGTTGGGGCCAGTGCATGCAGGCTGCGCAGAGCCGCAGAGGTGTGGCTCAGGCTCGGGTCCGGCCCGCCTGACTGCTGACACTCGCAACACCAATTGGATGGACTGCACCTTCTCGTGCCGCACCTGAACATATATGCATGATTTCTCTCGTCGTCTGAGCCACGCTTCCTGATAGATCGACATAGGTACGTAGGTGCAGGTTAATTAATACTTGGACTCGAGCTAACCGTGTGACATCAGGTCTGTATTTTTTTTGAAATTTATAGCTTTTAGTTATGATTTATAACTTATGAGTTATTTATGTGAGAGACTATAGAGTAATAGAAACACACGTGTAGTTTTTACCGATATAAATGAAGTTGTTATCGTATATACTATAATTAACTAGTGGCTCTATCTTGAAAAGATACTCCGTTTAAAAGCTGGTTACTGTAGAAAAAAACGAAAAGCAGCTTTTAGAAACCGAAAAGAACAAACCCATCTTCTTACAGAGAACATAGATCGAGCGAGAGGTGTCAACATTGCATGATGGCCCCGTTCATTTTCGCCTGAACTTTTGGCCTTTGGCTTATTTTTCACTATTTCTAAATTCCGACTTTTCTGACTTTTTGGCTTTTTTTTAGTTTTTTGTTGGTTCTTTTTTTTGTATTCGTTTGTATTGCTCGTGATTGTCTAACCTATTTTTTTTTCTATTTTTTAATTTTTTAAATTTAATTACGCCAAATAAGCCACCATCAGCTACAATGTAATTTCAGCCAGCTACAGTGCAATTTTAGTCATAAGCCACTTTTTTCAGCCCAACTGAGCGGGCTGTTAATTAGCACTACATTCCGTGCATGGAAAAACAAAGGTGATCAGTAGATCTTGCATGCAGGAGCACGATCGATCGATATCACAGGCGTCTCGTAAGAGCATTATATATATCACCAAGTGTGTGCTAGTGCACTAGCAGGGGCGGATCCACCGAGGGCTTCGTCAGGCTCTAACTTACCTTCTGATGGCCGGAGCCCCCAGCCCCCTTAGAGTCGGCCGACGGTGGCGTCAAGCCTGCGTGCATCGGTGTTAGGTATGCGAAAGAAGCAGCTACCATTGGTCGCATGGCGTCTGTCTGTGAAGACGAAGGATGAGGGCGACTACTGCTGGCGCGCTTGTGGGCCGAGTTGGCTAGATGGACTACGAGGGTGGGCATATGGGCCTCAGTTAAGTCCATCAAGGAGTGAAAGACTAAGCCCAAATGAGCGCCCGAGCCCCCTACATAGAAACTTTTGCCCTAGCCTTGGCGACGACGCGGTATTACTTGAGCTCAAGTGGATGGCTGCGCACACAACAGCAATTGGAGCACATGCGCTAGTAGCAGCATGACGGAGAGTTGGAGGGGGAGCCGATTGCCGAGGACACCAAGACACGGAGCTGTTTGGGGGCGCGGCCGTACGTGCAGGGGTCATTCTGATTGGAGTGCGCAATGGTGGTTAGGGCATCTCCAATGGTTATAGCTAGCAACTAACTATAAGACTTTCACATCATCTATATAGTACACACTAAAGCTAGTATTCTAAAGAACTATCTATAAGGATAGCTATTTGATGCTTACATGCACACACAGAATTTATAGAGGCTGCATCGTTTGGCGTTATAGACTAGTGCTAAGGAAGAGCTGGCTCGATTTTTTTTTTGCATACTCTCTTTCCTTCACATAGGATATATGCTATGTGTACATACATATAGCTAGCTGACTTTGACCATTGAAGATGCCCTTAGGGACCTGGGGCAGTGAGTGGCAGAGGCAGGGGACGACACACGCCTGAGGTGATCAGGAGCCTAGGCGACGGCACGTGGCGAAGGTGATTAGGGGTGGCGTGCGATAGACAATAGCAGTGTGGCACCTAGCCACAACCACCAAATACGTGCAACAATGTCTAGTAAATTTATTTGCTACTTGCTAGAAATTGATTTGAATTTGGCACTTGGCAGTTTGTTCCTATATTCAAAATTTACATTTCTAGGAATTTAGAGGTTATAAAGCATCTAGTTAATGTTGTAATGTTTACCACGACAGTATTCTCTATGATCTTAGTTGACATTATAATTGAGGAATTAGTAACGGGTCCAAATTAGTAACTTACACCAGATTACATCTACTATTTTTCGTCAAAACAGTATGTAGTTCAAGTTGACATGAAGTAGTGACGCATAAGAAATCAACACAACAATGGTTGTGTCGATGTAGATCCTGATATTCGTATGGTGTGTACTAAAGCCAAGAAATTCGATCCACCGCTTGAACGGCAGCAAATGCTGGACGCAGCAAGTGATATATGAACTTGAATCATGGTAGTGGCCGACCCAGCATATCGTATGCGAACTTACTTTACCAACATGAGTAGTACAGAATGAGCAGATTTATAACAATGTATTCTTTATAGACCTTTAGCAAGGGTACTGTATCGAAATTGAAACGACCGGCGACAACCACCGGTACCAAAGGTAGCAGGTACACGTGGAGCCACTGGGGGTGGTCTTTATTAGACTTTGGGTCTGGTCTTTATTAGACTTTGGGCCTGTTCTTTAAGTTAAAAGTTAGCGGCTTTTGACTTTTACTACAGTACCTAACTTTTAAACGGAGTATTTTTTTAAGACGGGGATTATAAGTTAAACGATATACACGTTAAAAGCCCAACATCTGTACCAGCCAAAATCACAAGTGAGTATCTGTCTCTCCGTAATTTGTATCGTAAACAGTCAAAATTCAAAAATTTCAGCAAAAAGCCATAAGCCGCAGCTGAAAAGAACATGCCCAAATTAGCCTACCACATATATCGATATATATTCTTGAATCTTGAATTCTTATTTTCCTTTATTCTTTCCCTTTTACTATTTAGCATATAGCAGTTATATACTCTTGGTAATTTAGTTGTGTACTTGATACTTCAATACTTGTATAATTATTTTTGTTTATAGATTTACGATATTGGAGAAACAAACTTTGTGAAATTATTTCACAAGCAATTCGTGTAGCACTCCTTAATTGATGAGAGCACAACTCAATCGAAGTGTAAAAAAACTATATTTATATTAATTTAACTTAGTTCTTTGAGTCCACTACCTATTTTTATTCTGATTTTGCCACTGTGCACTGGTACATGTTACGTCGACCTGCAGCGCGTCAGCGACGAGAGTATGCACGCGTACGTATGTCGTCTCCGTTCTCCAATTACTCCCACCTCACACGATTAAGCTAGCTGCATTATTTGTGCGTTAACAATGAAAACTACCATGATCACAGCCTTTCGTGACGGTGAGGTTTTTTCGTGACGGGCTGATGAACCACCGTCAGAAATTGTAATATTTGTGATGGGCTTATAACGCCATAAAACACTACTACAAAACAAGTTATGGGCCTGTTCTTTTCCTTCGAAACTAGCGGCTTTTGACTTTTGCTATAGTATCTAACTTTTAAATGGAATATTTTCTCAAGACAAAATCTACAAGTTAATTGTAGTACATGTTAAAAGCCTAACATCTGTATCAACAAAAATCGCAAGCGAGTATCTCCCTCTCCGTAATCTCTATCGCAAACAGCTAAAATTCAAAAATTTCAGCCAAAAGCCATAAGCTGCAGCCGAAAAGAACATGCCCTATAATGGATGCCTCGTTATAGATGGTTTATGGGGAACTGTCTGTGCAGTTATTATTACAAACGGTTCTACAATCATAACCGTGTACCGTCTGTGATATGAAATTATCACAAACGGTTCTTGTTAATAATTGTATGTGATAATTTATAGATGGTTATTAATACCAAACGTTTGTGATAATTGCATATATCACAGAGGTTTTTAATTATAACCGTATATGATAGTTCACTGACAGTTATTTATACGAACTGTCTGTAATAATTGTATATATCACAGATATTTTTTAATTAGAACCGTCTATGAATTATTGCAGATGGATATTAAGGAGAACCGTTTGTGATAATTATGTATCATAAACGGTTCGCGGAAATTATCATAGGCGGTTCACGGTTGGACGTATCTGGGATATGCCGCATTATTAAATACGGTCCCGACATATCTGTCTTCATTGCGCTACATTGAATAAGACGGCTGGGTTTGGGGAGTTTGATAAAAGCATACCGCTTGTAGATCTATTTGTTCTAGGTGATTAGAGGTTAGTAGTTGCTTCTAATTATATACCATGTAATAAAGAGAGATGATAACTAGGTTTAGATCTAGCTTAATTGGTAGTTTGCTTCAATTTAAGAATGGGTCAGTACTTCTAGTTTACTACAATACATTTTTTGCTTTATATATATATATATATATATATATATATATATATATATATATATATATATATATATGTATATATATATATATTGCTTTATGAATAGTACGTAACTAACTACTTAATTTAGATATGGATAATTTATTATAAGGTGAATGGCAATTATGTATAAGTATTAGGCTAGCTAGCTATAGTAGCATTAATAATTTGATTTGACACTAATTTGTTACATATATAGCGTAAATGGATCGAAACTGGATATACGTTGAGAACCATATAAGTGAAGAGTGCATTAATGTCATGTCTGTGATTAGAAGAGTGGTCGAGTAGGATATGTTGGAGAAAGGGATAGAATATATGTATTGTCCACACATTGATTGCGATAATATGAAGATGTTTACCAACTCAGCGCAGATCAAACTCACTTCATTCGAAGGGGTTTCAAAAAGGTGTATACATGTTGGACCAGTTACGGTGAAAAAAAGATTGTACAAGAAGGTAGTTATAATATTGTTGAGGGAGACAAGAGTACGCCGGTTGTGATTTGTGCTTTCGATGAGGATATGTTGTATGATGACAATTTAGATCAGATACTACGAGATGCAGAAAGGAACTATAGTGAGAGAGTTTGATAAATTCGAGGGCATGATGGAGGACTCGGATAAACATTTGTTCCCTGGTTGTAAACTGTAATACACAAGGTTGTCATCTGCTCTTGAACTGTTGAAATTGAAGGAATCCAATGGTTGGTCCGACAAGAGTTTCACGGCGTTGTAAGTCTCCTAGCAAACATCCTTCCAGAAGAAAATGTGCTGATGAGAAACACCTACCAAGCCAAGAGGATTTTTTATCCATTAGGAATGAAAGTAGAAAGAATACATATATGTACAAATGATTGTATCCTCTACTATTAAGAGTATGCAAAATTACATGTTTGTCCAGTATGCAAAGCATCTCGATACAAACGTAAGAATGACTCCGATGACGGCAAGGGCATCAAGGTCAAGTAAGAACCTCCTACTAAAATGTTGTGGTATCTGCATATAATTCTCTGTTTGAAGCGTGTATTTGTGAACCGAAAGTATACAAGATTGCTGCATTGGCACTCGGAGGAGCGTAAGAAAGATGGAATGATAAGACACACTGGTAATTCTATCCAGTAGAGGAACATCGATAGGATGTTTGTAGATTTTGGTGCGAAACCAATGAATATAAGGTTTGAGTTGAGTACAGATGAAATAAATCCTTTTGGTAACATGAGTAGCCGACATAGCATTGGCCCATGAATGTATGCATGTATAACCTTCCTCCTTAGCTATGTATGAAGTGGAAGAACATTTTGATGTCACTACTTACCCAAGGACCGAAGCAACCTGGGAATAATATTGATGTGTACCTAGCACCATTGGTGGAATATCTTATGACACTTTGGAACAAAGGGGTACAGGTATGAGATGCGGACAAACGAGAAAACTTCAGTCTACGCGCCATGTTGTTTTGCACCATCAATGATTTTTCTACCATTGATAACTTATTGGAGTGGAGTACAAAAGGAGCCAAAGCATGTCCGCACTGCTTAGATTATACCGAGAGTGTGTGATTGAACACCTCGCACAAAATTATGTACATGCGTCACCATAAATTTCTTCCAAGATATCACCCAAACCGTATGATGAAGAAACAATTTGATAGAAAAAAGGGTGACTTAGCACCAAGGCCTTTTATGGGGAAAGAGGTCTACGATATGGTCAAAGATATCAATATTGTGCTTGAAAAGGGACGTAAGTTGAGGACCCATCAAAAGAATATGTGGAATAAGATGTTAGTATTTTGGGACTTGCCTCATTGGGAGCACTTAGAAGTTCGTAATTGCATCGATGTCATGCATGTAGAGAAGAATATATGTGGCAGCTTGATTAGTCTCTTACTAAATATTTGTCATAAAACAAAGGATGGTGTCAATGTACGGCGTGACTTGGTTGCAATGAACATCAGGACCAAGTTAGCACCGATAAAGGCCGGACGTACCTTCCCCCAGGTTGCTACACTCTATCTAAGTCCGAGAGAATTGAACTGTGTTAGTTCTTGCATGGTGTGAAAGTTCTGTCCGGTCACTCCACCAGCATGAAGAAACTTGTTTCCATGGAATATTTTAAATTAATTGACATGAAGCCTCATCATTGTTATGTGCTAATGACACAGTTATTTCCTATTGCAATTAGAAGTATTTTGCCGAACAAGGTTCGAGTGACAATCATGAGGCTGTGTTATTTCCTTAACGCAATTGCTTAGAAGGTCATCGATCCTGATGGACTAGATGCTCTGTAAACCGAGGTGGTGATGACTCTATGTCATCTTGAAATGTATTTTCCTCTGTCATTTTTCGATATCATGGTCCATCTCATTGTCCACCTTGTGAAAGAGATAAAGATATGCGGCCCCATGTTTCTACATCATATGTACCCGTTCGAGGGGTACATGAAAATTCTCAAGTCCTATGTATGTAATTGATCTCGGACAGAGGGCAGCATCATCGAAGGTTATGCAACCAAAGAGGTCATTGAGTTCTACATCGATTACATGGCTCAAGTCGAACTGATAGGTGTGCCTCTATCTCATCACGAGGGGAGGCTAGAGGGTATCGGGACCATCGGAAGGAAAGTGATGACTCCCAATCTAGATACGTACACTCAAGTACATTTCACGGTCTTGCAACACATGACTAAAGTGTCCCCGTATATTGAAGAGCACAAGGACATGCTACACCAGGAGAATCCAAGCCGGTCGGAGGTTTGGATCATGAGATAGCACAACCGTCGATTCAACGACTGGTTGAGGTTGTGATTCACTACAAGTCGTCAAGTGAAAAGCTGCAATAGTTGGCAAAAGGGTCAAAATTTACATTTGCAACAAGGTAAGAATACGACATTAATGGATACACATTTTATACAATAGATCAGCATAGAAAGAGTACAGTCCAGAACTCATGTGTTCGCATAGATGTATTTCATGAGCAGTTCAGTACTGCTGCCCCAAACTTCTACTACGGGCTTGTAGAGGATATTTGGGAGTTTGACTACATAATTTTCAAGATCCCTCTTGTCGTAGGGGTAGCCCCCACCTAAGCCCAGCAGGCCTGCTAGAGGGATGTAAGGCCCAGAATAGGACATGTGTAATGACATAAGTGCCCCTGAGGGGGATGCTTGGATGTAAGGGTATAATTGTAAAAGCACTCCCCATGTGAATATATATACACAACACAGGCCACGGGGAAAACCCTAAGCCATTGCTCAGCGAACTCTCCACTACCCTACTCTCTCTCTCTCTGTTTGGTCTGTAACCACAACACCTCTCTTTCGGAGCCATTAAGTCCAACTCCTACAGGGTGTAAAGGTCGATAAGTACGGCGCCACTACTATGGACCTTGAACGTGTAGGATACAAAGATGAACTATTCATACTCGCGAGACAAGTTATTCAAGTTTTTTATATAACCGACCCGGCAAATAAGAAGCACCACGTAGTTTTTCCTAAAAAAGAAGGATTATCAGAGTTGAGAATGTCGTGGATGAGAAAGAGTACAATCAATTTGACTAGTTGCCTCCATTTGAAGACGGGATCAGGCTCGAGGAAGAACCAAGAGATGAAGTAAGCTATATGCATGTCAATCATTGTGAATGACTTTATTTAAAAGGAAAATAGGCGAGTGGAATGATCCCACACGATGAACACCTATTTGAAAATTATTCCAATATAATTAAGAAACTTGGCATTTAATTATAGAATTATTCTATTGTAATTGATTCAGTAATTTAGAAATAGTTATATCAGCAATTCTATCTGCTTGCTTATTTTTAGAGGGCATGGCTACCTTTTCTTGAGGCTAGCTAGTCGAAAAACCTGATATGTTGTAACTATCACAAGTGGTTTAGTGGCATAAACCATCTGTGATATATGTATTGCAGACGGATCTATAATAGAATCATCTGTAATATGTACAATATCACAGATGGTTCCATAGTAGAACCATCTATGATAAGGTACAACATCACAAATGGTTTCACAAGAGAACTGTCAACGCTAGAGAACTCGGCATCTCCGTCCTCTCCTTCCTCACCTAGCATGGTGGCCCCGTTGCCTCTCCTCTCGATGCCACCTCTCCTCCCCGTGTCGTCTCTCTTCCCGTCGCCTCTCGTCCCGACACCGCATCTCCTCCCTATCGCCTCCCCTTCTGAAGGTATAGATCCCAAATCCTACTTCTTTACCTCATGTGTGATAGATCCGTCCATATCTATTAATGTGTGTTCCTGTCACCTCTCCTCCCAAAGGTATGGATCCCAAATCTCACTTTTACCTCATGTGTATTACATCCATCCATATTTGTTAGTGTCTTTTTTTGTGTGAAATCCAAAAAGAAATGGGGAAATGAATATGGGAGGGAAGGTGGGCCTACTTGTGTCAGGCTGGAAGTGATAAGATTGTTAGGGGTGATCTCGGTGTTGTCCTCACGTAGATGAAGACGTGGATGGAGGTCCCTTGTTGTACAAGTGGAACATTACAACACTATACATTTGATCTTCAAAATGGTTGAAGCAAATTAATTTGCTTCAGCCCTTTTGAAGCTCATGTGTATGGTGCTTTAATGTTCATCTTGTAGTTGTTGAGAAATACATATCACATCACTCAAAATCCTAGTTGGGGAGAAACAAATTGTGAGGGTGTATGAGGATGGAAGTTGTGGTGAAAATAATAATAATAATAATAATAATAATAATAATAATAATAATAATAATAATAATAGCTAGGGAATGATCGATTGCTACAAGTTCTATTTGGAATGGCATATTAGTGTTCCAAAGGGACCTTGTAGCTATAATATATGTCAAAGAGACCTACAAAGGGCATAAAACAAATCACACACTTTAGTCTCCTCTATGATTCACTTTGTTATTGCCATAAGATCTATTTGAAATGGCATGTTAGTGTTCCAAAGAGATCTTGTAGCAATAATATATGCCAAAGAGACCTTCAAAGGGTATAAAGCAAATCACACACTCTAGTGTCCTTTGTGATTCACTTTGTTATTGCCACAAGATCCATTTAGAATGGCAAATCACATATTTTAGTGTGTCAAGTTCTACAGAGTAAGTTACTTTATAGAACCTGAGACACTGGACTATGTGATTTGGGATGCTAGTATTGCAAAGAGATCTTGTAGCAATAATGTACATCGGTGAATGTTTTTATTTCTTGTAAGATCAACCATGTGCCAATATTTACATTCACAGCTTATTGTAATTCATTTTTTCTTGTAAGAGAGATAACGTCATCATCGTCACCATTGATGTCGTCGAAGACTGAGATAACTAAGCATGGTAGAGGAGTGTCGATAGGCTAGAGGGCTGAATGACCATCACGGTGGTTTCTCCAGATGGGTTCCCTCTGCAATCGAAGAAAGCAGTGAAAGCATTTTGGACTACCTACGGGATAATTGGAAGGCGACGAGTCCTTATCACCGTAGCAAACTGGAAAGCTTTGACAAAAGATAAGAAAAGCGCACTGTGGTCAGATATTACAAACTCGTTTGAGATCCCAGCAGAAGTCTATGTACTCGTGTGATAGGAGGAGCTCCTCGCGATGGGAAAAGCGTGGAAGACCTTCAAGAGCATGCTTGTCATGCAGTACGTGACCAAGGATCGCATGCCCTTCATGAGGTATCCTTTCGTGTCACCGAAAATATGGGAGGCCTTTATGCGAATGAAGACGATGACCAAATTTCAACAGGAAAGTGTGGCACACAAGGCTCTCTAGGCAAAAAACACTCAACCCATGCACTCAATACCGTTGGGTACATGGGCAAAATTCTGCAATGGAGGATGGAGGATGAGGTCGTAATCCGATCGGAGGCCTCCCCAACATTTGCCGGAATCACAAACGAGCGTGCCCGAAACTAGTTAAGAGCAAGGTCATCAACCACGTCTTCGGGTATCGCCTCTTTCAAAAACCCCACAGACAAGGAAGTGTCCCAACGCCTGGTAAGATATGTTAAACTATCTAGTTGTTAATAAGTCCATAATTTCTTGGGGTCTAAAATAATGTGATTGCCTCTTGCAACAAACATTGACTACTGAATCTTTTGAAGGCTCCTTTGAAGTAGTTAGGGAGAGGGATATACTATCCATGGCCCCAAAAAAACAAGGAGCACCTAGGTCACACACGAGACCTGGGGTTTTACTTATCTTGGAGGCACGGATTCTCAAATGACTCCGAGACGTATAGGAGTAGTAAGAGATCTAAGACCGACCATGAGGAATGTATGAAACAAGACATTGATACAAAACTTCAAGAGATAACTGCCTCACTTTGAAGATAGATAGATACATCGAGGGAAGAACTGAGAGAAGTCTGCAACCACTTGCAAGCCACTCCCATTATTGTGGTACTCAGTCCCCCTCAACGTTGGTGTAGCTGTGCATCCACTCCACAATCTAAACGTAGCGATGTCAGCTTACCTATCAACGACATCTAGGTAATGTTCATCTTTGGAATGCTACATATATCAACCTGGTGGACACCTTAGCTCATCTTATATCGTTATGTAGGAATCCACAGCGTGCATCCTCAGACTCAAGCTTATTGACTCCATTCCCGCTGACGTTGGGTGGGGGGATGGCGTATCCATGCCTGCTAGGGATACTGGTGCATGGTGCCCAACTAGGGACCAGTTTCGTGAAAGTCCAAGTGAACATGATTAATGACGTTTTCAGGGCCGTCCCTCTTGAGAGGCCCCCAAACGAACAGATCATGACACTAGGAGATGCCATTCACACATTCATCCAGTGGCCCATGAGGAACGTCGTCCTAGACCCTTCCGTGCCACGATCTCCACATGGCCATCCCTATCAAACAAAACTCTCTTTGACTCTACCTCAAGCTTCGCTTTAGAAGTCCATCACATCGGCTCTCGTGGAGACGACACTTAAGATGTATAACAAGTGAGATGCCAAGACCCACGCTAAAGCCCAACCGAAGATGATTAAGGCACCTCCCAGGTCCTGGAAGTTTAAGCTTGGAGTGTTGTTGATCCCCGAATCATAATTATCCAGCCTTGGAATGATTTGTGGGTCTTTACATACCTGGTACATGTAGAGGTCGAACAAGAAGCCAAATCGGCAAAGTAGATTTACTGTGAGGTACACAGAAGTGCATCTCCTCTACGACTCGGGCTATTTCGTCATGACCTTTGAAAACTTATTATTACTATTCAACCTCGACGATCTCAACGCCTCACTTCTACGATGCTGGACATTGTAAGTGTATTGTACAATCAAGTTCTACATTCACGTAATACCGATAAATGTCATAACTCATTACTTATATATTGATCCATGATCCAACAAGTCTAGCGACGTTGACAACCGATGGGTTTCCTCAACCAACACTTGGTCTCTAAGCAATGCATCAGGAACAATGCATTCTTCGTCGAAGATTACATAATGAAAGGATTGCTTGCTTAGAGTGACAAGGAGTACATCATGGTACCCTTCAAACAGGGGTAAGTTCTTTACTAGTTGCCATACAAATTTTATTTGTATTTTATATGTAACATGAACTTAGGATTAATCACTATGGCGATATACATAACTAGGTCTTGCTCGATTTTGATTGTGATTGTACCAAAGTAGAGCAAGGTAATATACCTTAATCCCTTACTTAGGATCAATCACGACTTCACCCTTGTTCAACAAGCAATTGACAAGTAAACTCATTTTTTCATACATAACTCTATTGTAGTCTTCCCTTTGTTTGCAATGGCCGAGGCTAACTTTTTGGAATCATGTAGGTCGTTCAGCGCGTACGTTGCCCAGGGAGGGAGACATAAGGAATACACTGCCACACTACGACGCAGGACAAAATTTCTGGTACCCGCTACAATACAACAATCTATATCATACTTCGTAATAATACCTCTAGAACTGACAAAACCTATGTATGTAATTTTATTTTTGCAGTGCCACTAGCAGCTACAGGGCAACATATGCAGGATTCTATGTTTCGCGATTATCATTTCTATATGTGTATGTATGTGCTAATGAATTTAACACTCGTAGCGACAGGGCATAGAATTCGACTCAAGTGTATACAATCTTGACAACCTCACCAAAGTTCATGGAAAGCTCTCTGAATTATTGATGGCAAAGGTTATTCACCCGGATGGAGTGTTCAACCCCGACGATAATAATTATATGTTTAAACATTTGATACAATTGTAATCACTCAATTGTACTTAATCAAACAATTCATTCAATTGTACTTCATTCAGTTGTTTAATTTATTTGTGAGATATGTGTAATGATTATCATGTGCTATATATGTGCTCTATTTGCTTGTTTTAGAGGACATGGTTAGCATTTTCTGTGGCTAGCCAAAAAATAGAAAATAATATAGCTATTCAAATAGCTATCACAGATAGTTTGTAATACTAAACCGTCTGTGATATATGACATATCACAGATGATTTTTGATATTAGCCATCTGTGATATGTAAGATATCACATACGGCTATGCTTAAGAACCGTTTGTGATATATGATATATCATAGACGATTTTTCATATTAGCCTTCTGTTATATGTCAGATATCACAGACGGTTATGTTTAAGAACTGTCTGTGATATCTGATATATCACAGATAATTTTTGGTATTAACCATCTATGATATCTCAGATATCGTAGATGGTTAATACGAAAAACCGTTAGTGATATGTCATATATCACAGATAGTTTTTTTAAAACCCGTTTGTGTTGTAACTTATCACAGACGGTTCTCAAACCGTCTATGATACCCACCTGGTATCACAGACACATAAATTCAAATAGTTCAGAAAGCATCTGTGATGAAAGTTTTAAATCGTCTATGATGACTCTTTCTGTGGTAGTGAAAACACATGTAATTTCGCGTCGGTACTTAAAAGAAGCGACAGGGAAATTGACACCCACCCCCCAAACCCCTAACATCGCCAAACTGACAAATGAGATGGGTGTCATAGCTAAGAAGTCCAAGGCTCCGCAGATGATGGCTCTTGTGGCTGATCTAGCTAAGTGTGGTTCTTCTTGCGAGAATGTTTCATCTAGTTTTTTCTTGTCTGTTGTTCAAGCCATATGCGATGAGCAACTTGAGAACATTCCCATAGATGATTTAGCCCTCATCACTAGTAGATTCACCCGTACCTACCACAAGGCAAGAGAGTGCAGGAGAGGTGGTCCAAGCATTTGCTTTGAGTGTGGTGAGATGGGTCATGTTCATGCTAGTTGTGAACAGGGGAAGAGATGATCGTGGTACGGACTACAACAAGAAGCCTCATCAATTTACCAAGCATGATGCTGCACCAAAGAGTGTTGCTATGGCAGTGATCTCATCTTTGTTAGAGATCTTAGCGATGTTGATCCTTCGAGTGATAAGGAGTGGAAGAAGGCAATCGATTTCACCGGTATGTGCTTCATAGATGCAAGCGAGAATGATCATGATGGCAAACATGGCAAGGATGATATCTACATTGAGCATGATGAGGTAGACCCTTATGATGCACTCATGACTCGATATGATAGAGCAGTGGCCGGTCACTTGAAGCAAGTTGAGAGCATAAAACATGTCATGAGAAGAAATAGCAAGCTAAAATATGAAAATAAAATCTTGAACATTGAAATTTATACGCTTAGATCTCATATCCTTGATTATGATAGTTGTAGCTCATACCTTATTTTGCATGCTAAAATTAAAAAATTGAGATCTTCTGGGTTATCCTTGCTAGAGCAACTAGAAAGTGATAAAGCTAAAGTTATTGATATCAAGTCTAGTTCTACTTGCTTAGAAGCTGGTGATCCCTCTAGAGCTAGTGCCTAGCTATGCTTTAATAATGATGAATTAGAAAAGAGACTTGACACTCAAACTAAAAAATTGCTTCAATTTAGTTTTGAATATTCATGTGCACATTGTATGTTTGGGGATGAGTTAATTAGCTGACAAATTTAATTATGCCAGAACTGAATCTTATGAAAATTGTCCTAAGCTCACCACTGAAATTGAAGCTCTCACTAAAACTTTGCAAGATAAATGTGATAAAGAAAATCATGCTTCTGTTCATGCTTCAAAGAAAATTGATTCTATTATTTCAATAGCTTGTGCATTTTGTGCTACAATTGGGCAAGATTTAGATCATATGCATGACACTTTTAGAGTTAAGTTTGATGAGCAGTTGCATAGAATCAAGGATGCTTCTTGTGTGCCTTATGAGGCTTTAAAGCTAGAGGTAGCTGTGCATAAGGAGGGATATGCTAAGGCAATTAAGAGCCAAGCTTGTGAATCTTGTGGCACTCTAGTGGGAAAAAGAACCTAAACATGATTTTGGATCAATCTAAGGAGAGAAAAGCTCATATAGGTTTAGGGTTCAACCACAATGAACACTTCAAGAATCATCCTCCTAAAATTGTGAGAGTAGTTGAGAGTGGTAAAATAGGTTAAACCCTCCTAAGCCAACCAAAATAATGTTCAAGCCTGCCGGATTTGTCCAGACTTCACCGATCAACTTAGGTGCTTCCACTTCATCAGCTATGACCCCTCAAAAGGTCAAATACCATTACACCTATTATAAGAAGGATGGCCATATCGTAGAGTTCTACTTTAGGTTGACAAAGAAACTTCGTCATGATCATACTAGAGTTTTTAGGATCAACCTTGTCTAGCTAGTGTCCTTAGATTTCTCTCTAGACCTCACTTTGTAGATGAGTTCTTTGATTCCTTTGGTGGTGATATAGAGCAATGTGGTTCTAGATTCCAACAGAGTGGGTTTAGGTCTAGAGCTTCCCATAGACAGGATTTCCATTGTTTTGATCCACAGTGAGGATTCAAGAGGGGTTTTGGTAGCTCTAGGACATGTCTTGATATATATCATGCTATCACATGCTTCGGAGCTTTTCCTATTGGCCGTGTGTCTTAATATTGGATACCTAAATTATATTTTACTAATCCCAGTACTGAGGCACCGGCTTCTTCTATCTCTGTGGTCTAGGCTTTTTAGGTGAGGGAAGGTTATGTGGATCTTGTCAATCTCTTTGAATCTCCTACCTCATTTTAGGCTTCTAGTGATGGCTATCATTTCTCAGGATGCAAATTGCTCCAGTTTTCACTACTTCGACTACATCTCACCACCAAGCGGTGTGACACAAGTTTAATGTTTGAGTTTTGTCAATTCCCTATTTCCATACTCAGCATTGCATTGTATAGCATTGGGAGTGTCAAAGTTTTAGTTAAGTTCAGGGTGTTTTGCCTCACCTTCTGGCTTGTGTCTTTCTTAGGTACTTCCTTTCTCTACTAGGTTCTCTAGGATTACTTACCCTATCTAGGTTAAGCTCACTTCTTCTTTCACTAGCGTATAGTAGTAGGGATAGCTAGTGTGGCTGATTCGCTCCTTAGCAATGTGTTTTCCTTGGCCGAGAGACCTTGTGGAGTAAAGGTTTTACATTCTTGCAAGTGGTTTCTCTTTTGAGTACTTTCAGCTTTTGCTTTTCTTTTGCAAGTGGTTCTTGTAGTTAGGGGGAGTTTTTGTTTTCTTGCATACATGGCAATAAGATATGCATTTATTTATCTATGAGCTTTGACTATTACTCAATTGTGGTATGATTCTAATTTGATATTGCTCATTGTCATGTTATGCCTACCTAGCTAGCTTTGTCATGCTAGCTTTATCTATAAATTTGAACAAAAATTCACAAGTGGTATCAATTTTTATAATTGGTATATTTTAATTTACAGGGATGGACCTTTTGACTAGCTTGCTCTCTATTGATCCTTTTGTGATATATGTCATATAAAAAAATATTATATTGAATCTTGAGTCTATATTGAGCCTTATTTAGAGCTATGCTAGTTTTTTTGTGAATCATGTCATTGCTCAATAAACTAGTGCCTAACTTGAATAAATGATCTCATTTGTGCTTAATCTTGAATCTCATCAATTTTTCTTTATGTGACTGCTTATTATTGCACTTAGCACAAACTCAAAGGGAGTTTTGTATGATCAAAACCACTCTTTTAAGTGTAATGCTTGAGATGGTCAACAATGGATTGAGAACAATCAAAATAAAAGTAATTCGAATTGGTTCAAGCTTAGGAGATAGATGTAGATGGTTCTTGCTCTAGAACTTGCTTTACTAAGATAGCACTAAGCTTAGGAGGCAATTATGGATGGATCCTAGTCTAGAACTTGCTTTGTTAAGATAAGACCTCGAAATGATCCACAAAATCTCAATTTTTGGCTTTAATCAAGTGTTTGAGCATAATTGGTTCTCTCTTGAACTTCTAGCACTAACTTTGGCTCAATTATAGCTTCTTGACATGGCTTGGCTTATATTTAGATACTTTTAGATAAACTTGTCAATTTTGAAGTCTTACTTATATTGAAATTAATTTGAATGTTTTAAATTATGCTATATTGCCTAGATAAGTTATATATGCCTCATCATGATCTAAATAGTTTTGTTTGTATTCTTTGGCTTTAAGTGGTATCTTTTTAATTTAAACCTCACTTTGAATAATTTTTAAATCTCTTTTAGGTTACGCATTTTTTTATTCATACGTACATGCTCTTTCTTTTACACTTTTGCACTTTACTTTTTAGCATGCATCATTTAAGGGGGAGTATTAGAAAGGATGAGTTCTAGTAAGCTTGCATAGTCCCTTCCTTGATGACTATTTTATCAAAAGGGGAAAAATAATTAAGGCAAAATTTGGTTTTTACTGGATGTTCAATAGTTCCTTAATCATGCTGCTTTACTATACGACTGCAATATGCTCTTTTGTGTTAAGCTAGTTTCTTCTAATTTGTAAACATTGCCTTTTGTGACATGTTACAGACTCGTAGGAAATTAATTTGACAGTAGAAGATTAAAGAAAGCATCTTACCTACTATGCTGGTGGTTACCGGAGCTAAGTAAGTTTAGAATATTTTGGCCAGCTGTGTTATAATAATGCTCCGTATCTTGCTCTTTGTACAGAAGACAAGCAAGAAAGAGCAATATCGTTCAAAGATGTCTTATTCAAGGAACTTGTGGGCTATGCCGCTTTGTGCTGTTTTGCAATTAATTAAGGTAAATGCTCACTCACTCTCTGTTATGAAAATTGGACAAACTTCTAGAGTTTCATTGATTTGAACTTGAGGCACAGATTACATTAATCGGATAACATAAGAGGCTAGGTTTTCATCCTAATACTTGTTCATGTGCCCATTTTATTTCTAAAACTTTTTAAGTATGAGAAACTGCATATTTCTAGTTGTAGCTACTAGCTAGCCGCATGTATATCTATTACTAACTTGAGCAGTGTTTCTTATACTTTCCTCTCTAACAAGAGTAGCACTAAGTTCAAAGCAAATAAACAGGTAAATAACATTTATCTACCATTTATCATACTTTAAAAATTATGCAAATCACTATTGAGAAAAACATAGAAGCACCTCCCAACTAACTTTTTGAAAATATACTTGTGCATATTCAAATGAGCGTGGCCAAGCTCATTTGTTTTTGTATGTTCTTTTGCAGGGGCTGGATGTCTCAGTGGCGCTAATGTTCTTGAATGAATACTTTGTTACTGAATTTGGTTGGAGAGTGTGTTATGGAAGCTTGAACTTGGTTTATGTAGTTCTGAATAGATGGATGTGTATTCAATGGAAGCTTAATTGTTCAATTGATTATTCATATTAATGTGTGGATTACTTGGATTATAAATGTGTGTATGGATTAGTTGTACTAACAGGAAACAAAGTAAAATTAATGTTTTTTGCATTTATTTTTGTTTATAATTTTTTTCCTGACGGTACTCAACCAACAGAAAAATGGCATGTACCCTAGCGGGACGAACCGTCAGAAATATTATCCATGACGGATTTTCCTGCTGCGAAACTGGCAGTAATAATTTTGGCCAAAACCTAACGTGGGAAAAAAATTTCAGTCAATGATCATCTGGAAATGCCATCGGGAATTATTTTCCTACTCGTTAACCGTCAGCCAAATTCTTTTCTCGCATCCTCGTTCTCCTCACTGGTATTTTCTAATAGTTCCCGACGATACATTTATTCCAACGGTAAAAATATACCTAAATCAACCTGCGCATTTAAAATTATGGTGCTCACGTACATTGTGATGCCAACTGACAAATTAATACTCGAGCAATCATGCAGAGATATACAATTCTGTTAGATCGCTCGGTCCAGACTTGAATGACAAGTCAATGTGATTAATTAATTAAATCGATCGTTTGTAAATACATATTAATTCCAGGGCCGACGTTTCTTCGATGATCACCACTCACCGACTTCATCAGAGTCATCGTGCATGCATGTCAAAGACCCGGACGGCGCGCGCAGCTAGCTGCTGACTCGTCGTACCCAAATAATGACTCATAGTTAATCGAGCCGAACTCTCTTCGAACCTGCTTAATTAGTACGACCCCTCTTTAAAGTACTTTCCTACCGCCCGGCAACCTTGTGGTTCTCCACTATACCGCTCTACCACCAGATGATAGATAACTGTCTTAATTTACTAGTTTATATTTACTGTTTATTCAAATTTATAAATATAACAAATATACTTAAAATATTATAAATTTTTATGTGCAGCCTCCTTGCGTCTGGTGATAGGGCAGCACGAAGGGAGCCACATAGTGCGGCCTTCGTGCGGCTGGGTGGCAGGCCCCTGTCACACGGCCACGGGGCACCGCTGACCACGTGTCAGCTCCATAGCGCTACCACCCAATAACCGAGGGGTAAAATGGACATTTCTGCTATTCGCACGTATACCGACATTTTTGTTAATATGGACACCAAATGTGCTATAAGTGTCAAAAACTCAAGGGTTTAAGGTTGGAGGTATATATGATAATAATACCATCTACGATGGAAAGTATTTTCAAAACTTTTTGCCTATATATTACTATAAAAAAATGATATCAAAGTTATATACCGAGACCGTGTCATTGTTCCGAAATGACATACTTCCCAATTTTTTTTTCAGTTTTAGTGTTCGTAAGTTATCTTTTTTCTGTTAATTCTAAGTCAATTTTTCTTACCTTTGGATTAGCTTTGAGATGTGCATGTCTGATTTTAATTTTGATCTAATGGTTAAAAATGTGACTTATATTTAAAGAAAGCACAAGTTACTTCATAAATAGACTTTTTTTTTACGTAGAGGTTAGTTCTTAGGCCACGTACACTAATGTGACGTTAGCTATCTATAAATCTTGTCATATAGGACATAAGATGATGTGAAGAAGAGAAAGGGAGCATAAAGAATAGGACCATCTCTTATACAACAGTCGACTGTAACATAAGAAACAAGATTTTGTGACCTGGAGAGGCTGGCTATAAAGATATGTAAAAGATAATTTATTATAGAAATTATCTTTAATACTATCTATAAATAATATAGAATGTATGATAGGCTGTACTTATCTCTACTATTGTAAACGCCGTTAAGCAAGAAGCTGCGCATGCAGGAACTGACCGGGCAGTCCCAATCAAATCTCGAAACATGAGCACTGTCATCAACAGTACGCCATTAATTAGCGAGACTTGAGGCTTTCTCTTCGCACCACTCTTTAAACAAAGGCTTTAGCTTGCATGCATAGGCCAAGCAGAAAGCACATCATTAGCCTATAAACTAACGGGATGCATATATGCATTGTATGGCTAGCGTTGTGGTCCGTCGATGTCCAACGATCTCTGGTTATTCTAATCGATCGTCAGAATCTGGCTAACATCTCTCTCACACGCCTTTACATATTACTAGTAGTATAATGGAGAGTATTATTCAATCTGTGTAGTGCTGATAATAATATCTCGATAGCTACAACTTTGGTCACGCTTAACTAACGCCCAAAGAAAGGTGCTCACCTTTAGCGTACTAATAACTATATAAGAATGTGTGGAACCAAACTATTTTAACTTTAACTAGCAACATATTTGTAAATATTTTAGAACGGTCATATGAAAATGTTATACATAGATTTGTCGTGAAAATATATATTTATAATAATAAAATTTTATTAGATTCTTAGATATATTATAATGAAAATAGATGGCCAAATTTGTGTTTTGAAGAACATAAATGCAATGTCAAAGAAAGCGGGCACTTATTCTCCGTTTATAACACATAGATTTTACAGGAACAGTTTGATTTAAGCCTGCTCAAAAGAGCTTTTTTAAGTGGCTTATAACTGAAAAGCACTATGCTGGCTGAAAAAACACTGTAACTGACGGAAACTTATTTAGTATAATTAAATTTAAAATTTTAAATATAGGAAAAATATGTTAGCCCATCACGTATAATGCAAACAAATACGAGAAAAAAAATAACAGCAAAAAACTCAAAAAAACATTAAAATATAGAAAAATAAAATTTATAATTAGTATAAAATAAATCAGAAATCGGAAGCTTAGCCGGAGCGGGGCCGGTATTTGCGACCGGAGCGAATAGCCGTGCGTTCATCCATGTTTAGCTCTCGAAGCACTCATCCTCTTAAGTTTTGAAACGTGTCCAGTTCAAAGTACAGCTTTAGTTTTTAATATATGCATGCGTGGCATAAATGAAGCTCTCACATCATCAATTAACGCAAGCCTAGCAAGCTTAGCAAAAGGAGAGCATACATATACATATGAGCGTACGGCTATCCCTCTCAAAAGGGCCAAAGAGGGAATCAGCCGTGCCATTGGTGACAAAGGGTATCTCACTTGGGGTATCTTGTGGCCTTGGTCAGGGTTTAAAGGCTAAGGAGAACGTCCGATTTGGAATAACTTAACTTTTTTTAGATTGATGCCCAAAAAAGGTACATGACAAATGAGATATGGTACATATAGATGCATATAGGCACAAGAGATGGAAGCCACGAATATCGAAGCTAGCTAGTAGTATTTGAAGAAATGTTGGATGCTACCTATATGATTTGTCGAGCATTTGATATTGTCTAGGTAAGAATTGTGTTTTAGATGTGTATATATCCTACTCTTCAAGAAAAGTTGGTGCTAGGACATGAGCATTTGATAATGGCTATGTTTTTTTTTTTTGCTAGACTGATAGTTTTTTCTATACTTTTTTAAACAGCAGCGAACAGCAGAGATGTGGATGACGCATATGTTTTTGGACTCGGGAAGTCGTTTAAATAATTCTCTTTAAGAAATTATCTTATTTATTTTGATTTTTAGAGAAACCAAAAATCCAAAAGGATAAGACCAATTGTGTAAGAATAGTATTTTGTCATGTAGACGCTGATGTTTATTTCTTCGTAGCCTCCGGCTAGCTATCTAGCTATTCTTTCGAGATACAGAAGAACCATGTGTGCTTAGAATTAAGCAGAGTTCCAAACAGCTAGGTATAGCTAGCCCTCCTTTGCGTGCATGCTTGCATGTGATCGCTGATGCGTAAGAGGATAAACCACTTGGGAGGTTAAGGACTTTTTTTTTTAAGGAAATATGGCTCTAAGGACCTAATCATGCTCTATTACGAGGCAAAAATAATACATCTCTGATATTACATGGGCCTGTTCGGCTGGTCACAAGCCAGTCGGCTTTTCGCAACCGCTACAGTACCTAACTTTAAACGGAGTATTTTCTCAAGACGGGGTCTATAAGTTAAACGTAGTACACGTTAAAAGCCCAATATATGTACCAGCCAAAATCGCAAGTGAGTATCGATCTCTCCGTAATCTGTACCGTAAACAGCCAAAATTCAAAAATTTCAGCCAAAAGTTATAACCCGCAGCCAAAAAAAACAGGCCCATAGAAGGATAAAAGAAAGAGAAAATTACAACCTAGTCATTTTCCTCGTACAAATAAGGAACAAGCCACATTAGAGATGAGAACGATGGTTGGCCTTGATGAAGCTTCTTTGCTGGAGAACCTTTTGATGATTTCGCCGGAGATGTGGGAGACGACCTACGCGGACCTTTCAGAGTCCCAGTGACAGGAGGTGTAGCTCGCAAGAAGATCACCGTGAGCCTACCCGTGTAAGACTACCTCCTCTACAGCCATCGTCCTTGAGGAGGTAAACATCATTGGTAATACTGACGTTAGACATCTTGAGACCAGCAAGTTGCCAGTTCTTAACCTTTGCCTCATAAGCCCTAAGACAACCAGATTTGATTGGTAGTTCCAAATATTTTATCAGTGAATTGAAAGAAGGCTCAAAAGTAGGGAAGTAGAAAGATGAAACTGCAACGGTGATGCATTGGCAGGACTTCGACGACCATGGATCCGTTAGGATGAGAAGGAAAGGCATACTGTCTACACAAGCCAAGTATAAAGCAGGGGAGGGGAGCACTAATCTCACCAGAGCTTAGGAAGAACATCACCGTTAACGGCAAGAACGGTGTTTAGTGGGGCTCCAAAGCTGTACAAGAAGCAAAAAGAGAAGCTACTAATAACTACTGGTTCTTTTTGGCTTTGATTAATAGTTTATGGTTGCGACTTATGGTTTTTAGGCTATTCATGAGAGAAAGTACTAAGTAACAGAAACTCACGTGCGGTTTTGGCCGATATAAATAAAGTTGTTACAGTGTGTATTACAATCAACTTATAGACCCTGTCTTGAAAAGATATTATATTTGAAAGCTAGCTACTGTATAAAAGTCAAAAGGCAACTTTTAGAAGTTGAAAAGAAAAGACTCATGACTTGTTCTTTTTAGCTGCTATGGTTTTTGGTTGTGATTGTTCCTAAGAGAGAGTATGAAATAAGAGAAACTCGTGTACAGTTTTAATCGAAATAAATAAAGTCGCTATAGTATATATTATAATTAATTTGTAAAATTTATTTTAAAAAGACATTTTGTTTAAAAATTAGTTACTATATAAAAATAGAAAAACAGTTTTTTAAAGCTGAGAAGAAGAGACCATGAATAATCACCGTTCAGGGCCCAAGGTTTATTTTTGGCTGCTTAAAGCGGAGGAAAAAGGTTACTGCCAGGGAAAGGATAAGGACTTAGTTAGCAACAGCAATGATCAGCTGATCTCCTTGCTAGCTAGTACTTTCATGACATATGTTAACTAGGGTAAGATTTGATACGATAATAACGGAATAAAGAAGCAAATCTACGGCGCTACTGTTTGGACACATGGTACAGAAGAAAAAGAGAGAGATGCTAGAGGATAAGCCTCAAGCTTTCTCATGTTTCCAGTCATAGATATATGTCGGCCGTACATGCATAAAATTAGCATTCAGTACCAGACACTGCTAGCGGATCAGTGCTTCTATGTTCAGCAGATAAAACGGGATTTTCTTTTGTACTTTTGCAACTGGCAGATGCAGCATGCAAGGATGTATCATGGATATACTCTTTTGCTTTCATTTTTTCTCTTTGCAGAAATAGTAGAAAAGAGATAGATCCTAGAGGATAAGTCTCACGCTTTCTCGTGTTTCCAGCCATAGATATATGTCAGCCGTACATGCAATTAGCATTCAGTACCAGACACTGCTAGAAGATCATTGCTTGAGCAAGTATTATAAGAGGCTGTAAGCTGGCTGAATGCTGAGGTGGAGGAGAGAGAGGAGGAGAGAGAAGAGAGGTGGGTTGTAAGCTTACAGCCAGCTGAAGCACAAGAATCAAGAAACTTTGTGAGAGGGAGGGGTAGGTCATACAGCCTTCAGCTGGCTGTAACTACTATATGAGTAGGCTGATAAGTGAGCTGTAAGTATTCATACAGCCAGCTGAAGACTGTATTATAAGACTTGCTCTAAGTTCAGCAGATAAAACAGGATTTCCTTTTGCACTTTTGCAAATGCCAGATGCAGCATGCAAGGATGGATCATGGATACTCTTTTGCTTTCATTTTTCTCTGTGCTGAAATAGTATATGTGCAATCCCAAATTAAAGGAACTGTTTATCCATATGACATTGTAGTTATGTTTTTAAATTTAATTTTGAACATCTGTTTTTATAAATCTAGCATCCTCCTTGATCTTGGCCGAGGATGTGCCAAGCTGGCCCGACGCGACAGTGTTTAATTAGTGTTAATAACACCTAATTCTGCCAATCATACTTAAAGTAATCACTAATTAGTCCTACTGAGTTGCGGTTGCTCGAAAGGTGCTGTGGTAGTTTGATACGATCTACTGAACTGCTATAGCACGACAGGCGACACGTATCACTGATGCGGCTACCCAACGCAGAGAGGAGGCTAGATTTATAAAAACGGATATTCGTAAGCTAATTTTTTTAAAACAATGATTATAGTGCCTCAAATTAAAGGTGCACGAGTTCTCTCCATTTTGTTTTATTATTCTGAAAAAATCTCTCGAGGAATGCACACTGAGAGGTGGCGGCGTATCGATATGCTGTTGGCGAGTGCTGTATTTTTTTTCGAATACTCTTTATTTCTGCCAACAAGAAACAAAATCGCATTGGGCGCTGCCAATACTTCAATTCCCATCTATATTGCATACATTATGCAATTTCTTTTGCATGATTGGCTACACAGTGTCAGAAATGCATGTACACGTCGGTTTCAAAAAGAAAAAATGCATACCTTTTTAAAGCTGTAAATAAGCCGAACTCGAGCGAGTCGGCTCTCCTAAGCTCAAGCTCGGTAGAAACTCAAGTCGAGCTCAAGTGAGCTTGAGTTGAAGTCCGAGCCTGAAGCTCGGCTCGGCCCAAACTCGAGCTCGACTCAAATAAACTCGATAGCAGTTAAAATAATTCAATATACACTAATTTTTAACAATAAAAAAACTTGAGTTCAAGCTCGGTTCGAGTAAACTCGATAACAGTATAATATAGTTCAACATACACTATTTTTTAACAATAGAAAATCTCGAGCTCAAGTTCGGTTCGAATAAGCTCGGTAAGAGTTAGTATGTATGTGTGTTATAAAAAAGCTCGAGACTCGCGAGCTATTCGAGCTTGGCTCATTGAACCTCGCAAGCTCGGGATCAAACTCAAGCTCGACTCATTTGGAGCTCGAACCGAGCTGAAATCAAGTTTAAAGTGATTCAAGCTCGAGCAATTCGTGAGTCTTGAGTTTTTTGGCCCTAATGCCCATATAGTATTGTCTCTCTCAATTATATTAGCTGAAACTCCGGAAAGGCTCAGGCCCATTTGTAGGCCACCTTGGGCTTCCCTCGAGGATATGACAGAACGACGGCTTTGGGTCCTTGGGTCGAACTTTAGACCTTATTTATATGGGCTGGTATTTAGGCCCATGTAACAGGCCTAATCCGGCCTAAAACACTCGTGTCCTTCTTCTAGGACATGGAGAAGGCGAGTAGGTAGAACAGAAGCGCAAAACCATGAAGTAAAGGTGTCCGTCCAAGTGCTCAGAGGTTCAATCCAAAGGCTATTTCCTGTTTAGCTTATAGCTCATGATTTATAACTTCTCTTAATTAAATAAATTAGATTATTTCTTTATCATCATTTTTTGAAACGATTTATTAATTTATTGATATTTGGTTCATTTGTATAAACCCTTACGTTAAGACTAAAATCTATCTGTTATAGCAAAAAAGAACGCAGCAAATATATATTGAGATTAGATGATGAGACAAGAACTTTGTGTTGCTGTCATTCACTCATAGCTAGTGGACTCGACCATTACATGAGACTATGAGAGGGGGGAAAAGCTAGTATGGCATCCAGAAGCAATGGATAGGATTATGCATGCAGCTGGCAGTTGATAGATGGCAAATATCATGGTCACCTAACAAGATGTCTTACGGTGCATTCTCGATAAAAGAAAAGATAATGATCGTATGATACCGGACATAAGGACATTTAATCAAGTGCCAGGGATTCAGCATTCTGATTAGCAGTCTGCATTTTTTAGGAGAGTATAGTGCATTCATTGCTTTCATTACTGACCTTCGACATAAAAAAAAAAGGGTTCGATGAATTTATTTATTTATTTCCGGAGAAATGAAAATGACATAGTTCGACATGGTAATTCCATAGTCCATATGGACAGCTGGGCTTTGCTCTTAGTGGCATGAGCACACTGGCATGGGAAATAGATACGAATTATTTGTATTATTCAGTTACCGTATTCGATAGGATACGAATATGATATAGATTTTTCATCCAATTAATCATTTCTCTTCTATTTGTATTTGTATTCAAATTCACATAAAAAATATTAATACGAATATGGTATAGACTTTTACCATCTAAAATGTTATTATATTCGGACTATTCGTATTCATATTTGACGAAGCAATAAACATATTTTATTGCAATACGACTAATTAGTTGGACAAATTTTTTTAATTCAATGTTAATTTGTGTTTCTTTAGATGAAGTAAATACATTAGAATGATTAAGCGTAACTATACGAGGATAAAATATCATTAATATCTTCACACTACATAAGTTATGAGAATATCCAGATCTGACCGAATTGAGTAGATATTCGATTCGAATTTGTATTCGTTACACTATTCGATTCATATTCGTATATGAGAATATTAAAATTTGTATTCATATTCATTTATAAAATATGAACACAAATGTGGTAAAGACACTATTCGATTCGTATTTGATCCATTCCACCCCTAAGCACACCTGTTTGTGCAATGATGTAGAACAGCGACACATTTGGGTCTCCACTCTCCACTCATGCCTCGTCTATCCATTGTAGTGTTAAAGCTATAGAAAAAAGTCATCAGGTTGGCTCTCGGGTAGAGGTGGCAATTTTTCCGTGAGGTTAAGGCCCCACAGAGAATTTCCCGATCGGGGGCGGGGCGATCTCCCTGTAGGGAATAGGGACAGGGCCCTGCTACGCTAGCAAGGTGGGAACGGAGTTGTCCTGCCCCATGGGCTTCACGGGGACCCGGAAAAAATACAAAATATAATAGATTATAGTTTTTTAATATAGGAGATTGTATTCTTTTCTTGTATATTTGGACTAAAACTTAAATCTATATGTTAGAATATATATTTTAAAGCTATATTTTGAAAAAAGTATGTCTAAATAATTATAAATTAATAAACAAAATCATATAATTTTTAAATATAATTTAGCCTATTTTTAATCTCCATGGGATCCCTGTGGGGATCGGAAACAGGGGGCCAATCTTCCCCAATAAGCCTAATGGGACCGGGCTATCAGGTATCGGGGTGAGGCCGTGGGGGCCTCCCTTGGGACCTCATGGCCTCGTTGCTGCCCCTACTCTTGAGGTCCAGAAATTATCATATTAATTGTAAAAAAGAGAAAGATCTACACCATCGATTTATGATAGGTTTAGATTATAACCATGCAGATTAATTAAATCAAATATGAGAGCTGTTACAATTACATAGGATATGAATAAGTATAACTATACAAGTTGTATAATAAGCATAGCTCTATATTTTAACATAAGCATATGCATTGTAATATCTAGTCTACGTAATTGCGCGGAAAATTCGGCTAGTTCCAGTGTATGCTGGCTACTGTAATCCTGCCACATCATTGTCATCAAGAGAAAAATCCCATCGATCTCTTCTCTAGATTACACCATTAAGCAGCACCCATCTTATCTTATGAAGCATTAATCAACTTAATCTTGCCATATTTGATAATTAATGCTGCTTCCGTCCGTAATACACTTACCATCATAAACCTGCATCGAGATTCATGAGCCCTGAGTGGGCCCACGTCCCATCGAAGACGGGGTGGGGGCGCTCTCTCCCCACGGAGAACGGGGGGTAGGGCTTGCTAGGCTGGTGAGGCGAGCTGGGGTCGTCCTCCCTTGCGGAGCTCTACAGGGATCTGATAAAAGTAAAAAATATTTTTTAAATAATATATTATAGTTTTAAAATATAAAAAATATTTTATTTTCTTATGTATTTAGACTAAAACTTGAATATATATATATGTTAGAATATATTTTTAAAACTATATTTTGTAAAAAAACTATGTCTAAATAATTATAAATTAATAAATAAAAGTTATATTATTATTTTTAAAAAATATTATAATATATTTTTTAATCCCCGCGAAGGATCCGTGACGATTAGATCCCTGTGGGATGGAGGCGAGGGCCGTATACCCAGAAAGGCTAACAAGCCTAGGGTTGGAGTGGGCTGACAACAATGACGTAGCTAGCTATTTTTTGTGGGATCAATTGACTCTACAAATTTTTACAAAAATATTTAATTAGTATTAGTATATACATATAAGTTTGTAAAACTCTAAAAAATTTAGAGTAATTAATCTTATAGGTTTTAAAATTTGGCTACACCACTGGTTGACGATGATCCGGGCCGGGCCGGAGGAGCCTCCCGGGACCGTCCGGCCCCGTTGACACCTCTATTCGCGATTCGGTGGCTCTGCACCGGCGCTGCGGCTCCCGGGAGCACCTGCCAGCCTCCCCACCAAAACCCACACCCGCCGAATGGGGCTTCCCTATCCCCTTCTCCCTATTCCCCTCCCTATTCTCTCAATCTAAACCACTCACATTTCATCCAATGGCTAGTTTTTTTTCACCATTTGCCCATCCATCATAAATAATAAAAAATACAGGAAAAATAAAATTTATTTTTTAATTATAAATTTTTTACAGAAAAAATAAAATTATAATTTCTATAAAAAAAATAAATTTTATTTTTTCCTATATTTTTTTATTATTTATGATGGATAGGAAAATGGTGAAAATATAAAAAAACTAGCCATGGATGAGATTTGAGTGGCTTAGATTGAGGGAATAGTGAAGGGAATAGGGAGAGGGGATAGGGAAGCCCCATTCCCACACCCGCCTAGGGGTGCAAACGGGTCGGATTCGGACGGATATTGTTGTTACCATATCCTAACCCATATTTTTTCTCCGGATTCGGTACCAATCGGATTCGGTTCCGGATCGGTCGGGATTAACCCATTTGTCAGGAATACATGCAGTACAGCAAATGGAGTAGGAGGACGTACTGTCAAGAACTTGATGTTACTACTTAATAGCTGATGTGGAAGATTTTATTTTACCATTGCAAAAGAAAATGAAACGTCAAATAGTAGCACTAACCTGAAATCAAACTTGAAGATGTATCGGATTCGGACGGATATTGCTGTTACCATATCGTAACCTATATTTTTTCTCCAGATTCGGTACCAATCGGATTCGGTGCCGGATCAGTCGGGATTAACCCGACCCGTTTGCACCCCTACACCCACCTCCCTAAGGAAGCCCGTCAAATCCAAGCAAGGCCAGCCCAGCCGGCGACGACTTGCTCCATCTCGCCTCGCGCGCTCACCCCCCATGGCGACCTGCCCGGTGCTTCTCCTCCTCGTCGTCGTTTTCCTCGCTGCCGCCGGCGCCGCCTGTGGGTTCTACCTCCCCGGCGTCGCCCCCCGCCGACTTTCGCAAGGTTCTGCCTTTTCTCTTCCCCTCCATATTTCTTGGTCGGGTTTTTGTGTTTCTTGCTCCAGCCGGGCGAGTCTTCGCGCGCTGAGGTTGTGAATAGCGGTGACTTGCTGAAGGACCTGCTCGCCGTGAAGGTGAACCAGCTAAGCTCCATCAAGACCCAGCTGCCCTACTCCTACTACTCCCTCCCCTTCTGCAAGCCGGGCAACATCGTCGACAGCGCCAAGAATCTTGGACACTGTTGGACCCTTGTGCACCCAAAATTCCCGTTTTGGCCCCCGAACGGAAAAAATTCCGGTTTTGGACCCCTCCCGACCGCGCGTTTCTCCCGTTGCGCCACGCGTCCCGGTCGTGCGGTCTGGTACCGCACGACCGCACTGTTCACCCGGTCGTGCGGTACCAGACCGCACGGCCCGCCTCCGACCGCGCCACCGTCCGCCCGACCGCACGACTCTCCTCTCGACAGGCCCGCCCGAGCACACGACCTCCCCTCCGACCGCATAACTGCGCCTCCGACCGCGCGAGCACTCTGCCGATCGCGAGAATATCCCCTCCGACCGCACATTCGCTTTTTTGACCGCATGACCGGCCGCTCTGTCCGCTGGATTGATTCCCGACCGCGCAAGACGCTGCTGTCAAATCCCCTCGCCGAAAGCAGCGCTTTTTTTACCCCCCGAGCAGCACAAGTAGCACACGCGTCATCAGCTAGCTCGCATGGCCCCTCTCACTCACGGATGAATGCACAGATAAGAGATGAGTCTCATGCGTGTATGGTCATCCAGGGAGCTCATTTGCATTTGGTTCGAGTGAACAATGAGCGAGAGCGAGGGAGGCAGTGAAGAAAAGTGAGGAGCGAAAGCCGGAAGATTTGAGTTGTTTTCGTTTGGAATCAGCGGATTTTGCAAATATAAAAGTTGTAGATCGTCTCGTGAGCTTCAAGAAGAGGTAAGTTTTGTCCCGTGCAACTATAATTTAATGTATGTCATTAGTTTATAATTAAGCAAACCATGTTTTGGCAATGTTATTTTATGTCAATCTTTGATACAGTATGTATTTGTAGCAACTCTTCCATATGTTAGGCATGATGTATTGTAGTGTAAGTAATATTGTACTCTGTTTGTTATGTGTATTGTAGTGTAGTGTAATGATGTGCGAAAATATGAACTTGCAGATGTGTAGACGTTGAGAAAGTACATATTTATCTTAGAACATACAAGTAGTACACTTAGGGAAGAAGTGCGGACAGTGCAGTAGGTGGTACAAATAAATGGCAAATAAATTTGGTACAGTAGAATTAAAATGCAATAAAAGAAATACAAAGTTATAGTACAAGTTAGAAAAGTTAGAAAAGAAATTTAGGAAAATTAGTAACTGGTTTTATTTGCATTAATTGGAAAAAAACATGCAATACAAAGTAGTAGTGAAAAAAACAAAAGTATAGATTGAGAAATAAAAATATTAGTAATCGATATTGTAGGTCATAGGAATAAGTCATTTGATGTATGTTAGAATTGTTGTGAAAATAAATTGTAGTTTTACAAATACAAAACATATACTAATCGATTTTGTAGGCGGTAGGAAGATGTATGAAATACCACACTGTTAATGTTACAATGGGATAGTGGGTGTTTGAGGTAAAATAAAAACATGTACCAATGCAAATTTAAAATGAAATGAATATGTAATTTGATGTATGTTAGAATTTGTTTAATGGTACGATTGTTACATTCTGTGTACTAAAATGGTTGATTATGCACTTATGGTAGGTACGCAATGGCTGACATTCAACAAATGTTCTTGTTTTATGGGAGTGGTCTCGTACGTGATGGGCCGTATGGGGCGGACCTGTCAAATTGCGAGCGGACTGTGATCCGGGCACCCGGTCTGAGCGCCATGAGCTTGTCTGAGCTACGGAGGTGTGTCCGTTCGGCGTTCGATCGACGCACCGCAAGGAAGAAGTTACGGATCGAGGCAGTCTATGCCTCAATGGTGGGTGATGGAAGGGAGAGCATATGGCAACTTTTGAAGGTCACCAATGACGCCTCATGGGCGAACTACATGGAGGTCGTGTGCAACCCTGATGCTGCGATATATGGGAGGCCAATGGTGTATGTCGAGTTCGTGGAGATGGCAGAATCATCAGCCATGTTTGGCTCAGATGCCGCTGGTGGAGATGTAGTGGCTGGGTTCATCCCCGGCGGTCATGAAGACGCTTCTGCGGGAGAACATGTGGGCGAGGAAGTGGGTGATGAAGACGACAGGAGGCGTGCGGAGAATTTCCAGCCCAACGAAGGTGTGGACGAGAGGTGGTGGGCCGCCCGTATTGACTGTCATGAGTATCTTGGGGACCAGGTGGAAGAAGAGGGCAACGAGGAGGATGAGGAGGTGGAAACAGACAGTTCTGGAGAGGACGAGGATGGCGAAGGTGCAACTGGAGGGGTGGTAGGTCGTGTTGTGACCACGGACGGTGCGTACGTGTCGTCTAGACTGGACGACAACGCAGCGACAACCCTAGTTCTGCCACAGGCGGAGGAGGGAGAATGGGGGTTCAGCGAGGGCGCACTCTTTTTGGGGCAGTGCTTCCGTAATAAGGTGTTGTCCAGCAGGTTATTGCTAGACATGCCGTCAACATAAGCCGGACGTATCGGGTCCACAAGTCAAAGCCGGACACGTACGTTGTGAAGTGTGTCGACGGGTCCTGTGGTGGCAAAGTTCGTGCACAACGGTACAAGGGCGTTGGCACGGAGTTCTGGATAACGGTGCTGCAAGATCACAGTTGCGAGCTTGCGGGGCCAGTACATAGACACCACAACATGACATCATCCTATGTTGCGGAGCTGGTCACGCACCTCATCCAGGCGGATGTGTCCATTGCCCCGAAGGTTCTAATGGCAGAAGTAGCGAACACGGCGGACTTCGAAGTGAGCTACAAGAAGGTATGGCGTGCGAAGCGAAAGGTGCTGCACCGTATGTATGGGACGTACGAGGAGGCGTACGACCTGGTCCCAAGAATGCTGCACCAAATTGCACAATCAAACCCAGGCACGTACATAAACAGGCAGGAGAGGGTCCATCCTACGGAGGGCCCGAATTGTTTCATTCTTGACAGAGTGTTCTAGGAATTCCATCAGGCGATACAAGGTTTCAGGTGGTGCCGTTCAGTGCTAACCATAGATGGGACATTCCTATCCGGCAAGCACAAGGGTACTATTCTCACCGCAGTTGCAGCCGATGCAAATGACCAGTTACTCCCGGTGGCATTTGCAATTGTGGAGAACGAGAATACGGATAGCTGGCTTTGGTTCCTTTGCGATTTGAAGCATGCCGTAGTGCAAGAACGCCCTGAAGTGTGCCTTATCTCCCACCGCAATGCAGGCTTGCTGTCTGCGTTGCGAACGTTGCAGAATGGGACGCAGCCCCCCTTCCAGTGGAATGATGTGAAGACCCGCTGGTGCATGAGGCATATTGCAGCGAACTTCCACAGAAGATTCCGTAGCAAGGACCTAATGAAGATGTTCAAGAAGCTATGCATGCAGAACTAGAAGCGGAAGTTCGACACCTTGTGGAGGCAGCTCGATCAGGAGGCTACCAAGCATGTGCATACAGAAGCAGGGGCCGTGGAGGGGGCTCCACAAGAGGCGGGGTATTCACACAATGGGTTCAGTCCAATGCACCTGACTTGGAAATGTGGTCTTTGTTGCACGACACCGGTGGGGCAAGGTATGGGATCATGACAACCAACATGTCCGAGATTTACAATGGTGTCTTAAAGGGCGTCAGATCCCTGCCGATCACGGCAATCGTGGTCGAGACTTGGAACCGTACCGTCGGGTACTTTGTGAATAGATCCATGATGGCGCAGAAGCACCTTGACGAAAATAAGCAATACTCTGAGGTCATGCAGGCCTTCATGGATAGGAAAATGGAGAAGGGTCGATCCCACATTGCTCAGCCCATTGATGGCTTAAGGAGGAAGTTTGAGGTTCGCCTAAGGCAGAAGTATGTCATGGGTCACATTAGAGGGGAGCGCAAGCAGGTATGCACGATTGGTGATGAAGCATCTTGCACCTGCAACAAGCCCCAGCTTCTCCACAAGCCATGCTCCCATGTGTACGCGGCCTGCGCTGTATGGAACCAGGCGTCGACACAGTACATCTCCAAGTACTACGACATGCAGCACTTGTATGCAACCTGGAGTGCAGAGTTCCATTCCTACGGGGTAGACATGCACTACAGGGAATTATGGCCAGGGGAGATAAAGTGGGTGCCCAACGATGCACTGAAGCATGTCGGTCGTGGAAGACGACAAAGCCGTCGCATCCGCAACGACATGGATGACAGCCAGCGAGGGGATCGTGTTCGGCGTCCGAAGTGTAGGCTATGCAAGATGATTGACCACTCCCTCAGTCAGTGCCCAAATAGGCGGGCATCAAGCAACGCTTCGTAGTACCAACCACAATGTTTTGTTGTACCCATTGTTGCTTCCATGTGTTCTGTGCGTTGCGATGTACCATGCATTATTCAGGAGGTGTACGCTGCATTGTTGGCTCCATATATCTATGTTTTGCATATTACCATGTTATGTATGTTTTTGTACATTCCATATGTTTCCTTGCCGTGTTCGGTCCGTCTGGGTCACCGGTTCGGTCATCCGATCGCAGACAACGCAGCTGGTGTGCCACATGGATGGCTTCGTCGCTACATGACCTGTCCTGCATATGCACATGAGGACGTGGTGCGGACGCACTTCGTTGCGTACCTGCTATATCTGTTCGGGTGGATCTTGTTCCCTAGCACCACTGGAGACTCCGTGCAGCCTAGCTACATACACCTAGCGGAGTCCTTGGCGGATGGCTGGCCTGGTCAGGTGCCACAATATAGCTGGGGATCAGCAGTTCTTAGCGCCACATACCGCGGCTTGTGTGACGCCACGCAGCGTAGCGCGGCCAGCGAGCCGGTCCTAGCCGTCTGCTACCTTCTCCTTCAGCTGTGGTCGTGGGAACACTTCTCCGTTGGCAGGCCTGAGTTTGGTCGTGTTGTGCACCCTTATGACCTCAGCCCGCAGTTCTACGCCCTCGATGGTGGCGACGACCCCGTTGATGGGCCCACAATGGGTACACGTTGGACACATGGTCAGTTGAGGTGGGCAAGGGACAGACCGAGACGTGCATACACATACTTCCACAACAGGTTCGAGATTCTGCCCGACGCCCACATAGTCTGGTGGCCATGGACTACACGGTTCATTATGGACACGGCCCCCCACTCGTTGTCATCACAGTGCAGGCAAAATCACAGCTACTGGTTGACGACCTGCCACTTGGTGTTCTCGCACTGCGTCGAGCCATACAACCCACACCGAGTCCTGAGGCAGTTCGGACTGTACCAGCATGTCCCCCCTGGCAGGACGCCCTCTTGCAGACAGCACCCACCGGTATGTCATTACACCATAAATTTAATTAATGAAGTAGTCTGTGCCCCTTCTAATTGTGTAATGTCTCAATGAACTTGCAGGCAATCGAGGAGAGGGCGAGCGACAGAAGACTGGAGAGCCACACAGCAACGGTGGACAGACCAGTGGCGTGACCAGGCGGATACGATGGTTGTGGAAGAGGCACGGCCGGACGACCCCGCGACGCATAGGACATACCTTGAGTGGTACGCTCCACGCACCCGCACTAGGCTTACTGGGGAGCCGCCACATCATCCACTTGAGGTCGTTCACGAGGCCGCTCTACAGGCAGGTCTAGACCGTCATCTAGCGGCACGGCACGACCAGGCGGTATGAGATTAGTATGTCATTAAACAGTGCAGGATTACGTTTTAACTGACTGTTTGTTTCACTGCAGGTGGACCGCCTGCATCGTATCAAGGACGAGGCTGCTGAGTCTATACGCCATAGGAAGTCAAATACGACTGAGCGGTGGGTCAGTTCGATGCGCACCATCTACGATGAGGCAAGGGCTGCGATACGGTCCTTGAGTTGTGGTCACAGTGGTCGAGATGACGTTGTTGCTCCACGCGGTGGCGGACGTGGACGTGGCCAGGGACCACCACCCCCCTCCGCGCCGCTGTCAGCACCACCATCAGCTCGGCCATCGTCGTCGCGTCCATCGCAGTCCGAGAGTCGCCCCAGCTACGCTCGCTCATCGTTCACGCGCTTCGGACCGGCGGTTCAACAATTGACAACTATTTGTTCATCCACTCATTTACCATTTATGTGTAACCACATGTTCATCTTGCAGCAATTGCGACAGGATAGCACGTTGCTACTGGCATCGTCATCACGGGCGGCGACGGAGTATCGACCACGCTCTCCAGGCCGACGGGGGCCCACTCCAGAGAGCGGCCCTGACTCGCCGCACCGACCAGAGGGGTCGATGCCCGTGTACACCCCAGCCGTGCAGTCCAGCCTAGAAGACCGGGACATGTGGTTTGGGCAGACGTACCAAGGATACACTGCGCAGGAGTACATGCGCGACAACCCGTCGACATCGTCATTTCGACAGCCACATACCCCGGTATGCACTAACATACTAAGCTAAACATGTCTATTTCAAAGCCATCTAATCTCACTGCCAAAAAAATGCAGGTTTACTCGGAGCAACAGGGCCATGACGTTCACGGTGGATCATCCGCTTTTCAGAGTACCCAGGTAAATGCCTTGTGATATTACTACTCATTATGAAGATTTGTTGTACTTTCCATTGCCTAATTCAGTTGTACCATCTAAGCAGGACATAGAGGGGAGCGAATGGTTGAGCTCTGTTTTTGGCCAGCCGTCCACAGAGTTGTACCCACCACCGCCTCGGACGCAGCCCTCGCACTACGATTTTCACGATGCACCGCGCTCCCCTAGTAGGTTCACCTTCTCAGCGGATCAGATACGCCGTCCGAGGCGGCGACGACGAGATGATGAATGAATTTTTGTAATTGTGCTGTCAGACTGGTGATATTTTAGAAGTGCTTGATGGTTTTATGTTCAAAGATGGTTTCCTGTATAAATGGGTTTCTCTTAGTTCTTTCATTTACTAGGGCATACAACCAACAGAGAGATGACGGGCGCTTATGAAATTATTTAAACTACAATTAAGGCTTCATTACAATATGAGAAGTATGCACGCATGTGAGCACTGTACCTCACAGCATGCATTACACATACATAGATTAACAACAAACACAACGTACAACATAGCATGAAACATTACCAACATACACGAGGAGAACCTCCAGCACTACAACTTGAGGATAACAATAACCACAAGAAAGAAAATAGCACACAACATTAAATTTATCTTCCACTCTAGTCTATCGAAACGATGTCGCATCCCGACGGGGTCGCAACCCCCCACGACAACTCTCTCATGGCGAACATTTTCTGTCCTACTGCCCATTTCATCCTCCCACACCCAAAATCGGCAACCACCAGGAGCTTCCTGCGATTCCATGACAAGAAGAATTTTAAACTTACCACCACGATTTAAATGAACCAGAAAAATCTGACTCACCGAGTGATAGGGGCACCTGTAGTAGTGCCGCCCAGGCTTCGCGGCCGTCTGTGATGTCCTACGTCTAACAACCGTGTTGCATTTTGGGCAAATCACCGTCGGTGCCCCTGAAGACGTGTTGAGCTGACTCATTGCCTAGTCCGGGGGAGTGAGCATGAAAGAAAACTACAAAGATTGGGAACAACTAGTTAAGGAGGTGACTGATAACAAGGCAAGGGAGTATGTGAGGGATGGCTTGCTTTTATAGGCTGTGTGGGGGGGGCAGCCTCACGCACAAAGACCACAGACAACACAAACCAGATACGCACATAAAGGGGCAGTGAGCAGACAAAAAGGGTACCTTTGCTCAGTGACATGACAAAAGAGGGCAGCTTTGCTCAGTGAGATGACAAAAGTGGGCAGCTTTGCCCAGTAACATGATAAAACGGGTTAGCTTTGCTCAGTGAAAGGCAAAAGATCCCAGCTTTGCGCAGTGACCAAACAAAAACAGGGCAGCTTTGCTCAGTGACATGACCAAAGAGGGCAGCTTTGCTCAGTGAGATGACAAAAGTGGGTAGCTTTGCCCAGTGACATGATAAAACGGGTCAGCTTTGCTCAGTGAGAAAACAAAAGATCCCAGCTTTGCGCAGTGACCAAACAAAAATGGGGCAGCTTTGCTCATTGACATGACCAAAGAGGCCAGTTTTGTTCCGTGAGATGACAAAAGAGAACAGCTTTGCCCAGTGACATCATAAAACGAGCCAGCTTTGCTCAGTGAGAAGACAAAAGATGCCAGCTTTGCTCAGTGACATGACAACACGAAACAACACATATATTGCCCGTACATAACATATAGCAAGTACTACAGCCATCAACACACCAACAAACACAACAACTAAAACACAACATAACATATAGCAAGTAATTTGTACCCCGGAGCGTGGGCATCGGAAGAAACGGCGTCCTCCATCGAACGGGCCATCCAGGGCCTGCACGACCACGTACTCATTGTGTCTGCATTTCGGCCACATTGGTTGAGCACGCCGGCTTGGTATCAAGCGGTACTGTGGACCAAATATCTCCCTCCTTTCCAAGGGAAGGTCTTCCTTCGGTGACCCAAAATTGATTGGCCTCTCAGCTTCCAATATGGTTTGTTCCAGCACGAAAGAGAGTACTTCTTTTTCGATTTACACGGTTCTCTATCTACAAAGTGCTGGGACCCCAACCGTGTTATTTATACCAAACAAGGGACATGACGAAACGGGCCAGCTTTGCTCAGTGAGATGATAAAAGATGGCAGCTTTGCGCAGTGACATGACGAAACGGGGCAGCTTTTCTCAGTGGGATGACAAAAGATGCCAGCTTTGGGCAGTGACATTACTAAAGAGGACAGCTGTGCTCCATGACATGACAAAAAGAGGACAGCTTTGCTCAGTGAGATGACAAAACAAGGCAGCTTTGCTTAGAGACATGACAAAACGGTGCCTTTTTGCAGTAGTCTCGCAGCACTCCCATCTTTACTCACTGCTACGACCATGCGGACCAACTTTACACGTACGAGTAGAGATAAAACGGACCCTATAAATTGGTGTGCATTCCATTTCGCAGCGAACATTGCACATGCAAACCCCATACTACACAGCGCTTCCCTCACCCAACCGGGATGGACAAAGGCAAGAAGAAGCAATGGGACAAGATAGTGAAGGATTGGGAGGAGACCCGTGACATGACCAAAGATGTCAGCTTTTGCTCAGTGAGATGACAAAATATGCCAGCTTTGCTCAGTGAAAAGCCTTCATAGGGACTGTTTCCTGTAAACGACTGAAAAGGCCACGTTGTACCTAATACATTGAATGGTCCAAGCTCTGAATTTATTATGAGACTACAGGCTCTGAAAAGCCTTCGTAGGGACATTTATTGCTACACTATGCCCACTGCACTAGATAACCTGCCTACATAAAGGCCTCCTATGTCTTCCATACCACATCTCCTCAAGCCATCACAATACTACTACACAACAATGTCTTCCTGGAGGTCCGACCCATTTGGAGTGCCGGAGTGGTATGAGCGCCCGAAGTGCCATCGCGGCTTTATGACGATGTTGTGCGTCTGGACAGATAGAGTACAACGAGCCAAATACGGCCGTTGGTTCTTCAAGTGTCCAGACCTGGATGACGACTTCATGGTAACGATGATAACTAAATCATTTGTTTCTCGTTATCGTTTTTCAACTTGATCCATGACATCTACCACGCCACACATAGCCTTGCGAGTTCATCGAATGGGTGGATCGGGTGCCGCCAGCATGGCCACGGAACCGGCCAATGGAGGTGGAAAACAAAGGACAATACTTTGTCAAGATGACTCAGGCTCGCGAGGTGGAACGACAGATGCGGCTTGAGCAAGAGCGCCGCGTGAGGGTGGACCAAATCCGTCTGAAGGGCAAGGAGGATGAGCTGCAAAGGAGGCGGGAGCAGTTAAGTCTGCGTGAAGCAGCCATCAAGCGTCAGGAGGAAGAGCTTCAAGCTCGTGAGGCAGCTCTCAAGACCAAGAGTGACAGGAAGAAGGATGCAGCGGAGCCATCTTCAGGGCGCGAGAAAAAGGGGAAACAACCACGCTACACCCAGTAGACAAAATGTAATAGACCCAGCAAGTTATATTCCCTAAGGCATGTTAGGACTAGTGGTGGAGTTCTAAACATTAGAAGTACAGAGTTCCACACATGCCACATGCCACTGGTCACATCACTTACCACTTTATGTATCGACCGTTCTACGGTCAATCGTTCCTAAAACAATTTACCCTCTAATTTTTACGCAGTTTATAAATACAAAATTGACAAAACATACAAATATCACGCGGATTGCAAACCCTTAAAACATACCAAACCCTAAAAGTCACTTACCACTTTATATATCGATCGTTCTACGCACAATCGTTCCTAAAAAAATTACCAAAATTTTTAATGCATATACAACATATAATCAACATAAACTTGTTTTACAATTTTATCAGATTTTTCTGATTCACAACTACAAAATTAACAAAACTTATAATCATTACAGTTCCTGCACTCATTCCCACGTGTTCAATATCACTTTCCTTCATTTCGTCCAATTGTTCATATCACATTTGTGCTCAAAATTTTTTTTCATTAAATTGCTTCCAATAAAACAACATACCATGATCGAAATTTGTTATTGTCACTTGAACAAAATTTTCACGGTCAGCAATATATGAAAATCACAAATACACTAATCGTTACTTCACATAAATTTCGTTCGTACTCTACCAACCAATATTTTTAATTTTCAAAATTGCACAAAAAATTACACAAGCAGTAAAGTGGCCTCCACTTCAAATTCATATTTTTTCACACATCATTTCATATATACACATTAATTTTTATTATAAATAATAACTTTACAAATGCATAAATATATATACACCTAAATTAAAACATTAAACCCAAACCCTAGCACAGATGAATCATTCGGTCGGGAATCAATTCCGCGGTCGGACGGGAGGTCGTGCGCTCGGGCGGGCTGTCGTGCGGTCGAGAGGAGAGTCGTGCGGTCGGGCGGACGGTGGCGCGGTCGGAGGCGGGTCGTGCGGTCTGGTGCCGCACGACCGGGTGAACAGTGCGGTCGTGCGGTACCAGACCGCACGACCGGGACGCGTGGCGCAACGGGAGAAACGCGCGGTCGGGAGGAGTCCAAAACCGGAATTTTTTTCGTTCGGGGGCCAAAACGGGAATTTTGGTGCACATGGGTCCAACAGTGTCCAAAATTCCAGCGCCAAGAACCTCGGCGAGGTGCTCCGCGGCGACCGCATCGAGAACTCCCTATACGTGGTTAGTAGTACAATCAGCAGTGCTAATTCCATCATCTGCTTCCTGCATTTGTTATCTCTTGAATTCGAGCTAGATGTGGCACATTCATGTAAGTAAATTATGTTTGCTGTAACTTGGTGATACTGTCGACTATATGTAGTATATTTGGGTTTCAACAAATGAAGGCAGGGGTTACCCTGTTGCTCCAAAGAAAACTTGGTGATACTGTGAATTGATAATTGTGATTGCATTGTAGTTGGAGATGAGGGAGCCTAAGCTGTGCCAGATTGTCTTCAAGACTGTTCTGAGCCGAGAGGGAGCAAGGGATGTTAAAGAGAAGATCGACGATGCGTACCGCGTAAACATGTGAAGCGGTTTGCTGCTTACATAGATGCAGATCTCTAGCACCCTAACATTTGGAAAGGGCTGCATAGAAAAAGAGGCAAAACCATAATTAGCCCTTAAACCAGGGCCTTTAAAGGGTAGATTATTTTCTCCGTGCGTATGCCTTATACCCATCAGGTGCTCTCTCTCTCTTCTCTCCATCTACCCCTCAATATCTCTCTCCCAAGGGCGGCAGAGATGCCGGGTGAGGGGTTGGTGTCTGCTCCCGCAGGGGGAAGTGCAGGGTGTGGTGGCGATAAAGGCGGCGTCGCCAATGGGTGGCCCTCAGCGGCAGCGGCATGGATGAGGCGCGGAGGCGCACGGTCGGCGACGCACCTATGGCGCTTGGGTGGCGGCGCGTCCGTGCAGGCTGGCGCGGGAGGCGGTGGCCCCACAGCTGGAAGCAGCCGGCAGAGGCGGCGCAACCGCACGGCCATGCGGCACGTGCGGCCATTGGCCGGGGCGGCGCGGTGCGGGCGGCGACGACGGCGGCTGGCGATGGCAGTGGCAACGACGGCTGGTAGAGGCGGCACGGCCCCACGGCTGGAAGCAACTGGCAGAGGCGACGCGTGGGGCCGTTGGCCGGGGCGGCGCAGCACGAGCAGCGGCGGCGGTGGCCGGTGGTGGCGACAATCGTGACCAGGTGGCAATGGCTGGCCGGCGGTGGCCTGAGGCGGCCGTGAGGCCAGTGCTTTGTGGCCATGTGGTTTGATCGGCCGGGGGCACGGTCAAATTAAGTTTTGCGCGAGGGTTTTGCTAGCTCGCGTAGCGGGACGTCGTTGCTTGGCCGAATGGGTTTTGCGCCCAGCCGAATAGCGATTCGCACAGTGAAGACTTAGCGAACCTGTTCTTTTTCGACCGAGCGAATCCCTTTCCAACGTTTGTCAATTTTATCTTAGCCCTTATCTGATTCGCTACCGTTTCACCTTGTAGGTTCGCACACGACCTTTGAGAAAGCGTTCGAGCAGTTGCACACCTCGGATCCTTCGTGCAACGAGTTCGCCGAACATGCTTAAGGCAAGTTCCTCGCGGTCGTGACATTTCCGTTTTGCATATCATGCGTTTTCAAATTACTTGTCATTTTGTCTTAAGTACAATTATCATATCTCTCATGTTTGTCTGGTTGTTATCATATCATTAAAGTTATCTGGCTGATATCATATCATTAAAGTTACCTGGTTGCAATCATATCATTAAAGTTATTTGGTTGATATCATATCATTAAAGTTATCTGGCTGATATCATATCATTAAAGTTACCTGGTTGCAATCATATCATTATATCGCTAAATTTACCTGACTAACATCATATCGCTAAAGTTATCTGGCTAATATTCTATCACTAAAGTTACCTGGCTAACATCATATCGCTAAAGTTACCTGACTAATATCCTATTGCTAAAGTTATCTAGCTAATATCATATCACTAAAGTTACTTGGCTAACATCATATCGCTAAAGTTACATGGCTAATATCCCATCGCTAAAGTTACCTGGCTAATATCATATCACTAAAGTTATCTGGCTATTATCATATCACTAAAGTTTATCTGGTCATTATCGCATTACTAGTACTTATCTGGTTGTTATCATATCGCTTATGCTGGCCTGGTTATAGACTTTTAATAGTGTATTCATACCATAATGTTCTAGATTATCTTGTTTTACATGCTTTTATGTTTATTAGGATACTCAGTTAATAATGTTCTAGAATTTATGTTTTTAGTTAGTATTTTAGAATTCATACTTAAATCGTTAATGGGGTAATATATGAACATGTTTTAACTTAAGTTTAAATTATTAGCACTCTTTTGACATTAGGGCTGCTATGTTTCAGTTTCCTAATATTATGATCTATTGATTGTATAATGTTATATGAGCCATGAAGGATGTATGTATTAAACCTGTTAATCTGACTAATAATCACTTATCACATAAAATTTGAATGGTTGATAACCTTGTGTGAGATATATTATAATACCTTTTTAGGATAATTCATATATCACTATCATCATTTCACATCATTCTCATATCGGGAATTATGTTTCTCCATTTCCAACCTTACCAATCCTTCCACTTCTCATAACATTATCTTAGCCTTCTTTTAGTTCCTTTAAATTTACACCATATAACATATTAACAATATCACAGTTATCTGGCCTGGAGTTATCCACATATAGGAGAGATTTTCATTCACCTGATAACGTATGGGGAGCCGTACACTTTCGTTACTCAAGATATCACACCTCGTCTGTGGTTATACAGTCGAGAACAAGATTGTGCCTGCTACTTTTGTATAATTGGGTATGTGAGAAGTAATCACCGATGCCATTGCCACAACTTACTAAATAACACTTATCCCTGTTGATAAGATAACGGTTACCTGGCTTGGGGTCATCCACATATAGGGGAGATTACCACCCACCTAGTAACGTACGGAGGGCCGTACACTTTCGTTACTCAGTATATTACACCCCGTCAGCGGTTATACAGTCGAGGACAGTAACGTGCCTGACTATTCTCGTATAACCAGGTATGTGGGAAGTGATCGCCGGTGCCATTGTCATAACTTGCTAAATAACAATTATCTTTAATTCCTTTGATCCTATCACCTTTATCTCTGACATTTATCAGTGTTTCCGGTAACCTAGTTTCATTGCATTTAACATGTGTCAATTGCTTACTTGTATTACTTGTCCTTTACTTACCATATTGCGACCGTTGTTGGGTACTTGCTGATATTTTCAAATATCACGCTTGCTCTTTTCATTCTCAGGTAAAAGCCAATGGAGTGATAGCATCATGCATGGGTGGGTCAAATTTTCAGCACTGTGGCTTGCCACTGTTTCGTTGTTTTATTTGTTCTTTATTTGATTAGAAGTGGGGCCGGTCCTATATTTCAAATATTTATTTCAGCTTCTGTTGGTTCTCTAATAAAGTGTTAATAAAGTTTTAAATATTTTGTGATTTTCTACTGTTGCTCTTATTTATTTTTTACTTTTGCGATGATGTTCTATAGTAATATCTCATATTAGTATGTGAGGTGTTATAAGATCAAAGACCCGAATGTTTCAAATGATTGGAAATTTGGAATGGGAGAGCATACCTTACCGGTGATGTGTTGCTTGCAGGATCCTTGACACCCTTCCTCTGGTCGTCCCAATCAAGAGATTGGATCAAGAGGCGGCCACCGTTTATCAGCACGGCGTGCATGTCGGCGTCAAGGGCCAGTATTCCGGGGTGAGTTCATCTGCTAGCTAAACCGATGCATTTGCTTCTGCCAAGTGCATATATTCTCATGTGAATTCAATTCCTTGACGCAGAGCAAGGAGGAGAAGCATTTCATCCACAACCACTTCTCTTTTCTGGTGAAGTATCACAGGGATGCGGTCACAGTCTCACAGATCTTGCTAGGATTGTGGCCTTTGAGGTTAAGCCATACAGGTCCAATATCCATCCCTCATATTGACACATCGTTTTGCATATGAAATGTGTGCAAATCTTTTGCGTGTTCTTGAAAGAAAAAAAAGTTTTTCCCACCGTCATTTTCCATTTCTGGCTGCTTCAGTGATGTTCATATCATCAGTTTATCGTCATCACTGCTGCAGTGTTAAGCGCGAATATGATGGCGTTTGGAAGGACAATGTGATGCGGCTTAAAACCTGCGATCCGCATTCAAGGCATCTCGTCGTAGACTCTGATTCTCCTCAAGAAGTGGAAGCCAACAAAGAGATCGTTTTCACGTATGATGTCAACTTTGCGGTATTGTCGACCATTTTGCATCTCAAATCTCTTGCAAACATCCCTCTGTAACTGTAAATCATTCAGACATATGGTTCAGTTTCTGCTTAGTGAAGCTCAATATTCTCTGACATTGTTGTCCGCGCTGAGTCCTGCAGGAAAGCGATATCAAGTGGGCGTCGCGCTGGGGCACTTACCTCCTGATGACGGACGACCAAATCCTCTGGTTTTCCATCGTCAACTCTCTGATGATCGTCCTCTTCCTGTCCGGGATGGTCGCCATGATCATGCTGCGGACGCTGTACCGCGACATCTCCAAGTACAACCAGCTGGAGACCCAGGAGGAGACGGGGTGGAAGCTCGTCCATGGCGACGTCTTCAGCCCCCCGGCCCGCGCCGACCTGCTGTGCGTGTATGTCGGCACGGGCGTCCAGTTCTTCGGGATGCTGGTCATCACCTTGCTCTTTGCCATCCTCGGGATCCTCTCGCCGTCGAACCGGGGAGGGCTCATGATGGCCATGCTGCTCCTCTGGGTCTTCATGGACCTGCTCGCCGGGTACTCCTCGGCGCGGCTCTACAAGGCGTTCAGGGGGTCGGAGTGGAAGAAGGTCACCGTCAAGACGGCGACGATGTTCCCCGGCGCCGTGTTCGCCGTCTTCTTCGTGCTGAACGCGCTCATCTGGGGCGAGAGGTCCTCCGGCGCCGTGCCGTTCACCACCATGTTCGAGCTGGTGCTCCTCTGGTTCGGCATCTCCGTGCCGCTGGTCTTCGTCGGGAGCTACCTGGGCTTCAAGAAGCCGGCCATGGAGGACCCGGTGCGGACGGGCAAGATACCGCGGCCGATCCCGGAGCAGCCGTGGACCCCGTGGTACATGCACCCGACCGTGTCGGTGCTGATCGGCGGCGTGCTCCCTTTCGGCGCGGTGTTCATCGAGCTCTTCTTCATCCTGACGTCCATCTGACAGCACCAGTTCTACTACATCTTCGGCTTCCTGTTCCTCGTCTTCCTGATCCTGGTCCTCACCTGCGCCGAGATCGCCTTCGTGCTGTGCTACCTCCAGCTCTGCGGCGAGAACTGCCAGTGGTGGTGGAGGTCCTCCCTGACGGCTGGCTCGTCGGCGCTGTACCTCTTCCTGCACGCCACGTTCTACTTCTTCACCAAGCTGGACATCACCAAGGCGGTCTCCGGCGTGCTCTACTTCGGCTACATGCTCATCGCCTCATACGCCTTCTTCGTCCTCACACGGTACCATCGGCTTCTACGCCTGCTTCTTGTTCACCAGGCTCATCTACTCGTCCGTCAAGATCGACTAGAACTTAGCATTCCATCATCTGTTCGACAGACTAGGTAGAGCTTAGCATTGCATGGTTGGTTTGAGCATCAGAGATCAACAGAGATTTAATTTGCAGTTCAATTCAGTTATTACAGTACATGGGTGAACTTTTGATATGTCAAAGTGTACGTGCGTATCCTTACATTACATACAGCTTTCTGATACTACTTCCGTCCAAAGAACCATACCAACCATGTGATCAGTTTACTTACTGCTGCTGACTAATCTCGTCATCCATGTCGAGCATTTCGTTGTGCTTGTACTAAAATATCTACTGTTTTCTGTCTGAAACTGAGTTGGGCAGGAAACAAGAACACGCGGCACATCACACATGACAGGACAGGAAAGAAAAAGAGAAGACTCTGTTCAGTGAAATCTTTGCATGTTCTTCACAGAGAAAAAGCATACACAAACAAAGTCTCGAGAATGAACTAGCAGCCTAGGCAAACATGGAATCATGCTTTATCTGGACACATAAGATGAACATTTCGTGAGAACTTATTTCCAGATGGCCCTGAGTCCTAGCTCTCCTTAAAATTGATTGATGGAAGAATCGATCGATGTCGTGGAACCCATTACTCGTACCTTATAACACAAGAATTGCACCAGATCACAAAGGAACAATAGTGCAGGAGCTTCTAGGAAGAACTGCTTAATCTTGTTTCCTATAATATCCCCCATTTACAGCACAAGAATCATCTTATGAAAATTGCATTTCTCATTCGATTTCTTTGGTAGGTATGCTGTAGAGCTCTAAAAGAATGGTAATTTACATCGGCATAAATTCAAGGCTTCTGATCAAGTACCGCAACATAGTAGAAGGTTGAGAGATGATCAGTTGATTCGTCGGTTCTATGGGGAGGAGCTATACTCTATAGAGGCATCAGTCTCTTATACTTGAAGAACCAAAGGAAGCAGCAGAAGATGAAAGCGCCAATCAATCCAGTAATGATCAGGACCAACTGGAATGCATTCTCTATGTTGAAGATTGGGGTCTCGAAGTTCATCCCAAATATCCCCGCCACCACTCCAAAAACAGCGACAACAAATGTTGCACTTGTTAGCAGAAGCTCAAACTGGATCAGCTGATTCCGAACATTGTCCTGGAAGCACAGGAAATTCATGCCAAATCAATTACTACATACTTGCAGTATGTGAAATGCATAAATCCAATATGCTGATGACTTGAACGAGAAGAGTAAGAAATATGTTGACGTACCAGTTGAATGTTGATAAAATCTTCAGTGTCATCAATATACTCTTTCAGCTGAAAGACGGGAAACCAGATCAGCCACCCTCAACTCCCAGTAAAAGAAAAATAACCAGATATATTGGGATTTGGAAGACAGGTGACTCATTACCGATGTCATCTTGCTAAGAGTGCTGTCGATGACAACAAAATATGCTTCCAATAACATTTCCAGCTCCTGAATATGTTCTGTCATTGTGTTGTCCGAGTTCTTCACACTGTCATGCCTACTTCTACACAAGCTGAAGGCTTTCTCCAACTTCCGTGATTCTGTGGGTGACGAGACTGGAGATACAGGAGCTGAAACCGATGTCCCAGCGCCTGCTGAGTTGTAGCCCAACATAGACTGATCACCAAAGAAAGATGATTCCATCCTCATCTTTTTCTCGGTGAGATACATCTCGGCCATATCTCCATCATCATCCATTAGTTGTTCTATTTCATCCCTGACCTATTGCAAGATACAAAGGCAATTATACAACTGGCCAAAACTTGGAGCGGACGATATGAAAAAAAAAGAAGGATCCCGATTAGAATGAGATTTACCTTTTGAACTCTTCTGGTCAAAGCAACTAGTCTACTTTTTAATCGTCGAACACGTTCCAAATTTAGAGTACTGATTTTTGATGTCAGCTCATCCAACAAGGGATATGCTTCAATTTCCAATTCTGCTGCCTAAGAAAAGGAAGAAAAATGTAGATTCAGACATGCTCCAATTTGAACTAATAAGATGATCATCATCTTTTTGCACAAGACATACTATTTTCAAAGAACTTGATGAGGTCAGACCGTAAGAGGGGCTGCTGAATGCAGAAAGGCACAAAATGTATTTTGTTAGCTATAGAATAAAGGCCCATAGTCTATAAGCTAACATGAGCTATGAAGAATCCCAAACAGCATGAACTGTAAAACTTGTGACCTCTGACCTTTCTCACTTTGGTGCCACAGAAAATACTAGAAAGTTACTGCAGAAAGTTGGTACATAATCATGTTCAGGTGATGGTTCTTGTTTGCAGCTTTTACAAAATAATGTTGTTGATAGTTAAAGCCTTCAAGCTCCCGGTTAGCAGTGTTGTTGCCTTTTTGAAGTACTTTTAACATGTCGTTTTTGCATATATTAACTAATTATTAACTATGTTTTCAAATCAGTAGCACAATTACCAGATAATACTCTCCATAATACATCCCAAAACACAGTGGAGCACAGCATGACACAGCTAGTCTCTAGTTGGGATTGTTGTGCTGTGCTGTGGAATCAGGTAGTTATGAAGAATATTTACCATCACTAAAAAAATTCACTGTCATAATCCCAACAAATAGGTTGTCAATTAATTTAGTTACTAAAAAATAGGTCAAAAGTGCTATTAAAAATACCACAATGCCAGACGAAACCTAAATCTGCTCCGGTTTCCTTGGAAGGTCCGAAATACAGCCATAACCATATCAGGTTCCAAATTTGCAGCTAGGTGAACTCAGCATACTCAGTATCAAGATTAAATAATGAAATACTTACCTTCAAACATTGAGAGACGCATTTACTGATCTAACAAAAAAACAAAATAGTAATATTGGTATAACATTTCTGTATAACATCAATTCACTGTTCAGATAGTTTTCTCCGCACCGCTGAAAGTCTCTCAATCCCATACGAGAGCTCAAAACAACTCCCATGTTGAAGTATCTAAAAGACTCAAAACAACTAAGTTGAAGTATCTAACTAAACTTACAACCAAATGGCACAAATCTGGCTCAAGAAGTAAAATACCTTCTTAGAAAGGGTTCAAATATAAAAATATGAGTTATTGATCCATTTGAGCATGAATTTGTCTATTGTGCTTAGAATAATTAAACAATGGACGATTCATAAGGTAATGAATGTCGCTATTTTAAAGGAGAAAGCATCATTTGGGGGGGGGGGGGGGGCGTACAAAAGGCAGGAGGCAGCAAAGAAACTGCCCATAGACAACGGTTACTTAAGATGAAATCTAACTTTGTTTTAAACATTTAGCCCAACAACCCTATCCCTTAATAATGAACCTATGGTAGGGATGGCCCCCACCTAAGCTCATCCGGCCTGTTAGAGGCTAAAATGCCCAGTGGGATATATACAAGGACGTGTATGCCCCTCTACAGAGTACTCAACTGTGAGGGTATTATTGTAATTAGGCCTTATGGGTATATATATATATACTCTGGCCATGGAGGAAGGCCAAGGTTAGTTCATTTCTCGTAATCACTCTATTACTCTCTTAGTTTATTGTTTGACCCGTAGCCACAACAGTTGGCATCGTCTGTGAGGATGACAACGAGCAAGCCGTGGACCTGAGAAACGATGAAGCCCAAAAAGGCATCGTCGACAACAAAGAGGAAGCGGAGCACAGCGACGGCGGTCGCGAATGCCAGAGCCTCAGGTGGTGGGCGGTCTACGCTGGTACCCAAAGCCAGCTCCGATGGCGACATCGGTGTGGCGAACGGCCCTGACGTCAACGTCCGCGTGGGTGTGATCGGCAACCACGAAGACCACCATGGCACAACGATCGATCCCGTCGATGGCATCCGCGTCGATAAGACTATCGGCGCCGACACTCGCGCCGGTACGTCCACCGACTCTAGAGTCAGCGCGGGGGCGACTAGTGGTCCTGACGCCCACGTCAGCCTTGTCGCCGCCCGTGAGGCCAACTGCACTGATGTACCGAGCGGCTTTGGCGAGCAGGCCGTTATCGCCAGCAACCTCGCAGCGCGTACCTCCACCCAAGCGGGTACGACCGCCCTGACGATAGAAGGCACTCTGATGGCGGCCCTCAGAATGTTGCAGCGTGAGCTGGCAGACCTTTGGGGGCCATGTGGGCGATACAAGAGGCTCGGAGCCAGCAAACGCCGCCACCAGCGGTGGCTGAGGTCGCAGTTGACCGAGCGGACAACCGCGACGCCCCCACCTTTGGCCGCAGCACGCTTCGACGCGTAGATCGGGATTCTCCACTCTCCGCCGGCCTACAATAGTCAGCGTGCCTGGAAGACTTCAAATTCCCGACCATCGAGCCATACAAGGGCAGCGTTCAAAAAGGCGGCCTGGGCGGCCGCCTAGGCGCCGCGTAGGCGCTGGGCGGCAGGGTGCCACCCGGCCTTGGCCCCTAGTCGGGTGGCTGGGCGGCGAGGCGGCGAGGCGGTCCAAGGCGGGAAGAAGGCAGTCCAAGGCGGGGAGAGGCGGCCTAGGCGTGGCGGATGGGGCGGCGCGGAGGGAGCGGGGGGATGGGGAAAAGTGTTACCGCACACGAAGCCGTCGCCGCCGCCGTCGACTTGCCGGATTCCGGACTTCCCGCGCCAGATCCCGCCGCTCCCGTGGCCGTCGCCGCCGGATCCGGACTCCCAGCGCCAGATCCCGCCGCCGCCGGATCCGGACTCCCCGCGCCAGATCCGGAGAGATGGGGGAGGCGGGCGGCGGCGATCTGCGGGGGAGAGATGGGGAGGCGGGCGGCGGGATCTGCGGGGGAGGCGGCGGCGATCTGCGGGGGAGAGTGGGGGAGGCGGGCGGTGGAGACTGCGGAGAGGCGGCGGCGATTTGCGGGAGACTGGGAGAGAGTGAGGGGCGGGCGCGACCGCGAACGTGCGGGGTCAGCGGGGAGGCGCGGAGGATTTAGGGTTAGGGTTATGCAGGGAGGCGCGCCGGCGCGGTCCGCGCGGAAGGATCAGAAGATCTGGACCGTTAGGGTTAGAAGATCTGGACCGTTGGATCTTTATCAGACGGTCTAAAGTCTGATTACTTGTTTCAAACATTAGTTATAAGATTTGATGACTCGATCTGAGACGTTAGATCTCATATATATAGCAAATATATACTTATCATCTGCCTATTATCCTTATTTTTAATTTGGCCGCCTAGGCCCCGCCTAGGCTCCCTCGGCGCTAGGCCCCACCTCGCCGCCCGCCTAGCGCCTACTTGAACATAACAAGGGTGATACGGATCTTAGGGAGTTCGTTCGAGTATATGAGACGGCTATCGAGGCCGCCGGTGGGGATGACTCCACCAAAGCAAAGGGATTGTCGCTCGCCCTCCATGGGGTGGCACTCTTCTGGTTCTTCACCATTGAGCCAAACTCCATATATGCATGGGAGCAAATCTGCGATCGCTTGTACAACAATTTCCAGGGTAATTACGTTGAGCAAGTCGGTGCAGACGAGCTCTTCGTCATCAAACAAAAGCCCTCAGAAAGCTCCGAGAATACTTCAAACGCTTCACCAAGGTTCGTTGTCAAGTTAAAGATGTGAACGAGACCGCAATCATCAATGTGGCGATTTGGGATCTTTGCCCGGGGCCACTGGCCGAGTACAATGCGACCCATAAAGATAGTTGCCAAGCTCTTCGACAAGATGGAGGAATACGCAAGAGCAGAAGACGCGAAACGGCGCAGGGCGACACCTCTGACACCAAGCAAGCACAAGACCCGCCAAAGGACACCTCCAGCTGCAAGCAACGTAAAGCCCAGAGGGCCAAATATGTCTTCGGCATCGACTACGGGTCCGATGACAGCACCCCCGTTAACCAGCGACGGGGTCACAGAGGTCAAGGACACGGACGAGGACCAATAGCACGGGCTTTGGTGCGAGGTACATGGGCGTGGCAACCACCTCACTCGATGTTGCCCCACCATCACAACGCTCCGGGAGAGCGTCACCAGGGACAGAGCCTTGGAAGTGAGGACCCTGGTGGTGGCCCACATACAACAGCCCCCGGAGGACCTACGGATATAGCCCACTGAGGGAGGGCAGCGCCGCGTCATAAATGTCATCTTAGGTAGTTCATCGCTAAAATTCTCGTCTGCACGGCAGCAGAAGGCCTACGCCCGTCGGCTGCATCATGTGGCGGCGTATCCTGCCCAGGTGCCGCCGACTTGGGCACAAAACGACATCACCTTCACCATCGCCGGCACGGACAGAGTCGACTTTCCTCATCAAGATCCCTTGGTGATCCAGGCTACCATCGTTGGATGCGACGTTAAACGCGTCCTGGTCGATGGGGGTAGCTCTGCGGACATTCTATTCGCGGGGGCCTTTGACCAGATGGGAATCCCTTGCAGTAGGCTCGGGCCTCTAGGGATCCCGCTCCAGGGCTTTGGGGGTCAACCCCTGAAAGCCCTAGGTCAAATACGACTATAGGTGTCTTTCGGGCAAGGTGATCAAGCAAGAAGCGAGGATGTCACCTTCGACATCGGCGACCTTCCCTACCCGTACAATGCCATCCTTGGATGCCCCACCCTCAACACTTTTGGGGCGATCCTGCACCACAACTTCCTATGCATGAAACTTCCGGGTCCACAGGGGATTGTCACCGTGTTAGGAGACCAAGATCTCGCCCGCCGGATAGAACTCGGCACGCGAGGTCCCCTCTGAAAGGTACACGTCGTCAAGGACACCCTCAGCACAAGTACACCGTCAACCCCCGGGGTGGACGCCCAAGCCCAGGCCTGACGGTGGGGTCAAAAGAATCTTCTTGCATACCGCGGACCAACAAGTTTCCATTGGTCAGGGCCTCCCCCAGAAGTCGAGCAGGCCCTACTCCAGGTTCTTCGCAGCAATACAGATGTCTTTGCATGGTCGCCAGCCGACATCACGGGGGTCCGCCGCATCATCGAGCACAGCCTCGCGGTTCGCCCTGACGCTAAACCAGTCAAACAAAGGTTTCCACGCATGTCCCTCGAGCACCAGCAGGCTGCCAAAACCGAGGTCGCGAAGCTACTCCAGTCCGGAGTTATACGCGAGGTGCTCTGGTTTCGGGAGGCAAATGGCCGGAATAGCTTCCTAGCGTGCTTTGGTTCCTCCGCACAATGGTCACGCGCCCGACAAGGTTTACGCCGTTCAAGCTTCTCTTTGGAGATGAGGCAATCATGCCGGAGGAGATCAAGACCAGGTCAAGGAGAGTCCTCAGTCAGGCTCCATCAGAAGAGCGAGCGCTGTCTCTGGACCTCCTTGACGGCGTACAGGTCAGCGCCACCGAGCACGTCGCGAAATACGCACAGCGCATGCATACGATCGCACCGTGTACCCGCAGGAATTCAAGACGGGAGATCTTGTCCTCAGAATGGCATTGCACGAGGCGACGGTGAGCAAGCTCGAGACCAAGTGGGAGGGCCCCTACATCGTCCCAGCAGCTCTACAGCACAGGGCGTATCGCCTCGCAACCCTCGATGGAAGAAATATCTGGCACACATGGAATACAGATCGCCTACGGCAATACTACGCATAGGAGCAAAGGGTCACCCAGCTTCCCGGTAGCGCCATACCACGTGTAACAGCTCACTCGCGCAAACAGGAGAATAAATAAAGCCCAGTGTTCATGAAGTGAGTTGTCTCCCACATTTTCATGCGCAACAACGGCCTCTACACGAACTCTACGGAGTATAAATAAGACACGCGGAGGTTAACCTCCGCACGCACTCTATAGTCTAAACCGCCGCGTGGAGACTACGGCCTCCGCGCGAACTCTATGGAGTATAAATAAGACACGCGGAGGTTATCCTCCGCGCACACTCTACGGAGTCTAAACCGCCGCGCGGAGACTACAACCTCCGCGCAACTCTACAGAGTATAAATAAGACGCACGGAGGTTACCCTCCGCGTGCACTCTACGGAGTCTAAACCGCCGCGCGGAGACTACAGCCTTCGCGCGAACCCTACGGAGTATAAATAAGACGAACCACGTGCGTCGATTCTACGTCCCCAGCCAACTTCATCGATACTAAGTCCGAAGGGTGGGGGACGGAGCGCGCACGTCCACTTCGTCCTACCGCCAGCTTCGCTGACGCCAGTCTGAAGGGTGCGAGACGGAGTGTGCGCGTCGATTCTTCGTCCCAAGCCGACTTCGTCGATAGTAAGACCGAAGAGTGGGGGCGGAGTGCGTGTGTCCACTTCGTCCTATCTCCAGCTTCGCTGACGCTAGTTCGAAGGGTGGGGGACAGAGCGTGCACGTCCACTTTGTCCCACCGCCGGCTTCGCTGACGCCAGTACGAAGGGTGGGGGACAGAGCGCGCGCGTCGATTCTTCGTCCCAAGCCACTTCGTCGATACTAAGTCCGAAGGGTGGGGGACGGAGCACACACGTCCATTTCGTCCTACCGCCAGCTTTGTTGACACCAGTCAGAAGGGTGGGGGACGGAGCGCGCGCGTCCACTTCGTTCGACCGCCAGTTTTGTTGACGCCAGTACGAAGGTGGGGGACGGAGCGCACGCGTCCACTTTATCCTGCCACCAGCTTCGCTTATGCTAGTCCAAAGTGTGGGGGACGGACCGCGCGCGCCCACTTTGTCCTGCTGCCAGCTTCGCTGACGCTAGCACGAAGGGTGGGGGATGGAGCGCCCGCGTTGATTCTTCGTCCCGGCCGACTTCGTCGATACTAAGTCCGAACGGCGAGGAACGGAGCCTGCGGTATTTTCGTCTTGACACCGATTTCGTCGATGCCGAGTCCAGCTATTGTCGTGGCTCTGAATGACTCATCGTCGTTGCATAAAGCTGTCAAGTGGGCGCTATTATTACGAAACAAACGCGCGAGGGAAGTTGTCGCCTTGCGTAGTACTTTGATAACACTTTAAATAATGTTTGCAAGGGAATAACACTTTAAGTGTACAATCATCGAGGTGAAGCTAATCGTCTACACTATTCGTCCGTCGGATCTATTTTTATGTACTCCCGGATGGAGGCGTCCCCCTTAGAACGTCGCTCTGCCCAGAACCATAGAGAATCCTCCGCCCAGCCCCAGTATCATAGACGACGCCGAACCAGAAGGTCCGAAACTAGCAAATGGCCTTTGTCAAGCACCTGCTTGTCAGACAAACATCAAACATAAGGTCACGAGTCGTGACACATCTCCATTAAAGATATATTGCCAAGCTTGGTAGGCGGCGGTGCCGTTTACACGGGAGCGAAGGGTTGTACATAGTCGGCTACATGTGCAAGTGTAGGGCCTTGACATCACACATGCGGATCGACAGCATGCTCAGAGCCGGTCATGCCACCTTTGTGTCGCTGGGGCATGTCGTCAAGCCAAGTGCCGAGGTCATCGCCGCCTTGCAGGCTGTGCCTCATAGCGACCTTCGCCGCGGCCTCGTCGATGTACTCCCATATCCGCTGATGGAATGCACGGGCGGAGCGGCGTATCGCATGCACTGCCCCGAACATGATCCCGCTCCCCGCAGGAAATTCCAGGCGCGGATTGGCTAGCTCGCCCACATGTAGGCAACCCCGATGGTGAAGAAGGCCAAGAACCATTCGGGTCATCACAAGCGAGTAGTAGTTGCCATAAGGTCACGCGGCACTCAGTGCGAGTGTTGAGGCCTCTCCAATCCTCCGAAGACTGCTTGAGAGGTCCTCGGGCCCAAAGGCGCGAGGAGGGACCACAACTATGAGCTCGGAGAGTGTTCTCTAGGGCTTCCATCGAACTCCACGCAGTCAACGAGGAATCGCCCAATGCACGGTCCCTCCAATCGCGGACACTAACTGAGCCTTCTCTTCCAGCACGGCAATCGCTGCAACAACCCTTCCACTAAGGTGTGTGCGTCGGCAATAGCCTTCGCGCCTTCAGCTTCGAGATAGCAAATGCGTTCATCCTTGGATGCACAGACTGCAACAGCATCCTCAACGGATTGCCGGGCAGTGGTGGCCTCCGCCTTTGCAGCATTGAGCCGCTCCTGCAAGCCACTCTGTTCGTAGTTTCCTAGCCGCCTGCACGGCACGGTCGAGAGCGAGAGCCTGCATGACGTAGCACGGCCGACAATGTCCCTACAAACATAATCAGCACATGCTGGTACGAGTACCTTCATCTCCATCGCTTCGAGCACTTTCCAGGAGTTTTGATCCCCTCGACGATAATGTCCAGCGGTCCAAACCTGCGTCCACGTAGTCTGCGACCCCCTGGAACACCTGTAATGCCTCCGGCTGAGGGACAAGTCCGCCACGATCAGCCGCTGGGTCTCTTGAGCCGGTAGCCTCGTGATAATCTCTCGGTCTACGCGACCAAGGAATCATGTAGACCTGTCGGGATGATTGTCTCTTGTGGGTAAAGATGTACAGTCTCTACAGAGTATACAACTGTTCGAACAGCTATGCCCACAGTCAAGTGCGGACATGGGAACTTCCTCGAGTTAGTTTTATTTCAAAACTTTTGAGGTGGGAAGAAAACTGTCAGGCAGATTTAAACCTAGCTTTGGTAATTTCCTGAGGGGGTGTACTCCAGCGTTAATAATGAGGTGGAAGTAACCTAATGATTAAAAGCTAGTATAGGTGGATGGAACTATGTAATCGGTGGATGGAACCTACACTTCTATAAATACTGCACAATTTCAAACTCTTTAAAGCATGCTTGTAAAACGCCAAGTCATAGGAATTTTAATTATGATTATTGCAAATGTCGCTTTAAGCAAATAAAAGAACCTCAAGTCTCACTTGACAGCCTTGCATCTATTATTATTTGCATTCTATGTGGTGGCTTGCTGAGTACCGTTATACTCACTGTTGCTCAATTACCATCATTCAGTCAACAAGAAAAAGAAGATCAAGCCCTACGGTGTCTTAAGGGGATCGAAAGAGCTGGAAAATGAAAAGGCCAAGAACTAGGTCACGAATCCCAGTTGGCTGCCTGTGGGCAAGTCCTAAGGGTCCCACTCGATTGAAGTTTCCGTTGCTGCATTTTATCGATTTCGGCCTGATCGGCCCATGAGTAAGTTGTTACTGTAATATCTACGCTTCTGCATGATATGTTTTTGATATATAGTAATGTATCTGTGAGTACTATCTTCTGATCTAGGGAATAGTGCGGTGGAATCACAGAGGATTCCGGGTTGCTAAATCTGGGGTCCGACAAACGGCCCCTTCGGCGAGTAGGGGAGGCCTCCCCCCTACCATCACCCTCGCGGGTGCGAAGCCGGCCACCGCTAGGTGCAGCGCGCTCTAGCATGGGGATACCTAGGGCTTCGCACATTCGGTTCACCCGCCCGATGTTCGTCGTGACCGTTTCTCGAAGGCTATGCTCCTTGGCCACATACGGCCTAAGGAAAACGGTCGCCGCGCGCTCCGCATCCTCAAGGGTGAGTCCTGCCATGAAACAAAAACACATGACTTGCTACACAACCGGACTATGTACAATGCTTACGTCGGAATACTTACTTGGCTCGATGAACCTCGCCAATGACGTGACCGTGGGGCGTATGCCATCGTCGCAGGCAGGACCGGACTTTAGATGCCACGGACGTGCTAGTGGAGCCACGCCGCACATGCAGTACTCCGTAAGGTCCTGCATGTTGAATCAGAGAGCAGCACCTACCAGCCTCCACGCCCGGTGCTCGTCATCGCAGTCGAGGGTCACCGACGGGGACGTGTTGAAGTCCATCAGGTGCCCCAACCACCCCAAACTGCTGCTGCTCTCCACGTGGTGGTAGAACCACCGCCGCATTCAATTTGACTCCCACTTCGTCCGAGTCGCGTTCACTGGAAATAGCTTCATGCACGCGGACCACGACACGAAGCTCACACTTCCGAAGTTAGAGTGTTCCTACCCGTCGAGCGTCTTCGGTTGGCAGTGTGCGTCGTGAAGAAATGCGAAAAGAGACGCGCTCAGCCAAACTGTCTTCGTCCACGAGGCCCAGCAGTACACCGCCAGCCAGACGATGGCATTGGGAGTCAACTGCGGCAGCTCCAACCCATACAGCCTCAGCACCTCACCGACAAACATCGTCGTGGGAAATCTAAGCCCAGCTTCCAAATAGGCGACGAATACCACCGCCTCCGACAGAGTCGGATGGGGCTCCATCTCGTCAGCGGAGTGCAGCCGAACTGCGTCACGGTCCAGGATCTTCCCTTCGCGGACCAACGACCGTATCGTCTCCTCGGTCGCCAGACTCTGCCCCAGCAAATTCGTGCACACGTCATTCAGCTTTCTCGCTGCACTCCATCGCTTGTTGGCCGTCAACGGGTCGCGTCCAATCAGCTCATATTCCACCTCGGTCGTCGACAATCCCCAGCAGCTAGAAGTGTCGCCACAGCTCGACGAGGCGTCGGCGTCTGATCGGCGGCAACGCTCCTCACCACGGACCATTCCGCTGGAGCGGTCGGTGGTGCGGCCGGTGGTGACGGATGATGCGCTTGCGGCCGGGCTGTTCATAGGACAGCGTACCGAGTGGCGCCGGCGCAGAGGGAAGCTAAAACAACAATGGACGGTGGCACCGACTGGTGTATACACTAAGAGCATGTGGTGGAGCGACAACAGAGGCATCGCTATGACACCAGGGCGAGCGCACAGGGTAGCAACTCGAGGACCACGACGGCTTTAAAGCCTGTTGTCCTCTTTGGCTGTGCCTCGGGAACCCAACCGGTGAAAACCAGCAGCGCAGGACACACCAAACACGCACAGCCCAACTACGCAAAAACGGCCCCACTACACAAAAACGGTTACATGACCCTGGTCAAACTTCACCTCGATCAGAGATCAACCAGCGCACGATCAATTGCAACACAAGCCGCAGGGACGAAAAGGGCCAAAAGGCTCGGCAACATAGTTCCGACCTGTGAGAAGCCCTTTACCATGAGAGACTCCTGTGGTAGGGATGACCCACCCACCTAAGCCCATCCAGCCTGTTAGAGGCTAAAAGGCCTAGTGGAATATGTACAAGGACGGGTATGCCCCTCTATAGGGTACTCAACTGTGAGGGTATTGCTGTAATCAGGTCTTATGGGCATATATATATGTATCTTGGCCATGGAGGAAGGCCAAGGCTAGTTCATTTATCGTAACCACTCTACTACTCTCCTAATTTACTATTTGGCCCGTAGCCATAACAGAACCCTTTTCACATCTATAAGTAAAACTTTTTCCTCTTAAATCTCTATGTTGCTCTTTTCAATGGTTGAACCTAAATCATCTTAGGGGTCGAAAACTTGACACAAAAAAGTTCATGTTTAAATGACCTGTGTTAACTACAAACCATCACAAAAAACCATAGTTGTCAATTCCATTATGAGAGTCATTCTGGTTTGGCTCTTGGAACGGAACATTCTGGTACCGGTCTATTCCGGCGTACCGTTCCAGAGTATACCAGAGTATAATATAATAATATATGTTTATGAATATAGATGAGAGTAGATATTAACTCTATTTACCATATTGCCTATAAGTTTTTGAGCAAAAAAATAGCCAAGGGGTCTGTTGGGCCAACCCAACAAGCCAAGCCTCAACAACCCGTGGCCTAGGGCTCCTAGGCCCTAGGAATCCACGCATGCACTGCATCCCCACACACACAACAGAGCAGGGCAAGTTGCTAGCGCTGTCGGCACAAAAGAATGGAACACACACACGAGAAGGGAGAGATGGAACCGCCACTTGCCATCCATCAGAACCGCCGCTCCCGCTAGGAAGGATCACTTCGCACTCACCATCGCCTCAATGCCGCACGGACGCACGCCTCGCTCTCCTCTCTTGTTCTTTTGTAGCTGAGGTTTCTTGATTATTATTTTTTGCTTTCTTCTCAGATCTTTTTTCCTTGATTTCTTGATTTCTTGCTTTCTTCTAGGATCTAATTATTACCCCTTGATTTATTGCCTTTGAGATGGATTGGAATAGATATTATTTGTATGTTGGCCGGTCCCGGAATCGACAGTAAGCACAATTACACCTGGACCAGCTGGGGTTGACCAGAATGTCCGGAATTGGCCGAAATAGAGGCTGGTACGGGATGTAGCCTGCTATGTGCTGGTTTAGGTGACGGTATGGCACATTCCGGCCGGTATCAGAATGGAATTGATAAGCCTGCAAAAAAACAGCTGCGAATTTGTTCACACATCACCAGACAAGAACCGCAGCCATCAGTGATACCAGAAATTTCAATCCAATCACACTCAACATGATACCAAGGAACCAACATTTCTTTTTTGGAGATCACAAACATTGATCCAATTGCTCATTTGTGCACCACGTCGTGACTTAATTTCCACTAAATATCGGGTGAACTGAGCCCATTCCAATTCAACTACCCAACTAAAGCGCAATATTGCAGAAAATTCACACAACAGAATAAAATCATCGCACCATAGACTTAGCAATCGCGGCAGAAGCATATTAGATTACAGAGGGGAAAACGCGAAATTTTGGAGCGCTTGGCTCACCTGGGCGTCGAGGAAGGAGCAGGCGGCTTCGAGGGCGAGCTCGAGAGCGCGGAACTCGAAGGGGAGCTCGTCGCCCTCAGCGCGCTGGAGGAGGCGGCGCTGCAGCTCGGTTGCGTACTGGAGGACGTAGCTGTCGAGGGAGTTGAGGAGGAGCACCTCGTCGGCGGTGATCACGCACCGGATCTGCTCCAGGTTCACGACGATGGCGCGCTCCCTCCCCAGGATCGTCGAGGGGTACACGAAGAGCGGGTCGAGGAGGCGGAGGTCGCGGGCCGGGAGCTCGCACCGCCTCATCATGGTGGCCTTGTCGACCTCGAGAGTCTGCACGGAGGCCGTGGCGGCCTCCACGCGGATCCAGCTGCGCGTGCCGCCGCCGCGCTTCTTGAGGTTGGGGACATCGAGGCCGCCCGGGAAGCGGCGGCACACGGCCCTGGTGGGGGCTGAGGGGAGGGCCGGGGAGGAGGCCGAGGCGACGTGCGATGGGTAGGCGCCGTGGAGGAGCGGCTGCTTGACGGCGTCCCCAGAGGCGGCGGCGGCCATGGCGGGCTCCGCGCGCTGGCGAAAATCGGTCGCGGCGGTGGCAGGGGGCCTTTTGCGAATGGGCCCCTCGAAGGGAAGAGGGATACGTTTGGTTTTTATCTTTTATTTAAAATCAATCTGAACTGCTTGGTAATACGTGCGGCGCAGGGGCACGTGAGATATTTGCAGTGTGAGTGTGTGACCCTGGTGAAGTGAATAACGGTAATCTTTCGCTGAGGCACTCACTCGTCTTACAAAGACATCTCTAGTACTGCTGTTTATTAGTTATATTAAATAAATAAAAGTTATATAAAAAGAGAAGGTGATAAGAGGTAATATGCTATCTCTTATACAAGAGATGATTTAAACTCGCAAATCAATATAAATAGTGAGATGGTATAAGACAGAAAGTTATGATCAAAATAATATAAAATAGTTAAGAAAATAATTTACTGATAAAAATATTATCTCTAGTATTATCTTTAGGTGAGATAAAAATATAAAAGAAGAAATTAAGAGACAGACTATTATGGTTCCCTTCTTTTCACTTATGGCTTATGAGTTAGCTAGAGTAACTAACTTTCAAATGGTGCGTTTTTTAAGATGAGATCAACAGAAATATTATAGTAAAAAAGTATACTGAGTTCAACTGTATTAGCTAAAATCACATGCTACTATTATCCTTTGTGTACTACCTCTCATAAATAATCAGAATTTAAAATTTTAAATCATAATTTATAGTCCAAAATAACCTATATATACCTAAGAAGATTTAGTCAAACGTACAAACTTGCAAGATAACCGTCGAGTACCCGTCCTATCCAAGTTCAACAACATCCCTCCAACCAAATAGTGAATGCAGCTTCCTTGTTTCCCTTTCCTGTTCCCTCACACATGGTAGCAGCCTATTCGTTCTACTTTTTGTGGGTCTGCAACAGCACCCACCCCTCCCAGGCTCCCACAGACTTAAAAGGCGCTAAAAAACCAATGGAGGTAACATATGTATGCGCCAAAAAGGGCACTCTTATGCAACAGCTTGTACGCTTATGCCATACACAGCACTCATATAAGCCAAAAAAGAGAACATTTACACAGCTTGCACTTTTCTTCTTCTCGGTTCCAGGCTCAGCTTGAGGTTCCTCCATCAGCACCATTCCCATTAGAGGGCTTATCCAGGTCTGCGTCACTACCACCTTTTTCTTACTTTTCTTGGCAGATGCATGGATCTTCAATTACCTTACCTCAGTTAGTTGTAAACTCTAAAGTTCAGAAGGATCTAAAGTTAGCTAAACAGTTTGTATGGTTTTAACTGGAACGATTATCTTTTGAGGCAAATGGAGTTAGCCAAGCTTTACCATCAACCCTTGTCATAGAATTCTAATCTCTCAACTTGCTCACGTAGAAACCATCAGAGAATGCCTTCATGATGAGTAGTAGTCAACATTGGCTGCAATGGCATCATCCACAAATTTCATTGACTATAACAGTACTCCCGGTAACCTGGGAGCAACATTGCAACCAGAAGATGTAAGATATCATGTCACTTCTCTTTTTTTTGTTTTGCCAAATTAATGGAACCTGATTAGATATTCAAAAATTGTAAATCAAGATCATGAAAATTTTGAAGCATCTCAAACAAAAGATTCTCTTGAAGACTTTATACCCAAGGTTGGCATGAAATTTAACTCTGAAGAAGATGCTTATGACTTTTACAATACTTATGCTTATGAGATGGGCTTTAGTATCCGAAGAAGCAGCTACCATAACATGAAGAATTCTTCAAATATAAAGAACAGAACATTTGTTTGTTCTTGTGAAGGTATTGACTTTGACAATTTTTACTATGCAATCTGTATTATTTTGTGACATGTAATGTCAATTAAATAACTATAGTAACAAGAACTCGAGGTATTGACAAAAGAGCAGAATCTTCATATTATGGTAAATGTTTCAGTAGGCCAGAAACACGATGTATGTGTCAAGCATGTATGAAGATAAGTCTCAGAGATGCATTGACTGTGTCTACCACTTTGTGGCTGAGCACAACCATAAACTTGCTACTAGAAGCCAAGCCCACCAATTAAGATCGCGAAGAAAAATTAATGAAGCACAGGTTGCAAGTGTGGAAGTTGCAAAATCTGTAGGCATTTCTACTAAAGTAGATATTGATTTAATGGCAAAAGAAGCATGTGGTTTTAAGAATCTTGGATTTACTCGTGTAGATACGAAGAATAGATTATACTCAAAGAGGACATTGAAGATAAACCAAGGTGATACTGGAGGGGTGTTGGAATATATGGAGAAAAAAGTATCAGAAGATGTGAAGTTTTTCTATTCTATTCAAATAGATGAGGATGACTTGATAACTAGCATTTTCTGGGCTGATTCTAAAATGGTCACAGATTATGAAGTTTTTGGTGATGTCCTTTGCTTTGACATAACATACAGAAAATTAGATGATGGACGTCCTTTTGGTTTGATTGTTGGAGTTAACAATCATAAGAAAACTACTGTTTTCGGTGCTGCACTTCTATACGATGAGACCGTTGATAGTTTTGTTTGACTAATTCAAACTTTTCTAACTGCAATATCAAGGAAGGCACCATGAACTATTTTGACAGATGAAGATGCAGCCATAGCTAAAGCAATCAAGTTAGTCCTTCCTAAAACTCATCATAAGATATGTGCATGGCATATGAATCAAAATGCATGCAAGCACCTTGCTGGAGTTGTTAAGGACTACAAGAAATTCAATAATGAATTTCAGAACTGCATATATGATCAAGAGGAGGAGGACGAATTTATGAATGCATGGCACCGATTGCTTGACAAGTATAAGCTACAACAAAATAAATGGCTTCAATGGCTATTTGAGAAAAGGCACCAATGGGCATTCATATATGGTCGAAACACATTCTCTGCTGATATGAGTACTACACAGCGAAATGAAAGCATGAATAATGAATTGAAAGGTTATATTAGTGTAAAATATGACATGCTTACTTTCTTTGAGCACTTTGATAGGTTGGTGGGAGATAAAAGATATAAAGAGGTCAAGTGTGACTTCAGGGCAACATAAAGTACACCACAGCTAACAGTAGAGTTGACAATATTAAGGCATGCAGCAAAAGCCTATACTCCAGCAGTATTTAAGATATTTCAGGAACAAGTGTTGTAGACTTTGAATTGTGATATATTCTATTGTGGTGATGATGATACAGAAAAGTGTACAAAATAAAAATTAATGGCAAGCATCATGAACATGCTGTCAAATTTTCTTCATTGGAATCAAGAGTCAAATACAGATGCAAGAAGTTTGAATTTGCCAGTATTCTATGCTCTCATGCACTAAAGATACTTGACATCAATAACATCAAATCAATTCCTAAACAATATATACTAAAGAGATGGATAGTTGATGCAAAAGTCATACATATAAGTAGCAGTTGCAATATGCACGAAGATCCAACAATAAAACTATCAAGTTGCTACTTTGGATTATGCAAAATATTCATTCGAATAGCTGCTCGAGCTGCAGAATCTGATGAAACATACTCTATGTCTGCTAATTGTGCTGACAAATTGGCAAAAGATATCAAGAATACCTTGAAAATCAGGTCGAATTCGGATTTAGACAACTCCTCCACTCCACAAGGTCCCAATAAGCCAACAGGCATCAAACTCAAGGCAAAGCAAATCCGTGGGTTGGCAAGACCTATTAGTGGTTTAGAGAAGGCAAAACAAAGGAGGAAAAAGGGCATTGACACCCCAGCAAAAAAATTCCAAGCTCGACATGTAACATAATCACAGCCACAGCCACATGCTACAATGATGGTAAAATATCCTCAAGCATTGTCATTTCAAAAATATTTTTCTCTTAGATTATCACTAGTTCGCCACTAACATTTTTATTCTTTTGTATGGTTAGGGTCATTTGGAGAATCCCAATAACCAAAATTTCATATACGTATCAGAGTACTATGCAGCTGTAGATGCTTCATTGCACCCATCCGCTAGTACCCCTATGGCAATGTCTCCAAAAAATCAAGGATTGCAATACGAGAAGCCAATTCAACCATTTAATGAAGATTTCTACAATATGTTCACTTAGTTTGCTTGCAACCTTCATTTCCTATTAGTATGAACCTACTGTATATTTGTATTTTCTGGTTTGTAGATGCCTCAAGCTATAGAAGAACTCGTGGTCGGTTCGAAGATAATCTCTAATACATGTTCTCATAGATCAGTGAGTACCTGTTCCATATGGCCTGGGGAAGAGGAAATCTCACTGGATGAAACTCCAGGCGCGGCGTGTAGATCAAGAGGGGAAGGGCAGGCAGAGCGCCAGCTGCGGCATCTCGTCACGCATCCTGGGCTCGAGGAGGCATCGCAGGCGATGAAGGAAGAGTAGGAGGTGGGATGTCGGGAGCTGCGGTGCTTGTGAGACCACCACAAGCGCAAGCGGCGGCGTGAGGAGGGATGGACAGAGGAGTAGGAGCCATCCACCAACGTGTGGTGAGGCAGCGCCGCGGCAACGAGGGCGGCGGCTAGTGCCGGGAGGTCGGCGCCGTCGGCATTGGGCGGCGCGTGGGCGAGCTCCGCGATGAGTTCCCCAACGATTTGGTTGGATTCATGGGGGGTGGACAGAGGAGTAGGAGCTGTCCACTGACATTTGGTGAGGCAGCGCCGCGGCGACGAGGGCGGCGGCAAGAGCCGGGAGGTCGGCGCCACCAGTGTTGGGCGGCGCATGGGCGAGCTTCGCAACGAGTTCTCCAATGATTTGGTTGGATTCGTGGGGGAGGTGGACGGAGGAGGAGGAGCCATCCACCGACGTGCTGCTCGCCGACATCGTTGCCGCCTTAGAGATCTGGGAGGAGGGGGAGCCGCATTTGAGGAGAGACGGAGAGGGGGGAGGAACAAGGAAGAGAACGTTCGGGAAGGGAATGGGTGTTGGGAAAGAATTGCAGAAAAGCAAGGGCTGATAGGTCTCTTCGAAGAAGGAAAAAGGGCATTAAATCCTAGCGAATAGGCTGCTATCAAGTGTAAGGGAACAGGAACAGAAACAGAAAAGGGGAACGGGGAAGCTGCATTCCCAAATAGTACGTTATATTTCTGAGAGAGAGAGAGAGAGTACGATATAGGTTCAGCCACATCTTTCCAACCAATAGTACGTTATATTTCTAAAAAAAGGTATGTTTTAGGTTCAGCCACGCCTCTCCGACCAAACGGTACCATTAGAAAGCTTGAGATACGATGGGTTATATGGATGATCACACATACATGCTATCTTAGCGAGCCAGTTGTCCATACAAACCCTAACAGATTTGGGTGTTCATTTTGAATTCGGGATAGGTTTGCCCAAGGTGATTACTAGAACATGTTTTTGGGCGCTCGGAATATGTATCCAAGGAACGTGAAGCACGCGCGGTGATGCATCGTCATGAATCACGTCACATGGAACCATGCACCGACATGAAGCATGCTCGCAGGTCACAAGCGTTCCAAATCATGCTCACATGGTGTACGTCCCTAGATCTACTCAGTACAGTTAGCGGGAACACTTTTGAGCCATCTATCATCTACCCACTGACACAAAATTTACCAAGGAGACCACAAAAAAACTTGCACCTGTCCATGCAAAGAACAAAGGGGAAAGACCACTTGATGGTTCACCAAATCCTTCTCCTTTCCCCTGAAAAGTCAACATCAAACCATAAACATTCGAAAAGGGACGTGCAAATCGTCATGCTTTGTCGACGATACGCAAATTGCTACGGTTTGCTGGGACAGTTGACAGGTAACAATTTGCATGCCCTTCACGGTTTGGTGCCAACTTTTTCTTCAGGATTGTTGACAGCAAACCGTGGCAAAATTTGCAGTGCTGTCATATCAATCATCTGACAGAGGAAGCATGGATCAGGAAAGGAGATCTTCCGCATGTGCATCCACCCTAATTGTAGGCCGAAATACGATAGGTTAGGTAGGACAAAAAGATCCCCAGTTGCTACCATCCATAATGTCTTAAACAACTGTAATTTAGAAGGCTACTACTACATAACAAGCTAAATTTGAGACATATTTTTATGTTCAGAAAAGTTTTTTCTCTCTCATGACATTAGAGAAAGGTGTTGCATATGTAAACTTAAACTATGTAGAAGATGCATTATTAGATCAAAAACAGCAAATGATGTTATGCAAGTCGAGAGTGACGACAAATCCTTGAAAAATGAAAGAATCTAGAGAAGTTTGGAGAGAGGGATCGATTTCAAAGAGAAGCCGCAGAGCAAAACGTGCTCAATTTCTCTTCATGTATACAAAGCGTTGCCGAAACAGCTTACAAGAAAAGGATGCCTCACGGGCTACAGTTGTCATCGACAACAGAATGAAAAACAGAAAACCGATTACAACAGACTACAACATCAACCAAGTATATCTTCAGATACAGATAAGGATTCAGTTAAGAACCTGTTTAGAATCTTATCTCATATCTTTAACACACTCTCTCAATCACAACTGATAAGATTGAGATTGCGACTCAGTTCAGCGAATTAACATCCAGGTAGCGGCTTTGTAAATGCATCTGCGACCTGATCTTGAGAAGAGATTAACCTCATTTCCAGAGTTTTGAGTGCGACGCGTTCTCTGATAAAATGATAATCCACTTCAGTATGTTTTGTTCTTACATGAAAAACAGGATTTGCTGAAAGATAAGTAGCTCCTAGATTGTCACACCACAAACATAGAGGTCTTGATTGATAAACACCAAGCTCTCCTAGTAATGACTGAATCCAAATTACTTCTACTATGGCATTGGCTAAGGCTTTATATTTGGGCTCGGTACTTGGCCGTGAGACTGTGGCTTGCTTGCGGGAGCTCCAGGAGACTAAATTGGTATCAAAATAGTCCGCAAAACCACCATCTGAGCGATGATCATCTGGACAGCCCACCTAATTGGCAGCTGAAAAAGCACTCACCATGGTAGAAGATGAACGACTAATTTTCAATCTGCTAGAGGAAGAAAACTTCAGAAATCTTAAGATCTGCTTGATTGTTGTCTAGTGCTAACTTGTAGGTGCACTAAGGAATTGACATACCTTGTTTACTGAAAAGACAAGGTCATGACGTGTTGGCGTCAAGTACTAAAGTCCTCCTACAATGCTTTGATATGTCATAGCTTCTTGAGCCATCAACAACGTGCCTTCTGTTTTAGTCAATTTCTCCACCGATGACATATGAGTATTGACTGATTCACAATTCCTCATGTTAGCTCGAGCAAGGAGATCACATATGTACTTTTTCTAAGTTAGAATCAAAGCATCAACATTCTTCTGAACTTCAATTCCTAGAAAATAATCCACATCTCCTAAATCCTTAATTGCAAACTTTCTTGCAACTGTTCAATCATTCTTCTTGCAACTTGTGACGAGGAGCTAACCACTATAATGTCATCCACATAGACTAGAATGTAGACCATCTATCCATATTGACTATATTCAAACAGTGATGCATCCGCCTTGGAAGGGACAAAGCTTAATTCCTGAAGTTTAGAACTTAGCCTTGAAAACCAAGCTCGCGGTGCATGTTTTTTGTCCATAGAGAGCTTTCTTCAATTTACACAAATGATTAGGGTATCTTGTATGTAGATATCTAGGAGGTTGTCTTATGTACACCTTCTCTTCAAGAACACCATGCAAGAAGGCATTTTGGACATCAAGCTATCGAAGACACCATCCACGGGACACTGTTAGTGAGAGTATAAGGAGAATGGTAGCCGGCTTCACCACGGGACTGAATGTTTTTTCATAACCAATGCCAAGATGCTTTTTAAAACCTTCTACAACCAGATGTGGAGAAACAGAGAACTGTGAGGGTGGAAGAAATACAGAGGTAGGAGGACATGACCTAACCGATGTGGAAGATAATTCAGAGAATGGAAGCACATTCTTATCAAACACAACGTCTCGAGAAAGATACATATGACCGGTTGAAATGTCCAAGCACTTGCAACCTTTGTGAATTGGGCTATAACCAAGAAAGGCACAATGTTTGGAGCAGAAAGCAAGTTTATGTTTGTTGTATGGCCTGAGATTCGGCCAACATGCACATCCAAAGGTCTTCAAAGAGGTGTAATCTGGTTTTAGGCCAAGCAACCGTTCAACAGGTGTTACAAGAATGATGACGTTGTTGGGGGTTCGGTTAATAAGGAAACAAGTGGTTATAAAAGGCCTCATCCCAAAATTTAATAGGCATGGCAGCATGAGCTAGCAAGGAAAGACCAACTTCAACAATATGACGATGCTTGTGTTCAGCAGAGCCATTCTGTTTATGCACATGGGGGCAAGAAACATGATGGGATATATCAACACGATCAAAGAAGGTATCAAGTTTTCTATATTCACCTCTCCAATCGGTTTGAACACTAACTATCTTTTTGTTCAATAGACGTTCAACATGAGTCTGAAATTGTATGAAAATTGAGAAAACCTCTAATCTATTTTTCAACAAGTAGATTCAAGTGAATTTATTTAAATCATCAATAAAGCTAACATAATAATTGAAGCCTCCTACTGAAGCTGGTGCTGGCCCCCAAACATCAGAGTACACAAGCTCCAAAGGAGAGGAAGAAAACTATTGGAAGGACAATCGGTCAATTGATGACTTTTATCTTGTTGACAAGCATCACACACTATTGTTTTATTAGAATTACTAGAACAAGGTAACCTATTTTGCTAAAGAACATGCTGAATAATGGAAGAAGATGGATGCCCTAGTCGACAATGCCATCGATCTTGAGTTGGCTTGTTGCTTGACAAGGCTAACTTGGAGACCCAACCTGACAGGTTCGACACCAAGGGATATAGGCCACCCTCACATTGCCCTCGAAGAAGTGTTGTCTTCGTTGCCTGGTCCTTGACAAGAAAACAATCAGGATGAAGCTCACAAAAGATGTTATTGTCTTCAGAAAATTTGTGGACTGATAAAAGATGCTTAGATCAAGATGAAGCTCACAGAAGATGTTATTCTTTGGAAAATTTGTGGACTGATAAAAGATGCTTAGAAGCTCTAGGGACATGAAGAATATTACTTAGATGTAAGGCTCATTGTGAGGTATGAAATTTAGAGTGACCAATGTAAGAGATGGGCATACCTGTGCCATTCGCAACTCATACCTGATCTTTGCTGGCATATTTTTCCTTCATCGTGAGTCGATCAAGATCATTAGTAATATGATATGTGGCTCTAGTGTCCCAATTTGTGTCGATGGTACAGGCTTGAGCCAAAGTAGCAGCTGCAACACGGTCATCTTCAGCTTGGTATGAATGATTGAACCATTGATAGCACTTCATTGCCACATGTCCAATCTTGCATCTGCCTGTGCTAGGAGAGAAGGAGAGGTTGCATCCGCCATTGCCACCACCATGGTACCTCTCCACACCCACCACAGTTGCCTCTGGACGCCGAATTGACAAAATGGTGGGTGTTGACAGTCGAGTTGACATATGAGTGTTGTCACCTCCGTGCCTTGGCCCTGGAACATAGCATGTTCTGCTCATGATGCATCTCATATGCCATGAGATGAGCATATACCTCATTGAGAGTGAGTGGTTTGATCCAGGTGGTCAAGAAAGTCACCAACAGATCGTAGTCATTGTCGAGTCCAATGAAGAGTACGTTGCAATCTCATTGTCATTGATCGGCTGGCCAAGGGTAGCAAGAGTATGGGCCATCTTCTTCACCTTGTTAAAGTATTCAGCAGCTCGCATATCTCTTGTCTACAGGGATGCAAGTTGGCGTTGGATCTACATGACTCGAGCTCTAGAACCACCAGAAGAGAACACGCGGTCCAAGGTTTCCCACACTTCATGAGCTGTGGAGAGGAGCATTACTTGTGCTAGCACGTCTTCTAAAAGAGACGAAAGAATCGCGCTAATGACCATCTAATCCTTCTGCAGCCACTGAACATACTCTGGGTTGGGATCAACTGTGGCGCCATTTTTGGTTGTCTGTGAGATGGTCTTTGCTGGAGCAATGATCGATCCATCCACATAACCCCAAGAGCTGTTAGCCACGCAAGTATGGAAGTTGTGCCTTCCACAAAAGATAGCTCTCTCAAGTCTCGACTCAACTTGACACTGATCAGATGACCAAACGAGGGGGTCAGGGGAATGCCAACAAACGTTGAGTTTGTAGCTCCTGCCGTGGCGGGGACAGAGGACCGAGAGACATCGCTAGAAGTTGACATGGTTGGCACAATGGATCAATGGCTCTGATACCATGAAAGAATCTAGAAAAGTTTGGGGAGAGGGATCAATTTCAGAGAGAAGCCGCAGAGCAAAACGTGCTGTGTTTCTCTTCGTATATACAAATTGTCACCGAAACGGCTTACAAGAAAAGGATGCCTTACATGCTAAAGTTGTCATCGACAACAGCATGAAAAACAGAAACCCAATTACAACAGACTACAACATCAACTAAGTACATCTTCAGATATAGATAAGGATTCATTTAACAACCTGGTTAGAATCTTATCTCATATCTTTAACAAAAAAAATTAGACTCCATGAGAAAATGAGTACCAGTTAGTTTAAACCAACACAATACAGAACAAAAGAAAACTGTTAACAGAAACAAATAGCCAACTACAGCTTCTGAGAAGATTTGGTTACAGAAAGATCCTTGTCAAACAGTGGGAATCTCCTGCAATCATCTACAACATTGATATCATGATATGGGCTTGCAGGGCAAAATTTATAATAATTCGTTGACACTTGGTGAAGCATAGACCACTGCCCTTAATGGTGCATCATGACTAATTAATATGATTAGATTAAGAAAATGAATGCTTGAATACATTTCTTTTCTGATCTACGACCTCTTTTTCTCAAGTAAGTTATTTTCTCTTGTTTGCTACCTTTGTCCATTCTAGGCCTAAAAGTAAAATGGTCATGATTTAGTCAATTTCTTTTGGGCAAAATGATTGGAACTAGTATTTGGTGACGTATTATGTCTATTCCATGAAATTTCTCATGCCAAATACCTGCTAGATGCAAGTTTGATCAGTGCCCTAAGAATTCCCTACGGGTGCGGTACCACCACATGGCGGCAGTGCTGTAAATCTCTTTTGGGGGATTTCGACCTTAACGGTCATCCTGGTGGGTGGAGGCTATAAATCCCTCTCCACCAACAATAAGGGCTCTTTTCTTGACTTCATTGAATACCTTTGAGCTTCTTGTGCACTCTCTACTACTCATTTGCTCATATTTTATATTTTAAGGTAGTTGAGAGCATTCAAGTATATTGCACCATTAGTTGACTTTTGTGACACTTGATAACCTTTAAGTAAGCACTATGATTTATTACTCTTGGTGTTTGCCAGCATTTAGATGGTTTGGAGGAAGATTGTGCGGTGATCTCTTCAAAGAAAGTTGTGAAGAGACCCAGCACCATTTGTGAGTGCTTTGGTGATCGCCATCTCCAGAGTTGAGGAAGAGCGACCCTAGTAGAATTGATGTTTTTAGGCTCAATTCATGGAGCTGGTCTAATCTATTTAGGCTTATCTCAACATGGACTAATGAAGACCAACAAGTCTTCGATACTACGGGAAAAACATCGCATGTCTCCATTGTGGTTTATTCCTTTAACTTTATTTTTTGCATTTATATTTTTAGCACTTATAATTGAATTGAATTGATTGTGTAGCTAAAAGTGTAACTAGTATAGATATTGCTTGTGTTGCCTTAGCTAAACCTAGAACATTTATGCCTTAATTGTGCAAAAGGTTTTTTATTAAGCTTTTACTTACTAAAAAATTGTGATTTAGCCAAAAACAATTTAAAAACCTCATATTCATCCCCCTCTAGTCAGTTATCCTTGATTCTACACTTGACACGACTACAGAGTTAGTAGTAGCACAATCACAACATCAAGGTACCTGTAATATTAGTGTACTGTATTTATATTCCGTACTTCTTGTATAATTAGAATTTGAACTAGACTGTACTTTTGGTATTGTAATAGTTTAGCTCTAGTGGGTTGTATTAGACTTTAGCCTTGTATGGCTGCTTTTATGTAATATTATGTTTTGTCTCTAATTATTATTCTGTTGTAACATTGTAATATGCTTATTATTCATTGGAACGGTTTTTGTACCGGCTAAACGAATAACAATCCATTAATTAGTGTTATTAGCCCTCGGTAAAGACACGGATCATCACAGAACCGTACGTATAATCCTTTCCATGTTGATTGAATGATTCAAGTTAATTTCGATAGTAGTTTTTAAAACAGAAAATGAAAATATAAAACTATAAAGATATTAAAATAAAAAATAGCATCTAATACGAGGCTGATTTAAAAAGGGGCTGACAGGTGGATTCGTAACACACCAATGTTATTTCAAACCGGCATGATTTAAAAAAATCACACCGCTAGTTAATTAAGATCCTCTTTGATACATAATTTCATAAGAACTTCTTGCAAAACGTTTAAGAATTTCATAAAACAGAAAACTACATTAGAAACACTGCAAAACTATGTAAACCAGGAAAAAGTGCGCGTAAGGCATATTGAGAAGGGATGGACGTACAAGAAGGAATAAGTTAAAATTATGTTTTCTTTATAATTTTACCTTTTTGGATCGACTGCTCATACTATCGGGTGAAATATAAATAAATTCTAATCAATATGATCTATTGGATCGAAAGTAGTTGACGGCTCATATTAGGTTGAGGGTACGGTAAAAGAGCTAAAAAAATTATCCTTCTATATTTATTTTCACTTTTAGTTTTTGCCAACATTATACTTTGCTATTGTTCCCTCAACTGACAATCTGTTTGGCAGAGCTCTGCCTAACATATTGGCTGGAGCTGGAATCTTGCCATGCTACTCCAAATAAGTTGGCTCCCAACAGTCAAACACAAAAGTAAACAGCGCTCCATTTTATTACAAGATTAGCAAATTACTGATGCAAAATTTGTGGATTTACAGCGTCGCATCATCTCAATCTCACCTTCCAGATGGTCAGCAAGACAATGGAAGCTACTATTGTCCTCCCATAGAACAGAAACAGTGACAGGTTCATACTAAATCACTCGCTAATGAATTAATGAATAATGTGAGAGGTTCATATTAAATCACTCGCTAATGAATTAATGAATAATCAATCGAGGTACTTACATGTGGTCATAATTCAGATTCGTCAAATGTTTTTATATACACTAGAAAAGATCATTTCCAAGCACAAATGTGTTGGTACCCATTGTACTCTGTAAGTCTGTATGTCTGCTTGCACTGCGTCCCTTCCCTTACAATAAAACAGGGGAAGTATACAGCGCTGCGATATATACATGCGTACACACAAATAAACAAATTACAGTGCTGCCTCTACGATGGCAATCAACAAGAATGAATGCTAAGACCAATGGAGATCAACGAGGGAGCTGGATATAATCATAGATCCTTGCTGATCGGTCAGTGTGTTGGTTTCTTCACAGGTCGAACCATTCGTCGTCGTCGTCGTTGAGGTAGCACCTGTACCTGTCCAGGTCTTCGTCGGTGAGGCCGTACTTGAGCCGCCAGTACTCGAGCCTCTCCTCGGCCTCCCTCATGTTGCTCATCACCACCTGCATCCAGTCGATCGATGCGTTTCCGTGACCCAAATCAGCAAAAGAAAAGAAGAGGAAAAATACAAGTCGATCAAGAAGAAATGCTAGGTGAACTCACTCACCTGATACGCCACGCTGATCCTCTGGAAATCGACGCCTCTGTCGCTCTCCTTGCACACGTCCGGATGGTACTGCACGCACGCATAGGAAAAGTATTCAAGAAGAGAGAGAGAGAGAGAGAGAGAGAGAGAGAGAGAGAGAGAGAGAGAGAGAGAGAGAGAGAGTGCTTAGTAGTAATAATCCTGAACTGTTAGCAAGTATGTTTAAGAGTGATTACGCTTACGCACCATGAGCGCGAGCTGGCGGAAGGCCTTCTTGACCTCGCCCCTGGTGGCGCCCGGCCGCAGCCTCAGCGTCCGGTAGTGATCCTCGGCCAGCCCCCCGGCCGCCCCCGCCCCGCCCACGCAGCTGCACCTGATCCCCTTGCCGCGCCTCACCGTCCCCAGCCCCCGCCGCCGCGGCTCCACCGCCGGCGCCGACGAGGACGACGCCGACGGCACGCACACGCCTCCTCCAATAGCCATGTTATATGCTCCGCCGAGAAACCAAACCGCGAACCAATCGATTGAAGCGAGAGCTGTGGCCTGCGAGAGCTCCGGGATTTGCCGTTCGGTGGGAGCAAGCCGCGCGCGTGGGGATTTGTACAGGAGGAAGCGGTTGCGTCGGTTGGGCTCGGCGGGGCTCTTCCGGAAGGAGCGGAGCGCGTGAACTGCACGTTTGGATTACGGTCGGCTGCGGCGCGAAGACCGGCCGTCGTTTCCCACGTTGTCCTTTCGCGCGCGATTTCGACCCGCCAAATTCTCGGGGGAGGCCCTCCCGTAAGAAAATCCAATGCGTGAGGTCGTGAGCCCCTCTTCGTCTATCTACCATTGATGTGCCGTGGAGCCCAACGGATCCGGATAAACAACGGGTGGAAAGAGGCATCATGCTATGCTTCATCCCTCCTCCAGATAAAATGGTGTTTCATTTTGGTCTGAGCTTTTAGTTTCTGACTTATTTTTTATTATTTTTAAATTTTGTTTTTTCTAGATTTTTAGGTTTTTTTGAGCTTTTTTGTCGGTTCTTTTTTATATTCGATTGCATTGTCTGTGATGGGTTAATCTGTTTCTTTTTAAAAAATTTAAATTTAGTTATGCCAAATAAGTCACCATCAATTACAGTGTAATTTCAGCCAGCTATAGTACAATTTTAACCATAAACCAGCTTATTTTAGCCCAATTGAGCGGCACCAAAAACGCTTCGGCCCTCCTAGAAGCCACGTAGCTAGGGTTAAAAAAACTTGTTAGTGAAGTGTTTAAAATTACTTCAACTATACTCGTTAATTTGTTAAACATTGAAAGAGTTAATTTTAGATGAAATTCCTTTGAATTAGCTCGGCTCGACTCGACTCGTTAATTTTATTCTAAAATAATTTTAAATTTTTAATAAAATAATATTAAATTAAACTATGCTAACTTCTAAAAAAGCTCGATAAAAAAAGGGCTGACTCGGTATCACCCCTATACGTAGCACCATCTACAGGAGGGTCTCCCCGTACACAGATTCTCTGACCGGGCTAGAGCTGCTTAGCCCGTGCGGACCGACAGCGCGGCAACCCTATCCGTTCCCGCGGCGTACGCGTACGTACTGTACAAGTTGCACATACCGAACTTTTTTTGCAGGGAAGGATTTTCTGGACAGGGAAAGATCGGAAGCTTCCTGGTCGCGACGGGTTCTTAACCGTTGGAGTAGCCAACGGGCGCCAGATATCACCGGATCGTGCCCCCGCGCATATTGACTGTGGAATGATATTTTTTGACTGTAATAGATAGTTTTTAGTTGAAAATAAATAATAGTGATAAAAAAAGTGTCTTTTAGAAAGAGGGACGAGTGATTGGAAAAGTGAAGGAGCTATACATATATAAGACATAAACGAGAAAAGTAGGATATACGATGCGTGTATAGTTCTCGGAGTAAGATGAGAACAAAAAAAATAAGAAAATTATTTAAACAGTAGATGTTTATATTAGTTTCTAGTTTCTCCGTAAGTGAGGAACATGAGTATTAACAGGTCCGAGTCAGGAAACCTTTTAAGGTACGTACTATCGTGTATTCTCAATTTGCTTCTATCCACACAAATTGTCTCCGAAGATTTTTCTTCGCAATTTACACTGCTAGCTTGAACACTAGCCCTGAAAATTCACGTGTGTTGTGCCGTGCAAGTCACAATGCTGGTAGTCTCCCTCTCTCAAGAAAAAGAGTACTGCTGGATCCCGATCCTCCCTTTTCGGGCCTGTTTAGCAACCGCTACGGTTTATGATTTTTGGTTGAAATTTTTAAATTTTAACTGTTTACGGTACAGATTACGGAGAGACAGATACTCACTTGCGATTTTGACGGATACCGATGTTGGGATTTTTAACGTGTAGATCGTTTAACTTATAGACACCGTCTTGAGAAAATACTCCGTTTAAAAGTTAGGTACTGTAATAAAAGCCAAAAACCGTCAGCTTCGGAGGAAAAGAACATGCCCTTCACATTTTCCAAAACAACTGAACAACATGTTGTTAAGCTTACGCTAACAATAGTGAACGGAATTACCGAATGGAACATGCATGAAACGTGCACAGTCAGGATACACCAGTGGCGGATCCTGGAAAAATTTTAGGAGGGGCTGTACAAAAGCGATACAGCGACATAACTCCATTATACCCCTCCTACACCATACATCCATAGCTAAAAATTTATAGGGGGGCTCCAAGGGTTCGGTAGCGGTAGGGGGGCTCGAGCCCCCCGCCCCAACGCTGGATCCACCCCTGGGATACACATAGATTACCTTTAAAAAAAAAGCAGCAGCTAACACAGAGATTTGGCCAGCTCCCAGCATACTTATTTAACTCACGTCTCTCCTCAAATACACGTAGTATTTTTTTGACAATATGGATTCTGAAACGTGTAAAATGCAGAAGAAACAGCAGAATTATGATCATGCATCCTGCTATGTATAGCCTTCCAGACTAGTCCTGCAGTACTGCACACCAATGATTCATCCTTTCTGCACGCTGAGCTTGGACGCGTCAAGGAAACCCAGTCTCACTGCGCATTCGACGCTGCCGTCGAGTATCTCCTCCATCCCGTACTTGTACCTGAAACCCAGCTCCCCCAACTTGTTGCTGTCAGGTTGCACACTCGCTACCTCATCAGTCCTGACACCAATTCAATCAGGTTTCATGTTACACAGATGACAAGCTCAAGAAAGATTCCAGAAATCAATTAACTATGTATGTATCATCTCAAAGAATCCACTCTTGGTATGTTGCAGGTGAAGAATGGCTTACTCTCTGAGGAGGTCGAGGTGAGGGTACTTGTTGGCGTAGTGGTCGACGATGTCATGGATCGTTGGGTAGGCGGCGGAGCAGAGGAACCGGCCGGAGACGGACAGCCGCTCCATGCAGAAGACGAGCGCGTCGCAGACGTCGTCGACGTGCACCAGCGGCACAGAGCCCAGCAGCCTCTGCGCCAGCCTCAGGAACCCGAAGTGGGGCTCGTGCCGGCTCACCGGCGATACGGCGCCCTCCAGTGTCTTCGGGACGTGGCCGAGGACTGTGTCGCCTGCGACGAGGGTGCAGGGTAAGGTGACCACCTCGAACGCCGGGTTCTCGCCGTCGTTGTAGTTTAGGAGCTCCTTCTCTGACTGGAGCTTTGACAATATGTACGTCTGCAAATGATCATCCACTACTTGATCACAACGAATACCACCAGGATTAAGTTTATGTTGATTTCCTCCATACAAGCTGCAGTGAAATGTTACAGATATCGGAGAGACAAAAATAGGTTTTTTTTATCATCTTGACATCGTTCTTGACCATCCTGATGCCCGTCTTCTCATCATTTATCTCAGAACAATCCAACGGCCGAGGTCTAGGGACCATGATCAGGCCCTCACACAACGGTGTATTCTTTCAAGAAGTGCAGAATCTGCTTTAATTTGTAGAAAGATCCACTTACATCGAAGCGTGCGCTTCGGAGAGGATAGTCGACGTCGAGCGGAGTCCAGCAATCTTCACTGATGAAATCTTTGTACCCGGCGCCGGAGACCTCCCTCAGTGGCGAAGCGGCTGATATCGAGGCGGTGTGGATTACGCGCTTCACCGTCTTGGATTCCTCGCATTGCCGGAGGATGACACGCACTGCGTCCACAGCTGCGTCGGCCCTGTTCTTGTACTGCCAGCAAAAAGGTATTAACAAGATCCAATCGACAGAGACCAATGGATTCTGAAAGGTGGTGTTTTTAGTGATTTAGAGCACTCAGATTTTTCGGAGGGGTGTATAGATAGGATAAGAGGTATTTAAGTATTTTTTGTGGTTCGGAACACTTACATTTTTAGAATGGGTGTATATATGAAAGAAAAATCTGAGTGCTCCTAGTCCAAAAAAATACTCGAGTGTTGTTTAGCACTTTCCATTCTGAAATTGTATTTGTGAACATAGTCCTATGCTTTTTCTCAATGGAATAAATCAAAATTAATCTTGGAAGAATTATTTTTAGACAAAAATTGTACTAAAAAATCCCAGATTTTTAGTTAGTCATTCATTCGCGTGATCAAGTAGTGACTGATCATGACGACTTATATTTCCTAAGAAAAATAGAATTAATTGGCCTCGAAGGAAGTTGAATGCATCCGAAAGGTTTTCTGTTTAGTCGGTTTATAAACAACTTCATAATCATGTCGCTAATAATAATTTGAAAGTGCTTTGGAAATCAAAGGTTCCTCTCAAGATTAAAATATTCATGTGGTTAATCGGAAACAATGCTATTTTGACAAGAGATGTATTGTTAAAGAAGAAGTGGTCCGGTGATCCAACTTGCAGATTTTGCTGAAGAATGAGGCTATAAATGTCTTTTCTTTGATTGTTTGGCTGCTAAATATGTATAAGGTGTTATTGGATTATTTCTAAGAGCCAATTGTAGGCCTGGCTCTTTTGACCAATTCATGTGATGGGCTAATCATTATCTACCTGGCAAATCAAATTTTCACATAGTTGGTTTGTCGGCTATATGCTGGGTTACGTGGAAACTAATGAACAAGGCAAGTTTTGATAAGAAATTAATTAAATCCCCAACTGAGATCATATGTTATATATACACTTTCCTAAAATTTTGAGCAGGACTTCACAAGAAAGAGATCTTGAAGCTAGTACTAATATGTTTCAGAGTGAAACTCTCAGGATACAAAAGTGAAGAGGACGCATGAGAAGTGAAAGCTAAAGACACTCTCGAGCGTAGGATGATAGATTCAGACTCCTATGAAGAAAAGAAAACTAGTCTTTTGTATCTTTTTGTATCTATCTTAGTTATCTGTTTTCCTTCTTCGTTTTTTGTCTAACTGTAGCCTTGGTTGTGGTTTTCTCACTCAGGTCCTTGCTATTGCTGTGCTTGGTGTACTTTGACAGGTATAGAGAGGATAAAAATAGTACACCCGCAATAGCAGTAGATAAAAAATACTGAAACATAACTATATAAATTCCGTTATCTTAAAAATGAAATCTGAGTTTCTCGTGTGGGAAAAAAATTTTGACTAGTACAACGACAAGCTGAAGTGCGATGGTTTCTTTACCTTGGAGATGGCGGCCTCGTGCTCGTACGGCGTGGCGACGAGGAAGACGAACTGGCAGCCGTCAATGGCCGGCGCGAAGGTGGCGGCTTCGTAGAGGTCGGCCTTGAACAGCTACAGCCGCTCCGCCGCTCCGGGGACGAGCCGCCGCAGCAGCCCCGCCTTCTTCTCGTCTCCTGCAGCCAGCAATTGAACCCAACCATTCAATCAAGCCCAACCGCACAAGAATCGATTAGCCTGGCCCCGTTCTCTCAATTTCTAGACACAAATCGAATCACCAACCATCGAAATCAACACGTGCGCGTACCGACGCTTCGCAGGGTGGTGTGGACTGTGTATCCCTTCTCGAGGAGCTTCTTCACGAGCCATGAGCCGATGAAACCGGCGCCTCCGGTCACGCACACCCTGACTCCACTGCCATGGCTGCTACTATTCCCTTCTTCCGCCATGGCTGCTGCCAAATGAGATCCTCTGACGTAACTTCCCGTCACTGACGCGTGGGGCCACGCGGCGAGGGGCCCACGCGCAGTGACCCACATCAGAGGAAAGTTACGTTAGAGGAGTTGATTCCGGCTGCTGCCCCCAAGTCCTGATGGGGATCCACTGACAAGTGAGGAGCCACAAGCCAGGCCCAGTGCTTGCGCATTTAATATGGGAGAAGACGGAAGATTTGACATGGGTGCATGTGGTTGGTGTGGAAAAGAACGAGGGCTTAAATAGAAATGCATTTTAAGGCGAGGCTCTCCCGTGTAAAAACGCAACGGTCGCCTTCTAACCCTCGATCTGGCCCGCGGAGGCTCAATCGGACGGTGGAAATGTGCGTGCGGGACGGGCCCGTGCCAAACACTCCAGCGCTGTGCGCGGCGGCGATTGGCGGAGCGGGCAGCCACGTGCCGGCCGAAGCTAACAACCATCGTTAGGGACGAGGATGCGCCGCCGAAAGCTCTACACCGGTGTCCCTACGGATCCCGTGTTAGCCGCCGACACGGGGCGGGGCTGCAACCTTGAGAGGCCGCCACCGGAGACGGCATCGTGACGGTGGAGGAAGGGCATGTTGAAACTAATCTTATCTGTTGAGTTGTATTCGTTTGTCGTGTACTGTACAGTGGTCATAACTAAATATACTCGTGTGTCGTGTACTATATAGTGATTGTAGCCAGTGGCCTTAGCCAAAGGTCGTAGCCAGTGGTCGAAGAGCAACCGTGGTCGATGTCGCGGTTCAAGGCTTGGTTGAAGCCGTGGTCGAACCATGTTCGATGCCATGGTCAAAGGAGTGGTCGAAACCATAATGACTCAGTCGGTACTCGGAGAGTACTGTCGATAGTCGTAGTTACAGTGGTCGATAGCCGTAACTACAGTGGTCAAAGGTCGATAGTCGTAGCTGCTGTGATCGATAGTTGATAGTCGTAGCTAGAGTGGTCGATAGTCGTAGCTACTGTGGTCAATGGTCAGTAGTCGTAGCTACAATAGTCGATGGTCGGTAGTCGTAACTACAGTGGTCGATGGTCGGTAGTCGTAGCTACAGTGGTCGATGGTCGGTAGTCGTAGCTACAGTGGTCGATGGTCGGTAGTCGTAGCTACTATGGTCGATGGTCGGTAGTCGTAGCTACTGTGGTCGATGGTCGGTAGTCGTAGCTACTATGGTCGATGGTCGGTAGTCGTAGTTACTGTGGTCGATGGTCGGTAGTCGTAGCTACTATGATCAATGGTCGGTGATCGTAGCTACAATCGATAGTCGGTGCTAAAAGATCTGTGAGGTCAAAGATGCAGTCGAGGTGATGTGGTCGACAAGCATTGGTCGGTGATGTGATTGACAAAGCATAGTCAAAGCTGTGGTTGAAGGAGCAGTAGAAGCCGCAGTCGAAGCAGCGGTATGCTATAGCCGTCGTGTGCATTGGTTGTGGTCGAAACTGTGGTCGAAGGCCTGGTCGAAGCCATAGTCGATGCCATGGTCGAAGCCATGATCGCAGCTACTATAAGACGGTCGGTGCTCGAAGACTTGTGTGGTCAGTGAAGTGGTCGAAGAGAAGTCGTGGTCGAGCAGTCGTGGTTGTGGTGCCTATGCGTGGAGTCGAAGTACGTGGTCGCGGTCGTAGCTACGAGGAGTACTGTAGCAGTCGTGTGCGATTGGTCTCTGTAGTTGTTGGTCTTTGTAGCAGTCATCAGCATACTGCGCGGTGTGGGCATGCGGCTGAGCGTCGTGGGCAAGTGGCTGGTAACTGTAGCAATCATCAGGCGGCTAAGCTGCGTGGGCAGGCAGCAGAGTGACGTGGGCAGTCGACGCGGTAGTTGAGGCCGAAAAAATCAGATCAGAGGGAGTGCCCGTCAAAGTTATAGCAGTAGTGAGTGTGTGCATAAGGTGGATTAATCGTGTGTGCGTGAGGCCTATTTAAGGCATATAAATCTATAGAGCTCACAAGAGTTTGAGAAAACATAGTGGATAGAAAAGGAAGGAAGAGAAGACATGTGTCGTTAGAAGAAAAAAGAAATTTCTCTCTATGTTTTTTGCTCGTTCTTTCTCAGCTTATATATGTTTTTTCCTTATCTGGGCCAACAGGGCAGTGCATGTGGACGGAGCAGATTAGCAAAATACTACCTCGCCAGGGCCATCCTTCGCTAGCCATGCCACCAGAAGGCGAGGCCAACCAAACAAGCAACATCAGGCTGTGCCGGCTCACCGGTGAACTCGTCGGACGTCGGCGAGCGCCTTGCCACGGAGTCCCCGGTGAACTCCATGCTCTGCCTGCACCTGGCCTGGACATACGCTCTTGACACTTGACAGTTCATCAGAATTTGGGGGCATATGTACCATCACAAGCAGTTACTCTGAAGTATCTATTAGATGTAGAATTCTGTGTTCTCAACTGATTTCATCCACGCAACTTAACCAGCTGCTGTTTTTCTTTTGAACGGGCAACCAGCTACTGTGGAGATTATTCATTGCATTAATCTGCTAGCTTGGCACTATGTTAGACCATGTGGCTAAACCTAGGATATTTTGATGATGAATAATTGACAATGTAGATGATGAATAATTGACCTTGAGCTCGTTGATGAACCGGTCAAATCGAAGAGACGAAGAGTCGAAGACTCGAAGTGTAGCCTATGGAGGCGCGGAGCAACTCCTCTGCTCTTGGACAAACTCGTTACTCTGGCACTGGTAGTAGGGGAATAGGGGATGCGAATGACCTCAGACTTCTGACCTTCATCCACCCACGGCCCACACCGGCGTATGCAATGGCTATATGAGGGGATTTCGAGTAAAGCCGTTGCAAAATGAAGAAATCAAAGACGAACTGGTTGGGAATCGAAGAAATTGGGCTCTTCCTCTTCTCCTCCATTAATGGTGACACAACGACAACGGTGGCGTTTTTTGTGGGGAAGAGATTGGAAGAGTCAACAGTGGTGAAGCCACAGAGAGGAATAGGATATGAGCAGGCGGCGTGCGATTGGGGAATGGGGATCTGGTGAATCGATGTGTCTCTCTGTGGGGGAGCTCATTAGCTCAACACTAGATAATGCCATTTATGGATTGGGCCGTTACTTGACTAGTTGTTTTCAGTTGGCCCAATCAAAGATACAGAACCCCATGTGGCCATGCCCATGAGAGTATTCAATGACTGAATGACTGTAGTATAATACGTAGACTAATCAATGATTCATGTATTGATGTATATATACATGGGCTTGGGCTAGGGGCCCCTAGTTTTCATGGGCCCTAGGCGGTAGCCCTTGCTGCCTAGGCCCAGGGCCGGCCCTGTCTGCAACCTTGAGAGACCACCGCCGGAGACGGCATCGTGACGGTGAAGGAAGGGCAGTGCATGCGGATAGAGCAGAATACTACCTCACCACGGCCATCCTTCGCTGGCCATGCCACCGGAAGACGAGGCCAACCAAACAAGCAACAACAAGTTGTGCCGGCTCACCCATGAACTCTGTTGGGTTTTCTAACCCTAGAGGAATTCTGTGAAGGCTTTTTGGTCAATCCTTTATTGCTCTGTCTTATCAGTGGTGCAACTCACATTGCATAATAAGGCTAGAGGGTAGAGACATATTTATAGATTTCACTTTCAGGTGTTATAAAGTGACCCACTTGTTTCCGGTATCCCGTGAGTCTTCTGAACCATATCACTAACCACGATCAGACAGGCCAGTTTATGAGTCTAAAATATATTAGTCCCAAGCACACATGTGTGAGTCATGCGTCATGATCAGTTGTTTATGAGATCAATTCCAATATGATCATGTGGGTCAACAGGCTACAGAGCCGATCCTGCAAAAAAAAAAACCCAACTATTCCACCTTGTGCTGTGCCTGAGTTAGAAAAAAATGCATGCATATCAAATTCCAGCAGACTTGATTTCAATAAATATGTCTGCCATATTCCAGTACAACCATTCTTAGCACCTCGAGTATTAATTCCTTGAATTAAATTCGCATCAAAATATTCTATATCACTTGCGTCAAAAATATAAATAATTCCGCATTGAGTAAAATAGATAATAACCATAATAAATATTAAAAGCTACATAAAAATCTCAACAAACTCGTGGAGTCCTGGAGATCTCCACGCTCTGCCTGCACCCGGCCTCGACATACATCATAAACAGAATAAGGAAAACATCACTGGCAGTTCATCAGAATTTGGGGGCATATGCATCATCACAAGCAGTTCCTCAGAAGTATATATTGGATGTAGAATTCTGTGTTCTCAACCGATGTCATCCACACAACCTAACCAGCTGCTGTTTTTTTTTTTTTTTTTGAACGGGCAACCAGCTGCAGTGGAGATTATTCATTGCATTAATCTGCTAGCTTGGCACTAGCAGTGAAAATGAAACAGGAAACTCAGGTTACCCATGACTGTATAAATTGGTACCAGCAGATTTATTATTCTTGCACGCTGAGCTTGGATGCATCAAGGCAACCAAATCTGACCGCGCATTCGATGCTGCCACCCAGTATCTCCTCCATCCCGTACCTGTACCTGAAACCCAGCTCGCCGAGCTTGTCAGTGTGAGCCTGCACGCTCGGTAACACCTCCGTCCTGACACCAATTCAGTTGCAACGTTTGAGCAAATCATCATATTGTCATATTATTTTCAGGTTCCATGCAGTACAAGAAAGAATCCATGAACTATAAACATTCATCGTCGTCTCCTGAACAGTGAACATGTTCTTGACATGGTGCTGTTCTTGTTCGTGTGATTTGTAAAGAAAGACTCACTCTTTGAGGATGTCGAGGTGAGGGTACTTGTCGGCGAAGTGGTCGACTATGTCGGCGAGCGTCGGGTAGGCGGCGGAGCAGAGGAACCGGCCGGCCATGGACGGCCGCTCCATGCAGAAGAGGAGGGCTTCGCAGACGTCGTCGACGTGCACCAGCGGCACCGAGCCCATCAGCCTCTGTAACAGCCTCAGGTTCCCGAAGTAGCGCTCGTTCCGAGACACTGGCGACACGGCGCACTCCAGGTTCTCCGTCATGCGTCCCTGGAGCGTGTCGCCGGCGACGACGGCGCACGGTAGCGTGACTACCTCGAACGCCGAGCTCTCGCCGGCGTTGTAGCTCAGCAGTTCCTTCTCCGACAGCAGCTTCGACAGGATGTACTCCTGCAAACGATGGTTTGGTCGATCACCACCGCAAAAAATTAACATCATGTTCTCTTCAATTACAACTACTAAAATCGTCAAATTTCATCAGAGTTCAGAACTAGGTACATCGAATTGCGCGCTGCGGTGAGGGTAGTCGACGCTGAGCGGAGTCCAGCAAGATTCGTCGATGGAATCGTTGAACCCGGTGGAGTCCTCCTTGAGTGGCGAAGATGCTGCCATGGAGCCGGTTTGGATGATGCGCTTCACCGTCTTGGAATCCGCGCATTGCCGGAGGATCAACCGCGCTGCATCCGCAGCTGCTTCGGCCGTGCTCTTGTACTGCGTGCCAATCATGATTAACCTCGGCCGTGCTCTTGTACTGCGTGCCAATCATGATTAACCTTCGGCCGTGCTCTTGTACTGCGTGCCAATCATGATTAAGGAGAAGGATGTGATAAGATCTGTGCCCAAGCGAAGCAAGCACGTTGGACTTGCCACTTGTGGCGTGCTACCCATTGGAAATACGTGATTCTGGAGTAAACCTTAGGGCAGTCCCAATGACAATTAATGACCAGTTTCTATCTTCCTTAAATGACCTGCCACGTAGTCAAAACGATGACATGACAACTCAATTAATGAAGAAAGAGAAGAAAAAGAGTAGAAACCGTTTCTTCTCAGGGAAACCACCTCTACTCTTGAATCGATGCACGAAGAAACTGCAATTTTACCATTGGGAAGAAACTGGTGGTTTCCATGCGCGCTCGCACCGCTCCCAACATGCCTGCTCGCGCGGTTTCCACTGGGAAGAAACTGCAATTTTACCATTGGGAAGAAACTGGTGGTTTCCACTATTTATTGCACGAAGAAACTCCCATTGTGTGAGTCAGTTTCTATACTCAGATTTTTGCTGATGTGGCTATCTTAGATTTCGCACATGGTTTCTACCATAGGGACTGCCCTTAGAAGGTTGCAGCAACTACTAATTAGAGTGCGACGAGTAATTTCACCTTGGAGTTTGTGGAGTCGTGCTGGAACGGCGTGGCGACGAGGAAGACGAACTGGCAGCCGGCGATGGCCGGCGCGAAGGTCGCGGCGTCGTAGAGGTCTGCCTCGAACAAAACCAGCCGCTCCGCCGCGCCGGGGACGAGCCGCCGCAGCAGTCCCGCCTTCCTCTCGTCTCCTGCAAGAATCGATTGGCGTCGGTCTTTTAAAAAACAATTTCTGATTGCCAAGCTCAGGCGTCGAAATAGTTAATTAATCCGCATGCCTACGTACACACGTACCGATGTTTCGCAAGGTGGCGTGGACGGTGTAGCCTCTACCCAGGAGCTTCCTGACGAGCCATGAGCCGACGAAGCCGGCGCCTCCGGTGACGCACACCCTGACTCCGCCGCCGCTCCCTCCACCGCCCGTCCCTTCCAATTCCGCCATTGCTACCCTGTTAATTTCAACCTCCTGGGTGGAACGGGGGATGGATTTGGATTGCTTGCCGAGAAGACGGCTAAGCTAGCCGCATTTCTTGATTGGCATTTGCACAGTGCAGACAAGGATTGATTGACTGGCGAACACCCCAAACTAATTGTTTTTGGGTCCCTTGTTTTTTTTTAAGAAAAACAGTAAGTAAAAATACATGAACACATAATAATTCCCTTTAAGTGACAGAATTGTAGAACTCCCAAATAAAAAGAAGGAATAAGTGCATATAACACCCTAAATTTCCTTAAAAATCCATCTACCACTTCAAACTATGAAACCAAATATTTAACTCTCTGAACTTTGCAATTTGGTTCAAATAACATTCTGACTCAGATTTGCACAATGGTATTACCTGTGTGACGCGATAAGTGAATGATTTTGACACGATTGATGATACACTGGCCAAGTTAAGTCAATGACATATGGGGCCACAAAAACTTCTCCCCCACCGAGATTCCACCATGTTTCCATGACCATCACTCCATATAGTTCCCTCTCTCTGTTTTGATTTGGGAGAGAAAGCTCTGTGTGTCTCACCTGTCATTCACCTAAATTTGAGGTAGCGAAATGAGAGTGAAAGAAATGAAAAGGCAACTTCGAAAAATAGATGTTCATATTGATTTCTGACTTGTCTAAGCATAAGTCAAAAACACAAACTAATATGAAGAGATCCTATATCTAGGGGTGGATATCGAGCCAACTCCGCATCTTATTGAGCTTTTTCCGAAATTAATATAGTTTGATTTAATATCATTTTATGGATAGTTTGGAAATATTCTTAGAATCGAGCTAACGAGCCGAGTCGACTCAAAGCAAAATTTAATTTAATTCGAAATCGACTCATTCAATATTTAACCAATTAACAAGTGCAATTGAAACAATTTTAAACTGAACTAACGAGCTTTTTTTCCACTCATGCCTATATCTACCATTCTATGTAAAGAAAATTGAGAATATGCCCTCTAACTAGATGGAAATCTAGGATATACCCTCCTTTAGATCGTTGTGCCGGTTAAACCAAGGCGAGAGGAGCTATGTCCCTTGCGTGACCCTTCCACACGGCAGGTGGCAGATCGATCGTTGCTCACACATGCGTTGTACGAACACGAGATTAGGAACAGTGACATGATCGAATTCTCCAAGTCGACGTTGATAGGAATTGGACGTACTATTCTGTATTCACAAGTTGCTTCTTTCCGCACAAATTGTCTCCGAAGATTTTTCTGCGCAATCTACACTGCTAGCCTGAACACTAGCCTGAAAATTCACGAGTGTTGTGCTGTGCAAGTCACAATGCTAATAGATTTTGGTGCTGCTTATTTGGACTTATTTTTTACTGTTAGATATTGTATGTGTCTTATTTTGTATTATGGCTATGTTCTTTTCAGCTTCTAAAAGCTGCTTTTCAGCTTTTCTACAGTAACTAACTTTTAAACGGTGTATTTTTCAAGATAGAGTCTACTAGTTAATTGTAGTACATACTTTACTGACTTCATTTATATCAGTAAAAACCGCACGTGAATTTCTGTTACTCTGTAATCTTTCGTACAAACAGCTCAAAAGTCATAAGCCGCAGCCAAAAGCCACAAGCCGCAGCTAAAAAGAACAGACCCATTGCTAGTGGCTTTTTGGCATAATTAACTTACAAAATTTAAAAATAGGAAAAATACATTAACGCATCACGAATATTGCAAAGAAATACAAAAAAAAAAGAAAAGTCAAATGTAATTAACCGGGAGCCTTTCAAGGCCTCAGAAAATAAGAAACCACATCGCCAATAAAGTCCACCTCACCGGCATGCTATGGAGCACACACGATAATAAAGGACTTGTATTTTGTAATTCTACGAGAAATACGGGCCCTGATCAATATGGCTTCAGCTTATTTTTGCACTATTTATAAATTTCGTCTTTTTCTGAATTTTTGGCTTTTTTTGAGTTTTTTTTACCGATTCTTTTTTTCCTCGTATTTGTTTACATTATACGTGATGGGCTAATATGTTTTTTTTTCTATTTTTAAATTTTTTTAAATTTAATTATGGTAAATAAGCATCTGTCAGCTACAGTGCTTTTTTCAGCCAGCTACAGTGTTTTCAGCCAAAAGCCATGAGGCTTTCAGCCGAACCGATCACCACCTAAAATGCATGCTTCCTTAATACCTTTTTGTAGTATTTAATTAATGTATGTACTTTGTACATTAGCTCACCCACACCTCTAATCCCCATGCCTAGAAATCTTAGAGCCATTTCTTGCGGCAAACATGCATTTCTAATAGTGTCATCTTAACTATCTCTTAACTATATTAAATAAGTAAAATCCTATGTGAAGGAGAGAGAAGGTGAGGAGAGAAAATATGTTGTCTCTTACGCAAGAGGCGTCTTGAGTCTGCGAACCAACTTAAATAATGAGAGGGTGTGAGGCAGTAAGTTATAGTGAAAATAGTATAAAATAGTTAGAAGAATAATATACTGTTAGAGAGATTATCTCTAATACTGTCTTTAGATAAGGTAAAGATTTTATAGATAACTTTAAAATACTAACTATTGTACATGTCCAAAGTCAATAAGGCCGTCATCAAGTTTAAGTCCTCGACTCGGAATTAATTAGGATCAGACATCTGTAGCACAATGCAACCAGGGGTTGGTTCCCGGCGGTCAAGATACGTGCATGTACGTCGTCCATCGCCGGCGAGCTCGATCAGAGGCTCTGCGCCGAAGATACGCGTACTTTTCAAAACCTTTGTGCGTTTCTGAAGCCAGTGGCCAGCCACAAGTTCACAGCGAGACAATGATGGCCAGCGCGGGACAGAATTACAGGAAACCAGCCAATCAATTGTCAATTAACGTGAATTAATTTCTCAGAGAACTTGTCAATCAAACCTATGACTTTGGCTTATAATTTTTGAATTTTGGTTGTTTACGAGAGACAATACATTAAGAGAAACAATCATATATGATTTTGGTCGGTATAATTGAACTCGGTATAGCATGTACTACAATCTACCATCTACCAGTAGATCACTTCTTGAAAAGACGCGCCGTTTAAAATTAATTACTGTAGCATGAAGTGATAAGCCAGATGTCAAAAGCCAAAAGAACCTGTTTTAAAAAAAAAAACCCGAAAAAACCAAGCCGAGACATTTGCCTGGCCAACAAAATCTTGTCGCCCCTCAAGTCCTTAACATTTTAACCTAGCTAGAAAACTAGTCAAATGGTGAGACTGAAAGATAGCATGTACCGTAGATATGTCCAAAATTTCCTCTCATATATTATTTACCTGTACAAGTTGTTGTATATCTAAGGGCCTTTTGGTAATTTATTAATTGAGAAAAGGAAAAGAATTGGGCAAAGGGAAAGAATCGTGGGGCCCACCTATCATTGGAAGTAAAGGAAGATAAGGTTGAGACAGTCTCAACCGAGAAAATTGATCATTTGCCACTTTGAAGAGTGGGCTTCGCAAAATTGTCACTTTCAAAATTGGCTTCGCAAAAATGCCATGCAGTACATTTACCTCTTGATTACCATGCCATTTGAACCATTTAACTCATTTAATATTTTTTTCTAATTTCAGGGGCTGGAAAAGACCTTTCTACCCTTGCCAAGTTTTGGATATTAAATGAGTTACGTCCCTGGCGTCGCCGACGGCGAAGGAGAGGTTGTAGGCGTGGCTGGGGGCGGTGCGTTGGCCGGCGACCAGCTCCAAGGCGCGCTGGCCGTGGGGCACCGCGAAGTGGGGCGCGTCGATGAGGCGGACAGGGCGGCGGGACTCGACGATCCACCCCGGGAGCGGCGACGTCGCGTCCTTCTGCGACGGCGGGAGGAGCACCCCGGCCGTCGAGTTCTTGATCGTCGGCGGGCCGGCCTCGAAGTCGCTGTTCCGGATCAGGTTGTCTGCACGCGTCAAGAACTCAATTTCTAACCCCACGAGAATTTTGTTGGTTACTCTGAATTCTGATGCCTTTGCTTCTGCAGGAGCAGCAAAATTTTGGAGCTTCCATCAGTGGAAAGTCAAGAACGCACCTCAGACTCTCCTTGCCATGTGGTGCTCATAGATTGGGTTATTTTTCGCTTGTTTTTCCGCAATCCAGGAAATTTCAAGAAGTGATTCAGTTCTTGCAAAGTGTTGCAAAATTGAGTCACCACTACGCAAGGGCGGTTGGTTCGGGTATTGACTTCCTCTTCATGTTCGCCTCTCGGATGCTGCTACTTATGAATTTAGGGTTCTTCTGGAGTACAAAAATCCGTAATTTAATCTGTAATTTGTGCTGTTCTTGCTGTCATGTTCAGACTTTCCAGGATCTAGTAGGAGTGCAGAATAGAGATTTGTATCCCTTTAGGTTTATACTTTTGTATTACTCCTCTGGTGTTCGATTCACCATTTCAATCCCAAATTTGTGTGTGATGTGCTTGCTCTTGGTTGTTTCTTTGCTGCTTCATTGAAGGCATTGTTAATTTTCCAGTTTCCAGAAGTTCTTTTGGGATAAAATTGCAGAAACTGCAGCATCATATAGAACAGCTGCTCCTTCAGAGGATGTACAACATCAGAGACCTTAATTTACAACACTACTTCCCCTTCAGAAGTTGTACAGTTACGACAATCACTCCATGTACGAACTCAAGTGATTCTGAATGCCTTTCAAATCGCGGAAACTATAACAGTAGAAGACTCATCAACGCAACTCAGCCAGCCCTTTGATTGAAAAATTCCAACGCAACGGCGATTTCGAGGCCGGCCCGCCGGCGATCAAGAACTCGACGGCAGGGGTGCTCCTCCCGCCGTCGCAGAAGGACGCGACGTCGCCGCTCCCGGGGTGGATCGTCGAGTCCCGCCACCCTGTCCGCCTCATCGACGCGCCCCACCTCGCGGTGCCCCACGGCCAGCGCGCCTTGGAGCTGGTCGCCGGCCAGCGCACCGCCCCCAGCCACGCCTACAACCTCTCCTTCGCCGTCGGCGACGCCAGGGACGTAACTCATTTAATATCCAAAACTTAGCAAGGGTAGAAAAGTCTTTTCCAGCCCCTGAAATTAGAAAAAAATATTAAATGAGTTAAATGGCTCAAATGGCATGATAATCAAGAGGTAAATGTACTGCATGGTATTTTTGCGAAACCAATTTTGAAAGTGGCAAATAATCAATTTTCTCGTCTCAACCAGCAGGGGAAAGACACAGCAGTTCGGATGGGCTTGGTCCATCGCGATTGGCGGCGATACTGGATGGGTTGGGTGATTTCGTCGCCGACCATTAGCATCATCGGGATCTAGCTGCTTCCTTACTTCTTCTTTACTCCTTAAGGGGAGTCTCTCTCTCTCTCTCTCTCTCTCTTCTTCCCAGAAGATCATCACGTAAGATCAAGTGATTTGTTCTCTGGTTCATCAGGTTTTTCCAATTGAATTTGCAATCTAGAGTCAGGTGTGCATCGCCGGGTGAGCTTTGGCTCCATTGGCAGCTAGGCTTGATTCTTCTTCAACCTCACGAACCGAGGTTTCTCTATTGCGCAATTTCTTCTAGTGCTTGTGCAGTGAGGGATTTTTGGGGTTTGTCTTGTTGTTTCTGGATTCAACTGACTCTTGGTTGGACTGAGGGAGAAACTTGATTTATTCAGGTGTGCTCACCTCGAATCTGTGGTGGTCACTTGCTCAGAGAGGGCGTTTGTCCGGTGCTACTTCTGTGTGTCTTGTGTGGCATTATCCCTGTACCTTAGCTTCGTTCTTCGGTGTGTCCTAAAGTGCGAAGATGGCATTGTATCTCCGACGACCTCATCCATTCTACATGGCATAGCGGGACGATTGGTTTTCTAGGACAGCGCCGTGTGCGTGCCTTGCCTGGTCCTCTTCTCGGTGGCTTTGAGTGACATCCGCATCGTGAGTATGTTTCGATTGTGAGCAATTTCATTCAAGTGTGTTGTGCTAGTTGCATTATTTTTTTGACTAGTACTGGGAGACTTGAATAAATTTGTGTGAGCTCGGTTTAATTGCTCTATGATGAATTGGTGTCTATATTGAGATTGAATATGACAATTAGAGTCAATTCGGTCTTGAGGTAATTGAGAACTTGCTGTTTTATTTATAGATGTACAATTCATGATGCTCTATATTTACAATCTTTACAGTCTATCAGAGGCTTATGCATTTGATTCACTCTGTTAATGTTCATGTTTAATGATTACTGCACATATCTGTGATTCATCTGGTATAAACATGTGCACTGTCTTGATTTGTTGAACTAAAATCTTCAGTCTGCTTTGTACAGTGCTGATGTCAATAGATGGTTATTTATTGATTTGCATGAATTGTCTTGAAGCAAACTTATAGTTTAGTTCAAGGCCTAATTTATCTCGCATAATTATCACATTCAATTGTGATTAATGTTGACACAAGCACCGTGAGGACCAAGATTAAAGTCTTGAGCAACACAACCTATGAGAGCTCACAAACAAATCAAAACCTGAGCAATATGCTGGTTTTGTTGCCCTCTTGTTCCTTGTTTTGAGAATATTGTTCAGCTTAAACGATCTGGTAGAATCACATGTTTTCATGTTATTTGTATCATTTATGTGCTGCTGGAAACATGCTCTAATTATGCTTATTATCATTACTGGAATTAAAACTGGACATATTTGCTAAAACCGCAATAGTTCCAACAATCCAGAAAACCAATGTTTATAGAAAAGGCTTTCTCGTCTAATGTCATTAAGCCGGAAGTATTTAACAGTGCCAACTTGAAATGTTGGCAAGCTAAAACTAAGCTATGGCTGACCGACCTTAAACTCTTTTGGGTCATATCACATCCTCCAATGTTCCAATTGGAAATCCCAGAAATGATGCGATGGGAGGATGCGAATAATCAGTCTTAGCTCATTTGTTAGCCATTTTATCTAACCAGCTATTCGATGTATATGTTAACTTCAAAGATGCCAAGCAAATATGGGATGAACTTGACAGAAGATATTCTGAAGAGAATAACGGGAATGAGTAATTCATAACTCCTAATTAATTGAACTATAAGATGGTTGAGGGGCGGTCGATGATGAAGCAGCTCCATGTGCTACAACTCCATGTATGTGACTTAAGTCAGTACAATTGTATCCTACTAGAGAAGTTCCAAGTAAATGTCATTCTAGCTAAGCTACCGGCCTCGTGGCGTGACTTTGTGACCGCTCGCCGACATATAAATGAGTGCTTGACTCAATGAGTTGTGAGCAGCTATTAATGTCAAAGAGCGTGCAAGAGCGGTGACGATGTAGGAAAGGCTCAAGTCCAAGCTCTTCAAGTAGAGGCCAAGAATGTTGCTGACAGTGGGAAACAAAATTTCAAGATCTAGCCCTAGAAGATGAAGAAGAAGAATGAGGAGATTATCTACTCTGTTTGTAGCACGGTGGGCCATAATGCCAACTATTGCCGCAATCGTAAGGCAGGGGCCCTTCTCTTGGTCAGCATAAGAGCTGTAGGCTGAAGTAAATATAGTACTGGGTAGCCCTAGTTTAGAAGAGCATGTATCTCAGGCCTTTATGGCAAGTTTATTAATTGATTGGTCGATTGATACAGATACTACTAGACATATATGTGCTGATCAATCTTATTTCTCCTTATTTCTGGAAGAAGGGTTCATTACAATAATGTTTCTCATTGCAATAAAATTCATGATGTTTGGCACTCTCGTCTATGTCATATTAACTTTGAAGCCATTGTGCGGTTAAACAAAAGGAGTTTAATTCCTAGCTATAATTATGAAAAAGGTTCAAAGTGTGAAGTATGTGTACAAGCTAAGCAACCTCGAAAACCCTTTCATAAGTGTTGAAGGGCGAAGCAGCTCTCCACGTGAGCTAATTCATTCTGATCTTTGTGAGATGAATGAAATTTTAAAGGTGACAAGCATTATTAATTTATTGTCATTGTTGATGCAACTAAGTACTGTTATATTTACTTACTTGCGTCGAAATATGAAGCACTAGAACATTTTAAAACATACAAGGCTAAGGTGGAAAATTAACTAGAAAAGAAAATCAAACGGTTAAGATAGACCGAGGTGGTGAATATATTTTCCAATGAATTCTCTCAATTCTGTGAAGAAGGCGGAATAATTCATGAAGTTACTCCACCGTATTCTCCTCAATCAAATGAAGTAGCCGAACGAAAGAACCTGACTATGTGTGACTTGGTGAATACCATATTACAGAGTTCAGGTATATTGGACTCATGGTGGGGTGAGGTAGTTCTCACATCTTATTATGTCCTAAATATGGTGCCTCTCCACAACCGTGAAGAAACACCCTATGAAGGATGGAAGGGGAGAAAACCGAACATGTCCTTTCTTCATACTTAGAGTTGTCCTACAAAAGAGCATGTGCTATTACCGAAGAAAAGGAAACTTGGTCCCAAGACTGTTGATTGTGTCTTTCTATGATACACCCATCACAACGTAATGTACAGATTTCTAGTTGTCAAATCCGAGGTTAGCGAAATCGCTAAGAATGTCCTTATGGAATTTTGTGATATGACTTTCTTTGAGAACGTGTTTCTATGAGAGCAAATGAAGTCATTGTTCCTGATGGTTCTTATAGACACTCTATTCCTCCCAGTGTGGATGACATAGCTCCTGAACTAGAGTTGGGGAGGAATAAGAGAGAGGACTAAAAAGTCTTTGGGTGATGACTGTGCCACCTATGTCGTAGATGATGAACCACGAAACCTTTCAGAGGCATACACATCTGTAGCTATGGATTACTAGAAAGAGGCAGTCTGTAGCGAGATAGATTCCATCATAGCGAATGGAACATGAGAGATTACAAATCTTCCAAGCCAGTGGGCTACAAATAGATCTTTAAAAGAAGGCGTAAACCTGATGGTACCATATAGAAGTATAAGGCTCATTTAGTGGCTAAACATTTCACGCGAAAAGAAGGGAAAGACTAGTTTGACACATACTCTTCTGTGGCTCGTTTACCCATAATTCAGGTGCTTTAGCACTAGCGCCACATACAAACTTCAAGTACATCAAATGAATGTAAATACCGCTTTCTTAAATGGAGATTTGGATGAGGAGATTTGTATGCAACAGCCTGATGGTTTTGTTGTCGAAGGGTAAGAGAAGGAAGTATATCGATTGATTAAATCCTTGTATGGTCTAAAACAAGCTCCCAAGTAATGGCATGAGAAATTTGATAATACGTTGACTTCTGTCAGTTTCTATTAAAACGAAACTAATAAGTGCGCATACTATCAATTTATTGGGGATGAAGGTGTCATCCTTTGTCTTTACGTGGATGACATACTATTGTTGGGACCAGCATGGATGTAATCAATAAAACCAAGTCGTTCCTCTATCAGAACTATGATATGAAAAATCTTGGTGAAGTTGATGTTATTCTAAACATCGAGTTATTAAAGGGTGTAAGAATGGGATTATTTTAATAAAATCTTATTATGTGGATAAGATCCTGAACCATTTTAGATTCATGGATGCTAAGCCTGTAGCTACACCCTATGATCCAAATGCCAAGCTACATAAAAACACTGGATATGGCAAAGATCAGTTTAATACTCATAGATAATTGATTCCTTGATGTGTTTAACTAGTGCAATGAGGCCTGACATCTCATATGCTGTAAGTAGATTGAGCCGATACTTGGCCAATCCAAGAGATGATAATTGGATAACACTAGAAAGGGTACTTAGGTATCTAAAAAGAACTAATAATTTGTGGATAAAATATTCTGGCCATCCAGTAGTCTTTGAAGGATTCAGTGACTCTAACTGAATAAGTGACTTAGATGATATGGAAGCTACGAGTGGTTATGTACTCACTCTAGTAGGTGGGGCTATTGCGTGGAAGTCTTCTAAGCAGACTATCCTTATACCATGAAGGTTGAGCTAGTGGCAATTGACTCAGCAGTTGTAGAGGTGGAATGGCTCAAGGAGCTCCTTTTCGACCTAGCGGTATTGGATAAAATCTAATTCCAGCTATCTTAACCTACTGTGATAACCAAATCGTTTTGGTCAAGACTAAGAGTAGGAAGGATAATATGAAGTCCTCAAAATATTTAAAGAGACAACTTAAGTAAATAAGATATGTCAGAGAGATGGGTGTTATTTTCATGGAATACACCCAGTCTAAAAGGAACTTGATAGATCCTTTCACAAAAGGATTGGCGCGGAAGGCCATTCTTGCAGCGTCTAAGAGAATAGGGCACATGCCCGTGTAAAGTCTCACACCGGTGGTAATCTATCCTTGTAGACCAGAGATCCCATGAACTAGGTTTTAGGACAACAAACTATGCGCCTGTTCTTTTTGGCTGTTCTTTTTTGCTACGGCTTATGGCTTTTGGTTGCGGCTTATAACTTTTTGGCTGTCTGTACGAGAGATTACAGAGTAACAGAAACTCACGTGCGGTTTTTGCCAATATAAATGAAGTCAGTAAAGTATGTACTACAATTAACTAGTAGACCTTATCTTAAAAAAAATACTCCGTTTAAAAGCTAGTTACTGTAGAAAAGCCGAAAAGCAGCTTTTAGAAGATGAAAAGAACAGGGCCTATGTGGGATTAGAGAGTATATCTAATGGGTCCCATTAACTATAGTGCTCTTTCTATATGGAAGGTTGAGCAATAGCTTTTAATGAATTCGATGCTTATATGGCTTAGAGAATTGTCCTACAGGATTCCCTGGAGAATTCATCTACTTAAGTATGATCGCGAGGTCGCGATCAAAGAAAGGTATGGGTATACTTTCTTGAGTGTCATGAGCTAGATACGGGGACATGATTGTAATGTCCCAACCCGAGAGGCGTAGACTTTCTTGAGTACGCATTGTATCAAGGTGTAGTCTTCCTTTGTCTGTGCAGAGTCTTAGTCCTGGCTACTAGGCTTTGGGTTCAAACCCGCAATGTATCAATCGTCGAACAGCTATATATTAAACAAGACTTGGAGCTCCTTTTATCATATTGATAAATTGGTGGAGACTGTTGTATATCTGAGGGTGTTTTGGTAATTTATCAATTGAGAAAGGAAAAGAATTGGGAAAGGGGATGAATGGTGGGGCCCACCTATCATTGGAAGTAAAGGAAGTTAAGGTTGAGACTTAGTCTCAACCAGCAGGGAAAGGCGCAGCGCAGTAGTTTGGATGGGCTTGGTACATCGCGATTGGCGGCGATAGCTGATGGGTTGGGTGATTTCATCGCCGGCCGTAGCATTGCCGGGATCTGGCTGCTTCCTTACTTCTTCTTTACTCCATGAGAGGAGTCTCTCTCTCTCTCTCTCTCTCTCTCTCTCTCTCTCTCTCTCTCTCTCTCTCTCTCTCTTCTTTACCTTAGTTTGACCTGTCTTAGCTTTGGTTCCATCGGCAACTAGGCTTGATTCTTCTTCAACCTCGCAAGCCGAGGTTTCTCTATTGCGCTATTTCTTCTAGTGATTGTGCAGTAAGGGATTTTTGTGGTTTGTCTTGTTGTTTCTGGATTCGGCTGACTCTTAGTTGGATTGAGGGAAAAACTTGACTGATTCGGGTGCGCTCGCCTCAGATCTGTGGTGGTCGCTCAGAGAGCGTGTTCGGCCAGTGCTACTAACGGAATTACCGAATGGAACATGCATGAAACGTGCACAGTCAGCATACACATAGATTACCTTTCAGAAAAAGCAGCAGCTAACACAGAGATTTGGCCAGCTCCCAGCATACTTATTAACTCACGTTTCACTCCTCTAATACATGTAGTATTTTTTTTGATAATATGGATACTGAAACGTGTAAAATGCAGAAGAAACAGCAGAATTATGATCATGCATCCTGCCATGTATAGCCTTCCAGCCTTGTCCCGCAGTACTGCACACCAATGATTCATCCTTTCTGCACACTGAGCTTGGACGCGTCAAGGCAACCCAGTCTCACTGCGCATTCGACGCTGCCGTCGAGTATCTCCTCCATCCCGTACTTGTACCTGAAACCCAGCTCCCCCAACTTGTTGCTGCCAGGTTGCACTCTCGGTACTTCATCAGTCCTGACACCAATTCAATCAATCGCAACAGAAAAGGGTACAACCTCGTCAGGTTTCATGTTACACACATGAGAAGTTCAAGAAAGAGTCCAGAAATCAATTAACTATGTATGTATGATCTCAAAGAATCTACTCGTGGCAGTGGTGGAGGACCCGATAGGGCAAACCCTGGCGTGCGCCAGACCTTGATGCGGGCGGCGGGAGGCGGGCGGGCGGCGGCCGGCAGGAGGCGGAAGGCGGGCGGTGGGAGGTGGGCGGGCGGCCGGAGGCCGGAGGCCGGCGGGAGGCGGGCGGCCGGCGGGCGACAGGAGGCGGGTGATCCGCCCCCACCTCATTTTTTCCCCGTCCTCCGCCACTGACTCGTGGTATGTTGCAGGTGAAGAATGGCTTACTCTCTGAGGAGGTCGAGGTGAGGGTACTTATTGGCGTAGTGGTCGACAATGTCATGGATCGTCGGGTAGGCGGCTGAGCAGAGGAACCGACCGGAGACGGACTGCCGCTCCATGCAGAAGACGAGCGCGTCGCAGACGTCGTCGACGTGCACCAGCGGCACAGAGCCCAGCAGCCTCTGCACCAGCCTCAGGAACCCGAAGTAGGACTCGTGCCGGCTCACCGGCGACACGGCGGCCTCCAGTGTCTCCGGGACGTGGCCGAGGACTGTGTCGCCTGCGACGAGGCTGCAGGGTAAGGTGATCACCTCGAACGCCGGGTTCTCGCCGTTGTTGTAGCTTAGGAGCTCCTTCTCCTCCTGGAGCTTTGACGATATGTACTTCTGCAAACGATCATCCACTACTTGATCACAACGAATGCCACCAGGATTAAGTTTATGTTGATTTCCTCTATACAAGCTGCAGTGGAAAGTTACAGATATCGGAAAGACAAAAATAGGTTTTTTTTTTATCATCCTGACATCGTTCTTGACCATCCTGATGCGTCTGATGCCCGTCTTCTCATCATTTATCTCAGAACAATCCAACGGCTAAGGTCTAGGGACCATGATCAGGCCCTCACACGACGATGTATTCCTTCAAGAAGCTTAGAATCTGCTTTAATTTGTAGAAAGATCCACTTACATCCAAGTGTGCGCTTCGGAGAGGATAGTCGACGTCGAGCTGAGTCCAGCAATCTTCACTGATGAAGTCTTTGTACCCGGCGCCGGAGACCTCCCTCAGTGGCGAAGCGGCTGATATCGAGGCGGTGTGGATTACGCGCTTCACCGTCTTGGATTCCTCGCATAGCCGAAGGATGACACGCACTGCGTCCACAGCTGCTTCGGCCCTGTTCTTGTACTGCCAGCAAAGAGGTATTAACAAGATCCAATCGACAGAGACCAATGGATCCTGAAACTGTATTTGTGAACATAGTCCTACGCTTTTTCTCAACGGAATAAATTGGAAATTAGTCTTAAAAGAACTCTTTTTAGACAAAAATTGTACTCAAGCAAATCCCAGACTTTTAGTTAGTCATTCATTCGCGTGATCTAGCCGTGACTGATCATGACGACTTCTATTTCCTAAGAAAAATAGAATTAATTGACTGGTACAACGACAAGCCGAAGTGCGATGGTTTCTTTACCTTGGAGATGGCGGCCTCTTGCCCGTACGGCGTGGCGACGAGGAAGACGAAGTGGCAGCCGTCGATGGCCGGCGCGAAGGTGGCGGCTTCGTAGAGGTCGGCCTCGAACAGCTGCAGCCGCTCCGCCGCGCCGGGGACGAGCCGCCGCAGCAGCCCCGCCTTCTTGTCGTCTCCTGCAGCCAGCAATCGAACCCAACCACCCAACCGCACAAGAATCGATTAGCCTCGCCCCGTTCGCTCAATTTCCAGACACAAATCGAATCACCAACCATCGAAATCAACACGTGCGCGTACCGACGCTTCGCAGGGTGGCGTGGACTGTGTATCCCTTCTCGAGGAGCTTCTTCACGAGCCATGAGCCGATGAAGCCGGCGCCTCCGGTCACGCACACACTGATGCCGCTGCTCTTCCCTTCCTCCTCCATAGCTACCTCCTGATGGGAATGGACTTGGACTTGCCAATAAGCCAACTAATTAAGCTTAGCTCCAGTTCTCTATCATTGTGTGTGCGCGATTATTTATTGATTTCGTGCGGGAGACAGTGAAAAAGACTAATGAGCCGGCGGGCGCTGTTGGCTAAACCTGGTTACAGCAACCCAGCATTGGCCTGGCCTGAAAAGCCCAGCACAGATGCCTGTTCTTAGTGATTTTTACTTATAGTTTCTAGCTATGATTGATAAATAATAATAATTATAGATGCAATTGATAAGTAATAGTGAATGATAAATAATAGTATATTATGTAAGAAACATAGTTTAATAAAAGACACTATAATATTTAAATTATCATGCTGACTTATAGTATTTTTTGGGGGAGTGTATAGGTATCACCCGGATGTTTTCTTCCTAATTATCATACAAATTTATAACCTTTGGATTATATATCAAAGGGCTCTTATTTTCAAAGGGGAAGATTTTTTTTCAAGGAGGAGGGAATAGAATTCAAGGGGAGGAGGGAGAATTTATGGCTATTGGATCTCTAATTCAATGGTCCTAAATCTAGATAATAGTTAGGAAGAAAATATCCGAATGATGTTTAATGAAACCCTTTTTTTTGAAACTTTGGCAAGAGAGCTGCCTTCGATTAATTCAAGAAGAAGAAAATACAAAGTAAAGCCTGAGCGGGGATAAAGGGTGAGGAAGAAGAAAAGTTGTGGGAACAACAAAATCCAATTAAGATATTACAGGGCAAAAAGGATACTACTACATATGCACTTGGATGATTCGATCCTACTGCTACACGCTTCTGCTCGCGAAGAGGAGGAAAGAAACCGTGAGCTAAACACCATCCGAATTTAACTGCCGCGTCGCGTCGCAGGAGGATGGAGGGCGGCGGGAGGAAGGAGGAGACGGCCATGTCCAGGGCCCAGAAGGAGGCCGCCGCGTTCGGCGTCTCCGTGAACGAAGGGCTGCAGCACATCAAGGCCACCGTCCTAGGCCTGGTAAATCAGCTTCTTCCTCTTCCTCTTGCTGTTGCTGCTGCTGAGCGCTGCTGGACAAACTTGTGTGTGGTGCGTACTGCATGTGTGCGTCGATTGATACTGTGATGGTAGAATTGATTTGGATTTATTTGCTCTGTTCGCGCGCGTCGAACTTTCAGGTGAAGAAGGCGACGGCGAGGAGCGAGCAGGAGGCGGCGGAGTCGGACGTGCGGACAGCCAAGATGCAGGTGGAGGCAACCGATGAGGCGGAGGCCAAGAAGCAGCAGCACACGGATTGATGTGTAATCAAGTAGCTTCGGCTTGCTTGCTTGATGTAGCCCACAAGCCGCTTGCTTTAGCTTTGGTTTCTAGGTTCTCGTTTTAATTTACTATTTCTTTATTTTAATTTTTTTATTTTTTTCAGGTTTTTGTCCTTTTTTATTCCTTTGTATTGGTAGTAATAGGCTAACATGATATTTCTATTTTTAATTTTTTAAAAATTTAATTATATTAAATAAGCTATCATTAATTATAGTAAAAAATAAATAAGATATAAGAAAAAAGTTATAAACTATTATTAAACTGAGCACCACCTTAATTAGTTACTGGTACATGCGTAGTTTTCCGTGTAGGTTAAAAGTTAAGAACATGTACATGGATGGCGTTAGATCCATGGATTCTCCAATCCATTTTGTCTTTGTAACAAACTAGCCGCGTAAGCGCGGCGGCACGCCGCGCTAGCTACCGTGTGGACCGAAATAAAAGAGACAATAATTCGTGAAAAAGTTTTTCAAAAAAAAATCGAGGACACGTGCGTAATTTCGAGAAAACAGAAGACCTTTTTCGTAAAAAAAAAGAGGACCTATAAGGATTTGTATGTAACTAAATGAGGACTCGCATGTAATTTTTGAAAACTGTGGGGTGCTATCCTTAAAAAGAATACGCAATTTCAGTGAAGTGGAGGGGTGTTTTCGGAAATCAAACCTGACAGAGACCTTTTTGCAAGAACCGAGAATCTTTACGTGATTTCGGAAATCTCAGGGCCTTTTTGCAAATATATTGACGTGGCGTGGTGGGAGGCCGGAGTTCCCCTCGGCTTTAATATAGTGATGATTCCATCTGCAGCTTCAGCAAGTGGTGTACTACTACCGCATCACCTTCCTGATCACCAGTCATCTGACAACATAGTTACGTATACGGTCCTGCTCGTTTTGCCTTTAACTTTTGACTTCTAACTTCTAGTCTTTTAATTTTGTCTTTTTTTTATAGTTTTTTGGTTTTTTGTCATTTTATTTTTTCGTGTTCCTTTGCATTGTCCATAATGAGATAACATATTTTTCTATTTTTAAATTTAATTACATCAAATAAGCTATCATCAGTTACAATACAAAATAAACTCCAAACAGTGAAAAAAGCCATAAGTCATAAAAAAAGCACAAATGAGCATGGTGGTGCATGATGGGCATGTTCATTCCAGCTTATGACTTCTCTCAAACAAAAGGAATGGTTTCTTCGTCGTTGTTTCGAAGTGACTTATTACCTTTTCGATTCGTTTGCACGAGCGCTCATATTAGGGTAAAAAATTATAAGCCACGGACCAAAAGAACATGCTAATGCAGCTTATCATTTTTTGAAACGGACATGGTGCAAATTAACGGTAGAGCAATGTTGGGGGACGGCCCCTTCCGGGGCCCACTCAGCCCAACGCGCCAGTAATATGGCGTGGTCAGAGGGTTACTTTACAGCACAAATACTAGTCCTACCCCTGTGTAAATAGGTCTAAGTAGGGTAGGGCTGTAAAGCTGTAAACGAGCCGAGCTCGAGCGAGCTTGACCTGGCAAGCTCGAGCTCGGTAGAAACTCGAGCCAAGCTCGAGCGAGCCTGAGATGTTCATCGAACTTTAAGCTGGGCTCGAGCTCGGCTCGTGTAGATTCGGTGGGGAGACAGGGAGTAGGGAGGGTCGGACCGTCGGAGGAGTACCTGCGGTTACGGAGCCGTGGCCGAGGCGCCGAGCTGCAGGGACGGCCGGACGGGTGGCCATTTGGCCGGATCCGAGTCGACAGTCGAGGAGGGGCGGCGCCGGCGGGGGAGAGGAGGGGTGCCGGGGGGGAGGAGCGGCGGCGGCGGCGGGGGAGAGGAGGGGCGCCGGGCCGCCGGGGGGACGAGGGGCGGCGGCGGGGCGAGGAGGGGGACGGGGGGAGAGGAAGGGGACAGGGGGCTGGAGAGGGGGGCGGCGGCGGGGGCAGGGGGGCGAGGAGGGGCGCCGGGGGGAGGAGGGGGCGGCGGCGGAGAGGAAGGGGACGGGGCCACGGGGGGGGGGGGGGGGGCGGGAGAGGGGGGCGGGGGCGGAGAGGAAGGGGACGGGGAGCGGGAGAGGGGGGCGCCGGGGGAGGAGGGGCGCCAGCGGCGGCGGAGAGGAAGGGGACGGGGGGAGAGAGGGGGGTGGCGAGGAGGGGCGCCGGCTGGAGGGGGGAGGGGCGGCGGCGGCGGCGGAGAGGAAGGGGATGGGGGGCGGGAGAGGAGGTCGGCGGCGGGGGGGAGAGAGGGGGTCGGCGGCAGGGGAGAGGAGGAGGGCGACGAGGGGGACGGGAGTGGGGGGCCGGCCGGCGGCGATGAGTGGAGGAGGGGCGGGGGGCAGGCGGAGCCGCGGAGGCGGGTGGGGGAGACGGGATCACGGGAGACGAGGGAGGGGGTGTGGGGGCTGCCCGGGCCCTGGGGGGATAGGATTTGAGAGGAGAGGCGGGAGGGAGTGGGGGAATGGGGGAATTAGGGTAAAAAATTATAAGCTCGCGAGCTATTCGAGCTCGGCTCGTTAAAGCTCGCGAGTTTCAGATGGAGCTCGAATTCGGCTCGTTTGGAGCTCGAGCCAAGCTCGAATCGAGTCTAGAACGAGCCAAACTCGAGCAGCTCGCGAGCCTCGAGCTTTTTTTACAGCCCTAAAGTAGGGTATTTGTTTAACAGTAGGAGAATGAAATGATATAATTACGTTTGTAAAAGTAAGCCCAAGTAGGGCCAGTTCTGTAATAAGGCTTCTCAAGAGTATAAAAACATGTCTAAGCCTCATGGGGGAAGAGACAACTGATATTTTTTTTGGAAAAGGCTATCTAGTCCCAAGGCAGTTCACATTTCCCCACACTCATTGAGCTCTGGGAAGCCGCCTAGGTGGTTCCTAGGCAGTCCTATATCTATTGTTTGGTGTGTAGCCATAACAGTTGACGTCGTTCGTGGGGACGATGTGAGAAGCTACCGACCAAGGTGAGCTTGGCTGGAGGGCGACAACGCCAAAGAAGGCGGCAGCGCCGGCCCTGAGGGGGGGCGAGCGGGGCGGCCGCCCCGGGCCCCCCAAATCCAGGGGCCCCCATATATATATACAGTAGTACATATATGCAGTATGCGTCCGAGTATATTATACCGCATCTGCCGAGGCCCTGAGGCGCCGACGTCATCTTCTCAAATCTCAAGTTCTCATCCGCCGAGTCGCCGACTGCCCGACTTCTTGTCTTCTGTCTTCTGAATTTCTGATCTTCTTCGCAGCCCTGCCCAGCCCAGCGCGGCAGCGCCTGGTCTCCTGGAGCATCTGCCGCCGCGTCTGTGGATGCCCTCCGGCGACGGCCATACCTTGGTCTCAGCCAGAGTCCGCGCCGTCGTCAACGCCGGTACGTGTTAATCTCGCACTGTAGGCCGATGCACCATGCATGCAAGCACGCTGTACCCACTACCCAGCAACCATATGAATTGCAGTACCCAGCAACCACATGAGTACATGACAGTGAATGCATGCATTAGTACTCTACTAGCTAGGTAAGCAGGCCAGTAACTGCAATGAAACGTTTTTATTCGACATGAACAATATCGCTAATTAATCATGATGTACACAAATTAATTGCTGATACTGGAAGTACTGAACATGATCAGGATATGCGTCTTCACATATCTGCACTCACCATCACACGTGCACATCAAGTTTCAATTATCAAATTTAACATGCATATCCCTGATTCCCTGAACTACGTAGTGTCCGACCGCATCTACATCACTTTGTCATTGCTTCTTGTAGTTTGCATATTAGAAATTTTTTAATCAATAATTAGTGATTTGTAGTTACTAATTATACTATTGTTCTTTAAATTTTCAATACCATGTCATCTAGAAAATATGCATCCGGCAGTGAAAAAAGAAAAAAGAGAAAACAAATAGATGAGTTGATAGAATCGCAGAGAGGATCCATTGACAAATTTTTTAAAAGTAATACAAGTAGTTCAAGAAATCCTGATGAATTGGCGATAGTTGCTGTGGAGGAAGATGCTAATGTGAATCTAGAAAATGAGGTAATATCTATAAACTCTTTGATATGAATTTTTCTTTAATACATAACACATTTTAAGTGTTTGTTGGTAAAACTATATATATATATATATGTGTGTGTGTGTGTGTGTGTGTAGATTTATAGTTAGATATTTATACTAGGGCCCTTATTTCTAGTTTCGTCCTGGGCCCCTAAAATCCCAGGACCGGCCCTGGAAGGCGGCGACGTCGACACCAGTCACTAAGAGGAGGGGATAACCACGTCCGAGGTCACTACCGCAAGGGCCACAGAGGCGGCGGGGGGAGTGCCCCCGCCACCGAGGCAGACAAGCACCGACGCGACAACATCTGGGTGATGACAAGCAATGAGGGAAGGCCCTCCACGTCTTCACCGCCGAGCTCTCTCTCGCTCGCTCTCGCGCCTTCTCGCACTCTCCTCTTTCTGCCGCATAGCTGCCAACACCTGACAACCGTACACTCCCCTGACAACCCTCGGTCGCAAGACAGCACCGCCGGCCGCAATTCTTCACCGCCAAGGATGTTTTTGACCGTCGTCCCTGGTTTTCTTCCGCCCAAGCCTTCTCGCACCATCTCGTGCTCTCCCGTCGCCGCTGCCACCTAGCAAGCTACCCTACCTTTCCTCTGACAACCCCTATTAGCTCCCCTAGACTCATGGTGAACTCCCGGGCCGCAATTTGCCACCACCCTAACCCCCTCCCAGCGCCGAACTGCCTTCGGGCACCTATAAAAGCCGAAGACCCCTCCAAACCTCTCCACACTCTCCCGTGAAGCTCCCTACACACCCAATTAGCCTCTCATCGCCCCCACTACCGGTAATCACCGAGAAGCTCCAAGGTGAACCCTAAACCAATTCCCACGATTCACCCAATATAATTTCAATTGCATTCGTCCCTAGAACCTCCAAGCCCCAAGAACACCCCGAAACTCTTGCCTTAACCTCCTAGACCTCCCTCTTCCTTTCCGTCGAAGCTCTCTTTTCGGCCATGGCACTCCACCGTGGGCCACCCAATCCAAACCACCCCTGCCCTAGCCGCCAGCCTTCCAAGTTTTCCCCATGCCTCCAAGTGCTCAAAGTTCCATGACACTATCCTGAAACCCCTCCCTCACCCCTAAAACCGATAAGACGCCCAACGGGAGAATCAGCTCGCTGCCGGCGAACGCCGCCTCCCTGGCCGCCACCGACCTAAAAAATGGACTCCTAGTGCTCCCAGGAACCCATCCATGGTCTCTAATCGCGTCGCAAATCACAGCATCGTCGTCGATCGCCGTCGCCTCCCTCTCCTGTTTCACTGCTGCACGCCCGTACGATGGGGGAAGAAGAACAGTAACAGGCTGGTCACTGTTCATCCGACCCGTTACCCTACGAACCCGAACCCATGAAGCCCGGTAAGCACAGTAAACCGACCTGTTAACTCTTAGAACCGACCTACCATGAATAGTGAACATCCACTGTGAACAGTACCCTGCCCGAAATGAATAGTAAATACCCGCAATGAACAGTGCCCAGATCCGTTACTGTTCACCAGACCCGAAAATGCAAAATTATACCAATTTTGATCGTTTCGAGCCCGCTGACCCATTTGTTAGGCCCATTTCACCTCTTGGACCCTCCTAAAAGCCCAAAACCTGTTTTATTTGATTTTTCTTGAATTTTATTTCTTTATTTCATTTCTTTATTCCTAGCTCAAATCTTCGAGCGTGGAATTAAATTATTTTCCTTGCTTTGCACTAGCACACGACGTCAAAGATCGACTAATTCAAGAAGGAGAAACTCAGGATCAAGCTCAAGATCAAGAGATAGCAGAATACGAAATCGTCGAAGTTGTAAATCCGCAAGACAAGTCACATGTTTTTTTATCATATTAAGCCTACATTCCTTTAATTATTATTTATTAGTATTTTCATCATGTTATTTGCGCAATGTTATTTTATGTACAATGAATGCTTAGAATGACATGATACTAGTTATGTCCTACCACTCGAAAAAGCCCAGTTTAATTTGATGGCCATATTTACCTTGACAAACCCTAGTAAAACTAAATATATTGTTTATATCAATCATAGTAGATTAGATGTTCAAATGACTCATACTGCAAGATGATTCGGCCTCGCCGAAAAGTTGTTGGTTGTGATTGAAAAGTTGCTTCAGTAAAAAGCAAGGACTAAAACCTTATGACAAGTAAAGAACATAGCAATCGCCCAACCACAGGCGTTGATTCACCGAACCTGGTTTAGTAGCTATTCAAATCGATTGAATATCTACAGATTACTGGGGTTCCGAAAAGGGAACAGCCCGTGTATATAAAAGGTGATATGAAAACGGTAAAACCATACTTAACAACGGTAGGATTACACGGGAGTCGGGTCGTGCTTTCTGCGTTGGCCAGCGGAATGCCAACTGCCTGTGTTGCCCAGTCCCTACTAGGTAGTGGCTATACAAAGAGATGAGCAGTGAAAGGCCTTGTTTTCTTAATTCTTTCGCGGGAGTTAAGAAATCTTATGGGTAAAACAGAGCAGCTCTGTAGAGTCATGACTAATGGTATTCGAATACGCCGTGCTTCTGATAAATGAAGCTGTGTTTAATGGGTGATTCCAATGGCGAAGCATAAGTAGATTTGGAATGGTTGTGGAAATATGAAAGTGTGTTAATCAAGTTTGGAAAACCCCAAATTCCTTAAGAGGTTTACGATTTGATAATTTTATATTTAAAATCAAAGTGTTTACAAACAAAATTGTATCCACATAAAATAAACTGTTTTATCTCATTCCATGGCAATCTCTTGCATGTAGTTAAATAACATTTCCCATGTAACTTGTTGAGTACGGTTGGTTGTACTCATACTTGCTAAAATCATAAATAGAGAATGCTTGTCAAGAGAATGAATGGGTTTTTCAAGATGACGCCGAACTCTACGATATAGACGACGTCTGGTGTTAGAGTTTATTCTACACTCAAACCTACATGTAGAGTTTCTTTTGTAATGTAACTTTGGGTTGTACATCCCGAATATATAAAACTTGGCTGATAAGCCTTACTTTTGTAATAAAGTTTGGTTTTTATGTTTAAACTTGCTTTGGCAATAGTGTTCACTTATCTACAGTACTCACAGCTGAAAATCCTGAGCAGTTGTAAAGATAACCTAACGTCCTTAGAAATGAGGGTGTTACAGATCCTTGTCATTCTGATCACCGGATACTAGTTACAGAGCAGGACAGAGTTCAAGGTGGTCGTCCTCAAGTGCAAAAGCCGTTCAAGATGGTGCCGAGTATACATACAACGGGAATTTTACACGTCACTGCTCTATCTGGCCGCTCATGTATGTATCTTCTACTACTGTGACTAGTTCTTGCTATCCAGCCAAAGCTAGTTTTATCGAGCTTTCGATCGAAATTGACGTATTTTAATTTAGTATAATCTTATTTATAGTTTCAAAGCAGTTTTGTTATCTATCTGATGAGCCAAGCCAAACCGAGTCTGACCGTAATAGTGTTTCACTCGAAATTAATTTATTTTAATTTTAAACGAAAAACAAGCTTAATTAAAACAATTTTAAAACGGCACCATAAGGTCATTGAGGTGCTACTTGGTTGGATTGAAATAAATTAGCTTATGGCTAAAATTGCACTGTAACTGACTAAAATTATACTGTAACTGATGGTGACTTATTTAGCATAACTAATTTTTTTAAAAAAAATAAAAAAAACAAGTAAGCCCATCACGGACAATGCAAATGATGAAATTTAAAAATAGTGAAAAATAAATTAGAAATCAGTAGTTTAAACTGAAATAAGCGGGGTCTAAACAATCTTTTTTTTTGCCGGACTTAGCTGTGACTCTGGTTCCTCCAGGTGTATGGATCCCTCCCCCTCGTATCCCAGATCCTCTAGACCGCTGTCCACCAGCGCGTCCCTGAACCGATCCATGGAAACTCGGTCTGCTCCTCCCTCCTTGTTTTTTTCTCGAATACATAGGAGAGCTGCATATCATTTCATTAAGAAGAAGAGTTTGCAAAGACATCAAACACACCTCTTAACTTTCAGTTACATTCGCGCCTGTCAGAAAAAAAACACGACCAACTACTAACAACGGCGGCGAGCTTAACCGTTTGCTACAGGGAGCCGTGCAAGCTCCCTTGCTCCAGCTAAACACCACAGGCATGCTTCCTCTTCAATGTGTGTTAGGATCCTCTGCACGTTTGGCGTCGCCCCGTTGAAAACACAATCGTTTCGCTGCTTCCAGATCATCCATGCGCCCAAAATACTCCTCCCTCCTTGTGACTAAACAAACAACCCGCCAATAGACTGTCTGAATTGTTCCGAAACTGTAGTACCTGATAAATCCTATCGGACATACGAGCACAACACAAGCAATTAGGAGATGTCTGGTGGGCCAAATCACAACCGGAAATGTCAAACTGGAGCCGTGCACATTAAAACCACAACCGGAAATGGTAAAGTGATTGGTTACAGACAGCAACAGAACAAAGAATGGCGTGTTCCCCGCGCCAATGTAGTGCACCCACTGGTGTATCAACAATTTAACATACGGTTGATATGTACACTGACATTTCTTCGCTATGCCTGCTTAAGCTTAACCAAAACCAACATCACATCAGGATTCAGGAGTCATTCTTTAGTATGCCTGTTTGTCGGGCTACAACATCATGAGCCATTCTCCTCGGTCGCCCTGATCACAAAAATACGGGTTAATGCACAGAAAAGAAAGATGGATGACAAAGAAAAAGAATGGCAACATCCTTAGAGATGACCCACTGAGTCTCGGAGAGTTCCGTGTCGCCAGACGATTGTTCCTCGGCACTGGCATTCTTGTTCTGATTAATTGGTTTCTTGAACTGAACTAGGATCATCGTCATGTTGTCACATCCTTCTCCACCTAAAGTTGATGGAGCCAGGCATCTATCGAGCACTCTTTCACATACCGCAGAAAGGCTGCTCTGCTGCATTTTGTTTCATCCCTTAAGTATTACCAAACACCAAGAAATCCATAGGAGTTTAGCATTACAAAAAAAACACCTTGGTACTCACCGTGTTTATGTGTTCATGGATGAAATCAACCAGCTGTTGGCTAGACATGCAGTCCCTATTTATCATCAGAGTATATGGTTGTTACTTCTGACGAAAGCATTTGTCAAGTTGAAGCCAATAGATAGGCACACACAACTTGCAGCTTTGGTTGAATGTCTGAATGAGATGGAATAAGTAAAGAGTTTATGGAACCTATAAATATAGAGAGGGATTTACCAAACGCCATCGCATGCTAAAACAAGAAAGTCATCATCATCACAAAGCTCCACCTACGAAAAGGATTAAGTTACATGAACTACCAGCGAGAAGGAAATGATAGCCCATAGGCTACATAGCAGGTTATGGATAGCTGGAGGACTTTGAAGCAATTGTAGAAGTTGAGCTTACAATGTTGATGTCAGGGTTTGCAGTCAAAATTTGCTTATCAGGAGACAAGAACTTGTTATGTTTAAATTCCATATCTCCTACAAAAGTATTTGAATATATAAGTCATCATGTAAGGTGCAAGTTATGAACAGAAAAGCAAGTAAAAATGCATACCAATTGCTCTTGCCAAGTTTATAGTTCCATTTACTCGTCCCATTTGGATGTAACCCCCTGCTTTTAGTATTCTTTCTCTCTCTGCTTCAAGCTCTGGTTTGTGGTCTCTTGATAAATTGTATGCCTATATTATAGATGGAAGCATGGAATCATAAAATGAGATTCTCATACGTATATTTTCACGTCTAAACATACTACAAGGACAAAGAACAGCAGACCTGGCCATTCCTTGAGATAACACAGCGAGAGTCACCAGCATTTGCCACAACAAGTTGGCTATTTCTTACTATTGCAACACAGGCTGTACTCCCACAGGTTGGTCCAGTAAAATCAGAGTGTGGTCCCTGGTAAAAAAAATTCTGTAAGACTGCCTGAGTGGCCCAAATGTTAAACTGCAACAACATAGAGAAATGCCAAAATGACAACATCACTGCCCGCACAACAGAAAAAAAGCATCCTAGTTAAGGAAAATAAAATCTTTATAATTTTATTCACTTGTCAAAACTTATCATTGATAGCAACACAACCTCTAAGTTAGAATTTGCTTCGTCTGCATAACTCTCCTTTTGCAACTTAAACAGTTACTGAATGTAACATGTCATATGTCTAGTCAAGAACCTTATAAATCTTACGCATGCTTAAGGCATGAATGATTTTGCAAGAAGAAGCTTTGAATGAAAAATTGGTCACATGGAATTTCAGAAACAATTCTAAGAGTTATACCAAATTAATCGGCAATGAAATTAAATGTTCACTTATATTTTAGGAAAAGGAGTAACTGATCATGCAATCCATGAGTTGCACAAGTACCTCCTCAAAAGCCCAATCATCATTCGAATCACTGCCTCTTGGAGACCAGATCAAGCCTTCTATCATGCCAGTAAACTGGTTTATCTTATCTCCAAGTGCCTGTAGTTCTCGCCAGCCTCTTTGACCTCGCATCATCTCATCCATTCTGAAAATATGCAATCATAATTTCTGTTAATATCATCTTGCACAGAAAATTATCAATAGAGAATAAGTGCAAAAGCATTCAAGTTGGCTATCTAAAAGTTTGCCATACCTGAAGAATGCTCTATGGACAGCGGTGCCCAGGTCACCAGCTGAATAGGCTTCACTTCTGAGAACTTCTCTGTGTAGGTATTTTGCACAGAATTTGGCAACCACTCTTCCTGAGACAAGGTGATATGAGATGTAATCATCCCATATTGGTATGATGTGGAAAAGATTGTGGACAATGAAAAGGCACTATTCTTTGCAAGTGACGTTACCTCCATGTCCATCAAAAACACCAAAGAACGATGTGTTATTGTCAAGGTCTAGAAAAGCTGAATGCTGGAAAATTGCACACACTGTTAGAGATTGCATAAGGAAATGAGCCAAACACAATTATAGTTAATTGAAAATTGATGAAATTCCAGCTTTTCAAATTTAAGCATGTTAGGTAAAACTAATTTTATTATTGCTATGTAAAGCACCAATCAGCAAGTATAAATCATAGCTTCTCCTTTAATGATTTTGATCAAGGCCTATCATGAATATATTATATTGCATTTAATTAGTTGATTCCAGCACTTCCAGCATAGGGCTACATGTCAGTATAACACCAAACAAGTTTTATGATGCATTATCAGTCCAGCATTTTTTTGTCAACAAAAGGCAATGGACCATTTTTTGCCATAGTTACATCAACACCAGGCCTAGTTAGCAAGAAGAGAAGCTAAAAATCATCATTCAATTCATGGTTTTGCTATTTTCTAAAGTTCAGAAAATTAGCAAGTGAGAATTAGGAGACATTCACTCCTTTTAGGCCAAGATTCAATAAAGACATAAGACACCTCTTTTCTCATGTGCACAGCACTTATCAAAGAACCACTCAGCTATCTTTTTCATAATATGTCTGCCCCAGTCACCCAATAATTTCAATGAACAACTTTATTATTGAATAAGAGACTACATTAATCGTGTGAATATTTGGAAGTCCATATTTTCAGAACTTTTAAGGAAGTTTTCATTAAGTAAATGAGAACAGGGAACAACAACGTGGTAAACAACATCGAGCAATGATGAATAGAAACTCACAGCATCTTCCATAGTTGCACGCCATCCTTGCATCGAAGAAAGTCCAAATTTAAGTTTATCATTTTCCCCATCTTCAGATAGCTTCTCAGTTTTAGGGGTACTAAGGTAAATTCCCATTTTTACAAATGAACCTGATAACAGAATAATATGTCAATAGGAAAAGAAATCTACTGCTCACTTCCTCGAAAAAAACTGCTCACTAACAAGCTTCCGGAGATTTAAAAGAAAAATAACATACTGGAAATTAATCAGGTTGCATCAACAGATCATACAAGTACATTCTTCAACTCCCGCGCCAAATGGAGCGTAGCAGCAGAAAAGCTACTAGACAACAGCTTTGCAAAGCTCCAATGTAGATCTAAAGACAAATAATGCATATCAAGATATATCAAAAATCAGGAAGCACCAAGCATGGTTGTTTGTTTTCCGACCATGCTAATTCAATATATATAGTTTCCAATCTCTGCCTATAATTAGCACATTGCAAGCCTTTCATACGGATAATCGTATAATGTTTCGCCAATCACAAAAGGAAAGTGCAAAGCCTCTGCCCAATAACAAAACTAGTCCAATTCCATAGAAACATAACATGTGACTTAAGCTGACAACGATCTCATCTATGGATGTCAAAACGATGAACCAATTCCTCTAAAAATAGGACGAACTAATTTAGAAAGGTTCAATATAATTTACAAATAAAACTCAAACTAAGTCCATCCCAATACAGTCAAGCAGAGGTTTTCTTTTTAGCGTGCGCCACTGCAGTGAAACAACGGCAACATCCTATCCTTCTTCCTTTCCTAAATCTGGTCGAGCTTCACCAAGCAACGACCTAAACAATCTAGGGAAAAGGCTTCATTCGTTGCTGTAACTAGCCAAAACAGAAATACACTTCTACAAAAGCTAGTATTAAGCTGCGCAACCATAACCTGTACAGAATTCCTCCAAGAACCCCCAAATATCTGCGCAAAGAAAGGTCAGCGACACAGCCAGCGGAAAAATCTAGTCTTGGCAGGAAATTCCAAAGATTGAAGCCACGAAACGGCAAGGAATCAACTAAGGGGGGAGGTTTACGCCAAGAACGGTGCCAGAATTTGTACCTTTCTGCTTGACCAGACGCCAAGAACAGCAGCGGAGACTGGGAGATCCGGGTGGAGGTGGTTAGATTTGGGGGTGGTCTGGGCTATGGGAGCTGAGGATTTGATGGGGATGGGGACTGCGTCACTTGCGAATTGCGAGTTGCGATCATGGATGACTGAGGAGTGAGGATGTGTGCTGATGTGAAATCTGGTATGGATGCGAGCGGTGGTGGACCGGCGGAGTTGCAGGGAAAGTTCAGCGTTCAAACGACGTCACCCTTCGGCGGGGGGGGGGGGGGGGGGGGTTGAGGAACACGTCGTTTCACGACACGGTTTTGGCTTGGAATTTTAGGTTTTGCTTTAACAAGTGCCGTTGCTACGTGCACAAAAGTTACAAGCAACGAGTTTGGTTATTTGTTGTTTTGTGTGGTCCGTGGTAAGGGCGGACCCAGGGCCCGGCGACCCTGCCCCTGCTCGGGCTCATCAATGCATATTGTGGTAAGGTAGTTTACGTTAATGACTTCCCACGAAATACAATTGGTGGAGCAATGGCAGCAATTATGCAGAAGCCAATGTGGAGCTACACTCAAACAAACACACATAAAGTAGTCCAATCAGGTTCATAACAGAAATAGAATTTCAATGTCAGGAATGCAGAAACCACAAATCGATCAAGACCTTACCAGGTAACAAAAGAAAAACCATCCAAATCTCAATGCACTGTCAGTTCTGTTCAACAAGTTGATAGAATATTAAAAATAAAAGCACTACAGGTAAACATAAGTTAAAGATAAACATCATATGGTTGAAGTTGCAATTCCCTCCTTGACAGCTTGTGTCTGACTAGAATATCAACATTATTCTGTTGTTTATTAAAAATTCTATGAATGTTAAGCTGACAGGACGTGGAATTCACAAATTAGAGGACATGAACCAGTGTAGATTATTGTGTGCCGATAGAAGAATGCGTTAACTATTAGATGCATACCTCATTGCATGGTACAAAGGCCTATACCACATCAAGTATGACAGAGGAATGCGGGCTAGTAAATGCGCGACGACGGGAGCGAGGCGTCAAGGTCTGTTCTTCGCCCAGGCTCGTTAAATTCTCTGGGTCCGCCACTGGTCCGTGGCTGTCTTGGTTATTTGTTAAGTCGTAGATTTGACTACTATTTCGGTATTTCCACTCCTTTATATTTAAACGAGCCAAATTTTCAATGCAACTATATGGCTAGCTAGATACTATAATATTTATATTAAAACATAGAGTTGTGTTTGTTATACAACTCTAGTACTTAAAGATGAGAATACAATTGTCTTCCTTATATAATCATAACAATCTAGAAGTGCAAAATTGGGTGCTTTACCTTAATTGGGTGTTTTACCTTTCTCAACTATCAATACCGTTTTTACCCCCCCCCCCCAGATCGATTGAAGATGGTTTTGCGCTGAGGTGGCACCTACTTGGCATATATGTCAACAACTGTATTGACACATAAGCATTGGATTACATGCTAGATAGCTAGACAAACATTCTAATAGATAAAAAAAATACAAAAATTGATGGGCCCACATGTCATCCTCAAAAGAAACCTTCTTCCTCCTCATCTTCTTCCTCCCAACGTTGCATTGCCTTTCTACGCCCATGTTGTTCACTGTCACTGCATTTGGGGCAGGGAAGGAGCCATGGCGCGTATGATGTGCTTGCAAACATGCTTGGGGTAGAGAGGTGAGGGAGCCGGCGGAGATGACAAAGCTTCGACCTACTCCATAGATCTTGCTGCCGCTCTTGGCCTCCTCCTCCGTATACAGCTACCGCTCTCTGCCTTCTCACCCTAGCTCTGGCCGTTGCGCTAGGCCTTCCCCCACACGCTGTCGGCTTTCTCCCCTTCTCCCACCAACAACTAGGTGGCGGCGGCACTTGGAGAGATGGTACCATGGCAAATCGCCAGTGGCGATGATAGATTGGGCGGCAACACTTGGGCGCGACTGTAGCATCCCTCTAGATCCTCGCTAGCAACGATAGGAACAGGGGTGGTGCAAAATGCGAGCTTGGCAACCAAAGATTCATGCCAGTGGAGGTGGGGTAGGAGGGGCCAATAGAGAGGGAAACCGGGACGATAGAGAAGAGGAGGTGTTTGTGTGGGTGGAGGCGTCATGGCTCATCGGAGATGAGAACCCTGAATTACATCTAGGGAGAGAGGACATGAAGAGGAGGAAGAAACAAGAGAAGAAGAACGGGGATCGGGCGAAGGAAGAAGCATGTGCTTAGGAAAGAAGAAGAGAAAAGAGGAAGCAGGCCACCACTCAGTCCTGATGGGGGAGGTAGAGATGAGAGAGAAAGAGAGGAGCTAGTGGAAGGAAGTCTAGAGCATGATATGTGGGGCCCACCATATTTTTTAAATTTGTTTGATGATTTTGCATATTGACTCATATGTCATCTTAAAAGTAGCTCACATGTCAAAATACCGCTACCACGTTGAAGCCACGTTAGCTAAAATTGCTTTTCATCAGCCTCAGAGATAAAATAAACGGTATTGATAGTTGAGGGGGTAAAACATCCGATTTTACAATTCCAAATTAAAAGTTATGCAATCATAAAAATTGGAGAGATAAAATAGACTTATTCTTCTTGTTATATTGGTTGGTCACATACTGTATTTTCGCTACTAGCATGGTAGACAACTTTGATCTATGCAGAACTAGTTCATGCATATTGCTAATCTGCGGTGTGGCAGTTTTAATGCATCTGCTGTTGTATGTCTTCTGCAATTTGTTAGAAGTAGTTGGTTCAGTTACTTTACCGTTGCAAAGTTCAGTTAATGGAATTGAATTAATGACAAAGTATGTTTTAACCTCAACAATCTCAACCGTTATAATCTCGGCCCACCAAAAAACGACGGATGAGGTTCTTCTCCTTTTAACCTTATTAATATGCGAATTTCTAGCTCTTAAGAGCAAATATGGTAATTTTTTTCTATTATTTTAATAATATAATAGATAGATAATTACGGTGGTAGAATCGTTTTAATAATATAATAGCATGTCGCTGTGTTTTTCTACTGGAAATGTTGCTCTGATTTGCATCCATGGAACCTAGGAGCACAGCAGCTGCAGTTGCTGAGGACTACTAGTACAAGAAAATAGAAAGCGATAGCGCAAGAAACTGACGTTCGTGTGATTGATATAAATAAAATGGTTTTGCGATGCATGAGCATGATTGGGTGTCACAGGCTCGCAGCTACGCCCTAACGGTTTTTTCAGGCGCTGAACTGCGGTGGAGTTAGCAGGTGGGTGTCCGGTTGTTGGTGAGGCAGCTTATCTGAATCTCTGTGGTGGTGAATTGGTTGAGGTGGCAAATCCGCTTGCTTTGCTGGTGGTGAGGCTGACTTTTGCAAAGAAAATGGACCAAGACGAACATACCTATCAGGCGGCAGTAATCAAGTATAATCATGCATTTGTTTCTAAGAACTTTTTGTTAGAGGAAAATTCTTTTGTTTTTGCTTGTGTTCATACTCACGCACGGTTCGGGCTGGCCCAATTAGGGGTGGACAGGTTTATTCGGTAAAAAAAATTGACTTTAAAAGTTGACAACCGAATTAAGTAAACTAAAATAGAAAACCAAACCTAATTAACCGAAGTATTTCGGTCCAGTTAATTAGGTTTTTCGGTTAACTAAAATATGCACAACGCTTTAACATATAATAAAATTTTTTAGTCTAGTGTTATCATGCCGAATTTATTTTTGAGCGAATGATATCTCTAGAAGCTACTAATGTTCTTCTTTTTGATATGTTAAAAATACCTACAAAATTAAATGAGAATAGCTTTTGTTTACTATAAATTCACATAAAGGAAAAATAATGTTTTGGTATTTCGTTTAATTCTATTTTTGTGACTTAAAAACCGCACCAAAACCCGAATAGCATGGAAATATAAACCGCACCGAATACTATACACCGAATAAACCGCAATTTTTTTGGTGTTTTTGTTCGGTATTTCAGTTTCGGTATAAAAATGCCCACCCTAGGCCCAACTATGCAAGGCATTCATTATGATACAGTCATGCAACAAATCTTCAAATCCTTCATACGAATGATACTGTAGCTACTTTTTTTAAAAAAAATTATTATCGGATGTCCGTTTTTATCAATCTAGTTCTTTTTTGAGCTCGGTAGCCACGAAAAGGACACTCAACAGGAGAGATAGCACTTGCCGAGCCAAAGGAGCTCGGCAGGCTCCTGCTGATCTACCCTAGCTCGGCAGGTGACTTACGGAGTGCCCCGGCCTGGCAGCCATCCACAGGGCCCACGAAGCACTAATTAGTTCACTAATTAAGCACATGATTAACTTAAACACTAAATAATTTTAAGCACATGTCCTCTACTGGCCATTTGCTGAGCTCAGGTAGCTCGGCAGGTGAACCATAGCTCAGCAGGCGCCTAGTGCTACCGCGGTTGTAAGAGCAACTCCAGCAGGGCCCCTACTTGAGCCCTCAAACCTCATATTTGAGGGCTTGAGGTAAAAATAGAGGTCCAGCAGGGCCCCTACTAGAGCCCTCAAATTTGAGGAGCCCCTCAAATCCCCCCTTCAGCCCTCATTCCTGGGGGCTCTAGGCCAAACCCTCAAATTTCTGTTGAGTCCGTTTTCTGCCCGCCCGCCCGGCTCTTTCCCCTCGCCTCTTTCCCCGCCCGCCTCTTCCCCTCCCGTGCGCGCCGCCGGTTCCCCTCCCCGCACGCGAAGCCTGCAGCCCGCCCGCAAGCGCCGCCCGTGCGCGACTTCCTTCTCTCCCCCGCGAGCGACTTCTGCGGGTCCCCTCGGCCGCGCGTTTCGCCGCATCCGCCGCGACCTCGCTCTCCTCCGCCGACGCCGCCTCCTCCGCGACCTCGCTCTCCTCCGCATCGCCGGTCTCCTCCGCGACCTCGACTCCCCAGCGACCTCGGCGAGCGGCGGCCCCGGGCGGCGACCCAAGCTGGCGGCGAAGAGAAGGCGGAGAAGCCCGTGGAGGAGGAGCCTGCCGACAAGGCGGAGAAGGCCCCGGCAGGGAAAGGCGAGGAGAAGAAGCCGGCGGCGGCTGGCGGCGGCCCCGGGCGAAGGCAGCAGGCGGCCCCGGGCGGCGGCGGCGAGATCTAGGAGGGGCGAGACCGGATCCGAGCTGCGAAGGCGCAGCGGCGAACGGATCCCGGCGGGAAGCGGCCGGATCTGGTGCGGGGTCGCCGGATCTGGCGGCGGAGAGCGGAGGCGGCCGGATCCCGGCGACGACGCGGGCGAGCACGACTGCGACGACCCCGCCCCGACCCGATCCCGCCCCTGCCTTCGGCGGCGTCAAGCTTGTGGCCAGGAGGGTCGATGACCACGGCGGACAGATTTGAGGAGTGGGTCCCATGTGTCAGTGTACAGTGGAATGTATTTGAGGGCTTAGATTTGAGGGGTGCTGTTGGAGTAGATGCAAAAAAAACTGGGCCTTCAAAAGTAGAGGGAGCCCTCAAATGAAAAGTAGGGGCCCTGTTTTGAGGGCTACTGCTGGAGTTGCTCTAAAGTACCAAAATTGAAAGTCTACGCGTTAGAAGGGCAGATTAAAAAAGAAAAGGTGCTACAATACCGTAGATGCTATCTCCTCCGAATCTTCTTGCGTGACCCAATCTATCCCGGCCCAAAATTTTGCATGCTCATCTCTGACAGCCGAAGAACCATAACTTCCGGCGGCCCACGGTCTCCCCAATCTCCAAGCCCACATTGCTGCCCGTCTCCTCAGATGCACGTAGGGTCTGTTTGGTTGCCTGCATGAGCTGATGCAGCTGCATGAGTATGGCCAGGCTGAGTAGAGAAGGTCCTCAGCCGCGTTTTTCCTCAGCCTGACTCCAGTTGATTTTTTGCATCCGCTCGTGCAGGCTCTCACCCCGATGCAAGCAACCAAACACCATCTCCCTGCATGCGCTGGTGCGAGCCACCCCGATGCAGGCAACCAAACAACCCCGTAGTGTTTCTAGTTGATGTGCCACGAACACCGACAGCCCACACGAGGAAGCGCAATTACACGACGAGTTCCTCTAAAAAAGATTCTTCTTTGACGCTTCAGGTATTTAAGCATTGGGAGTGTCTAAGCATTACTAGGATGTTTTTTAACATCATTTAAATTTATGATTCTTGAATTAGAGATCAAGAGACCCCCTGTTTTTGAAGGAAGAGATTTTTTTAAGGGGGAGGAGGTAAAATTCAAGGGAGAAGAGGAAACATTTATGGCCATTGGATCTCTAATCCAACAATCATAAATATAAATGATAGGTAGGAAAAAACATCCAAATAATGTTTAACAAAATTCTTAAGTATTTTTAACTTTTAATCCATCTCCATGCGAACCGAGTGGTTTGCCCAAAGTTATATTTTTATGCATGGTGCCATGTTAGTACTGGTTAACATTGGTGATTCGACGCAGCTGCTTCACATGGCAGCATGCATGCAACTCAAGATCTGCATCCCTAAAACATTTTAAACTACGACGCTTGATGCATGCATGATTAAACAGAGAGAAAAAAAAGCATGTGCAGATCTCACGTCTAGCTAAAACATTTCGTGTGCCCTGCCCAGCCCAACACACGGATGCCTGTGCCCGAATCTCTATGCAGATGTCAAACCCATGAATGATATGATGTACATGAGACCGATGGCATACTGTACATTCTGTCAAGGCCTCAAGGGGCGTAGGGTAGGTGAAGATGTCAAGAAACAACAACTACGATGGGAAAAATGTCCTCAATAATTAGTAGTAGTTGCTTCTCATGCGAGGACTTAATCGTATGTGTTAACAAAGGCTGTCTTATTGTTTATCAGCATACGAGATTGCAGTCACAGGCTGAGCGGATAAAGGATAATATAGATCTTCGCATCTCTACCAGGAAAAGCTAGGAAAAAAAATGTAGTCACAGGCTGTCTTATTGTTTATCAGCATAGCAGGCTTAGCTGTGGTAGCAGCAACGTCATATGGCCACGGCTGATGGCTCTCCCGTCAAGTAAGTCGGCAAAACCCTTTGTGGTTTATAGTCCTCGCTCGTTTTAGTTTGAGCTTTTAATTTTTAGTTTATTTTTTACTATTTTCAAATTTCAATCTTTTTCTATTTTTGGTTTTTTAGGTTTTTTACCCGTTCTTTTTTTGTATTTATTTACATTGTCTGTGATGGGCTAGTCTATTTTTTATTTTTAAATTTTTAAAATTTATTTACACGAAATAAATCATCAATAATTACAGTGTAATTTTAGTCAGCTACAGAGCAATTTCAGTATAAACCAGTTTATTTCTATCCAACCGAGCGGCACCATAAACTATGGCTCCTAACTTATTTGTACTACATCAGTTATTAGTTTTTTAGAGTAAGTAATTTTTATAAAAATAAAAAAATTACATCATCACATATAATACAAAATACAACAGAAAAAGAGAAAAAACAAGGTCCGATCCGGTGCGGTCCGGGGCCGCCGTGGCTGACCTGGCCGCATGTGCATGTGCTGCGTGGCGGCACGCTTACGAGCCATGAGAGGTGTACCATCGGCATCTTCTCCCGGGAACCAACGTCTGATTCCATGTTATTCCCTCGGGGTTGCTTCCCTCGCTCCCCTAATAAACGGAACCACCTCCTCCAAGGCTCCTCCAACCCATCGTCGCCTGCTAGCTAGCTTAGCACGCCTCCAGCCGAGTTATAGGACGAGGCGCGCGCGCGGTGTGCCGACCACGGCCGGCCGGGCCGGAGGCAGGATGAGCTCCGGCGGCTGCTCGACGTGCCTCGAGGTCATCTTCTCCGTCGTCCTCCCGCCGCTCGGCGTCTTCTTCCGCTACGGCTGCTGCAGCGTAAGCTTTCAGGATTCAGTGTTTTCGTTTTTGAACCTAAGGGACACTGCACGTTATTTTGTATCAGCTGTCTCGACTCTCGTCTTGCTGTCCCCCCCCCCCCCCCCCCCCCCCTTCTCAAAGTTCTGCTCCTTCTGTTGCATGTACAGTCGGAGTTCTTCATCTCCCTGCTGCTGACGATCCTGGGCTACGTCCCTGGCATCGTCTACTCCGTCTGGGTCATCCTCAAGACGCCGCCGGAGCCGCCGGGCATCGACGGGGAGCGGCCGTACGACATCCTCACCTGACAAAAGCTTCGTAATAATCAGCTAGAATATATTGGTTCCTTGAGCCTATACATACTCTTTCGGTGGGCTGTACTATGTCGCGATTGGTGATGAGTTGTAGTTAGTGGTTGAGGAAATTCTTTGTTGTAGCGGTGGTTGTACTGTTCCCCTTTTCTTCTAGTTCTTCTTCTTTTCGTATGATTGTTTGGATTGGTGGCATGCTGTATAATTGGTTCGGTTGTTGATTATTTTTTGAGGCTATTTGCCAATGCAGCAACTGCTAGTCTGCAATGGATGGACGTGAATCATGTGCTCCGATGATGCATGGATGTACATACCAAAGTCAATGTTTTTTATTCCGATAATGTTGCGAAAGAAGTTACTGCAGTGATTGAGTTTCTCCTTGCTATCTCTGTTTATATCCTGAGCCTGAGCCGTAGTTTTCTTTTCGAAGTCGACCTGATGAACTCTGATGAGAGTTCAGGATTTGACCACAGGCGAAAGTGATCTGAACAAGTAGTGTAATCCGATAATAAGTAACACCAATCAATTGTGTTTATGAATTATTACGTGGCTTAATGGCTAAGTAGAATTGTGGATCTTTTGGCAGAGCACAACCTCACATTCTTGAGAAGAGAACGAATGAATGACGGATGAATAACCCTCCGTGTCGATAGGACTCCCGCCGCTCCCGCCCGCCGCCACCGACGACTTCCACTGGCTCGACCTCTTCGCCTTCCTCAACTCCCCCGCCGACTCCTACCAGATCTTCCAGGAGGAGGAGGGGGGGCTGGAGGTGGAGGTGGGGGTGGAGCCAGGAGGAGCTGGAGAGGGAGATCGAGAGGGTGAGGGAGCAGGAGCGGGCGAGGAGGGCGGAGCACCGGCGGCTGCGGCAGCGGCAGGTGAAGGCGGAGACGGAGGCGTGGGCGCGGGCGGCCCAGGAGTAGCGCCAGATCGAGCGGGAGATGCTCGACCGGAGGCTCGCGCCCGCGCTGCCCTACGTCAAGTCGCTCTTCCTCGGCTGGTTCGAGCCGCTGCGCGACGCCATCGCCAGGGACCAGGAGGCGCAGCGACGGAATCGGGTCAAGCACGTCTACGCGACTACGCCAAGTATCTGCTCCTGCTGCCCGCCGACAAGGTGGCCGTCATCGTCATGCACAAGATGGTGGGCCTCCCCATGTCGATCAAGGACGGCGGCGGCAGCGTCCGCGTCGTCCAGCCCGCGCACTGCATCGGGGAGGCTGTTGAGCGCGAGGTGAGTGGCTCAGTTCTATGCTTAAGAGCAACGCTCCACCGTTCTGATATCGTTCATGACTTGAGAGTCGCTCGTTCACAACAGTGTGAGACTTATGATTGTCCTGTATGAGACGTTAGAGCAAGTACAATAACGCTGACTAGGTCGTCTCTAGCGAAATCTACGTCAACACAATCCTAAGTGGAAGAGAGAGAAAAGAGGAATGAGAGGCAAGCTGCCCCTCATGCAAGAGGTGACATTTAGCACATCATACGAGGAGAGAGAGGCAAGCTGCCTCTCATACAAGAGGTGACCCCTGATATATTTATGCAAGTATTAAATGTTTGAGTACTTAGAGGTAACATCTACTCAACTTATTGTATTAGAGCAAGTTTAATAAGACTGACTGTGCTAGCTACAAGGGAATCCATGTCAGCATAGTCCTTCGTGGAGGGGAGATAAAAGGAGAGAGAGAGAGCCAAGCCGGCTCCCATGCAAGAGTCAGGCTATAGCACAGGAAAAGAAGCGTTATCCATGCATGTACCCATATGACTAACTGCTATACACATGCATGTATTAAATGATCACACTAAACTGCTATACACATGCATGTATTAAATGATTGAGAGCTCTTGTGGAGACAACTTATAGCCAGCTTATTGTGTGAGTTGGCTGCATCATTATCTTTTGATGACATGGAAATGTATTAGAGGTAGCAGCTATCTATACTATTAAACTTGCTCTTAGCTACCTCCACCATGAGCCACTTGTGCTCTTTTTGCTTATTTGGCTAGTCGTAGAGGTGGCAGTCACCTCTTCTATTAAACTTGCTCTTAGGGGCGAAACCACACCTTGAGTAGGGTAGGCTTCAGTCCAGTGTGCGAAAAAATATCTAGTGTATAGCTCGGGTAAATTCAATTTAGTCTAGATAACATTTTTATGGTTCAGCTCAGATAGCCTAAATCATTCTACCACTGAGTTTGGGGCGTAACTAAATCCTGACTCTGCCATTGTGAGAAGTGATGGGTGACCTTAGTGTATTTAGATGGATTGTAATGTTTTGTGGTAGTGGACGTAGTTGTGCGGGGATGTTTTTTTTTTGCGCTTTCCATCTGCCATCAATTTGATTTCGAATTGACATGCTACATGAGAATTTCGAACAATTTAATCAAGTTAGCAATTGTAGGAACTGAGGGCATTATGCAAGTGATAGATGTATTATGAGTTAGAATTTATGATCTCTGAAATTTCTCATGATGTGATCACTGGGTGAAGGTATTGACCTACATTAAGACTGAGATGTCTTTTGAGTTGATAATCGAGTGGAGATAGATGGCATGGCAATGGTAGCCCGCTTGACAATAGGTTTTCTTTCGGTGACACGATGACAGATTGCTAGATCGGAAATCGTGTCTGAGACTGAGATGCATTATGTTTATCAGTTTATGGATAAGAAAGCTCTTGAAGAGTTGAAACTGTAAAACTTGGATTAGGGATTCGTCCTTCTTCCTGTGGAGCCAGCTATTCTTCTTGTGCGTTAAGAGTTGTATATACGTGGTAAAGCTCTGAAGTTTGATTGCTTTAATCAGGACGGAACTCGATGCTATTTTAAATTCTTCACCTTGACATTATAGTTTTTATTGGGCAATGTTTCCTTCCGTGAAGTGCTGCGCGACTGCGGGGCAGGGCCGTTTCTGTAATTTAGGAGGCCTTAGGGCGTAATAAAAGTATAGGCCAATCGTTCTAATATAAATATGTAATAATACATTTTATTTCAATTGCAAAAGCTAAAGCTCAATACCCCAGGCTATAGCTATGCCCCAGGCTGAGCTGCGCCTTTGGCCTTCTTCATGTCCGATTTCTACCTCGAAGAAACACGCAAAACCAAAGTAAGCTATCCAGCAAATAAACAGAATAGGTGTGTGTCACGGCTCACGAGCATAATCATACCACCAGGAATCGCACATTAGAATGCAGATTGCAGAATGACTAAATGAGAACATGTGTGGTGGGAAATCGAAAATCGTGTCACCTCGAGCTCGTTGATGAACTGGTCAGGTCGAAGAGACAAAGAGTCAAAGACTCGAAGTGTAGCCTGTGGAGGCGGACACCACGGAGGCGTGGAGCAACTCCTCTGCTCTTGGACAACTCATTACTCTGGCACTGGTAGTAGGGGAATAGGGTATGCGAATGACCTTGGACTTCTGACCTTCATCCGCCCACGGCCCACACCGACGTATGCAATGGCTATATGAGGGGATTTCGAGTAGAGCCATTGCAAAGCGAAGAAATCAAAAACGAATTGGTTGGGAATCGAAGAAATCGGGCTCTTCCTCTTCTCCTCCATTAATGGCGACATAGCGACAATGGTGGCGTTTTTTGTGGGGAAGAGATTAGAAGAGTCAAGAGTGGTGAAGCCATGGAGAGGAATAGGATACGAGCAGGCGGCGTGCGATTAGGGAATGGGGATCTGGTGAATCGATGTGTCTCTCTGTGAGGGAGCTCATTAGCTCAGCGCTAGATAATGCCATTATGGATTGGGCCGTTACTTGACTATTGTCTTCAACTGGCCCAATCAAAGATACAGAACCCCATGCGGCCATGCCCACGAGAGTATTCAATGACTGAATTATTGTAGTATAATATGTAGACTAATCAATGATTCATGTATTGATGTATATATACATGGGTTTGGGCTAGGGGCCCCTAGTTTTCATGGGCCCTAGGCGGTTGCCCCTGCTGCCCAGGCCCAGGGCCAGCCTTGCTGTTGGGCGGGGGACCTTCTCCCGGAGTAGCTCACTGAAGAAATCGACAATCTTGAGACCGGCATCGGCCTCACTCCTGTACAGGCACTCACAGGAGGCACCATTAAGGCACTCCTGCACTCGCGACAATGGTATCGTGCGTGAGCACGCAGCCAGCTGTTGCGACATTAGATCTAGAAGCACCACTGCCTCTTCCCACACACTGCCGCCACGACTTGCTGGGAGCCACGTCGTCGTCGAGAAATGGAGACGGAAAGAGAGAGAAGATCTAAGATGGAGGATGAGTTGCTGCTGAGATAGAGATGATGAAGAAGGAGGGTGGTGGTGGCAAGCGGCACAAGGCTGGCTGCCGGCGTAGTGATCGACGTGGGCATGAACAGAGACATGGGGGGAGAGAGAGAGCAGTAGCAGCAGTTGGGATAGAGGTGGGCATTGGGTCGTGCCGTACCTTCACGGCCCAGTCCCACCGCGCTTCAGGTCACGTCATGCCATGCCGGCTTGGTCCAATCACTCCACCATGTTGTGTCGGCCCGCCTCGCCTCCAGCCAGGCCTAAGCATGGCCCAAAGATCTACTGCTCTTCGATACTGCTTGGTTAGTCCCACCATGTCTTCTTGTAACAGCTCACACATTCGTCTTTACACTTGCTAGATTTTGCAACATCTTTGCAGTTCTGCATATAACTGCAGATGAGATCTGAGTATCTACCACTAACGACACAATTTTCTTCTCCTGACTAGGATTTTTATTAGATATCCCATTGGTTGCTCCACCTTCAAGATTACCATTTAATCGGTATCCTCCACTGCTCCAAATACTTTTTCACAAACTCGCATGTAACTCGCATGTTACCACTTGTTATGCTCTAATACTACTTGTTATATTTTGATATCCCTTCTTATACACAACAGTCCTCAGATCGGATTAGAATTTTTGAGATATGACATGAGCATGCACGGTATCAAGAACGGAGAAGATGAATCTTGTAGAGAGAACCAAAATAACGATGTTGAAGCAACCACGAAGAGATAGAAAAGATTTAGCAAAGTCGATCACAAATTCCTTAAGTGCAACCTCAAAAGAGTACAAGAGATTGTCGTTCTCTCGCAACCCTCGAATCTTTTAGAACTCTCGAATACTTGCCCTATAGAAGAATTTAGTGCTAAAGAATTTTCTAGACTCTAATAATCTTGTGGACCTCTGATTTAGATAAGTAAGCTTGATTATTTCTTAGGTTCTAGTCACCCCTATGGGTTTATATAGGTCTTATAGCATTTCTTAAAACTGGAGTAGAAATCCTATTCGAAATAGAAATAAGAGTCCTAATTTTAGTAAAATTTATCTAGAATTCTTTATAGCGTATCCTTTTAAATCCTAAAAAAACTAGGATATTAATCACACCTTATCATGGTGTATCTAAACACAACGGTGGCGAACGTTTGAAAAAGCATCCGAGCGGGGTAATTACGTTTTGTGTCTTCCTATACGTACTGTGGTGCATTATCATCTCGATACCGAAGACCGGTTCAAATTCAAATACATTAACCAGTTTATTATAGAGCAAATTGCACCGGTGCTACGTATGATACCATGTAGATCGCTTATACATGAGCATGAGTGATTTCATGGCATGCTGTAGTATTCGCAGCGGCGTAGCTGGGCCTCGGAGCGGTGGCCTAGGTACAGAGCAAAAAATCTACTGTATAAATACTATAACGACGTAGAATAAGCTATAAATTTTTATTTTTAGTGGGCCGAGCCTAAGACCCAACCCACGACTGGCTACGCTCCTGAGTATTCGTGACGCAGGTACCACTGGTACAGGTGCTCGAGCCCGTCGCGCAGCTCCACCTTGGGCTCCCACCCCAGCTTCCTCATCTTGGAGCTATCCAGCAGCCGCCTCGGCACGCCGTCCGGCCGGCTCGCGTCCCACACCACGCGTCCCTCGTACCCCACCACCTCCCTCACCGTCTCCGCGAGCTCCCGCACCGTCACCTCCCTCCCGCTCCCCACGTTCACGTGCTCCACGCCCGAGTACCTGTGCATCAGGACCACCACGGCGTCCGCGAGGTCGTCGACGTGCGTGAACTCGCGCAGCGGCGTGCCGGATCCCCAGACGACGACCTCAGGGGCGCCGGAAACCTTGGCCTTGTGGAAGCGGCGGATGAGGGCCGGGATGACGTGCGAGTACTCCGAGGGGAAGGAGTCCCGCGGGCCGTAGAGGTTGTTGGGCGCCGCCGCGACGGCGTCCATGCCGTGCTCGGCGCGGTAGGCCTGGCACATCTTTATGCCCGCGATCTTGGGAATGGCGTACCTGCTCAGATAAGGGTGCATTTCTTAGTTGGGAGGCTCGGAGACTAGTGGTTTCGTGACAAATTGGCAGTGCCACTGCCAAGTACGTACGAACAGTAGTACGCACCACTCGCTTCCTGGCGCCGGTGGGCCGGAGAGGAGTGCCGACTCCGATATCGGCTGCGGCGCATCTTCTGGATAGATGGTAGAGCTGGCGAGGACAAGCAGCTTGCGCACGGAGCCGCAGCGCTGGGCGGCGGTTACGACGTTCACGGTGATGCGGAGGTTCTGGGTCATGTAGTCGGCCGGCGCGGCCGAGCTGGCGTGGACGCCGCCCACCTTGGCCGCGGCGAGGATGACGTAGCGAGGGCGCTCTGCGTCGAAGAAGGCGTCGACAGAGGGACGGCACGTCAGGTCGAGCTCGGCGCGGGTGCGAACCACTATGTTGGTGAAGCCGAGCGTGGCTAGCTTGCGGTGGACAGCAGAGCCGACCATGCCGCGGTGGCCGGCGACGAAGACCTTCGCGGACTTGTCGGCGAGGAACGACGACATGCGGCACATGCCATCGGCGCTCTCGGCCTTTGCAGCGCTGGTGTACTGGTGAGAAGTCATGATAGGTCGTTAATCAACCGTGCACGCTAAAGCTCTCGTGCACTGGTGACCTTAAATAGAGGCTAGACCTGGCCGGAGGCCTGGCCCATGCACGCGCAATGCAACACGTGTGAGATCCTGATCCAATCGAACACACCACAATAATGCAACATGTAAAATTTACGACCTACTCCTTCCGTTTCTTTTGTAATTTAACGTTCTAAAATCCGTGCCATCAAAGTTTTTAAAATTTAACCATCAATATGCTTAAGATTATCTAGATTAACTATATAAAAATTATACTATTGGACTTATTATTAAAAATACTTTCATAATATTATAATTTTATTAGTATATGTTAATATAATGTTATAAAAAGTATCAATCAAGATCATATCTCAGAGACCATAAAAAACCAAAAAATGTTAATTAAAAAGAATAAAGGAAATATCAGGCTACTATCTGTTAAAAGGAATCTCCACATTCTGATTGAATAGAAATTCTCGCATCCATCCGAGAAAAAAAAATCCCGACTGCATTTTTTGTGGATCTAGCTACAAATAACGATTCGTATCTAATGTGTTAAACAAAAGATCCTAAGCTGTGTAAACTCGAATGTTGTCCTAGCTTATTAAATTCAGAGACTAGCCAGACTAGACCCAACATTCGGGCGAGCTTGGCCAGTCGCCCGAGCTACCCCACCTGCCAGACCTCCTCCCCCTTTCGCTATGGTCTAGGAGATATTTACCGTATAAACAAACCGTTCCACCATAGCTCGTCTTGTCGTTTTGAACTCTAGAGGTAGGGTTGAGAGAGGGGTGACATGGCAGCACAACAACGTCAGCAAACCAGCAAGAAGCAAGAAAGGCGTGACTTGGCCACTAGCCAATGGAGAGACTGTTGCAGGCCCTGGGCCACAGAGTGCGACATTAGCAAGGTGGGGCCACGGGACCAGCAAGGAAGGGAGGGAGTGAGCAAGGCAGGAAGACTGGGATCTAGATGACTTTATTTACATGTAGATACAGATAAAGCGTACCTTCATTTTTACATGTTTACATGTAATTTGTTTTGTTAGATTACATTTAGTACTATATGCTCTTATTAATATGATTATAATATAAATTATGTATACCTTACTTTACTATTAAATAATTTAATTGATACATATTATTTGACCTAAATCATCCCTCTTCATATAGCCGGAAGGATTCCTGGATGCTCGCGGTGTCCACGTCGCTCCAGCGCTCGGCCGGCCGGCGCGTGTCGGAGGAATTCGCGTACGGCCGGCCGAGTCACTTTCTCTGAGTTTTCCGAAAATTACGTAAAGGTCCTCCGTTATCGCAAAAAGGTCCCTACATTTTTTTGAATAAGCCCCTGCATATTTTTTTGCTGGGTAGCGACCCGAGGTTTCCCGTAATTACGAACAGGCCCTTACTTCTTCCGAAAAGGCCCTCGGTTTTTTACGAAAAAACCCCTCTGATCTCCTTTTATTGCGAAAAGGCCCCCGCTTTTTTTGCGAAAAATCCCTTCGCTTTCTTTTTTCTGTGAATTTTTCCCTCTTTTATTTCGGTCCACACGGTGGCGCCACGCCAATGTGACTAGTTCTATTCAAAGTTCGCCACTGCGCACAACTGTGTTGGTGCGTTAGCTAGTCAGCCCCGTTTGGCACAGCTCCACCACCGGCTCCTGGAGCTGTTTGGAGCCGTTTTGTGCCAAACGGGGTAAAACAAAACAGCTCCACCCAAGGAGCCCCTAAAAATCTGCTGAGACAAAGGATTTGTAGGGGATGGAGCTGAAAAAAGTAGCTTCACCCGGCTCCATCCGCATGCCCACATACCCCTGCCCCTGTACTTTCGCGAAATTACTTGCTCTGCCATCGGTCCCAAAAGTAGCCGAACCGATCCCGAATCCCCCGATCCCTCGGCTTCTCCCGTTCTCTGTTCGGCAAGGCGTAGGCGACCGTGAAGGGAGCGCCGCCGCCATGGATTCCCAGCCAGCCGGAGGAAAGGAAGGCGCTGACGGGAGGGAATCCGGTAGATCGGGAGTCGCTGAAGATGCTCTCGGCGTTTCGGAACCAATGGAGACCGGCGGGTTCTCCGCTCTTCTCGCCGGGGCAGCCGGCCTTCCATGGCCGAGGCCCGGCGTTGCTTTGCCCGGCGCGGCAGGCGGCGCCTCCCCTGGCGGCGGTCCATGGCCCGGCGCGGCCGGCGGCGCCCCCATCGGTCGCGGCCCTTGGCCCGGCGCGGCTGCAGGAGGCCCCCCGGGATGCGGCCCCTGGCCCGGCGCGGCTGCAGGCGGCCTCCCGGGCGGCGGAGCCTCCCCTGGCGGCGTCCCCTGGCCCGGCGCGGCTGCAGGAGGCCTCCCGGGCGGCGGCCCCTCCCCTGGCGGCGTCCCCTGGCCCGGCGCGGCTGCAGGCGGCCTCCCGGGCGGCGGCCCCTCCCCTGGCGGCGTCCCCTGGCCCGGCGCGGCTGCAGGAGGCCTCCCGGGCGGCGGCCCCTCCCCTGGCGGCGTCCCCTGGCCCGGCGCGGCTGCAGGCGGCTCCAGGCCCGGCGCGGCTGCAGGCGGCCTCCCGGGCGGCGGCCCCTCCCCTGGCGGCGGCCCCAGGCCCGGCGCGGCTGCAGGCGCCATCCCGGGCGGCGGCCCCTGGTCTGCAGTTTATTTCTTTCTTTTTTTTTTTGCATGATATAGAACCGAATGTGAATGTTCAGTGTTCATGAAAAGGCCATTGGGTGATTCTGTTCTTGAGCTATACTAGTGAGCTAATTCTGTTCTTGATTTATCTACACTAGTATTGGGTGATTGTGAATAAAATCTGTGGGTATTAAACCGCTCGATGAAGATAACTCAGTCTATATAAGATTTAGTAGGATGAGAAATGATAGTAGGATGATGCCTCATTTTAAAGATTGCATTGGAGCTCTAGATGGTACTCATATCTCAGCTACACCGCCATCGGATGATCTCATTAGATATATTGGTCGAAGTGGCAAAGCGACGCAAAATGTTCTTGCTATTGTCGATTTTGACATGCGCTTCACATATGCATCTATTGGACAACCCGGATCTATGCATGACACTAGTGTGCTCTTTCATGCACTTAGGCATGATCATGACAAATTCCCACATCCCCCTCTAGGTATGTATATGTAGCATGTTTGTTTTTTGTACAAGTTTATTTTTATACAAATTTCGTGCAATTCAATTGTGGTCATTTCTACGCAGGGAAATATTATCATGTTGACGCCGGATACCCAAATAGACCTGGATACTTGGCACCATATAAGGGTGAAAGGTACCATGTGCCAGATTGGAGGAGGGGTCCTGCTCCAAGCGGTGAACAAGAGTGGTTTAACCATTTGCATTCAAGTATCCGAAATGTGGTGGAGCGCTCATTTGGTGTGTGGAAAATGAAGTGGAGGGTCCTTCTCAAAATGCCGAGTTACCCAATGGAGAAGCAAAAGATGATTGTCGCTGCAACCATGTGTTTACATAATTTCATTCGTGAGAACCATTCTGAGGATAAGGATTTTAGTAAATGCGATCGGAATCCTGATTATGTGCCTACTATACCTCTAAGGTATAGAAAACATTTTGCTTCACACAATGCAGGTGACACATCAACTTCGGAATCTAATGATCGGAATATGGATAAATTCCGAGATGACCTTGCACGGGCAATATATCTTTCTAGATCATCATGAACATATATGTTTGTATTATATAATGACATGTGATGTTTGCATTGTATCATGACTTTGCACATGCATATTTGTCCTAACGGGTCATTCCTATGAAAAAATAATTAAATATTGGTTGCTAATACTTTGTGTTATTTTAAATTTTAATTTTTTTTTGAATTCAAATTTACTCGAATGAAAAATCATGTAGAAACATACAGCTCTTGATATTACTACAAGCCAAATAGACAGGGGTATATTGGACAATTGACATCTCTCAACCATGCATGATAAAACAGGTGGAGCTGTTTTGCCAAACGGTCTACCAAAACAGCTCCAGCTCCACCAGTGGAGCTGTTCGTGGAGCTGAAGCCAAAAAAAACAGCTCCACTTGTGAAGTGGAGCCGTGCCAAACGGGGCCTCACACGCGCATTGTTTTGTACAAGCCGCTCTCGACCGATAGCTAGCGGGCCTCGCCGAAATCAAGCGCGTAATTAACCACGTGGCGGTGTGCGCCTTGTAGACAAGTCAATGACCCGTCCAGATAGCAGCGGGCGGTGTCGGTGTGTGACGCCCGATGGCCGCTTCAGCTGGCCGCAACAATGCTCGGTCAGGCTCATCTGGTCAATTAAGCATGCCTGCCTGCTGCCCACCACATGAGTATCAATCCATAGGAGGTACGTAGGCGATTAGCCATCACTATCGATCCCTTTCCAGCCATTAATTAGTTTAGAGACAGGGGCCTTTCTACCTAAGATTATCTCAGTTTTTCACATATATAATAGTTTATTTAGGGCTGCCAAATATTACTATATAACTAGTGTTTACAAAGACGGCTTTTAGGTTTACTATAAAATACATGAAGGAATACGACTAATCAAGATATAGTTTATTTCTCCCAATATAACAGGAGAGGTATCTCTGAGCCTATCGATATGGTTGAATTAAAGAAGTCTATGGTCATAGGGTGGCAAAAAAGCTCGTTAGTGGGGCTCGTTGGCTCGGTTCGAAACTACTTCAATTATACTCGTTAATTGGTCAAACATTGAAATGAATTAATTTCAAATGAATTTGAATTTTACTCTAGCTCGGCTCGGTTAGGCTTGTTAACTCGTTTCTAAAAATACTTCTAAATTATATGTAAAATGATATTAAATCGAAATGTGTCAATTTTGAGAAAACTCGATAAGACAAGGATTTAGCTTGATATCCACCCCTATATGGCTATACTGAATGTGGTTGAGAAGTCAATCACAACTAAGTAATACACTACATGTTCAAGTAAATGATCGAACTATTATAGGATGATATACTTCTTATTTTGAGTTCGATATAGTATTATGAGCCAAACGAATCGGTACATTAGCGCTATATAAGTTAAAAGCTAGAAACGAAAAGTTGAAGCCCCAGTGCAGCTAGGCCTAGCCGACGAGAACGAGGTTCATGGCCGCCAACGCGTGAGAACGAACGGTCCAGTTGGCGACTGCGGCACCGCGCAATCTGAACGGGCGCTCGTGGGTTCGGGGCATGGCGCCTCGCGGGCCGAATCAGGAATGCGTGAGGCAAACGGGCCCCTTTGCGCGGAGCGGCTGCGGCCCAATGGCGGCTGTGGGTTCGAGAAATGCATGGAACGACTCAAGAGTCAATGCCTCCGTAGCTCGAGAAAGTAGTTAAATTTGTAAAAACAGATATTTAAATATTAGATTTGTAAAAATAGCTGTAATACTATTCATGTAGACAATTCGCTCGTGCCGTCGACTCAGGCCGAAGCCTCAGCATCTTTACGCGCCTGTCGCTCCTTTAAGTGCTCATCTTAAGATCCCTTCCCTGCAAATGACATTTTTTATGGCAACATCCTCGTTCAGTAAGACTTTTCCTCAATGGTTTAAAAAAAACTCAGCGAAGAAAACATAGAGTGGATTTTTTGGATTTGTGGTTTGATTTTCTATGGTAACTATTTTTTAAATAAAATGTCTTTTTAAAATGAGATTTACAAGTTGATTGTAGTAGATATTATTCCGATTTCATTTATATCGGCTAAAACAGCACACAAGTATATCTCTTTATACTCTCTCCTGTGAACAATTAAAATTCAAAAATTTAAGCCATAGTCACAGTCCAAATAATCCACCCTATAGCAACCGAGGACCGACCAAGCTGAAGAGGAAAAGCCAGCAACCATCCATTTTGAACGTACTGAAGCTTCCGTTCTTGTGATACTTGAAAAAGTAGAAAAAAATAAACCAGCAGTAATTTGAAAATTATATGGCTACCACCTTATATACAATATGCCTTTTAAAGCCGCACGCGTTGTTGCATACTTGCATGTACTACGGTGTACTTCCAACCTCCATCCAAAGGAGGTCAACCTTGTCCTCCTCCTGCTTTGGATCGCAGGCCAATGCACAGCAGGTGATGGAGCCGTGGCTAGATCGGAGCAATCAAAGTGCAGAGGCTACAGGATGAAAACTGCAGCTTCTTCACCTTGCATGGCGTTGTTTTCAGCTGCTCAAGGACTGTAAAGGAATTTCATATTTCATGTTAGTTCTTTTTCTTCAAAGCTACGGGTTGATCTGCAATTTTTTTTATCTTCACAAGAACACTTCTGTAATGTTTAGGGTGCTTGTAAAGTCACCCTCACATTAGGGGGTGGTCGTTTTGGCTTCAGCTTTTAGTTTCCGGCTTATTTTTCATTATTCATAAATTTCGTCTTTTTCTGAACTTTTAACTTTTTGTTGAGCTTTTTTGCCGGTTCTTGTAACAACCCCATTTTTGGGAGCGTTATGAATTCCTCGCAATTGCCCAGGACAGTTCAATTGCGAGTTACATCCATCGAGTGAATAACATTGCCAACGCAAGCTCAAATACAAAAGTCGACTTTATTACAATAAAAGGGCTTAAAGCCAAGTTTAACAGTAGGGCCAAAGACCTTCAGATATATTACACAAAAAGAAACACCACAGGCATTGCTCGAGCGAAGAACGACCCTAATCCCAGGCTTCTTCCATTTCGTAATACACCACCTCTTCGTCTTCACCGGGCTCCTCAAAGTTAACAGTTTCTGTTTATGTTTTTAAGCAAGAATGAGTACAACTTCCGTACTCAGCAAGTTACACGGAGCTTAACATTAACTATATGCTTGGAATATCAAGTGAAGGGATAACAAGTTCTTTAATTGGGTAGATGCAGTTTTATTTTATAAAACTTGAAAAGCAACTCCATTAAGTAAAGGGGGTTTTCAAGCGTAATTATCAGTATTCCACATCTCAAAACCATTCATAACTCTACTTATGCTTTGCTGCTGGAATCACCCAATAAACACAGCTTCATTAACCGGAAGCACGGCGTATTCGAATACCATTTATTTCACTCTGCAGAGTTGCCCTGCTTTACCCACAAGATCTTTCAACTCCCGCGACAGAGTTAAAAGAACAAGGTTGTTCACTGCTCAATTCTTTATATAGCCTCCACCCAGTAGGCCCTAATTCCCCATGAGCTCGGATGACCCCACGGATCTCATCCGACTCATAGCAAACCTACTGTTGTATGGTTAACCACCTCCCATACGAACTCACCCTCGGACTTCCCCCGCCAGTTGCAGAGGTTCAATTAAACTTGAGCAGTTATTAAACCAGGTTTGACAAAATCAACGCTTGTGGTTGGGCGGATACTATGTTCTTTACTCAGCATAAGGGTCTAGTCCTTATATTTTTCTCCGAGGCATTATCCACGCACAAACCCATATTCAGTACCTTCCCGTACTGCCACCATTCCTCAACCAAGCCTCCACCCTAGGATAAGGTCTTCGGATCCCCATCTGTGATCCTCACTTACCCTAGATCCATATTTTTGAAAGCTCTAAACAAATACCAAAAGCCTTAATAGTAGAAATCTTTGATGAATTCCTAACTACCATGTTTATATCACTAGTATATAATAATACTATGTTTGTCAACAGGAACATGGTCATCAATTTAAACGGGGCCTTTTCAGGTGGTAGGTCATATCTAATCATTCATGTCATTCTAAACAGTATTTAAACATAAAATAATGATTTAAATTATCATAATGAAAATACTACTAAATAAATACATCAAGACAAGATAGGCTCAATATGATCGAGGTATGTGCAACTTGCCTTGCGAGTCAAAGATTTCTACGAGCTCAAATTCTTCAGAAGACGGGGCTTGAACTGGGTCTTCTCCCTCCTGCTCCTGAGATAATCCGGTGTCGGAGGCTAACGCAAAAGCAATAAAAATAACATTAATTCCATGCTCGAAAAGTTGAGCTAGGAATAAAAAAATGAAATAAAGAAAGAAAATCCGATAAAATTCAAATAAATAAGGTTTTGGGCTTATAGGAAGGTCATATGTGAAAATGGGCTTTGGATTTGGGTTGGCGAGCTCGAGACGAATCCGGGGAGTATAAACTTGTATTTTGGGTTTTGGGTCGGTTTACTGTTCATTGGGCTCGGTCGGTTACTATTCATCGGGTGCAACGGGCTCGGGTGAGTGGGCTGGACTCAATCGAGCAAAAGCGGCTCGGTCGGGCGGTTCGGACTCGGCCGAACGGGTGCGGGCGACGCGGCTGGCTCGGGCGGGCGTGGTCGGGCTCGGGCGCGTTGGGCGCGGGGCGACGCGGTCTGGTGCGATCAGCTGGCGCAGTCGGGTGCGGGCGGTACGGTCGTCTTCAACCTCCCGACTACCCGCGCGCAGCCGAACAGAGGAAAGAGGCGGTGGTTGGCGGCGGCGGTAGGGTGAGCTGCGACGGTGGAGGAGGGCATGGACGGACTCGGGACGGTATGGGGACCCCATTTTTGGCGGTGGCCGGGCCGGCGGAGGCGGCGTTCGCCGGCGGTGAGCCGGTGAACTCGGTATGGATTTTAACGGCCAAAGAGGATTTCTAGGGTTTTGAGGGCTGGGTTTTTGGCGTTTGAGCATTAGAGGGAGTAGGGGAAGCTAGTGGGCAAGTTGATTTGGGCCGGGGAGGGCCGTGCAAAGCTAGCCACGGTGGGGTGGATGCGGCGGTGGGGTGCTCACGGTGCCGGGGAAGATGGGTGAGTGGGGAGCTAGGGCGGCGGTTGGGGCATGCTTCTAGGGTACCGGGGATGCTATAGGCGGGTTGAATTGGAGAATGGAGGGCCGGAGTTGGGACATTGCTCTAGGGCTCGAGTTTGGGGATTTCTTGGAATTACCGGCAATGGAGGTGGATGGGGATGCTTTGGGGGCGTCGGGCGGGTGGTGGAGGGTGGTGTCCGCGGCTTGGGAACGCTCGGCCACTTAAATAGCGGCTTGAAGGCGGTTCGGCCCGGAGCTTATCCCTGGCGGCGGTAGCGCGTGTCGACCGGCGGCGTTGCCACGGCTTGGGAATTAGGTTGGGGGCGTCAGGGCGGCAGAGGGGAGGTGTAAAGGGGGCTTGTCCACTCGGGGAGGTGGCGGAATCAAGCGGCGCGGGAATGCGGTGGCGCGATCAGGGGAGTTGGGCGGTGGCAAAGCGGGGAGCACGGCGGCGGCAAAAGCTGGAGCACGGCGCTGCAGCAGGCTGGCGTGGCGTGCCACGGGGGCGGGGTGGCCGTTCCACCGAGCGGGGTTGGCGGGAGAGGCGCTGGCAGGGAGGTCACGACAATGGCGTGAGCGGCAGCGGGATTTGGGGAGACAGTGGCTTTTTCAGACAAGTACTGTGTATGCACTTGCTCTCCCCAATCCGGTGGCAATGGCAGGGATTAGAGGCAGCTGGATGTTAGGATTGGTGAAGATTAGGGTGAGGATTTGGGAGAACAAATCAAAAACGAAAATTGAGCTCAAAATCAATTTTTGAAACTTTCTGAATTTTGGTTTTGTTTCAGTTCTTTTTTTTGTATTTGTTTGTATTATACATAATGGGCTAACATATTTTTTATATTTATTAATTTTTTAAATTTAATTCTGCTAAATAAGCCTCTGTCAGCTACATCGTTTTTTTAACCAGCTATAGTGCTTTTCAGCCATAAGCCACAAAAAAAGCCCAAATGATCATCATAAAGCTAACGATGCTATGGGTCATGTTTGCCTTAAAAAAAGATTACTTGACGTCTCATGGTAAAATTTTATACTTGTAGCTTTCCTTATGTTAGCTGGCAGCTCGTATGGTCGTGCATCCGGTCTTTAAGGGTGTGTTTGGTTCCAGGAACAATAGCGGATGGGACGGGGCGATCCCAGATTTGGACCTGTTTGGATTGGAGTCAGCAGGGACATAGTCCATCCCCTTTGAGGAATATCCCGGGAATATTCCCCTAAATTGAGGACGCCCCCATCCCTCAAAAATGAGGGGATGGACTTGTCCCTCTTTGTAACATCCTGAAAAATATAAATATTAAATTATGAAGCTTTTGGATTATTTTTATTCGCTCTTTATTTGAATTTGGAGTTTATGGAATTTTTCTGAGAAAAGTTGATGGAAGTTCCAAAAGTTAAAGAGAAATAAACATGTTTAAATAGTAGAAAGTTAAAATATGAATAAAGAATCTGAAAAGAATTAGAAAGTAAAATAAAAGTAAAAATAATAAGCATCTACAAGAATATATATACATATGTATGCATATATATATGTATGCATACAAGTAAATATAACAAGAAAATAATCTTTATATAATAAATATCAACAAAATAGTGGATGTAGAATTACAGGGAGCAAGGAAGTGAATATATACACACACATAAATACCCAATAGGAAAATCAAAGAAAATACAAAAGAAAAAGAAAAAGAAAAAGGAAAATCGGCCGGGCCGGCCATCACCCCCGGCCTAGCCCTCTCTTCACGCGTGGCCTGCGTGCGCGCGCGGACGCACGCCGCACGGCCCAGCGCGCCAGCGCCCGCGCTCCGCAGCCCATCTCCCGCGCGCGCCCGTTCCCGCTGACGGTGGACCCGCTCCTTCGCGCGCGATGACCCTCTGGCCGGTGGACCCGAAGCGCCAGCGCCTTCCTTCCTCCTCTCTTCTCCACGCGCACGCAGCACCGCTCCCCCTCGCGTTGCTCCTCTGCCGCAGCAAATCCTCCGCTCTCCCTCTCTCACCTTGCGAGCAAGTTCAAAGCACCAACAGGAGGGGGAACGCACCTCTCCCGCCATCTCTCTACTACGAAATCCCGGAGAGGATCTCGTTCTTCTCCCCTTCCCCGCGTGAACAGAAGAGCGCCAGATGCCGCCCGCGCCGCGCGCCTCTCGCCGGCTATAAAAGCCCCTCCCGGGAGGTGCAATTGCGCCGCAATGCTTCACTCTCCCCTCCCCTGCAAGAAATTGCGCAGTAGAGCCCCAATTCCCTGCCGGCGCCCTCGTCTTCCCGAGCTCCGGCGACCGAGCCGCCGTCGATTCCGGCCACCCCAGAACCAGCCCTCGCTCCCATAGCTGCGTGGAAGCCAGGCGAAGCTGACCCCCTCCTCCACCGGGTCTCCCATCGCCTGAGCTTCGCCGGCGACGACAGCCTCCCCGAACCACCGTCGTCGCACGCCGCCCTAATGGGGTAGGCAAAGCCTCCCCGCCCACTTGGTTACCAGCGCGCATCTCTTCCCCCTCCCGCTCCCGCGGCGCGCGTTCGAGCCCCGGCTCCGCGCCTGCGGTTGAGCATTTCTTTCCTTTTTCCTTACTGACAGGTGGGCCCCACCTGTCGGCCTGTGCAGCTGAGCGGCCCACTGACCACTGGGCCCCACCGGTCAGTGGCATCTCTGCACCGGACCCTGCTGACAGATGGGCCCCATTGAACAGTACCTGTACCCACTTGTCAGCGGCATAGCAAGAAAAGAATTAAAATAAAAGAAAATGACATATGGGACCCACTGTCAGAAATTTCATATTTTATGGAATTAATTCAATCTGATAACTTCAAATAATCATAACTTATTCATTTTAACTCCAAATTGAGTGAGACAAATTTCTAAATTCATCTAAATTCAGAATCTATCCAGTGGAACTAAAATCATAATTTTTAGAGTTCATTTGAATTTCGGGTGTTATTTGGTTTGATTTGCTGCTTTTTCTTTTTATGCAATTTTTGGCGCACGCTAAAATAGCTTACGAGGCACAAGAAGAGGAGATCGAGGCAGCGACCCTAGAAGCACCAGAGAATCCGGATCCCGACCACTGTGACCAAGGCGAGTCAATACTTTGATCATATTGAACCTACATTTCATGCAAATTACCTTGTTTTAAATTAACAAATTGCATGCTGTTATTTTTATGCAAATACATGCTAAATTTGATATTCTAGTTATACGCCACTGTTTACCTTGAATAATAATACCCCCTCCATTGAAATGATTGAATGTATGAACCTTGTCGCCCTAGTAAAATTTTACCAGTAACATTTCGAAAATAAGTCCCTAATGATATGCTACGCTTAGTACTGCATAGTTATACACGGGGCGCTGAAATGCCCCAAGTTTCATTGTCACTTTTAATCGTAAGAAACTGGTTTGGGCAGTCATGGTGATAATGGCTGATATACTTGATATAACTATTTTACACACCCCAATATTCCCAACTTGCTTAAATATCTGGGCGGATTGGTTCGAGGGTGTGTATGTGTGGTGCAGTGGATGCACAAAGTGGGTTAGTGATAAGACCGCCCAGATGCCACTAAGGACTGAATCTGGTCATGTCACCCCATGTAAAACAGTACAACCACAAGTCTGTAAAGTACAACTTGGCTAAGTAAATTTATCGAAACTCCGGACTCATCTCACTGGTAGGGGGTGTGAAGGGGTTATGCTATGGCAAGGGGGCCTGAAGGGACACCAGTGTAGGGTGAAGTTTCCCAGTCGTGCTAGCGCAGAGGGGAGTGGAGCCCGTACGCTAGTAGCCGTGGGGGACATCCCGCGCACAGATGGGACCCACCGCAAGTGGGCAGTTTCCCATAAATGTGAGATGACAAAAGGGTCTAGATACTTTGAAAAGTCACTGTGATAGTCTGCTCAACCACACGTCTAAGGAATCGTGTGGGGCAACGAGTTGATTGTCTCTTGTGGTGAAAGTGTACCAACTCTGCAGAGTCTAAAACTATTCGAATAGCCGTGCCCACGGTCAGGGGCAGACATGGGAACCTAACTAGATATAGTTCTGTTTTAAAATATTGAAAAACTGGGAATGGAAAAGTGGAAGGGCGATGGACTGCCCTGATTTGGAATTGTCCTGGGTGTCGTCCCAGTGGTAATGTAAGCGGCTATAACGCTGAAGTATTGCTATATGGTGCAGATGCCACGTAATGGTGGATGGAATCTGGATCACTATTATTGCATAATCTAGAACATTATGCTTTTGTTCAAATGCTAGGTCTTAGGAATTTTTATATAATTGTATTCAAAAGCACTCTTCGCAAAAATAAAATAAACCTAAGCCATCCTTTGGTTAGCCATACATGTTACATATTGCATTCTGTGTATTGGCTTGCTGAGCACGGGGTCGGAGTGCTCACGCTCGCATTGCGGCAAAAAAAAATTCAGAAACAAGGACACAAGACCACTACGCCTGCGAGGATACTCCCGCTACGGAGGAGAAGGATAACGACAGAAGCTAAGGCGTAGGCCCCGTTGATTTGACATAAACAAGTGGACATCCGGCGTTGTGTGCACGTATGTTACTAGTTGGCTGGTGACATATAATGCACACAGTACCTTCCAGTCGCTTGCCTGTGGATTTGGGTTTGCTTTTGCTATGATTCCGCTGTGCGTGTTTGTAATAAAGACAATTGGCCTAATCGGCCCCCTTTTGTAAACTCTATCACCCGACGTGGTGTATTTCAATTTATGTAATATAATGGTTGATTATGCGATATATGAAATGATTCAGCAATGTACCTGTGTGCACTAACTACTGATCCAGGGATTAGTGCAGTGAAACACAGTAAGATTCGGATTGAAAAATCCGGGTCTGACAGCGCTGGTATCAGAGCATACGACTGCAAGGTAAAGCCGTAGAATGGACGTTAGAAGAACCTTAGGGTGGTAATTTTAAATATACCAAAGGCATTTATAAAAATATAGCGTATTAATGCTACTCGTACCCTTCCTAGTTCTGCACCCCTTTACTTTTTCGGTTGACTATTTTTAAACGTTACTAACGCAAAGTAGTTGCCTTTACAGATGGCAGGTAACTGGGATTACGTCGCTCATGGAGTTTATGAGGGCGTGTTCGCAAGAATCTTGCGCAAGCTTCTCCACTACCTAGAATACCCGGAGCAGCCCATTTATCGTGGGCGTCAGACATCTGCAGGGGGGTGTACTGTTGGACGTTTGAAGTATTTATCTATCCGAAGAGCGAACACGACCCACCTCACGTCTTCCAGACAGAGCACCCGAGAAGCACTAGATCCGCGGCACTCCAGGATGCTGCTCGTCTCGCCGCCGCCCGACTTTGTGACATCTACCAGATCTCCCTGCGCCGCACACCCTTTTGCTTCTACCCTTCACGCAGGGAGGGAGTACGCCACAATGAGACCTACCTGCCGGTTAATGAGAATGACCCAAGGCTCACCCACCAGGTTGATCTCACCAGGGCCATGGGAGCGGCCCATACTGCTGCATTGGAGGAGATGACTGCCCTCTGGATGCACCTAGTCGCCCGGCATACCGAGGTGGCAACCCTTCGTGGCCAACTTGCCCAGTGCCAGCAGGCACTAGCAGCTGCCAAGGCAAAGGCCGCAGCAGCTCAGGCACAGCTCCAGCAACCTCTCGTTCCGTTGGCAGCACCGGCACCTCCTTCAGTGGGATCAGGCCCCCGCACACAGCTGACTGCGCGCAAGAGCGTGCGACCTCCGAGTCTCCAGTCTGCACTTCGACGGAGAAGGCCTCCACCAAGCCGCAACCCCCCACGTGCTCCCACGGACTCTGATGGTTCCGGCCCATCGGAGTTTAGTGGCAGTCGATCCCGCTCCAGATCGCCAAATTACGACCCCTCCGTCAGTGGTGATCGCTACGCGGTGTAGTAGTGGAAGTGTCGTCGTGCTAGTACCGTGCTTGTATCCTAGATGTTGCATCAGTCCTGTTATATTGTAGTTACGGTAATGTGAACTTTAATTATTATGTTGTTGTAAGCCCAGCCTGGGAGGCTGGCTATGTGAATGCCTGTATGATAATGAATGGCCAGGCATAAGGCCTTATGATGAATGTTCTTTTGTTGTTTATCTTGTTGGTTCTTTTCGCAACGAGGGTTGATACCCTTCCTTTTTCTCAAGGGTAGTCTTAGTACTAAGTTATGAAGCTGTAACTGCAGATGTCCAGTCAAAGGGTTACACGATCTCGAGCCCATACTGACCCTCATCATGCTGAGGTAGACTCAAACCATGGCAAAAACCCCGAAGAAAATCAGAATGAAAATGCTGATCTCCCAAATCCCCCAGTTAATCCCACAATGGCCAATGGCACAACAAACTCAGATTTTACAAGCCATTTATGCTGGATAGCAAGGAAGCTCTGGCGGACACAGAGCTGACTTAGGAGATTTCCAGAGGACCAGACCAATTACATTCACATCGGCAGAAGAACCCCTTGAAGCCGAAGATTGGCTTCGAGATACCGAAAGAAAGCTGCGCTTAGCCAAATGCGCAGAGGAGGATAAAGTTATATTTGCCACCCACCTATTGCAAGGAGCCGCAGCAGCATGGTGGGAAAATTATGTAGCTGCCAGAGGTCAGGAAGATGCTACCACCGAGGGTGACATGGAAGCTATTCCATGGTCAGAGTTCAAGAAAGCTTTCAAAGACAACTTCATTCCAGCAGGGATAATGCGGATAAAGAAGAATGAGTTCCGCAATCTCAAGCAAGGGAACTTATCCGTCAATGAATATCTGACAAAATTCACACAGTTAGCCCGGTATGCTCAGAAGGATATAGAAGAAGAGGAAGAAAATATTGACAGATTCTTCGAAGGGCTGAAGGATGAACTGAGAGTGCAGCTGATCACCCAGGACTTCACCAGCTTTCATCCGTTGGTAAACAAGGCATTGGCCTTGGAAAATGAGAAGAAGATTCTTGAGGCCAACCGTAAGCGCAAGATGACAACTCAACGGCCACAAGGAAGATTTATCCAGAAATTCTTCAAACCCTCATTCTCAAGGTCCAATCAATCCAGTGGGTCAGCTCCAGCCTTTAGACCTGGTGGAAGTATGTCCCAAGCATCACGCCCAGGACAGTTTGGTGGTACCAACCCCGCAGCAAACTTTAATTGCTTTAGTTGTGGGGAGAAGGGTCACTTTGCCAACAGATGCCCACATAAGCAGAATGTCCCTGTCCGCAGTCAAGCTTCAGCTCCTGGCAGGGGACAGCAGAGCTCTCAAGCTAGCAAGAATACTTCAGCACCAAACCGAGGCAGAGTCAACCATATTACAGTTGAAGAAGCTCAGGAAGCCACTGGAGTTCTTATGGGTACGTTTTCTGTCAAGACTATACCAGCACAAGTATTATTTGATTCAGGAGCTTCACATTCATTTATATCTAAGGGGTATACTGATAAATTGGGATTACCTATTTATACCCTTAAAAAGCCATTGGTGCTTAACTTACCAGCTGGACCAATTACTGCTACCCTAGTATGCCCAGGGGTGACCATTACCATGGAAAAACGTGATTTTCTTGCTGACCTGATAGTATTAAGATCCCAGACCTTGGACATTATATTAGGGATGGATTGGTTATCTAGATACCAGGGAGTTATAGAATGTGCCACCAGAACAGTGAGATTAACCAAGTGTCCTGGTATGACCATAATTGTAAAAGTGGACCGGCCATACCGATGGGGCCGTGCCATATTTTACTGTGAGGATGTACCCTTAGAAGGAATGATAGTGGTACAAGATTACCCCGAAGTATTTCCAGACGAGTTACCTGGCATGCCCCCGGATCGAGATATGGAATTTGTAATTAACCTAAAACCAGGTGCTGCCCCAGTCTCCAAAAGACCCTATAGGATGACTGTAGAAGAATTGGAAGAATTGAAGAAACAACTCCAAGAGTTACAAGAGAAGGGATTCATCAGACCCAGCTCATCGCCATGGGGATCTCCAGTACTATTTGTGAAGAAAAAGGATGGTACAGCCAGGATGTGTGTAGACTACCGTGATTTAAATGAAATGACCATCAAGAACAAGTACCCTCTTCCCAGGATTGATGATTTGTTCGACCAACTTGGAGGAGCCACCGTATTCTCTAAAATAGATCTGAGGTCAGGGTATCACCAGCTGAAGATAAGAGCTGAAGATATACCCAAAACAGCCTTTACCACTAGATATGGACTATATGAATTTCTGGTCATGTCTTTTGGATTAACCAATGCCCCAGCTTATTTTATGAATCTGATGAACAAGGTATTCATGGAGTATTTAGACAAATTTGTCGTGGTCTTCATCGACGATATCCTTATATACTCCAAGAATGCAGAAGAACATGCGGAACATCTGCGCCTAGTGTTGGAGAAGCTAAAAGAGCACCAGTTGTATGCCAAATTCAGCAAGTGTGAATTTTGGTTGAAGGATATCAATTTCTTAGGACACATAGTGTCAGCAGGAGGAATATCTGTTGACCCCGCCAAGATTGCAGCTGTCACAGAATGGAAGCAGCCTACTTCTGTCACTGAAGTGAGGAGTTTTCTCGGTTTGGCTGGGTACTACAGGAGGTTCATAGAAGGATTTTCCCGAATTGCCAGGCCGATGACCCAATTACTCAAGAAAGAGAAGAAGTTTGAATGGACCAAGTCATGTGAAGAAAGTTTCCAAGAATTAAAGAAGAGATTGACTACCACCCCTGTATTAGTTCTACCAGATGTACGCAAAGATTTTGAGGTATATTGTGATGCCTCATATCAAGGGCTTGGATGCGTACTAATGCAAGAAGGCAGGGTTGTGTCATATGCGTCCAGACAACTTCGTCCCCATGAAGCTAATTACCCCACCCATGATCTGGAGCTAGCATCAGTGATTCATGCATTGAAGATTTGGCGGCATTACTTGATTGGTAACCATTGTGATGTGTATACAGATCACAAGAGCCTAAAGTATTTCTTCACACAATCTCACCTTAATCTGAGGCAAAGAAGATGGCTAGAATTAATCAAGGATTATGATATCAGTGTACACTACCACCCTGGGAAGGCCAATGTGGTAGCAGATGCATTGAGTCGTAAGGCTTACTGCAATAACCTTATGGTACAGGAACATCAACCTGAGCTCTACAAGGAATTAAAAGCTTTGAATTTGGAAATAGTAGGGCCAGGCACTCTAGCCGCCATGGAAATCCAATCAAGTATAGAAGAAATGATTATGGCAGCACAACAAGATGATCCAGCCATTTTGAAATGGAAGAAATTGATAGAAGAAGGGAAGGCACCCAACATGAAAATTGACCATGAGGGTACTCTACGATATGGAACACGTATCGTAGTCCCACATCACAAAGATCTTAAGAATCTGATATTGAGGGAAGCACATAGCTCTCCATATTCCCTCCACCCCGGGAGCACCAAGATGTATCAAGGTATGAAACATTTTTGTTGGTGGCCCCGTATGAAGAGAGACATTGCAGAGCATGTAGCATGCTGTGATGTGTGTCAGAGAGTGAAGGCAGAGCATCAAAGACCTGCAGGACTACTACAGCCATTGCAAATACCCCAATGGAAGTGGGAAGAAGTCGGAATGGATTTCATCACTGGATTTCCACGAACCAAGTCAGGTTATGACTCTGTATGGGTTATAATTGATCGGTTGACCAAGGTCGCTCACTTTGTTCCTGTCAAGACAACTTACAAGGGAGACAAGTTAGCAGAACTGTATATGTCCCGCATCGTGTGCTTGCACGGTGTGCCAAAAAGGATAGTCTCAGATCGAGGTTCTCAATTTACCTCGCATTTCTGGGCTAGCCTACGTGAAGCTCTTGGCACTTACCTGGATTTCAGCACCGCTTATCACCCTCAGACGGATGGTCAAACAAAAAGAGTGAACCAGATACTAGAAGATATGCTCAGAGCTTGTGCGTTGGATTTCTCTAAAGACTGGGATAAATGTTTGCCATATGCTGAATTTGCCTACAACAACAGCTATCAGACCAGCCTCCAGATGTCACCTTTTGAAGCTTTATATGGAAGGAAATGCAGAACCCCACTATATTGGTTAGAAGTGGGGGAGAACATTATATTTGGACCCGACATTCTCAAACAAGCTGAAGAGAAGGTTCGTTTAATCAGAGATCGATTACAGGCAGCCCAGTCTAGGCAAAAGAGTTATGCAGACAAAAGACGAAGACCGTTGACATTTGAGGTTGGAGATTATGTCTATTTGAAGGTGTCACCACTACGAGGAGTTAAGAGGTTTAAAGTCAAAGGCAAGCTTACCCCTCGTTATGTGGGACCATTTCCAATTGTGGCCAAGAAAGGAGAAGTTGCCTATCAGTTAGAGTTACCTCAAAATCTATCTGATATACACAATGTTTTTCACGTATCCCAACTCAAGAAATGTCTACGAGTACCAGAAGATCAAACTCCACTTGAAGCCATTGAGCTTGAAGAAGACCTGACTTACAAAGAGCGTCCAATCAAAATATTGGATACTGTGGAGAAAAAGACAAGAACCCAAATCATTCGCATGTGCAGAGTACAATGGAGTCACCATTCCAAGAAGGAAGCTACCTGGGAACGAGAAGATAAACTGCGTCAAGACTACCCCGACTTATTCACTAGCTAGGCTGAATCTCGGGGTCGAGATTCTTTTTAAGGGGGGTAGATTTGTAACATCCTGAAAAATATAAATATTAAATTATGAAGCTTTTGGATTATTTTTATTCGCTCTTTATTTGAATTTGGAGTTTATGGAATTTTTCTGAGAAAAGTTGATGGAAGTTCCAAAAGTTAAAGAGAAATAAACATGTTTAAATAGTAGAAAGTTAAAATATGAATAAAGAATCTGAAAAGAATTAGAAAGTAAAATAAAAGTAAAAATAATAAGCATCTACAAGAATATATATACATATGTATGCATATATATATATATGTATGCATACAAGTAAATATAACAAGAAAATAATCTTTATATAATAAATATCAACAAAATAGTGGACGTAGAATTACAGGGAGCAAGGAAGTGAATATATACACACATAAATACCCAATAGGAAAATAAAAAAACAAAAGAAAAAGAAAAAGAAAAAGGAAAATCGGCCGGGCCGGCCATCACCCCCGGCCCAGCCCTCTCTTCACGCGTGGCCTGCGTGTGTGCGCGGACGCACGCCGCACGGCCCAGCGCGCCAGCGCCCGCGCTCCGCAGCCCATCTCCCACGCGCGCCCGCTCCCGCTGACGGTGGACCCGCTCCTTCGCGCGCGATGACCCTCTGGCCGGTGGACCCGAAGCGCCAGCGCCTTCCTTCCTCCTCTCTTCTCCACGCGCACGCAGCACCGCTCCCCCTCGCGTTGCTCCTCTGCCGCAGCAAATCCTCCGCTCTCCCTCTCTCACCTTGCGAGCAAGTTCCAAGCACCAACAGGAGGGGGAACGCACCTCTCCCGCCATCTCTCTACTACGAAATCCCAGAGAGGATCTCGTTCTTCTCCCCTTCCCCGCGTGAACAGAAGAGCGCCAGATGCCACCCTCGCCGTGCGCCTCTCTCCGGCTATAAAAGCCCCTCCCGGGAGCTGCAATTGCGCCGCAATGCTTCACTCTCCCCTCCCCTGCAAGAAATTGCGCAGTAGAGCCCCAATTCCCCGCCGGCGCCCTCGTCTTCCCGAGCTCCGGCGACCGAGCCGCCGTCGATTCCGGCCACCCCAGAACCAGCCCTCGCTCCCATAGCTGCGTGGAAGCCAGGCGAAGTTGACCCCCTCCTCCACCGGGTCTCCCATCGCCTGAGCTTCGCCGGCGACGACAGCCTCCCCGAACCACCGCCGTCGCACGCCACCGGCCCGCCACCGTGCCCCTCCGTCTCCACCGACCGTGCCAGAAGCTTCCCCATCACTCAGGGATTATATTCCACGAACGTCCCGGACCTCTCCGGCCACCACTCGCCGCCGGCGCCGCTGTCCTCTTCTTCCTCTGCCCGGCCCCTCCGCGAGCTACCTCAAAAGGGTAAGCTGCCCTTATGGGGTAGGCAAAGCCTCCCCGCCCACTTGGTTACCAGCGCGCATCTCCTCCCCCTCCCGCTCCCGCGGTGCGCGTTCGAGCCCCGGCTCCACGCCTGCGGTCGAGCATTTCTTTCCTTTTTCCTTACTGACAGGTGGGCCCCACCTGTCGGCCTGTGCAGCTGAGCGGCCCACTGACCACTGGGCCCCACCGGTCAGTGGCATCTCTGCACCGGACCCTGCTGACAGATGGGCCCCATTGAACAGTACCTGGACCCACTTGTCAGCGGCACAGCAAGAAAAGAATTAAAATAAAAGAAAATGACATATGGGACCCACTGTCAGAAATTTCATATTTTATGGAATTAATTCAATCTGAGAACTTCAAATAATCATAACTTATTCATTTTAACTCCAAATTGAGTGAGACAAATTTCTAAATTCATCTAAATTCAGAATCTATCCAGTGGAACTAAAATCATAATTTTTAGAGTTCATTTGAATTTCTGGTGTTATTTGGTTTGATTTGCTGCTTTTTCTTTTTATGCAATTTTTGGCGCACGCTAAAATAGCTTACGAGGCACAAGAAGAGGAGATCGAGGCAGCGACACTAGAAGCACCAGAGAATCTGGATCCCGACCACTGTGACCAAGGCGAGTCAATACTTTGATCATATTGAACCTACATTTCATGCAAATTACCTTGTTTTAAATTAACAAATTGCATGCTGTTATTTTTATGCAAATACATGCTAAATTTGATATTCTAGTTATACGCCACTGTTTACCTTGAATAATAATACCCCTCCATTGAAATGATTGAATGTATGAACCTTGTCGCCCTAGTAAAATTTTACCAGTAACATTTCGAAAATAAGTCCCTAATGATATGCTACGCTTAGTACTGCATAGTTATACACGGGGCGCTGAAATGCCCCAAGTTTCATTGTCACTTTTAATCGTAAGAAACTGGTTTGGGCAGTCATGGTGATAATGGCTGATATACTTGATATAACTATTTTACACACCCCAATATTCCCAACTTGCTTAAATATCTGGGCGGATTGGTTCGAGGGTGTGTATGTGTGGTGCAGTGGATGCACAAAGTGGGTTAGTGATAAGACTGCCCAGATGCCACTAAGGACTGAATCTGGTCATGTCACCCCATGTAAAACAGTACAACCACAAGTCTGTAAAGTACAACTTGGCTAAGTAAATTTATCGAAACTCCGGACTCATCTCACTGGTAGGGGGTGTGAAGGGGTTATGCTATGGCAAGGGGGCCTGAAGGGACACCAGTGTAGGGTGAAGTTTCCCAGTCGTGCTAGCGCAGAGGGGAGTGGAGCCCGTACGCTAGTAGCCGTGGGGGACATCCCGCGCACAGATGGGACCCACCGCAAGTGGGCAGTTTCCCATAAATGTGAGATGACAAAAGGGTCTAGATACTTTGAAAAGTCACTGTGATAGTCTGCTCAACCACACGTCTAAGGAATCGTGTGGGGCAACGAGTTGATTGTCTCTTGTGGTGAAAGTGTACCAACTCTGCAGAGTCTAAAACTATTCGAATAGCCGTGCCCACGGTCAGGGGCAGACATGGGAACCTAACTAGATATAGTTCTGTTTTAAAATATTGAAAAACTGGGAATGGAAAAGTGGAAGGGCGATGGACTGCCCTGATTTGGAATTGTCCTGGGTGTCGTCCTAGTGGTAATGTAAGCGGCTATAACGCTGAAGTATTGCTATATGGTGCAGATGCCATGTAATGGTGGATGGAATCTGGATCACTATTATTGCATAATCTAGAACATTATGCTTTTGTTCAAATGCTAGGTCTTAGGAATTTTTATATAATTGTATTCAAAAGCACTCTTCGCAAAAATAAAATAAACCTAAGCCATCCTTTGGTTAGCCATACATGTTACATATTGCATTCTGTGTATTGGCTTGCTGAGCACGGGGTCGGAGTGCTCACGCTCGCATTGCGGCAAAAAAAATTCAGAAACAGGGACACAAGACCACTACGCCTGCGAGGATACTCCCGCTACGGAGGAGAAGGATAACGACAGAAGCTAAGGCGTAGGCCCCGTTGAGTTGACATAAACAAGTGGACATCCGGCGTTGTGTGCACGTATGTTACTAGTTCGCTGGTGACATATAATGCACACAGTACCTTCCAGTCGCTTGCCTGTGGATTTGGGTTTGCTTTTGCTATGATTCCGCTGTGCGTGTTTGTAATAAAGACAATTGGCCTAATCGGCCCCCTTTTGTAAACTCTATTACCCGACGTGGTGTATTTCAATTTATGTAATATAATGGTTGATTATGCGATGTATGAAATGATTCAGCAATGTACCTGTGTGCACTAACTACTGATCCAGGGATTAGTGCAGTGAAACACAGTAAGATTCGGATTGAAAAATCCGGGTCTGACTCTCTTCCTCGCTACCTGCCTCTAATAGTGTGTTTGTTTCCAGGGACAATAGGGGATGGGGACTGTTCCATCCTTAAAAACAGGGATGGATTCATTCCATTCTTACCTGACTCCAAACCAAACACACCAAGTGGAGCAGAAATTACCATGCTTCGTTTACACGTGGGTCTAGCTGACCAGGGCAAATGAAAGCTCGCTAAAAATATAATTTTGTGATAGGTATATCCAAGAATGTGTAGTTCTGTAAAATCTTAAAAAGTATAACCCCCGCCGCAAACATTCTCTGGGCAAGTTGATCGCATACGAGGCACTGCAACAACTTTTATTTTTGCAAATTTGGTCCTCCAACACATGATACCCTCCACGACCGCGGAAGCAACGGTAGGCGACACTCTCACCTAACGAGCTCCCACATCACAACAGGTGCCTACCAAGCTAGGTGACCACAGTAGGAGGCAAAAATCAATGTAAGCATGCTTAAATTGCTCTAGTTGAAAGCTCCTCTAGCTCGACAGGCGGTACCATGATGCTCTGAATCTGCCACGATGTGTGAGCTCGGCAGGTGACACGTGTCGTCTGCTGCTGCTTCCATGGTTATGGAGGGATGTCAAATTTAAAGATTGGTACGTTGGAAGACCAGATTTGAAAATTTTTTGCTAAGTGCCACATATGTGATGTATTCTCTCTAATCAACTCGAAACCCACTTGCCTGTTGCCTCGCTTCCTAATAACCACCCCAAATCCCACCTCTGGCGGCCGCACCTCCCACCTCCAATGACAAGGGCACTGTCACCCCCGCCGGTAGACCGCTACTCCCCTAAGCACCCCCGCCCCTCCTCCCTCCATCTAACCCTCTTCTCCATTCTTGTAGCACCCCACATAACAATATACGATACTACTATGAAATATCATTGCCAAAGTAAAAGACAAATAAAAGTAACAATAGAAATTGCAAAGGAAATAAAACTTTATTAAGAAACCAGCAGAAGTTGTAAGTAAATATTTGAAACATGGGACCAGTCCACCTCTAACCAAAGAAAGAATAATAAGATAAAATAAATATTGGCAAGCCAAGGTGCTAAAACTCAAGTGCTCTCATCCATACATGCTGCAATCACTCCATTAGCCTTTTACCTAAGAATGAAAAGAGCAAGCGTGAGATTTGAAATTCTCAACAAGTTCCCAATAGTGGTCGTAAGAAACATGAGTAAAATTTAAGCAATTCTAATAAGTAATAGACACATGTTAAGTGCAATGTAATTGTATTACAAAGAATGCTGATAAAGGTTAGAGATAGAGGTAACTTGGATGATGGATTGAAGATAATGGTGATTAAGCAAGTTATGGTAATGGCACCGGCAATTACCTTCCCACATACCCGATTATACGAGAATAGTCAGGCACGGCATTGTCCTTGACTGTATAACTGCAGACGGGGTGTAAAATACTAAGTAACGATAGTATATGGCCCCCGTACGTTACCCGGTGGATAGAAATCTCCCTTATATATATGGATAACCCCGGGCAGGTAATTGTTATGTTGTTAACAAGTTATATGGTATGAAATAAGAAAATTATGAAAAGTCTAAGATAAGGATATGATAAATGAAAGGATTCGCTAAGGATTTGAAATGGAGAAGCATTACATGCCGATAAGAGGTGATGTGAAATGGTACAATGGCGATAGAGTTCTAGGAAATACTATCATAGAGGTATTATAGTCTAGCTCACACAAGGGTTGGCAAACAACCAAGTTTTACTATGTGAAGAGTGATTATTAGTCAAATTAACAGTTATCGATATGTAACAGTCATAACTTAGGAAATGATACAAGCAATGGATCATGATATCAGGAAGATAAAACATGGCAGCTTTAATGTTATAAGTTTGCTAGTGGTTTGAACCTAAGTCCATAACATGTTCATACACTACCCCCATTAATGACTAAAGCGTGAATACTAAAACACTAATAATTGAGTATTATAATAAACATAAAAGCATGAATAACAAGGTAACCTAGAGGTACCATGGTGTGATTATAATATTAACAGACTATAACCAGACAAGCAATAATAATATGGTAATCATGGGCAATAGTGCAAATATCATGGAGGATGTAGTATACGGAACGGGAAGGTTAACGGCCGTGAAGTACTTGCCTTGAGCATGTTCGGCGCATTGGGTGCATGAAGGATTTGAGATGCGCAACTGCTCGGACATTCCCTCAAAAGCCGTGTGTGAACCTACATGCTGAAACAAAGGTGAATCAAATAAGGACTAATATAAAAATTGTGGAAAGACGGAAAGAGATTTGTTCAGCCAGAAAAGATCGCGTTTGCTAAGACTTCATCGTGTGAATCATTGTTCGGCCATGCGAAAAGCTCACTTGGCCGTGTGAACATTCTCCCACTACACAAACTAACAAAATACCGTGCAAAACATGATTCGATTGTGCCTCAACTGCTCGAACCATGTGGCCACTGAGTGTCAGCCGCACTGTTGCCGCTAGCCACCATCACCGTCGACACCGGGCCACCACCACTCAGCCACGCCACCGCCTAATCGCACTACGCCTCCGGCCCGTACCACTACACATGGGCCACAGCCACCACCATGCGCCCACATGCCACCGCGCTACGCTGTTGCCATGCCTACTCAATCCGCACCGTGCCTCGATGCCACGTCTGCCTGCACGGTCCGCGTTGTGCTGCGCCAGCTGCTATCACTGTGGGTCGATGGATGAGAGAGAAAGACACGAGGGAGAAGTAGACCTCCGGTTGTGGGAATGAAAGAATGCGCAAGGGGAAGGCAAGTGGAAAGAAGAAGGACTTTAATTAGCCTCTCATGCCTGATTAAAGGAAAGGTAATCAATCTTGGTTTAATACTAATTAGAACAATTAACGGGATTTTCATATGATGTGATTACTTTCCCATTTTCAAGGTGCTATAGCTCTCTCTGCAGATCCCTCCTTCCTTGCCGACAAGGAGGCCAAGGTCTTTGTCATCGGCCATCACGGCCTCGTCGGCTCTACCATCCTCCAACAACTGATCTCCCTCGAGTTCACCAAAATTGTCGTCCGCACCCACATCGAGCTCGACCTCACCAGCCAGTCTGACGTCGAGGCCTTTTTCGCCATTGAGCTCCCCCGATACATCGTCCTCGCTGCTGCCAAGGTCGGTGGCATCCACACCAACTCTACCTACCCCCACTGCCTTCATCTCCGCCAACCTCCAGATCCAGATCAACGTCATTGACGCCGCCCTCAAATGCCGCTCCGTTCGCAAGCTCCTCTTCCTTGACTCCTCTTGCATCTACCCCAAGTTCGCGCCTCAGCCAATCCTGGAGAACTCCCTCTTTTCTGGCCCGCTCAAGCCCACCAATGAGTGGTATGCCACTGCCAAGATCATTGGAATCAAGATCTGCCAGGCCTACCGCATCTAGCACAGACTCGACGCCATTTTCGTCATGCCCACCAACCTCTACGGCTCGTAGGACAACTTACACTCGAAGAACTCGCATGTCCTGCCCATGCTCAACCGCCGGTTCCACGAGGCCATGGCGTCCAATGCCCCTGAGGTCATCATCTAGGGCTCTGGCTCACCGTTGTGTGAATTCTTGCACGTGGATGACCTTGCAGATGTGGTGATCTTCCTGATGGATCAGCACTCAGGGCTGGAGCACGTAAACGTGGGAAGTGGGAGCGAGGTCACCATCAAGGAGCTTGTGGAGTTGGTGAATGAGGTGGTCGGGTTCCAAGGAAGCTAATGTGGGACTCGAGCAAGCCAAATAGCATGCCGAGGAAGCTCATGGATAGCTCCAAGATACAAGGGATAGGGTGGAAACCCAAGAACCCCCTCAAGGAGGGGTTGTCCAGATGTACAAGTGGTATGTTGAAAACATTGTCCCCGATATGAAGTAATGCTATGCTGATGGTGGTATATCATTCTCCATTGCTTCTAAAAGTTGGTATCATGTGTTGGAACCTAACACCAAGATCCTACATGCACATTTACCTATGGACGTACACTACACAGGGAAGACGAACAAACACAAAGACACGGAGAGAAATTTTGCCAATGCAAACTTGACTACATTGTTTTTGTCTTCTCTTCTATTCAACTCACCTCATTCATTCTCTCATGCATTACATCCTTATATAACCAAATACATGGAAGCATACCAACTAACAAGGAAATAAATTAGCACTTACATAACAAATTACTGGAATCACTCCATGATTCAAACTTACCGAAAACTAGAGATAGTTATCAAACTAAACTAGTAAGCATATCACTCTTATTTTTGCTTTCCACAATCTTGATTATTCCTAACAATCTCCTCCTAATCAAGATTGTTTCACAGCAATATTAGTTCATCGTCCGCATCCACCTCGATAAGGAGTGCCTGCTCCTCCTTCTTATTGTAGCATTCGGAAGCAAAATGCCCATAGTCGTTGCAGTTGTAGCACCTCATTTTAGCTTTGTCAAATTTGCGATTCCTGTGGCTTCGGCCACCATTGCCATCGAAACCATTGCCTTCGCGCTTCGACGATTGGGCATCCCACATGGCTCACATGAGGAGAAGCTTCATCGTTGTCACCGCTCGGAACGTGTAGACGCTCCTCATACGCCTTGAGGCAACCGATCGCATCTTGCACTGTCATTGTCTTCAAGTACCCAAATTGCTTAATTGTTGAAACAATCTGCAGGTACTAGTTCAGTACGACGTGAAGAAACTTCTTCACGATGTAGCTCTTAAATAAGACCTACATAGGTAGGCATCTCTATGGGATGGAGGAAGAGGGTGACATCGATGGGTATACTATCTGCTATACTAGTATAAGCTACAGTTACATATGCATTGCATGGTATTGCATTGCATGAAAGTAACAAAGAAAATGATATAGTTACAGAGAGTTATAAGTTTACAGTTACAGACTTGATTTACAGTTCACAGTTATAGAATTGATTTACAGTTTATAGATATGAAATTAATTTACAGTTTACAGTCATAGAGTTGATTTGCAGTTTATAGTTCATGAAATCGATTGAATTGTTAAAGTGACATTACTGTTTTATCGTGTGCTTATTAAGTCTCCGGACTCACCCTTACTCTGCTGTTGTTTTTAGGTGAATGATGCCGACATGCATAGAGTGGGAGTAATCCCTTTGGCACTGCACATATGAAATAACAGCTTAGCCTTATACTGTGCTTTTATGTTTAATCTAATGTTAAGTCATTTGTGGCTAGCTGTTTGATTTAATTTGCTTGCGAGCCGCCTTCCATGGTCATAGAGCTCAGAGTTCTGTTTATGTTTCAGTTATGTACAATATGAAGTTAGTTGATTTACTACTAATATAATATATTTATATGTTGATTGCTCCTACTTGAGATGGTAAGTATGTGATAGTAGCATCTTAGACCCTGTGAAGGGCAGGGTGTTACATCGCCGTCCTCCCCATCTAGCCTTGCACTGGTCCCGTGTGCTGTGTGCCACAGCGGGCCGCGCGGCAACCCTCGTCGACGCCGCCCGACGCGGATCTACCGATCAAGCAAGGCGGCGCGGTGCAGGAGAGGAAGGAGAGCATTGGGGGCAGTGGCTAGGGTCTGTGGTGTTGCGTGTTGAGAGAATTGGGAAAGAGGCGGCGGCATAGCACGGGCTTCAAACTTGGGGGCTCGATCGGGTCGAGAGAAACGGCCGCTTCGGGGTAATTTCCTTCTCTCTGCAAACATGAATCTTTCATAGCTGGCTACTTCAAGGTCTACTCAGAATCAGCTATAGAGAAATCCTCTAAGTCTTAACAGCACGAATGCTCGCAAAAAAAAAAAAAACACAGCAGGGAGCTGTCTTTAACAACACATTTGAAATAGGTCAAGAAACTATGGGTGCCTTCTTGTAACACTGTCCTCGCAGTTGTTTGCTCTCTTTAAAAGTATCTCATATGATCCCCATGCTAGTTGTCATTCTTCAACCTGCGAAAGAAGCAACACAACGAGCTATAAGTGTACTCATCATGCTCACAAGAAAACAGTAACTTAAATCAGGGGAGTACAGAGTACTCATATATGAGAGAACGGTCCAATGTTGTTATTGAATGAGAAAATGATGAGTTCGGTAAGTTCCATGGTAATGCCATAAGAAATACCCATGCTGCCATGCATTATTAGTTCAGGCAGTAAGCTATACAGTAGAAAAGGAATCACGCAATGCTTCAATCAGATTTACACAGTAGAAAAGGAATCCTAGAGTTTTAACTCGCAATTCCTCAAAACACAATCAGGTCTAATGCAATTGAAGATGGAAGCCAGTGTGCACCTTATATGCATCCACAAAGTACTTTCAGCAACACCGAAACAACAAGTGAACTAACAGCAAGTAATCACGGATAGGCGATGGTAGATCAGGTTGCGTTTAGCTACGTTAGGTACTTAGGTTTCATCAGCAGATGCCCTGTGTTACAGTGTGATGATGCACAATTTGGAGTGGCGAAATTTCCAACATGCATCACAAGCTTGAACCACCTAATTTGAAGTCTAGAATGTTACAAAATGATATAGTTCAGAGGACTAGGAAAAATCAAACGTTGGTGCAACTGCAATTACTTTTCTAATAGTGTTTCAAATAGTATTTCTATCAAACGAGTGGAAGGTAGAACCTATACAGATCATTGTAACTATGGGCACTTGAGTAAATAGTATTGAATAGTTTTGAGAAAATTCACACACAATTCAGAAGTAGCTTGTCTATTTTCATAGTTCATACTCAAATCAATCGGGATCTACCACCCCACCACATCCCAACCTCCACAACACCCAATTTCGCACACCCCCACCCACAAATCCACACAAACAGGCGCGCGCACCTCAGATCGACAAATCACAACGCGAAACAGCTGGATCTAAACCTAACGGAGGGGAAGAGCAAGAGAGAGACGGGAGATGCGAGTATACCTAGCTGGACCCAACAATGATGTTGTTGATGGGGATGAAGATGAGCTTGACGAAGAAGCCGACGAAGCCCATGACGACGAACCCGATCGCCGTCCGCACCGCCACCTTGGTGAACTCTGTACACCCAAATCACACGAAAACCCCATCAGATCTGGCCTAAACCAAACCAAACCCAATTCGAACGGAAGGACAGACGAGGCAGCCCCTCCTACCCTTGCGGTCGGGCTTGTGGCAGCGCTTGACGAGGCGGACGCTGTCCTTGGCGAACTCGCGGAGGGGATCCACGACGGAGTCGATCGCGTCCATGGCGACTTGGCGAGATCTCGAGGCGACGCGAGGGAGGTGGAAGCCGACGGGAGGATGCGATTTTGCTTGTGGCAAGTTTGTTTTGCGGATTATAACTGCCCGAATGAAGGGTCTGTTATTTTCGTCTTATAGCTATATTTATAATTTTTATGTTATTTATAAGAAAAAAATATAAAATAACAGAAATTTATATATAATTTTAAACAATATAAATAAATTTAATTACTTTAAAAAAACTAAAAAATAATTTTTAAAAGTTAAAAAGAAGAAACCCACTACCGTTTGTCCTGCCTTTCTCAATGCTTCTCAAGTCTACTAGTGATTAACTCACAGTAATTGTTATGTCGTGGAGTCTATGAGTGATTAACTTACAGTAATTTGTAGAAGTACATGGTAATAATGTGATAAGTGTGACTTGTAAACAACACTAAAGGCAATGTCTCCTTTGTTTCGACTTATAGTTTATGATTTCTCTAAAATAACCAAAGGATATGGTTTCTTCGTCGTCGTTTCGAAGCGATTTATTGAGATAATATTTTTAAAACAACTTATCAGCATTTAATTCATTCATACAAACGTTTACACTAGAACTAAAAACTATAAACCGTAGCCATAAACCACAGCGGAACAACCCACCCAACACATGACGCTCTCTGGAATCCGCCACTGACATTCTTTAGGCTCTGTTTGTATGGGTCGGGATCTACGTGGATACCGAGAATGTAGACTAAAATTCCAATCATTCATATATATATATATCTATATATATATATATATATATATATATATATATATATATATATATATATATATATATATATATATATATATATATATATATATATATATGAATGATTGGAATTTTGGCCCATTCAAACAAGACCTTAAGAGTATACTATGTCATTATTTCCTTTTTATCTGATAAAACGATCGATAACTTTGCAGTCTGATAGAAATTTACTTTTTTTTTAAGGATGATAGGAATGTACTTGTGTAGAAACGCATACAAAATGAAGGATCCCCTGAATCGAGTAGTAGTGAAGCATAATCGTTGAGCTCAAATTCCTGAAGACAGTAGCCAACCGCTAGAGATGGTTTAACTTCCGTTACAACACATACAGAACATATGTACCGATCGCCAAGGAACATCCATTTTTCGCCAAATAAAACAGCAAACAATCGCCTTCTAGTCATAAACTAGTATAGTGTCCGTGCTAACGCCACGACGGTATTTTAGGGATGCACACGAAATCAGCCAAACGAATTTTTGAATGGCCATACATGTTTTGTTCCCTGCTTTCAAAGCCAATTTTTGAATGGCCATATATGTTTTGTTTGGATAACTGGGTTCCTCCCCGCCGCACCGCGCCGCCGCGCCGCTTCCACTGCGTGCGCGCCCAGCACCATGTGGACGCGGGTCCATCGCGTCTCGTCCGCCCCGCCGCACCGCGTCCACCGCGTGCGCGCCCCGCACCGCGCGGAGGCGGGTCCGCCGCGTCCGTCTCGTCCGCCCCGCCGCGCCGCGTCCACTGTGTGCACGCCCCGCACCATGTGGACGCGGGTCCGCCGCGTCTCGTCCGCTCCGCCGCCCTGCGTCCTCCCCGCCGCACCGCGTCCACCGCGTGCGCGCCCCGCACGCGCGGACGCGGGTCCGCCGCGTCCGTCTCGTCCGGCACGCCGCGCCGCGTCCACCGCGTGCGCGCCCCGCACAGCGCGGAGGTGGGTCCGCCGCGTCCGTCTCGTCCGCCGTGCCCCGCGTCCACTGCGTGCGCGCCCCGCACCATGTGGACGCAGGTCCGCCGCGTTTCGTCCGCCCCGCCGCGTCCTCCCCGCCGCACCGCGCCGCCGCACCGCGTCCACCCCGTGCGCGCCCCGCACCGCGCGGACGCGGGTCCGCCGCGTCCGTCTCGTCCGGCCCGCCGCACCGCGCCGCCGTGCCGCGTCCATTTATACTATGTGTAAAAGCATTTATATATCAAATAATTTAATGATACAATTTGACACAACTACGCAATACCATGTGACAATTTTGTTATCACATCCAAGATTCAACCCCATTAATTAGTGTACAAATATTTGGTAGAACCGTAGAATCATGTAACAACACTCAACAATCTTTCTTCCAAATCCAAGATACCACCGCTCATTTCTACGTAAAATGCTGGCCTGGATGGAGGTTGGGATGGGATCGTGCTGCTGTCGAACATCACATTGATCATAGACATAGTTGGCCTATCCACAGGATCTTCCTGAACGCACATTAGTCCAATATGAATGCACCTCAAAATCTCGTCTCACAAGGAATCTCTCCTCAAAGAGGGGTCAATCATTTCTGTGATAGTTTTCATTGTCCAATGTTCCCATATCTGCGTTGACAATGGTTGTTAAATCCCTGTTCTACTAAGAGTTATTGCCTATATATATATATATATATATATATATATATATATATATATATATATATATATATATATATATATATAGTGAACTGCATATAAGTACTCACAAGACTCAGAAGATCAACACATTGGTCAGAGTTGTAGGAGTCACTATTTTTTCTTCCCGTGATGATCTCCAAGAGCAATACACCAAAGCTATATATGTCTGACTTTATAGAGTAGTGCCCACGTAGAGCATATTCTGGTGCCATGTATCCACTGAAATAAGGCAATAACACATTATACTATGTGATGTTATCAGTAATACAAGGTTAGTGTATATTTGAGATACTTACTATGTTCCAACAACACGGTTTGTTATGTCATGTGACTGATCCCCTCCAAAAAGCCTTGCCAAGCCAAAGTCTGAAATTTTGGGGTTCATATCTGCGTCCAATAGAACGTTACTTGCTTTTAGATCCCAGTGAACTATCTTTAACGGAGAATCTTCATGCAGATATTGCAATCCTCGAGCAATTCCTTTTATTATCATGAACCTCTTTTCCAAATCTAGCTCTTTGCACTTCTCAGAGTCTGCCACCCCAATCACAAACATCAAAATGGTGAGCTCTCGGTAGACATCGTAATGTTCTTTGGCAAGATATATGATCAAGTAATATATTTGTAGTTATATATTGCCCATAAAGATAATTATACCAAAAATAAAGGTGTCTAGACTTCTGTTAGGCATGTATTCGTAGATAAGCAACTTCTCTTCTTCTTCCAAACAAACACCAACAAGCCTCACAAGGTTTTTGTGCTGAAGTTTGGCAATTAAGGCTAGCTCGTTTTTCAGTTCCCCTATTCCTTGTCCAGAACTCTGAGAGAGCCTTTTCACAGCTATTTCTTGACCACCGGGAAGGGAACCCTGCACATGATAATTGCGTTGAGTAAATTGGACGAAACGGTGTAAGGGGATATATATGTATGTTACCACAATATATATATATATATATATATATATATATATATATATATATATATATATATATATATATATATATATATATATATATGTCCCTACCTTGTAAACTGCACCAAACCCTCCTTCACCAAGCTTATTATTTTCAGCGAAGTTACATGTGGCAATCCTTATCGTTGGTAGATCAATAAGAAGTGGTTCAATACTTTCAATGTCCTCGGTATGGAATGCATCTGTGTCATCGAGGAGCAAAACACATGAAATGTTTAAGAAAACGATGGAAGGAATGAATAATTAAAAAAGATCTAGGATCATCATTGTTCATTGAACATTAGGTAAATACTGACAGGTCGATATACAAATCTAAAAAGACAAAAATATCACTGTGTTAAAAAGTAATGGAACCAAAACAACAGTGTGTTTCCCAAAATATACAAATTGTCTTAATTCTTCACATTTCACCAAACAATCTCATGATTAACCAAAGACACTAAGTCAATAGCAATCTACAAATATATAAACACTTGATAAAACCTAATATCTACATTATCTACGGAAACATATCAAGAGAAAAGAAAAAATGAAAAAAAGGACAAGTATTGTTGGATAAGCTCCCTTAGATCCGACACCAGGCTTCCAGTCCACATATTCTCAGTATTGGAAAACACTGACAGAACAAGAATATTCAATAATACCAGAAGATAAGGCTGCCAGGAAAAAATGGAAATCAATACTCGAACCTTGCGCCGTTTGCATAACTTCTTGTTCAGTTATCTTGCTTTACACTATCTACATGGTATGACAACCATTGATATATAAAATTAGATTAGCAGAAAATACATATGCTTGCAATGTGACAGTCTGCATAGTACAATGTGGCAAGTCAACCTAACTTGCACTCCCTTGTAAAAAACTAAATCACACTAATTCAATTTTTCTGAATCAAATAGGAATCAAGTTACAAATTTTTTATTATTGCACGTATCACCCCAAACATTAGAATGTAGGACAAGTGGACAACAAAATGTAAAAGACAAATTGTTGGCTCTTATACCAGGTAAAGATACCTTAGCCCCTTTATCATCATCATTAAGCTACCAGAACTCCTAGTGTATCACCTAAAATAGTAGAATATACAATTAAACAGAGTAGAGATAACATGTTCTGCCCTCACCTATAATACCAGGTTTACATGGAGGCTAACATTTCAGCCTTTTGCTCAAATCAGATATAGTAAAATACAGAATTAGAGCTCAAATCAGATATAGTAAAATACAGAATCAGATATAGTAAAACAGTAGAATTTCACCTATAATACCAGGTTTACATGGAGGCAAATACAGAATTCGGGGCGGCGTTAGGGTTCGCATTCTTCCGTGAGGCAGCGGGGCGCCGGCTGCCGGCGCGCTTGGATCAGGCAACCATATAGTATGAGTGCATCAAAAAAAACATTGGTGGATCAGGCAAACCACACAAAAAAACTATTTTGTCACATCAATAACCCACAAAGAATACATTGGTGGATCAGGCAACCACAGGAAAAAAAAACATAGGCCTTTTGCTGTATGAGTGCATCATATAGTATAATTAGAGTTAAAAAGGGCCGCAGAAAAAATTCATATATACTTGATGATCATTTGCTTGATTAGCATGCCCATCCTGTGCAAAATATGCCAAAATTAGGTTGCCCAAGAAGGCCCCAATATCGAAACCCATTGGCCCATAGAAAGCAAACTCTGGATCAATCACTTGGGTAGAATCTGTGGTCACCATGATAGAACCAGTGTGGAGATCTCCATGAATTAGAGCTTGTGCTCTCTCAATAAACCTGGAATTGCAAATCACATAAGAAATACAACATATGTAACATTGATTTGTATTTAGAGAGCTAATTACATTGATTTCAATTCAGCATAAATGAGCTAAACCACTAAAACTCGCATAATTTATTCCAATGAACTGCAATTCACATAACTCGCATCAAATCGGCCTACTTATAACAATAATCAAAACAAAATGAGTATACACCACAATAGATAACTCGTTCTTTTGGCACTCAACTCACCAAATCTTAAGCTTCTTGGCGTCTGCTCCATTCTGTGGCTTGGGGACGACCTTCCTCTTCCCAAGCGACGCGCGCACGGACTCCACGACCGCATTGATGCAGCTCTCAGCATCCTTACAATATTTTTCTCACAGAAGACACAAAATGAACACTTGAGGAAAACTAATAACATGGAATAACAGATATTGGGTTTGTGCTCTAGTCCCCATCCCCCATCTCATACTATGCCTAACACAACAAAACTACTCCAACCTGTTAAATTAAGAGAACAATTGTCAATCGTGAAGCATTAGTATGCGAAATATTCATCTCAATACGCCCCGTTAATCTACCCAAACCGATGGGCAACAAAAACTGGCAAACCTACCACACCGGACCTCAAATTTCCCAACCACCATACCCTAGAAGAGGATTTTATCATCGTCATGAACGGTAGCGTACACGGGGATGGCACTAACCTTGCATCTCCTTGGCGACCTTGGCCTGCATCTCACGGAGGGCGGCGGCCTCCTCCTCCATCTCCTTGAGCTGACGCTTCATCTCGTCGAGCTCCTGCAGCTGCATACGCCAACAGGGTCAGCACCGGAGTTAGGGTTAGGGTTGGGATTTGGGAAGAGGAGAGAAAGCAGCGGCAGATGCGGCCTTCGGGGGAGGCGGCGGAGGCGGCGGCCTTCGGGGGAGTCGGCGGAGGCGGCGGCCTTCGGGGGAGGAGGGGGAGGCGGCGGCCGATTCGGGGGAGACGGGGGAGGCGGGGGAGGCGGCGGCCTTCGGGGGAGTCGGCGGAGGCGGCGGCCGATTCGGGGGAGGCGGGGGAGCCCAGGAGACGATCGAACGATTCGGGGGAGGCGGGGGAGGCGGCTGTCTTCGGGGGAGGCGGGGGAGCCCAGGAGCAGGAGACGATCGACCAAGACGCGAGCGTAGGGACGCGGGAGGGGTACTGCAGATCCATTGATGGATGACCGTCAGATATGGTTGAGTAAGGAGAGAGAATAGAGGAGAGTTAATCTGGTGCGGACGTTTTTAGGATGGTGTAATTCTGGGTGCTTATTGTGATGTGAACGTAGTTAAGGTTATGACTGTGGAGCAGGTAATTGTTGGGTGGATGTAGAATAATTTTAACTGGTGGATTATTAGTTTAGATTAAGGTGCTTCGTAATTTCAATGAAAGGCAAAAGATCATCGCAATGTGAAGATCAAGAAAGTGTAAAGATGCACCGACAAAATATAAAGACACTAAATGAATAAGACCATCATAATTTCCTCTTATCACACTACAATTGATTCAACTTTCGGAGGCGACACTGCCGTTCCCCTACCTTCAAAAAGAGTGCCCGCGGAGAGCGGGCGCTTGCGGCGTAGGTCGAGGGCGCTACGCACATAGAGGCAGGGAGACGACACTGCCGTTCCCCTACCTTCAAAAAGAGTGCCCGCGGAGAGCGGGCGCTTGCGGCGTAGGTCGAGGGCGCTACGCACATAGAGGCAGGGAGGCGACACTGCTGTTCCCCTACCTTCAAAAAGAGTGCCCGCGGAGAGTGGGCGCTTGCGGCGTAGGTCGAGGGCGCTACGCACACAGAGGCAGGGAGGCGACACTGCGTGCCGTCCCGCCGAGGCGATGCCTACAAGGCGGACGGCGGAGACGGCGGAGTCGAGCGCCGAGAATGTGCCGTCCCGCCGAGGTGATGCCTACAAGGCGGACGGCGAAGTCGAGCGCCGGAGCCGTGCCGTCCTGCCGAGGCGATGCCTATAAGGCGGACGACGGAGATGGCGGAGTCGAGCGCCGAGGACGTGCCGCCCCACCGAGGCGATGCCTACAAGGCGGACGGCGAAGTCGACCGCCGGAGCCGTGCCGTCCCGCTGAGGTGATGCCTACAAGGCGGATGCCGATGTCCTGCGCCGGAGCCGTGCAGCGGGCGCTTGCGGCGTAGGCCGAGGGCACTACGCACACAGAGGCAGGGAGGCGGCACTGCCGTTCCCCTACCTTCAAAAGTGTGCTCGCGGAGAGCGTGCTCTTGCGGCGTAGGCCGAGGGCGCTACGCACACAGAGGCAGGGAGGCGACACTGCCGTTCCCCTACCTTCAAAAAGAGTGCCCGCGGAGAGCGGGCGCTTGCGGCATAGGTCAAGGGTGCTACGCACACAGAGGCACGGAGGCGACACTGTCGTTCCCCTACCTTCAAAAAGAGTGCCCGCGAAGAGCGGGCGCTTGCGGCGTAGGCCGAGGGCGCTACGCACGCGGAGACAGGGAGGCGATACCGCCGTTCCCCCACCTTTAAAAAGGCGATGCACTCCCTGGTGCAATACGCGCGAAGGCACGATATCCTGGTGGTGCGTCGCTAAAGCGATGCACTCCCTGGTGTCCCGGCCATCGTGCAGTTTTTATACTCCGTAGAGTTCGTGGGATCAACATCCACGTCCTATTTATACTCCGAAGAGTACGCATAAGGACAATGTCCATGCATGTGCGGCATCTGCGTTTTGTTTACACTCCGTAGAGTGTGCAGGGACAACATCTGTGTCTTATTTATACTTCGTAGAGTATGTGGGGTCAACATCCACGTCTTATTTATACTCCGGAGAGTACACATAGGGACAATGTCCATGCGTGCGCGGCGTTTGCGTCTTGTTTATACTCCGTAGAGTGCGCAGGGACAACATCCGCGTCTTATTTATACTCCGTAGAGTGCGTGGGATCAACATCCACGTGTTATTTATACACCGGAGAGTACGCATAGGGACAATGTCCATGCGTGCGCGGCATCCGCGTCTTGTTTATACTCCGTAGAGTGCGCAGGGACAACATCCGCGTCTTATTTATACTCCGTAGAGTGCGTGCGGAGGCGGGCCTCGCGCTACGTCTTATTTAGAGTCCGTAGACTGCGCGCGGAGGCTTGCCTCCGCGCGTTGCGGGCGGTGAAGGTGCGTGCAGAGGTGGACCTTGACGCTACGTCTTATTTATACTCCGTAGAGTGCGTGCGGGGGTGTCCCCCCGTTGCGGCTTATTTATACTCCGTAGAGTGCGTGAGAAGGCGGGCCTCACGCTACGTCTTATTTAGAGTTCGTAGACTGCGTGCGGAGGCGGAACTCGACACTACGTCTTATTTATACTCCGTGGAGTGCGTGCGGAGGCGGGCCTCGCGCTACGTCTTATTTATAGTCCATAGACTGCGCGCGGAGGCAAGCCTCCGCGCGTTGCGGGTGGTGAAGGTGCGTGCGGAGGCGGACCTCAACGCTACGTCTTATTTATACTCCGTAGAGTGCGTGGGAATATCATCCACGTCTTATTTATACTCCGGAGAGTACGCGTAGGGATAATATCCACGCGTGCGCAGAATATCCGCGTCTTATTTATACTCAGTAGAGTGCGCAGGGACAACATCTGTGTCTTATTTATACTCCATAGAGTACGCCGAGGCACGAGGCCATCGTTCGGTTTTAAGCTAGAAGCCGATCAAACACTGCTGCACGAAAGAGGATGCAACAGCAATAAAAGAGTCCGAGGCTAGGCCAATAAACACGCGACGATGGCAATGAAAGCAGGGGACAAGCCAGTCAAGTAAAAATTGCAAAAGCGAATCTTGACAGGACGTGTGCCATCATGAAATGGTTTCAGGGCATAGTACCTCTCCTGCCCACCTAGACGGACTTGGTCAGCGTGGAAGCGGAGGCGACCACCTGGGCGGACTTCGTCGACGCGGACTTCGTTTGCACAGGGTCCGTGACTAAGGTCTTCAATGAAGCGGAGCTCGCGGCTGAAGTGATCTTCGCTGATCCGATGCATGCCTGTGTTGAGAAGTTCACGTAGAGTGCATGCATGTGTTGAGAATCTGTGGAGACTTCAGAGAGCTCGATGGAGACTTCGGAGCTGCCCGCGCGACGTTGGCGAAGACCCCGGGGGACTCGACGGAGACTTCGGAGAGCTCGACGAAGCCGACAACGTCCTCGAGTATGCATGGATGGATATGCGAGGCTTCTTGATTGGCCGCCGACGTAGAAGTCCATTTCGAAGACGATGGTGCTAGGCGTGGGGTTCCCGAACTTATCAGGCTGCACCCCTCGCCCGCCGGAGCCTCCCCGTGTCACCCACCACGGCTCGCTCCGTCGCGCCGCCACCGCCGAAGCTAGCGCGGCCGTCCATCACCAGCGCGCTGCCGCTGTATTCCTCGCCCGTGAAGTCCTCGCCCGTGAGAAGCGTGCACCACGCCGTCGGCCTCTGCGCGCCGGCCTCCATGCCACCGACCTCTCCACTCAGCACGAACAGCTCTGGTAATCCAAACTTCGCGAGCTTGGCTTCTTCGAGAACATCCGGACGCGCTCGGAGGCTGCGGTGTTGAGGCCGGCATGGACCCCGGTGCTCGGACACGCCCGCCGACGCGAGGTCGATGGAGCCGCGCGGAGACAAGGTCGACGCCGTCGACGCGAGGTCCATGCAGAGCTCCGCGGAGACGAGGTCGACGGGGCCGTGCGGAGACGAGGTCGACGCTGCCAACGCGAGGTCCGTGCAGAGCTATGCGGAGGCTAGGTCGACGGAGCCGCGCGGAGACGAGGTCGACGCCACCGACACGAGGTCTGTGCAGAGCTTCGCGGAGGCCATGCGGATGCATCTTTCTAGTGCGGCGGCGTAGAAGCTAGATCCGCTTGATCTGGATCTTCGTCTGCCGCTGCGAAGGCCGTGGCGCTGCTGCGGAGAACCCACGCAGGGACTTCGTCACGGGGTTGGCTGGCGGCTTGTTGCTTATCTGCAGGCAACGCCGCTCAAGGACGATGAGGTCGAGGTCGCCGGCACGGCGGCGCGCTGGCGGAGTATGCGGAAGTTGGCCTCAACCTGCCATGTTCATCTCCGTGTTGGTCACATCCCTGAAATCAAGTATGGTTGCATGCGCGGAGGGGTTTTTGGTGCTTCGAGCCGGAGTCCCGCGCGTAGTCGACGGTGGCCTGGTGATGATCTCGCCGAAGACGTGCGGCGCGGGTGGTCCGGCCGAGGCCGTAGTCGCGCGGAGCCACCGTATAACACGCGGAGCCACCGTCTACGTGAACCCATCCGTCGCGCGGAGCCACCGTCTACGTGAACCCATCCGTCGCGCGGAGCCACCGTATACGTGAATCCCACATGCAAGCATACGTGAATCCCTCATGCATGTACACGTGAATCCATCATGCAAGCATACGTGAAGGTTGCTTCATGCATGGATGGATACGAGAACATGCATGGATGGAAGTGTCAACGTATATGCATGCATGGACGTCTACATGCATGGAACAGCAGCTTCCGCGGATGGGCAGAGTGCAGGGCCGGTGGCTGCCAGGCGACGCTGCCCGACGGCAGTGGCTGGGCAGAGTCCCGTATCGAGGTCCTCGTACCGCTCCGCCTGCTCACTTCGCCGAGTATACGCAGGCCTCGCCGTAAGGACGTGCGGAGTCCCAGGAGACATGAACGGCTTATCCCCTTTGCTGCTTCGAGACGAAGAATTATTACTTGATTTATTGTTTCCATTCACAAAGTATGATGATGTGACATTACTAAATGGCAAACCATCATTAGTAAATGGAAAACCATCATCAGTCATCACCTCTGACTGATTTATCTCTAGAATAAGGCCTTTCAAGGAAGCCACGAGTTAAGTATGACTTGTCTCCTTTGCATTCTTTCGTTAGCGAATTCCAGAAAGATTTTTTGTAGTCATCCACCAATGGTTTACCATTGCTTGTGTCATTCCGATTTGTGTTACTGCCTGATGGTTCTCTGTACGGCATTGGACTAAAACCATGAGAATCAAAAGGCATGTCTCGCTTGTCTGCATGCAAGGAGTCATTGCTAGATTGTGTATGACCATTGACAAGCGAGTAACTGCCATTACTGGATGTCGCAGATATATCTCCATTGCACTGTGCACTTCCAGAGGATGTGCAGCCACCACAAGAGTTTGCAACAACTCCTTGCTCTGACCTGCTGAGATGTCCATTGCAATGACCATCTAACTTTTGGGAGGAAGCAGCTGTGTTGTCACCAATTTGATCCTCAACCGCCGAGGAAAACTTCTTTCTTGAGGGCTTGTTAAGGAAACCAAAAGAAAATAGTGGTTTTGGTTTTCCTGCCATCCCATTCTTCAAGGTTGGGAGTGATGTTTCATTGCTTATCACTCCAATTGAATCACCTAAGACAGGTTGCTGCTGCTCATTCCATCTTTCAACTTATGTGCAAGCTTCAGTATCGACTTCCATGTAGTCAGCTGAATCAACACATGAGGCAGGTTCTTCGCATTGCTCTGCAGAGGAATCAATTGAAGATGCTTCACATGTGGAATTGTCAAATTGCACAGATCTCATGGTAGTAGAGACTTCTAGTGGAGAACAGGAAACTCTAGTAGCTTCTTCAAGGACATGTGATACTGATGAAACTGGCAGATGTAGATTTTTGTTGGTAGTGAATTTCTCTCTCTCAATGCTTATATGCAAATCCAAGTCAGACTCTCAGTCCATGGTATCCATTTTATGCAAAGATTTGTTGCTGGATTCAGAATCATCTCGTAAGTCTTCTGAAGGCTTTGAAAATGATTCACAGTTTGATGACACATCCTCTGGTATCAAATGATTTTGTCCAACTTTGCATTGTTGCTGCTGTTCCACGGGTTCTTTGACTGCAATAAGTGGCCTAGGACGAGCTGTTCTCCTGCAGAGTCATAAAGGGAAAAGGAAAGCTTGTTAGACCACAAGTCCAGGAGGAGGACATATTGCTACTAGTCCTGCTCAAGTAATACTAGTTAAATTAAGGAGAAACAAGTGGATTAATTGGAGAAAACAAATTTAGCAAGAGAAAAAATACTGCAACATGGTACAGTAAGAAAATTTAGGTGATTAGGAAAATTCTGCCAGAGAACTGTTAGGCTGAAATGGTGAAACCAAAAGAGACGACAACTGAACAATAAGGAAGCAAGTATGTGCTTGTCTCTTTCTTTGGCCAAACAGACAATATGAATTCCACCATCTGCAACTATTATACCTGGTTGATAATGAAGAAACTAATAACATAATTCTGCGAGTACAAGAAATGCAAACAGTAGCAAGAAAGTAGATATGATCTACTCAAGCTGACATCTAGCAATAGACAAATAGTGTTGGATTTCTGGTAAGCTATTAATGTGCGTTTTCCCCTTCCAATGGGAATTGGTGCCCATAGGAAACAGTGAAATATATGAGGACATGCATCAACACAATCATTGTAATAACAGTTACTTGCAATATAGAAGCATATAAGCGCCTTGAACATGCACTTCCTCCTCGTCAACAATCATAACCTACAAATCGAAGTAAGCGGATCAATTGCCATTTATGACACGAGTATGTCTGATCATAGCATAAAGGTGAACAAGTACCTTGCAGTCATCAATTCTATACCAACGCCCTCGACAATATTTGATGTAGCATATATAATGCCCAAAAAATGAGGCATTCAGCATATCCAGATGAACAACGACAACATAGAGATCATACAGGTCACTTCCATCAGTGGTACTCACGTATGGCGTCAGATCTAACTTTGTAGGGAATGTAACTCTCTTGTTCAGTTTTCCAAATCTACCACTCTGTGATAACATGAAATTTTGTTATGCAAAGCTGTCATAACTCATAATACAACATTGATATAGTTTTAACAAGCTGGTGTCCTAACCTGGAATCTTTTGAGAGTAATAGTGAGTATATTTGGGGCTTGATGAACTATAAGATGCTTCCGTGCTTTGACATAGTCACTGCATCTGCATAAAAGCAATCAATATGTCAAGAGAAAAAGGTGACATTAGATTGAGATTTTGACTATGTTCAATACTTCGATCTGAAGTCTACAAATTCTAAATAAAAGAACCTTAGTAAAAAAGAGAAGGGATTGAACAAGAAATTATGCATCATGGGTTACAAGATACTAGAAGACATCTCATACAAGAACCTCAACTAGCAGTTGCTACATGCATCTGGCCAAAATATATGTGGCAAGAAGGTTAAATTGTGCTTGCCAAAGTATGGCAGATGGATGGATGATTCTAGATAGTTTTCATAATCAAAATACTCCATCTTTAAACCAATCAGTACATTTAAATTTAGAAACTATATGTTAAGAATGTAGTCACCAAACATGAATATCAGGCCAAGTACAAGTATTCCTGCCTATACAACATTGTTGAAGTAATTTATGTTCATGAATTTTACAAGAGACTTAAACAGACCAAAGGAGTCATTCTGTACTGATCCTTAATAAGAACAAGCTGATTTCAGCATATGCTCAAACTAAAATAATTCACAAATGGAAATAATCACAAATTATGACCTTGTAAGATTTGTATGTGTATAGATATATGAAGTGTGCAAATGCATAAAATCACACTTACCCATCACATTTGTACTTATTATCCCCATCAAGCCACTCTACAGCAGTGAACTGATCTAAGAATTCTTCCAAGGATCCAGCATCACCTTGAATTTCAACTGTCAAGTCCATCATATTATCATAGCTGTTTGAGACCATTCCATATGTGGTACATTGAACCTGAACATGCCCTTTTAAGTCAGGTACTCTACATACATTTGATGAATTGTAACATATGCATACTGAAAGACAGGTGTCCTTAGAAAACAGAGCAATCAAAAAGCTACACTCATAGTTCAAATTGAAATCCTAATTCTGAAGAGGAAACAGGAGAAACTTGATATTGCAGACAACCACCAAATATGTGCTGAATAAGAGTTGTCTCTTGGGTGATAAGAACTACGGCCTTCTCACCTCCAAATTCATCAAGGCAAGCTGATTGCATCTTATCTATGGCAAACCTATAATACAACACACATCATACAGCATCGAAGGCAATCCAAAAGAGGGCAAACCCTCATATAATCAAGCAAAGAAAGTAATGTAATTCACCTCATGAATTCATGAGCATCCTCCTATCTACCGAAGCTAAGGTTGCCACCAATATTTGGTAAATGAGAAAGAATGTTCATGGGAGCAAATGGGTGTAAACTTTCACTTGCTCTTTGAATATGACATTGCAGCTCACACAAGAAACACCAATCTTCATGTCTCCTAGGACATGAAATGTAGAGGAGTTGAAAATTGTTAAGCACAAATTTGGTAGAGAAGAATTCTTAAATCAAATTAAGTAGTTTAACCATTTGCGTCAAACCAACTCTGTGGCTGAGTATGCTGATCGGTTCTCAGAGTTGATGCAAAACCTGATTGCACATCATCCTTCTTGGAACGCAGTTTTCTTTGTGACTCAATTTGTGGATGGCCTTCGAAATGACATTTGGTCTGCAGTTGTGTTACATCACTACCAAGACATGGATACTACTATAGCTCTAGCATGTTTGCAGGTGGAAGTGGTGGACACTGCACGACACAACAACCACAAGTCGGAGTTCACGCCGAGCTCACGCAAGGGTTGCGAGGAGCGTGGCCCTGCCACCGCCACCACCTAAACTAGCACCGGAACCAAGTGGTCGAGCGGATGATCGACGGGGAACCGAGTCTACGCGTGCAGCAACACCTAAAGACAAGATGGTCACATTGTGTGTGTATCATCGTGCGTGCGGTTTGTGCCACTAATGTGGGGAGAGGTGGGCATGCGATCATAAATGCATGCCAACTATTCGACTTTACATGGTGGAAGAATTGTGGGGCCTTTTCCAAGACAAGGAGAAACCATAGGTCTTCTCTAACAAAGCATGCTCTCATGCTAGCGATGAGTTGATGTCCATTACAAACGAAGCCGTCTATGGCATGCAAATAGTGAGAATAGTGTGACTGCCTAGCAAAACACAAGGTCAGGACGTGATTATGTTAGTGGATTCAGGGAGCTCTCATTGCTTTGTTAGCGAGCGTTTTGCACAAGTGTTGGAAGACAATGCTCGTTGCAGTCGGTACAAGTGAAAATTACTGATGGGGAATGTTGACCCATTCTAGTGAATTCCTGGATTACAAATGGAGTGTTCAAGGATGGAATTTCTATAACACATTTAAAGTGTTGCCGCTTGGTGGATATGATATCATACTCGGTATGGACTGGCTTGAGAGGCATAGTCCTATGAATGTGCATTGGCTCAAGAAGCACTTGTTGTTCTAGTATATGTGTAGAATAGTGTTCCTTCAAGGCATTAAATTTGTCATACCATAGTGTGTGTTCTTGCTTCTATGACAACCGTTACAACCTGGAATCAAATCAAAACCTTTGGAGAGATTGGAAATCATGTGTGCAGCTGCATGGTCAGATCTCAATGATGTTGTCCTGAGTGCAGTTCAGTAGCTAGTAGTGGAGTTTGCTCATTTGTTTGAGGAGTCAAATACCTTACCACCAGTCCAAGCATTTGACCATAACATTCCCCTCCTACCCGGAGTAAAATTGGTGAACTTACATCCATATCGCTATAGCCTAGCACAAAAGGACGAGATCAAGAGACAAGCGGCAGAGATGTTGGCTCAAGAAATCATTCAACCCATTTCTAGCCCATTGGCTTTGCTAGTTTTGTTGGTTCAGAAAAAGGATGGAACTTGACATTTTTGCGTTGATTATCGCCACCTCAATGCATTAACGCTCAATAACCGCTATCCCTTGCCCATCATAGATGAGTTACTTGATGAGTTGTCTAGAGCACATTGGTTCACAAGTCTGGACCTTCATGTAGGTTACCATCAGATTTGAATGAAGCCAGAAGATGAGCACAAAAATAGCCTTCAAAACACATCACGGGCATTTTGAATTTAAGATGATGTCCTATGGATTGATGAGTTTCCTCACGACATTTCAAGGACTCATGAATACGATCTTAGCACCATTTTTAAGGAAGTGGGTCTTGGTCTTTATTGACGATGTCTTGATGTATAGTAATACTCTAGAAGTGCATGTCACCAAGCTGCGGCAAGTATTTCAGATCTTGTCCCAACATCAACTCAAGGTTAAGAAGTCAAAGTGTGCGTTTGCACAACAGTAATTGACATACTTGGGGCATGTAATCAGTGGGTAAAGTGTATCGACCGATGAGAAGAACATCACAGCGGTCAAAAATTGGGCTACCCCAACTAATGTCAAGGAGGTACGTGGATTCTTGGGCTTGGCGGGCTACTATCAGAAATGTGTGCCCAACTTCAGCTTATTGAGTAGGTCTCTGACTAATCTGCTAAAGAAAAATATGGTTTTTGTGTGGACACTAGATAAGGAAGTGGCATTTCAGATGTTGAAACAAGCCCTTGTCACTGCGCTAATTTTGGCATTGCAGATTTCTAGAAGGTATTTGAGGTGGAGACTGATGCCCTCTGATAAGGGGATTGGAGCTGTACTAATGCAAGAAGGCCATACAATTGCATACATCAGCAAATCATTAGGTCCTATAACTCAAAGTCTCTCAACATATGAGAATGAGAGCTTGGCTATCCTCATGGCAGTTGATCATTGGTGGCCATACCTACAACATGATGGGTTTGTGATAAGAACTAATCAATGCAGTCTGATTCACTTGGGAGATTAGAAGTTGTCTACCCCCTAGCAGCACAATGATATGGCCAAGCTCCTAGGCCTGCAGTATCGACTGGTGTACAAGAAGGGCATTGACAACAGAGCTATAGATGCCATGTCTATGAAACCTAGGAATTCAATAAGTGAATTGTCAGCAGTCTCTACGGTAGTACCTACGTGACTGGATAAAGTGGCACAAGGATATAAAGCTGATCCGAAAACTAGTAAACTACTAGAAGAACTCACAAGGATAATTAGATATCAGGGGCACATGTGGGTGAGTCCCAATGCACAGGTGCAACGCAAGATATTGGAGGCAATGCATGGTAGTCCAATCGAAGGGCACTCTGGATTCCATGTGACATACTATCGCATTTGGAAATTATTTGCTTGGCCTAATTTGAAGAAGGATGTACATGCATTTGTAGCAGCATGTGCAATGTGCAAACAAGCTAAGGCAAAACATGTCAAGTACTCGGGGCTTCTTCAACCCTTACCGGTGCCAGAGCACGCATGGCAAATGGTTTCAATGAATTTCATTGAAGGCTTACCACGATCAGTGGGCTACAACTGAATTATGGTGGTGGTGGATAAATTTTCCTGGTATGCACATTTTGTGGCCCTTGCACATCCTTTTGCTGCATTTCAAGTGGCTCGATTGTATCTGAATACTATCTTTAAATTGCATGAACTGCCACAATCAATTGTATCAGATCGCGATCACCGAGTCTATTGTGGAGAGAGCTCTTTCGAATGGTGGCACCCAATTCAAAATGAGCTCTGCTTATCAACCACAAACCGATGGGCAGACCGAAAGGGTCAACCAATGCCTTGAAGCCTATTTGCGTTGCTTCGTACAAGCATGTCCGAGCAAGTGGAAGGAATGGTTATCATTGGCTGAGTTCTGGTACAACACATCTTTTCACTCAACGCTAGGAAAATCGCCATTTGTAGTTCTCTAGTCACAACTTGTGACATTTTGGGATAGAAAATACTTCAGTATGTGTAGTCCCTAACTTGGAGGTGTGGTTGCGTGAGAGAAAACTAATGAGTACTCTGCTACACTAACATTTGAATAGAGCCAATCAACGAATGAAGATGTTGGCTGACTCGAAGCATTTGGAGATATCATTTGACATCAGCAATTGGGTATACCTCAAGTTTCAGCTGTATGTACAGACATCATTGGCAAATTGTATTCAAGTATTTTGGGCCTTTTCAGATACAACAGGTGGGGAAGGTCGCTTACATACTGAAATTGCCTCTAGATTGTCTAATTCACCTAGTTATACATGCATCTCAACTGAAAGCTGCTCTCTACCCTAGTGAATCGATGATACCAGAGGTGCCACGAGTTGATGCAACAACCCAAATTCCTTTGAAGATACTGGATCGCCGTCTCCACCAGCAAGGAGCCGTGATAATCACTCAAGTCTTGATTTAGTGGTTAGGTGAGTCTCTAGTGATGGCGACTTGGGAAAACTATATTGAGCTTAGAAGCCGCTTCCCACAGATGCTGGCTTGGGAACAAGCCGGTATTGAAGAAGGGGAGATGTCATGGGGCCTGAAGCCGTCGACACCAACTTGAAGCTGAAGGAGATTGAACTTGAGAATGTCACGGCGCCTGAAGCTATCGATGCCAACATGAAGCTAAAGGAAACTAAACATGAGTCTGGCTAAAGGAGTCGGCGCATATGGTGACCAAATCAATGGTTCCTTAAATCTGAATGGGCTAGGTGAAAAACGGGCAGGGCTAGCCCATGTAAGAGCGTTAGCCTTAGTCCATTCCTAAGGGAGAAGTCTATTAAGGTGTTGTGGGTAAGAGGGGTATCGAGACAAATACATCAAACAACTTATCCCAGAAATCTCCAATCCTGTTCTTCCCATTCCCCGTCTTTCTTCTCTTCTTCCCAAATCTCGGCTGAGTTCTTTTCGACTTTTAGCCGGCTTATGCTTGTACTATCTATAGTAACCAGCTTTTAAACGGTGCGTTTTTTAAAAGTGAGGTCAACAGAAAGATTGTAGTAAAAAGTATACTGAGTTCAGCCGTATCGGTTAAAATCACATACGACTATTTTTTCATACGTACTACCTCTCACAAATAATTAGTATTCAAATATTCAAACCATAAGTCACTAGCCAAAAAAAATCCACCCCTCCTCCGATCACCAGCCAAGGCTTTCAATCTTGTGGGGCACGTAACAGTTACCGGCTCTTATCTACCCTACTCTATAATACACCAAAATTTTCTTTACTAAATCCACCCCCTCAACCACCCCCACAGTCATGCCTAATCTAAGTCCACCCAGATTTGTGTACCAAAGTAATCCAACTTCATACAAATGAATGGCCTGGATCTCTCCTTAAGCCTTCTTCTCTTACTCATTGAAGATCCTAAGGCCAAAATCATCCGGATCATGCACATCATTGAACCGAGAACCCACCCCATCACGCCCTTGCGTCCCCCCTCCCTCCTCCCGAACCGCCCTCCCCACCCTTCTCCTGAACCCGTGCGCTCCTCCCTTGATTTCGCCGCCGCCTGCCTCCCCCCACCGCCGCCTCCTCCCCCGTCGCCTCCTCCGCCGCCCCCTCCCCCGTCGCCTCCTCCTCCCCCACCCCTCCTCCGCCTCCTCCCCTCCCTCCTCCTCCGCCGCCGCCAGCCTCCCCCACCGAACCCGTGCGCCTCCTCCCCCGCTCCTCCGCCGTCGCCGCCTCCTCCTCCTCCCCCACCCCTCCGCTCCGCCGCCGCCTCCTCCTCCCCCCACCGCGCCGCCCTCCTTTTCTTCCTCGCGCTGCTCCTCTCCTCCTCCTCCGCGCTGTCGCAGCGCGGACCCGTCGAAGAAGCAGCACCCGTCCCCGACGCCTACCCCCTCCATGGAGGAGATCAATGCCGCCAAGCAGGCGGTGGACGCGGATCAGTCGGAGGAGTTTATTTATCCCAGTCTCACCCACCTCCCCCTCCCCGGCCCGCCTCCCCCCGAAACCCTAGCCAACCGTCGCCATGGCCGCGGCCGCCCTCCTCCGCCGCCTCCCCGCCGCGCGCCCCCCGGCCACGGCGCTCATCGCCGCGCGCCCGATCTCCGACTCCACGGCCGCGCTCACCATCGAGACCTCCGTGCCCTTCACCTCCCACATCGTCGACCCGCCGTCCCGCGACGTCACCACCACCCCCGCCACGGCAGAGGTCGCGGAGGCCGGGGTCGCGAGGTGGGAGCTGATGGGGGCGCGGGAGTACTACGACTACCGGAGGGCCATCTACAGCGACATCACACACAAGGCCATCCTCGTCAGCGCCGCCGGCACCCTCCTCGCCCCCACCGAGCCCATGGCCCAGGTCGGCTCACACCCCCTCTCCCATCGCCGATTCGTATATTTGTGTCGCTTTGTTTGATGCGGAGGTTCTCATCTGTTCCATGAGATGCCATTGGCTGAGGCCTGCGTGTTTCCATGTGCTGTATGTGGTGTGCACGATGAGACAATGCGTGATTGGGGTCGATCTGATCTATAGCTGTTTTGTTCGAGTATATACATAGATTTGGGTTGCGTGGACATGGAGAGATTTATTTTGTGCTCATCAGGTTTGGCTTTGGGTGGATTTGTTCCATGCAAGATGAGTTACGAAGAAAAGGTCCCTTTTAGTGATGATGGGATATGTATGTTTTGTGATGTGGCTTGTTCTAAATGTGTGTTTAGGTGTACAGAACAATCGGTGAAAAGTATGGAGTGAAGTACTCGGAGGATGAAATCTTGATGAGGTACCGCAAGGCGTATGCGCAACCATGGGGTAGATCACGGCTGAGGTATGGCATTTTAACTTTCACTGTTCTATTGTTCCAACTTGCGTGCAGTTTTACTATATCTTGGATCACCCCCATATGATGTTGTTCTTGTGAAGTTACATTGAATTGAAAATTAGCTTCTGGGACTGAGATATTATGCCATCTCTGGTGACTGCATTACAGTGTGTCACATGTTTGTCAACATATCGCATATCTATTGCTTTTGTGCAATTTAAACATGGCAAAGCTGCAACTAACTTAATATTGTCTTCCATTTCACGGAAGTTGGTCTTTTGAATCAATCAGCATGAAAGTGGTTCCCTCTACTTAAGCAACAGGGAATCTGGTACTGTAGGCACATGCAAATGTGACATTTGGTTAACATGGGGCATGGCTCAACTGGCTCATGAAAATTGAAAACGAGAAATCCAGACAACTGCACAGCCCTTTGGACATGTGATTGAGTTATTCACCTTCTTGAGTCATATTTCAATCAAAGATTTCATATTTACATTTCAAACCCCTTGTAAAAATATGCTGCTGCATGGACTAATGTACCCGAATATCTCCAGGTATGTTGACGATGGTAGACCCTTTTGGCAACATATAGTCAGTTCTTCTACGGGCTGCTCAGATTTGCAGTACTTTGAGGAACTTTATCATTACTATATGACTGAAAAGGTAAGATAGACTGTAATCAAAATGTTTTCAAACCTTCTTGTATGTTAGACCTTATAAAGTGCTTTATGTTTGCTAGGCTTGGCAGCTCTGTGACCCTGATGCTAAATATGTTTTTGAAGCATTGAAAAGGGCTGGTGTAAAAACAGCTGTTGTATCCAACTTTGACACCCGTCTTCGGCCACTTTTACAGGCCCTGAAATGTGATCACTGGTTCGATGCAGTTGCTGTGTCTGCTGAGGTGGGTTTCCATTTAAAGATGAGCTGGTTTAGCTAAGCTTATCATTTAAGTCCTGACCTTGCAGTTACTGTACTTTGTATCCAAGTTTCAGCTATGGTTTTCCTATCAAACTTTTGCTATTGAACTCTGTTCTCTGGTTCCACTACTGCAGGTTGCAGCGGAAAAGCCAAACCCAACAATATTCTTGAAGGCCTGCGAGTTGTTGGGTGTGAAACCTGAAGAGGCTGTGCATATTGGTGATGACCGTAGGAATGATTTATGGGGAGCTAGGGACGCAGGCTGCGACGCCTGGCTTTGGGGCAGTGATGTTTACTCCTTCAAGGAGGTAGCTTTATCTCTTGTCTGCTCCAACATTAAACTGCAAACCAATTATTGTTCTTCTATTAGCAAATAGGGTATATGGGATTAGCATTTTGGTGTCACAGTAGTTGGGTTAATGCACAGTAAGTAAACATCTGGTAGCTCTATGCTGTTACCGTTTATTGTTTTCAGTTCATTAGGAACAATTGTATTATATTACAGATTACTTGGTCAGGTAGTCTTTGGCTACTGTTTTATATCAGCATCATTTTCCCGAAGAATGCGTTTGCTCACACCGGCAGCACATCTGTATTGCAGGTTGCAGAAAGGATCGGAGTTGATGTATGATGAGTTGTTTGCTGAGTCTCCTGAGCTTCAATACAAAGGCCGGGAGGTGTCGCCTCCTTTGTACATAGGGGCAACCCTTCTAGCTCGGGTATCTGCTGTACATATTTTCCAGAGAATAACTGATGGTAGTTCCTCTTGTGACAGGCCTTTCCCTAGCTAGCATAATATAGTAATAATGTGTGTATTTGAATTCTCAATTTACCCCGTGGATAGCTGGTTGTGTGTTTTGAATCCTGCAATCGAAAAGCATTCACCAGAATGTCCCCTGTAGTAGCGACGGACCAGAACGATTTGTGCATACTTTGACTAAGAAGTTCACGCAAAGTATTGCAGAATTCAGTGTGTGTATAGGGGTTGACAAATGAGTTTGACAAAATCCCATCCAAGGACTTCGCGAATTACAGCATTTTTGAAACACCAGTTCAAAAAAAAAAGCATAATTGTTACCATAAAAAATAAATTTAACTAAATCAGTGACATATAGTAGTAGAACAAGTCAAAAGTTAGTCATATATAGTTGTTATGAAACTATGTATAGGTGGCCAAAATATGAATTACTCATATATGTAGCCTCATTCGAGAGTGTTTCTCTTTTTTTGGCAATTTTTTGTTGTATCTGTGTTGAATACACAAAGTAGCAAAGTGGACCGTTATTTCACTTTTATTAGTTACCACACTAATATGGCAGGTTAATTTTGCCTATTAGTGATATAATAGAAACTTGTGAAAGACAATAAAAATTTAGATCATATAAAACATATCACAAATAAACTAATTTGAATCATAATAAAATTTGAATAAGATAAATTTGAATCACGGGGAAAATGCATTATACGCGACTTCATGCCTTGGAAGCGGTTTATGATTTTTCCATCACTCCAAATGGTCTGCATCCACATGAGCTCAAAGTGAAAATCCACTGCCCTGTGATCCTTCTCCGCAATCTAGATCCTAACCACGGATTGTATCAAGGGGTGTATCAAGACAAACGACAAGAATTTTGGCCAAACCAAAGAAAGAAGTAGATGCCTCAGGGAAGAGTACCAAAAATATTGTGTATAAAGACGTCCTAGCATGATGATGTGGTAAGTAAATAGTCCACAAACACCTATTTCCTTACTGTGTTTCATATTTCTTTATGTGACAAAAATATTTGTTTTCTTTGTAGCCTCAAGTTTAAACAATGTGGGGATGGAGAAAGTCGTCGGTGGGTGAGTCCAATGATGTTGTCGCCTCCTCAAAGGATCAGTCGTTATGTGACATTCATTATGTGACAAAAATATTTGGTTATACAATATATGAGACGTGAATCTTAATGAATCTGATTGTTCGTTTTATTTTTTTACAAATTTTATCTTATTTTATATTTTATAGTGGCGTTAGCACGTACACACTACTAGTATATATTAAAGAATCGTCGATCTACTGGACTAACAGGGATCTCTGCAAAAAAAAAAAAAGAAGGTGAGAATGTGTGGTCCTGAGGGAGAGGTGGCGCGCGCCTTGACCGCATCACACGAAGTTCTCCACTCGACGGCCCACACGGGGCTTGGAAGCAACGCACGGCAAGCGACTACGCGCCCCGAGGCAGCTAATCCGTGCTTAGCTCATTAATTAATCCACCCTCCAAACTAACTTAAGTCACACCTTAACTAGGCTATACGGAGCCTGAAGCAGATAAGCCTGTTGTCGCCGCGCCAGCTAACCACTCCAATATGAACTTGTCTCGCTGTCTCCACTCGGATCGCATCAACTAGGAGAATTTTTAGCTCCCCTTTGTTCTTGTGTCTCCCTGCTTAATGAACAGTTAATTCGTTAGCTAAGGAACATCTTATCTCACTAAGAGCAAAGCTAATAATACAATCTTCAGCTGGCTGTATGGACACTTACAGCCCACTTATCAGTCCATTCATATAGTAGTTTACAGCCAGCTAAAGGTTGTATGACCAACTCATTTCTCTCACAAAGTTTCTTGATTCTTGTGCTTCAGCTGGCTGTAAACTTACAGCCCAGCTCTCTTCTCTCTCCTTCATCTCAGTATATAGTCTACTAACAACCTCTTATTATACTTGCTCTAACGATGTTAACTGAATGAGCAATTCAATGGCACTCAGCGGATAAGATCGTTTGTTGTTACTGTATCAGAGGACGCATGTTCGATTCTAACTTAAGGCACTTTTGGGACGAGCTGGACTTCAGGTCTCCGTCCCTAAATTCTGAAAAACTCGTCCGAGAAAATCAAGAAGTTCTCAGGTGATTCGATTGGGTTTAGCGATTTTTATTAACTATATTTATTTCTGGTATTTTTTGGGCGGTTCCACGAGTTTTGTTTCGTGCGCTGCAAAATAACGTGCATTGTAAAATTAACTGTGCATCGTATGTACAACTGATTTGTCGCTATAATTTGCTTTGCAGATGGTTGCACTGACTTTTTAAAGACCAAGTCAGGTTGTTCAGGTAAGCTAGATTAAGGACATGTACAATAGACTATTTCTTAAAATTATCTCTAAAGCTTTATCGCACCTAAAGATTACACTAGAGACAATTTCTCTAACTATTCTATACTATTCACCATAATTTTCTGTCTTACACCCTCTTACTATTTACATTAGTTTGTGGTCTTAAGCCGTCTCTTGCATAAGAGATAGTGTATTATATCTCCTCACATCTTCCTCTCTCCTCTATATAGAATTTTACTTATTTAATATAGATAGAAGATGAGCTCAAAAGAAAATATAGCTCCTAGATAGTTGAGATGACATCATTGCAGATGCCCTAATCCATTATTTCCCTGTGGTCTAGGACTCTTGGGATGGCACATAGGCGCTTTCGGCGAGTCTATTCATTGCTCTATCCAATTATGTTTCCAAAGCAAGATAGAAATATACTCCATATAAAAGTTCTATTTTATAGTTATATTATTATTACATCAAAAGGATGGAGTTCAGCTTGACAGGCTAAGGTTTTCCAACTGTGCTGATCAAATTGGCAAGTTGAAGATATATAACGCAAATAATAATGCACACAAACTAGAACATATTTCTTGGAAAAAGGAAGTCATAGTTAACGCTATGCTAGCTAATCCTCAAGGCTTGAAAAAGCAAATAGTACTGCCAAAAACGAATGTGCCTCGCACGACATCCACTTGATTAATGCGATTAAACAACTTTCAAAAGATTAATGTGTTTAAACAATGCTTTATTCAAGTTGTCTATCATTTTGATGGACCCAAATATTGATTTATAAATGAGAATTGCTGCAGGAGATACATCAAATTCTGGAGAGAAAAAAAGAACCACAGTGAAGCTCAGATATACGATGCCTGAGTCAATAAAAAAGTGAACTTGCAGAGTCCTACTTGAGGTGAGTGTCTGGTTGGTTTAGAAAAGCTTCCAAACGAAGCTGTATTGATTATAAAAAAATATAAATAATTATATGCTGCTAATTTTTGACAAGCTCCTCACAGGGATTACCCAAAAGTCACAATTATCGCTTAAATAATAAATGCTTGATCAATTTTGCTGTTTCTTGTTACTTCTTCTTTTTCTATTTATGTTTTGGTCACCTGAGAGAAAATGACTAGATTAAGTGTACATACATAATGTAGTGCATATATAAATCTCCAATTGCACGGGACCTGAAAAAACTAATCATTAAGTTTTCTTCCGTTCAAAATTTCTCCCATACCTCATCCACTGGGCTAAGAACCGCGTACGAAGAAGCTAAGTATGGAAGCAACCACCTTACACGTTCTAAGATGCCAAGCTTTAGTTAATATGACCATTAGGACATATACAATAGTATAAACAACTGATATTTATAATATCCTCTATGTCATCTATAGATTGCACTAAAAACGGTTCATACAATATATTGTCTTTTTGCATGCCTTTATAGATAACTTCTTCATGACATAATGTGTCTTGTTTACTATATTACAGTCGACTACTGCATAATAGACGGTCCAATTCTCTATTCTCTCCCCTCTCTCCTCTACATCATTTCGTATCCTACGTGGCAAGGTTTATAGACAACTGATATCACACCATTGTACAAGACCTCATGATAACTTAATTAACAACACAATTACTAGCTAATCTATTCTAGCTGCACATGGGAGCCTTGGTGTTGCTAGTTTTTCGTGTGGTACGAATTTTAAAAGAAAGAAAGAAACAAGTTGCGCAAATGCTATATATATATATATATATATATATATATATATATATATATATATATATATGTTTGATTTAAAAAAATAGGATTGTTTAGTATTTTCTGACTCATTTGCTCCAACTTTATCTAATGTTAAGCTTTTTTTTATGTCTCTGGTAGGCACCAGGGGTTGGCCGTGCGTGATCTCTATGGGCGCCTCCATTTTTTGGGAGTTGACTTTGTTTGAAGGGAAAATTTTTTGCAGGTGAACACATCAAGTTGCTCACATGTTGAGAACATAAAAATGTGGTCACATAGTCACATGAATGAACGCTTCTGCTTAATTTTCTTTTATGGTTCGGCTGGTTAGTGCCACCTCCAACAATTCCATCGATCAAGGCTGCCAAATGTTGTCCAAATATTTCATATTTATTATTAATTATATGTTTTAGAGGAGAAAAAAATGACTAATTGAATTTAATTGCCTTTCTCCTCTTCACTTTTCCACCAAAATTTGAATCGAGTTAGTTTTTCATTTTCATCTTTTAAACTCGGATTAGATTAAAACTGGATTCTAGTTAGCTATTCTGTTTTTTCTTTTTTTGGGAGGGACTACTCTGTTATGGCCAAATTGGAAATTATATTAGGGGTTTGCCAAACAGTTGTGAAATTATTATGGTGAGCAATTGGCTAGTGCACCAACTAGGAAACGGTTTTCACATCAATTACAGTACAATGCTCATATGTCTCCTTCCGTTTAGCTTATGTTTTCTCTTAAACAAACAAACGGAACGACTTCTCCACTATTATTTTAAAGTGATTTATCAGTATTTAGTTCATTCACATAAACGCTCACCTTAAAACTAGAAACCATATACCGTATGTGGTATCCGAAAAGAATGCACCGCTGAGCTTTTGTTTTGTTGAAGTTCTCTTCCTTTTCCCCAAAAGCAGCTTTGCTGCATCGTTCATAATTGGTGGTCTAAAGCATGCATTAGTAGTAGCCTGTAAGTAATAGTGAAATTAAAATAAAGCCATTGGCTTCTCGTGGGGCTCAGCCTACTTATCCTACTTTTGTGGCAATGGCAAATGCTGTTAGAATGCATTAGATTATACTCCTGCTTGGCCCCTTACTTAGTACAATATTATATACAAATCCCAAGGTGTAACTAAGCCAGCTATACACTTTTGCAGAAAGAGATGTTAACAGTACATGGCCAGTTGCAGACTTGCAGCATAGCCACAAAGACCATTTATACTTAAAGTAACTACAAAACTAGATATAAATAACTCAAGTGCAATACTAGCCCCAGCATGTTGGTACATCTTGCCGCATGTCGTAATTTCTATATGATCAACGGCTGTGGTGCATGCTGCAGGAATCAAGCTGGCAGCACGTTAGATTATGGTTGCTTGGCCTCTTGTAAAACAATTATTGTGCAGGCTACTTAAGCATCTAATTATAAGACTGAATAGACAATAGAGAAAGTAAATGGTATCTTTAAATTTTTTTTCAAGTATTTACTTATCCTTTTCTTCGATAACTACAAAACAATTAAGATCAGGGTAGGAATCCCACTTGAAAGCCAAAGAAACAGAGCCGAGTACGGCTTAAAAAGACAGAGAACAAGCTGAACACAACCAGTCACCAGGGAAAACAATGTGGTCAAAAAACTGACAACATGATCAAAATCTGACTACGTGGTCGATAATCGACTTTAGTGGTCGGCGACCAGAGAGAGCAGTCGAAAACCAACGTAATCAAAAACTAGTGTGGTCGAAATCCAATGTGGTTAAAATTCGACTTGAGTGGTCAAAAACCAATGTGTCGAAACCAACGTGATCGAAATTCGACTCGAGTAGTTAATGACCAGAGAGCGGTCGAAAACCAACATGGTCGAAAAACGATGTAGTCGAAACTGACGTGGTCGAAGAGAGACAATATGGTCAAAAACTTGAACGTGGTCGAAAGCCTTAATGTGGTCGAAAATTCAGACGGTGAACAGAGTAGAGTCTGTTTTTCAGCCTCGTTTCAAAATGAAAATTGATGGACATTTTAATCCGTAGATCCAAATGATATGAAACTTTGTAGGGATCTTCTCTAGAGTATTGTGAACCTATTCCAACAAACGATCATAAAAATTATGATAAAAGTTGAGACATTTTTCAGTTTGTTGGAAGGTTCCACCAAAATCGAGTCAAAATCGAAATTGGTGAATACAACTTGCTCGTGGGTAGATGATGACCAAGATGAGTCGAGATGTATTCTGTATTTCCACATGTCATAGCAAATTAGAACACCAAAGAAATCAACTCAAATACCCTCAGATCAAGAAATCATACTTTGAGGCCAAATCAAGAGCAAGTCAATTAAATCAAGTTGGATCCATGGAAATACATAAAGATTGATGTATTACTTACTTGAGAATATAGATTTTACAGCCACTCCATCTTGAAGGATAAAGAGCACACCAAGTGCTTCACTCTCAAACCCTAATCCTAACCTAGAGAGCACACATAAGAGAGGGGGTTGGATGGTTAACCCTACATGTCTCTATTCCAACTCCTTTTATAGGTGGACAACCAGCCACTTACATCCCTTAATGGATCTTATCCACTATTACAATAGGAGAAACCCATCAACCCCACACATGGGTTTTATTCACACAAGTTTACTTATGCACACTTTTCAAAAGCATAAGTGTGTATCTGCTAAATTCTTAGCGTTGATCCGCCTTGATCAAACCAGCTCTACCATGACCTAAATCGCTCTCCAACGCATCACCTATGCACCACGGTTTTAATCCAAGGAGGTTTCCAGTATTTTGGTCAAACTACCAAAATACCATCCATTGATCCGATCTTCACCAACCTTTGCAAGCAATCGTCATGCTTGCCATGTGTATATGCACCACTAGCTTGTCACATGCCGCCAAGTCTCTCCCATTTCAGTTCCACCGAACCACGGCTCACTTGGCCCGTGCAAGCCACATGGCATCGTCCCGCCGTTCGAACTCGCCTTCAACACTTCCCGCCTTTCTCGTGCCATACTTAAGCTCCCATCTCACCCGGCATTCTTGATCGTTATGAGCCTCAATTCCTCTCTAAGCCTAGCCCCGATCCTCGTTGTTGACCACAGTCGACTTCAAGTGACCCTGCACATCCAAAGACAAAGAAATCATTTCTATGTACAATTTCTTCACAACTTGACCTACATTAACCAAGACATACATCATGTAACTTTAATCCAATGACCCAAATCATCCTACTTCAATCTATGACCCAAATCCCAAAATCCTCAAATTATGCCCAAAACCAAACCACTCAAAGAGCGATTTTCTCAAACTCATTGGACCACTCCATAAACATTGTAATGGTTTATAACAACACTAATTTGGACTTTCTCACATAGTCCTTAACCAATTAAGGCCCCGATCAATTCGGCTTGAGCTTCTGGCTTATTTTTCACTATTCATAAATTTCGTCTTTTCCTGAACTTTTGGCTTTTTGTTGAGCTTTTTTGCCGGTTCTTTTTTTCCCGTATTTGTTTGTATTATACGTAATGGGCTCACATATTTTTTATATTTTTAAATTTTTTAAAATTTAATTATGCTAAATAAGCCTCTGTCAGCTACAGTGCTTTTTCAGCCAACTACAGTGTTTTCAGCCATAAGCCACGAGCTTTTCAGCCGAACCAATCACCACCTAAGAGTCAGAGCATAGTACTTTAGGAACAATTGCTTATATGATGGTACTTTGCAAGTGGAGCAGTTGCTTTAAGAACTGTTTCTAGTTAATTACGGAACTGTTTCTAGTTAATCACCACTATACATCTCAAGTAATAGGACACAGCTAAAATGGTGGGTGGTGGTGGATATTGTAGGCAAGCATGTTCAATCTTTTGTCTTCTAAGATGTTTGTTCTTGAGAGCTGGCTCTTCCTCTGCAGTGGCGGACGCAGGAATTTTGGAATGGGTGTTCGAAGTTGTAAAAATATTTTACAGTACAAAACATAAAGATCTACAGTAGTAATAATTAACATACAATTGTTCATTCTCAATTTCTCATTTTCATTTTTCAACTCATAACCATTATTGAGACATCTAAAATCAATATTTCTGATGCTGAAATTCAACAAAAATTCAACATTGAACATTTCATCTAAAAATTCAACATTGAGACATCACCATTCACCAATCAGGCAATCACCAGTCTAAACTACTATTTTCTCAATCGATTCAGTCATCAAATCATCAATCATCATCATGCTTATTGCTCAACAATTCAACATTTCAATTTTCAACAATTCAACTCAACAGTGAACAATCAACATCAATACTGCTACTGCAATACATCATGCTCAAGCACTCACTGGCCGACTGGACTGGGCAACTGGCGGAGGCGGCGAGGCGCGGTCGCGCGGAGAGGAGGCCGGTCGGCTGGAGCCTGGAGCGGCGGAGCGGAGACGCCGGACGGCCGGAGAGCCGTCGAGGTGCCGGCGGAGCGGAGGGCGGACGGCCAGATCTGGAATCCGGCGCTCGGCGGAGCGGAGACGCCGGAGAGCCGGGGGATGACGCGGTGCGGCGTCGGCGTGTCGCGGTCGGGCCCGCCGTCAAGGTGCCGGCGGGCGGCGGAGCGGAGGGTCGGACGGCCAGATCTGGAATCCGGCGCCCGGCGGAGCGGAGGAGCGCCAGAGCGGAGGGGCGGAGCGGCGGAGCGCCTAAGCGGAGGGGCGGAGCGCTGGAGGCCGGAGCCCGGAGCGGAGCGGCGGAGACTGGAGGGGCGGAGCGGGCGAGCGGGGGCGCGGAGGGCGGAGCCGATTAGGGTTCGGGAAATGGGGTCGGGACCGGGCGTTCGGGGTTCGGGGGCCGGGGGAAATGCCGAAGGGGGCCGGGGGTCGGGGGAGCAGGAGCAGGCCGCAGGCGCGCCGCGTGCGGATTCGCTCGGGCTGGGCTGGCTTTCCCCCGGACGTGCGCGCGCGGAACTGATTCCTCGGGCGGTCGCCGGTCGGGCTGGGCAGCAAATAGGAGAGCAAATAGCTAAACATGTCCATATATATATACACATGTAATATATACTACATATACAAAATTTTTTGTCAAAAATTTTGGGTGTTCAGCTGAACACCCTTGACCCACTGTAGATCCGCCCCTGTTCCTCTGAACCTAGCTAGTTCAGTTGGCTAGGATCACATCTAGCCTCTAGGTTGATCTTATTTGCATCTTCCAAAAACGAAATTATTTAGGTTTTGATCATAGGTAAGTGTGAGTGTGTGCACAATCACAAGATGCTGCTACATTTCTTCTCAAACTAACTAAAAGTCAACGATGGTAAGTAAAAATCTATCAGAGGTTGGCATAATGGTAACATGATTACGTACATGAACCACTCCATTCCGGGATAAAGGTAGTTAGTTAACTATTTATCGACAATGTCCTGGATTTCCTGCGGAAACAGCTACAAGATTCTCTGTCTCGATCTATATATGTTACAAGATAATTTCACTTGATTATAGATCCATTCCTTACAGACCATCACGAGGGTTTGCAGGCTTGTCTTGTGTTGCTTGGGCGATTTACACAAGTAAACATGTCAATTACGACAATGTTCTTAAGTACATGGTCATGTATTGGTCGCTCTACTAAATACAAATTAGACCATATCAAATATTGTGTTTTAGCCTTTAAATGAGGAGAGGGAAAGCATTGAATCGATTCAATATATTGGAGGGACCGATTCCAAAAAAAATATATGAAACCAGACGCTGCTTAAGAGTTGATTTAAATCATTAAATAATTTATATAGGCATTAAATAACTATATAGGAGAGAGTACGGCTGAGAGAATATATTATTATTTTTTGGCTTTCTAATATAACAAGGGTCTCAGTTATTAGTAGAAATTAGTTCAATACATTAAGAAAAACAAACTTATACTTGCATGGCATGACTTTAAATCAACATCAGTTTAATACACTAAACCGATGAACAGCTAATAGAGCTAATTTCGCTTCACCGTCTCAATTTCTCAGGTTCTATTTACCGATCTGGTGTTAATTTTCTGGCTCCGCCCCAACTGTGCCCTTTTTGCGTTCTACCTGTGGACCTAAATTACTGTTTTCCTAACTACTCCAAGCATCAAATGGGTCATCTCAATTCACAGTCATTTGCACATAAATTAACCGAGAAGTTGGTATTGCTAGGGATCTAGTGGGACAATGCTGGCGCGATGCCGGCACCAATTATCATGGCCGCATTAACATAATCACCCAACATGTCATTTTAATTTCCTTTGCACGTACTAGGCCTACTACTCAAGAAGAGAATACCGTCGTTAGTGCGCACGTTTCAGGGAGAGGAGATGACAGTAGATGTAGGTTTGTTCTTTTCAGCTTCTAAAAGCCGCGTTTTGTTTTTTCTACGGTAATTAACTTTTAAACGGAGTATCTTTTTAAAATAGGGTCTACTAGTTAGTTAATTGTAATACATACTGTACCGACTTCATTTATATCTGCAAAAACCGTACATGAGTTTCTATTACTCTGTAATCTCTCGTAAAAAGCACAAACCGCACCAAAAAGAACAGACCCGTATTATGTTCGATACAATGAACCTTGTGCCTTGGGGAGAGAAGATAGCACAGTCATTTGATTAATTGGAACCAGTCTGCAAAAACAATCTAGCAATTCATCATTCAATACTCCTACTTGTCAGTGATGGACACCCTTTTTTTTTGGGTTCTGTTCAAAGGACACAAGCTTTCAGCTCAGTGTTATCAACGATGGTTCTATTCAAAGGACACAAGCTTTGAGCTCAATGTTATCAACGATGGATTTATATTCAAAGGATAGGCAAGAAATTCCCAGCAATTTTAATGTATAAGTCGAGGGAGCGAGATCAACAACACATTTTTAATCATAGACAGCTAATCAGTTTCCTTCAAATTGATTAAGCAGCTCCGGATTTGTCATTATGTCGACCATAATTGGACATAACAATGCAAATGTGCAATTATAAGGTCAGCAGCTCTGCAAGTCCGTCCCTGAGGGAGAAAAAAAATATGCTAGATAAATTATAGAAATTGTACTTTCTTATTGTTTCTATTTTTCATTTTTTTTAAATGCATGCAGTGAGCAAGTGGACGGTTCCTTGTTAGTACTAGCGGCGTATGCGCGGCGGCACGCCGCGCAGGATAGGATGCGTAAGGCAGCGCAAAATAATTGGTGTCAAAAGATGCATGAGTACAGGGGCAGGATTTGAAGAGATGAATAGTATAGAGCAAATTTCGATAAGTCAATATAGTGTAAATTATTCTAGGATGGTATGTAGGGACGGTAAATTTACTGGTGAAAACATCATAGACAGTGATAGTTTTTTACAACGAAATAGCTGTTTGTGGGGCATCCTGTACAGCAAAATAGGTGGTGTCGGTTGGGATAACTTTTGATGGTAGCCAAGATGTCAGTGATGTTTATACATTGGACAGAAACAAGAACATTGAGTAGCTGGGTGTATGACGTGGTAGGAAGGTAGTTGTCTGCTTTGAGTAGACCACCTGTTTTTTGTAATCTGGAAATTAGAAAAGTATTAGTGTTAGAATTTCGTAAATGTGTATTTTGCGTACAGCACAAGGTAGCGTTTTTGAGGAGCGCAGGGTGATTTACCTAATGCTGGGCGCCATCTTTTGCATCAGGGAAGAGCTCTTTTGCAATTTTACTTTTTTGGCTAACATGTGTTGGTCTGGAGAGAAGTATATATGGTAAGTGCAGAAAGCATATATTTTGAGCATGTATAGTTGCATATTAAAAGAGCAGTATGGAATGTAACGAGGGACACTGAAAAAGACACCTTTTATTTGATGCCGCTGACGAAGTATTCTCATCAGTTTCTGCAGGCATAGTAGATCCATGTGTTCTTTTTTCAGAGCGTGGTGACGATGTAGGCTTGCAAAAAATATATAAACAGTTAAACAGAAGAAATAATGTGTAAAAAAGGCAGTTTATGTAAAGCGTGTGGCGTTTGAGGTTACAGGAAAACAAATGATAATGGTATAGTTTTTGTTACTTGTAAAGTAGTGATGTCTGTTGCTGGGGTAGCTTGTTGTGGACAGATGGTAGGAACAGATGGGCCTATGAATGGTAAAAAAAGATGTTATTGTTGCCATTTTTGTGATATTGAATGGCGTGATGTGAATTACGTGTTGAAGATAAAGTTTTTTTGCTTACCTGGTAATAGGAGCGGAGTATGATCTGGCTGAGGTGTCACTGAACGGACATGTAATGTTGGGGCATCAGTTTGAAGTGACCTTTGTGACATCTCAACAACAAGTTCATATTTGTGGCCAATAATTGCTGCGATTTCAGATGGGACTTGCTGTGTCTGTCCTTGAGTTGTTGCTACTAAAAGCATGGCAGGTCTTCCAACAAGTTGTTGGGCTATGTCGCCAAAAAACATAAATTCTGCATAGACTGGTTTGTCTTGTTGATCGTCGTGAGAATCAATGCCATATACGTTTATTTTGTATCTGCTCAAGGATTCGAAGACAGGAGTGTATGTTAGGTTTATTGATAATCAGGTAACGATGATATGTAAAAAACGTATGGTGTGTGTGAGTAGGTATATACCTTGGTTCCGCTGTTGTAGTACCACATCTTTGACATTCATACGCATCTCCATGTGGAAAGGTTTTTTTCCAACATGAAGAGCATGATATGTACCACCATGATTGCTCTGGCACTAAATCAGTGATAAGAATATTGACTTTGTAGCGTTGGCCCTGTGTATACAATATTTGAGAAGAATTAGTATTTAGTCTGTGCAAAAGATGGGATGTAAAGAGAGGTATAAAGTTTAGGTGTATCTTACTAAAGCTTCATTGGGTATGAGGTCTATTAGTTCGCGTACTGTTGTGGGTATAGGAATATTATCATGATGTCTGTCTTCTTGCCATTGAATTTGGTGTGGATGGCTGCTAACTCTGTGTATTATATTATAAGCTGTTGTTAAAAGAAGGTATTGTTGAAAAAAATGTATCATGGATATGTGGTAGTATACTTGTGTGAATAAGGCAGGAACAATACGTGTTCTGTAGAGTGTGTATCTCAGGAATTGGTATGTTGATGTACCATTTTGATGCAGAAGTGCTTTGCAGTGCTAGCTGACCTATATGTGCAAAGGACAAAGACTCATGTGAGGGAATGATGAAGATAGGTACATTGGGTATATATGGTGCATAGTGTATATATGTGTTGTTGCCTGTGTTTTTGTAAAGAAAGGAAATATGATATACCTGAGTATGTACCAACAAGCATGCCAACAAATAAGGCAACAACTGGTGTATTTTGGGAGACAGTTAACAACATTTCTGCATTGAATGATTCGGCATGATGGCCCCATAGTGTTATGATCGCTGTTTGGCTATAAACAGATAGAAGAGAACAATTTTTGATGGAAACATGAGGATAACGTAAGCATAGAACGAAAAAAGGAAAGGAATTATAGAAGAATAAATAGTGGTAAAAATATGTACCTTCCATCAGTAATGTTAATGGTTCGTTTAACAGTTGGGCCCAGTTTTGTTGTTGTCTGCATGAGTTCTGAAGTGGCCGTTATGAGAACAACAATATCTGATAAATTATGGGCAAATAAAGAAAAGGACAGATAAGATGCTGCAAATACACATAGGGTAGTATATTTATGGAAAAGTAACAGGGATTAAACCTGATAGCAAGGCATTTTTTTCCAATGCGATCATTTAATACAGAAAAGGGGACAACATTGTATGCATAAATAGGAAATCCTTCTGGTTCTGGTAATATCTCGGTGATCTTGGTGTATTTCGAAAAGCGCACTAAATTATTGCTGTCAACTGCTTTGTATGTGTCTTTTGCTGGAAGAACCTCAAAGTATTCGATTTCATAAATAGATCCTTCTTTCAAGAGGGACGTGAATTTATCAAGCCATCTTTGGGGAACCAATCCTTCCATAACATTCCCCTTGAAAAACATAAATTATAGTTTAGGCACAGAAAGCATACACTATATTGCATATAGAGAATGATAAATGTAACAGCTGTAATGGATTGATAATGTGTGTAGAGTGAAGATAAGAATGCTGTAAAGCAGCGAAAGAGCATTTGTATGAATTGAATAGAAGAGTTAGGTATTACATACCTCTTGATCAAGCATGATGAAATCTAGATGGTATACATGTGTTGCATCACGTGGGTTTTTAAATTCCCAAACTCGTGGTAAGCGCACAAGGATTTTCCATCTGTGTGAATTCTGGTTTATATGATTTAGCAATGTGTATGCCATATGGAATCTGTATAGCAAATAGAATGTAGGTTATAGATGGTGTATTAATGGGAAAAAGTGTGAGTGTGGTCTAACAAATGCGTTATTAAAGTGGACAAGTTAATAAGCATAATAATATGTGTATCATAGTAGAGGGAAAAAGGCAGCAAAACCTAGCAACATGATGGAAATACAGGGATGTACATAATGAGTAGAGTGGTAATGTTTTTAACATGGATAAGCAAATATATCAAGACATGTATATATGATAACTGCGAAGAAAGATATAAACAGAGATGTGTATATAGGTAGGAAAGTATGTGTTGTATATTTTTTTAAAAAGGAGAAGTGTATATTATGATCTCAGGTATAGAAATAGAGATGTATGCAATCAAAGCGCTTTTCATAGCTGTCACTGTAAGTGTAAAGAAAAGCACAAATGGCGATGTGTATACAAGTAAGAAAGTAGGCGCTGAATATTTTTGAAGTATACCAAATAGAACGTAAGTTATAGATGGTGTATTAATAGGAAAAAGTGTGAGTGTAGTCTAACAAATGCATTATTAAAGTGGACAAGTTAATAAGCATAATAATATGTGTATCATAGTAGAGGGAAAAAGGCAGCAAAACCTAGCAACATGATGGAAATACAGGGGATGTACATAATGATGTACATAATGAGTAGAGTGGTAATGTTTTCAACATGGATAAGCAAATATATCAAGACATGTATATATGATAACTGCAAAGAAAGATATAAACAGAGATGTGTATATAGGTAGGAAAGTATGTGTTGTATATTTTTTTTAAAAAGGAGAAGTGTATATTATGATCTCAGGTATAGAAATAGAGATGTATGCAATCAAAGCGCTTTTCATAGCTGTCACTGTAAGTGTAAACAAAAGCACAAATGGCGATGTGTATACAAGTAAGAAAGTAGGCGCTCAATATTTTTGAAGAAACAGAGAAGTATATATTGCAATCTGAGGCACCGAAACAGAGATGCATGAAATGAAAGCGCTTTTTGTGGCTGTTTCCTTCAGCGGACACAGAGGAGCAAACAAAAGCTATTAAGTAAGTCAAACGAATCAGAGAACAGAACAACAGAAGTAACGAAATGTACTAAACACAAGCAAGCACTTCTTTATACACTATATTTTTTGTCTGATTACAGGCAACACCATTTTCATTTTCAATGAGTATCTTTAAGCCTGAAGGTGATGTTACTCGTGATACTGCCACATAGAGCTGTCCATGGGAAAAGATTGGGTTCCGTAGATAAATCCCAACTCTGTTTAAAGTCTGGCCTTGGCTTTTGTTAATGGTCATTGCATATGAAAGTTTAATTGGAAACTGTCGTCGCTGTAGCGTAAAAGGCCATCGAGGATTGTTTGCATTTAGGACAATCCTTGGGATACAAACAGTTTGGCCAATATTCATTCCAGTAATTATAGATCCTTCAAGAATTCGATCACCAAGCCTTGTGATAATCAATCGTGTTCCATTACAAAGACCCATAGATTGATTTATATTTCTGAGCAACATTACTGGAACACCTACTTTGAGATAAATAACATGATCTGGGAAACCACTGACTGTTATAGAGTTCAAAAATTCAGGTGGATATAACAGATTAGCATCACCAATTCGAGTATCAGACTGAGAAATAGAATCAAAGCTGAGATATTCTTTGCTATCACCAGGAATCTTATCAAAAACAGTTGTGTTTAGTTCATCAGTGACAGCATTAGTTGGGCAAATAATTGCACGCTGTGCTAAGTATTCACTGTTTTGATAGCTGGTAGGAAATGAATCATAGATAGCATTGACAATCGTATCCATGTTGTTATTAGTTGGTAGAAGAAGAAGCTCATCAGGTATGACTATCTAGTTTGAATGAATTTCTCCTGGCTTTTGAATCACTAGGATTTGACCATTTCCAATATTAAGTACCCATTGAGCAAATTTGGAGAGGGCCTCACGTTCTGCAAATGGAAGGTTTGGATTATGAAGCCTCATGTTAGTAGACAGTTTGAGTATCTTAATGTGATGCCAAAGTGATGACTTAATCAGTGAAGCTCGAATAATTTCTGCTTTAGTTCCATTCTCAATAACAGGTAAAACCTGACGGAAGTCTCCACCAAGGACAACAACTTTTCCACCAAAAGGGATATTCATATAGCCACCATCCTCAATAGACATAATATCACGCAATGTTCTATCAAGTGCTTCAAAACAGTGTCTATGAGTTGTAGGTGCTTCATCCCAAAGGATTAAAGAAGTCCTGCTGATAAGTTCAGCAAGCATCGTTCCTCGGGCTATGTTACATAAACTCTTTTCATTGATGTCAAGAGGTATTTTGAACCGAGAATGAGCTGTGCGGCCACCTGGAAGCAAAAGTGAAGCAATTCCAGATGATGCTACAGCAAGAACTATTTCACCATTAGCTCGTAATGTGGCTATTATAGCATTCCAAAGAAATGTTTTCCCAGTTCCACCATGCCCTGACACAAAGAAAAACCCATTGCTTTTCTGGTTAACACATGCTATAATCTTGTTGTATATGACAGATTGCTCAGCATTGAGTTTACCACATAATGAGTTAGCATGTGCTAACATATCAGCTCTATCATATGCTAGTTCTTCAATAACAAGTCTGTTACCAGAAGGAGGACCATCATGTGTTAAATCACTGCCTATGTTGTATGTGGCAAAACTGAGTCCATTTTTTGAAAAGATATTAAACAACTCATTTATCAATTGGGTCTGTAGATAGGCAGTTGGTATTGAATATGTTGGATTCTGCAGTGCTTGTCGTATTTTATATTGTATGTCATCAGCAAGGTAGCACCAATATTTATCAAATAGATTTTGGGGATTAACAACACTGCAGAAAGAAAGTACCACCATGAAGAGATGCCTAAGCTGGTATGGAGTGGCCCAAATAATTGCTTCATCAAAAAGTAAAAACCATTCTGTATCATCACCAACTAAGCCTCGAGCTTTGCAAGCTTCTTTGAAGGTAAGATACTGAACACTATTGAAGGTTCTAATATCTTCATAACTTTGTGCACCAGAGACAACCATTAAAAGCATTCTGAGGTAAAATAATTCACCAGTGCTTGGATGCACATTATATATACGGCCGATTTTTGCTGTTTTACGTTTCCTTTTGATCCATTTTTTGTTATCGTTACACCATCTCCAACTTGATGGGAACTGATAATAAGTAGAAACCCTTGCTTCTACAAACTGTTGATTAGCAATAAACCATTCGGTTAAGGTAGTTTTAGAAGCTCTTGCATCAGCAACAATCTGTTCCAAGCCTGTTTCTTCATGATATATCACTTTGTTCATACCAGGCATGTGAACAGCTAATCGTTCAACGGAAGGCATTCGGCCATGTATTTCGAATTCAAATAGTCGCCAAATTGCCTCACATGAAGATAAGTATCTACATAATTGTTATGTATATAAAAGTATTAATGTAGGACAGAAAAAAGCAATCTAAAAACAATTATAATTTGGAAAGATTTAATGTAATCTATAACGAAAGGATTACCTGCATCTAATATAATTTGCAATTTCATCTATCCCTTGCTTAACTTGTGTATTACTTGGGTCTGATGGTTGGTCATTAGTAGAAAAAGTCATCCTTGCTTTATCTTGTCCTTTGGTAAGATATTTGAATAAATATTTGACAAGATTTGTTTTGTTACACCATTCAACATTGATATGAGCTTGGAATTTTTTTAGCAAACCCATGTTGTATGGAACAACCCATTTGTTGTCCAATCTGATTCCATTTTTGGTAATAAAATGATTGCTATCTCGGCGACGATATGTTGGAAAGCCACATTCATTAATGAATGTTTCTGGGCTCAATTCTTTCGGATACCGTTTTGAACATATACCATTTTTCATGCATGGACAGCTTTTATTAAGATTTCCGCATGGACCATGCATCATGAATTCTTCAACAAGAGCATACCCAAGTGGGTCAATAGATGGGTCAGGAATTTCAGCACATATAAGAGAATCTATGAACTCAGTAGATAGGTCTGCTGTGCGGTTAGCAAGCCATATAAGTGTATGAACATGAGGTAGACCTCTTTTTTGAAATTCGATGGTGTATAAAACTGTAAAAAGCAAGGAAGATAATTTAGAGAGAAAAAAATAGCACATGAAAAGAAAGCAATATCTAAAGGATAGAAAAAACTAACCTGCTCGTATAGTACCAAATGTGTGTCCACTTTTTATATCGGAAATGTATTCAGTAAGCTTCATATGAAATACTCGAGTTACAATATCAGGACGGTCTAGATATTTTTGGCCAGGTTCGTGTCTGAGTGCGTCACTAATTTCTGGCCATCTTGAATTGCATGTGAAGGTAGAGAATAAATCAGGGGGGCCATATTCACGGCAAATAGCCATAGCATCTTGGTAATTGAGTGCGTTGTATCGAGGGCTACCCGTAAAGCTGGCAGGAAGTAAGATTCAAACCCCAATATTTTTGCCTTCTGATGTGCCCTCACCAAGTGCATCTGAAATGCCTTGATATGTGTCTGAACGCAAGACATTTTGATTGAAGAAATGAAATGATAAACGATTTGCTTCTATACATGAATAGCAATCAACCTCTATTTGATTTGAGAGGCGGCCACAACATGTGTAAGGATTTGGTTCATTTTTACGATAATGGCATTCATAGCAGTAGTACTCAAGCATTGAGACTTCATCTCTAACAGCATTGAGATTGTCATCAGTAGATCTGTATTTAATACCAAGATGGAAGCCCTTTTGACCATATGGAAATAATAATGGATATTGAAGAGACATTAGAGCAGGATTGAGAGGCGATATTTGTTTTAGTTCACCAGGATGAGTCTCAACAATGATATCAAATCTATTGTTTTCCAAAGATAGATCGCCCACAATTAAGGCAGCTAGCTCAGAGACAGTTGGTAAAGAATACCGATCATCATGTGTGTCAGATGAACCAATAAGGCGAATATTAATTTCTGCATTCTCTTGAGAGAAGAGGCGATCTCGTGCCATTCTGAATTGTTTTACTAATGGATTGAAGCAGTTAAGCATATGAATTAGTGCAGCAACTATGTTATTATCCGCTTCATCATTTGCAGCATCCTCTTTGCCAAAAAGAGATAACCTATTGTGAACCTCATTCTCTGTGTCATAGATATAAAGCTGCGCATATTGTGGTTTTTGGCCTGGTCTAGGAACCAATGAACCAATTCGGTGATGAACAACACCATTTATACGGAAAATATAAGGGCCTTCACCAGTGTTAATGGTTCTATAAACATCTACGCCCAAGGAAGTGAATGCAAATAGGGAGTTATAATGGCGTATCAAACGCATGAACTGATTTGATTCTTGGCCTTTATCAAAACCAATAAGTTCTCGAAGTGGATATGGAAATTGCTTGTGCGCTGGAAGCGAAACTTTACCACCACGACAACATCTATTGTAAATAATTCGGTGATGCCTAGAAGAACTTCTATGGTGAGACTTTTCTTGGAACCAAAAAATAGCGCCACATCTATTACATTCATAGTCTGGGCCACCATAGTATGATCGATTATCATAAGTGGCTGAAATCGTGCAAAAAGCAATATAAAAGAAGGAAAAAGGAATAATTTTGGCAGACATATGAAAACACTCAGAATGAATAATGTAACTTCAACAATAGGCGCGAACCTTTTAGGAAGGAAACATATTCCTTAGAAAAACAAACGGTTGGTTCTTTAGGTGGGGTTAAGTTAAAAAGCAATGCGTTACCTGAAACGCCAACAAAATGCAAAGGGAGATATAAACTAAGAGATGTTAAAATGTGTATGTTTGAAAGGAATGGAAAACGGAAAGCACAAGAAAAGTTATAAAACAATATAATAAAAGAAAAACACCTGTTTTAGCAGCAGCACGTTGCAAGTTGGATAATCTCCTTTTTTCCTATTGTTAATTGATTCAGCTGAACTAAGCAACGGGGAAAAATGGTCTCCTATTATGCAGGCAACCAAAATAAATAAATCCGCGCAATAAAAAAAGTAGATGAAAACCATTACAAAACTAACAAATTGGGCATAAAGAGTGTGGATAACCATGCTGACGCTTTGATCGAGGAATCATAGTAACATCTGGGATAAGTGTTGTGAGATAATAAATGAAACCACAACAACAAGTCAACACATAAACTGAGTTTTGAAAGGAAATTACAAAATGTGAAAATGGTGTTGTCTATAAAGTACGTAACATCAAGAGTAATCATACATGGCTGTGATGCTGATTGGCAAAGCGATTGTGTCAAGGTATCAGGGAAAAGGTGTGGATGTAATAGTGAAGGGGCTGTCGATTTAATTGGTTGTTTTCCACGCAGTATCTCTTCACGATGAGTTCTAGCAGAACGTGATGGATCCATAAAACTAAATGGCAATAGATAAAAGCAATGATCAACAAAAATGGCCGACTCCAAATAAATCAGCATAAAACCATATGAAAAATATAGTTTTTAAAATAGATTCATGTAAATGCTATGAAAATACGTACATTGAAATAAGTAGCAACTCAACAGAGATCATAAGTGTAAACGCAATATAATTATTACCTAGGATCTATGGTATGATACAGATCATACCTACAGGTGTAACATAGTAATTAAGATCTATAATAGACTAATAGTGACTCAGAAAAGAAAGAAAGTTCTAAAAGAAAAGGAAAGTACCAGAAAATCAAATCTAGATGATACTAAGATGACTGTACCGACGAAACAATGAAACCACAAATATAGAAAACGCTAAGGTTTATAATAATCTAATGCAAGATGAAGAAAAGAGATAGATCTGTAAACAAAAGCACAAGGGTAAGAACTATAGTTTATATAGTAGTGAGGTCATTCTAGCAATAAAATAATGAAGTAGGAGAAAATAGCAGAAATTAAAATTTATAAAAAATAAACAAGGAATAAATAAAGAACAGCAGTAGACTATAACATAATGTAATATAATAGTTAGGTAATATAATAACTATAACTGAATATGATATAAGCATCTCATTATGATGTATATAAATAAGTATTTGATAGAACACGCAATTATGATGTATATAAATAAGTATTTGATATAACACGCAATTATTATAATGTACATAAGTATTTCATTACGATGTATATAAATAAGTATTTCATTATGACGTATATAAATAGGTATTTCATAATAGCGAAATACAAAACCTATATAATACTAAGATGATTTCACAAATCAAATGACGAAATTGAAAAGGTAGAAAAGATGACGAATTATAATACTAATTTAATATAGAATAAGAAAAGTATAGAACTTCGTAAAGAAAAGCACAAAGATAAGAACTATAGTCTACATGATGGAAATAGCGTTTTAGAAATGACATAATGAAATGGGGAAAGAAGTATAGACATGTATACAAGCAAGTATTTCATAGAAAGAATAACAGTAAATGAGGAAAGAACTGGAATTTTTAAACAGGATGAGGGGGGTAAAAAAACGAGGTTTACATGATAGGTAGCTAATAGAATATATAATAACTATAACTGAATATGATATAAGCATCTCATTATGATGTATATAAATAAATATTTGATAGAACACACAATTATTATAATGTACATAAGTATTTCATTACGATGTATATAAATAAGTATTTCATTATGATGTATATAAATAGGTATTTCATAATAGCGAAATACAAAACCTATATAATACTAAGATGATTTCACAAATGAAATGACGAAATTGAAAAGGTAGAAAAGATGACGAATTATAATACTAATTTAATACAGAATAAGAAAAGTACAGAACTTCGTAAAGAAAAGCACAAAGATAAGAACTATAGTCTACATGATGGAAATAGCGTTTTAGAAATGACATAATGAAATGGGAAAAGAAGTATAGACATGTATACAGGCAAGTATTTCATAGAAAGAATAAGAGTAAATGAGGAAAGAACTGGAATTTTTAAACAGGATGAGGGGGTAAAAAAACAAGGTTGACATGATAGGTAGCTAATAGAATACATAAAATTCAATATAATATAGGTCTTTCATCATAATTTATGTATATAAATCTGTTATATAAAAAAGACAGAGTAGAGGACACATACAAATTTGTGAAGAAAAACACAAAGATAAGAATTATAGTTTACATAATAGAAATACTATTTTATCAATGACATAATGAGATGCGAAAAGAATTATAGAAATCTATATAAGTAAGTATTTCATAGAAAGAATAAGAGCAAACGAGAAAAGAATAAAAACTTTTAAAGTAGATGAGAGGCTTAAAAAACAAAGTTTACACGATACTAAGATAGTTTGCTTAGTGAAATGAAGAAATCAGAAAAATAGAAAAGACGAAGGATTACAATAACTATCAGCGAGCAAAGTTGATAAAGCTATAAACAAAAGCATGAAGGTAAGAACTATACTTTAGATAATAGTAATGCTATTTTAACAATGAAATAATGCTATAGGTAAACCAGTAAAGATTTAGATTTGTAATAAATAAGTAAGGTATGAAAAAAACAAGAACAATAACCTGTAATGTAAGACAATATAATAGGTAGCTAATAGAATACATATAATTTCATATAATATAAGTATCACATTATACTTCATGTATATATATTTCTGATATAAATAGCAATGCCAAATTAGGAAACAAGGGTAGTTTGTAAAGAAAAGGAGGATAGTAAAAAATAAAGTCCATATAATAGTAATTTAATACAGAATGAAGAAACTATAGAAGCTTGTAAACAAAAGAAGAAAGATAAGAATTATAGGTTACATAATAGGGATATCATTTTATGAATGCCAAGAGTACTAATGTACATTGTAATACAATATAATAGCTAAGTAATAAAAGAGGCCTAGCTCAATATAAGATAACTATTCTATGATAATGTATATAAATAACTATCTGATATGAACAATAAGATTATATAAAGAAAGAAGCAAAGTTTATAAAGAAAAGGAGAGGACTAAAAAATAATATCTATTTAATAATAAGATGGTTTCGGCAATGAAATAATGAAGCTGGATAGATAGGAAAGAGTAAGGGCTAGAGTAACCCAATACAAAATGAGCAAGGTAGAGACAACATTTTATCAATGAAATAATAGAGTAGAAAAGTTAGCAAAGATTTAGATTTATCAGAAGTAAATAGGAAGCGGAAAAGATATAGCAATAATATAAGGTCTAATTGGAAATAATAGCTACCTAATAAACTAAGTATAACTAAATATAACATAATCACTATGTAATGACGTATATAAATAGGTATCTTATACAGGCATAAATAGCACCGTGATACCAGCAAAGCACAAGCATTATATTATGCAGGCAAGAGCGAAGAAAACCTAACTATGAGCGCGCCGAAGCTCAGGAAGAAAAGTGGTTGAATAAAACAGGCGATCTTCAGACGACAGAGAAGAATGAGCCAACTGTCAATAATCCTGCATCAACGAAACAAAAAGAACAGAAGCAAGAGAAATCCATGAGCGTATAACATAATTATTACATATTAGTATACATAAATGGCTAGATTATAGAAACAAGGCGGCTAAAAAAACACCTAGCACCATAAACAATAAAATAAAAAACATTATAAACAACATAGAAACAAGGACACATGTAAATAATAGCTATAAATAGCTATTCCTTATGAACAGAGCTAAGATAATGTAAAAGAGGCAACTGTTATTACAAAAACACGAATAAAGATAATGTACATTTTACCAATCAAACAATATGAATAACGTACGTGATAAAAATACAAACAAACATAAAAAAGGCAAATCAGCGTAAAGACGATGCAAATCGAAGCTGCATAACCTATAGGCTAATAAACGTACTCAAAAAACCACTCACACTATGTAACACACAATGATCTTTTAGTCCTACAGCATCGATACTAAAAAAAGATAAATCAATGCCTTCAAAGACCTAACTAAACAGATACAAAAAAACTAAAGCAGATCATAAAATATAAGACATCACAAGATAATTATTGACTAAATCTAAACAGAATGCGAAGGCAAACAGGCAGGCAGAATTAATTTACAGTAAGAACAGCAATAGGAATACCCCACATTTTACCAATAAAGTAATGAAATTAAAAACCTAGCAAAAATCCAAACTTATAACAAATAAATAGGGACACAAAAAGCTACACCAATAATGTATGCTACAACATAATGTAATACCCACCTAATAAAATAAGTATAGCTGAATATAATGTAATCACTATATGATAACGTATATAAGTACGTATCTTATATAAGCATAAATACGACCACAGTAACAATAAAGCAGAAGCACTATAGTAGGCAAGAGTGAAGAAAACTTAACTATCAGTGCGCCGAAACTGAGAAACAAAGGCGGTGGAATAAAACAAGCGATCCTCACATGATAGAGAAGGGTGAGCGAAGTTTGAATAATCCTGCATTAATGAAACAGGCAGAATAAAAGCAAGAGAGATCAATGGGAGCATAGCATAATGACCACGTAACAATATATATAAATGGCTAAATTAGCTGAACAGGTAACACAACGAAAAAGAGGCAATCGTTATCAGCCAAGCGCCAATGAAGATAACATACATTTTATCAATGAAGCAATGAAATCAAAAAGGTAACAAATACTAACATCTATACCAAGTTAGGGAATGGAAAACCGACAGCAGCAACCTATGGGATAAATAAGCAGCGCAAATGATTCTTACCCCGTACGCAGATCTCTACCAACCAAGAACACCAAAAGATGATTAAATCCAGATCATCCCTGTAAATATGTAAAACGCACACCAATAAGGATAACGTACATTTTATCAATGAAGCAATGAAATCGCGAACGTAACAAATACTAACATTTATACCAAGTAAATAGGGAATGGAAAAGCGACAGCAACAACCTATGGACCAAATAAGTAGCGCAAATGATTCTTACCCCGTATGCAGATCTCCACCAACGAAGGACACCAAAAGATGATTAAATCCAAATCATCCCTGTAAATATGTAAAAGGCACCCATGTTAAACGTATGCGAAAAAAAATCAAGAAAAGAGCGACATCAACTGGAGAAGGTAAAAAACCAAAACACAGCAAAAACGACCAACGACGATAACGCAACACATGACGCACCAACTGTGACAAGAAAGCGATGTCCCAAAACCATGATACCAACAGCACCAAAAAAAACCTATAAAACACAACAGAAACGAGCAAAAGCGCAAACGCAGTACACGCCGGGCCAACTATGAGAAGAAAACGATGGTCAACAGTAGCGGATAAAGGCAACGGCGAAAAAGAACAAAACATCTACAAAAAGTCGAGGCGTCGCAAACCAAAGCAAGCATCACAAGACAGCGACAAAAAAATACTCAGGACTCGAAAAAGAGCTCGCAAATAAACCACTTGGAAGGCCTAATGCAACCCAAAGTAAATACGCAGAACCTAACCAAAGCGAAGGCGCATCGATATGGATCAAAATCCAAACGGACAAGCGGCGCAACACCAACGGAAATGAGCAGATTCGAAAGAAAGAAGCGGAGGAGACGAAGCGAATAGCAGCACCAAGAGAGAAGCGGAGGAGACGAAGCGAAGACCAGCACCCGAGACGCAAAAAGCAACCCAAAGAACTAGACGCATGACGGAAAGGAAAACACGAAACAAAAAGCTCTGGCCAAGTCCGCAAGGCGGCGAACCATCCGGAAGCGGTAATGGAGTCCACGCGTCCAACGGATGAAGTGTGGCGCAACACCAAATCCGTCAGGCGATCGCTCGATCGTGCATCGCGCGTTGGATTGCACGCGTCACGATCACATCTCGCACGAACGAAGCCGCAGGCAAATGAAGCGCCGCTCGCAACGCATCAACGACCGCACCACAAAAACGCGCCTCGGCACCAGATCAGCCTAGTGGCCGCTCGGACGGACGGAACGGGAGGACGCACCGCCCCCACACGCGTCGCCCCATTAGCGCTGGGGGCGACGTGGACACGGCGAGGAGGCCGGAACCCCCCGGGTTTGTATAGTTGATGATTACAAATTTATGACATAATAATATTCAAAAAATCATTCCAAAGAAAACAGGTGAGGCTAACCATGTTGCACTTGGGAAGCTAGTATATCCAATTATCCCAACCAGCGTTCAAAATCCCGGCGGTTATCGTTTCTACCGGTGGAGACCGGTAACTGAAAAACTGGCCGGTATCAATTTTGATTTTCGAATTTTGGTTGATTTTTTCGGTTTTTCTGGTCAGCGGTTTCAAACATCTCAAAATTTAAATTTTGATTTTTCAAATTGTGACCGATTTTCTGGTAACTAGCTGCCGACCGGGATTTCTCCTGGCTCCAGGTTTTAGAACCTTGATCCCAACCTTGCGCTGGACGAGCGATCCGATTGGTAATCCAACACCAGAGAGAGAGAGAGAGAGAGGGAAAAACGTGGCTTTTGGATAAGAAAATCTTTATGAAACATTAGGTTAAAAAATTCTCACGGATCAATTTGAATATCTTTCTTACATCGATGCCATCCAAGATTTCTTTTCCGCGATTAGTTCAGCATAAATCGTATAACTACCTCTACAAAACTCAACCCAAACACTTCCAACCTACCCCTAAGCCAGGCTAGACCAATAAAATGCCGAGGTCTACCCACACTCAAAATCGAAGCATTCGTTTAGGACGCAAGAGTTTTTCATATGAATTCTACCTGGAGCAACACACTACATGCATGTTTGGTTTGAAGCCTAATGTTATCAAGTCTTACGTGGTGATCATTTGGACTTTTTTATATATATATAAGTAGCATAGCATATCATATAATCCACAATGCACATTACTAGTTCACTCCATCATTTTTCAGTTCGTAGTTCACTAGCATAGCATATCATTACAAGCAACGCCAGATGCGCCGCCGCTGCGGCGGCTGTTTAATCGGGGTGGGTGACTGAGTGACGGAGTGACTAGTGAGTCTGAGACTCTGAGTGCTAGCTAGGGTTAAATGGCTAATGGGCTATGGGTTGTTGGGGCATTGTCGCATTAGGGGCTTGGGGCTAAATGGCTAATGGGCTATGGGCTGGACTGGTTTGCCTGAGAGCTGGGAGCCTGGGTTTATAACTTCTATGGATTAGGTTTATATTACCCATGGGTTTACGGATTTGGGTACTATAGGAACGTACCCGAACCCGGCAGACCCGATGGGTTGGGCTTCTTGTCCATTAAAAGACCCATAGATTAGGAAATTGATTCAGATCCATGCTCTAATAGAATAAAAACCCACCGAGTATCGGGTACCCATTGTCATCTCTATTCTGGAGCACACTCGTTGCCACAGTAGAGAGCAGCTGGAAACCGCCATTTAATAACTCCCTCTCCTACATGTAAAGAAGAAGAAGAAGCACTCCCTCTCCGCCATTTTTTAACCCCCGCCTCGTCGCTTCTCACCGTGCCCACCGCTGCCACCACCGGGACGACGACCAGATCGGCCGGAGTGGAGAAAAATATTGAGGCCGCGGAGGAGAGTTGCGCAATTCCTTTTCTTTTCTTTTCTCCTCGCCCCCGTTCCCTCGCCCGCGCGCACATGGCCCGTGGGCGCGATTCCTTGCGCCCGTTTCCGCCCCCCGCATTTTATACTATTTCCTATCACATGGCCGCGCCCTTCTTGCTCCGCTCGCTGCCATTAGATCCTCCGCAAACTCCACCTCCCCCTCTGCTCTGCGTCGCATCGCATTGACCACCCTCCTCCTCTCTGCGCACACATCCTGTTCGTCTCGTTCCGTCCATTGTGGCCGTGGCGAGTCACCGCTCCGCAGGAAGGGAGGGAGGCTCTTCCGAGCTCGTGCTCCGTTCTTTCAGGTGGGTGCGCGATTTTTGATTGTGTCGTGAGGCTTCGTGATCGGAACCGCCGGTCAGGCGTTTCGTCGGATGGGTGGTGTGCGTGGTGCCATTTGGTCGAGCTGTTGGGTTTTGGGTGGTTTTTGGTGTGTTTCTCGTTTGATCGGATGGTTCTTGAGGCGGGGCATTTGATCTTTAGTGTTCCGGTGTTACTCGATTTCCTTGGCATTCTGTCGAATGGGTTTTGGCCATGGAACAGTGGAGCAGAACAAGGTTGGATCCTACTGGGATCAGGTTTCTGGCGTGTGCTTTGTGTATGCTGTTGATTTCTTGATCGTTTCATGTGTTCCGTTCTCCGGTGCTGAAATGTCTGGCTCTATGATGTGTATGTTTGATTTGGTTCGTAGCGACTTGGGTCTGATCTTTTGGAGAGTTCAGTTTAATTGGATGCTAATAGTTTGAGAGATTTGCATCTTTCATCTTTTCATCAGCATTCTGTTTGATTTTGTGATTGCTGGAGTCAAGTTAGAATCTTAGATTCGGTTCTGTACTCTCCAGCTGCCTTGAAGAAAGGGAAGGTGCCATCTTTACGGTTTGGAATTTCGATAAATGAGAGCTGCATGTTTCGTCTGCATTTGATGCTACAGTGACAAGTGTTTGCTTGGTTAGGGGCTTAGAGCAAAGCCTCTACTCTAAAAGGCATTCCATGAAAGCTGAATTCCTTTCGGCATTTTCGCTACAGAATTAGACTCGAATATGCATGCTCTCTTCTGCATTCTCATAATGCCTTCTGTTATTCACATTTTGCTCTCAGGTCAATCTTTTATTTCTTCAGCCCATCCAGTTTACTTTGCGATTCAATGGATCGTCTATTGCCATATAGATTATCTAATTTGACCACCAGCCATGATGAGATTTCCTTCTTTAATTTGGCACCGAGTTGCAAACCAGATGTTTATGCAGATAAGAAGTAGCTGCTGATCCTCTCTCTCTCTCTCTCTCTCTCTCTCTCTCTCTCTCTCTCTCCAGATTGGTCCACAAAAGAGTTATGCCACGACTTGTACCATTCTCAGAGCACTGGAAACATTGAAATTTGAAGTGAAAAGTAGTGCTTATGCGCTACAGTCGGCAATAGCAACTGTTGGGTGCAACAATCGCGGACGTTTGAGTGAGATTTCAATGTGACCAGGTAACAATAGTGCTTGTTATTAAGAAAGATGGGGGACGAATACCTGATTGAGCCTGAGGATGAGGTCGCACCATCGATGTGGCCTGAGAACATAGGGGATAAACACCAGAAGCAGTTCAAAATGGAGAATCTTGGGAAGGACCAAGATGCGCTCAAGGATGTTGATTTTAGTGAGGAGCCTCTTCAAGTGGATTTCCAGCGGCTTATGGAAATGGCAAATTCTGAGAAAGGCGTTTCTCAAATGCAGTACTTTGTGAAGCACTGGGAATATAAGAGGGCTAATACTGCTCGGCTTCTTAATGAAGAGTTTGGTCTTCTTTCCCAACAGAGGAAAGAGATTGAACAAAAGAAGCAACAAATCTTGGAGGAGCAACGGTTTCAGGACGAAAGTTATTATGCTGTGAAGCGGCAAGTACCAATACTGGATGAAGTTTACAAAGATGAATGGAAACGTCCGAGCAAAAAGAGTGATGACCTTTCTCATAATCAAGAGCTTAAAATAGATGCAGAATACGACAGTATTTCCTATTGGAAAGAGAGAGCGATGCTGTTAGAAAAAACGCTTGAGGCAAGCCTTCAAAGGGAGCGTTCATTGGAGGAAAAGCTGGAGGAAGATATAAAGAATCTTCAGTCACACACACCAGTGGAGGAATTCTCTGGAATGTTAAAACGGGCTGATTACTTCTTGCACTTGGTTCTTCAAAGTGCTCCTATTGTTATTGCTCATCAGGTATGTTTTTATCTATGTCAGCACCTGTTGCAACTTGCTATATACATTGAGATGCCATTTCAAAGAAGGCACATCATGGAGCACTGAACATGAACTTTGATGATAGGTATAGATAAATGATTAATATGCTCTCTTTTTTCCCTTTTCAGGATGCTGACTTACGGTACCGTTTCATATTTAATCACTACCCGACACTTGCTGATGAGGTAATTTGATTTTAGTTGATACGTTCATCTTGCCATCGCCGTCGATTTTTCTGCTTCATACTGTGCACTGCTCTTTTACCGTGAACTCAAGTAGTTTTCATATATTGCAATTTTGGCTGAAGCATAACTTATTTTTCAGGATGTTATCGGTAAGACAGACTACGAGATACTGTCAGGTGAGGGTATAGAAGAGATGAACAATGTCAAGAGAGATGTTATGGCCAAGGGTGTAGCGACTAAGAGAGAGTTTGTATTTAATACACCATTGTTTGGAGCGAAGACCTTTGTGACATACATTGAACCAGTTTTCAGCAAATCTGGGGAAACAATTGGTGTGAATTATGTTGCAATGGACATAACAGATCAGGTGCTTTATTGAATTTAAGTTTTCTCATATATGCTTTTTTTAATTCCCTTTCTTTCTGAATCTTGGGAATCATAAATTATTATTATTATTATTATTTTTTGAGGAACATGCAAAAGAGTTGCACGTCATTTCATTAAGAGGAAGTGAGAGTTACAAACACTAGGAAGCCTAGTGGACAGAGGGCGGAGAAGTACAAGCACTCTGTCTCTATTCTTCTTGTGCTTGTACATAAATTATTATTATTGTCTGGGTTTTACTCTGAGACTGACTGTATTGGCCTTTGTTGCCCTTGGTTCTAGTGTGCAATTTCTCAGTAAAAATGGTTTCACCATCCTTGTTGGTCTTCAAGGGATGAATAATATTGTACCTACAACTACATACCAAAATTTCACTTCCATCCAGTGGCAATGCGTTAATTCCCAACTCTTTAAGAAGTAGTCTCTTCTTGTTGGCTTGTAGCTACTTGGCATTAGTGACCAATGGTATGGTTTTGATTTTGCTATTGCACATTAAAACCTTCTTGCATTGATTGCATAAACTATTCTTTGAGGATATTTTTCACATGAGCTGAGACACCCTTATCATTTAAAAAGAAGTTACCTAATCAAATTGTGTTCTGTATGCTGCATGCTGTTTTACATTTTGTTCCATGATTCTGAACAGCAATCCATCTACTTCTTTGCACTTCAGGTCAAAACAAGAGAGAAAATGGCGGACATAAGGGTGAGAGAAGCTGTCCAGAAAGCCAAGGAAACAGAACTTAGCAGATCTCTTCACATAACAGGTTTGCATCTTCTACATAATATTACTTTAGTGCATTTTAAGTTAGAATGGTACACTGAATACTTGCACTTATCTAACGCTGCAGAGGAAACAATGAGAGCAAAACAAATGCTAGCCACCATGTCCCATGAAATCAGATCTCCCCTTTCAGGGGTTCTTAGCATGGCCGAAATTCTTGCAACTACCAAACTGGATAAAGAACAATATCAGTTGCTAGAAGTTATGCTATCCTCTGGAGATCTTGTACTGCAATTGATCAATGACATCCTTGATCTTTCCAAAGTGGAGTCAGGTATTTCAAATCATTGATATTTAAGTGAAATGAGCCATTTATCTTTTTTGTTTTCAAGTTGTCCTAGAAATTTCTGAATGGAACACATGCTTTAGGGACACAATGTATACATTAAGCATATTTACCTTGCCATTGTGTTACTTGCGGTAAATAAGTCAAGAATGAGATTTTCTGAGAGGGGAGATGGTTTTTGAGACTTGTTTCAAACAATTATTTCAAAAGCTGGTTGATGCATTACCATTTGTTGCCCTATTTAGCTATGTTTCTTTCATGTTTCTAAGGCACTTGAAATCTGAAGTAATTTGTTTCTGCCTTTGTTATTTCAGGAGCTATGAAACTAGAAGCTACAACGTTTAGACCAAGGGAAGTAGTTAAACATGTACTCCAAACTGCTGCAGCATCTCTGAAGAAGGAATTGACCCTTGAGGGGAGCATAGGTGATGGTGTTCCATTGGAGGTACTGAGAATTAGCTATCTTTTGTTCTGTGCTTTTTTTGTCTATAATCTTCAGGTTCTGTATTCATGTATCTACAAATTGAAATTCAATTGCCTTAAGAAAGAAAATGATGTACCTGTTTATAAAATTTAAGTATTTGCAGAGCAGGAAAGTCTTTGGCAATTTAGGGATTCAGCTGACTGAATTTTTTTTATATTGGTATAGGTCATTGGTGATGTGCTAAGGATTCGACAAATTCTGACCAATTTGATCAGGTAAGGTCTTCATATTGTATATTCCTAAGGCATACTAGCTTTCTTAAAGAGGTTTGATAAAATTTAAACACATTTGCTTGGATATAATGCAAAATATGTGTCTGATGATATTTGGTATTTGTAACCATTCCAGCAATGCAGTGAAGTTTACACATGAAGGGAAGGTTAGGATAAATCTTCATGTTGTAGATAAGCAGCTACTGGCATGCAGAATAGAAAACGGGCAACTTTGTATGAAAGCCCATTCAGCAAGCCCAATTACTACTGCTGCAGAACATTCTGCTGCCTTACCAAGAAACTGTGATAAAGATACTCTGCATTGCTCCAATCGTGAAGATGCTTGTCAGAATGACACTGCACCAAATGAAAATTTTAGGGATTATCATGAGGGAGAGGAAGTTGTTTGGCTTCGTTGCGACGTATGTGACACTGGAATAGGAATACCAGGTTTTTCCTGACATTTATTGATTATACCTGATGCATGATCATTGTCTGCATATCTCACTTGATGGAAAAACTTTTTGTAATTTGTGGAATATGTTTTGCCTATTTTCCTGATCCTTTCAACTTGTGATCACCTGCAGAGAAGTCCTTACCATTGCTGTTCAAGAGGTATATGCAAGCCAGTACTGACCATGCAAGAAAATATGGTGGGACAGGGCTTGGCCTTGCGATCTGCAAGCAGTTGGTATGATTTTTTTTCAATTCTGATGCATCTAAAAGACACAATTAAGATATTAAGGTGTTTGTTTTGTCTCTGTATGAGAACTAGCGGAATTACCCGTGCAATTGCATGACTAGATATTGCAACATATTGTATTTGTTATATAAATCTAATACCTTTCGAAAATATAATTGTATTTGTTGTACAACTGTAACAGTTATACTATCTATGTATGATTAATCTGCGCCATTATAATCTGGCCCTACCAAAATAACTGGTGTGATCTTCTCTTTTTTCTCTCGAATGATAAGATAATTTCTAGGATTTTTGCTTTTTTTCCCTGATTTAAGGATTATTGTGGAATTTTCTAGACCTCTAAAACAAAGGAGGCACCTTAAATCTCGCCAGTTGTTTGTAGATATATAGATAGACAAGCATGCATTAAACACCAATATCTGGAAATAGAACAGTAAAAACTATAATGATATTTTTAACTCAAACCAGGTCTACAGTAACTTTATAAAGGTGTGTAACTGTTCTACTGATTTTCCACAATGATTTAGGTGGAGTTGATGGGTGGTACTCTAACTGTGGTCAGCAAAGAGAATGAAGGATCAACATTTACATTCATGCTGCCTTGCAAAATTCCTCTAAAAGAGGAGCACAGTGATGATCCACATGAAGTTCCCACTTCTCGTTATGATTTCACTACCAGTGATATAGAAGGTTCTTTCCTTTTCAAGCCACAAGTGCGACCTTCTCTTCTGCTGTCTGGAGTTTCAATAATGACCAACACCAAGTTGTTTGGTGGCAAGCTTACGTGCTATGATCCTCCCAACATATTAGAGGATCGTAAGCTGTTCGCAAATGGTTTTGCATCAGTGGAAGATAATTCTACAAACTGTACCTCTGCTGCTCATCAATCAAATGGTCCAAGTGTTAGGAGCACAGCTGAAGATCGTGTTTCCAGTTCTCAAGGTGACACATCATCAGTTTCAGAGGCTAGCATTCAGGAGGAAAGGAAACCATGCAAAGTTCTTGAAGATCAATCGCTTAACAAGAAATCCAAGTGTTCACCAAGTAGCAATAAGGGAAAGATCCTCCTTGTTGAAGATAACAAGGTCAACATAATAGTGGCAAAATCAATGCTGGAGCAGCTGGGCCACAGAATAGACATAGTAAACAATGGAATGGAAGCAATCCGTGCAGTACAGCAGCATCAGTATGATCTTATCCTGATGGTATGACAAGAGATATTTTCAATTATCTAACTGTAAATGTTATATGATTAGCATTAATTTTGGTTACTCATATTTACTTCATCAGTTCATTCTCAATTGAGCACTTCATCATAGTCTAAGATATATGTAGTTGTCGCTTCATTCTCAATTGCCTCACCTCACCATTGTCTAAGATGCAAAAGCAATAGTGCAATACCCTGAGGACGCTAAGTTTGCATCAAAATTTCCAGCCAACAACTGCATGCTTTACACGAACAGAACACTTGGAAGTATTAAAAACATTGAGCGAAAAGCTTCTTAACCTTTTAGGCAATGAGATATACATCAATCTGAACTTAACTATAGGCAAGGGTTATGCTAATCATCAATTGGCTTTGTTCATACTGGCTTTGTTCATACTGTATATAGCTCGTCACTTCAAATTTGTTCCAAGCTTCATAGGTTATCTGATGTTGTCGACAATGATTAGTTGTCCTCGTTGTTCCTATCTCACCAGTCACCAGTGAACCAGTACAAGTGGTATTTTTTTGGTAGTCCCGGACTACGTTGGTAAAAACAATCTTAAATTATGACAGCACCTGGTATATCAAGATAGCTCTATGAAACCAAGTGAAAACTTTTATCATATATTAACCTTTTGCTTCTATTCTTCTGCTTAAAGTGCTAATGGTGTCTGCTTGACAGGATGTTCACATGCCAGAAATGGATGGCCTACAAGCCACTAGATTTATCCGTTCTTTTGAGAATACTGGCTGTTGGGACGCTTCTGTAAAGCCTGAAGACAACCAGATGATAGCTGACTCAGCTATTTCATCTGATTGTGCACACGCAAAAAAGCAAGGCAAGAGAGTTGCTATAATTGCGGTAAGTTTACTTTTAAGCAATCCCAAATTCATGTTGACTAGGATCTCCATCGCAGCTTTTCTCCCATGTTGCTTCATAAATTTGCTGTTTCCTTGATCATATATTCATATGCAAGACAAAATTTTCAAATGCTCATGTTTAGAGTGATAATAAACTATGCCCCTGAGGGTATGCGCTGTTTTTTTTAGATAATTGACCTAGTCTTGGGGAAACCACTGAAGAATAACATGAGGATTCTCTTTACTGATCAAAAGTGGAACTATATTTATGTCTTTGTCTTACATTTCTAAGCATGTAGATGCTAAGGATTGGAGATTTTTCAGCGTCTTGCTGGTCATGAGACTTCGCCTGTTTTCCTATTTATCTTTAAATGTCAACGCATGAAATTTCCGTACGCTTTTGTCAAAGTAGATAATGGGGATTAGGGGCTGTATGTTAAATACATGTCTTTCTGGGATACTGTATGACCGGAGAATCTCCTGATGCATTGCAGATGACAGCAAATTCATTCGCAGAGAGCGCCGATGAGTGCCTTGCTGCAGGCATGGATTCCTACATATCTAAGCCAGTGAACTTCCAGAATATAAAAGAATGTCTGCAGCGGTACTTGTCATCTCAATGACTAACCAATTGTTGTAAAGTAGAAAGGTAATTTGTAGCTTAGGAAAGTTTTGTGAAATCATATTGGTCTTTTCTTGTAAATCTCATTCTCTCAATGCATCAGAAATGCACAATAAATATAGTGTATCCTGTCTTCTCAACCATTTATCTTACTACTGGGGGAGAGAGACAGAGCTCTTTTTTAGAGAGCATGCTAACCTAGCCCCATCAGTAACATCACATAGCTAACTCAAAACTTAGTCCCCATTTGTTGTATGAGACATGATATTGTGTCACCTGTATATAGTTCTCATGGATGTTCTTATCCTTTAACAATTAACAATCTATCTGTATTGTGAGCAACATCGATTTATGATGATGTGATGTAGAATTAAAGCTGTCATATTTCTGATGTGAAACAGCTACCAATATATGTATTGACCAAATATTTGTGCATTAAAGCTGTCATCTTTCTGATGTGAAACTTATTCTAATAATTTCGGCTCAAAGATTTATGTATTGCCCCAAAAAATCGTTGTCTTAAGCTACTATCCTTTTCTTGTTGTCCATGCTTCTTCTTAGTGAAAAATAGTCAAAATACTGGCAAACAACTGGTGAATTGCCCTATTTTCACAGTGCTGTTTCTTTTATAGATGATCAATTTGTGTGTTCCGTTTCTTATCCTAGTGAATGCTGTGGGGTATATGAGTCATGATCTGCCCATTTAGCTATGATAGTGAGCATACTGCATACCTGGTATGCAATGATTTTGAATCCAGCTACACTGTTACTGAAAACATTGATTTCATGATAACTGCACCATCATTAGAAGTTTCTTATGTTTTTATTATAGAGAAGGGTGTCACCATATTCTTCTCATCATGCTATGTGCGAAGATTTGGTACCAGTTGACATCTAGTTATGGGCCCAACTGCAAAAGTACAATGTCAGTAATAATAACTGCATTATCTTTAAAGATTTCTCATTAAGAAAAATGTCCAGAGATTATTGTATCTCACATGCCCAGTAAATTCTAAGTTGGAGCATTGCAAACAATTCAACAAGGAGAACTAGAAAAGCTAGATTGAGCCCCCACAAGGATAACAAAGGCTAAGTGATATCTCTCAGATCATTATGTTAGATTAAAGCAGCCATCACCTAAATAAAACACATGCTTTTCTGATGGGGACCTCACTAAGCCTAGTGTTACTTATTCCCCTTCCTGTTGCTGACAACAGATTTGCATCAAATCTTGTTCTACTTCTCTTTATGCTCAAGCATGAAGCACCATCTCTTAATTACAGTATCCTTTTTCTGGCAGATGATCCTAGAGCTGCTGCATAAAGATTTGGTTCTAGTTTTAGCATTGTATATTACTGCTTGCAAGTGCTAGTGTCACTAGCAGCAGTGAAAAGGGTGTACAGAAAGGGACCTCACAATGACATGGCTAAAGCTCTCTTTTCTTCATGTTAGGGGAATGTTGTTTGTTCAGCAGTGCAGAGCAGTTGAGCACAAGGGCTGCACGAGCTAGGATTGATGTTGTTATCTTTGGAGAAGAGATGGATGAATATTGGTTGTATTGCATAACCCATGGAGGCTATATATATAGTACAAAGACTCAAGAGATACTAAACTCTAGACTACAAGTACAATACCAAAAATATCCTTAACACACTCTCTCAAATGTAAGACGTATACAGTAGTATTACATTTGAAAAAGGGTTGACATTAAAATAGAGAAAATCCAAAGTCCGAATCTTGAAGTTATCGTCATAGCGTGTGGTTCTTGAAAAATTGTGTCGAGTATCAACCATTCAGAATCGTGCAACAGCTCAAAAAGCACAAAGTGCAGGAGCTAGGAAAGTAGAGACAAGCGGGAGCAAAGTTGACCGCAACAATATCATAAAGAGGATGTGGAATGTAACACAAATAGAGAGAGTTGTCAAATCAAGCTGAAGAGGGATAGATAGAAGCATAGCAATGCAGATCAAAGCCCAAGACGGCGGCAGTGCAGTGCACAAGAAGCGTGGCGGCCTTGGAAGCTCGGGACGGCGGCATTATAAAGACTTCTACGATCTGCAGTAACTCAAAGAGAAGAGTGGCGGCTGAGGCTATGCAAAAGGAAGGGGATGACCACACTCATCCGAGATGATGGACCGTGGCTAGTAAAGCAATCGGCTGATTGACAAGGAATTTGTGGACTCGCATGGCTTTAATGAACCGATAGAGAGATGGCAACGGACTTAGATCGACGCAACGAAAGACGCAAAACAAAAAAAATACTCAAGGACAGATAATACTATGCTTTCAAATTCCCCTCCTCTCCTATCTCTCTTCACCCTCTCTCACTCCCTCTCGTCTCTCTCTGCCCCCTCACTCTCTCTCTCCTACTGACGGGTGGAGGCGCAGGAGCTGGCGGCGGCAGAGTCAATCAGAGCGGCGGGGGCCAAGGAAGGCGACGGAGGACCCAGAGCTGGCGGATTATGCGACGAGGAGGCCGGCCAAGACGACGGCGGCCAGATCCAGCGCGGAGCCGTCAGATCTGGCAGCTATGGAGATGGGAGAGAGCCAGATCTGGCATGGGCCGCCGGCAGCGTGGAGCATCAACGCGGGCCAAAGGCGGTCGGATCTGGCGCAGTCCGGTGGCATGGAGCGCAAAGGAGGTCGGAGGCGGACGAATCTGGGTGGAGGAAGATCAGCGGTGGCCCATAGAGTCGCGGTACTTGCAGTGGGGTTACCTACCATGCGTGGGGCGGTTTCGACTGTCGCAGCGGCGGTGGCGGCCGTTGAGCACCACGGCGGTGACGGCGGGGTCGAGCGTCGCGGCGGTGGTGGCGGGGTCAGGCGTCACAGCGGTGGCGGCGGGATCGGACGACGCGGCGGTGATGGGATCAAGCGTCGCGGCAGTGGTGGCGGGGTCCGGCGTCGCGTCGTGAACATCGGTGTTCGCGACCGTCGCCCTCGCATCGCCGCCCACGCCTGCGGCTGCCGACGCCGAAGCCCTGGTATTGACGCGAAGTTTCACCGCTCCCACCTTTTTCTTCTTCGTCGCCGACGATGAAGCTTTCTTTGGTGCCATCCTTCTTCGGATCTGGAGGCTTGCTCTTGTCCTCCCCACGGACGGCGCCACCTGTTGTGGTTACAGACCAAACAGAGAGAGAGTATCGTAGTAGAGAGTTATGTGAGCAATGGCTTAGGGTTTCCCCTGTGGCCTGTACCGTGTATATATATATATATATATATATATATATATATATATATATATATATATATATATATATATATATATATATATATATATCCACATGGGGAGTGTTTTTACAGTAATTCCCTTACATCTGTACATCCCCTTCAGGGGCACTTTCGTCATTACACATGTCCCATTTCAGGCCTTATAATCTCCTAACAGGCCTGCTGGGCTTAGGTGGGGGCCATTCCTACAACAATAAGTTATCTATAAAAGGTGTCATATAGAAATTTTGTTGAGGTAGATGAAAGAAAAAGAGGAGAGAGAAGGAGGTCGGCTGTAATTATATAGACAGTCAAAATACGAGAAAATAGCCTACTATAGACGGTTTTCGTGCCATTGTATCAATGTTGTTTATATTTTAGTGACAATGCATTATAGACAACTTACAGATGACCCATTATAGAAGATATCAGTGTTGTCTACAGACGATATGAAAGTATACTATAAATAATAGCTGTATGTACCACTGTATATATCCTACGCGTTTCAATTGCTTTTTTTTGCCTTGTCTCGTAGCGGTACCCCGCTAACAACCTTAGTTGGTTGGTTTTGTTATCTCCAGAGAGTAACAGACTCTATCACTAGGGCTGTAAGAATAGCTCGAGGCTCACAAGCTACTCAAACTTGGCTCAGCGTAAGTTTGATTCGAGCTCGGCTCGAGCTTCAAACGAGCCGAACTGGAGCTTGATATGAAACTCACGAGCCTATTCGAGCCGAATTCGAATAGTTCGATGGAGCTCGTTGAAACTGTGCAGATTGCGTCACCAAAGGCCCAAGGTAGCAACCGGCAAGGCCCAACCCAAATCCCCAACCCTAGATCCCTAGTCGGCCACCCCACTACCTCAGTCCCCAGACTCTCCACCCGGCCTCCACCCCAACCCCGGTCCCTAGTACTTTATCGCAGTCTCCACAACTCCACCGACACCGCCACCTCTCCTGGCTCCCAGCTCCGACCTGGCCCTTGCGCCTCCTTTGGCCCCCTACGCCTCCCCTGGCTCCGCCCCCCTGCGCCCCTCATATCCTCTTCTTAAAGTCACTTCTTTTAGGTACTACTATTTATTTTCAGCCAAAAGCTATCAGCCGCAGATAATACGAACGCCCCTTACCTACATGTGTAGGTCTCTTTTGAAATAAGGAATTTTGTATAAACTTTACAAGAGATGACATAAATTCTTCATATTGCTATAGAATTTTAGTTGAAAAAGATTGCTTTAGAATTTTTTTTTTTTTTTTTTGTGTTCCATACGCGGCCTAAATCAAGCAAAGATCTATTTTTCGCAAGTGAATCACATGCGAGTTGGAAGACTATTAGTGTTGAAATTGACAAGAAAGCTCTCTTCCGAAAGAATTGAGTGCATTAAGAAACACATACACTTGGAAAAAAGATAGGATTCAGGACCATCGGTGTAACAGTCAGGACATACCAACATTTCAAGGCTGTAGTGCAACAGGTGTTTCTAGAGAACTTATCTCACACCTATAGGCAAGTAGGGACCAGCTTCTTACATCATATAGTCATATCGTGTTAGAGATATATCCTAAAGATAACTATGAAGATAATTATATTATTTCTATATTTATAATCTTTTAAATGATATGTTATTTTGTTTCTTGAATAAATATTTTTCGTATTGATCAATAATTATGTGACTTATTTGTAAAACTCTTTATTCATATTTTGACATTTTTCTAAATTATCCTTGCTCTTATATCATTATGTGAGATAATTATGATTTATAGATCAGCACATGTATTGATTGATGATCATGTTTTATGGATCATGGAAATAGGAATATCAAATTAATAATGTGGACATATGTTAGAGAATATGGTATTAGATTGACCCACCATAAGATAATGTGGGAATTATTATATTCTTAAGTATCATCAGTTGGTCTCATACATAGTGTATGTGCATACTTAGACCTAAGAACTTTATAGCTTTCTATATGTGTAATAGTTTATTTAGGGGTTGCCAAACACTACTTCGTAACTGGTAGCCACAAAGATAGTTTTTAGGTTTACTGTAAAAACATGCGGAGGAATGTGAGTGATCAAGATAGAATTTACCCCTCCATATAACATGAGATATATTTCTGGGCTTCTCGATGTAGTTGGATTAAAGAAGTGCATAGCCATGCTGAATGTGATTGGGAGTCAATTGCAACTGAATAATCCACTACAAGAATGAGTGAAGGATCGAGCTATCATAGGATGTCACACTTCTCGTCTTGAGTTTGATCTGGTATTGTGAGGCAAAAGGTTCAATGCATGAACACTATATAGGTTCGTCCAATATGATCTTTATGCATATTTAGGAGTTGTTATGTCTTGCTAGGGACCACTACTGACTTGTGGAAACACGACCGAATATACATGAACCTACAGAGTTGTACACTTAATGGGATGAAACATATTAGTTCAAATTAAATCTATTACTAATGGGTCAAGTGTGTTTCGTATCTTATTGGGCATCTAACGTAGGGTTCCACTGAGGGACATATTAAGAGAGACATAGAGCTAAAACCCTAGCCGCCACCCCACAAAGGCCCTATCATGCTCACTGGTGCTAGCATACCGGCGCATGGATTTCCTCCATGAACGTGTGGACTTTAATAGAGGTACTGCTATAACTGCGGTGCTAATCAGAATGATCGGCTTCCAAGGATGTTGGATGATCGACTACTTTCACTATATCGACTCATGCTATGTTGAACCGGCTGCTTCAACTCTTCTTTTGCTGCATTATACGTCTAGTGATAATAATCCATGATCTCTTACTCGCATGGCTTCTTAGTTTATATGGTATAAATTTTAATTTGCAGCAATATAGCCTACTGGTATCCCCACATATAGTTCGTCATTGGTGACTTTTTTTATAAAAAAAAAACTGGATCATTGGTTATTAATAAGGACCCAACATTTCTTGTTCCCAGAAAAAAGGGAAATGATATTTTGGCAGCATTCCATTGGTCACCCGGGCTTGATCGACTTCATGAGACACTCTCATATGAAAATGTGCCTCCGGAAGATATACACCTCATGACTGTTGTGGTCGGATTCGATCATGCAAATATTGATTGCCACCTCATCTGTCCACATCGAATATTGAAGCAAGTTAGCTTTTATGGTCCTCCTAGACCCTAAATTTTTCTCCATTGCAAGGTGTGCCAACTTGGTTAAGTTTATATCGGTTTAAAAGAGAGCTTGGCCATTGGTTAAGAAAAGCAATAAACTAAAAGGTACTACATGTAAACATATCAATGAAGACAGCGCTCTCTAAATAAATATTCAGAGCATGCATGTTTTGAATGAAGAAATTGCACATAATTCTTATATGGATTCATGTAACACAATATAAAATCCTCCATAATTCCTATGGGATTCTGTGTTTTAAACAAGTCCTTAGCTCCATATATATGCCCATTTGGAACACAATAATTTTCTCGATTTCTTTAGGAATTAAACCGTTTTCTATAAATTTCTGCAAAAATCATACGAAATTCCTGCGTTCAAAAAAATTCCCATGTGAAGTCTGGACAAAGAATTTCAACATGAATGTATGACATTTACCCTAAAATGTTTTAACAACTATCGCACAATTCCACTGTTCAAAATCTAATGGAAACAGTAAAAAGAATCCCATGCATGTCACTTCACTCACTAGGGCAACTAGTTACTTATAAACAGCATTTCACACCCTTTGCATACGGAGTAGATGTCAAATGAAGTTGATATTTTTTTTGTTGGGAGTCGAAGTCACCATGATTTTAACACCAATCGGAACCGAATGCGACACGTACGCCCCGTAGCACTTCTACGATTCTACCGTTGCGCGGACAAAACCACGTAACCACCCAATTTATCGCAACATGTGAACCGAACCACATGATAAAGCAGGCCAGAGGGGAGATACGCTAGCTTGTGAGCTCACTAATAAAGCCAATTTAATTAGTATTAGCTGCATAAGCGTGGCGTCACGCCATGCTAGCTACCGTGTGGACCAAGTAAAAGAGACTATAATTCGTGAGGAGTTTCTTAAAAAAATCGAGAACGCATGCGTACTTTCGGAAAAATCAAAGGGCTTTTTTTGCAAAAAACCGAGGACCTGTAAGGACCTGTACGTAACTAAACAAGGACCTATATATAATTTTGGAAACCGCGGGGTGCTATCGGTGAAGTGGAGGGTGCTTTCCGGAAAAAAACCTGACAGAGATCTGTTTGCGAGAACGGAGGACCTCTACACGAGTTCGCAAAACACAGGGGCTTTTTCACAAAAAAAAATGTGACGTGGCACAGCTCCAGGGCCGGAGAGTCCCCGATCTTTAATATACTTAGTATTCCCTCCGTTTAATTTATGAGACGTATTTTTAAATAATTTTATCTATAAATATATTATGTATTTTATATTTTAATATCAAATTAGTTAGATGTTCCCTTTATACACCTAATAAACATACATATTTATTTGCAAATTATAATGGCCCAAACAGTGGGCTGCCAATTGGATCCCCCAATCACCATGTCAAATTAAGGGAGAAGATGCCACTTGAGAAAGGTGGCATAGGTGCATTGGTTGCTATATAGATCCTTTTTTGGTCCCTAAAAATTAAGTTGGTATTTAGTCGGTCCAAATTACTTGGTGTTTTAGCTCCATAGTATACACACATAAGGAAAGAGTTAATACTTCAGTTTTTGACATGGTTTGTCTCTATTCACTCTATACTCATCTCTCCAACACCAATGACAATACGCATTTAATAGAGGCATTTCATAGAATATGTTGCCTGTAAAACCAAAATAATAAGTATTTGCAAACCAAAACTAACTGGTTAAAATGACATCATTTTGGACTGGGGGTAGTTATTACTAGTATGCTGGAAAGTTGGGGAGTAGCAATAACTAAGTTTCTTAATTCTTAGTATATTTATCTTGCAAATGATGAACACCAAGCATATATCATGATGATAAGACGATATTAGGGTTAGGAGAGAACACCTTCCTTTGAATCATTGTCGTCTCCATCATCAATATTAATTACACATCCATCTTTGCTTCTAGCTAGGAAATGCTAGCTTCCGTATGTGTAGATGGCACGCACGACTCTAATAGCGTAGATACGTGTACGGGAGCAAAGGAAGGCGTTTCAGAAGAGCTCACTGCCTTTAACCAAATTAAGTACATGAAAGTAGTATGTGAGGAAGACATTGTAATGCTGACATGCATAACAATTTGTTACATGCATTGCATCATGAGTACTTCCAAAAAAAGTGGTTTTTAAAATAAAAATATTAGCAATATCTCTCACGAGTAAATCCATCCATAATATATCACATGTATTCCAAACCTTGCTACCGTCTGTAGCTTTATCCGCGACACAGCTGCTGAGTACAAAAAACCTGTGTGCAAAATCGAGACATCACACCCATGACGTCCCATGTATCGACCATGGTGTGCAAAATACAAACCTAGCTAGCTCGGGCCCATCATTTCTTTTTGTTGTGGATAAGCTCACACTTAGAGCTATAGCTAGCAACAAATTAAGGGCATATTCTTTTCGGCTGCGGTTTATGACTTTTGACTGAAATTTTTAAATTTTGGCTGTTTACGGTACAGATTACAGAGAGACAGATACTCACTTGCGATTTTGGCTGGTACATATGTTAAGCTTTTAACGTGTAGATCGTTTAACTTGTAGATATCATCTTGAAAAAATACTCCATTTAAATGTTAGGTACTGTAGCAAAAATCAAAAGCCGCCAGCTTTTGACTTGAAGAACAGACCCTAAGCCGGTCATTGTAGTATTTGTATGCACATGCATATCTCTTTCCTTGGGGCAAAAAGGTGCGTTTTGATGCACTATATATTGAGGGAACATACTTTATGAGAGGAATACGCCCTAACAAAAAGTTGTTGAAAAGATTTATGAGGGAACATATCACATATGTTTTGGTTAAAAGCAACCTTAAAGGAGTACTACACTGCAAGTAGAGTATCTAGTTACTTGGATATGTGATTAATTCTATAATCTATAGAGTACCTTATTGGGGCCTCTCCACTCATCAAATCTGTCACGCCAGCTAGCTAGCTAAACCTTTCGGACGTAATCCACATTAATTTGTTGTAGGTAAAGCTCCACTAAGTGATGGATTAAGCTAGCTAATTGATGCTTACGGATAAGGACATGGCTTATTATTTCGAGTAATTAAGAACTTTTGTGCTGCATGCAAGCTAACATGCATATTTCAACTAAACTTTGTAAATTAAATTGTCATCTGGGTTCAAATGAACGTAGCCGTAGACGTACCCCTGGTGTCATATAAGTAACTAGGTCTCATGCATATACTACGTAGAACCGAAGGTGGTGACTAGAGAGGGTAAATAGGAGTCCACACTTTTTTAATATCAAGTTGAACCCTCAGGCTATCGACGGTTTCAAAACACACAGTGGAAGATCAAACACATGACGATACATGCCAACCCTACAAAGACCGAAGCAAAATACTCCTCTAACGGTCTAACTGAGAGGTAGCAGTTTAACCGTTTGGCTGACATGACCACAGGTCACTGGTGGTCGGACCGCTCCATCGGTTTGATCGGTGCCTCAGGCCAATCTGACCGGGGCTCAAGCAGAGGCAAGAACGGCTTGAGTTCAAACTTCCAAAAGACCCAATTCAAAAACTACAGATCCAAATATTATGAAACTTATCAAAAACCTTCACAAGGATGTCAAAAACCTATTCCAAGCAACGTTCAAGAAGATCAATGTCAAAGTTCTAACATTTATCCAAAACAAGGAGTGTTTTTACCAAAACCGAGGCAAAACCAAACTTAAAGCCAAAAGCTTGCTCGTGGGTTAAGAAAGGTTAAGATGACCTTGGATGAACTCCCACACGTCCGAGCAAGCAAAACCACGACAAGAAACACAACAAAGACACTAGTATCAAGATCTCTCACCGATGCCCTCAAATCAAGCCAAAACTGAGCAAACTCAAGAACTTTCTATAGAAAGCACCCAAATGAATAGAATCTAGTTTCCAAGAGATATCTTCATCAGTTACACGTCCTTGGCGCTAAGAAAGATTAAGAAGGAAGTAGGAAACACCAAAAACCAAGCCAAATCAATAAATCAAGAACTTCAACTTGAGAACAAAGACTTGGATGAATTTGGTGGATCTATTAATACTTGAAGATAAAATATTTACAGCCACTCCATCATAAAGGACAGAGCTCTACCCCTAAACCACTCACACAAAGCTCCTAACACAAGAAAATCATAACCCTAAAATGTCTCTTCAAGCACAAGAGATTTTTCTCTAAACACATATAATAGCTTATATAGTGGAGCCTCCTCATCTCACACCTGACTTTAAACAACTAGCCCACACTTGGTGGATACAACTATTTACAATTGAGAAAACCTAGTAATCAACACACAAATGGGTCTTACACACTTGCACATTTTTCAAAGCGTGACTTCCACATAACTCTAATAGCTTAATAAGGCGCTCCATCCCGCAAAGATATGACATATTCCACCTTAGGCAACTACTACAGTTTTGCAAACCGCCTCTCCATTCACCGGCCTTCACGATGCTTCTCCTCAAAGCAAACTACAATACAAAGTCTGTGATGCCCAATGACTTGTCGTCAAGCCTATATGCCTTAGCCTCCTTTTGAATCGTCTCCACTTGAAACGGTCTAAATCCAATGACACATCACATGCATGCACTTACCTCATCATGATCCTTATCTTTTCCCCTTGCTTCTCCACTTGAGATGCAACCTCACACAGACATATGCGACCCTCCATAGCCTCGGGCTTCTCCCCTAGCCTCAGTTTTGTTGTTGACCACCAACAATCACCAAGTGATCTGCACATCAAAGAACAAGCAATTGTCCTAAGCACAAGTAACATACACTTAACTCTTGTTAGCAAACACCATATAACACTCCCAGCCATGATTAACACAATGCATGGACTCCCGCTATGACTAACACCTTGCAACGACTCCCAAAACATTCCTAAAGAAACAACACAACTGAGACAAAACTTAACTCACTCAACTCAGCACAAACCAATCCGAACACCAACCAACAGCCGGTTAGACCACCCCAGTTAACCCTGGTCAAATCTCGGTAATAGGAGAGCTGGTCTGACCGTGGCAACCATGCCAATTAGACCCCCTCGACACAGCTCTGTCAGACCACCATCATTCGACCAGTCACATCGATCTCAAAACCTTTGCGCAACAAAACAAATACCTCTCTAGAATAAACATAATGCCATCTATAGACCGGTACAACTACTCCCCGGTCATACCGCCCCCTACGGCATGTCAAACCGCTGATCACCTAACAGCAAAACCAGAGAGTACAAATGACACAAAATCAAACTCAAACTTTGACCACAAAACTCAAGCAAAATCAAATACTCATCACATAAAATAGGATAACATCCATATAGTCTCACATACTAAAACCTATGTGCTAACTACACGTACATACAACCAAGTGATTTTAAGCTAACCTTGATAAATTACTGTACCCAACCAAATCCAAGCTCAACATCCACCTCTCTTGATCTGATTGTTAAGGAAGATTTTTACTGTACCTAATATATCGTTGTGTAATTAGTTAACCTAGCTAGAGGGCCTGGTCTTTTTAGCTGCGGCTTGTGGGTTTTTAGCTATTTGTGTAAGAGATTACAAAGTAACAGAAACTCATGTGAGGTTTTTGGCGATATAAATGAAGTCAGTAAAGTATATATTATAATTAACTAGTATATTCTATTTTGAAAATCTCCGTTTAAAAGCTAGTTACTATAGAAAAACTGAAAAGTAATTTTTAGAACCTAAAAAGAACAGGATCAGAAATATTCCCTAATGGTTTGGGTTAACAAGAGACTACCACCAGGACAAATCTGCAAGGCTCCCCTTTATTGCTAGTAACATATCTCTGTCTTTGCAATAATTTAGTTCAACAAGGATTGCTAGGACGATGCTTACGTACGTCCTAAACCATATCATTAACTTCCTTTTTGTTTTTGGTTTGGAATCTGCCAATAATAATTGCACAACGCAATCATTCATGTACAGTCCAAGATGGTCTCTCCCGCCCGTGTATCCTCGTGTACATTGGCAGTGTCCACACAGCAGTACTATCTTCTGTTTTACTTGACGTTTTAAAAAATCTGTATATATTTTGATTATTATTTTTACTAATTATATATTAATAAAAATTATTTAAAATATAATGCTATGAAAGTATTTTTATGACAAATCTAGTAGCATCATTTACACATAATAAATTCAAATACTATTGTATGTATTAGCAGTCAAAGTTCTAAAATATTGACTGCGTATATTGTAAAATGTTATTAAAAAGAACAGAGGGAGTGCAATTTAATCACCTTGCTAAATTTGTAGTCAACCTAATTCGCAAGATAATGATCAAGAGCAACTATATATACGTGCTATCTTCTTTTTAAGAGCAAAGGGATAGGAGATGTTCTTTTGGACTGTGCCTTATAGCTGTGATTTATTAAACTAGTGAATAGTGATTATTAAAAGAAATTGAAACTAAAAGCCGGCGATAAAGCAAAAAAGAATGAGACCATAAGCCTCTAATTTTCAGAAACTGATAGTTCAAAACAATGCTATTGCTACCCCAATGTCAATATTTCTTGTACATACGCTCCAAATAACCTATAAGAGAACTTTTATCCTAGTGAACAAATTAAGTAAGCAACGCTTCACCTTAACTATTCTTGAGTGCATGGAACCTAGCTAAGACACGTGGTAGAATCAAGGCCAAACTATGCACAACTCCATGCCATAGGAAACTTGTAATAAACTAGCCAAGCATGCTTGCTTCTTTCCACCCACGAATCCATCTTATTATCTACTTGAACGCCCGCATAACCATGCTTGTTAACTACTAACTAACTAGGAGTATAGTTCACAATAAACTAGCGAGGCTGTGATCGTTTTGGTTTCAGCTTTTAGCTTTCGGCTTATTTTTCACTATTCATAAATTTCGTCTTTTTCTGAACTTTTGGCTTTTTGTTGAGCTTTTTTGCCGGTTCTTTTTTTTCCCGTATTTGTTTGTATTATACGTAATGGGCTAACATATTTTTTATTTTTTTATTTTTTTTAAATTTAATTATGCTAAATAAGTCTCTGTCAACTATAGTGTTTTTTCAGCTAGCTACAGTGTTTTTCAGCCATAAGCCATAAAAAAAACCAAATGATCACCACTAAATACTGATGCCTTTGCCCCCACCAAAAAACTTTTTCCTTGGCATCACACACACATGTAGATGTTAGTAGTATGTATGTGTACTCACATTTCTCCGACCTCTATAAATACCTCCCATTCCCTCTCACCATTCCACACCATTCCAAGAGAAACAAGCAAAGCACTAGCACTCCTCTGATCTCTCATAGCTAACACCAAGAGCAGCGCAAGCTAACTCGATCTACTACTGCACGGCTACACCATGAGGCCGGGAGCCGAGTTTCCCATGAGCCGCGGCGCGCCGACGGCGGCGCCGCACGCGCTGAACGGGACGGCGGGGCCGCACTCGCCGTGGCAGTCGCCGGTGCCGTACCTCTTCGGCGGGATGGCGGCGATGCTGGGGCTCATCGCCTTCGCGCTGCTCATCCTGGCGTGCTCCTACTGGAAGCTCTCGGGCTACCTCGACGGCGGGTCGGGCGCCGACCAGGCAGACTCGGCGGCGGGAACCGACGAGGAGAAGGGCTCCGCGGCCGGCGCGGCCAGGCCGGCCGTGGGGTTCCTGGAGCACGTGGTGGTCATCATGGCCGGTGACGAGAGGCCGACGTTCCTCGCCACGCCGGCGACGAGCCGAGCCGTCGTGGAGCTCGGAGCCGCGCCTGCGGCGAGCTCGTGCAACGACGGCGGCTCAGAAGAGGAGGAGAAGAAGATGGAGGAGCAGGGCTCCGAGGTGAGCTCGCAGCCGCAGCTCGGAGGGCATGGCGCCAATGCGGTGAGCCGGAGCCATGAGAGTAGCAGTACGACGACGCAGCAAGAAAGCTCACAATAAAAGCTGCCTTTTGTTTTAGCTTTCTTTTTTGGGTGGGGTGATCACTTTCTTCCCTTTTTCCCCCTCTTCCTTGCTGGTGTTAGTTTTAGCTGGACATGTAGATTCTTGGCGTGATTGTGAGACACCATGTGGATATGATCATATATTTATGATAAGTAATTAACCCTTATTTTAGAAAGATTGAGTTTGATTTGGGCTGCTTCTGCAAAATCGTAAGCTCTAATGAGTGGTCGGAACGTCAGGATACGATCACGAGGTCAATAGAACCAGTTACAATCACGTTGTGCTGTCTCTACAAAGTCGCAAGTCCTATCGAGTGGTCGGAAAGCCAGTTTTGACCACATTGTCGGCAGCATACGGTCGGGAGAAGGAGTTACGACCACATTGGTCATGGTCGGAAGCTGTTACGACCACATTGGTCATGGTCGGAAGCTATTACGACTATATTGGCCGTGGTCGGAAGTCAACCGAAGGGTTTACGACCATGCTGGTCGTGGTCGAAAAGGTTTACGACCACGTTGTCAGCAATCGGAAGCCACCAAACAGATTTACGACCACGTTGGGAAGTCGGTAGACTTTGACCACGACCACATTGGGAAGTCGGCAGTCTTCGACCACATTGTCTCGAGCTGTGGTCGGTAGTCGGCAGTCGAGTCTCCGACTACGTTGGGAAGTCGGCGGATTTCGACCACGTTGTGAAGCGATCGAACGCAGTCGAATGCGGTCGGTTGTGGTCGAACGCGGTCGGAAGCGCTCGAACAAAGCCGGAGTGCTATCGGAAATGGTCGGACGCGGTCGAACGAAGTTGGTATGTGGTCGAACGAGGTTGAACGTGGTCGGAAGTCTCTTCGACCACATTGAAACTCGCAGCGATGGTCGTAGCTTCTGTTCAAGCAGTCGTACCGACCTCTGGGGTGGTCGTATCGACTTGTAGAGCGGTCGTAGGCCTTGAGCGTTGCATGTTTTGTGCTTTCGACCGGTCGTTAGTGGTCTACGACCAGCTAGGATGTCTTACGAGTACATTTTTTCCTAATGCAGATTTATGTTCACGATGTTTTGTGCGGTGCTATGTGATGGTTTGCTTGTCTGTGTGGCTGCAGGACTTCGGAGCTAGGTCATGGTGAGGTGTAGAAGGACCGGGACTAGGCATAGGAGGTGTTAAGGTCCAGACAGTTAGGAGACGCTGAAGACGATCGAGGCTGGTGAGGTGGTTGCAAGCCAGGATGACGAGGAACCGGAGTTGGAGCCGCTGGAGGTGGACACGACGGGCAACGGCGAGGTGGACCAGGACTAGGCTCAGGGAGGAGTCGAGGTCCAGTCGGTCGGATGCCGGGTGCGGTCGTGTGCAACGGAGTGGACCAGGACTAGGCTCAGGGAGGAGTCGAGGTCCAGTCGATCGGAAGGCAGGCGCGGTCGTGCGAAGACAGCAAGGCAACGGGAAGTTTTCGGGAAGGTGCAGGAGGGGCATTTTGGAGAAATGCTTAAAGTCTGCAAAGGAAACTGCTTTCTGTTAAAGCACTGGAGTCTGTTGGTGATAACGGGTAAAGCTGTGTAAAACTCGGTGTTAGTTGGGGGTTAACGGGTTCTCCCTAGTATCTGAAGGCTATAAATAGAGAAGGTAAAGCATGAGTGCTCGGGGAGGTTCCCGAGAAGCTCTGGTTTTCCTTTCTATCTTGTGTGAGTTGTTCTCTGGGTTTGAGAGCATGCGTTCCTGGATGGAGTGGCTGTAGAAACCTCCATGAATGCAATCATTCATCTCTGTGCCTCTATTTGTGTTCTTTTGTCTGTATGATGTTTGATTGATTTGGTTGCGTCTTATTTGTTCTTCTTCCCTCCAATTCTCTTCTGTCCGAAGGATTGCTCTTCTAGTTTGCTCAAAGACCTAACTTGCTCTAAACTGGGAATCATCCCCAAGGCCACTTGGCTAGTCTATTCCCGAGAGCAAAGTCTTGTCACAGTTCTTCTTTTCTTCGGACTTGGTCAAAAGCTCTCTCTGTGAAGTCTTGTAAAGATCTTGTTTCCCTTTATCTATTTTCAATTAAAGATCAGTATAGTTTCTTGAGATCTGAAGCTCTCTGTGTTTCAAGTTTCTTGGTCTTTGGTTCTCTCAGTCGAAAGTTCTTCAAAGTCATAGCTAGGTGGTCATGCGCCTCTCTGGTCCTCTGTTTCAATTTCGACTTTGCTGTTCTTTTTGTCCACTACAGAGAGACTTCGACCGCTCTGATTTTTCACAGCCAGAGGACGTGGTCTTGTTATATTTGAAGTCTCATGATCAATTGATCCGTGAATCAAAAGTTTTTCGGAAATTGGATCTCGCGGTCGTGCGTCCTCTTCCTCCTCTGTTCCGCATTCGACCATGTAGTAAACACTGTGCACTCTTGTTTTTGGTCGCGATTGTTTCCTTTCTATTATCAGTCTGTTCACTCGGTTCCAGTGAGCATTCCACCTCTTACTTCATAGCTCTGTAGCTATTGGACAAGAAGGGTTGGTTGAATACTTGGGGAGGTTTTAAGGCACCATTCACCCCCCCCCCCCCTCTGTTGCCTATTTGATCCTACAGATTGGTTTTGGCTAATTGTGAAATTAGACATAAAATTTCGCTGAGAGTTTTGCAAAATTGAAATATGTTCTGTAATGTGTATACTTTACCAATGTCCAAACAATGGGTAGATTATAGTCGGTAAAGCAGCTACTACTTGACGCTACCAGGCCCATTCATTTGGGCGACGGTTGGTAGTTTTTGGCTACGGCTGATAAATAGTAAGTTGATAGAGAGACTGTGAGAGAGCACAGAGTAAGAGAAACTCGTATGCGGTTTTGGCCATAATCAACTTGTAGACTCTGTCTTGAAAAAACACTCTATTTAAAAGTTAGTTACTGTAAAAAAAAGCCAAAAGGTGAAGCCGAAAAGAAGAGGCCCACTACTTGACAAGGCATATGTCGTGTCGTCCATATACATATCTGCTGCTTAGAAGGAGTTGGTGGTAATGTTAGTACGTTATCCATCCCACCACTTCTCACAGAAAACTAGCACCGACAAGTAGGCCCCAACCAGCGCCCCCTCCCCCAAAAACCTTGGCTCGAACATCTCACACCCATTCTACTCCTCCCTCCCTCTCTCTCTCATCTCCCCATGCTCCTCCCTCATGTGACAGCCATCCTCCACCCCAACCACCCATGAGTCTCCACTGCTCGACCCTTTCCTAGCTGTTGTCCATCATAAGTGGAGCCACCACCTTCATCAAGTGCTCTAGATCTAACCGGTATTGAGAGATGGTGTAACTGGGCTTGAGGGTGGAGGTAGTGCAGTGCTTCGCTAGGGTTTAGGGGTGGCCACACTTGTCATTGTCTTCCATGCATAGGAGAGGAGGATGGTAAGTGAGTGACGTAGCCATCTCCATTTTCAGCTGCTCCTCCCCCTTCCTAAGCAAACTGTTGCACCTAAGGCGCCACCTCCCTCAAGGAATGGCGTGAGTTCGAGGACACCAAGGACTTGTTCGGAATGCTCCACTTCCTACAATCCATGGAGCTAAGGCGGCGGCAGCGATGACGACACAAGTGATGCTCACCATGATGTCAGATAGGATTGGGAGGTGTTGGACGCCTGCATCAACTCTGTAACAACCCAAAAAGCCTGTTACTTGAAAATGTGAGAATGTGAAAAACTCTTTGCTTGCATTAATTTGCCATTGTTTTTATTGGAGTTTTTATTTAAAAGTTTCCATTGGAAATAACACCTAAAAATAAAATAGTAAAGAGAAAGTAGGATTGACATGATTAAATTGAATTAAAAATTAATTAAGCAAATATTTTGTTGAAAAAATCATGAACTAAAATGATGAGAGAATGGATTAAAAAGAAAAAAATCTAACAGATGAAGTTCTAAATATAAGCCAATTGCAAAATCAAGATCAATTGTATTTAAAATAGGAAACCAATTGGAGACTTGAGATGATCTTGTCCCATTGCCATTCAGAAACCCTAAATTGGGTTCAAATTCAAATGCAATTCGGATTTATATTGAATTGGTAGTGTAAATTGAAAAGTCAAATTAGAAATTTATGGAAATTTAAAAAAAATGGGAAGATGATAGTTGGGCTTGGCTCACTAGGCTCTAGTCCATTTTTCCTGACCTGTTGGGCCTCTGGCCCTACCTAGCTCAGCCCAAGCCATTGTAGCCACGCCGTCCATTGTGCTGCTGCAGCGCCCGATCACCTCCGCTTTGATGTGCGTGCGTGCAGCCATCCCTTCCCCTGGTCCCCTTCTTTCCCTTCTCCCTGTAGCGTACCCACGCCCATGCTGAGTGTCACGTTGTATCGCACGTCACGCACGCCCTGCCCCAAGTGCCGTGCACTGCCGTACTAAGCGTCATTGCTCTACGTCATGTCATGCACCATTCACCATCACTCCACACCCCTATGCCATGCCACGTGATGACACAGCCATCTTTGGCCCTCCACGCCATATCCATGCCCCGCCATGGCTGCCCACATCACCTAGTCTCTTCACCACCCATAAAAGCTAGAGCATGCCTCAGATAGAATCGCCACACCCCATTGCCTCTCCTCCTCCATGGAATTGTTCCCTACTAGCCCGTAGCTCACTAGAGGCTTCTTTTTCTCCAATTCCGGCCAAGTTGGGATCCACTGACTCCAACATCTTCGACCAATCCTTTAAACCAGAGCTTCACTATAGCCACCTCGCCCCAACCTATTAATTCAGGCTGCCATCGCTTGAGCAGCTTGGGTGCCGTGCTCACCCTTACACCGATGCCGGAACACATCGTCGTGCTACCTCAGCCGTTCCTAAGCTCGACCAACCTCCCAGGTAGCTTTCTCCTGGTTCGTAGATACTCCCAGTGTGAGGAATTTGTTTGAAATGCCGTAGCTCATCATATTGCCATGTGTGGGCCAAATCGAGCCATGAAACCAAGCCTAGAGGTGCGTGTTGGGATGAGAATCCCATTTTGAGCATTCTCATGAGCCACCACCCTCTCCTCGCCGGTGACAAGCGCCGCTTCCTCCTAGGCAGAGAAGAAGAACTCTAGTGCGGTAGTTAATTTTAAAATGATGATTAGTTAAGACTAATGGCATGCTTAGCCGTTTGCTAATCTTCATTAATGCACGGGCCCACCGTGTTTAATTGAAATCCAGAATATATTACATGTGGGCCTTTTACTATGTAAAGATGCTTTCAAATTTGTTTAAGTGGAGGTGAGTCACTGACAAGTGGGCCCAATCCACTGTGGCTATAGCGCATGGGTCCCACCTAACCACCGTGTACTTGTGGTGGTATGTACCACGCACACATTGCAGATTGACAGGGCCCCATCCAGAGCCACCAACAGAGACCATGCACACCAACAGGTTGGCACTTAGCCCAAATGAACACCGTGTCGCGTGACATGATGAGATGGTAAAACATTTCAAGTTCGTATTTGTACTGTACTGAGCACCTTCGAACTCCTCCTGGCATCCGTCCACAACATGTAAGATGATATTAGACATGCATTGGGGACCATCAACTGCGGCCGTCTTAATGACATGTTTATCCTAAGGAGCGACGAGGCGCACCAGCATCCATTTGTAACTTCGTCCGTATGTCCGAGCTCCTCAACATATTGCCTTAGCCTCGGTCATTCATCGTCTACATAGTACACTACTCTAGTATGCTAATTTCATAATTTTCTACAACCAGCATGATGCATTAGTTTCATTGTATTCATGCACGTTGTTCACACTGACACCACTCTACTTTCATATTCATCATGGAGGCAACCTAATGTAGGACCTTCCTCACCCTGGTGGGGACAATAAAGCACTGCACTTCCATGCTCATCCGGTGGCAGCCTGAGGCATATGCCACTCTAGGATTGCGAGGTTCGTTACTACACGTACGCACTAGCTGATCACCCTCACCTACACCAACGTGGCTAGTGGTATGATCGAACGTACGATAGCTGCACGGTCCACCTGTACAGCTCGGACTACGGACTACACGACATCAGGCTATGCTGGAGCGGACTACCTTGGACCAAAGTACCCTATAGTGGAGTTTCCTGGAGGTTCATCGTCCACACAACATGCGACACCAGTAAGTACAATTACAAGTTTTTTTACCATTCCATGATTACTCTTCCTACAGCTAACCAAATAATACAAATGTGAAGGTCTCGAGGGATGAGTTATGAGAGTAGAAGTAGGTACATCATCCGTCGAGCACACAGCGCAGGTACATTTCCACCCTGATAATTCGAAAGGGGGAATTATAGGTTTAGAAATCGTGTTTCATAATATAATGTTTTTGTTTTGTGTCGGAAAATATATTCGTTAGGAATATACTTACGGAAACAAATCAAAGTACTACTCAAACAAGTCAAAATTACTAATGAATGAAAAAAAGACTGTAGTTAAGGGATAAATCAAAATATACTACAAGATTCGGTAAATTGCCACGTTCTCAAAAGCGCAACATATGCCCTGCAATCACCCTGTGTTGCAATCGCGCATCAAATTAACATAATAAATTTTTAAAAAATCTATATGTATTTCCCAATTTACTCTATCTATGTATAAAATTTTTGAGTTTAAATTCATTCTATGTTAAGAGTAATAAAAATAAGAAGAGAAAAAGACATAAGGGAGATGATTGTCCCAAATAAACGTAAAGAAATGGATCAGCACCAAGGGGCCGGATGCTGGGCTCGCCGAGCTGCGAGCATGACGATGCTCCACCGCGTGCTAAGCCGAACGACGAGTGGCAGGGCAGACGCTGGGAACCAGGCCGAAAAAGCCTCGTGGGCTGCGATAATCGCGCGCTGTCGTCGGGGCTAACAAAGGTACGTGAGCAAGTTAGAAGCATGGCGATTTGGAGCATCGGTTCAATTTGGAGGTAGGAGAAGCCATGCAAAACTTTGATGAAGTTTCGTCGTTTGCCTTTCAACCTGTTGACTAATCCGCCTGCTACCGAGCAGAAACACGCACGACAGCTTCGTCAGATTCCAGCTCTGTTGTTGATTGACCGAAACGACGAAGGCCCGTAAACCTCTCGCTGATGCATGCGTGGCGGCAGTTGAATTGCACCCCTCTGCTGGCGTGCAATTGGCGCTTGACTTCTCCACGCAATCGGCCAATACCATTTTTCCACATGGAGGCCACACCACTGCCGTTTGTTTGCTCTCTCTCGCATCAAACCAGGTCAGCCCAGAGCGTACTGCAAATGGCGCATAAAGATTTCCGCCGGCCGTGGACGGTACCTGAAGTACGAACATGATAAGTACCTTTCACTTCCCACTCATCTTCAGAGTTCATGCTTCGTTCACGCCAAGGCACATATCCCGACCCAATTGGAGGCCTAGACGCTCCAGTTAAGTGAGACACGGAGAGCTCTGTGCTGTACGCTTTTGGGAAGGAACTGAATCAAGGCGTCTCCATGGGCTCGGTGGCGAGTTCCTGCTGCGGTTCTGAGAAGGTCGAGCAAGGGTACGTTCTATACGTTAATCGTAACTAGCACACATGTACAGGACTTGCAGGCAAGACATTTGTTACTGAGATGAGATGATTTCTCTACTGGCATTGTAATTAGGTGTGTGAGCGCTTCAATGAGCAGCACGTGGAGGATATTCGGCTACAAGGAGCTCCACGCCGCGACGAACGGCTTCAGCGAGGAGAACAAGCTCGGCGAGGGCGGCTTCGGCAGCGTCTACTGGGGAAAGACCTCCGACGGCCTGCAGGTAACGCAGTGAAGTTCATGGTCTGTCTAGGGCCGGCCTACAGAGGCAGACTGAGCCCACTGCGTGTTTTGATGGGTACAGATCGCGGTGAAGAAGCTCAAGGCGACCAACAACTCCAAGGCGGAGATGGAGTTCGCGGTGGAGGTGGAGGTGCTGGCCCGGGTGCGCCACAAGAACCTGCTCGGCCTCCGCGGCTACTGCGCCAGCGCCGAGCAGCGCATGATCGTCTACGACTACATGCCCAACCTCAGCCTCCTCTCCCACCTCCACGGCCAGTTTGCCGCCGACGTCCAGCTAGACTGGAAGCGCCGCATGCACGTCGCCATCGGCTCCGCGGAGGGCCTCGTGTACTATACGCCATTCTTGTGTCGTTTCGTTTTCGTTTAATTCACGGCGCAGTATATGCTTAAGGATGACCATGCACGCAGGTACTTGCACCACGAGGTGACGCCGCACATCATCCACCGGGACATCAAGGCGAGCAACGTGCTGCTGGACTCGGACTTCGCGCCGCTCGTCGCCGACTTCGGGTTCGCGAAGCTGGTACCAGAGGGGGTCTCGCACATGACCACCCGGGTGAAGGGCACGCTGGGGTACCTGGCGCCGGAGTACGCCATGTGGGGCAAGGTCTCCGGCGCCTGCGACGTCTACAGCTTCGGCATCCTGCTCCTCGAGCTCGTCTCCGGCCGGAAGCCCATCGAGCGGCTGCCGTCGGGGGCCAAGCGCACCATCACCGAGTGGGCCGAGCCGCTCATCGCGCGCGGCCGGCTTGGGGACCTCGTCGACCCACGCCTGCGAGGCGCGTTCGACACCGCGCAGCTCGCGCGCGTGGTCGAGGTCGCCGCGCTCTGCGTTCAGAGCGAGCCCGACCGGCGGCCGGACATGCGGGCCGTCGTGCGCATCCTGAGCGGCGACGGCGACTCGGCAGCGCCGCTGCGCAAGGGGGACCGGCCGGTGAGGCTAGCGAGCGTCAAGTACGCGGATCATCTCATGGAGATAGAGAAGAGCAGCATGTACTACGGAGAGGGGGAGGACGAAGACGACGAAGAGGAAGTGGAAGTGGAAGAAGACATCGACGACGACGAGGTGGAGGAGTACTCGTCGATGGGCGACAAGAGCAGCATGAACTTTGGGGCGTTTGGCGCCATGCCGGTGCAGACGAAACCTGACGCCTACGTCAAGAGGTTTGGAGGAGATGGTATCAAGATCTGATCATGTACTGCGTGACATTGGCAATTAATTTGTTGGATGTAAACCAGTGCTTAATTAGTTTGAGAGTTGGATTTGGGTAATCTATTCTGTTGTACGTGCTTTCCCTTGAATCTTTTGTGGTTTTGTGGAACTTTGGAAATAAGTTCTTGTATGCTAAACTTTGCTTGTTCTAAATTGTTGAACAATTGGCTGATGTCATTTGTAGGACAACTTAATAACATAACAAAAATATAACTTGTGTGATGCATCAGTGTAGAAGTTTGAGAAATTTCGTTTCTCAAACAGTTTCTAATATTTGGTAAGGACAATCGGTTGTTGACTTGTGACTCGTAATTGCCTCGAATTGTTCACAGGTTTCGGATCTAGCATTTGGCAGTTTGACATTGGTAAACCAAATACAACTGCAACTCAAGACCTGTTCTGTTTCTCTGTCCTTCTGGATAGAGGGAGCGGTTACGGATTGTTATCGCTCGTTCTGTATCTTATTTTATATATTTTTTTAGTTGAATACAGATAATACTGGATATCTATTTCTCCATTCTATATTTGTTTCATAAGCATTCGGATAGTCAGTCGAATGAAAACTATCCTCTTTTTACGTAGAACATTGGACAATAGGATGTAATCAGAGCAAACATAAAGAGACTAATCACCGAAATATCAAAGGAAGAGCACATAATATTCCTTACCTATTTAAATGTGGCAATCCGTCTATATGTTATCTTGTTCCTAAATGAAGTCACAACAGATTTCCTCATATCACTTGATATACATATATATACGGGTAGATATCATTCATCTCGTATCATATTTTATATTTTTTTTCTCAGAGTCAGAGTCAGATACGGATAGTATCGAATACCCATTTACTCCTTCTATATTCACTTCACAAGTCGATCAATGGGATGAAAATTATTCATTTCATTTGCACCTCTACTTCTGGATGTATATACTTGGCTGTAGAACTGCAGGTATGAGCTATTCTAACCTTAACACTGGACCTCGCAATGCGACAATGTGGTTCAGAATTGTGACATGTTGGCCCTATTAGAGATGGGCCATGCAAATGGTTAATTATGTGTGGAGTGTGATCAGTCCTGCAATTTACGTTATTGGTTGATGTGAGGAATGTGTAGGCAATCTAGTCTTTTAGTGAGTATTAATGGTTCTCGAATCTCAAGAGGAACACAAATCTACTAGTTTAGTGGCGCCTACATGCATGTGTCCATTGCTCGATCGTAGATGTAGAGTCCAAGTGTTCTCCGGACATAAACCAAGCGATGTTGAACAACTAACATATATAGTTTGTTTCATCTTACATTTGAAATGATATTGTTCCGAAATAATACAGCATGTTGCCGCCCATAAATTTCACCTCGTTGTAACATCATACACTGAATCTCTATGTATCTTTTCTATTTCAACTACTGTATATAAATTTCTTCCGTACTTTAAAAATCAGGCGAGTTATTCATTGTGCAAAGATCACGCGCACTTGAATGCCCCATGAAAGGGTAGTAGTCATTTTCTATTCATTACTATTATAAAAGAATGAGTTAGTGGTTGTACATCCGTTCTCCTCCAACCGTTTTATTCTTAACTTCTCATTACTTTCCACTTTTTAACTAATCAGAGTAGCTCTCTTTCATAGCATAATTTTCTATATATCTAATAATTTTTGTTGCAACACACAAACATGTGACTAGTATTAGAAAACGCTACAATCTGGTTCCCAGTTCATAACGCGTTATCATTACTATTATAAAAAAAAAAATAGGTTGATGGTTGTACGCCCATTCTCCTCTAACCACTCTATTCCCGTAACTTCTCACCATTCTCCACTTTCCAACCAATCAGAGCAACTATCTTCTATAACACGATTCTCTATATATTCAATGAGTTCTGTTGCAACGCATAAATATGTAACTAGTTCAAGTTTAATTTGTAGACAAGCTTGATTACAAAAAAGCAGAGGATCATACCACTCGTGATAATCAGTAAAACGTGATTACCATAACTTAGATGCTTGATGATTCATTCGTGGAGGATACTACAATTTCTTGGGGATCCAAAAATAAAACGGGCTATTCTAGTCAAGCATACTAGTAGTACAGGAGTACGTCGCTAGCGCGATCGAGCTAGCTCAAAAACAGTACATGGGATTACTAGTCCCCTACACATCAATAGTACAAGGCGCGCGTGCCGGATCGAGCGCGAGCGCGTCGACCGGTCGAATCAGAAGGTCGGCACGACGCCGTAGCCGAAATCGAGCATGTACGAGGACGGCACGGCGGCCTCCGCCTCCGCCCCCGCGTCGTCGGTGTCGTGGTTGGCCCGCTTAGCGAAGCGGCCCTTGATCCGCGGCCGCGTCTCGGCGTACGCCTTCCGGGACGCGTACCGAATGGTCTTCTCGAACCGCCGGTTCTTCCTCTTGTCCCGGTACCTCATCAGCCTCGCCTCCCTGCCTTCCCCCATCACCGCCGCCCTCACCACCGCCACCTCCCCCCGCTCCGGCACCACCCCTACGTCCACCGACGACACCTGCATACGAAACCAAATTCACATCCAGATCAGTACGTGTGCGTAGTTGGACTATACGTATGCATCAGAAAGGTGGGATCTTGGTCGAGCTCTTACGCTGTGGCTCGGAGGAGTCGCCGTGTACGGCATGTAGGCTTGAGGCTTGGGCCGGGTGAAATCGAGCTCGACGCTCCCGGCGCCACCGCAGATAGCGTCCGGCACAACGCCGACCTCCGACGACGAGCCCTATAAAATTTTTAAAAGAGTAGGTAAAAATCATTCAGCAAGACGTTGATCCACGACCTCCCAAGAAGGCAAGAAGTTCATCTCAAGGCAAGGCAACTAACGCTGTGCGCGAGGGAGGTGGCCGTGAAGGAGCTATAGGACGGCTTGGCGCCGAGGCCGCACGTGAAGTCCAGCTCGACGGAGGCGCCTGCGCCGGCGCCGTTGGGGACGACGCTGTCGGCGTGGGGGAAGCGCGCGAACTCGACGTTGAGGTACGGGTCCAGGTCGGAGAACAGGTAGTCCAGCTTCACGTCCTTGGCCTCCACGTTAAGGTTCAGCGCGTGCTGCTGCTGCTCGGCCGCCGCGGCGCGGTTGGCCTTCTCCTCGGGCTCGGCCTCGCCGGTGCCGAACAGCATGGCCTCCGCGGCCGCGGCCGCAGCAGCGGCCGACCCGATGGGCGCGACAGGGACGCGCGCATGGCGCCGCGCCAGCGGGTTGGCGTCGTGGATGTCTGCGTCGCAGGTGGCGCAGAGCACGGCGGCGTCGGCCTTGCAGGTGACGGCGGCGGGGGCCAGCTCGCAGACCTCGCACATCCACACGCGCTCGTGCCCCGCCCGTGAGTGCGCTGGGCGCGCGTCGCACCCCGTGCAGAGGTAGGCGCCGCCGCAGGTGCGGCAGTGCACCGCGGCGGGGGACGCCTCGCACGTCCCGCACCGCCGCCCCCCAACGCCCCAGTACTTGTGCAGCTCCATCATACCACGCGCGTCTCACCTCCTCCTCCTCCACCCACAAGCCGCGCCGCCACAACCGCGCGCGAGCTCACTGCTTGGCTTAGATTGGTGCGTTGGTAATAAAATGGCGGCCGTGTGGTGTGCTTGTGGTAGTGGTGGTGGGAGTGGGAGCGCGCAGGCCCAGTGGAGGGAGGGGCAGGGAAGGGTGGTGGTGAACCGGTGATGGGGGTGGTAGATGTAGGCAGTTGGTTGGACGACGGTGACGTGGCCTGGCGGACACGTGGCGGGCTGGGAGCCAAGCGAAATGGGGGTATAATATTGTGGGATTTTGGAGGGATCGGGGTGCGGGGCCCGCGAGTCGATTTTGTGCATGTGAGGGGTGGTGGGCCCCGCGCACGATATATCTGGGTCTCAGGTGCGTCCGCTCGGCTGGGCTGGCTTTTCGGGGGAACGAATCGATGCGGGACTAATCCTCACGGTAATGCTGGATTAGACGCCGGGGGACAAACGGAGGGATCGCCCTGTTCCCCGTTCGTGTCCAGGCGCGGCAGCCACACACACCCGCGGTTTTTTTACTCTTCTCAGGGTGTTGTATACCACCTGTTGTGCGAGGTCATATTTATTTTGAAATGGTCGTTGTATGTGACTTGTTATGCAAGGTCAAATTTGTTTTGGAATGTCTGTATGTCCTTTTTTTCTAGATGTTTCGTATGGTGTAAATGGTTAAGATGTTGAAATTTTTACTATTTCATTAAAAAAATGTTTGAAGTTTATTGCCACCAATCTACAATGGATACGAAGTTGGTAGACTTTAGCTTGTTGGTCGCTAGAGAATGCCATTGTTAGGGAAAGACATCTATGGTTGCCCTCGATTGATTTGCTACAGGAACAATGTACGATGCATATGTGTTTGCTCTCCAACTACAGTGGCGATTTGGATTTTGTTTCTTTCATCTGACGGTGACTGTAATTATCCAAAGGAAGTTCTAGCAATGGCTCGACACAGCTATGGACGTGGCTGTAGTAAACCCCCGACTTACAAACAAAACGCGGGTAATTCATGAGACATCTTATTTATGGTATATTTATATTGTCTCCTATAAACCGTTTTTACTTTTAAAAATTAAAGACAGTACGAACGTTTTAGCTGCTATAAGCCATTTCTATCAACAATTACTATTCATCAATCATTACTATTTATCTTTCACATATTGTAACGTACTTTATATTTTATTATATCACAAATATTGTAGTGCATTACATTGCACTATCTTTTTTACATAACACGTCACTATTCATCAGCCACTATAATTTATCACTTGCTTCTATCAGCTACTTCTACCATCCACTACTATTTATCAGTTACAGCTAAAAATAATCAACAAAAATCAATATGAACATGTCCTAGATCTGGCTTGACCTCATTTAGATCAGTTTTCTCGTGTGATTAGCGTCTTATCTAACCCGACGTTATGGTATCTATTCTGCGAGAGGACTATGTTCGCATGTGTTGGTCCCCTTGCGAATCAATTAGAGCCAAGCGTGTCCGGTGGGCCCCTCTATATCCGAGTTCTCAATAACATATTATCCTTTAACATGAGGTAATAGACTACGGCCTTGTTCTTTTTTACCTTTTGGTTTCTGTTTTGACCTTTTTTACAGTAATTAGCTTTTAAACGGAGTGTCTTTTCAAGATGGGGTCAACTAGTTAATTGTAGTACATAATGTACCGACTTCCTTTATATCGGCAAAAATCACACATGAGTTTCTGTTACTCTATAATCCCTCGCACGAACGGCCCAAAAACTACAAACTGTAGCCAAAAGTCATAAGTCTTAGCTAAAAAGAACAGGCCCGCTAGTTTGCTCTCCAAAACTCTTGGAGGGGCATTACCTCTCCCGAACCACTTGATGCTATATTACTCATTTAATCATTATAGTATCACGCTTTACCGTAGATTATTCTCCCAGGTCAAAATATATCATAAATTAGAGTGGACATGGGATCTTCGGTGCTTATAACTAAGGATATTTTGAAAGCAACCACTCTTCTGGGTCACTAGCTGCAACCTCCGTAATTCCTAAAAAATGGAAAAGACAAAGATTAGCTTTATAGGTCTGACGCCGTCCACTGTGCCGTTAGGAGATTAGCAACCTCTATCATAATAATTAGGCGGTGATTCGCCAGCCATCAATATCTCGCCAGCTTTCTCTGCCAACTAAACAGATCTTGGGGCCGTGCAAATGTCGAAACTACCCTCTAATAGTCCAGCCCTAACCGAATATTAGAAAATGTCTTAATACCTGCCGTGAGAAACGTTTATTAAGCTAACCTTTTGGACATGGAGCTGTCTATAGTCTTTATCTTATCAGATCATATCCAATCTGAGAGCATTTTATAGAAGAAACGGTAAAAAAAATGTTACATTTATATCAGAAATGCAAACTTACTTAGGGATAGCAATGGCGGAAGTATAGCTTAAGAAGTTAGTCTCGGAATGTATCCTCTTTTGCGAAAGTCTATATACCTAATTAATATGTTTTTTCTTGTACATCAAACTTTCAAAAAATGTATTTTCTACGAGTCTTTATGCAATAAGATACTGCTTCAACTTGCTTCTGGGTTAAATTGCATTGTATTGGCTAAAATTATTCTGTACCGACTATTAGCGAGAATTAAGGAAAAATAAAAAAAGAAAAACACCGTTATAATTTCTTGAACAATGCAAAGTTATAAGGAAAAAAGAAAAAAAACTGAAAAAAACCAAAATTAAGAAATTGACATGTTCTAAAAGACATGAGTCAGAAGTAGAAGCTGGTTGGAGCAGAGTCTAAACCAACTTATTGTCCTCATCCCTAAAAAAAACTTATTGTTCTCGGAGAAAGTTTGCCTTAGAAATGGGCAAAGCTTTCCTGTTGGGTTCGGAAATAGGAAATTTGGAGTTGCCGTGACGAGATAGATGGGCTCGTTGGTAATTTCAGAGCAAAAACGGGCGACTCGGCAGAGCTAAGTCACAGTCCGCCCTGAGAATCTTGAAACATAAGCCTGACGTGGACGCGTCGACTCGCGACGCCCCGGGGGGCAGATATGTCTTTTCGCGCAGCGCCGGGTGACGAACCGGATGCCGTCATCTCGGAAAGCTGGGGGATCCGGTGCGGACACAGCCCATGTGACCGGGTTGCCCCATCGATGGGTCAACGACGCAGGACATATCTTGTCACGTTGGTACGGTGCTTGGCTGTACAAACTTAGATATGCGCTATCTTAGTGATATCTGGCATTTCGGCCTGATTTTCTGATTTCTGGCTTATAATTTACTATTTTTTAATTTTATTTTTTTGTCTTTATATTTTTTGTTTTTTGTTTTTGCTCATGTTAGTTTGTATTGTTTGTAATGAGCTAATATATTTTTTATTTTTAAATTTTTTAAATTTAATTATGCTAAATAAGATACCATCAATCATAATATAAAATAAATTAATTTTAAGAGAAAATAAGCCATAGGCCCTATTTTTTCAGCTTCTAAAAGCTGTTTTTCATCTTTTCTACGGTAACTAGATTGTAAACGGAGTATTTTTTCAAGATAAGGTCTACTAGTTAATTGTAGTACATACTGTACCGACTTCATTTGTATCGGCAAAAACCGCATGTGAGTTTCTGTTACTCTATAATCTCCTATATAAATAATCCAAAAGTCATAAAATACAATCAAAAACCATAAGTTTCAGTAAAAATAATATGTCCATAAATCGGCTAGTCGAATAGGCTGATCCCTACAGTATTTTTTTCAACCAGCTACAGTGCTTTCAGCCATAAGTCACCAAAAAAAGCCCAACTGATCACCACCTAAAGAGGCTCCGTAGTGACTTTGCGTCCTTTTCTCCATTGTTCCGTCCGAATATATGGGACCCATGGTCAGATAAAAAAAATCACCCTCTCTCTCTCTCGTCCGAGCGAACTCGTGCGATTTGGAGGACTCACAGCTCTGACAACTAGCTCTCTCCACGTGGGGAAATAAATTTCTACTGGCCAAGCATCAAACCAAGATTTTGATTCGATCCACAACTAAGGGTCACTGTCCTCCGGTGGTATGATCAACTCGAGGGAGCCCTTGGGGTCGGTTCGGGCATAATACTGTGCATGCCCTAAGGAGGTTGTGTGGCTCACTGGTAACCGTGTACCTGGTAGTTCATGTTCGATGGAGTTGCTAGATTTCTTATGATATTATTCTTCATAGTTCTATTCTTGATCTACATTCTGGGTCTTCAATTTAACTCCACCGAGCAAAGCCTTTTCGATTTCAGCATCTTCTCATGGCTACTGTATAATGAATTGAAAACCGATGCCTTGGATCAAATCCCACCAATAGCGTTACCCGATGATTGTTTAAATGGGATAGTTTTGAAATCCAACGTTAGTCCAAACAACATTATCCAACCAAGGCCTCGCTCATTTGGACCTGAGCTTCTGGTTTATTTTTTACTATTTCTAAATTTTGTTTTTTTAAACTTTTTTGCCGGTTCTTTTTTCGTATTCGTTTGCATTGTCTGTAATGGGCTAACATATTTTTTATTTTTAAATTTAATTACTCCAAATAAGTCACCATTAGTTACAGTGTGATTTCAATCATCTATAGTATAATTTTAATCAGCCCAAAAATGACACCTGAATTTGATGGATGGCACTATTTAAGATTGCATCATGTAGTGTTGGTTCATCTAGCTAGGTAAGCTAGCATGTACCTCTATGTTCAGGACGTGTTCAAAGCAATAGTATCTCTCTGTAACATTACACTACCAGAGTAACCAGACTAGTCTCATCTTTCGTGATGGTGAGGATTATTCGTGATGGCCCCGCGAATTACCGTCTGTGACTTGCATGTTTTTTCTCTGATCATGTATTGCATTTTTTTCTTTTGCTCACAGATTTGTTGTGGTGAACAAATTCTAGATTGATACGAGGCATGGGCTTAATAACAACATACAACCTTTTCTCTGTTGTTAATTAATTGGTAGAACAGCAGCTTGGTATTCGAGTCCCATTGAGATAGCAGCAATTGTCACATGAGCAGTCTACCAACTCATCTATCTTATAAGTCACCAAGTTGCATTCTTGTAACCATTTTGTTCAGCTGCAATAGCCCTATAGAATGCCAAATGGTATTTTAAGTTTGGATGTAAGTTATATATAGATGTGTGAGGCACTTTTCCTTACCATATTTTTTGAGAATGGCCTAAGCCTAACTAATCTATTTTATCATCAAAGGCTTCGAAGGATAAGTGCACTACTGCTACCTTTCTTACAAGTTTTCCAAGATAGTAACATTAGTTTAGCTGGATGTATCTTTAAAAGATAAAAAAGAACTCCAGGCCAATTATGCTTTAATGGTTGTTTGTCATTCCATTGTAATGTCTAGCTTACTGTTAAATTGATATATCATTCTTTCTTTTACAGGACATGGCTGCTGTTAAGGCCCTGTTTGGAATGCGGGAATTTTTCCCGATTCCTGCGGGAATTGAACTGTTTCCTGTAAAATTCCTGCAAAATTCCTGTGAAATTCCTCTGTTCCAAACAGGCCCTAATTCTGTCATCTAAAAAGGTTGAATACAATACCGTGAAACTGAGGTAATTGTACAGATTGTTTGTATGCAATTCATTTTCTAGGTTTCTTTCTTGCTCAATATATGCATTTACCCCAAATATTTAGCTTTCTAAACATCCAAAAAATCTGTTCGTGAACAGTACCGGCGCAAAGTTTAGTCATTGAGGTGATGCAGCACAAATCTTGAAGCTTGGATGGATAAGGTTTGAGCTGGATTAGGCTAAGGATCAAGAGGAAATCAAATCAAAATGAAATTCCAATCTTTTCCAAAATTCGGTTTCGTTTCACAGATTACATTGATCGGATAACATAAGAGGCTAGCTCTTCATCCTAATACTTGTGCATGTGCCCAATTTATTTCTGAAACTTTCTCAAGTATGAGAAACCACATATTTCTAGTTGTAGCTACTAATTAGCTGCATGTATATCTATCTACTAACTTTTGAAATATACTTGTGCATATTCAAATGAACATGGCCAAGCTTATTTGTTTTTTTTGCATGTTCTTGTGATTATTCAAAGTATTCCTGACGGTTTTGCCCTGTCGCGAAAACTCCCCATTCTGGTAGTGTTATGAATGGTCTCTTAACATTACCATAAGCATTTAATTAAACATATAAATTATTAAAAAACTGCGTAGGTCTATTTGAAAAACAACTTTTCTGCCAGCTTTGTTCAAAAGAATTCGTATTAAGGCATATATGTCAAATTTAAACTGTCCAAAATAGATCCCCGATTTAGTTCTAGCTAGTACCTACTACCTCATATGTCACTGTAAGCATGGTAAAAGCCAATCGTTCTCTCGAATAAATAAATGGGACGGATTCTTCGTCACTTTTTTTAAAACGATTTATCAGGACCGTCTTTTCAAAATGGCTTATTGACTTAATGGTATTGATTAGTTTGTGTAAACACTTATATTAAGATTAAAATTTATCAGCTGTAGTTATAAGTTATAAATTATAGCCGAAAAGAGTATTATCAGAGTAAGATGGTGTTGAGCATTTGGTCGCCTCAAGGTGGTACGTTTCACTTCCGTGCGCACCGGATTTGGGTGGTGGGGATGGGCCAATACCAACTCAGCGGAAAGATGATTGGTTTTTCCGCCAACATCTTGGAGGGCCCCACCTTCCCATGTTGTTAAGCTTTCTTCACGTGATTTCAGCATTTTAGGGGATTTTGGGCTCGCCGTGATGCGAAATCTCGTGATTTACGCCAGCTCGCGATCAGAATTTTCCAGACGCTCTGGTTGCGACTTTGGCAATCGATGGCTTCTCATTACACGAAATCTTGGGTTCTCGACGTGAAAATTGTTTACAAGTGGACATGCCAGTCCGCCGCATTCTATTCATATTAGCTTTTAAAAACTATTTTTTTATAGTACATAATTTTTAAACAAAGTATTTTTTTAAGAGTATTGATAAACATCATCCGAATGTTTTCTTTCTAACTATCATCTAGATTTGTGACCGTTGGATTATAGATCCAAGGGCCACAAATTCTCCCCACCTCCTCCAAAAAAAATTCACCCCCCTCTAAAAAAATCTCCCCCTCCAAAAAAAGAGACCGTTGAATCTCTAATCCAACGGACCGAAATTTGGATGATTGTTGGGAAGAAAACATCTGGATGATACCTATACACACCCTTTTTTTAAATATGATCTACTAGTCGAATCTATTGATATTATCGTAACTTTATTTATATCGATTAAAATCACACACGAGTGTCTCTCTGTATAGTTTCTCTGAAGTTGTTGTTATTCATAAGTCAAAGTTAAAAAAACTTAAAAAACCAATATAAATGGATCCTAATTAGTTATATAAATCCCATGTAGTAGCAGTTCCCAGTATTGATGCGGTGAGTATACGCATCATAACCTGACGCAGCTTTATACGCGCATATCCTGTCTCTAGCTTCTGTGAACCACGAAATGTCATAATAGTATTTTTTTTTATTGAAATCAGTAGCGCCAGCTCAGCCCCGAGCTTCATGGCCGCCCGGCCAAGCAGCAGGCAGCAGCTACGCGTCGCCGTCAGTCGCGTGGCGTGAACACCGAGTACAGCCGGGTACAGCGAGCGCGTGGCGTGATAAACATTTTGGGCTTGAAAATCGTGCGAGGTTAGCAGTCGAGCATCTCCGCGCGTTGAAATTTGTCTATCCTTCTCACTTATTACGACGCTAACTCGCTAAGTCGCTAAGCACCTGTGTCAAGCCGTGATTTGAACAGTATTGACCTGCAAGGCTGCAACGACCAAGTAACGAGCCCATGTGTGACAGTTGCACTGTTGGACACCAACTCACGACTTGCGGGTATTCAGAAAAAAAAACAGAAATCACATCAAAATACTGTAACGATCGTGTTTCTAGGATCAGAACGCCGTACGTTCCGTAACAGCTTAGAAATTCAGTTATGGATAGAAGAAGTATCATACATACTCACGAACATTTTAAAATAATTAATTTGATTAAAATAAGAACTAATGGTCAATTTTAATAGCCTTAAGGGCGTCTAAATCCAAACCTTACAGTTAAAAGATCCGAAAAAACTCCCACAGGAACGCTTGAGTGCGGTTGTAATCCTAACACGAAAACTTGTAACATCCTTTCTTCTCTTATCTTTATGTTGGTGTAAAATGAAGGAAAATTTAGTACAACCAACCGTACTCAACAAGTCGTATAGAGAAATACTATATAACTACTTGTCAGGATTTCTAAAAGGATGAGAATATATGGATTTGATTAAACAGTTGTGGATGCGATTTTATTTATAAACATTTATAAATACAAAAGAACAATAACTTTTTAAAAAATTGAGGTTTCAAAACTTAATTACTAGACTTCAACAGTTTTAAATCATTTCCAAATCTACTTATGCTTCGCTATTGGAATCACCCATTAAACATAGCTTCTTTTACCGAAAGTATGGTGTATTCGAATATCATATATTATGACTCTGCAAAGTTGCCCAACTTTACCCACAAAATTTCTTAACTCTCATGATATTTAAGAAAACAAAGTTGTGATAACAAGAAACACCAACCAGCCCACGACTCATGGGTTAACATCCATCTATTAGGCCCTGTTCATTCCGGCTCCAGCTTCCAGAAACCGGAATGAATGCATTGGGTTCTTAATTTTGTTGTTTTGTTTTTTATTCTTTTATTCTTTGCCCTTAGCATTGTCCATGGAGATATACGGTGTTTACTTTTTTCTTTATTTTCTTTTATTTGAATGATTTTGGATAATCTAATAGTCGTATTGTGTAATTTTAGCTAAAATTTAATAGCAAAAGCTTAAAGCTTAGGTTTAAAAAAATAAACAGGGCTATATCCGCTGGGCATGATGTCGATTTAATTATTTTTTACACAACAAAATTAGGCTTGGTTTTGGTAATCACGGGGGCTTACATGATTCACGGTCTTATCTTACCGTTCCCCATGTTCTGACCAATGGATGTCATCTTCTTCAGAGCCGTAGCGGGCTAGATTCCATAGTGCGACATATAGCATATAGCACCAAAACAGCAAATTGACCCTCCACAGTGCGTGTGTGCAGTGGTATATGTAAGAGCAAAGCTAATAATACAGTCTTCAGCTGTCTGTATGGACACTTACAGTCTATTTATCAGCCAATTCATATAGTAGTTTACAGCCAGCTGAAAGCTGTATGATCCACTCCTTTCTCTCACAAAATTTCTTGGTTCTTGTGCTTCAGCTGGCTGTAAACTTACAGCCCACCTCTCTTCTCTCTTCTCTCTCCTCCTCTCTCTCCTTCACCTTAATATACAGCTTACTAATAGCCTCTTATTATACTTGCTCTAAGAGTCAACAACAGGGACGAGCAAGTTACGTGCACTCGTCTGTCCCTGAGGTTCCCGAGATTCCTCTCCTGCTTAGCCACGATCGTTCACATCGTGATCGAAAGCCGCTTTTATCTAGTGTACAGAGCACTCGCTTTTTTGAACCGTGACTTTGTTTGTTTGATCTTTGAATTTTACCTATTTGTTATAGATAATATGTTTAGAGAAATAGTCGTATATAATTTTAGTCAATGTAATCAAATTCAGTATAATGGCTAATACAATTTATATATAGATTTTATCTTAAAATATATACTATTTTAAAAATTGTAACTGTAGCCAAAACCGAAAGAACGAGCTTGATCTCCAAGGGGAGAAGGGCAAAGTTGCGTCATGAATGCGTGTAAAAAGGACGAGCCTCTTTGGTTGAGTCCTGATAAGGAAAGAGAAGAAAAGCATGCCCGGTCGCACACTCGCTTGGACCATGTGATCCGTTGATGAATTGGAAAGGACGGAATGGTCATGGATTTAACCATGCAGGATAAGGAACGATTACCTAGGGTGTGTTTGGTTTGCTGAATATAGACGGTCGGATCCCAGCTCTACCGTATATTGCAAAAAATTTGGGTGTTTGGTTGGATGAATTTACTGTGAAAGCCTGGATCCGCTCGTCCCCGCATACGGTCTCATCCGGGACCGGGAGTGAAGGTCATTTCGACCGAATCTGCCCGTTCAGGACCGAGGGAGGTCGAGTAAGACCTTCATACAGCCTCATATACAGCCTACCAATCACATACTCATTCAACCTGTATCCACAGATACATCGAACCAAACACTCTTCTTTTTCAAAATACAGCCCTCCTCATCCAGCTTCCCCTCATCCAGAATATACGATCCCACTACCCAAAAGCAACCAAACACACCCCTAGCCGCCCGCGCGCCTCGGTTCCATTCCATCCTCAGCACCGAGCCTAGCTCGTCTCGCCAGGTTAGGGGCGGATAGGCAGGGTAGGTTTTAGTCTGAGATATAAAAAAATATCTAATATGCAGTCTGGGTAAATTTAATTCAGCTTGGATAATATTTTCATAGTCCAGTCTATATAGTTTAGATCATTTCATTACTGAATTCGAGGTGTAACTAAATCCTAGTTCCATCACTACGCCAGGTCCTAGTATACACACACGTTCTGCACGCTATGAGGTTTCAGATAAATTCTAGATTTATCTGGCCCTTTCAAATAATTCTAGCGTGCGTAGTAGGAAGTACATGTGTGTACGGTAGTACTCCGTTGTACTATCAGGATAAAAACCTAGCTAAGGACTAGGTAGGGTCGGCAGAGCCGTTTTTTGTAAGAGCAAGGGTGTGTTTTGGTTGGATAGGGTCAGGGATTTGCAATAGGATAGAATATTGGATATCATAACGTTAGCTAGATATAATTGAATTTAGAAAAATGCTGCCATAACAGTTAGGAGGAGATTATGAGTAACAACATTGATATGCAGATGGTGTAGCATTTCATCTGAATCAACGCAGCGGCCAATGTTCTACATGACTACATGTCCAGTCCAAGAGGTGCACATTAACAGCGCCCGAAATGCAAAACATGCTATTGAAAGACATGCAAAAGTAATGCAAATAGAAAAGGAGTATAAATTCTGATGCACACACCAGGTTGTGAGAGCAGGCAAGCATCAGAAGTCAGAACAGTGGTCTCCGGTTCAGCATCCAGAAAACCTTGAAACTAGAAATTCTAATTTCTAACAGCAGAGCGAACAAAATTTCAAATGAATTACCAGCAATGACAAGGTCATTTAACAGACAAGCAGGACAGTAGACCCAAGAATAAACATCGCATTTTGCGCATAGTTCTTGAGATATATCTATGAGTGGATTGTCCTGATAGACTGCAAAATGTCATTCTACCCCCAAACCAGTTAAGCTTGCAAAAATCTATCTCGTGCCAATATAGCAGAGATTTTATTATGGGAATCTGCCTACTTGCTCTAAAGCTTAAGAAAGACAAAACTCCTCAACAGATGGCGTCTCGCCGATCAACTTGAGAGCTTCCTTCTCAGGCTCCTCATCGACCCCAATGGCCATTATGGCCTGCTTTCCTGGAGCAGTCCTTCCAACGCTCATAAAAAATTCACATTTACATTCATCTTTCTAGGTAAATTTACATTCACATTTACCGGAGCAGACCCACGCCCCGGTAAATTCAGTCTAATCTGGATAATATTGTAGGACCGAAATGGCGACAGAGGGGGGTGAATGTCGCACGCTTCAAAATCGCCCCCGAAAAAATCGAACACTGATTTTTCAAAAAGATGCAAAACAAAGCAACTCACAGAAAATTAAAATTAATTTTGTTGAAATCTAGAACGCATGCAATACCCAAAAATTCAGCATAAATCAGAGAGTAATCAGTAAAAATTTCAGCTGAAAATAATGCCGTTTGATCTGCATGCAAAATGGTCAAAGATCAGCAAAAGAAATAAAAAGAAAAGGCACTAAATGGAGAAGTTGAGCTGGCCGCAGGAAGCAATGAAGAGAAATGTAGGAGCAGTAGTACAGATTTTTAGAGCTGGCCGAAACACACAGGAAGGCAAGAAAGCCAACCGAAAATACTCCAAACCTTCAAATAACTTGAGAAACTAAAGGATTGCTCTCAAGCTTTTGGAACCAGAGCATCATAACACTAAGCCAAATAACATGAGAAGCCTGGAAACCAAAAGAATCCACCTTAGAAATTAGAATTTCAGATTTGAGGCCAAGTTCTGAAAATTACAAAGTGCAGCCATGAAAACTTCAATTCCCTTTAAACCTTTGATCCTTTGGAGCTGAAACTTTGCAGAAATATTGGTAATAGTCAAGAGCCTCTACAAGCTAAATTTCAAGTGATCTCACAAAGGGAATCACAGTCTACTCCAAAACCCTAGAAACATGCCAAACTTCAGAGGAGAAGCAAAAAATCCAAATTTCTCACAAGTCCTTGATTCTCTGGCCATGAAACTTTGAGGAAGACTAATTGATAGTCTCAGGGTTCTAGAAACCAGATTTCAAGCCATCTCAAAGAGGGAAACGGGATTTGCACTTAACCCTTAGAAATGGTTGCAAAGTTCAGAGAGCAGCACACAAATCTCAATTTCCACTCAATCTTTGAATCTTTGGTCATGGGCTTTTGAGAAAAGGTTAGTATTAACCTCTGGACAACATGTGCCAAATTTCAAGTCATCTTGAGAAGAGAAACACGAAGGATACTGAAACCCTAGAAGGCCAAAAACATGAACAGAGGAGGAGGAGAAGCCAAAACTGAAATTAAACTTGGTTTGCTCTGAAGATTAACTAGCCAAATGGCTTTTGAGCATCTCCCATGTCATAGCAACCCATTTTGAGCCTTTCCAACAAGAACCAACTCAAAACTCAGAAAAACAGGAAATCACTCAAAAGAAAGAACGAAGAACAGATAGCACGAACAGGAGGCATAAACTTCAGATTTTTCATTCCTGGAAAACAAGAGATACAAAGAACTTCGTCCCCATACGCCTGGACATTAGAACAAGAAGTTTGATTACAAGTCTCTCAATCCCTCATCTCCTTCTCCCAACTCAAGACTACAAGCCCTACATACTATCCTGGAGAGAAGACTCAAGAATGCATCGATGGGGTACAGAACCTTTGCCCTCTCCCTGCTCTTAACCACTAAAGAGCCCTACCATCTAAAGAGCAAAAGAGAAAACCAACCTTTAAAGCCTCTTTTGACTAGAGCTAACCCTAATTCCCTCCAAAATCCATACATGGGCATGCAACCCCTCACAAGTATTTGTAGCCTACGGCTAACGGGTCTCCGCTCCGTTACGCCCGCTAAATCCAACGGAGCCCGCTCCCGCTTGTGCAGCCTTGCGAAATTCCCGATTCGCCCCTCCTGCACCTTCCGGGAAGCTTCCGCGCTCCTTGCCTCGCACGCCTCGCAATCACCTCGAGTCCACGTCGTCTTCGACACATCCCGACCGTTCTGACCTCAGCCCCACCTGCGCCTAGTCTGGTCCACCGTGTCTCGCCACGACTCCGCCTCGACGTCCTGCAACCACACAGACAAGAAACACATCACATAGCACCGCTTGATACATGAAAGCGTAAATAACATCATACTCACCAAATATGAAGTCCAAACCTGTCGAAGCACAGAATAGGTATCCTAATCCCATACGACAAAGTCTGACCAAGACCGACCGAGCCCGTTGCACCATGCAACGTCAAGGTCCAAACCACCCAAACCAAACTCGACTTGCCTAAAGCGATGTCAATTACTTATCATAAACACGGGATGACCTCCACATGGTCTCTCAAATATTTTCATAGTCCAGCTCAGATAGCTTAAATCATTCTACCACTAAGCCTGGGGTTTAACTAAATCCTGGTTCCGCCGTTCTTTCCCAAGATCATCCCACCTTTCCAATGATGCCCGGCTGGTCAACTTGGCGGCACAGTATTAGGTTGCCCTCAAGACTGACATCTAGTCCCGACGAGTGTGAGACGTGGTGCGCCGTTCTTAACCTTTCCCTCCACTCTGATGTCACCTGCGTCAGATAATGCACCGGCAAACTTGGACTCTACATTGGCAAGATGGACTTGGACACAGTCTAGAGGGATCTCTAGCGAGCCATCAAGGAAAACTCTCTCCTCAATAATGCGGAGGCCTCTTTGCTTGGCGACATTGTCAGCATTGACAATGTTAACAAATGCGCTCGAAACGGGTTCAACAATGCCTTTGGTGACCATAGCACGAATAATTCTTGTGTACAGATCATCAGGGTCTCTAGCTGATGAATAGACAACTTTGACTCCCTTAATCCCACTTCCACCAGCCACGAGTTGCACGACAAGCCGGCCCAGCTTCTCAGCAAGGACAGCATATGGGGATAGCTCGGATAAAACCTGTGGGAAGAGAGATGAACTGTTTAATCGCAAGCAGATTGCACAATTATGCTGTAAATACAAGATCTTTGTCCTTGGCAATGAAAGTACCTCAGCAGGAACCATTGGGGCATTAACAGAAGTAGAAGCCAGTTCACCTTTCAATGCACCGATAACTGCCTCTGCAATCTCAAGGGCCACTCCTTCCTGTAGAGGAACAGCACATAAAGTTAAGAGGATAAGCTAGTAAGATGCGGCATAAAGTTTGCTACAAAACAAACAGAAAACCTGTGCTTCTGTTGTGCTAGCTCCAAGGTGTGGCGTGACTGTGACATTTTCATGGTGAAGTAATTCTCTGTCTTTCGGCGGTGGTTCGTCAGTGAATATATACATCAAGTGCCGCCCGACTCATACCTCGAAGCGATCAGGAAAAAGGCTACAAGAACCTTTTCTGACGAAAAAAAAAATAAACATCATGTCCTATTTACGTTAAACAACACAGGCGGCAGAGAATAATGATATCAGAAGTTCATGACAACAAGGGATAGAAATCTCGGTACCGGAGAAGTTCCCACCGTCGGTAACGGTAACCAGCCGGTTGCCGGGAAAACTGAAAAAACCCAGTTGAAATTCGAATATCAAAATTTGAATTTAGGCTGTTTTAAAACCGGAAAACCACTAAAAACATGAAAAACCGATAAAAAAATTTGAGAGTGCATCATGTAGTCATGAAATTCGAATAGATAATCTAGCATAAAAAAGGCCTAAACCAACACAGGAAGCACATTATGTAGTCATAAATGTAAATTTATATTTAAAAAATTTCGATCGTTTTTTTTGCTACCGGTTCCCACCGGTTTTTCTATCCCTGATGACAACTGTTTGACAGCAATATGCATTGTCAACATTTGGATGAATGGCCATGGCAAAAAGAACTACCTGTGCAACCGCTCAGTTATCAAGTGCCATCAGCAATGCTTATTCATCAACTACTCCACCCCTTGCAACGTTAATAATCCTTACACCCTTCTTCATTTTTTTGCAAAAGTTTCATCATCGAAAAGCTTTTGTCGTTGATGGTGTAAGAGGCATATGCAGTGATATGAAGTCTGCAGTAGAGATTGCCTCATCAAATGATACAAGATCTACACCAATTGCCCGAGCTCTATCAGCGGGAGCATATGGGTCATGAGCAACGATATCCATTCCAAGTCCTTCTGCACGTTGAGCCGCTTCTGAGCCAAGCTTTCCAAAGCCCATAACACCAACATACTTATTACGTTGCCATTTGCCTGAATATATGCAAAGTAAATGAGAGACCATGTGGTCTAAATCCCAAGTTGGTGATGAGTAATTGACACGTGGTTTGGTTAGAGTGAGTTTGATTTGAGTGATTCATGCCATTCTGGCATTTGGCGAGGTCGGGTTATGATTAGACAGATTTGACGCATGGTCGTCTTCCCGGTTGGTCATTTGGGCCATTTCTCGCTTGAGTAGGATTTGTTGGTACTAATCATGTTTATATGCTTTGTGCCGTGCTATGCGATGTGGTTTCTGTCTGTGATGGCTGCAGGACGTCGAGTGGAGTCGTGGCGAGACACGGAGGACTGGACTAGGCGCAGGTGGCGCTGAGGTCAGAACAGTCGGGATGTGTCGAAGACGACGTGGACTCGAGGTGGTTGCGAGGCGTGCGAGACAAGGAACGCGGAAGCTTCCCGGAAGGTGCAGCAGGGGCGTTTCGGTAAAAGCGCGAGGCTGCAAAAGGAAGTGGGTTAGCGGGCAAAGCATGGAGGGGTAAAATGGGCAAAGCAAAGTGTAAACCCATCAAGAAATGCTATAAATAGGAGTGTGTTTCCTGGTTGTTAGAAAGACTGGGAGAGGGGTTTTAGGGCTTTTGCTTTGTGCTTTAGTGGTTGAGAGAATGGGTGTATGAGATAGGGTTGTGTTCCTCCCAAGAACCATGTAGTTCTTGGTGTTCTTGAGGATTGAGAGAGAGAGATGAGCTGAACAACTATGTAATCATTCCTCTATTTTAATCATGTATGTCTCTTTGTCTCAATTTGTGAGATCTTTGTTCGAGTTGGTCTTTTGTTGATTCTATTTTCAGTTTTTGGTTGTTCTTTGCTCTGTCTGGACTGTGGTCTCCCCTTCTCTGTTAAGGTTCTTTGAGACTTGCTCTAGCCAAGTTTATGAAGGTTGCTTCTTGATTTTACTTGTGTCAGGTTGTGCCTTTCTTTTGGCCGAATGGCTCAAGTAAGCAGTAGTATTTTTTTGTGCTGTCCGAATTGTATTCAATGGTAGCTATTCTTCAATGATTGGTTCGGCCAGTATAAAAATCTGCATGCTCTTTTCTCTGCCGTGTGCAATTAATGGACAACAAAAATAGCTAGTAGTCTCTAGCAATTTGATCCTTGCGGCAAAGAAGTAGCATTTAATGCTAACATCAAGTAGCATCTTCTTTTCTTGGTTGTATTTGGCCATGCATTCACGTACGAATCACTTTTGAGTTGTTGTGTATGGCCATGCATTCACGTACAAGAATGATTCTATTTGATTGATGTTTTCTAGTGGAGGCAATAGATCTCTTCTCTTTGCTAGAAGTTGGTTTCGGGCAGCAAAGTATCCAATCATTTTTTTTCCTTGCATTTATTGCTGCCAACAGCACGCAATGATTAGCTTTTGAGATTAGCTTTCAGCAATTAGCTCTTTGCTTCCCTGCCGTCAAAGCATTTATTAGCTTTTATTATTTCTTTCGGCCGTAGTAGCAAATCATTCCTTCCGCAGTCAATCTATTTCTTTTCTCTGCTGCTTTCAGTTGGTTGTCTGCTCCTTTCGGTCCACTGCAGTAAGACTGTTTTTCTTCTTTTGCTTTCGGCCAGAACAGAGAAATTCATTCTCTTTTTCGGTTGAGACTGCAGTAGTAGGTGTCAAGAGTTTATGGTCTGCTACATGCATTCGTGAGTATTTTTGGGGGTCCCTTTTAATTATCGACATTCACCCCCCCTCTGTCGCCATTTCGGTCCTACAATTGGTATCAGAGCCGGTTAGCTCTAATCAATAGATCTTAACCGGTCTCGAGAGCCATGGCGACGGACAAGTACTCGACCAAGCCGCCGATCTTCGATGGCATCGATTACCCTTTCTGGAAGAGCCGAATGGAAACTTATATTCAGGCCCAGGGGTATGCCATCTGGCGCAAGGTCAAGGTGCGATTTGTTGTTCCTGCCGATGAGAACATCAATGCCGGGAACATGGCTGATGTTGAGGCGAATGCAAAGGCAAGGAACATCATCATTCAGGGCCTGAGTCGTAGCGAGTTTGACCGCATCTCTCATCTCTCGTCTGCCTTCGATATCTGGGAGACCCTCGATGCATACCATGAGGGCACCACCCAGATTAAGACGGTACGACAGGACCAGTTCAAGCGGGACTATAACAAGTTCGAGATGCTTGCTGGTGAGTCTTTAGATGAGTGTTTTGCGCGTTTTCACAAGATCTTGAGCAACCTCCGAGCGGTCGGTCTCACATACCCCGACTCGGACAACGCTCGTCAGATGCTTGCTGCACTCGATTTGCGTGTTTGGGAGATGAAGGTGACTACCATCAAGGACACCACTGATTTATCGACTTTGACGCTTGACGCGCTGTATTCGCGCCTCAAGACGCACGAGATTGACATTGTCTCTCGTAAGTCGAAATCACAGTCGATGGCCCTAGTCACCGATCCCACTTCGGCTTCTGGTTATTCTGCTGATTCTCTTTGCGGTTTCTCCCTTGCTGCTCTATGTGACGTAACTGATGATCAGTTAGAGCAGCTCGAGGATGAGCAACTGGCCCTCCTAGCTCGGAAGTTCTCCCATGCTTACAAGAGGAGGAGGGACAGGAAAAGGGGAGGACCCGTGATTTGCTTCGAGTGTGGTGGCCCCAACCACATTCGGGCAAACTGCCCTAAGCTGGAGAAGGGCAAAGCTGACTACGGCGGTTCGGGCAAGAACGACTACACCGACAAGAACCGCAACAAGAAGCCTCCAGTCAATGCCCAAGGCAAGAAGACGTTCCGCAACTTCGGGAAGGCCAAGAAGCTCTTCCACCGCGTCCTCACCGCCTTCGACGACCTCGACCTCAGCGAGGTGGAGGGATGGAGCGACGACGACGGGGCGGGTGACCAAGTGCCCAAGGATGGCGGCGACGACTTCTCCGGGATGTGCTTCATGGCCCTCGAGGGCGAACTCAGCGACAGCGAGCTGTACTCCGACTCGGATGAGGTACTCCCTTCTTATGACCAGCTTAATGATGCTTTTCTTAAGCTAGGTGGATTTCATGCTAGAGCTAGGTCTAGGTGTACCGAGTTAGAGAAGGAAGTAGATAGACTGTCACGGGAGATTACTTCACTTAGATCTGCTCCCTCCCGTGACGATTGTGATACATGCTGTGCTTTGCTGGGTGATTTGGAGAAACTAAGGACCTCGCATGATAGTGTGTCCTCCGAGCTTGATGTTGTTAAGGTGGAGAATGTTAGTCTGCTTGCTGAGTTAGAGTTGAGTAGGATGGCTGTTACCCTACTTACTACTGATGAGACTACTTCTCCCACCTCATGTGAGGTTAAGGACATTGCTGCTAGAGGACCTTATGCCATGCTCCTTGATCTGCCCGATTCTTGTGAAAATTGCAATAACCTGAAGATGAACTTAAAACGGGCAGATCATAAAATTGCTGAACTACAAGCTTCTTTACTTGAGCCGATTGATTCATGCTTGAACTGTCCTAAGTTAACTGCTGAACTTGAAGCTGTCTCCAAACAGTTTCAAGATATGATTGATCATGATAGGAAGTTGGCTCAGTATGCTTCTAAGGACCCTGTTAGCTCACCATGCATTAATTGTAACAAACTAAAATCTGACTTGATTGCATTGGATGAGAAATGTGTGAAGCTAACTAAGGACCTTCTAGAGAAGCCACCTTGTGCTTGTAATGTGATTGAGGAGAAGGGGGAGAAGCCCCAGGGCAAGGTTGAGACGCTTAGCGACGTGAACCAACTGGCTAGCAGTAGGATTATCCCTTCAGAGTCGGCTGTGCGTGCACAAGCCATTCTTCCCTCTGCTGTTGGTTCTTCATCTGCTCCCTTACCTTCTGCTGTCTCTTCTTCCCCCTGCTCTTCTTGCACCTCTCTCTTTCGGGAGTGTCAGTATCTTATGAACACCCTCGAGAGATTTGTAGGTGGCAAGAAGAAGCTTAACCTTATTCTAGACCAATCCAAGATCTGCAAGTTCAATCAGGGTCTAGGATATGATTTCTATGAGGACATTAGGAAGCATCCACCTGCTATTCTCAGACCCATAGTAGGAGGTGCGATCGAGGTTGAGCCCAGGTCTGATGAGGTCAAATTCAAATCAGCGGGCTTTGTCCAAGGGATTTCTGACAGCAAGGTGAGTCCACCTGCAGCTTCGGCCTCTCAGAAGGCGAAGCCATCTCTTGCTACTTCTGCCTCTCAGAAGGCGAAGTATCATTGCACCTTCTGTCAGAAGGATGGACACACAGTCGATCGATGCTTCAGGCGCGCCAGGATTGCGCGTAGAGATCGTGCTGAGGCACTTAGGCGTATTCAGGGTCAGCCCCAGACTCTGAGTGCACCTAAGGCCAGCACGAGGTCTAGGCTTGTGTCTTCTGATGGGTTTGGGCAGCATCGAGGACTTGGTTTTTCTGAGTCTTCTGGTTTTCGTCCTCATGCTGCTCTTGGTCGTGACTTCCGCCGTCCTGAGGGTACTTCTCGTTTCCCCCGTCGAGATAGCTACCCGCGGCGTGTTCAGCCTGTTGCCAGTGCTCCGACTCGCTTGCCTGTAGCAGCCGGACCCAGCAACAACTCTAGGTCTACTCGTAGACCATCTGCTTTTCTGAGTGACAGAGAGCGTAGGGTAGATAGAGGTCAGTCGTGCTTGACTACTTCATCTGCTCGACGTGTTGTTCAGTATTGGGTGCCAAAATCACTCTTGATTTACCCCAGTACTGAGACTTTACTCTCTGTTTGACTCAGGCTCGCCGGGCTGGGAAGGGAGAGGTTTGGCTTGTAGACTCCGGGTGTTCACGACACATGACCGGAGATTCCCGTTGGTTCTCTTCCCTAGCCCGTGCTCCAGGTGATGAGACGATCACCTTCGGAGATGCTTCATCTGGACGCGTCATCGCCAAAGGTACAGTGCGCGTTAATGATTCGTTTCTGTTGAGAGATGTTGCCTTGGTTAGTAAGCTGCGTTATAATTTGCTTTCGGTTTCTCAGCTTACCGATGACGGTTATGAGGTGAGCTTTAAGAAAAATGCTTGCAAAATTCTTGACTCTTCGGGTAGTCTGGTTTGCGGGATTTCACGTTTTGGGAGGATCTTTCGTGCTGATTTTTCTGAGTCTTCTGGTGATCCTCTCCGGTGTTTGGTTGCTTCGGAGTCCCGCGATCTGACTTTCTGGCATAGGAGACTTGGTCATATTGGATTTGACCATTTGACTCGAGTTAGCGGCCACGATCTCATTCGTGGTCTGCCGAAACTCAAGATGGTCAAAGATCTAGTTTGTGCTCCATGCCGACACGGCAAGATGGTTGCCGCTTCTCACCCTCCGGTCACAGTTACTATGACCGATGCACCTGGACAGCTGCTCCACATGGATACAGTGGGACCAGCTCGAGTGCAGTCAGCAGGAGGGAAGTGGTATGTTCTTGTCGTGGTCGATGACTTCTCGAGGTATTCTTGGGTGTTTTTCTTGGCCTCGAAGGATGAGACGTTTTCACATTTCCGAGGTCTTTTTAGTAGGCTTTCTGTTGAGCTCCCGGGTGCCTTACGAGCGATCCGCAGTGACAATGGCACGGAGTTCAAGAATTCCTACTTCGAGAGGTTCTGTGATGAGACAGGTGTAGAACACCAGTTCTCTTCTCCGCACGTCCCACAGCAGAATGGCGTCGTGGAGAGGAAGAACCGTACCTTGGTCGAGATGGCCAGGACGATGCTTGATGAGTACTCTACACCGCGGAAGTTCTGGGCTGAGGCTATAGCTACTGCTTGCCATGTTTCTAATCGAGTTTTTCTTCGGGCACACTTGCACCGCACTTCATATGAGCTGAGATATGGGCGAAAGCCCAGCGTCTCTCACTTTCGTGTGTTTGGTTGCAAGTGCTTTATTCTGAAGTCTGGAAACCTAGACAAGTTCGAGTCACGCTCTTGTGATGGGATCTTTCTAGGTTACTCGCCTTCTTCGCGGGCTTATCGGGTTTGGAACTGCGAGTCTAGCAAATTGGTAGAGACCTGTGAGGTGACCTTTGACGAGGCCAGTCCGGGGACTAGGCCCGATATCTCAGGTTCTTTAGAGCAGTCCGAGCCCATCTTCGTGGATGATGAGGATGATGGAGATGAGGGTTTTCTACCCGATCCAGTTCCTCAGCCACCCCTTGAGGTGCCTTCTTCCACCGCACCTCAAGGAGATCAGCCCATGCCTTCTGCTTCCTCCGGAGCTAGTGGCTCTGTTCCTGCCTCATCTGCACACGAGGTAGAGGTCACTTCTTCATCTCATCCTGGACCTCCCCGTCATATCCAGAAAAGGCATCCTTCTGAGCAGATGATTGGAGACCTGTTCGAGCGTGTTACCCGCTCAAAATCTGGCTTATCTCAATTCTGTCTCCATTCTGCTTTCATTGCCTCCTTTGAGCCTAAGGATGTTTCTCATGCTCTTTCCGATGAGTCTTGGGTCAATGCCATGCATGAGGAGCTAGAAAATTTCGAGAGGAACAAGGTCTGGTCGCTTATCGAGCCCCCGCGAGGTCACAATGTCATTGGGACCAAGTGGGTGTTCAAGAACAAGCAGAGTGAGGATGGAGTGGTTATTCGAAACAAGGCTAGACTGGTAGCTCAGGGGTTCTCCCAGGTTGAGGGTCTGGATTTCGAGGAGACCTTTGCCCCTGTTGCTCGACTTGAGGCCATTAGAATCCTGCTTGCCTTTGCAGCTTCTAAGGGTTTCAAGTTGTACCAGATGGACGTCAAGAGTGCCTTCCTTAATGGCTTCATTGAGGAAGAAGTCTATGTGAGACAGCCTCCCGGTTTCGAAAACCCCAAATACCCTAACCATGTCTTCAAGCTTTCCAAAGCGCTGTATGGACTTAAGCAGGCCCCTAGAGCTTGGTATGAGAGGCTCAAGTCCTACCTGTTGAGTCATGGTTTTGAGATGGGTAAAGTAGATAAGACCTTGTTCATCCGCCGTCATGGCAATGACCTTCTGCTCGTCCAGATCTATGTCGATGACATCATCTTTGGCGGCTCCTCGCATGCTCTCGTTTCCCAGTTTTCCGATGTCATGAGCTCGGAGTTTGAGATGAGCATGATGGGCGAGTTGAGTTTCTTCCTTGGCTTCCAAATTAAGCAGACTCGGGAGGGTACCTTCTTGCATCAAGGCAAGTACACTCGAGACCTCCTGAAGCGCTTCGATATGAGTGATGGTAAGCCGGTGTCCACTCCAATGGCTACCTCAGCTTCACTCGACCCAGATGAGGATGGCGAGCCAGTTGATCAGAAGGAGTATAGGAGTATGATCGGCTCCCTCTTGTACCTCACTGCCTCGAGACCGGACATACACTTTGCTGTGTGTCTTTGTGCTCGGTTTCAGGCTTCTCCTCGCGTATCTCACCGCCAGGCGGTGAAACGCATTCTTCGGTACCTTCGAGCTACCATTGACTATGGTATCTGGTACTCTTCCTCGTCCTATCTTTCCTTAAGAGCCTTTTCGGACGCAGACTTTGCTGGCTGTAGGATAGATAGGAAGAGCACTTCTGGCACTTGCCAATTCATTGGCACTTCTCTCGTCTCTTGGTCTTCTAGGAAGCAGTCCGGTGTTGCACAGTCCACCGCAGAGGCCGAGTATGTTGCTGCAGCCAGTTGCTGTAGCCAGGTGCTTTGGATGGCCTCGACCCTGCGGGACTTTGGGTTAGTCATAGATAGTGTTCCACTCTTTTGTGATAACACTTCTGCGATTAACATTGCTAAGAACCCAGTGCAGCACTCTCGGACCAAGCATATCGATATTCGCTATCACTTCCTTAGAGACCATGTAGAGAAGGGTGATATAGTGCTCCAGTTTGTGGAGAGTGACCACCAGTTGGCTGATATTTTCACCAAGCCATTGGATAGCTCTAGGTTTTCAGCTCTGCGGGGAGAGCTTGGGGTGGTTTGTCCTTATGGACTGCTGTGAGGGGGAGTTTTGTGCTTTACTGCTTTATTTTATTGATTATGCTCTTACTCCATTCTGTTGCATTGCATTCGGGGTGCTTTGGGTTTAGTTCTTCTAGCATGGGTTAGAGTGGTCTTCCTGTCTAGCTGTTTAGACTCGTTACTCTTATCTTGTGATTCTAGGATGCTGCATATTAGCTGTTTCTTATCTCACTAGATTGAGCTCACTCACTTCTTGTAGGTTCTAGTGAGGGTCGGGCCACCCTCGGGTAGACAGGGTACGTGTTTGCTCTCTAGTGTGTGTTTTTCCGGTCAGCTGATAGTTCTGGAGTCATATGGGGTAGATGAGAGTTAGTCTAAGCCATAGTTGTCTCTATATCTTATCTATGCTTTAAGGACTGCCCGTTTGCTGTTTTCTTTGCCAGCTTCTCGTTTCTTATTGCTTTGGTTCAGGGGGGGTTCATTTGGGAGCTTCTGGAGCCTAATCTTGACTTAACTCCACTTGAACTTAAAGCTGCATCATATGTTGAGGGGGAGTTGGATTTTATGCATTTTCAGCATTTAGCATTGTAATATAACTACATTGAGCCTTGTTTATTATCCGTTGATGACATGCTTACAATGCTTTACACCATGCCATGATTTATGCTTCATTTGCTAGATTTATCATGACTTCATATGTATAGACTAGCTTTTGCCATGATAAGTTAATTAAAATTGCTCAACCTGAATTAAAATTTGTCATGCTCACATTTGAGTCTAGTCTTGCTTTAGCGATCCTCTTATGATTCATGCCATGTCAAATAGGCTAAGTTGAGCGTTGAATCTCTATTGAGCCTTAGATCGAGCTATTTTAGTCTCTTGATGATGCATGAGTTAGTACAACATGTTAAAAAGCAAAAAGATCGCTTTTTGTGCGAAAAAACTGATCTCACCAATTCTCTCCTATGAGACGGCTTGCCATTGCACTTGGCATGAACTTAGGGGGAGTTTTGGATGACCTAGACTATCTTCTTAAGCTTATCGCTTGGAGTAGTCGCATAAGGCTTGAGGTCTAGCACATGATAAAACAAAAATCTGGTTGACAACAACCATGAATTTCAAAGAAAATATATCTTTTGTGCTCGAATTTGCTTAAGCTACCAAAAGAATCAAGTACTTAATCAATGTTTCATTCTTGAGTTTGTAGCACTCTACTTGGACTCAATTTGAGCTTCTTGGTTACGCTTAGCTTATTGACATGGCCTGCATCATCCTTGGATGTCTCTAGCAAGACTTTGCTCATTGATGACTTGACTTGCTCACATAATGCACTACTATTTCAAATTGTCATCTATGTGTTCTAGCTGGCATATATATATGTTGTCATGATCTAGATAGCGTTTTCTTGAGTTATGGCTTGGTGTAGTACTTGTTGGTCATTATGGATAATTCTCATGGCTCTAAATGCTTAAAATAATCAAACTTCAGCCATTTTCATCCATTGTCATGTCATATTCTCTCTTTTGTATCCTTGATGTGTTTATTGCCAAAAGGGGGAGAATAGCGGAGAAAAAGGCATTTGGGAACTTTCTAGAGCTTTGGAGAAAAAAATTTGCTCTCTCTGTTGTAGCTCTAGTGTTCCTTTGTCAACATGGTCATTAGCTTCCTTAATCTTCTTTGGACCATGTTTGACTCTTTTTCATTTCAAACAAACTCATCATTTTTTTAGGGTTTGTCAATACACTCATCAAGGGGGAGATTGAGAGACCATGTGGTCTAAATCCCAAGTTGGTGATGAGTAATTGACACGTGGTTTGGTTAGAGTGAGTTTGATTTGAGTGATTCATGCCATTCTGGCATTTGGCGAGGTCGGGTTATGATTAGACAGATTTGACGCATGGTCGTCTTCCCGGTTGGTCATTTGGGCCATTTCTCGCTTGAGTAGGATTTGTTGGTACTAATCATGTTTATATGCTTTGTGCCGTGCTATGCGATGTGGTTTCTGTCTGTGATGGCTGCAGGACGTCGAGTGGAGTCGTGGCGAGACACGGAGGACTGGACTAGGCGCAGGTGGCGCTGAGGTCAGAACAGTCGGGATGTGTCGAAGACGACGTGGACTCGAGGTGGTTGCGAGGCGTGCGAGACAAGGAACGCGGAAGCTTCCCGGAAGGTGCAGCAGGGGCGTTTCGGTAAAAGCGCGAGGCTGCAAAAGGAAGTGGGTTAGCGGGCAAAGCATGGAGGGGTAAAATGGGCAAAGCAAAGTGTAAACCCATCAAGAAATGCTATAAATAGGAGTGTGTTTCCTGGTTGTTAGAAAGACTGGGAGAGGGGTTTTAGGGCTTTTGCTTTGTGCTTTAGTGGTTGAGAGAATGGGTGTATGAGATAGGGTTGTGTTCCTCCCAAGAACCATGTAGTTCTTGGTGTTCTTGAGGATTGAGAGAGAGAGATGAGCTGAACAACTATGTAATCATTCCTCTATTTTAATCATGTATGTCTCTTTGTCTCAATTTGTGAGATCTTTGTTCGAGTTGGTCTTTTGTTGATTCTATTTTCAGTTTTTGGTTGTTCTTTGCTCTGTCTGGACTGTGGTCTCCCCTTCTCTGTTAAGGTTCTTTGAGACTTGCTCTAGCCAAGTTTATGAAGGTTGCTTCTTGATTTTACTTGTGTCAGGTTGTGCCTTTCTTTTGGCCGAATGGCTCAAGTAAGCAGTAGTATTTTTTTGTGCTGTCCGAATTGTATTCAATGGTAGCTATTCTTCAATGATTGGTTCGGCCAGTATAAAAATCTGCATGCTCTTTTCTCTGCCGTGTGCAATTAATGGACAACAAAAATAGCTAGTAGTCTCTAGCAATTTGATCCTTGCGGCAAAGAAGTAGCATTTAATGCTAACATCAAGTAGCATCTTCTTTTCTTGGTTGTATTTGGCCATGCATTCACGTACGAATCACTTTTGAGTTGTTGTGTATGGCCATGCATTCACGTACAAGAATGATTCTATTTGATTGATGTTTTCTAGTGGAGGCAATAGATCTCTTCTCTTTGCTAGAAGTTGGTTTCGGGCAGCAAAGTATCCAATCATTTTTTTTCCTTGCATTTATTGCTGCCAACAGCACGCAATGATTAGCTTTTGAGATTAGCTTTCAGCAATTAGCTCTTTGCTTCCCTGCCGTCAAAGCATTTATTAGCTTTTATTATTTCTTTCGGCCGTAGTAGCAAATCATTCCTTCCGCAGTCAATCTATTTCTTTTCTCTGCTGCTTTCAGTTGGTTGTCTGCTCCTTTCGGTCCACTGCAGTAAGACTGTTTTTCTTCTTTTGCTTTCGGCCAGAACAGAGAAATTCATTCTCTTTTTCGGTTGAGACTGCAGTAGTAGGTGTCAAGAGTTTATGGTCTGCTACATGCATTCGTGAGTATTTTTGGGGGTCCCTTTTAATTATCGACATTCACCCCCCCTCTGTCGCCATTTCGGTCCTACAGTAAATCATGGTAATATCTTAGTACATATGAGGTATGTACAATACAATGATATATCACCACTGTTACATAAGCGTTTTATATCAATGTTTCTGTTGCAAACTTGCGATGTCGATAAATAGAGATGTTCTGAACCCAACAATGCATGTTTCTTGCTCGGACTGACTCAAATTTATACAGTTTATTCTTGAATTTCAATTTACTAATGGAAGATGACGTGCCTGAAATCTAGCAACGACAAACAAAAGAAACCGCAACAATCATATACCCCATAGAGCAACAAAAAAACAACTGTTAGGTGACTCGCAACTGGTAAAGTCAAAAGCAGCTAACTGTTTGATAAAGTTTTTGTTGATTATTAAGAAGACGAGAACAAATTTCCATGTTGGAAGTTGGATTTTCTTACTCATCCCAATAAAAAGGGAACAGAACATAATCGCAGATATGCACAAAATGTGTCTTGGACAAGCTATCATAAAACTCCTTTGCGCTTCAATACGCTTAAAAGCTGCCGTTACAGCATAATAGCAGCACACAAATTATATCATCTGTAAACTATTGATATTTTTGTACTATGACAATTGGCAACATCACAAAATTAACACTTGATCTAGCATTTTGTGCTGCAATTATCATTTATCAGTATGGACTACTTTGTTCCTTAAGCAAGCACAACCCATGTGAGATGATGCTGCAGCCGAAACATATATTCACTTTTCACTTAATCGCGCTATTGTTGTTGCCAGTAATAAAAGCACATGCACAGGTTTTTTTTCCTCGAGATCATACTATTGTGAGGGTGCCCTGCTCCTTGGACCATTAAATTAGCTAGCGAGCTGTGAAACAAACACAATAGCATAGTATGACTCATCTAAAGAAATATACTGATATATTTATACCCTTTACAATTATTAAGGGTTCGGATAGAATATTCCTATTCTCCTCCATCCATATACATAATGTTGAATTGGACCCTGGCACCCCGTTAGATCCAACCGGATTTACTCCCCAGTCCCCAAGTCTTAAATGGGCTGCGCACCTCGTGCATCTATAAGTGGTATTGGATTTTTTTCTCCAAAAGACTAGTCTAATGGGTGGAGTAAAGAGATGTTGGAAGCCTATGCTCTGATACTACTATTGAATCCAAACCCTGGCACTCCACCCGGTTGGAGTCTTAAATGGGTTGTACACCCTATGCATCAAAGTTCATGGGCTGCTCGTAAGCAAACCCCTCAATCAACAACCTTATAAGTGGTATTAGGGTTTCTTCTTTAAAAGACTAGTCTGAAAGGCTTTCTCACACTTATAAATTGTACTTTTTCCTTTCTCATAAATAATATTGAACTATTCCAACGTATAAACCCTCAAGAGGTATAAAGACAAATTCACTCATTTTCTTCTCATCAGCTCTCACACGTATAGCTCTCTCTACCACTAGCGTGTCTACTAGCGACACCTTGGCCCGCAGCTCCTCCGCAGTGAGCTCGTATGCGCAGCCCACGTTCGTGAACGCCTGCAGCAGTCCAGCCCCGCGGACCCCAGCTTCTCCGTCACTAGCACCGTCGGCTGTTCAGCCGCGGCCGACGCCGCGACCCCGGCCCTGGTCGCCGTGGCGAGGCTCACGCGGAGGCGCCCCCGACGGAGCGGGAAGGTGCGTTGCGTCAGGGTTCCGGTGGCCTCTGGAGCTGTGGCGGTGGCGGCGGCCATGGGCGGCGCGGTGAGGAGGTGGCAAAGCGGCGTTGCCAAGGCCATGGCGTAGTGTGTGTGATTGGAGAGTGGTGAAGTGGAATCGGTATACATTCAAGCGTTTTTTGCGGACGTCATGATAGTTGTCGCCTAGTTTGTGGGAGACGATAGACAACGGGGGCGTTGTGTTCAAGCTCAGTCTTGTTAATTCCATTCCCACTAGCATTCCGGTTTAGCTGTTGGGTTATTTCGGTGTATCGCTCCGTTGTGTAGTAAATAAATAAGGAGGTGTTTGAAACTGCTCCACAAACTCTGCTCCACGAATTCTACCATGGAGCAGCTCCACAAAAACTTAAAGTTTGTGGAGCACCCCTTTAACCCCGTTTGGCAGAGCTCTAGCTCTAGGAAATCTGTAGATTTCCTAGAGCTGGTCATCTGTAGCTCTAGAAAATCCTGAATATAGAGTTGCAAGCATGTTAAGTGCATTTACATGACTCATTTCATTTATATTATATATTAAATAAAAATATTTAAATCACTTTAATTTAGTCAACAAACTACAGATCCATCATAGATCTCAGAGCTAGAGCTGTGCCAAACGGGGCCGATACTCTCACAACTCCACCTTTTTTTTTTCTTCGAACAGAGTGCGTGGAGCTGAACCTATTTGGCTAAAAAACATAAAGCGGAGCTGAAAAACGTGGAGTGGAGCAGTCCCAAACACCCCCTAAATATCTGTAGAGAGAGATTATACATGTATGTTTTATTATTCTCACGCTTATCCAACCCATGTAGGACCATTTGGCGGTTCCGTTCTACCTTGTCGCCCCACGTGAGTTCTTCCTCCTCCATGAATTAGACAGATCTGCTGCCGCCGCTCTTGTCTTCTTCCTCTCCTGCAACAACCGGCGACCAACCGCCCTTTCTCTTTGTTCCACTGGTACCGAAAAATTCCTGGAACGCCTGATTCCGCCCAGAATGATGACCGGAACGGTTAGGATTGGGCGGAATTGTGGCCAGTAGAGGACACAGCCTGTTATGTACCGTGTTAGGTGGCGGTATGGCATATTTTAGCTATTCTGGCCGGTATTGAAATCGAAACGATAAGTTTGGTTCAGCCTAGCAACGTTGCCAGTTTTTTGTTGTTAGTAGTTGACCCTATCCGGACAACATTTCATGGTATTTTTAGGATTGTTCAAATTGGCTTCAGCTTCGGTTAATAAATTTTGGTTTCTGTTTGGAGAAGCCGGAAGCTGATTTAAACACGTCGGCTTTTAAAAGCAATTTCTTCAAGCCGCTTTGAAAAGCCTCCGTCGCCTCCTCCGCGTTTCCGCCTTGCAAAAGCCGTTTTTAAAATTTTGTTCTAATAGTTGTTTTTTTCAGCTATTACAATTTTATTTTAGCTAAAAACTCCAGCCAATTAAAAATCATCAACTCCAATTAATTAAAACCCCCCTAAGCTCAGGCTACTTTTCACTTTAAAATATTTTGGAAATTCTAGAAAAACACTGATGGTATGCATATCCTCACAATTCAACACTAAGCCCCATTCTAAACAACTTTGGTTTCTGATTTCTAGCTTTCAGAAGTCAGAAGCCATTTTAAACATGTTAGTTTCTTAATGCAGTTTTTTTCTTCTACTTTTTTCTTTTTCCCCTTTTCCTTTTCATTGACATGGAGATATAATTTTTTTCTGTCTTTTTAATTTTTTTAATTGAATGTCTTAACAAAGTAACAAATAGCCGCTGTAATATCATTTTAATTGAAAATCAAAAGCCATCAACCGTACTTAAATTAGATAGGGCATAAGATCTCAATTAAGAGTTAGCAGTTGGGGTTGTCGGGATCGGATCAATTCGTTTTGGTACGATGCGGATCATAGGATTACTACATGATCATGCCTCGAAAATCGAGGATCTAGAGGTTATTATAATGTCTGTTGCGTTTTATATGATACAACATGATCACAATCCTAATCTTTGGACTGTAACAATGGTCCCAGGGTAAGATCGATGTGACATATCCACTAACCAGTGGAGCTGATTTCAAAGAAAAAAATTACACTAACCAGTGGAGCATACCCTGTATTTTGGCGCAGATTACCTTACTTCCGTTCGCAGGCATCTCGATGAGCAGTGCCACGCAAACCTGGCAACTTCGGTTCCGTGAATATCTGTTCCGCTTGATTCGATTTGGACTTCTGACTTTAGACTTATTTTTTATTATTTAACAATTTTTTTTGGTTTTTGAGCTTTTTTACGGTTCTATTTTTCCCCGTATTCGTTTGTATTGTCCGTGACAGGCTAACCTATTTTTTCTATTTTTAAATTTTCTTAAATTTAATTACGCTAAATAAATCACTGCCAACTTATAGTGTTTTTTCAGCTAATTACAATAATTTTCAACCAAAAATCACTTAAAATAAGTCATTTTGAGCGGATAATCTCGGCTTGTGCTGTACGATTGCGAGCTACACCAAATGAAAACAAGGCCTGAGACCGTCCCAAAAGAGTGCAGCACTCCCAAGCAGTGGCGAGCCTACGGGCACGTTTGGTTCATTGGTGAGTGGAGCCTGGCTGCCCCATGTGAGCCTGGCTGCTCCCATGCGAGCCTGGCTCGCCAGAAACGCAAATAAAATCCGTATCTCGAGAGCCAGGCTCTGAGCTGCCTTTTGCATCTGGAGAGCTAGGTTCAGACCTCGATGCGGGCAACCAAACAACTGAAACTTGCATCTGGGGAGCCTGGCTGGGCAACCAAACAACTGAAACTTGCATCTGGAGAGCCTGACTGGGCAAGAACCAGGCAACCAAACGCCCCTACGTGTATCTTCGAGCAATTTGGTCACATGTGTTACGTAACTTAGGGACCAAAAAAGAAAACAAAACACAACCACAATTACGCACGAGGCCGGAGCCGCAATTGGTACAGTACCCGGCTAAAGTCCAACGCGGCCAAACTAGGGCCCCCATTTGCGGATACCTGGGCCGAACGAGTGAACTCATGACAGGTAGGGCCAGCATCGTTTAAGAACAAACGCTCCATGCGAGGAAAGGGTGAATAAAGCGATACAACCGTATGTGCTCTTGTATAACTTTGGAGACAATTAATGGCCAGTTTGATATGGCTGTGGTTTATGATTTTTGGTTGAAAATTTTGAATTTTAGTTGTTTGTGATAGAGATTACAGAGAGACAGATACTCGTTTGTAATTTTAGTTGATACAGATGTTGGGCTTTTAACACGTACTACAATTAACTTGTGGATCCCGTCTTGAGAAAATATTTCGTTTGAAAGTTAGGTACTTTAGCAAAAGTCAAAAGTCACTTTTAGAAACCGTAAAAAACAGACCCTAAATCCTACTGTGCATGCATATGGTCCAACTAGGTACCAGCATGCAATGAGCCATACATTGGTGAGAAAAATGTTGAAGTAAAGCTTCCGGATGTCGGTCCCAGCTTATCGTTCCTAAAAGATGCCATGCTTAGTGTGCCGAACAAAGACACCAGAACGCACGGTCGCATTACTACCGCCACAAAAAAGAAAGGCGGGCTTGCGGTTGCGGCGGAATGCAGGATGAAAACACAGGGTCAGACCCACTACGGTTTATAGCTGTGCAGCTGAATATTGAAAAATTTTAACAAAAAAAAACCAGTATGTACTAAGGCCTAGTTTATAGCGTCTTCTAAAAGCTGATTTTCTATAGTAAACTATAGTACCTACCTTTCAAATGTAATGTCTTTTCAAGACGAAGTTTACTAATCAATTGTAGTATACACTGTAACGACATCATTTATATCAATCAAAATCACACGCGAGTGTCTTTCTCTACAAATTATTATTATTTATAAGCCAAAACCAAAAACCTCTATAAACATGTCCTAAGTATAATATATATATACCCCATTAGTCCATATCTATCATATTTATACCCCATTAATCTAATCCCACTTCACTTCCCTAACTGCCCCCTAGCCCATGCAAGCCACGGCGGCAAAGCGCACGCGTGGTGAGCAACGGAGTAGGGCGCCAGGTGGGCGGCGGGCTGTAGGATCGAGGAGGCCGACTAGAGTGGGGTGAATAGTCGTTTCTAAAATTCTCTCTTTAAAAATCTATTTGAGCTATTTGGCTAAACACAAGTATATAATGCGGAAGCTCAACTCAAATTAGTTTAGCACAAATAAAATCTAAATCAACTAGTTTACCTAAGAGTACCAACGATATGACTATGTCAAGGTTTACAAATCTAGAAAGGCAAGTAATCAATTTAATTCTATAAATGAAAATTGAGCACAAGAAAACAACCCACAAATGATAGGTCTCTTTTTACTGTGGTGTTCGGAGATTTGCCGGTCTCCCCTAGTCCACGTTGAGGTTAGCCCAAACAAATTGGACCGGCACTACGAATTAAGCCGAAACAAACCCACTAATGATAGCTCTTTCCCGCTCCGGGTAGGTGAGCTCCAACCTTCACACTTAGCTGGGTCTTCTCACAACCTTTTTTGAGAAGATCACCGCGCAAGACGCCTCCAACGTCGTCTAGGAGTCGGCAAACTCCAGGAGTAATAAAGTTAAGCCCCTTGCTTGACTCTCACTACGTGCAACGAATGCACAAACTCAAGTGGATATAAAATCCACCCCTAGATACAACACCTGCAACTAGTGACCTCTCGCCTTACTCACAAGGTGCAACATATGCACAATAGAGAGAAGAAGCTCATACTAGCTCAAGAGAGTGAAATGGAGTGCCAAAAACTATATCCTAACTGGCTACAAGGGAGTATTTATAGCCCACACCTCGAAACTAGCCGTTGGAGTAAAAAAAACAGGATTTTCGGAAGTACTGCTGTTATAGAAGCGGTACTTCCGCTTCCCATCATAACGGCTATAAAAATAGCAGCTATTCAATCATTTGTGGAACTACTGTAGTTATAAAACGGTACTTCTGTTTTTCGGAACAACTGTAGTTATACGGGCGGTACTTCCGTTTTCGGTTTTTCAGCACATACGACACTCAGAAAAATGGTCATAACTTTTGATTCCGATGTTAGAATTGAGTGATCTTGAACTCTACGGAAAGATTATTCAGAGTGCTACATAATCTATCTATTTGCATGATCTCAAACACATTAGATCAATACAGAAATCATAAGAGATCCAAAGAGTCACTCCCATGATATATGTCCAAAGAAATAGCAATAAATAATCTTAGACCATGCCAAGGGATAATGCACGATCTCCAACTTTTGCAAAACACATTTGCAAACTTAGATCATTCCACAAGGAGTAGGTACATGGAGTTCAACCTTTTGCAAAACACATTTGAAAGCATAGTCACATGTTACAAAGATTAGATGCATGAGCCTTAACTACTTGCAAAACACATTCGCAAATGATGGCATCATGCCACGGAGAGTTAGAGTAAGCAGGATTGAGTTATCAACACATGATGAGACTCAAACTACTAGACAAGACCTCTCTTAATAGTACGGCAAACCTATACTAGCAATCCAGTCTTTCAATTAAACACCAAGACTGGTAAAAGACTAAAAACACATCCTTAGCCCTATCTACTTATACCTTTGCCTTGAGCATCCTCTTGAAGTTTGATGACGCATATCTTCACTTCAAGTTTGGGTTATTGTCTTCTCTTGACTTAATGATCAACTTATGACCATCTCCTTGATGATTAATTCATGAATATCTTCTCTTCGAAGTCTTGATGTGCATTAACACATGATGTATCCTCTTTTTGATGACCTTCAACTCATGAAGTCATCTAAAGTTGTCATCATCATGGAACCTAACCTATTCATCCAACTCATGGAAAATATTAGTCTCACAATGTGATTGTTATTAATTACAAACACTCATCATTAACTCATAATGGAGGGACTAGATTCTCAATATTTCCCTTTTGATAATTGATGACAATCTCAACAAATAATGAGATAATAAATTGAATATAAAATTATTTGAATTTAAAGTGCGGTACTACTGCCATCTAAGGTCCGGTAATTCCGCTCTCCGGTAGTTCCAATTTTTAATGCGGTACTTCCATTTGATCCGAGGCCGAGAGTTGGTGCTCTCTGGAAACAAGGTTCCGCCCGGGTTATTCGGAGCTTCTGTGCTCTGGAATTACCGTTTAAGGCTGTGGTACTACCGCTCTACGGTAGTTTCGCCGTTGAAACTCCAGTACTTCCGTTTGCTGCAGACACAAAGTCATCCTGAGGGTGCTCTCTGGAAAAAATGTACCGCCCTGTAAATTCGGAACTTCCGGGATCTGGTAGTACTGCTCAGGAGTTGCGGTCAGCTTAGTGTTGCGGTTAATGGCCTTTGCCTTCTTGCTGTCACTAGGCAGAGACGTGGACAATTGCAGCTGCTTGCCTCAGGACGGTCCAATGCTGCCACCGTGCATGACGGGGAGGGGGAGTCCTCTTCATTGTCCGAGTCTAGTGTGTTCGCACCGGGCACGAACGAGTGATCGTTCATGCATGTCACAGTGCCTAACACGATGTCCATCATGTCCTCATTTTCAAGGGGGAGAGTGGAGGCAGCCTAACCAGAGGCGGGGAGAGCACAAGTGACGAAGGAACACGTTGAGGTAGAGGCCGTAGACGATAGCTTCCTCATCAGATCTAGTGGAGGCGACCTAGCCGAAGGTAGGAGTGACGGCATAACGCGCCGAGGTCAGTGGTGACATATCAAGAGCAGAGGGCAATGGGGGATAGAGTGAGAACGAGGAGTGGGGAAGATGGCGAGAGATAGAGTGCGCACGAGAAGTGTCGGTGCTTGACCTTATCCTTTTGGTCAGTAGCGACTATGGTCTCATGAGATGCGACTTGTCAGAAGCTGCCGTAGAATCCCACCCATTCCAACCCATTTTTGACTTTAGGAAGCCAAAATCCGACATGGGTTGGAACAACGCCTGAGATGTTCAACGAATTATGTACCTTCCTCCATGCGCAACCTATACAATTGTCGCTTCAGCACCCACCAGTTTGTTAACGACTTTGCCATATATAATTCTTCTATGTCGTCCTATAATTGTTTTAACGAATTTTTCTTTATTACCGAGTATTTTACCTCATCGGAGAGATATAGACGAATTGCACTGATAGCCTTTTGCTCTATCATCTTTCAGTTTTAATCGGACATTTTTCCAGTTTATCCCATTCAAGAGCATTGATTAGCTTCTGCTGGATAAGAACATTCTTCACCACGTATTACCATATGCTAAAATTTCTATACTTGATTATATATCATCGATATCGATCTTGATTTTGTGCCATATGATACTTTACCGAACTTTTCACAAATCAGATTAATCCAACCTTAGCTCTGATACTACTTGTTATACTTTGATACCTCTTCTTTTGCTCAGCAACCCCCGGATCGTGTCATAGTTTGTGAGATACAACACAAGCGTGCACGGTATCAAGAACGAAGAAGGTGAATCTCGTAGAGAGAACCAAAGTAACGACGTTCAAGCAGCTACAATGAAAGAGAAAAGATTTGGCAAAGCTGACCGCAAGTTTCTTAAGTACAACCTCAAAAGTATATAAAGGATTGTTGTTTTTTCACAACCGTCTCGAATCTTTTAGGACTCTCGAATCCTTACCTTGTATAAGAATCTAGTGCTAAAGAATAATCTAGCTTCTAATCCTCTCGTGCACCTCTTCCTTTGGATGATTGGCTTATTTGCTTTGTTGCTTGGGTTATGCATGACCACCCCTCATAGCTTTAGATAGTCCCTCTAATCCTTCAAAATAGAGTAGAAATCATACTCGAAAAGAAAGTAGGAATACTAATTCTATTAGGATTCATTTAGAACTTTTTATAGCATATATTTCTAAATCCTAAAAGATTAAGATATAAGTCATCATACTTAACGATCTATGTGTACAGTCTACAAAATAAGTCCCTCCAATTTGAACTTATTTCCCTGCTCCATCAAGAAAACACCATGGAAAACGTTGAACAGGTTATATGCAGATGATGGTAAATCTTGAAGAAAAGTTGAAATATATGCAGAACAGCAACAGCTGAAGAAAGCTGAAAAGTCCCAAAAATTTCATACCAGAAAATTTCCTAATTTTTGCTGGATTTTTGAGTGAATTCTGAGGACTTTCCCTTTTTGGAAAGTCGCCCTGATTCCCGCTTTCCTTTCTGGGCGCTGCCGCCTCCTTCTCCCGTTGGCGCCGCTCCCCTTCCCTTCTTTCCCTGGCACCCCGCTCCCTCCCCGCCTTCTCCCCGCGCACGCGCCCGAGTCGCGCGCTGCGCCTCGCCGCACTGCCCCTGACTCCGGCTCGCCACCGCCGGTTTTCCCCCAACCGCCTTGACCCGGTCTCCGCCCCGTTACCCGCGTCCCCACCTGCCAGCCCCTTCCTTCTCCCTTCTCCCTTCCCCCGCAAGCCGCACCAGTGCCCATGTCGCCGCACACCTGCCCCCGTCGCTCGCATTAACGCTGGCAGCGCCCTGTCTTGCCCCATCTTGCAGAGGAGACGCAGCGCCAACTCCTACAGCTCCGTAATTTGCCCACACCGCGCCATTAACCCCTCCCCCAAGTTGCCCCGAACCGCCTCCACGTCGCCAGCCCCTCCTGCGCCTATTTAAGCCAAGACCGACACCCCACTGTGCTCCCCTTGCTCCCTAGCTACTCCTCAAGCTTCGAATCGAAGCCTCGCCGCCCGTAGCTCCGCTACTGCCGCCCTGTGAGCCGGCGATCCCCGGAAGCCGATTTCCCTCTCCCCTCCCTCATTCTTCAATTATTGCTCCCCAAAGCATCTCCTCGGTACGCTAACCACATTGGTGGACTCTCTTGCTCAGGTGCTTGCTCGTGGAGCGCCGGTGCCGTCTCTCACCGCCGGCCAAGAAGCTTCACTGCGGCCAGCTCAATAGGGCGATTCCGAGCTTCAACCACCGCCGCCAACATGAGCCTCTTACACCCTAGAACGCCAAACCACCCCCATTTTTGTTCAAGCACCTCCGGTGAGTCCATGCGCCGCCGTAAGACCAAGCACTCTCCCCTTGCCGCCGGTCACCACTAGTGACTCCCGTACTCTTCCAAGACCCAAAATGAAACCCCCTCACCCAAATCTATCCCCGGACACTCTCCTTCCCCGCCGGAGTCTTCCGCTGTGGCCGGAAAGCGAGGGCCTTGCGCCCCTGCCTCTCTAGGAAGCACGCGCCGGCGAGAGGAGGACGAAGACTACGCAGCCCTATCTCCGCCGTCCCCTCTTCCCGGTATCGTTTAAACGCGACCGTCGGATGGCGTCTCCTCGCTACCGTCCGATCCCACCAAAGACGTCCCTCCCCAGCCGCCCGATCAAACCCTCCGCTCCGCCCGCCTTCATCACCCCATTGCCGTCCGATCTCCCCACCACCGCATCGCACCCACCTGTCCGCCCACTCATACCCTCCGCGTGTCGCCCATCCGTCGGGGCGAACGCGCGCGCACGGGCCTCCGGCCGAACGTGTGCGTGGGCTGCTATCCCCGGCCTGCTTCACCGTGCGCGCGCGTGTGCACCCGGGCTGTCTGGGCCGCCTGGGCTGCTCGGCCGTGCGAGCAATTTCCCGGCCAGGCCGCACTGTAGCTCGGGCCGGCCCGTTACTGTTCAAACAATTTTCCAGATGATTTAATCTTTTCCAAAATTCCAGAGAAATCCAAATAAATCCTAGAAAATCACAGAAAATCCCAAAAATTCCCAAATTTCACCACTTTGCTCGGAATAATATGCTGAACCCATTTTTGACCTCCATTTCCCTCTTTACCTCCTAGAAAAATTCTAACAATTCCCCATTTGCACCTTTTTGCATTTTTATCCTTTTTAATAGTTTATTTTTCCTCGCTTGAATAGTTTCAAGCCGGACTTACTTATTTTATGTGTTTGCGCTAGTTTCGGAGATCCCGGAGGTTCAGGTGCAGTCTCAGGACCCAGGAGCTTCTACGTTCGAGCTAGCCGAGATCGTCCAGATTAACGGCAAGTCGCAACACCTTGATCATATTGCTTTGCCATGCCATTTAATTATGTTATTATGCTAGTTTCATTAATGCTAGTTGTGAAATGTTAGTTTATGTAAAACAAAAATGTTTAGAATGACATGCGATATAGATACGACCTACCACCGTTAAATGCCATGTTCAATTTGTAGCCCCGCCATTGTAACCCTAGCTTTACTCTAAATGTAGTAATCTCACATGTAGGTCATTATTATTATCTCATGCAAAACTTTACACTAATAAGGTGGTGGCCGTGGGTCGGTAGATTTCAAAACTGGAAGTTAGGGTAAGGTGGTATGGGACACCGTACCCTAGGGTGGCAGTGCATGCGTGCACAAGTTAGGGTAAGAGTGTTGTGGGAAACTGCGAGACAGTCTTCGCCCACCGTTTACCCTAGAATGGAGGTTGCGGACCTCGGGAAAATATAAAGACTAGACCCTTGTGCCGAGCAAATGACATAGTACCCGCTCAACCACAGGCGTTGACTTGTCAACCCTGGTTTAGTATCTACTCAACCTAAGTAAAGCCCTGCATTGGGAGTCGGTGCGGATTGCGAATCCAGACTAAGACAACGATATATCCCCTCAACTCGGGCCCGACGTTCCGTGGTGGCCAACGGATACCCGAGGTTGTGTGGATTCCGCACCTATCGGGTGGAGTGTATATCAAGGGTTGAGCAGCGAAAAGGCCCGGTTCCTTAACTCAGTCATGAGGGTTAAGGGTGCGTGTGGGTAAAGTTGAGCAACTCTGCAGAGTCAATTAAATGGTATTCGAATACGCCGTGCTCCCGGTTAATGGAGCTGTGTCACTTGGGTGATTCCAGTTGTGAAGCTTAAGTAGTTTTCACAAGTGTTTAACTGGATTAGTTGATTAATTATCTTTTTATGAAAACCCCTAATGTTAAGGAGTAGTTGTATCTCTTTAAAAGTTTTTGAAGGCGTTTGCAAGAAAAACTGCATCCACTCAAAGTTAATAAAACAAGTATACCCCCTTCCTTTGTCAATCCGTGCAAAGTAGTAAGATAGGATTTCCGTTGTGATTTACTGAGCTGGTTAGCTCACGGCTTGCTAAAACCCCTCTAGAAGATCAAGACGTTGGTGAAGATCTCCCCATTGAGGAAGCCCCAGAGGATCTCTTCTTCGACGAGGACCCGTGGCTTTAGGTCTTCGCCGCGCTCAAGTTGGTCTTGGAAGTCTTTTGTAATGTAAATATGCTTTGGGTTTGCACGCCCCGCTGTTGAAAACTGGATGTTAATCCATATGTGAAATATATGCTGGACTTTTGTAGTAAGCATGCAATGGTATACTCTTGCGCGACACTCCATAACTGTTCATGTATGAATAGTTGTGGAATGTCGTGTCCATACGCGCCCCTGGAAATGGGGGCGTTACAAAAGCAGTATGACTTTTACTAACTATATTTATGAAGACAAGTGTTGAAAATAATGAGACATATATGCAACTTGGAGCCCCAGAAGAATTTATCTGGTTGATTATGTGATCAGCTAGCACAACTGCACAAGTGGTCTCGATTCCTGCTTGGGACTATGATTAATTTATATAATTCAGCGTCACATCATCTTGCGCTGATGCATATGCTAGCTATCAGCCGAGAGTAGTTCGTGTGGTCGTTGGTGTTCACTTTTACTAATGGTTTTTAGTTATGATTTATTATTTTTAGCTAAAAATAAATAATAGTGATTACAATAAGTAATTTTAGATGGAGAGACGAGCGGTGCAAAAAAAATGAGGAAGAAATATGTGCATATGACGGGAGTGAAAAGAGTGGTGTGGGTGATGCACCGTGGTCCCCTGTCTTATCTCCGAAGTGAGATGGTAGCGATAGGAGTGGAGAAACCACTTTGAGATGCCAAATATTTATGTTAGCTTTCTAACTTTTTTAAGAAAAATAAGAAATATAGCCATTTCCATGCATATGCAAGTTTGCAATTGGGAGATATCTACAGCTAATCTGGTATCTCCTCGTGTGTGCAATTTGGATGCATTATCGATCAGTGAGTGGAGGAGAATATTAATCGTTCAGTCCCACTTCCATGTGAGCTTGGTGGTCGGGATAGGCAAGGTGTGGCTGTATCTCGCTGGCTAATTTAGTCTATAGCTTGTATTATACTAGTACTAATATTATGGAAATGGCTAGGATCTTTCCTTTTTAGCTTTTAAAAACTATTTTTTTATCTTTTTCATAGTAATTAGCTTTGAAATGAAGTATCTTTTTAAGATGATGTATATACGACTATAAGTTGATTATAGTACATATTATAATGACTTCATTTATATCGGTCAAAACTGCACGTAAATTTTCTTTTACTTTGTACTCACTCTTACAAATAGTCAAAAGTCATAAGTAAAGGCGCACCTTAAAACAGTGGGCCCATCTATGAACTTTTGTCTTCCTGTTATGGCCGGTTTGCGGTTACCTTGGAAGAGTTTGATCGGAATCTCCAACAGATGTACTTTAAAAAAGATGTTTATAAGTAATTATTACCTTAAAAATACAAAAAGTAAAATTACTTTCTAGTAAACATCGCAATACCACAGGATCCTTGCACTCATAATCTAGATCTAATCTCTTTTTAATCTTCTCCATTCTTCTTTAGTACAGCATATAGCACGTAGCAGAAAGTTGGAAAAAAAATAAAACCGTAGCAGAGGTTTGTATTTTCTCAAGAGAATATACCAGCGTTCAGAACGAGTGATAGTTTATTCCCCCTTTCTTTCCTTAGATCATATATTCTACGCAGTGATGAGGCACACGCGCACATCCCCAGCCGTGTCTTATCATGTAAACACGATCTGCTCTTGCTGTGTAGTGCTCAACTGCTCATCATTGGGTTTTGCTTCTTTAAAGTGCATACTAGTAGATAGTACAGTTCTTCGTCGCGCACACTTCCTTTGCAACTGCTCTTCATCTTCGGAAAAACAACTATATTTCGGTTTGAACTTCTAACTTCTGCTTATCTTTTACTATTCAATAATTTTATCTTTTTCTAGTTTTTTGACTTTTTTTGAGCTTTTTTGTCGGTTCTTTTTTCCTGTATTCGTTTGTACTGTCCGTGACGGGCTAACCTGTTTTTTCTATTTTAAATTTTTTAAATTTAATTACGTCAAATAAACCACCATTAGATACAGTGTTTTTTCAGCCAGCTACAATATTTTTCGGCCATAAGTCACTTAAAATAAATTCTTTTGAGCAGGGCAAAGACTATTTGCACAGGATGCCTCTTGTAACCATCCGATTATAATCTGATTATGATCTCAGGAATATCGAGGCACGATCGAACGATAACGAGGGCTAGGGGGATCATGCTGTCTAGAAGTGGTTTCCCTGTCTTGGATGGATTGGACTATTAGAGAGAGGAGAGCATGGTATCGGCCGGCGGGCCTACCACCCACGCCGCTATTATGCCTTTCCCATTTCTCCACTAAGAAGCAAGATGTGCTCTCGGGCTCACAGGTCACCATCGCGACATGATTACCCTTACGAAGAAAAACACTCGAGAGGGGGAAACAGAGTTCTTTTTATGGTATGGCTTATGGCTCCAATCGAATAAACATATAAGATAATTTTTTTATCATCGTTCTAAAACGATTTATTGATCAGTCTTTTCAAAGTATTTTATCGATATTCGATTTATTCGTACAAACGCTCACATCAGAATTAGAAGCTATCAGTTATAATCATAATCCATAGATCGTAGTCGAAAATAACGCATCCTATATCACAGGGCACTTAAGCCAAAATGAATGAGAGAGCTGCGTGAGAGAGAGAGAGAGAGAGCACTAATTGAGGTCGAGATTGGTCAGTTCTGTGGAATCTTCCCGTCGCGCGGATGCGAGTTGGGATGGACCGGGATGCCACCGGTGTGCCGCCCAATCCCACCATCCGCTTTTGCTTTTGCTTCGCACCCGTGAAAAAGGCAAAACCTTGTATTTAGCAAGCAAGCAGCCAAAATATTCCATCTTGCGCGTTTCTAAATATGACGATTCCGTGGTGACTGGGAGAAAAACATTCTCTTCCCCTCCAGCATATTTCGCATAGCAGAATGGAATGGAACGAGATGTCTCTGGAGAATTTCGGCCTTCTCTTCCTCGCTCAGCTGTGCCGTCGACGTCAATTTCACACCGGGTTTCTTCCTCCCTCCCCCTCTTATCACTAGTTTCTCCAAAAGTGCGTACAAATACAATATACACGTACACGGAAAACCTCAAAGAAAAAAATTTTACTAGTGCTAGGAGTAGGCTAGCGGCAGTAATCGTAGTTTTTACAAACACGCTTCCTCTGCTCTGACAGGGGAGAAGCTGGAAGGACAAAGGGCGGAAATGACTGTCAAGCCCCTCGCACCGCTCACTGACAAACGGGTCCCGCGGAGCAGGCCTGTGCGAGCAGCCAGCGACCTGCCGCTCGTTCGTCCGGGCGTGCGTCCGGCGGCACGGCGCTCCCGCCGCCGAGCAGCGGGAGGCGTCACCTGCTGATGGCAGGTGGGCCCAGCAAAAGGGTAGTTCGACCGGCCGGCCGTTCCGGCGACGTGGCGTGCGGCCCGGCACGTCAGGCGTAGAGGACCTGCGCGTTGCACGGCGCGAGACCGGCGAACTCGGCGGGGCCCTTGACCACCTCCCAGTCCACCCTCTCGTCCTCCCCGCCGTGGATGGCCGGCGCGGCGGCGGACACCGTCCCTATGGCGACGTCGAGCCCGGCGCCGACCACGTATATCCTCCTCCTACCACCGCCGATCTCCTCCACCTCGCCGGCGACGACGTGAGGCCGCCGCACCTCCGGTGGCACCCCGCTGCCGGCCACCATCCTCCACTCGTCCCGCGGCTTGTCGTACCGCTTCAGCCTCCACTCCCCGTACTCCGCCACGATGTATATCCGGCCGCCGGAGACGGCGCAGGAGCCCGTCCACCCCTCCCGCATCCCGCGCGCCATCTCCGTCCACGAGTCCGCCGCCGCGTCGTAAACCGCGCCCCGCGGCGCGCGCTCGAACGGCCAGGCCCACCCCTCCGTCACGTACAGCTTGCCCCCGGCCGCCGCGGCGTCGTACCTCGCCACCGCCGCGCCCCGCCGGGCCACCGCCGGCGTCCACCTCCCCTCCTCCGGGTCGAACACCTCCGCCTCCCCGTCCTCCCCGGCCACCACCACCCGCCCTCCCACCTCCCCGGCCGCCATGTACCCCCTGGCCGTCGCCATGGCCGGCGCCTCCTCCCACCCGTTCCTCGCCGCGCTGTACACCGCCACGCTCCTCACCGCCTTGTCGCCCCCCTCCTCCACGCCCCCAATCACGTAGATCTCGCCGCGGCGGGGGAGCCCCACCACCGCAAACGACCCGGCCGCCGCGCCGCCGGGGACCGGCGGCAGCAGCAGCCACCTCCGGGAGAAGGGGTCGAGCGCCTGGCACTGGAGGTGGCGGGAGACGGGGTCGAAGGCAAAGGCCAAGAGAAAGGGCAGCCAGAGCGAGACCGACGCCGCGGACGGGAAGAGCAGCGGCTTGGCCGGCGTGTCGGAGAGGAAGCGGTTCCAGGTGGAGGAGACGGTGCGGAAGAGGCGGTGGTAGAGGAACGGCAGGTGGAGGAGGCACTTCTCGGCGACCTCCTCTGGCAAGCCGGGGATAAGCTCCATCACCTCCTCCCCGGCCTCCTCGCCGGCGTCCAGCACCTGCTGCTTGCTCATGGACGAGAAGCTCATGGTGTCGGGGCGGAGTCGCAGGAGCTTTTTGTCGGATTTGGTGCGATTTTCAGTGGTTTTTTGGGGGGAGGTTTTTAGCTTGGTTTGGGCTGTGCTTGGATTGGGAATGGATGAGTGGTGGCGAATTTATAGGGTCGGTCTGGCAGTGGGGTGTGAGCCGGCGTGCGAGGCCTGTTCTTAGATTCCGCTCATATTAGTTAGAGTTTTAATATCTGATTTATTTTTTATTATTTTTAAATTTTATCTTTTAAAGTTTTTTATTTTTTAAACTTTTTTGCGGTTATTTTTCCATATTTATTTACATTCCCTTTTTATTTTTAATTTTTTTAAATTTAGTTACGTCAAATTAGCCACCATCAGTTACATTGTAATTTCAGTCAATTACAGTGCAATTTTAGCCATAAGCCAGCTTATTTCAGCCCAATCAAGTGACACCTTTATCCTAGTGTTTTTTTTGCCGATAGATTTTGTGTTTTTGCTCATTAAGATGAATTATGCTAGCTGATACAATTCAAAGCATGAAAACGAACGTACACAATTAGAAAATAGTTGCAAAGCATGTACAATTGGAAAATTGCTGCAAGCACAAGCGGTTCAAATACAACGCAATAGTATACGTACAAGTAGTCTTTAACTATTACATATGTTCATTACAGGCGTATGTACGCAAATACAAACGTACAAATATACATGTGTTCACTATAGGCATACGTCTACAAATATAAATATACATGTATATGCGCATTCGTTACATGCACGCATTGACTAAGTGTGAGGTCCATGCAAACTTATGTCATGCAATTAGAGTGTCCACTATCGCATCATGTGTCTGATCCATATCTACATCCTTGGACAGAACTACACCCGTATCCAAAGTGACGTCTGCTCCGGAGCCAGCATACTCCGATGCTAAGTGGGGATTGTTGAAATCATTATTGTCAGACCTAGTGTCTATTTATGAAAGTATGCAACGCCATAGTGGTGAAAATTATCTTCTTTTGGGTCTTCACGTCGAAGCTAGAGATGTGTTGCAAGATTTGCAGGTCATCTTCCACACTCCGAACGTACGCTCAATAATGTTGCACAGTGAGGAATGCATGTAGTTGAATATCTCCTTGCGCCCACATAGCCAACCGTCATCTGCGAACTTGGCTATGTAATACCAACTATTCTTGAATGGTGCTAGAAACCATTTCTTGTTTGGATACCTCGAGTCGACCAAGTAGTACTTCCCTGTGTTGTGAATAACAGAAAGTGTGCATGAGATGGACATACACAAAAGCTATATTTTCCATAATCACTACCGTAGTTGGATTTGTACCTGCGGAAGGATGTGGAAATATATGGCCGTAACCAACAAGCATGTCCAGGAGGATGTGCATGTCGTGCACTGACCCGGGCCATCCAATAACTACAAAGGTGAACCTCATGTTGAAGTCACATACGACTATTACATTCTAGTTTGTATAGCCGTGTCAGTTAGTGTGTATTACTCGCATATTTGCAGATACTATGACTGGAATGTGCGTCCCATCGATGGCACCTATGGCTCCGAGAAGTGTGAGTGAAACCTGAGATACCTTAATCTATTGTGCATAGTACTAAAAGTTGGATCTATTGGCCTCATGTTGTCCACCGATATGGCATATAAGCAGTCTCGCACATGATAGAGCTTCAAGCTGACAATTGATCCTAAGTGTACAAACTTATTGCACACTTGGCCGTTAGATTGTAGCGCCCCCATAGTCCATAAAAACATCCGCACTGCTTCCTTGGAGGTCATGCCTAGCAACAACTACAACCCATAATGATTGACAAGTGTGTCATACAGCATTTGAAAATAACTCCTCATTCTGAACATGTCATGGCACAACTGAGGCAACACAAGTTGTTTGTTAACCCATTCAACCCAGGTATGCATGGGCTCCCTACAAGGACGTCTAGATGACGACTAGGCCATCTCGAAAAAAATACCTAATCAGGGCCATTTCGAGCACTAGGGTGGGACATTATCATCATTGTTGTCGTCGCCTTCGTGACCCAACATGTCTGTTTTGCACAAACAATACGACATCCATCAACTTGGCAGTTACAAACAAACTTGAGGTACTACTAATCAGCACTAACAATACCCATCCAACCAGAATAGATTAACAAGATGCATATCGAATTATAGATAAAACGTACAACAAAACCTCTTATGCGGGCGCCCTGAAAACCTCCTCCTGTATTGTCCTAGAGACTAGCTTGAAGTTTCAAACCGCATGTTCTAAGTTTCAGTTACAAGTTTTGCATAAGTTTTAGTTTGTTTCATCGTGGTTTTTATCATGTGTTCAGTCGAAAATTCGGTTTCATCAAGATTTTAGTATGTTCCAACCAAAATTGCAGTGGGTTTCAATATGTTCCAACCTAAGTTTCAGTGGCTTTCATCATGGTTTTAGCGTGTTAAATCAGAGTTTCAGTAGGTTTCATCAAGGTTTAAGATTTTGAAGGAAAAAACCTCCCATCTTAAATACAAATTTGAACAGGATAATAAACTCTAAGTTTCAGCTTCATTGGTTTCAAAAAGTTTCATCAAAGTTTCAAATTTAAGTTCACATTTCATGTAAGTTTCAAGTGGTTTCAGGTTTCAAAAATGCAAGTTTAATTCAAGTTTCAAGTTTTATGTGAGTTGTAGGTTGTTTCAGGTTTCAAAACATAAGTTTCATGAGGTTTCATGTTCTAAATGCAAGTTTCAACATGTTTTTGTGGTTTCAGGAGAAAACAAGCAAAAGAGCTTGCCATTCCAATGCAAAATAGAATAAAATCAGAATAAAAATTGAAGAGACAGAACAAAATTTCTGCAAATTTTAACAAATATGAAAGGTTCAGAGATATGCAGTGTATTGCGACAAGGGAACGATGACATCACCCAAACTGACTTAGGGTTCACAGCGGTTCACGTTGATATAGTAGCACAAGAGACCATCTGCGGTTCTTGCTAGCTTGCTGCGCCATCGGCCATGCGCCGTAATTGCCATTGCAAACCACCACTGTCCTTGCGGAACTAGCGTGGTTGCAAGCCACCGCCGGTTCACTACGCCATAGGCCTCATGCTGCTGCATGCCGCCGCCAAATGTTGTAAATGTGGGCAATATTTTAATTTCAAGTTTTACTAGGAGACAAAAACAATAAACTAGTGATGCAAAACTCGCAACTAACAGTAGGCTACTCATCATACTTCAGAATATACACAAGTAAATTATAATAACAAAGTCGAACAAACGCGCGAACGATTTACAATTGGGCTTGTTGAAGAACAGGAAGCAGCACATGCTTGATGCAATGAAGTAAGCGGTCGCGGAGATGTGCGCTGCCCAGAAACCTTATTGTCGCCTCGTGCAGAAACTCTCTGCGGCAATGGTTCGTAGATAGTCACTCTCCCTCCTTCCAGGTGCACAAGATTAGACAGCGCAGTACGAAAGCACAAGATCATAGAGAGGAAGGAAATGGAGGTAGTGAGTTTCTCACTCATACTCTAGACGTCTCCAGGCATATAAATAGATAGACTGAAAACTGACATGATTAAATAGTCACAAGTTACATGATTTTCACGTGAAAATGCGCGAATACGCACGCGTGTGTGTATGATTAGCCATAATCCTCCTCATGCCATCCCTATCCATGTGTTACATGATTTAAGGAGTGGCAAGAGCTCCACCTTATAAATTGGTTTTATCCACCTCGTCTTAGCAATATGGTACTAAACCGTGCATACTTTAGAATTAAGGAAATGAACCTTACTCACATGGGTCAATTTCTAACACCGACCACACACCGTGACTAGTACGGGTCGCTTGCCCTGAGATCTGCTCGATGGAGCAGGCTGAAAAATAGAAGTATTGTGAATGGAGAGGGAGGGGGGGGGGGGGGGGGTAGATGTGGACTAGTGGGAGGGGGCCATGAATGGATAAGGCTGATCAAACGGATGCAACTGTTTATGGCTAGTTGATCGGATGTGAGATTATTATCCTGTTAAAAACATGGACGATGATATAGCGTTTTCTGGATTTTCTCGATGGATAAATAGTAAAAGAATGGCTATTCCAGGTGTGTGATTCTTACTATTCTTGTCGTTTGATTTTTTTTTGGTAAACTCGTCTACTGAACATGTCACGAGGTGGAGGAAGCTGATTTTCAGAAACGCCACCATCAAGTGTGGACCAGGTCCCGTCCCCTTTGGATCTTAGCGATCCCAGACTTGTTTTGTCTCATACCTTCACAAGTTAAAACTTCAATCTCTCAACTGTTTAATTTATTTTTTATGGCTTTTGTCTTTTTACTAAAATGCTACTGTATTATTTATTAGTTTTTCTGAGACATTCAATTATAAAAATTAAAAAAGAAGAAAAAAAGAAAATACCGTTATAACTTCACGAACAATGTAAATAAAAAATAAAAAATCATGTTAAAAATAACACATTCTAAATGAGTTTTGATTTCTAAAAACTAAAACTCAGAAGGAAGAAAAAAAACTGTTTGGAACAGAGCTACAACCGAGAACCGGCCAAGGTTGCTCTACACAAATCTATCTTGGCTCTAGCGAGAGACGAACAGTGGAGGGGATGTTGCTATCCGGGGCGTGATGGGCCCGGGGAGGTGCGTGCACCAGTCGTAAAGCCCAGTGGACCTGGTGGGCCCCGCCGAGCGTTTTCCCACAGGGTAATAAAGACCTACGGGGTTGCGGCGTGTGCGTGGGCCCGGGCCGAAAATTCGTTATTATTTTCTCTCTCTCCGGTCCTTTTTGGAAGCTGTTCATTACGTGGCCGTACCGTCCACACCGGCTTTCTCCGCGTTTCGACGTCTGTTCGTGCTTCCTTAGTTTGGTTAACTTTGATTATTTATTTTTTTATTTTATCATTTATATTCTACCTTAAAATTTTTATACCAATTATTCTTTTGCCCTATCTGAATATTATATCATTTTCTATTTATCTTTCCCTGGAGCTCATATGAATAGGCCATATTACCTTTTTGTGAAATAGTTGAACATCTTCCAGGAAGACTCTGGGGGTGTTCTTTTGGGCTTTTAAAAGCGACTTTTGGCTTCTGCTACAGTACCTAACTTTTAAACGGAGTATTTTCTCAAGACGGGATCTACAAGTTAAACGATCTACACGTTAAAAGCCTAACATCTGTACCAGCCAAAATCGCAAGTGAGTATCTGTCTCTCCGTAATCTGTACCGTAAACAGCTAAAATTCAAAAATTTCAGCCAAAAGCCATAAGCCGCAGCCGAAAAGAACAGGCCCAGAAGCACCTTAACTGGAACACAAAGATAAATTGTCTACAGATATATTAGACTTTTTTTACAAATGAAAGGCCTTTTACTTGTGAACCTGTCATTTGGCTACCAGGTGGAGCTGGTGTTGTTGATGATGGAAGACCCGGCCTCGGCTGCTGCGGACCAGAGATTGCTGGTGGTCTCATCTGAGATGTGTTAAGGGAACCAATCATCCCAATATTCTGGATCCCAGGGGCGGTCGGCCTAAGCTGAAGGCCATAATCATCATTAGGAATCTTTACTAAATTAAAAGGAACAGTGAAAAGATGCAATTTATTGGCAATGAAAAAGCACCATACGTGCAGTTCGGACACAATTATAATGATTTAGAATAATAAATAAGTGAACTCACTAAAACAGAATAATTATGAGAGCTCAAGAAGATCCATTTAAACTTTCAGAGCAGAGCATGAATGAAGTGGACGAATTGCCTGCAACATTAAAACTTGTATACCCACAAAGGTTAGCTGGATTTGACAATTACAGGAACGGATAATTGGATGCCAAGGGTTAACGTAGCAGGTGGAAAGAATTACACAGCCAAATCACGATAACACAAACATTGCAAATGACATGTATTGCCTCAGAAACTTGGAGCCTCGTTATTCAGACATTACATGCCCGATAAGGGGAACTAAAATTGCCAATTTGGTTTCCAATATTCTGCAGGTTTACTAGCTTGAAACATCATGCAAGTGTACCTAATCCTCATAAACCTTGGTTTATGATGACCCCTCCCCTTGGCATGGCAGAAGCCGCGGAGGAGGCGGGAACAAAAGCCGAGGAGGCGGCGGCCACGACTGTGGCGGGAGAGGACATCGTGATGGGCGAGGCCGTGGAGAAGACATCACCGTGCGGGAGAGGAGCACCATGCACCGGACAACATCAAGGAAGAACACAGCTTCAGGGAGAGGAGCAATGAAGATCAGGGCTGCTCGCTCGGGTCTTTTGGCTGAATTGGCCTAAGGGCAATCTCGTCATTTCACATGATACACCAGCGAAATTGAATAAAAAAATGAATTAAAATAGGTTACAAGGCAAAATAGTAATTGGCATAAGAATTTCAGAGCAAAATATAAATAACAAAATAAAAAAGAATAAATAATTAAAGATAATTAAATTGAGGGATAAAATATCAATTATTCCTTAAGGCCCTGTTTGGAATGCGGGAATTTTTCCCGATTCCTGCGGGAATTGAACTGTTTCCTGCAAAATTCTTGTGAAATTCCTCCGTTCCAAACAGGCCTTAAGAGAGGAGCTGCTTCACTACGTGGCCATACCGTCCATACCGGCTTTCTTTGGGTTTCGACGTCTGTTCGTGCCACATTAAGAGATGACGTGCTTGTGCGAGTTTGCAGCGTTTGGACATGGGGCATGCACCGACTTCTCCCGTACCGATGCGCCGCGATTGACAAGAGGTGAGGCTCCCGTGATGCGCCCGCCTCGTTACTCGTGTGATCGTGTCCGTTTGTCGCGTGAATTCTGAAATCCAGATGCCATTTGCGTCAAAAACTTGCCGGCGAAGCGAACGTGCTACGTATAAAAACCCTTTTCTTAAGTAAAGCGAGCGTATGCAGACTATGGGTGTGATGTTTTCAGCTACGATTTTTAGTTTTATTTTTAGAATGAGCATTTATTTAAACAAATTTATCGGTGTTTTAATACCAATTTTAATGATTTCTTGGATTCGAATGAAACTCTTGAAGAACTAAACTATGATCAGCAGAGGAGAGACACATGAATTTTTTATACATGTTCGATCATTCTCCTAGGAGAATAATAACCGTACTTTCTGTATGGCTATTGTTTAGAGAATTAATTACAACTGAGAGAGTAATACGAAATACCTTGCACTATGTCTAGCTTGGACTAGATCCAATCCCCTTCAGATAAGATCAAATCCCTCTTCTCTCCGACGTCAACTTTTATATAGTTGATGAAGCGGCGGCCGTTGCCCAGCACTAAAAGATGCCGTAACGCTTCGAGTGATAACTGTTCGACGGGAGTTATTGTTAGAGAGGCGTGATGGCCCGTTCGTCGTGCGGCGGTTGTTGTTAGAGAAAGATCATATGCAATTATTAAGAATAAACGTACGTTCTAACTGCCTTGTCAGACAGACACACGATGTAGTAGGTCACCGTAGACAAGCCAGTCGGAGATAGATTGGTCGCAGGAAGGTCCACGACCATGAGATGGTCGTAAGACAACTTACGACTATATGGTCGTAAAAAAGCTTATGACTATATGGTCGTAGAAAAGCTTACGACTGAAGAGTGGTCGTGGAAGAACTTACGATTACCCTGTGAAACTTCTCCCTTATCGATAAGGGGTATACTCAAAAAAATATAATAACGTAGTAATTTAAGGATTATTATATCCTCGTTATCTAGCCCCCAACTTCAAGAGAAAGTAACTTATTTGAGAAACAGAGGTCGTAAATGAAAGATAGTCGAAAGCAAAACATTTTCGACTCGCTTCGACCAAAAGTGAGCTTGGCCAACAAGGTAATTTCGTTTGAATTGTGAAAACAAGCGGACTTCAAACAGAAGAATTAAATAATTCCCATCGACTTCCATCGATCTGTCGCAGGGTAACCCTTGAGTTTCTTACTTTCCCCTTCTGCTCCGATCCCATTCAAGCTTTCCACCACCAACCAAATAATCTTCTTCCTCTAATTTCTTCTAAATCCAAACCAACTACTCAGGAAAAATGACTAAATCCTCATCCAATTGGGCGGTATTGGAGATGGATGCTGTGAAATTGAGGGCATTGGAGTAGGCTGGGAAGATTCCTACCTGTAAATTCGTCAGATGGATCGAAACTGCCGGACAAAACTGGCCATAGGGGGAGATTGGATAAATCCTGGTGTTTCAGGCATACTGTGAATGTGGCCTTCGACTTTTAGCTCACTCCTTTCTCACAGTCATACTCGAGCACTTTGGGGTTGAATTGGTAAACTTGGTTCCCAATTTGATCACCATGCTTAGTGTATTTGTGCACCTGTGTAAGGCCTACCTAGGTATCCCTCCAGATCTCGAGCTTTTCGGTACTACTATGAAATGAGCAGGTAGACTAGAATTACCGGGAGCTGCGACCTAAAGCTCCATGATGACAAGACCGAGCAGTACATCCAGATATTTACTCAGTCCTCATGGTCAAGCTGGAAAAAGTCATGGTTCTACTGGGAGACGACCAACGAAAATAACCTTTTTTTTACGAAGGTTGCGAAGAAGAATACTTCCAAGAATTCGGTCCCCAAGGACCTCACTTGGGTAGCCCCCTACATCTTAGCCATCAAAGAGCTGAGGGAGAAAGGACTCACCGGCTGGCACATGGTGAAGGACTTCATCAACCGTCACATCAGCCCCCTAGAGAGGCGAGCACATCCCATGTGGATGTACTCGGGAGCCACAGATGTGACTAGAGACTACGAGGATGGTAAGTAGCAATCGAACTCATACTTTTAATCAGATTCTGAATTTCGAGTACTATTTATTGACCGCTTCATTTGCTTGAGCAGATCTTACTTTGGGGGAATTGACCCCTGGGTCAAATTCGTTTGTGAGATGGCTCCATCGTTCGATGTGGAGGCTCCTCATATCCTAGTGGATGTATCCACTGAAGAGAGAGAAGAACACCTAAAGATAATATAATATTGACCTCATCTTTAGGCTTATGTAGTCGTAGGGAACGACTAAGCAGTGTTCTTCTTTCTCGCAGAATGTAGGCATGAATAACCGTCAAGATGACCGAGGGGTTGAAACTGATGGTCATCGGAGAATAGGTGAAGAAAGCCAAGGCTCCTCCGACCAAGAGATGTCAGCTGACAAAAATCTACTAACAAGAAAAAGGGGAGCACAACTATTACCATTCCCCTTGCTATCCTTCCTCCTGCAGCTCCAATCAACCCCATCGAGCAGTTCTTTGTGGATGTGATTACTGCAGATAAGATAGGAGCAACCGTACTAGAACAATCGACTTCTAAGATCATGGTATGTTTCTATTACGACATCGCAATTTTCTCAATTGGCACTTGTCAGGGCCTTATCAAGCAACTCGAAAAGGAAGACTGGAAGAGTTTTGTATCCTTTATGAAGGAGACTGCTGCAAGAGCAAAACCTGTGATTGAAAAGGAGACTGCCCTCTAAGTGGTCGAAACTGGTTTTAACTACCAGGAGGGGCAAGAGGGACAAGGAGCTGTAACTCTTGCTCAGACTTTCGACCAGACATGGTTGAAGATATTTGCATACGACCAGACATGGTCAAAGAGAAGAAGTCGAAGAAACTAATATCTAGAAATGTTTTGTCTAAATTCAAGATCAAGGCTACGAAAGTAAGGTATGAAAATAAAATCATAGCTTTTACCTCTTTTGTCTTATTAAATACTGACTTATTTCTCTTGTTGTGATTTTAGCTTGGCTCCTCCATCATCCGATGATGCTTTTATTGAGAAGCCCTTTGCGACTCTATCCACAGTCGAAGAGGCTATGGAGATGGTGGTCGAGGAAACGACCACTATAGCAATAGAGATTGCTGCCAAAGCTGCAACGACTATGACCATGGAGGTGGTAGTAGCAACAGAAGTACAAGTGGCTAAAGACATGGTAGAAATACCTAGTTGAAAAGTTGAAAGTCCTTCCGATTGCTGTGTTGAGGAGGAAAACATCGAAGAGGCTCCTCTTTGTCTCCAAGAAGGTACCACTAGAGAAGAAGAAGAAGAGCAACCTAACTTCTTCTCTGCATTTTTTAACCCTGCCTTTGTAGTGAGATCTTCTTTCGATCGACCTCCCAGCCAAGTCCTACACCCTAAAGACCTTCCTGACAAGGGGAACATCTTCGACGATGAGCGTCTTCAGAAGGTGTGGTGGAACAAGATTGACGAGATCGATCAACTCAAAGAGGAAAGGTTTCGACTAGGTAATGTTACCGTCCTTCGACATGATTAATCAAATCGAAGACATAAATGATAAGAGGAAAAACACTTAGACTTCCTTCTCGTACATCTATTCAATGTTTTTGTAGGCAACTCAAATATTTTGTGCTGATAGCCAGAGTCAGGAACGGTTCGACACTAGAAAGCTCCTTCTAGTGGGCAGGACCACGTGCAGAGAGGAGAGACTTTAACTAATAGTGTTCCCTTCTCCAACCAGTTAAATAAATTGGATGTACTAGAAGTCATCGAATAAACATAAAAGAACCTCTACTGAACATACAACAATAAATATTTGAACAAACTGAAAGCTTTTTTGAAAGATTTTGCACTCAAAAATTGCTTATCATTGTTATTAATTATTCGACTTCGGACCTCAAATTGAGTAATCATACTTCTCATCATGAACATTTTTGTGACTTCCGTTGTTATCCTAGTCATAGGTTTGGCCTCAATCCATTTCATGGACATGTCAATAGCCACAAAAAGGAACTTGAAACCTCTTGGTGCTCTTGGGAACGGTCCTAGGATGTTTAGACTCCAGGTCACAAAAGGTCATGATAAAGGAAACGTTTGAAGAGCCTAGGCCGGTTGGTGTATTTGCCTGCTATAAAATTGGTATTGTACACACTTCTTAACCAGCTCTTTAGCATCATTGAGGGATGTTGGCCAGTAAAAACCTTCTCAAAAGGTTTTTCTAACCAGCATTCTATAAGAGACGTGTGCTCCACAGATGCCCCTATGTATGTCATTAAGGAGTTGTAATCCTTGTTTCAGCAATATGCATTGCATGAGAACCCCTTGAGTACTTTATTTATAGAGTACCCTATCGACCAAAGTATATATTTTGGCATTGCAGAATAGATGATCAGCTTTGAGATCATCGTCAGGTATTGAACCATTCTGAAGCAACTCGTAGATGGGTGCCATCCAGGTATCCTCGTACTCTAGAGAGGCTGCCTCATTAGGAGTTGTCTCCGGTACTTCGACCAGAGATAGCTTTTAGAGTTGCTCCAAGAAGACTCCTGGTGGTACTTGTGACCGGGAAGAAGCTATTCGGACCAACTGGTCAGTGAGCAAGTTATCTCCAACTTTCTTACCTCCAACAAGTACTGAGACATGGCCGAATTAGAGCATTGATATGGTGGCGCCATCGGCCATGGGATCACAGGAGGGTGGTGGGTGGTGGCTGGTATGGTTTCGTCTCCAATGGATCACACTGACAGAAGGCAGTGGGGCAGTGGATTTGGGCCATTCCGATAGTGATGAGCTGCTAGAGACAAGGAGGAAAGTAGACGGGTGGCGGATGAGAAGGAGGGTGGCGCTGGCACCGATGGCGACGCAAGAAGCTGCGTCGGGAGGTGGCAACAGCGGGGGAGAGGCTCACCATAGGGCATCACTAGCATTGAAGGCGACACTGATGGGGTGGCAGGGCGATGACGCATTAGGTGGTGGCTATGGTAGGGGTTAGTTGTTTGAGTTTGGGTGTTGGCTTATGTAGGGTGGGTAGGGTTGATCTGGAACATTTGATGGGTATGGTCCACAAATTTGGTTGTTTTTCCCACAAAAACTAGTGGAATGATAGCATGTCAATACTTCTTTCTCTATGGAATTACTTGACATATACTATGGTTTAAATCCTAGTGTCTATCTTTAAATACATGTGGATGTGTCTCAGTAGAAACTTTGTGAAGTCGAGAATTTATCGTAGGCCTTCGTAATTCTAGACATATGCTAAAGAGATACACTCGTATATGTGTGTGGCATTCATGCTTGGTGATGTGTGTGTGCGCGCAGGGCCTTGTAATTAAAATGGGTCCCCTCTTTCTTTAGCGACTCAAGCTTAAATAATCTTTTAGAAACTTAAATTATCTTTTAGACTGTGGCTTTGGCTTTCGAGTTAAAATTTTGAATTCTGGCTGTTCGCGAGAGACGATACGTAGAGGAAAATAGTTGCATGCAATTTTGGCCGGTATAACTGAACTCGGTACAGTTTCTAGTACAATATATCTGTAGACCCTGTCTTAAAAAAACGCACCGTTCGAAAGTAAGTTATTGTAGCATTGTACAAAAGCCAATAAACCCAAGCCGAAAAGAAGGTAGTCATTATTTTGGTGACAATGACGACTGTCTCATTAGCGTGAAATTAGCACGGTTCAACAAATGAATAGTTCATCACTGATCAGTACTACAGTAAATCGAAAAGAGGTGCAGATAGCTACCTAGCACGATAGGGATTTGCATCTTTTTTTCTAGCGTGGTTGACTACCAGATCGATTTGGATCCACCAATATAAAATAAAGGCCCGTGATTTAATTAGTAAATCACGTCTAAACCTTGCAAAAGTCAATGAGTTAACAAACACACCGACTGGAAGCCAGCAGAACAGTTTCGTGGTCATTACATTATCATCTGGAATATACAATTTTGGGGAAATCTTCGGGTAGAAATAGATTTTCCATCCTAGCTTTTGGCATGAGAGCTACCTAGCAATGGTGGTCAATGGTACTAGCTGTTGCTGCAACTATAGAAAGACAACTACAAGCATCATTTCGTTTTTTCCACGGTGATCTATCCGAGCTACAGAGGTAAATGGCGAAGTAATAGATTTCGCCATCAGATTACGGCTATTTCGTTGCCAATGCCAAGTGAAAGTGAAGAGCGTGCATGACTTAACGACGATTGCTTTCATGCATAGAGCATAAATTCTGGTCAAAAGAACAAAAGGAGGCGAGTACCATGCGTATATAGACGAGTAGATCGATTCTACACTTAATTAGAAGCAAGGAGATGATGTGAGGCCTCTTACTAACTAGCACTAGTAGCTGGCAAGATATGCGCAATTGGTGGATCATGATAGGAGAAGCCGGCGATGAAATCCGCGGAATTTGATGGGAGCGTGGCAGCGAAAACGATGGAACTCTCAAGTATGGAGGAGACGAAGACCAGCAGAGCACTCGGCATATGCACTCGCACAAAATTAGGTCAGGCATCGGCGTCCTGACATGGATAGCCGGGTGAAAGATCACACTGCCGTCCACGGCTGTGGTGCGTATTTACAGGGGATAGACAGGGACGTAACGTCGTTCACGAATCGTACTGGAATAGATTAGGATGATCCGAAGGGCACACGGCTGCAATTGCACAGACGGCTGCGTTTTCACTATTTGTAGTTCCCGTCGTCGTCACAACCATGACAGGTACTGTTAATGCGTTGCGTGCCAAGACTGACAGCAAGACTTTTTTGGAGACGACACAGGAGATTAGTTTAGGCAATTCTGGAACCCTGACCTTTGGTTCGAGTTGATTAAGCAAGGGAAGAAATAGTGTAACATTCAGGGAATTCTGAAGCACCATGTCGTTTTCGAACCCAATTACCCGACTGGCTAAGTAGCATGACTAAGTGTACTGAACCATAGCTCGGAAATCGAAGTTTCAAGATCACTTGGTTGACATAGTTGGTTAAGTTTTAACACCACCGTCACCGTCATCGTGCTTTTGGTCTATAAAGTTGAACCCTCAAAAGAGATTGAAAGCATTAGTTTTTCTAGATTCCTACAGTAACTAAACTGTTTTCTATAGTAAAAACATTGTGAAGTTCATATGTTCTAAGCATGAGAATATTGTACTATGGACAGCTCTGGAAAGAGATGCCCAGAATCAGCACCCAACTGAGCCCACCACTTCAGAAAAGCAAATTCAGACTCGTGGAGGCTCAGGGTCGCGCGGCGTGGGGGGGTTACTCGCTCTCGCCTCTCGGCCGTCGGCGCGCGCGGTGGCCCGCGGTTGGTAAAGGCAGAGCCCACAGCCTTACGACCGTCCGGGGTGGAACCATGTTAGGCCCTCCGGTGTCGGGTCCAAATTTTTCATCGCAAGCCATCGCTCAAGAAATGAGCAAAAAATACAAGCAGCAACATGATATATACTCCAAGAGCAATGTATATTCATATACTCTAGCAGCGCAACTCGCAAAGCCCGATCAATCCGTCGACACGCCGTGGCTGCAGTGGAGGCGGCCATATATCCTGGATCATTTTACAAGGAATATATGGGAAATGGGGGGGAAACTAGATATAATTTTATGCTATTTTTTTTTTCTGAAATGCAAAGCTGCCAATCTACAGGTAAAAGAGTAAGCAGCAAACAATCCACTGGGAGTTTGCATTTGCCCCTCGGATCGTACGTTCTTCTGCTGGAACACTACAAAAATTTCTGTTTGGGTGCCATTTAGAATCAAAATTTTTTCTCTTAAAAAGTCAACATACATACACTCCTTTGATCCCATCTCCTGCCCTGGAGATTTGGATTCCACGTGGTAGCATGACAAGTCCTACCTCATTTCTTCTGTGTGGGGACGTACCACAGAAAAGTCCCCTACCATTTGGAATGCAGGAAATATCGCTGGAATCTAGGAAAACTAACGTGTTCAAACAGAGCCTCAAAAGCTAGCCACTTTAAACAAAGTAAAAGCGTAGTATACCGTTTGGTTTGCATTGCTGTATCCTGTAGCCTCTAGAACTGGAGAATTACTGAGGGCTTTAATCATGGCGACGTCCTTGTCTCTGCGTCCAATCGGAGCAACTTTGTTAGTGCATTAGGATTCAGCAGCAACTTTAGCTGTCAGAAATTGCAACTCGATTGACGGGTCTGATAATCTGATCCCTGTGTGGAATAAAGCTAGCCTTGCTTCGTCGATGATGCGGACTCGGAACCGAATTCTTCGCCACTGGCAAAGCTTTGTTGATTCCTCCTGAGCCAATCCATGGTGCAGAGTCACTCACCAAATAAGTCAGCCGCAAGCTACCTTTGTTGATTTTAGTTTTGCGTGAAATTTTGTCCTGTCAAAGAAAAAACTTGTAACCATGTTTCTTCGACAGCGAAGAGACCATGCTTACGACAAAAATTTGTACAAAATTGTTGTAAATAGGGGCGGAACCAGCCTATTTTGGGAGCCCGGTAGATGGGCTGGCCGGTCCGGGAAGACACAACTTGGCAAGAACTGGATGGAACCTCGCACATGGATTCGACCGCCCACAGCGCAGCATAAATTAGAAACATGCGAAACCAATCTAGGTTGGGGCTTACCAAGAAAAAAGATAGTAGTGCCCGTGCGGATGGATCTCCAGCAGGGGCGAGGAGAAGAGCTTGAGTAGGCCTGGCCAGGGATTACATTTTCGGACGATATTTTTGAAATTCACCGATTTTTGTTTTTTTTTCGACCCACCCCGAAAGAAGCCTATTCCGGACAAAATATTTGGCCCACTTCAAAAAAACATCGGCCCATGGCCTACTTCTCCAGTAGTCCAGCTCAACATAAATCAAGCGCTAACAGATCGAAAAAACCTCGATTGGGGTGGCCGGGCGGCGGTGAGCAGAGCGGGCAGTGGGTGGCAGGAGGCGGCGGCGGGTGGTTGCAAGCGGCACGGGCAGCAGGGAGCGACGCGGGTGGCGGGAGGGGGAGGCGACACCAGCGGTGGGCGACAGCGAGTAGGAGGGGACGCTACACGGGCTGCGGAAGGGGAGGTGCCGGCATCGGCTGTGGGAGGCGAGGTGGCACCGGCCATTTCAGACAAAAAATTCATGTATTTCTTGATTTTTCTTGAATTCAAATGATAGTTTGAATATTTCAACCAAAAGCTTCTGAAAAATATCTGAAATCTTTGAAATTTCTGAATTTCGTATTTCTTGGAGGGGTCCGAAAAATTTTCTAAACCCAAAATGTTATCCTTGGTCCTGGCTAATGGCTCCAAAAGTAGAGCGTAGTGTTTCGTGGGAAGAACGACGGCAGCGGATGGGTTAGGACTTGGATAATGAGATGGTTGTGGCCTCGACGTGCACAGTTATACCTGCCTGTGTTGGAAGCTGAAGGCTAGGGGCGAAGCCGGCTTTTTTCAAAGACAGCTCGCCGGCGAGCTCGAGCAGCCGCCTAGGGTCACCTTACCTTGGCTCCTCCCATGGTTGCAAACACTGACTGATGAACAATCCTTCTGAATTCCGCGTCGTACATCAGATCAACATGTCAAAATTTTCTTCTTGGCACATAGTATCCTCCTTTCTGTATTACAACAAACAAATAAATAACGGTTTACAACTATTTTAGAGATAACAAAAATCACATGATGTCTCCGTACTTTTCCCCCCTTACACGCGAAGTTTATGCGTGTTATTCATAAGGTGGAAATTTAAACAAGATGTCATGTCTCCGTACATGAAGAACAATGAGGGAGAAAAGGAAAGAGAACTTTGCGAATTCTCTCGGCTTGTACCGGTGCCTAACGTTGTACTCCTCGGAGATAGGCAGATGAAGAGGATGTTTATATTAGCTTTTAGTGATGGCTTTTGAATTTAGTTTATGAACAATAACAGTTTATAAAGAAATTTATAGCGAAAGACACTCAAATATAATTTTAGTTGATATCTAAATCTTATTCTAAAAATTATTTTATTTAAAAATTAATTACCGTAGAAAAAAACGGCTTATAAACAGCAAAGCAAGTTTCTTGGTGGAGAATTGCTCGACGAAATCACCAAGACAGACAAGACGTGAGTAGACACAGCGGGTCAAGATACCGAGATATCCTTACACCTAGAACACCATTAACCACTGAACTCTGTCTGATAGCTACAGCAGCTAAGCATCTCCACTCTCGAATTGCATAATTGGCACCGGACAATGGATCTTGCAAGCCGCAAATCCGAGGTCGTGGGGGGATAAGGAATGGTATATCGATCCGATTATATTGAGTTGACGGGTTGCGTCTTTTCTACTTCTATCTCCAGAAGGTGAATTTCGTGTCATCCTAGGATTTGTTTTCAGCAGGTCCAGGAACATTATCCATCCAGGAGGCGAACTTAATTTAGCGAGATAAAAAAAAAAGAAATTATTGAGTTAGCATGACTCATATATAGTTTTTAGGATCTAAAAAGATGCAATATAAAGAGTTCCATAAATTTTTATTAGAATGAGAACTTTTCCTCTATTTAGATTAGTATTCCTACTCTAAATTAGAGAAGTGCTAAAAAAAGACTATATAAACAATAGGAGGGTAATTATAGAGAACCAAACAACAAAGCAAAGAAACAACTCATCCAAAGGTAGAGGGTGTACGGGAGGATTAAGTGTTATGATATTCTTTAACACTAGATTCTTATATATGGTAAGGATCCGATGGTCTAAAAGATTCGAGATAGATGTGAGTGACGATAATCCCTTGTACTCTTTTAAAATTGTGCTTAACAAATTTATGGTCAACTTCATCAATTTTTTTTCATCGTGGTTGCTTCAATATCATTATTTTGGTTCTCTCTACGAGATTTATCTTCTTCGTTCTTGATACCGTGCACACTCGTGCCATATCTCACAAACTTTGATCCGATCCAAGAGCTGCTGCGCATAAGAAAGGGCATTAGAGTGTAACAATTGATATCAGAGCCAACACCAAATTAATCTGATAAAGGTATATGGTAAAGTCGCTGACAAATCGGTGGGTGCTAAAGTGATAACTGTACATGTTGCGTATAAAGGTACACAGTTCGTTGACCATCTCAATGTCTTCAACAAGCTTATCACATAGCTGACTAGTATGGATAAGAAAATTGAGGAGAACAATAAGATCGTCATACTAGCATCATCTTTGCCACCATCATAGGAGCAATTGGTAATGAAAATTCTTGTCGGAAAAACCACTATTGACTTCAATTAGACAGTTGCCTATCTATTAGAAACGGAGTCCACGAAAAAACTATCAGAATCTTCATCATCGGATGATCAAGCATTGGCTGCAGTAGGTGTTGCAGATGGAAGCAAAGGTCATAAGAAGAAGAAGAGTAAGACCAAGGGCATGCCACACAATGTATGTTGTCTATGTAATGAGGAAGGTCACATGATAAAATAATGTTCGAGTTTGAAGCAAATAAATGGTGCATGCTCAATGACGGTAGCAAAAGATGATTCAGATGTATTAGTCGTCAGCTAATTAGGTACTTTTCATGAATGGATATTAGATTCAGTTTGTTGCTTCCATATATGTTCGGTAACGGAGATGCTTGACAAAGGATCTCTATGCCCAGTGTATGAAGCTATTCACTTAGCTGATTGTAAAGAGTATGCAATTATTGAGGTGAGAACGGTTACATTGGAGATGTATGATGGAGCACATCGCACATTGATGGGATTTTGGTATGTTCCCGGTTTAAAGAAGAAGCTAATATATGTGAGGTCGGTTGAACTCGAAGGTTGTGATATATCATTTTGAGGTGGAGTCATGCGAGTTACTTGCAAATATCAAGTAATCATGAAAAGTATCTGGAGCAATAGAGGATATCGATTGATGGGTAAACCTAAAGGAAGTGAAATTAATGGGAGGTCTGATAAAAATCCTGGTCAGTAGAAGAAAACTGTGTCATCAACGGGAGGTACTCAGATCTCTTTTGCAGTTATATGCAAAATTGCAACAATGATTGTAAAATCTAGCACACGCAAAAGCGAAGATGTGAGCTATGGAAAGAAGGAAGACATGGTGGACCAAACACGCGATACCGAGGAGTAGGTAAAGCTCGAAGGTGGTATAAACCTATGGCATGAAAGGTTGTATGAACATGAGGTGTGGTTAACTAAACTACATAACAAAGGAGCTCTCAAGTGGAGGTCTAGGCAGGTTAGCCCGGACACTGATACACAAATTGTGATGATGTGCATGAGCCCCTGTAGTGGAGGCAGTCCAAATGTGGGAGGAAAAAAAAGAAAAAAATGTGGAGCCGATTTGAAGTGAGTTCTTAGAGGAGCATAGTGATTTCAACGGATAAGAGTCAAGGTATATATTGTTGAATTAAAGTGACTTACATCTAATATTTTAGAATTTGAAAAGGTGTGCTATAAAGAGTCCTAAATGAATTCTACTAGGATTAGGACTCCTACTCTTATTTAAATTAGGATTCCTACTTTAAATTAGAGAAGGACTAGAAGGTACTATAAAAACCATAGGAGGGTGACCATGGATAACCAGGCAAAAAGCCACTCATCCAAATGTAGATGGCGCACAAGAGGATTAGAGGCTAGAATATTCTTTAGCACTATATTCTTGTATAGAGCAAAGATCTGAGGATCCTAAAAGATTTGAGGAGTTGTGAGTGAGCGACAATAGTGACAGTCCCTTGTACTCTTTTGAGATTGTCCTTAATGATTTTGCGGTCGGCTTCACCAAATTTCTTCTCTCTCGTCGTGATTGTTGTAATGTCATTTTTTTGTTTCTCTCTACGAGATTCATCTCCTTCATTTTTAATACTGTGTACGTTCGTGTCATATCTGACAAACTCTGATCTGATCCAAGGGTTACTAAGCATAAGAAGGAATAGCAGAGTATAACAGAAATCATCCTACATTACTACTGGGAATTAGGTCATATTTAGTCGAACAAATTAAAGTGAGAGTCAAATCAAGCAGCTCGAATCTTAGCGAAAATATAGTGGACATGATGTATGTATGGTGAGCTTGTTTACACGAGGAGCCTGATTAGATGACCCTGCTGGCCTGTTATGCACTAAGTAACAATCAAAGCTTTGCCACTTTGTCAGGAGAAAATCGTCAGTACGCGCATTGTACAGGCCCTTTGGTTTGCAACACGATGTGGGGAAATGATGGAATCATAGAACGTGTCTGTTACAAAGATCGTTTCGGTTTCAAGAATGTTGAAATTTTATGTGCTGTGATTTCTTTCTTGTCCTTGAAAGAGGAAAACAAGTTGACGTGACTAATTAAGAAATGAGAGTTTGGAAACACCATTTGTAGCTTCTTGTTGCTGACCTGACCATCTAGCTAGCTTAAAGATTTTACTAGAAAGCTTATTAAGCAGCTAACTAGCTTGAAGTAATTTGCCTAAATTTTATTATGCAACGGTTGAATAAACAAGTTTGTGTAACAAACTAATGAGGTAACGACGTGTGGCATAAAAATACTGTAGTAGTACTACAGAAGCTATTAAAAATTATTTTTTCCGTATAACTGAGCGATGTAGCAGGTATTAAAAATTAATTTTCTCATACAATCTACAGTACTACTATAGTTTTACCGTGCTACATGTCATTTTCCGGTTTGCTCATGACACAAACCCTATTTTGCTTCCGTTGCACTATAAAATTTCTCTAGAAGTAATTGAGGATATGTTCTGAATTTCTTTTCATTGCTGCTGCCGTTTGTTCAGATCATTTTCAGCCGTTGCGTATTAAATTCATGCGGGTGGATTCGTGCCGAATTATTAGGATATGTTTTGAATTTCTTTTCATTGCTGCTGCCGAATGTTCAGATCATTTGGATTTTTTTGTGACTTATGGCTGAGAAGCACTGTAGCTGACAGAGGCTTATTTAGCATAATTAAATTTAAAAAAAATTAAAAAAATATGTTAGCCCATTACGTATAATACAAACAAATACGGGAAAAAAAGAACCGGCAAAAAAGCTCAACAAAAAGCCAAAAGTTTAGAAAAAGATGAAATTTATAAATAGTAAAAAATAAACCGAAAACTAAAAACTAAAACCAAAACGATCACCACCTCATTAGGAGCTGCTACCACGACAGTATAGCGAGAACTGAAAGACTTAAAACAAAGGATCAATTCCCAGCGCAGCATCGGTGCCGAAAGCTGTGGCGAACAGCCGCATTCACAGACTAGTAGAGTAGTAGTGGTGGCCAGCTGTGGCCGGGTTCTTTCGACTCTAGGCCCTTCTGTTCAGTTTTCAAAATCTATTTTTTGATTTTTTATATTAACTAGCATTTAAACATAATATTTTTAAAATAAAATCTATAAATTAATTACAGTATATACTTTAATGACTTTATTTATATTGATCAAAATCGCATGTAAATTTTTATTACTACGTACTTTCTCTCACGAATAATCCAAAAGAAAGTTGTAGCCAAATACCATAATCATTGAGTTGAACATTGATTATAAAGATCATAGCCAAAATTCTGATCTTTACCTAAAACGGGGAAGATTGCGTCAAAACCGTGAAAAAAGGAAAACTCTCTTCTCTCTCACTCATGAGCTCCTGATGATCTAGATAATCTTGAGTGGGTTCTCACATGTCATATCAAATCAAATCACAGCACAACATAGGGAAGAACCGAGACAAAACCAAGAACTCCTCAAAACAGCTTAAGAAGGCAAGTATTCAAACAAGAACACAAGAGTGACAAGATAAACAAGTTTGATTTTTCATTACCACGAGGGGATGAAGGATTACAACCACTCCATACCTTGAAAAATAAAGCTCTCACAAAAGCACATACACAAAGCTCCCAACGCAAGGAAACCTAATCGTATCTCTCTCTCTCTCTCGTCTAGCACAAGATATATTTTTTCTCAACACACACAAGAACGTATATTGTGGAGGCTCCTCACCTCACACCTAACCATAACAACCAGCCTACACTTAATGAATACAATCACTTACAAATGGGAAAACCCGAAAATCCACACACAATGAGCTTTACACACACACACGCTTTTCAAAGCGTGACTTCTTCATAACTCCAATAGCCCGATAAGACGCTCCATCCACTAAGATGTGACCTAATGAAAGATCAAACTCTATTTAAGTTGATTTTGGTAATAATGACAAATACTATTATGAGGTTTTGGTGATAATGACAAATGTATTTGTAAGACTAATCTTATTTATTGATTATGATATTACTTAGTATCATATAAATGAACAAAGTGATATCAAATATGTATGCATTCGAAATCGCATTCTTATATATTAGTGTATTCCTTGGATCCAAAATATAGATCGAAATCAACAAATAGTCCAAAATGAATATGTGCATATGTCTTCATTACACATATTTGTATGCACACATTTAGGGGGAGTTCACTCTATATTTTGAGGTTTCATAAGTATCGATCCATTTTTTTCTTTATTAGACATATTTAGGATCTTTACTTTAAAACACATCCATTGAGTATATATAGCTTATGTAGTTTTTATATATTCATTTGCAATCGGGTTGTCATTTAACTTCAGCATTATATATTAATGGTTGGATGATTAATAGCAACCGGATAAGTAAGCTTTGCTTAAAACTTATCTTAAAGTATACAAGTGTTGTATACATGTTGTATGCGCGCAACTCAGTATTTCAATCTCATTATTTATTGAGATTATCATGAATTACCAAAAAGGAGAGATTGTAGAATCTAGTCCCTCCATTATGTGTTACTGGTGAAGTTTCGTAATTGATGACAATTGATTTGTGGACTAGCTTTTTTCATGAGTTGGATGAATAGATTAGTTTCCACAAATAAGGATAATTTGGGATGAATTCATGTGTTGAACATCATTAAGTCAAGTGGTGGATACATCATGAGTTGATCCATATCCAAAAGGAAATGATCATGTGTTGATCATCAAGTCAAACGAAGACCCATCATGTGTTAATGAAGTTGAAGTAATAGATGCATCATAAGTAGATACATGTCAAGACTATGACTCAAGCCAAAGGTATGACTAGTTAGGGCTAATAATGTGTTTCTAGTCTTTTACCGGTCTTGGTGTTTGGTTGGAAGACTAGGTTGCTAGTATAGGTTGCCGTACTATTAAGAGAGCTCATGTCAGTAGCTTAAGTCTCATCATGTGTTGATAGTTAACCTCACTTGCTCTAGCTCTTCTTGGCTTGAGGCTTGATTTTGCGAATATGTTTTGTAAATAGTTGTGGCTTATGTATTGAACCCTTGTAACATGGGATTATACATTGCGAACGTATTTTGCAAGTGTTTGAAGTACATGTTTCTATTCTTTGTAGTATAAAGCTTACATTTGCAAATGTGTTTCGCAAATGGTTGAAACTCATATATATATATATATATAATTCTTGTGTCATAATTCTAAAAGTATGCAAATGTGTTTTGCAACCTGTTGGGAATCATGGATAATCCTTATGTGTATGATACTATAGTTTGTAAATATGTTTTACAAAATCTATTGAAGTATATGCAATTCACAAGGAAATCGAAACTACCGCAGTGTAGTCTGCGGTACTGCTGCTGACTGGAACTACTGGCATTGTAATCACGGAACTACCATGTGTGTTGGTGGTCGAAGATCTATGTGGTCAAAAATCTATGTGATTGAAACTAGCGTGATCAAAACCGACATGGTTGAGATCTGTGTGATCGAAACCAGCGTAGTCGAACCGACAGGGTCGAAACCAACGTGGTTAAGACCTATGTGATTGAAACCAGCGTGGTCAGAACCGATGTGGTCGAGACCTGTGTGGTCGAAACCAACATGGTCAAACTGATGTGATTAAGACAACGTGGTCGAAGACCAATGTGGTTCAATGTCGACATGGTCAACGTGGTCGAGACCTGAGTGGTCGGAACTAGTGTGGTCAGAGACTAGCATAGTCAGAGACCTGTGTGGTCGATTCAGACAATGTGGTTGGAGACCAGCTTGGTCATAGACCAACGAAGTCAGAAAGCTATGTGGTCGATTCGAACAACATGGTTGGAGACCAGCGTGGTCAGAGACCAGTAGTCGACGATCGAAACTTTCGACTAGCTATATATGAGCAGTCCGATCGGCTCTATGTGATCGATACTTTCGATTTGCGGAACGACCGGCTCTACATGAGCGATACTTCCAATTTGCGGAATGTCTGGCTTGTGTAGCGATGCATTTTTTCAGAGAGGTACCTGTGTGGTAGTCTTCTCCTCCCTGTGAGAGCGGTAGTTCCGCATATGGGAGCGGTATTTCCGATAATCGGAACTACCAGAAAATGTATAGTAGAAATACCAGATTCAACTGGTCCTTTGCTTCTAATAGCTAGTTTTTTATCATTGTGAGGGAGCGAAAGTATCATAGTTTTACCACTGGTACTTCTGATAATCCTGATTTTTTAGGGATTTGGCTCCAATGGCTAGTTTTCTTGTATGGGATATAAATACCTCCTTGTGGCCAGTTGAAGATGTTGTTGCTTAACCCATTTCTATTCCCTTAAGCTAGTATGAAGTCCTCCTCTCTATTGTGCATATGTTGCACCTTATGAGCAAGGAGAGTGATTTAGAGTGCATGTATTGCATATAGAGTTGGACTTAGTATCCATTTGAGCTTGTGCATTCGTTGCACGTGGTGAGAGTTAAGCGAGAGGTTTAACTTATTACTTTTGAAGTTTGCTGACTTCTAGATGGCGTTGGAGGCGTGTGCGCGGTGATCTTTTCAAAGAAAGTTGTGAGAAGACCCAGCAAGATGTGAAGGTTGGAGCTCACCTACCCGGAGCGGGAAAGAGGTGCCATTAGTGGATTAAGATGTTTCGGCTTAATTCATGGAGTTAGTCCAATTCATTTGAGCTAACCTCAACGTGGACTAGGGGAGACCGGTAAGTCTCCAAACACCACGGTAAAAAGTAAACATGTCTTTATAGTTTGTTTTCTTGCGCTCAATTTACTTTCAAGTAATTTACATTCATAGAATTAAATTGATTGCTTATCATCCTATGATTGCAAACCTTGACATAGATTTAAATTGTTAGTGCACTTAGGTGAATCTAATTGATTTAGACTTTATTTGTGCTAAACCAAATTGATTTAAGCTTACGCATCATATTCTTCGTTTTAGGCAAATAGCTTAAATATAATTTAATTGAAATATTAGAAAATACTATTCACCCCCTCTAGTTGGCCTCCTCGATTTTACACCTAATCCACCTTAGGCTACCTCCACGGATTTGCAAATCGCCTCTCCACCGGTATTGGATAATTTACACAATTGCCACCTACCAACCTCTATGATGTTTCTCTATGAAGTAAGCTCTAATACTAAAAGTCTATGATACTCAATTACTTGCCACCAAGCCTATACGCCTCCAGGTTCCTCTCGGATCGCCTCCATCTAAAACAGCCAAAGTCCACTTGATCGCCTGTAAGTGGGCCGGAGGCGATCATCTCCAAATGATCGTTGATCACTTAGACTTGGGCCGTTTCAAGTAGAGACGATCCGGGAGGAGGCTGAAGGCGTATATGTTTGGTGGCAAGTCATTGTGCATTATGGACTTTGTATTGGAGTTTGCTTCAAGAAAATGTATCATTAAGGCTGTGGATAGCAATTACATAAATTGTCTAATACCAGGTGGAGAGACGGTTTGCAACATCGCTAGGGTTGGAAACGAGCCAAGCCGAGCCGGCTCGAGCCAGGCTCGGCCGAGTTCGCTCAAAGCTGTGGCTTGGCTCGGCTCGGCTCGTTTCCGAAACGAGCTAGGCGAGAGGCTTGGCTCGGCTCGCCTGACGGCTCGAGCCGGCTCGCGAGCCCGAACGAGCCAGAACGGGTCGGCGCTGCCCAGCGCTGCCCACGAGCCAAAATGGCTCGCAGACGCGGTAACGAGCCAAAATGGCTCGCAGACGGGGGAACGAGCCAAAACGGCTCGCCAGCATACAGAGAGCATTCACAATTTCACATTCGGTATTCGGTACAGAAATTCACAAACACAATTTCACATTCGGTATTCGGTACAGAAATTCACAGACAGAGAGTTTAATAAGTTCACAGATTCACAGAAATAGCATAGTTTGAATGAGCCAAAATGACTTGAATGAGCCATTCAAGCCAAAATGGCTTGAATGAGCCCAAACGAGCCAAAATGGCTTGAATGAGCCCAAACGAGCCAAAATAGCTTGAAATGAAACAACAGCAAAATCCTAATTAGAATTAGAAACAGCAGATGAAAGGGAAGCATGAAACAGAGCAGAAAGAATCAGAGACTTGATCAAACTGGGACGCATCTAGTTGGTCTGTTTGTTTGCTTGGTTGCTTGCTCACCTCTTCCAGCGACCAGCGGCTTGCCGTGCAGCTCCTTGTAGAGCCTGAAGGTTGCCCTGAGCTGCGGCTTGCTCCTGGTGGTGAGCACCCTCACCACCTGCTCGTCCTCCAGCAGCTTCGCCGACGCCGACTTGACGGCGTTGCCGAGCGCCTTGGCCTCCTCCTTGGCCAGCTCCTCGTTCACGCGCGGGCCCTCGTACTGGTACGCGAATGGGGATGGGATTGCCGCGGCTGCGGTGCCGCCCGACGGGAATGGCCGAAGGGTTAGGACTTAGGGTTGGCTGACTCGCACCGCATCGCATCGATCGACTGGGCTGGGCCGACGCTGCGGGTCGACATTGGGCCGGATAGATCGGACCGAGGCACCGAGCTCGCACGAGCCAACGAGCGGCTCGCGAGCGGCTCGGGCTCGGCTCGTTTTTCTCACGAGCTGGACGGCGGGCTCGGCTTGGCTTGAATCATTACGAGCCCGAGCCGAGCCAACTCGAGCTCGTTACGAGCCGAGCCGGCTCGCAAGCCTCAAGCCAAATTTCCACCCCTAAACATCGCAGCAGTGGTCTAAGGTGAATTAGGTCACATTTTGATGGATGGAACATTTTATTGGGCTATTAGAGCCATGTGGAATCCGTGTTTTGAAAAGCGTGCAAGTACGTGTATAAAACCTGTTTGTGTGTGGGTTACCGAGTTTTCCAATTGTATGTGGTTATCCCACTAAGCGGGGGTTAGTTGTTAGGGTTAGGTGCGAGATAAGTAGACTCTATTATATAAACCTTTATATGTGTTGAGAGAAAATATATCTTATGTTTAGAGATGCACTTTAGAGTTAGGGTTTCCTTATGTTGGTAGCTTAATGTGAGTGTTGTAGGGGTAGAGTTCTGTCCTCCATGATAGAGTGGCTATAAATATTCATCTCCAAGTATTAATAGATCTACCAAATTTGTCCATATCTTTATCCTCAAGTTGAAGTTCTTGATTTCTTTATTTGACTTGGTTTTTTGTATTTGTGTCTCCTTTTTTTTATCTTTCTTGGTACAAAAGACGTATAAGTGGTGGAGATATCTCTCGGAGACTAGATCCCATCTATTTAAGCACTTCCTTTGAAAAATTCTTGAGTTTGCTCAGTTTTAGCTTGATTTAAGGGCCTTGGTAAGAGATCTTGATCCTTTGATCTTTGTTGTGGTTCTTACCACGGTTTTGCGTGCTATGACATTCGTGAGTTGATTCAAGGTCATCTTAATCATTCTTAACACACGGGCAAGCATTTGGCTCTAAATTTGGTTTTGCCCCAATTTTAGTATAACATTTTTTTGTTTTGGATAAAGGTTGAAACTTTAACATTGATCGTCTTGGTCGTTGCTTGGAATATTTTCCTAACATTCTTGTGAAGGTTTGTACCAAGTTTCATAAAATTTGAAGCTGTGGTTTTTGAATTGGGCCTTTTGAAGATTTGAACCCAAGCTGCTCTTACCTCTGCCCGAGCTTCGATCATACTGGCCCAAGGCACCGATTAGACTGTCTGAGCGGTCCGACCGCTAGTCCTGTGGTCATATCGGCCAAGCGGTTAGACCACTATCTCCCTGCAATCAGACTGTCAGAAGAGTGTTTTGCTTCGGTCTTTGTATAGTTGATTTGTATGCTTCATGTGCGGTCTTTGTAGAGTTGATTTGTATGCTTCATGTGCTTAATCTTCTGTTGCATGTTTTGAAGCCGTGGATAACTCGGAATTTCAATTTGATATCAAAAAAGAATAAGCTCTTATTCACCCTTATCTCATCGTCGTCTTCGGTCCTACAATAAGAGAGGGGAAAACATCAGAAAGAATATCATCCATAATTTACGCACAAACATGGAGTACATCAGAGGCCTAACGGATACTTCATTGTACAGGACGAACATGGCAGCGTCGGTGTGAAAGGTCAAGCAAGAGGGACAAGAGCATCCAAGAACGGTGATGCATGCAGAAAAGAGGCCGCAGCGCGTGCATGCGCGCATGTGCTCCGAGAAATTCTTGCTCCGAACCGGGCTCGCAGGGCCGACGAGGATAAGTTTTTCTTTTCGGCGGGGAGGAGGGCGCGCCGCGCGCTGTGCGGCATGCGTCGTGTGGTGGGCGAGATGATCGAGGAGATTGATCGAGCTGCTGCATGCTCGGTGGAATGGAATGGAGGGGCGCGCGTGCTTCGTCTTTTCGGGACAGTGCGATCTAGGCTGATGCGCAGTCACTCGAGATGGTGCCGCGCGGGGGAGGCAGAGGTCTGTTGATGAGGGGACGATGTGCTTTGCGTTGTTGGGGTCGTATCGGTGTCCTGGAATTGTACATGCTGCCCGACGTTCTCCGTGGGATTGGGGAAGTGGTGTTTAGCTAGGATGCCTCGATACATGATACAGGTACGTCGATATGATATTTTTTAAAAATAAAGATACATCGATACGGTAAATATGTGGGTGTGTATATATATATATATATATATATTTGAAAATAAAAAATTGTAAACAAGATACGAGAGATGGAGAAATTGAGATTATCTTGATAAATTGAATGCTATATATTCCATTAATCAACCGAGCAAGATAGCACTTTCCAGTTGATACTTTCGGTAGCAAGCATCATATTTCCTTATACAACTGCAATGCATCAGATTTTCTTGTATCACATATTTCCAATGGTATAACCAATTAACCATCAATGCTTGGCTAGTAATGCAAAAAAAAATGAAAATTGAAAAGTTTAAATGACATACCACTTGGCACCTACCCTCTTGGTTGCAACTGCACATGTATACAAAGGAAATCATGAATCTAAATATGTATAAAGGAAAATTTGTACAATGGCAAATTTGTCAGTAATTAACTTATTTGAGCTAATTAATGAAACAAAGGCAGTTCATAAGACAAATATTAAACATTAGCACATAGGGTAAACATTAACAATAGTACAACATAACCAACAGTGAGCAAGACTAAATGAAGAGCATGACATTTGTTTATTTTTATGTTCAGTTAATTTATTGTGTTATGGAATTTAATAATTAAAACATGAATTCAAATAAATAAATAAATAATAAAAATTTCGGCTTGATTTGGCCCAACCGTTTGGGCCAGCTAGCCCAGCCGGCCATCTTTTAACCTAACCCTACCCCTCTCTCTCTCTCTCTCCATTTCTCTGCCCCTTCACAACCGTCACTCTCTCTCTCCCCCCCCCCCCTCTCTGCTCTCCCCCTCTCCCTTCTCCAGCCGGCGTTGCCACCAAACCCGACAGCCTCCTTGCAGCCGGTGGCCTTCCCGAGCACCGCCCCCTTGCTCATCCTCCTGCCCGCCGCCAGGATCTTTCGGATCCGACGGCCTCCGACGCCCTCCACTACCGCTTTCCCCTCCCCTTGCTTCTCCTCTCGTCTGACGTCGTCGGATTTGCCATCGTCGGTGGTCGCCCCTGCTGCCAGTGGCCCCTCTAGCTCCCCCTAGGCTATATCTCTCCTTCCACAAAGGGAGCAGCAGCTCACGGGAGCAGGAGGAGCAGTGGGGGAGCAGAGGGAGCAGCAGCTGGGGGGAGCAGAGGGAGCAGCAGCTGGTGGGAGCAGGGAGAGCGGTGGGGGAGCAGAGAGAGTGGGTTAGGGTTGGGGGCGAGGCAAGGCGCGGTGCCCTGACTTTATTGGTGAGGCGTTTGGTGTTGGGCCGCAGTTGGACCGACGTATCGGCATTGTATCTCCCCGTATCGATGACGTATCGGTGCGTTTTTTTGTCTGAAATTTATCGATACTCCGCTGATACTGTATCGCGCCGTATCGAATATGTATGGCGTATCGGATACGTATCACATATGGATACGGCAGTGCAGTGACATATCAGTTCTTCATAGGTGTTTATGTGGCTATGGTTTTGTGTCGCGCAGACAGCTGCTATTGTTGGTTTTGGAGAATAGCTGTGGCTCGGAGGCAACGACAGGAGCGAACACAGGGCTGAAAGGAACATGGTTGTTAGTGAGGAGACGAGGGGCGTTGTGAGGGTTGGATCCGTGTCCTGAAATTGTAAATGTTGGCCGACGTTCTCCGTGGGATTGGGAAACAAGGTGTTTAGATGATCATGATTCCTGTCGTTTCATTCAGAGAACTATTGTAGGTTCATATAAGAAGATAATAAAATGAGTGCTTGTACATGATTTTTCTTGGTTTTTTCAAGTAGAAGATAATAAAGGGTAGGACAAAAGGACAAAAAAAAACAAAGAGAAGAAGAAGAAGAAGAAGAAGAAGAAGAAGCGAAGGCCCTGTTTGTTTCCACTTAAGATTATTATAATCTAGCTTATAGGTGGGGATTATATAAGCTAGCTTATAATAAGCTGGTGGGAAATAAGCTGTCAGGTGTTTGACAGCCTGGATTATCAGAGTTATGGATTGTTGTATTCGAATGTTTAAAGACTACAATGCCCTCGGGGAGAGAGGCACGGGAGTTGGGGGTTGGATGAATGGCAAAGGTGGGTAATATTCCTAAAATTTTATGGTCATTAAGATAAAAGGTGGATCTATAAGCTGAAATAAGCTCCTTTTTGAGCTTATTAGATTACAATAATCTGAGCTATTAGATTATAATAAGTTACCTTATAATCTAGGCTGTTTGTTTCCACTTATGATTTATAAGTTAGATTATAATAATCTTAAGTGGAAACAAACAGGGCCGAAGACTAGGAAGAAGACAAGGTATACTGCTATTTCGGACCACAGCCCAAAACGCAGTACGCCTGGTTAACCATACACGTTGGTAGCCGAACATACCCAGCTGAAGAACTGAAAAATAACCCAAATGGCAATACCTCTATAGGCCTCTGTATCTGTAGTTGGGCTTTGTCCTCTGTCCAAGGATGGGAATCCAACCATCCAACGGCCCAATGAGACGAATCTCTCCTCTCGGACCCTTCAAAAGCCCAACAAACTGACAAGCGAGACAACCCGTAACTGTTGAAAATAATCTTATTTCCGCAGTTGCTGCTTCTCAGTGGCATTGGCCCTGCTAGTGATCTTGCCTCCCTAGGCGTCCATGTTTCTGCTGATGTCCCTGATGTCGGCAAGCATATAGGTTTGACAACCCTCGTAACGGCATCTCCATCAGTCCCTATCGATCGCTCCCTTATCAAGGTAGTCGGCATTCCTTGTGCTAATGGAGCTGCCTCCTACCTTGAGGCTGCATCATACATTTGGCTCGTTCGGCACGCGGTTCACGGGCACGCGCGCGGCTGCTTTGTCAGGAGCGGGAGCGCGGCTTCTCTGCCTGCCTGCCTGCCAAAAAAACACTCATCTGCACGCACTCGCGGTGCACTGAAGCACACGCGCTGTTGAGGGTGTGTTTGGTTTGCTGAATATGGACGGTCGGATCCCAGCTCCACCGTATATTGCGAAAAATTCGGGTGTTTGGTTGGACGAATTTACTGTGGAAGCCTGGATCCGCTCGTCCCCGCATACGGTCTCATCCGGGACCGGGAGTGAAGGCCATTTCGACCGAATATGCCCATCCAGGACCGAGAGAGTCGAGCAAGACCTTCATACAGCCTCATATACAGCCTACCAATCACATACTCATTCAGCCTGTATCCACAGATACATCGAACCAAACACTCTTCTTTTTCAAAATACGGCTCTCCTCATCCAGCTTCCCCTCATCCAGGATATACGATCCCACTACCTAAAAGCAACCAAACACACCCTTAAGAGACCAAGCTGTTCGATCTCGGGCCATGCGTTGATGGATTCTTCTTTTTTTTCTGCCTTACTTCGAGGCTAATGTTGCAGCAGTGGGTGCAGCCCGCCCAGGCTCAATCGCAGGTCTCATCTTAGAATGGGGCTTCCCTATCCCCCTCTCCCTATTCCCCTCCCTATTCCCTCAATCTAAACCACTCACATTTCATCCAATGGCTAGTTTTTTTTCACCATTTGCCCATCCATCATAAATAATAAAAAAAATACAGGAAAAAATTTATTTTTTATTATAATTTTTTTACAGAAAAAAATAAAATTATAATTTCTGTAAAAAAATTATAATAAAAAAATAAATTTTATTTTTTCTGTATTTTTTATTATTTATGATGGATGGGAAAATAGTGAAAATATTAAAAAACTAGCCATTGGATGAGATTTGAGTGGTTTAGATTGAGGGAATAGGGAGAGGGGATAGGGAAGCCCCATTTCTCATCTTAAGTCCCGCTCATTTCAGTTTAAGTTTCTGGCTTCAAACTTATTTTTCATTATTCATAAATTTCGTTTTTTTTACCGAACTTTGGTTTTTTAGCTTTTTTCTGGTTCTTTTTTCCTGTATTCGTTTGCGTTGTCTATGATGAGCTAACATATTTTTTCTATTTTAATTTTTTTTAAATTTAATTACGCCAAATAAATCACCTTCAGTTATATTGTAATTTCAGCCAACTATAGTGCAATTTCAGTTATAAACCACTATTTTTCAGCTCAACCGAGCTTTTTCTTTCCGTGAGAGGATTTAAGTCTCCGCGCAAGTCCTGACGTTCTCCAAATGGCTTAAACAAATAAGATCAAAAAATTAAAAACCAACTCCTCTCTGTTTCGTGCGGGGGTGACACGAGCGAATGTGGCAAGGCGAAGGCCCGGAAATCCCGAAACCACTTTGGAACGTAAGCCATGTATTCCTATTCTAGCTATGCATGGCAATATTGAGCAAAACGTATTTTCAGCCCCTTGCCGTGATGCAAATACCAAGTATGGCCCCCGGTCGGTAACTCCGCTAGTGGCCCCCTGACACGGTGTTGGAGCGCGTGAGGGGGTTTTTCAAAAAAAAATGTTTAAATATTTTTGTAGGGATTTGTAATATAGCAAACGTGTTCAAAAATTATATTTTTTTTATGGAGCCCCCCGACCGGGGTATTTGCTTGCATAACTTTTTTTTTTTGCAAATTTAACCTTTTTGAATTATTCTGGAAAATTTACGTAAATGTATTGATTTTATGAATTTTTTAATATAGGAAACGAGGTCCGAACATTATGAAATTTATTTTAAATGCTCGTTACACAGTGTACTTGGTCATATAATTTCTCCAGAATTTTGTATGTTATGAAAATTTTGAATTATTTGCTGAACTCCTTTTCCGTACAAACAGAAAAGTACTTCGCTATGTTTATGTAGAGCAAACTCCAGCTATCTTAATGCAAATGATGCTTAAGGCCCTGTTTCAAATTGCCGTTGTTTTGGGTTGAAATAATACTATAGTAACTATTGCTTTTTCTGAGATATTTAATTAAAAGAAAATAAAGAAAAATAGAAAAGTAAAAAATACCATTATATCTCTACAGATAATGCAAAGAAAAAGGAAAAAAATCACGTTAAGAAGATAACGTATTTTAAATGATTTTTAGCTTCTGAAAGTCCAAAACCAGAAGATATCACTACCTGCAAATGGAGCTTAAGTGCAAGGGGAGACTACGGTCGTAGCCTCGTAGTCGGTTGTCTGGTCCATCTGCCCGCTTGGTAAATGCAGTGATTCAGACGGAACGTTCTTGCAGTTGCTGTATGTGCTCTAACATTGCGTATGAACCTGTGCAAGTGCAACAATAGTATGGTGTAGCCCGCAAAAAAACAATAGTTTGGTGTATAAATTACACAAAGTACGATCCCTAGCCATTCCATTAAGCATATCGGAAGAATCTGCTTTCACACTACAACTTAGGTTCACAACAGTTGAAGAACAAACTCAAGATCACGCAATCCCAGGCCATTAGTACTTAGTATACATGTTACATGATGTAGAGAGATCTCCTCTCCATCCATCAGAGTATGCATGATTGGCCGTACTTGGTCTGAAAAAAAGATTGGCCCTACTCTCCTTGCTAGTATTAATAACAAATGGACATATCCGTGCTCGGTAAGTACTCTCGTTGGCCAGTGGCCACCTAGCTAGCCCTTTCCGGTGGAGTTCCCGTTCGTCGCCATCGCCATTACATGATCGCCAACGATAGAGGTCGACCGGTGGACGCATTCAATGGCCACTTGACCGCTTCATTTTCAGAGCTCGGAGAGGACATGTCGCCTCTTATCTTTTGGGGCTGCAGATTGCCTTGATCGGCATGCTTGATGCCACACTTTCAGAAGAGTTCGTCCTAGGGCAGGAGTGGCACTTGTAGCAGCTTCGCCTGCCAACTACTTTGTCCAGAGCTTGCTCGAGCTGCCAGAAAAGGATAATCTATTCAGAGCGCGATCGTGCTGAACATCGAAGTTGGTAAATATATCATCTTGTAGAGTATTATCCCCTCCGTTACGGAACAAGGTTCGTTTAGGACGCGAAAATTTCCAACACATCCTGCAGAAAAGAAATATCCACTTGCACTAAATATGAGTTACTATAAAAATCCTACGAAAATTCTGCAATCAAGATGAGGCCACCGGTGACAGAGCAAGTGAAGTCGGATAGTTTAGGTCGCTTCTTCTTATCAGCGTACACGCATCTGTGTAGTCCCCCACGTAGGGTAGGGACCCTCAATTCTCCCAGAAACATGTGGTTCAAAACTACCCATGATTCGGACTATCAATGTCAAGATCAATCTTGTTTCAAGTAAAAAATAAAGTCAGGATCAATGGAGGCACTATTAATTCAGCCCTAGGAAACTAAGAGATTATATGCTAGGTCTAAGATATATTTGTGATGAATAATTGTTACTTTTGTTAAGCTGAATTTGAATTTTACAATAGTTTCATAAATTCATATTTGCTGCCAAGTGATGGTTGTCAAACCGATCGGACCGATGTAGTAAGGGTGGTCAGACCGATGGATGCTACTAGAGAACAGGGTGAGTGAAGCGGAGTTGGGTTGAGGTCCGTTCATGGCTTAGGAGCCATGAGGGTTTGTGTTGCATTGCATGGTATATAGTTTTGACTAATGTGAGTCAAGCGCATCGAACTTGTGCTCGATATGGTTGTTTGATCTTTAAATGTGAAAGTGGCTTGAAGGTCATGGTGGTCGACGACAATGAATTAGAACTAGGCGAGGGAGCTAAGGTTCGATAAGGTTATGTAAATCCGAGTGAGACTACATAGCTCAAGCGGGAAGCACATAGAAAATAAGGATCGTAGAGAAGTGAGTTGGTGCATGTGAAGCATCAAATGATGAGGCCGGTGCACGTAGAAATAGTTCAAGGGAGTATAAATAAGTGAAGATGTGTGGCTAGTTATTGGGCACTACGAGCTACGTGTCAATAGGGGTGAAAACGGATCAGATAGTTTCCAATCGATTCGGATAGTTTTCGAATACAGAATGTTTCGGTGTAGTTTTTTGTCGAATAGTCTCGATTATAAATGAATATGGATTTTTTTATCGGAAACGAATATGAATATGGTAGTCTAATATCCATTGAATGCGAATATAGACTCGAACTATCCGGCGATTACGGAGTCTGGATATCTAGCCCACTGGCCATAAGCCCATAGCCGCTAGTCACCACTGCCCACTGAGCCACTCCGCCTCTGGTCTAAATGGCTAATGTTGTGAAAACTCACTCACCACACTGGTCACGGCCTCACGGGCATGGCATGGCCTATATCAAATCTAAAGGCTACTAGAGTTCCTATGAACTTTTGTAACTATGAACTTTTGTAAAAACTTCTTCCTTAGTCAAGCTGCCTATTGTTGTGCGTTGGATAGACAACTGAGAATATTTGCTAACAAGTTACCCACTGCTATGGTGGACTGAAGTTCCCTTGTGCTACCATGTGATATCTTGTGTTGTCTAGTTGTCCTTTGTAATATCGCACAGATATCATGAATCCTAAAGTTTCTAATCCTGTGGAGATTGTATATCCTTTCAGGATGCATCATCATCTGTTTATCTGTGAACTGTGAGTGGCTGAGAGCTAACTTAATCACCTCTTTTTCACTTGTCTATCTTAACTATACTGTTCATAAGCAAGAACAAACCGCTGCAGTATGTACTGATCAAATTTCTAGAATAGTTTGCCAAGATAAACTATTTATGTGTTTTTATTATTTTGGATGTGCAGTTTAAGTGGTTTTATGTTTCGATAAATATTCATGAATGTATTCATTTCGATTTGTATTCACTTCATATCTGTATTCGACATTATTCATATTCAAGGTATCCATATTTGTATCCACATCTGAGGAAAAATGAAAACAAATATGGTAAAGGCATTACCCGTCCGTATTCGATCCGTTCACCCCTATGTGTCAAAGCATATGGAGATGCTTAGAAGTGAAGATGGAGACGGAGTCAAAGAAAGGTGCTTGAAAGCTTCATCAAGTGCATGAAACTTGTGTTCGGTATAGTTGCTTGGTATTTGGATGTGCAAGTGGCTTGGAGGAATGGTGACGATGATAATGGACCGAGACTGGGCAGGGAGCTGAGGTCCTAAGCGGTCATGTATGTCTAGGTGAGACTATGTGGCTCAAGCGAAAAGCACAGAGAAGATAAGGATTGTGGAGAGGTGGGTTGGTGCGTATGGTGCAGTAAGTGATGATGCCAATGCACATAGAGACAATTCAGGAGAGTCCAATGCGTGAAGATGTGATAGCTAGTCATTGAACACTACGGGCTATATGTCAAAGCATGTGGAGATGATTTGAGGTGAAGATGAAGACAAAGTTAGGAGAAGGTGCTCGGAAGCTTCCTCAAGGGTATTTTAGCAGTTGACCAAGTACTGGTTGGTGTCTTGATCAAAACCGTGGTGCAGATAAGTATAGAAGAAGTGGTTTGGACAAGGAGAGATGGATTCGACATGTGGATTAGTCGTTAAAGAGTTAGTAAGTTGAATCTTATAAACGCTTTAAAAAATATGCATGTATGTGTAAAATCCGTGTCAATGGGGTTGACGAGTTTCCTCAGTAAGCTTAATGGGTTGGATCCATTAAGAGGTGTGCTAGTTATTTAGAAGGGAGGAGAGAAGATGGTGAGATATAAAGATTCTATGGTTTAGTTTTTTCTTACTACCTTGTTTTCTTTCATAGTTGTGAGTGAGAAATCTTGAGAGAAGAAAGAGTGGTGCTTTAGCTGTACCTTGTAATCATCCATAAGCATGTAAACTTCATCCTCGCCTACAATTGATCAAAGATTTGTCTTACTCATATTTTTGCTTGTGTTCTTACTTGGCTTCTTTTGTTCTTGTGCTAGATTTATGATTTCGGATTCATAGGTGTTCTAGCCCAATCTTCTGCTTGGATTATCTTGCTAGAACATGTGAGAACAGATTTGAAAGATTTTATATCTTAAATCCTCATGAGTAAGAAGTAATTTAAGAATTATGGTTTTGATGTTCTCATGAGATAGATTTGATTCTCCTCAATTTAGTGAACTTGAGTCCAAGAATCTTATAATTCTTGATTGGTTTAGGTTCTTAGATGATATTTGAACAAGTCTCTAAGATTTGAACTTTTGTCCTGAGAGATTTCAGGTTTGAGAATAGAGGACCGGTTGGACCGGCCCCAAACCTATGGTTCGACTTGCCAACCGGTGTCACCGGTCACAAGGCAGCAATCGGACCCACCAACGATCAGACCAGCCCACCATCAGCGGTTTGATCGGGCTTGTGAAAAAAAGCTTATTTTGGTGGCACTTGTTTCTAAGTTTGGTTTGCGTAGTCGTGTTGGTGTAATCTAAAATTAGTAACTATCAGAGTCATTTGAGTAAAGATTTCTAATGCTTTAGAGGGTAAGTTTTGAAAATCATTCATCTCTTCTGATTATCGCCATTGGTCCTATAGAAACAAATATTATTTCCGAGACTAGCGTTAGAAAACAAGTATCGTTTTCAAGAGTAAGGTTAAATTTGATCACATCATTAAATTGCAAACATTACAACATGAAAACGATTGTGCCTATAATCTTCATGGCCAGTGCCAAATCACCTAAAATTCTTTATTTACGGGGTAAAGTGGTAAATTTTGCACCTGCCTTGCGTTGCCGCAACTCAACGGCTGACAGCGATTGAAAGCCCTTCATTAGCACGTACAGTACATATCAGGCTTTTCTGATAGCAAAGGGCATGCTAGCTAAGTAATACAATTTCCATTATTAATTCGGCTAACCGTGCTTGAAAACAAAAATATACGTAGCTGTTTAGACTCCATTGATTCTGAAGGGTACAAAGCAATGGAAATGACAATATTCATTAGGAGTCAAATTAATTAATTAATTAGCCATCATGCACAGTATGCAGTTCAGCTAGCTTAGCAGGACCCCTGAACTATCTACCAGTCATCAGCTTAACAAATTATTAGGCAATTATGTTATCAACAAAATTATTAGACAATTCTTATCATAGTTTGGTACTTTCGTCGTCTTTTCCATCAGGGGTATCACTGAAGTAGACTACAAATACTAACGCAGTGGCCGAGCCCCCCATGGGCTGATTGGACGCTCGCCTGCTCAATCTCACCGTTGATAACCAGCGAGCCAGAAAAATAAGTTTATGCCGGCTGTCGGGGATATTTACAACTATTTTGTCCTAATTATAAGGCTTCGCGCTACCACTGCTATTTTGTCCTAATTATAAGGCTTGTATAACTATTTTGTCACTTATACTGCATATGTACGGGACATATCACATAGGCTGTTATCTCTAAATTAGAATGTTACCACTGCTTTTTAGTTAAGCAAAATTATTCGATGTAAGCCGTTTTTCTATAGTAAATAGTTTTTTTACAATACCTAACTTTTAAATAGAGTGTTTTTTAAGACGGTGTCTACTAGTCAATTGTAATACACACTATAGTGAATTCATTTACATCGGCTAAAACTGCACGCGAATGTCTCTCTACAAGTTTCTCTATAAGCTATTACTATTCATACGTCAAAACCAAAAGTTATCAGCAAAATCTAATATGAACTTTCCTTTAATCTCCTCGATCGGTAGGGGTGCAAATAGAGTGGATAATTTCCATCCGTCCAACCGACCGAAGGCTTGCGGAATGAATACGAAAGAGGTAGATGGGTATCCAGCACTATCCATGTCCGACTCCAACTCCGAGAAAAAATATGGAATATGACACGGGATAAGTGATATCCGTCCGTATTTCAAGTGATATGAGAAAGTTTGTTGTAACTTCACTTAGGAACATGATAACATATAGGTAAATTGTCACATCTAAACAGGCGAGGGTACTAAGTGTTTTTCCTTCAACATCTCAGTAACTAGTCTCTTCATATTCTCTCTGATTGTACCATATTGTCCAATGTCCTGTGCAAAGAAGTAGATAATTTCTGTCCAACCGCCTGTCCAAAAGATTATGAAACAGATATGGAATGGAGAAATGAATATTCAATATTATCTGTGTTCGATTCTGACTCTAAGAAAAAAGTATGGAATATGATACAGAATAAATAATATTTATCTGTATTCACTCTGATTGCATCTCTATCGATTAGCATATGAGGTCTTTTTCATGAAGTTAGATTTTGATATATAGGGTCACTAGCGCCAGACATGAAGCTAGTTGGAGTTGCTGTGCAAGGTAGGCCATGGGGCAGAGCTATGCCGACATATGCAGGATGCAGCTGAGCGGTCGGTCGTCTATCCGTGCTGTGCGTCACGTTTTGTATGATAGATGGTTTCCATATGGTTTGTGTGGGCTATGGAACCGTTTAGATTCTACTGGCTACGCTGGAATTTTCCTAATTTTTTAGAAATTGAATTGTTTTCTATAAATTTCTTATGAATTTCTTGCGTTCTAAACTGGAAGAGAATAGAGAGAGAGAGAGAGAGAGAGAGAGAGATTATAAAAGTAGGTAAAAGTAAATCATATCTAGAGGATGGGAGGGTAGGCCGAGAGGAAAAGATATATGTTTACATTTCTTTGTTACATGTCTAAGTTTGTTTCTTTCCCTAAGATACACAAACCTCTCTAAGATTTTTCCCTTAGGACAAACGATGCGGTGAAGTGACTGCATTAGGTGCCAAAAACGGGAAGGAATAAATTCTCTAATTGCTATCCGAAAATGAAATGTCCTATACAAAGGGCAAGGCAACGAAGGATGTACTAAATTTGAACAGTATCGTTGTACCCTACAATAAGCCTTGGTGCCGGGCAGTTGAAGGCTTCCAAGTTCTAAGTCGTGCTACTGTACGAGCTCCTTAACGCTGATTGCAAGTTGCAACGACGATTGATTCGTAATTTCAGGTCACACTTAATTTGCATCTCGATTTAGCAGGTGTTTAGATTCCACTCGGCTTTTAATTTAAACGCCACCAAAACAGAGTTTACAGCGTTTCTGGGACATTTAATTCGCAATACAAGAAAAATGATGAGAAATTTGCGTGTGTGGTGGTGATCATTTGAGCTTTTTTTGTGGCTTATGGCTAAAAAACACTGTAGCTGGCTGAAAAACACTATAACTGACAGAGGCTTATTTAGCATAATTAAATTTGAAAAAAATAAAAAAATATGTTAGCCCATTACGTATAATACAAACAAATACGGGGAAAAACCGGCAAAAAAGCTCAACAAAAAGCCAAAAGTTCAGAAAAAGACGAAATTTGTGAATAGTGGAAAATAAGCCGGAAGCTAAAAGCTGAAGCCAAAATGATCACAGTGACTTGTGTGGGGAGCTGCCTAGATGTGGGACCTAGGTCACTGGATCGTGCCAATCGGGCAAATATGTTAATCCACGGATATTAAAAAATGGCACAAATTCATATACGTGTTCAAGTAAATATATATGCCAACCTCATCTCAGTTTTGTAATTTTTTTAAGACTCTTGTTCTTTAGGATATATATGTATTTCTGTAGTTGCATAGTTGAGATATATCGAAGTTTATTACAGTACAGTCTGCACATACAAAGTCTAAGGTGGAGTTGCTGGTTTTTCAACATAACAAATTAATTTGTGCTAAGCTTGAATGAGGAGACTTTGAAAAAAATCAATATCAATTGGGGAATGTTATGATCTAAATATGAGTTCGAAATAAAAGATTTAAAGCATAAAAAGGAATTAATTATCTACATAGATACTACAACATTTGGTATTGCAGGTACAATACGTTCTAGTTATCACAACTCAATATGAGGGATCTATTGTAGAGGTTGTTTCTGCTCCATTAATGGCACAAGAGTTACTTTTATCTGAATATTCTTCTACAGGAGCAGTTTTCAACCATGTCATGAAATTCAGTTACTTTTACCATCGACAGTTTGATGTATGTGATGGTCACAAGTGCAAGTTGCTCTTCAATAGACATTGTTTGCCGAGTTATATGTTTCAGGTGAAGCATATAAAAAGTCTATGAGATAGGTTTTTCACTATAGTTATCCAGTGCCACATAAGAAGCATATGGAGAAAACCGATTCAATCTTACCCTTGATTAGTCCTAAGGACTTTCAACACTCATGGATCATTTATGGTGAATTATGATCTAATGAGATTTGATTTGTTTTGGCTATAGGAGCGAATTCACCTCAAGTTGGAGTTTATTGAGTGTGTGATCCGAATTCGTCTCATGGTGGAGATTATTAAATTACCATATAAATTCGTATATGTATCCAAGTAGACACGTATGCTGACCTTGTCTCGTTTTGTAATATCCTAGGACTCTTATTCCCTAGCCTATATATACCTGTGTAGTCACACGGTTGAGATATGCCAAATTTCTCGTACTTATAATCTTTCCTTGTGTAGTGAATTTCGTCTTCATACGTCCATATTTTTTCTTACAAGAGTTTTTCATATTAAATCCGCATCTCTCATTCTTTTTGATCTTCTATTCTTATGGTACGTTATATAACAAGAGAGATCACTCCCAAGTAATCAAGTTTTTCACGTATCAACCCCTATTAATAAGAGCCATGGTCCTTTCCGCACAAAAATAAAAATTAAAAATAACAGCCTTGATCATCTCAGCCAACATATCATGCAACACGTACCATCAAACAAATGATAGTGCTTACACGCTGTTCTGAATGACACACATTCTAAAGCAGCATTGTTAGTAGTGCAGTAGCGCATCGTAGTTGCAAATCAAAACCTTAAATTTTGTTCGACTCAATTTTTGAGAGCATTTCCCGTGCTGTCTCTACAGGTGTTTATACGTGTTTTTCACTTCACAGTATATAGGTCTCGGGTGACTCATTAAGTGAATTCTTTTCATTTGTGGCTGATAATTTATAGTTATAGTTAATAACTTTTAGCTCTAACATGAACGTAAATGTTTGCATGAACCAATTTAATATCGATAAATCAATATAAAAAATTATTCTGAGAAGTAAAATTATAAACCGAAAAGAAGGACCGTCATGTCTGTGTCAAATGACATTAACCACACGGCCGGCCGGGTCGGGTACCAACTTTTTCCAAGCACGACACCAACTATTACGAGTACACCAGGCACGTCGCGGTTACATCTCACAGTGGTAGACTCCCCGATCGGTTGGGCTTTAGCTTCTGGCTTCTGGTTTATTTTTCACTATTCATAAATTTCGTTTTTTCTGAACTTTTAGCTTTTTATTGAGCTTTTTTGCCGGTTCTTTTTTCCCGTATGTGTTTGTATTATACGTAATGGGCTAACATATTTTTTATATTTTTTAATTTTTTTAAATTTAATTATGCTAAATAAGACTCTGTCAGCTACAATGTTTTTTTCAGCCAGCTACAGCGTTTTCAGCCATAAGCCACGGAAAAAACCCAACTGATCACCCGTACACTAGCGCTCGCCATCGCCGCGCAGCCACCGCAAACCCAGGCCGCAGCGCTCCCATATAAGACCCTCCTCACCCCGTCGCGTGGAGACGTGAGAAAACGAGGCTTCAACCACACGGCCAAACAGACGAGCTATCTAGGTGCGCGCGCGCGGCCGGACGGCGCCACGAGCAAGCAAGCGTTGTGTAAGTTACCGTTCATCGATCACGCGTCCGCGCCGAGTATAGCACCGATGGCGGAAGCGGCGCCGGCGCAAGCGGAGGCGAGGGCTGAGGGCTTCCTGCGGGGCGCGTGCGCGGTGCTCGCGGCGGCGGCGGCGCTGCTCGTGGGGTTCAGCACGGAGACGGAGACGGTGCTGCTCGTCAGGAAGAAAGCCACGGTCAAGGACGTCCAGGCCCTCTGGTAAGTGCACATCATCAGTATACGTACGACGGTACGCGTGTGTGCGTGCGCATGACCATGGATCGTGCGTGTCAGGGTATTGGCGGTGGCGGCCGGCGCGGCGGCCGGGTACCACCTGCTGCAGCTCCTCAAGTGCTTCTACCTCAGCCGCTTCGCCGAGAACCCCTGCCGGAAGAGCAGGGCCATGGCATGGACTTGCCTCCTCCTCGACAAGGTATCCTTTAACTAAATTCTTGGTGCTCGATCTCTGCACAGGAAGGAAAATTTTCGTGCTTTCTATGGGACACCTCACACCTGAGTGTTCTTCTAAGAACACATAATTGTTAGTCTTTAGATCCTTGTGTCCTTGATCACTTCAACTTTTACCTGTATACTATTTTCCCCTAGAAAGTACACCGAGTATTTTTTTAGTCACAGGGTGCTTAATCAACACATTTTTTCTAATTTTTATCGATCGGCTAACTTAAACATCGAAATAACATGAGGTACTTAGCAGCTTATTAACTGCATGACAAGGAATGGGACATGTAGCCACTCTCACAATAAGAAACGGTTAGTACTGAACTATCATGTTATTCTATCATAATAATACTTTGCGGCAAATGGTAATTAACATCTTTCTTAATCGTTTTACCTTTACAGCAGTAAATCACTGTAGTCCCAGACTAGCTAGCCCTTCGGACAGACTAGTGCATGCATGTACTTAGTTGCTGCTCTGAAATGCTACTGCCGTTTCTGTAGTGAGTGTGGTACAAGATATCCTGAACTGATCAGAGCAGATGTCGGACCTCGGGTTAGCAAACCCAGATCCTCTGTGATTCCACCGCACTATTCCCTGGATCAGTAGATAGTGCTCACAGATACATTACTGTATATCAAAAACCTACCATGCGAAAGCTTAAATAATACAGTAATACTTACTCATGGGCCGGTTAGGCCGAAAACGATAAAGCGCAGCAGCGGAAACTTCACACGAGTGGGACCCGCAGGACTTGCCCACAGGCAGCCAACTGGGGGTTCGCGACCTAGTCCATGGCCTCATCATCTTCCAGCTCTGTCGACCCTTTTTAGGCATTGCAGGGCTTGACTTTATTTCCTTTCTGACTGAATGATGGCAGTTAAGCCAGAATGAGTACGATGATACTCAGCAAGCCACCACACAGGATGCAATAATAATAGATGCAAGGTTGTCAAAGGAGGCTTGAGGTTCTTTTATTTGCTTAGTGCGACATTTGCAATACTCATAATTAAAATTCCTATGACTTGGCATTTTATAAACATGCTTTAAAGAGTTCGAAATTGTGCAATAAATATAGCGGTGTCGGTTCCATCCACCAATTACATGGTTCCAACCACCTATGCTAGCTTTTGATCCTTATGCCACTTCCATATTATCAACCACGCTGGAGTACGTCCCTCCAGGAAAAAGTCCAAAATCAGAGTACCTCCCTCTGATAGGTTTTTGTCCCACCCACAAAGGTTTTTGAAATAGAACTAACTCGAGGAAGATTTCCGTGTCTGCCCTTGACCGTGGGCACGGCTATTCGAATAGTTGTATACTCTGCAGAGTTTGTACATCTTTACCCACAAGAGGTAATCGTCCCGATGGTTCTACATGATTCCTTAGTCATGCAGATCGAGAGACTACCACGAGGCCTTTACAATACCTCGCTCTCTAGCATCTCACTCCTATGGGGTTGCTTCCATAGGTTGTGCGGGATGTCCGCCACAGGTTAGCGCACTCGGACTCCGCTCTCCACCATACGCTAGCCTCAGCGACGTCACCTATATCCGATGTCCCATTCCACGGGGGCTTTTATTACCCGCCTACACCGTTCTCCGTGAAATGGCTAGAGAGTTTAGTAAATTATTCAGCCAAGCCTACAATTTGCCAGCTTGTGGTTGTACTGTTGTACACGGAGGGGTCATTACAGGATTAAGTCCTTAATTTGTCCGGGCGGTTCATTCCACAGACCACAATCCTTGTGCTACATCCGCACCCACCACTCTTACCATCCGCCCAGACTGGTATAGCATGTTTTAAGGGTTTTGAGAAACATAAAATAAGTTATCACAAATAATCAACCACGTACATCCCGTGACTGTCCCAAAACCAGTTTTCATACTTAAAGATTGATGATCAGGGCCACTAGTGCCCTGGACTTGTCAAGACTAGCACGGCATTAATATGACTTATAGCTAGTAAAGTGATTATTAATATCTAGGGTGACAATGGTCAGGTAATTCAAGTATCAAGGGATGGCATAATAAATCTAATACAACATCAAGTGGGCATGTAGCTACCTTAAGCTTTGACATATATTTGCATAATAAATTAAGCATGCAAGTTGATAGTTTAAAAGAACGTAATTTTTTTGCATAAAGTGTAGGATCAATATGATCAAAGTGATGACTTGCCTTGCTTGGGGTACCATGGCCTTGATTGATCTAAATCAAAGCCTGCTCAGTCAGCGATCTTAACTTCCTATCCGTCGCTTTTACCCGAGTCTTGATCTTGTTCGAATCCGTCGCCTCATCGAGTCTTCAGATGCTAATACGCGGCAAAGTAAAGAAAGACCAAATAAATCCAAACAATTTAAATGCCCAAGTTAATTTAAATTATACATTTATTACGATTTGAGAATAGAAGGATGATTCAAGTTAGTGTGCTGAAAGCACAGCGGTAGATGAATTGGGCGAAGGAATGAGGTGGCAGAATAGCTTTACCGTGAGGGAAAATTTAGAATAAGGAGGGACCAAAATGAAGAAGTATCTACAGGAATATACCCCCTTTTGAAAAGGTAGAGGTCAAAACATAGCTGATCGGGGCAAAGCGAGGTTCGACCATTTATTTGATAACTTTCTCATTATTAATTTTATATTTATCAAGGAAGCTCCATGAGTCAGGCAGGACTTATGGACAGATAAAAGAGGGTATCAATGGTAGTGAAGAGGAACATGATTTCAGGATGCGAAAGCTTTATAGGAGAAGAGTATTATTTTATGTACCCGATGAAATCTTAATATATCATGAGGCCATTCCTATTTGAGATTGCAACTGGCAGTTCTAAAGTTAATTATTCTACTTGATTAATAACTTTATTCGATAGGATCAACGGTTGTGATTTGTCAAAAAGGAGAGTTAGGATTCTTACAAGGATCTTCTTAGTAAAGCTATTTCTTTTATTGTTATTTATTTTCGATCATTAAAGTTAAATCCCAAGATAATGATTGAGGATTTGGGTGCGAGACAAAGACCAATGATTGCTCTTTCTTGTTTAGGACTTTATTAATCGTATTTTATTTATCATCTTAATTTCAGTATTTTAAGATAATGTTAAAGCCTTTCTACAAATATTTTAAGCACTAATAAGAGAGATGACATGATTTTAGAGATGGGCAATTTTATGGTCAATATTTTATGTGGCAAAATCTTGCTAAGTTGATTTATTTAGTTTGCACTAATGGATTTCAATTTGGATCAAGAGATGGAAGATATCACTTAGATCACTTGAGATTTTAGGAGGGTTAAAATTATTATCCGAGTTTCCAGAGTAAAGTTTGAAAAGATTGAAATTATCTTTATAAGGCTTCAAACATGCGTCTTTAATCATGTTGGATTAACTACTAGTATCTTTGATTTATAAGAGATAATGTCTTACTTAGTTTCACCTATTTGATTTTTAACATCAATACCCATTAAATCCATGTAAATTTTCTTGTCATATGGAAATAGATCATACACAATCTTGTTTTAGCCAATGTTAAGTTTTTAGCTTATTTACATAAATATTCTCATTATGAATTTATAAGTAGTTTTCTTATTCTTATTATCATCCATAATATATTTTAATATATGCATGAATATTTGCACAAGGATTCATCACTTAGCCAGATTCATCACTTTAGCCAAAGGGGAGAGGAGTTATGCAATTAGTTAGCTTGGGCCCACATGTCATACCAAGGGAGACAGAGAGTAAACTGTCTTCGGCTCAGCTGACAAAGGGAGCAGAAGCAGAGGAACCAGGGGAGGGAGGGCGGCGCCAGGCATGGGTGGCGGTGTCGCCGGTGGGGAGGGGCCGGGGAGGTGACGCCGACGGGTGAAATGGGTTGCCCCGGTGATGATGGAGCCCAGGGAGGCAGCAACTCCAGCCGGGATGGCACCAAGACGAGCGGGCGGTGAAGCTAGGCGGCCGGCGGTGAGGAGGGAATGGGGCGCCGGTGGCCGGGAAGGAGAGGGGAGAAGATGACGCGCGCACGAGCTTGAGTACCATACCAGTAACTCACCTGGGTAGTCGAGCTAGCCGGAGGGTGGCGGGGGCGGGCCGGCGACGTGCACGGGCGGCGGCGCGGGGAGGCGACCGTGGCGGGAGGGCTCGAGCGGCGGAGGGAGTCGGCCGACGGTGGGGAAGGCCTCGGGGCACCAGGGAGATGCTCCCACCGCGACGAATTGGCCGGGGACCAATCGACGAGGAGGCGGCGGCGGAAATGGTGACTGCCGGCCGGAGACGGAGGAGGAGCGGGCGTGGCGCTCTCGGGCGTTGATTCTTCGATTAAGTGGAAGGAGAGGCAGAGGATGTTCGGGCGCACGCCGTGACGTGGTCCAATCGTGGAGGGGATGGCCGGAGCGGCGGAACGGCACGAACGACAGTGGCCGGCGCGAGCGCAGAGCGGCTGCTCGGCTTAGAGGTGGAAGAAGAGGAAATGGGGAATGGGGAGAAGGCGAGCTCGGGTTCTTTTATAGCCCAGGGAAGTACCGCCAGCATGGGCGAAGGCATGGCAGGGGTACCCTGGGCATGGCGCTGCTCGTCCGGCGGCATGGCGCAGCTGCGTACTTCGGCATGGCGCGGTGCGTGCGTAGGGGAATGGCGCGGGGAGTAGGCCGGTGGTAGGGCGTACGGAGGCGGCTAGGCACGGGCTGGGCCGGCGGGAGGAAGCGGCGCGGGTTGGGCCGACGGGCGTCAAGGACGGCGGGCGGAGGAGGAAGAAACGGGGGAGGAGGAGGAAGAAGAAACGGGGGAGGAAGGAGGCGCCTGGGCCAGCGGCCGAAAAAGAAACGGGAGGCAGGCCGGTCGAACCGGGAGAAGGAAAAGCAGGTCGGGGAAAAAAAATAGGCCGGCTGGGCCGAGAGGGAAAATGGGCTGGGCCCAAAAGAGACTTCCATTAACTTTAAAATTTTCTGAGTTTTTGTATTTCAGCACTTGAATTTGTAAGTAGATTTTAAATTTAAAAACTGGATTCAAATTTTAGGTGCAACAATTTGCTTTTAAGCTTGGCGAGTTTCGGAGAAATGATTCTTTTAAATTCTTAGAATTTTGAAATTCCAAATATGCAAGTTGGAGGGAAGGATTTCATCTTGGGTTCAAATTTCTATCCTTGGTTTCGAAGATCCGAATTTCAATTTAAAATTGAAATTAAGACTCCCGGGTAAATTAGGATCTTCTAAATTTTTAAATTTTGATATCTTGATTCCAAGGTTTTGATTTTTATCAATTGGGCTTTTGGCAAGAAAAACCAACTTGAGCAATTCGAATAACATCGAAGATTTTTGAGATACACTAGAGAAACGATTAAAAGATTTTGAAATTTTTGAAATTACACTAGCTCCCTAATTGGGATGTTACAGATCCTACCCCCCTTAACAGGAATCTCGTCCCCGAGATTCGAGTGGAGTAGAAGGAACAAGGTGGGAAAAAGCTGGCTAGCAATAGGTTCTAGAGTACTACTTGGCATTGCGCCCTTTCCTTGGAGCCATTCGAAGAGAGGACATCCAAACAAAAGCGGATCAACACTTTGGAGAAAACACCGCACAGGAGACCTTGTTCTTCTGGATAGCTTGCAGCTGGCTTCACTCCATTGCTTGACCTTTCAGGGGTTTGCTGTTTCTTTAGTGTTGATTGCTAACTTCCCTTTATGCTGGAGTGGTAGTAGGGCCTAACCTCAGGGTGCTTTGACACTTCTTATTTATTTAGGCTACCCCCCCTTAACATGACGGGTGGCCGGTACTAATTCTTCTTGTCATCTTTCGGCATGATGAGTCTGATGGCAGCTTGAAGGCTCAGTCTTTGTATTTCAGCCGCCTTGGTCAGTAACAGGCTCATAGAGCAATCCTTGGGGCAATGGTCTTGTCCCTCACAGAGAAAACAAGTAACCTTGCTCATGGAGGATTCTCCAGGTTGATGATCTTCTTCACGATTGGGGCAGTTTGCAGTGCATTGATTCACTTGATGTCCTTTTTCTATACAGCGTGTACATGCCACTAGGTTCTTGAGATAGCTTTCTGGTATATGGTGTTTCTTGCAGCAAGGACAGTACGGAGCTGGGCAATTGTAGCTGTAGTGTCCTGTTTGTCCACAAGCAAAACATGTAACCTGTCGCAGTGGAGGGCATGATTGGGCGTCATGTCCTGTCTTGCCACATTCAATGCATGCAATAGCCAACGGAGTTTTTTTTGGACCTGGTGGTCGAGCTTTGCCACAGGCAAGTTGCTCCTTGGTGGGGTACTTGAAGCCGACGAGTCCTTCTGCGCTGTGGCTGAGGTTGATGGTGACGACATTCTTTTCTTGGTTGTTCAATCTCCGTTGAGGGCAGTATCTCACATGGTGTCCTGGTTCACCACATTTGAAGCAGTTGTCCCCTTTGTCTTGCTTTCTTTGAGGGCATTGGTTGGCGTAGTGTCCGATATCTTGGCAACAGAAACAAGCAATATGCTTTCGAGGTTTGCTTGGGGCCATGCCACTGTTATTCCCATTGTGATGACCGCTTCTCAGCAATCTCTGCGGAGTGGGTCTGAGCGAATATTTGGTTGAGTGGTAGGGACCGAAGCATGTAGGAGCTACTGGTTCTTTCTTCTTGCTTCTAGTCGTGTTCTTGACCATTGCTTGTTCGATGATGACTGGATCAATGAGTTCTCGGTGAGTTGGGGACTTGAGTCTTGATCCTTTTGCAGGCTAGGGCCTCTTAGTTGTTGTCCTTTTTCGAAGGTGTTGCCTCTTTAATTTCAAAGCTTTGAGTGTCTCGACTTGGCTATCTGCTACCTCTTGCCTGCAGACCTGACGAGGTTTTCAGCAATAAGGTGAGGGGGAATTAGCATGAGATGCGCAAAGAATAACAGAGATGAGATATTCTAACCCATTCTAAGGAGTGCACACCCAGAAACTGGGGCAGTACACAAGCCACACAGAATAACCAAGCTTTTTGAAAACAAACTCTTCCTGTGACTACGAAATACAACGCCCAAGGGCAAGAAGGCAGTGCACAGGGCCAAATAAAATCTCCTTTGACCAAGCAACGTCTATGCACGAAGGCACACACAAGAGAGCATAGGGTTCTGAACACTAGGTTTGTTGAAGCGAGGCCACCAAATTTTCACGAGCATCCCTGACATCTTCGAGCTTAAGCCTTTGAAGCAAGGGAGAGAGAATAGGAAAAATCAACTTCCTTTTTCAGACAGAGGTAGAGAAAGGAGAGTACCGAGAGGGCTTTGGCAGCGAAGCTCATGCTTCTTATTATTATTTTGAAAGCAGAGCTCTTTAGAAAACAGTTTTCAAAAATGCTGAAGCTGAAAACATTTGTTTTTTTTTTTTGCAAAGGTATCTTAGCATCCTCCCATATCACAAATCCAATGGACTAATTCTATCCCCATAATATTTCTATTTGTAGGCCATTAATTCAAGGCCTTGTTAATCGTGATTGAATCTAAAAGTAACTCCCTTTATCAATTAGTCTCAGCACGATTGTTGTCTAATACTCCAAACAGTGAGTGCTATCATTTATACAATCCATAGATCATATAACTCCCAAGGTATCATCTATAGTTCCTTCCACCAAATCAGTGTTACCTATTCTTTAAATGGATCTCACTTTCCTACACAAAATCATAAATCCAGTCTTGGGTTCATCATTCCACAATCCCATCCAATTATTTACCTGAACATTACTCCAAATTCTCTACCTTTAAATCCACCCGTATTTGTTTGTATCATGGTTTCAATATCCCCATGTTTTAAATCCACCAATACCACTTACATCTTTTACATTTTAACTCCACCAATACCACTTGTATTATGGTTCGAATATTTCAATCCACCAGTAGCATTTGTATTATAATCCAACCTTGTCCTCCATTGATGTATACTCATAATCTGTTTATTCAAGTGATCAGTCCTACTATCCGCAAATTTCCTTCAAAGCGACTTCATTGTCATAAACGTCCACCGAGAATAAGATTATTACTCGAATCTATAAATCAAGGATTATTATTACTTCTCTTGATTTTCTCAGAATTCCCAATAATCCCTCCAGTAGTCAGCTATATCCTATTATCCCACCAGTGCAAACATTCACCGGGAGCCATATTGTTTATTAAAGCTGCAAACCAGCAATTGTTATTAGACTCCCCATTTTTCTAAAATTCCACCGATCCACTTATTTTAGCCAATCCAATCTTTTCGAGTTGATCCACTCATTTAATCAATTCAATCATCTATATCGCTCCAATTATTTAACCAATCCGATTATTTTAGCCAATCTAATCCTTTTACATTGGTCCACTTACTTAACCAATCTAATCATGTAAACTAGTCTATCCACTCAGTCAATCCGATCATCAAGTTGGTTTACACATGTAACAAATCCAGTCATTCAAATTGATCTTCCTATTTTTCATCCAGACATTCACACCATTGATTATCCCTTACGATTGACATGAATCCACCAAGATTTACACATATATCTGGGAAATCAAAGCGAATTTTTAAAATAAAATGGCAGGGAGTTTAATTTTGGAAAGATTTTCCTTGGAAGCTTAGGTTTGTTGAGATGAGCTTGGAGATAACTTTGCAAAAATTTTTTTTGATAATTTAACCTTCCAAGGATAAACAACTTTTGTAAATAAAACTCAATATAGGTTTTATGATTTCGGCCCAAGGTAATTTTCAGAAGAGAACTCAGGCACGCGTTAGTTTGAATTCGGGATAAGAGAGCCTTGGGGCTAAAAGTGGCCAGGGCAGCAAATAGACGAGAGGGAATCATCTAAGAGGGATAAGAGTAGTAATACTGCTTATATTTTGCAGTTAGATTTTGAAGAAATAATTCTAGTCATAAAGCTAACGGCCATGCTAACTAAAGTTACGACCTACAGTCGATATGCTCTGATACCAGCTCTGTCGGACCTCGGGTTAGCAAACCCAGATCCTCTGTGATTCCACCGCACTATTCCCTGGATCAGTAGATAGTGCTCACAGATACATTACTGTATATCAAAAACCTACCATGCGAAAGCTTAAATAATACAGTAATACTTACTCATGGGCCGGTTAGGCCGAAAACGATAAAGCGCAGCAGCGGAAACTTCACACGAGTGGGACCCGCAGGACTTGCCCACAGGCAGCCAACTGGGGGTTCGCGACCTAGTCCATGGCCTCATCATCTTCCAGCTCTGTCGACCCTTTTTAGGCATTGCAGGGCTTGACTTTATTTCCTTTCTGACTGAATGATGGCAGTTAAGCCAGAATGAGTACGATGATACTCAGCAAGCCACCACACAGGATGCAATAATAATAGATGCAAGGTTGTCAAAGGAGGCTTGAGGTTCTTTTATTTGCTTAGTGCGACATTTGCAATACTCATAATTAAAATTCCTATGACTTGGCATTTTATAAACATGCTTTAAAGAGTTCGAAATTGTGCAATAAATATAGCGGTGTCGGTTCCATCCACCAATTACATGGTTCCAACCACCTATGCTAGCTTTTGATCCTTATGCCACTTCCATATTATCAACCACGCTGGAGTACGTCCCTCCAGGAAAAAGTCCAAAATCAGAGTACCTCCCTCTGATAGGTTTTTGTCCCACCCACAAAGGTTTTTGAAATAGAACTAACTCGAGGAAGATTTCCGTGTCTGCCCTTGACCGTGGGCACGGCTATTCGAATAGTTGTATACTCTGCAGAGTTTGTACATCTTTACCCACAAGAGGTAATCGTCCCGATGGTTCTACATGATTCCTTAGTCATGCAGATCGAGAGACTACCACGAGGCCTTTACAATACCTCGCTCTCTAGCATCTCACTCCTATGGGGTTGCTTCCATAGGTTGTGCGGGATGTCCGCCACAAGTTAGCGCACTCGGACTCCGCTCTCCACCATACGCTAGCCTCAGCGACGTCACCTATATCCGATGTCCCATTCCACGGGGGCTTTTATTACCCGCCTACACCGTTCTCCGTGAAATGGCTAGAGAGTTTAGTAAATTATTCAGCCAAGCCTACAATTTGCCAGCTTGTGGTTGTACTGTTGTACACGGAGGGGTCATTACAGGATTAAGTCCTTAATTTGTCCGGGCGGTTCATTCCACAGACCACAATCCTTGTGCTACATCCGCACCCACCACTCTTACCATCCGCCCAGACTGGTATAGCATGTTTTAAGGGTTTTGAGAAACATAAAATAAGTTATCACAAATAATCAACCACGTACATCCCGTGACTGTCCCAAAACCAGTTTTCATACTTAAAGATTGATGATCAGGGCCACTAGTGCCCTGGACTTGTCAAGACTAGCACGGCATTAATATGACTTATAGCTAGTAAAGTGATTATTAATATCTAGGGTGACAATGGTCAGGTAATTCAAGTATCAAGGGATGGCATAATAAATCTAATACAACATCAAGTGGGCATGTAGCTACCTTAAGCTTTGACATATATTTGCATAATAAATTAAGCATGCAAGTTGATAGTTTAAAAGAACGTAATTTTTTTGCATAAAGTGTAGGATCAATATGATCAAAGTGATGACTTGCCTTGCTTGGGGTACCATGGCCTTGATTGATCTAAATCAAAGCCTGCTCAGTCAGCGATCTTAACTTCCTATCCGTCGCTTTTACCCGAGTCTTGATCTTGTTCGAATCCGTCGCCTCATCGAGTCTTCAGATGCTAATACGCGGCAAAGTAAAGAAAGACCAAATAAATCCAAACAATTTAAATGCCCAAGTTAATTTAAATTATACATTTATTACGATTTGAGAATAGAAGGATGATTCAAGTTAGTGTGCTGAAAGCACAGCGGTAGATGAATTGGGCGAAGGAATGAGGTGGCAGAATAGCTTTACCGTGAGGGAAAATTTAGAATAAGGAGGGACCAAAATGAAGAAGTATCTACAGGAATATACCCCCTTTTGAAAAGGTAGAGGTCAAAACATAGCTGATCGGGGCAAAGCGAGGTTCGACCATTTATTTGATAACTTTCTCATTATTAATTTTATATTTATCAAGGAAGCTCCATGAGTCAGGCAGGACTTATGGACAGATAAAAGAGGGTATCAATGGTAGTGAAGAGGAACATGATTTCAGGATGCGAAAGCTTTATAGGAGAAGAGTATTATTTTATGTACCCGATGAAATCTTAATATATCATGAGGCCATTCCTATTTGAGATTGCAACTGGCAGTTCTAAAGTTAATTATTCTACTTGATTAATAACTTTATTCGATAGGATCAACGGTTGTGATTTGTCAAAAAGGAGAGTTAGGATTCTTACAAGGATCTTCTTAGTAAAGCTATTTCTTTTATTGTTATTTATTTTCGATCATTAAAGTTAAATCCCAAGATAATGATTGAGGATTTGGGTGCGAGACAAAGACCAATGATTGCTCTTTCTTGTTTAGGACTTTATTAATCGTATTTTATTTATCATCTTAATTTCAGTATTTTAAGATAATGTTAAAGCCTTTCTACAAATATTTTAAGCACTAATAAGAGAGATGACATGATTTTAGAGATGGGCAATTTTATGGTCAATATTTTATGTGGCAAAATCTTGCTAAGTTGATTTATTTAGTTTGCACTAATGGATTTCAATTTGGATCAAGAGATGGAAGATATCACTTAGATCACTTGAGATTTTAGGAGGGTTAAAATTATTATCCGAGTTTCCAGAGTAAAGTTTGAAAAGATTGAAATTATCTTTATAAGGCTTCAAACATGCGTCTTTAATCATGTTGGATTAACTACTAGTATCTTTGATTTATAAGAGATAATGTCTTACTTAGTTTCACCTATTTGATTTTTAACATCAATACCCATTAAATCCATGTAAATTTTCTTGTCATATGGAAATAGATCATACACAATCTTGTTTTAGCCAATGTTAAGTTTTTAGCTTATTTACATAAATATTCTCATTATGAATTTATAAGTAGTTTTCTTATTCTTATTATCATCCATAATATATTTTAATATATGCATGAATATTTGCACAAGGATTCATCACTTAGCCAGATTCATCACTTTAGCCAAAGGGGAGAGGAGTTATGCAATTAGTTAGCTTGGGCCCACATGTCATACCAAGGGAGACAGAGAGTAAACTGTCTTCGGCTCAGCTGACAAAGGGAGCAGAAGCAGAGGAACCAGGGGAGGGAGGGCGGCGCCAGGCATGGGTGGCGGTGTCGCCGGTGGGGAGGGGCCGGGGAGGTGACGCCGACGGGTGAAATGGGTTGCCCCGGTGATGATGGAGCCCAGGGAGGCAGCAACTCCAGCCGGGATGGCACCAAGACGAGCGGGCGGTGAAGCTAGGCGGCCGGCGGTGAGGAGGGAATGGGGCGCCGGTGGCCGGGAAGGAGAGGGGAGAAGATGACGCGCGCACGAGCTTGAGTACCATACCAGTAACTCACCTGGGTAGTCGAGCTAGCCGGAGGGTGGCGGGGGCGGGCCGGCGACGTGCACGGGCGGCGGCGCGGGGAGGCGACCGTGGCGGGAGGGCTCGAGCAGCGGAGGGAGTCGGCCGACGGTGGGGAAGGCCTCGGGGCACCAGGGAGATGCTCCCACCGCGACGAATTGGCCGGGGACCAATCGACGAGGAGGCGGCGGCGGAAATGGTGACTGCCGGCCGGAGACGGAGGAGGAGCGGGCGTGGCGCTCTCGGGCGTTGATTCTTCGATTAAGTGGAAGGAGAGGCAGAGGATGTTCGGGCGCACGCCGTGACGTGGTCCAATCGTGGAGGGGATGGCCGGAGCGGCGGAACGGCACGAACGACAGTGGCCGGCGCAAGCGCAGAGCGGCTGCTCGGCTTAGAGGTGGAAGAAGAGGAAATGGGGAATGGGGAGAAGGCGAGCTCGGGTTCTTTTATAGCCCAGGGAAGTACCGCCAGCATGGGCGAAGGCATGGCAGGGGTACCCTGGGCATGGCGCTGCTCGTCCGGCGGCATGGCGCAGCTGCGTACTTCGGCATGGCGCGGTGCGTGCGTAGGGGAATGGCGCGGGGAGTAGGCCGGTGGTAGGGCGTACGGAGGCGGCTAGGCACGGGCTGGGCCGGCGGGAGGAAGCGGCGCGGGTTGGGCCGACGGGCGTCAAGGACGGCGGGCGGAGGAGGAAGAAACGGGGGAGGAGGAGGAAGAAGAAACGGGGGAGGAAGGAGGCGCCTGGGCCAGCGGCCGAAAAAGAAACGGGAGGCAGGCCGGTCGAACCGGGAGAAGGAAAAGCAGGTCGGGGAAAAAAAATAGGCCGGCTGGGCCGAGAGGGAAAATGGGCTGGGCCCAAAAGAGACTTCCATTAACTTTAAAATTTTCTGAGTTTTTGTATTTCAGCACTTGAATTTGTAAGTAGATTTTAAATTTAAAAACTGGGTTCAAATTTTAGGTGCAACAATTTGCTTTTAAGCTTGGCGAGTTTCGGAGAAATGATTCTTTTAAATTCTTAGAATTTTGAAATTCCAAATATGCAAGTTGGAGGGAAGGATTTCATCTTGGGTTCAAATTTCTATCCTTGGTTTCGAAGATCCGAATTTCAATTTAAAATTGAAATTAAGACTCCCGGGTAAATTAGGATCTTCTAAATTTTTAAATTTTGATATCTTGATTCCAAGGTTTTGATTTTTATAAATTTTGATATACATACTATCTGAAATAAGCTATATCAACGCTACTGCCTGTGAATGTTCAGGATATCTCATGATATAAAGATGTATCTTTTGATTTGCTAAGTTTCACTAATACCGAGCTTTCCATTGAATAGGCTTCTATACCACATTAACTAGCTTTCCATATTTTCATAATCCCTAACTTTGCTAGTTAATAACATTCCAACTCTTCCTCTACCAATTAAAATTTTCTCTAGAAGAGGATGCAAGGGCCTATACACTCCTAAAGGCTTAAATAAGATAAGCCTAATTCCTGATCTATTTTCTTATACGATTTACCCAACAAGACAAGCATGTGAGTATAAATTCTCTATGTGGATAGAAAAGAAGGAACAAAGGGACACCGATTTCCCATTTTCTTTATCATAGGATGAAGATTAATCGACAAAACACTACATGATTTTTATTATTTTGATGTTCTCTTAGATATAGACCTGTGAGATTTGATATTCTAAATGTTTTATACAAATTATGGTTGAGACATAGTTTAAGATTAAGTATCTTTATATTTTAAGTGTTTTATACATCAACATGAATTGCTCATCATATTCTCGATATACGCTATCCGCTATAAAAATAGTTCACCGTTACACTTTCGCTACCTACTATTTAAAACCTTGAGTATAAGAAAATAACACACGCACAGCGGCGCAGCTACACCAACAAAATCGACGCGATCTTTGTTTTCCTCGATCTGTTACGGTGTCGCTGGAAAATTCTGCAACCTATGCTCTCGATAATCGTGTTTTTCCTTGGTCGTATTAACGCATGTGTTCGATGGCGTGCCTGCGCTGCAGGGGTGCGCGTACATGACGTTCGCGACGACGGTGGCGGCGATGCAGGCGTGCATGGTGGCGCTCGACGGCGCGCACGCGCTGCAGTGGACCAAGCTCTGCAACATCTACACCCGCTTCTGCGAGCAGGTCGCCGGCAGCCTCGCCTGCGGCATGCTCTCCGCCGCCGGCACCGCCCTGCTCTCCGCCGTCTCCGCGCGCAACCTCTTCCGCCTCCACCCCTCGCCGCCCTCCTCACACTCGGCTAGCAACGCCCACCACGCCAAGTAGGCCCGGCCGGCTATCGATCACTCGCTGGTGTTGCTCTCCAGAGAAAAGCTAGGCCTTGACTCTCAGACCAAGTGAAGCGTACCTACTCTTTTTTGGGCGCTTTGTTATTCTAGTACGAAAGGACATGATTATGTATTGCAGTGTATTTCGTCTCAGAAAAATGTATTACATAGTATTTGTATGTATTTGCAGTGTATTCAACTATTCATAGACAGTGCATCCTCTCTTCTATGCGAAAAGAACAGCTATATAAACTGGCTGTAAGGACCGAAGCTGTTGGCTTGGTGCGGCGCAAAACTGCTAATAGTACGCTTGGAATTTGGAAGTTCAATCTTTCAGTTTCCCAGAACTTCATATTTTTTCTCATTCAACGGTCGTCCAACACTGCTATTAGTTGGGTACCACTGTGGCACCGTGCAAGATTGATCAGTATGATTCTCTTTCTAATAAAATATCATATTTGTTTATTGGGAAAGAACAACCCGAATTTTGATGTGAAGTTGCCTTTAGAAATAGGCCAAATTAAGAACACATGCCATTAGAATTTCGGAATGGCTCTCCCTGAACAAAATATTTCAATTGGAACATGGTATACATTATAATCAGCCTTGTTGTCAAAAAACGGTATCTATACATGGCACGATACACATACCGCGAACAAACAAACAAACAAACTATAACTTAGCCATCTAAAAGAATCGCTCTCGTCTAGCGGCCCTTCTATACGTATTATTGCCATTTCATGAAGAATATTACATGATTTTTGACGAGGGTGTGTAAAGTGGAAAAACAATATCGGACTTAGCTTTTTTACTGTGCGCTGTCACCGCTAGGGATGCCGGCGGCAAGCTTCGCTCTCAGGTCCTTCCTGAGGATCTTGCCGGAAGGACTCTTCGGAATGGAATCCGTGAAGAAAACTTTGTTGATTCTCTTGTAGAAAACAACCTGCAATATTGCAGGACAGACAAAAAAAAGGGTGGGGTTTGAAGTTTGAACTCTCTGAAAAATCTGGATCATGGTGTTTTGAGGCCACTTTGTCGACTATGTTATTTCCGAACCATAAATTGGGTATTTGGAAAGACGGAAAACTTGGTGTTACCTCCTTTGCAACAAACTGCTCGATCTCGTTCTCGCTGATCCCAGAACCTTCAATCCACACAATGAATGCAACCGGGACTTCACCGGCAAGTTCGTCTTCCATACTGCAACATTTCAAGACAATTTAATAAGAAAAAACTAAGAGTAAAGTCCATTACCGGTCCTTAAACTTTTTATGTTGTGTCATTCCGGTCCATAAACTTTTAAAGTATGTCATCCCGGTCCTTAAACTTTCAAAGTGTGGCAATATCCTATGTAGTTGTAGCAGTGAACATTTTATGCTGTGTCATCCCGGTCCATCGACTTTCAAAAGAAATTGCCACACTTTGAAAGTTTAAGGACCGGGATGACATACTTTAAAAGTTTATGGACCGGAATGACACAATATAAAAAATTGAAGGATCGGTAATGGACTTTACTCAAAAACTAATGTCATATGACAAGGACCGTGTCGATCCTAAATTGCTTTAAACAATGGACCAACTTACGGTACAACAGCAGCATCCTTAATTTCAGGGTGCGTGATGAGAAGGGCTTCAAGTTCCGCGGGAGGTATCTGGAATCCTTGTTATCTTCGGTGTCTCTCTGACTGTTGTAGATATCAGCACTACGTTGTGCCTAGTTTCGTCCTTCTACATCTCACTATGATCTAGCTCCGAAGTCTTACAACCAACAACAACAAGCAAACCATCACGTAGCACCGTACAATACACAAAGTCACCAAATTTAACGCAATTAATCCAAACAATGCAATGCAAAAAGTATGCAACCAAATTACTAATTCTAAACCTAAGATCAAACAATAAACCTATGTGCACATAAACAACAACACACATACCATGACCACATGGTCACTCCATCTCAATTCATAACTCAAATCCCATAATCCTATTTTTCTTTGAAAATCACGTGGTACTACCGCACAACGGTATGACCACTCTCCAAACCGGTATTACCGCTTCTTTGTACTTCGCATTGGACCTCTCTGGAAAAAACGTACCGCCGTATGATCAGTGCTACCGCATTGCAGTATGACCGCACAAACATCTACGGTACTACCACCCTGCGATATGACCGTATCAACATCTGCGGTACTACCACTCTACGGTATGATCGTACCAACATCTGCGGTATTACCACTCTACAGTATGCCGCACCAAGACCTACGATACTACCATTTCCTTGAAAATTCTATAAAAACAGTCTAAACAAAGTGCGATTTTTACAAAAACCACTTAACTACTCTACGAACTTATAATAGTTCATCGTAATATTATTTTGGAACTGCTTACATAGTTCTTCGGTCAGTGAGTAGGATCAACAAATAAAATAAAAAATATGATAGGGCTAGTCATGCTCTAGACTTTCTTCCACCATTTTCTTCTCCCTAATTTCCTCCTCTTGCTTACCTCCCCCACGCCCAGGGGCGAAGCCAGCGGGGGAGGCTTAGTAAGGCTCGAGCCTCACCTCCCCCGCCGGCGGCAACCCCCCCCCCCCCCGGCGGATGAGCTCCCGCATCGTCACAGTCTCACGGAGGCCCAGAGTCTCAGGACGACAAACAACAAAAACCAACCTAGTCATGACCTCCCCCGACGGCGGCAACACCACCCCCCCGGGCGGACGAGCTCCCGCATCGTCACAGTGACACAGAGGCCCAAAGTCTCAGGACGACAAACAAAAAAACCAACCAACCACCCCCACCGAGCGCCCGCGGCGGCCGGCGACGTCGACAATCACACACAGAGGCCCAACAAACTCAGGCCGCGGGGCTGGGGGCGGGCCGGCGGGGGGAGTCGGAGCGGGGCGAAGAGGGGGACCGAGCCGGGGCAGGGGGAACCGGACCGGGGCGGCGGGGGCCGAGCCGCCGCTGGCGAGTCTGGGCGGCGGTGCGGCGCCGCGGAGGAGCACCAGGCGGCGGGCCGGCGTGGAGGAGCACCGAGCGAGGAGCGACGGACCGGAGTGGCGGAGACGGCGGAGTCCGAGTGAGGAGCGACGGGATGGAGCGAGCGATTGGAGCGATTGTGAGAGAGAGAGAGAGAGAGAGACAGAGTGATGACTGAGTCACAGTCTTAAGAAGCGGCGAGAGGCGTGAGGACCGACAGAGAGAGAATCAGAGAAGTAGTAAGTAGAGATCAGTTCATCAGACATAGGGTCGGCCGTGTCTATAGAGAAGAAATTTTTCCCCAATTTTTTTTCTTATCAATTTAGTATTTTAGAGTTTAGATTTTAGACTTTCACATTTAGTATATATATAGATAGTTTAGTTCTTATAATTAATTTATATATTTATAGCTTTATATTGACAGAAATTATATATTCTTGGTATGCGTTTTCTATTGTCGAGGTATCTATTTTGTATTTATCTGTTTTTCGTTGTTTGTCTTTAAGACTCTAATTATATAATTTCTGTATGAATTTGAAATTCTATAAGAGTAAAAGACTATATTTATGCCAACTTAGTTTAGTCCGATAAATAATTCAGCTCACTCTCAAATTTATTTCTAGCTTCGCCACTGCCCACGCCGCCAGCTGCTCTTCCTCTGCTCCGTCGCAAAATTTGCTAGCAGAGGGAGAGGGGGACGAGGAGGAGGGTAGCTAATAAATTTGCTTCAGGCGGCTCAAGGGTAGCTAAGTTGGCTTGGACTGGCTTCTCTGGTATGGTCCGCTTGACTCGCAGGGTGCGCGCAGGTGGCGGTGGCAAGGAGGACTGGAGGACAGCATGGATGACCGGCCGGAGGGCGAGTTCGGCCTGCACGCAGATGGCCGGGAGGACCACCCGCAGTATTGTCGTCGAGCTACGGCTGCTGCACCGTAGCTGTTTCAGCTCATCCCCAGTGTGCCGCTCCTCACAAGCGGCCAGATGGTACAGATTCCTCTTCTTGCCCTTCATGTGTGGCTGCTTCTTGCAAATGCTTCGGAGTTCAATTCGATTCTGGGGGTGTGGATCTTGCAGGTCGACGACATCCTCGCCGTCCTCGCCTCATTGAAGCCACCGTCCCGTGCAAGCCATGCCGCTGAGTGCGTGCAGCAACGCCGCCTTCCGTCGCTGGAGTCGCGTCCGCTCGCCCGCATCGCGTCGCCCTTGGCGGTGCCGGTGACGACGTGAGACAACGGGGTAGCGCCGGAGTTAGAGGAGAGAGCTACCAGCGGTATGATTGGAAAATGGGGGAAGCTGGGAGAGGATTTGAGAGAGAAGCAGAGAGACGGGGGGATTGTGGTGTGGCAGCTGATTCGTTCAGTGATGTCCACGTAGGCCAAAATTTCTCTTCCCGAGTAGTTTTCCATGATTCTATGATTTTAAAGCACATAAAGAAATAGGTAATATTTATTCATCTTTTATTATGCTTTTAAAAATTATATAAATCACTGTTGAGAAAATATAGGGCATGTTTGATATGGCTGCGACTTATGGCTTTTAGCTGAAAATTTTGAACTTTAGCTGTTTACGACCGAGATTACGGAGAGAGATATTCGCTTGCGATTTTAGTTGATACAGATGTTAGGCTTTTAACGTGTACCACAATTAACTTGTAGACTCCGTTTTGAGAAAATACTCTGTTTGAAAATTAGATACTGTAGTAAAAGCTAAAATCCGCTTTTAGAAATCGTAAAGAACATGGCCATATAAGCATCCCTTGTTCGTTCATATGTATAGGCAATTTCACTTAGTAATATAATAGTGTTTGTTATCTTTTTTTTTGAGCTCATCAATACAACAAGGACATACTCACGCATATACACACTCAATACCACACACTTATGTGGGTGCGTTCAATGCACCTATTTGAGACTAGAGACGGAGACTCAAAATCTTTAGAAGCATGGGTATGTGTTTTGACTATTAAATACACCTATTTACACGTATGTACTCAGAGATCACTATTTACAGGAGCAACGTCGGAGGGACACTGTTCACATAAACAGTGGCCCAATAAAATAGGCGTCACGGCTCAAAACCGGACGGACGGGGCGTCCACTGATGACCAACACCAACCGGACAAGCCACGGTCCGCAATAGTGTTTGTTTTTTTTTTTTTTGTTGTAGAATGAGGATGAGCTTTCTACGATTAAGAAAGTGCAAGCAGAGCCTACTTGTCGAAATAAATAAAAAGAGACCTGATAGATTAAAGTAACAATTTATTCATATCTTTCGTCTTTCCTTCAAAGATTACTTTAATGTTAGCAAGTGTGGAAAATAGCATATGGGCATATAAGTTCTTATGGACAATGTCTTCACTGGTTACAATGATAAGTCTGATGCACTAGCCAAGTAGCATGTCATCAATTTTTAAAGTTAAGAATGCAGTGCATAATTGAGTATTGTATAAACATCCAAGAATTAGAGGAGCAAGATATTTTGTTGCACGGTAAAATTTGAAACAAATTACTAGATATTTTAGGGTAGTAATCTATGACAGTTTTGATGCTAAATATTTTAATTGTTCATGATAAATGTCTCGTAGCTGTAAGTAGGTTCTTGTGATCTTGCATGTACCAAAGATCTAACTATGCCAGCCCTTTCTTTTCAGCTTCTGTTTTTAATTTTTTTTATAGTAACTAACTTTTAAACCGAGTGTCTTTTTTAGACGGGGTTTATAAATTAATTGTAGTAGACATTATAGCAATTTTATCTATATCGATCGAAACCGCACGCTAATGTCTAGACATTGTAGTGATTTTTTATTTATATCAATTAAAACCGCACACTAGTATCTTTTACTCTATACTATCTCACAAATAACTACCCCCAAAAATATATCCGATAGCTTAGGTAGAGGCGAACACAAGCCGACCTCAAGTGGTATGGTCGTCTCCGCTCGGCCCGACTCATAATAAAACAAGCCGGAAAGACTGTTGGGTAGCAAGCTTGAGCTGCCTTGAGAGCCACGAATGCAAACCAAAAACTGAGTCTCTTAAGTTAAATTATTAATCAGAAAAAGAACTATGGATTGATTGTTAATTAGAAAAACAAAGGACATACAATTCCAATATATATTGTGATCCTAGACATGAAAAGATAAGACAATTGCATTGCATATATAAATGCTACGCAAAAGAGATCTAAATATCCTTAATTGAACATTGCTGGACGATCGAGTTGCTCATGATTGCGAAGACTACTGTCTACCGTCGACGGTGAAGGTGGCGAAGGACGCACGGAGGTGGCCGTCGTTGGGAAGTGTGAGGCAGCGCAGGGGTGAGTTGAGAAGACAAGGCAGTGGCCAATTGCGACGGTGAGGTCAAGCCATGGTATCTGTATGGAAAACAATAATAGCTCATTTGAAACGCAAGAATTTCACACATATTTCATAAGATTCAATTTACTTCTTACGTGAACCTAGAAAAATCACCTCATTTTTTAGAAGGCACTCACGATGGCCAACCTGTCCGATCAGTTGTCCCTCAACATGCATGCCATCCCCACGGCCCACACCAACACCGGACCACCGACTCACCACCTGCACTCATGACCATGCAAGACTGACGAAGCAGAGACGGCAAGCCGGCAAGGACGCAGATCATGCGGCCCCAATGCGCAGAGGCATAGATCGGGCGACGACCGAGAGGTGGCCACAGCCGAGGCTCTCATGACGTGCGGCCTCTCCGCGAGAATACAGCACCGACTGTGACGGTGGCGCGAATCGAGTGACTGACGACGGGCAATGATGTAGGTCGGATCTCCAGCAAAACTGTAGCCGTTTCACTTCCAAGACGTACGGAATCATGGCTCCTACAAATCCAAATCCGCATAGGACGCCAAGATCTCGAGCTAGCACGCAGACGCCTCTTTGTCCCTCGTCTTTATATATAGAGTAAAATGCATTGAAGATATAACAACTTATAAGATAAGTGTAAATAGGTTATACAACTGTAAATTTGCTCATTTATGTCACTGATTTTATTTAGGAGACGCAACAAGGTACAAAAGAGAATATCAGGATCGTGTGGTTCATGTATATGGTCCCCTAGCAGAGTCCTCTGTTATTTTTTCTATAACAATTGCTAACAAAATAAGATCATCTTTCCTGATAATTGCTCACAGAACAAAATCACTTCTAGTCAATGTTTTTAGCGAAGACTGGATGTGTTATTAAAAACTATGTATCTTGTCTAGGTGTAGCTCTTGAGTTCGTTGTATCAGTGCTTCTGAACAATTGTAATGTAAGTTTATCTAATTATTGAAATAGCTAGCTTTTCTCAAAGAGTTGTAGTGAGAAGAACTTCTAGTGGAGTTACCAATTTCTCGATTAATTCTAGTGAAATTTCAACGGCATTCTACAATCTCTCGATTGATTTCCCACACCGCCGCCACCTATGTGGCTTGTGTCCGCACCACCTCCCCCAGCATGCTCTCTCCTTCACCACCATCACCCCTAGAGCCTCTCCCCTACCATCGTCATCCCGTGTCTCTCCGCCTCATCTATCTTCCCTCCAAGCCCCACAACTCACCGTATGTAGTTGGCACTAATCCTAGTGGTCGAAGTACCTGTGCTGTCATCTATGCATGCCAACCAGATCATCTGATCATCCTCTAGGAGGTGCGGTCAAAGTGCATGTCGCTTTCTTCGTGAGAATAGAGGATGGTTTGGGCCAAACTAACCGAGAGGATAAAACCTAGGAGGACTCTTTGTAATTTTTCCCACGTCAAGTCTAATACACACAACCTTGAGCTACGCTAAAAGCACAGTTATCACCACGTCAGCGCCAAATGTGCCATTACATCTCGTTTTGTACATCGTTGCATCACTTAAACAAAATCAATGCTATAAATAATCAAATTTACAATTATATGACCTATTTGTATCCACCATACAAGTTGTGATACATTTTACTCTTCTATATATATGCCTATTGCGTGAAGGCCAAACTCTGAACCCAAAGTATTCCACACCCACACACAGTGAGATGCAATCTGAGAGAGAGATATGCAGTGTAGGATCGAAGATGGCAATAATGGGAAGGTGAATGGTGCCTTAAAATTTTCCCTAAGTATTCACCAATTTTTTACTTCAATAGTTACAGAGTTATGAAGATTAGGATAGAAAAACACCACAAAACAAGCTAAACAAGCAGCTGAACTTCTAGAGAAAAATCAGCAAAATCGGTAGTACCTTTGTTATAACTACGGTACTACCTTTGTGCGGTAGTACCATTGTATAATTGCAGTACTATTGCGTGGTAGTACTGTTGTTATAACTTCGGTATTACCTTTCGTTGATGAACAACGATTTCAGCATAAGTTCAAAAACAAGAATCGATGGACCTTTTGATCGGAAGATCCAAATAATATGAAATTTTGTAAGGATTTTCTCTAGAAAATCAAAAACCTAGTCCAACAAACGATCATGAAAATAATTGCCAAAATTGAGACCTTTCTCACTTTGAGTAGAGAAGGTACAAGAACCGAGCAAAGAGAAAAATTTCAATCTGCTTTTGCTGTATGTGACCTAGGATGGGTTCTCACATGTCATAACAAGTTAGAACGCAGTACGAATCAACCCAAAACACCCACAATAGTAAAACCTAATATCACCTCTCTCTTGAGAGAAATCGAGCAAACTCAAGAACTTTCTCTAGATCGTACCAAGATGGATGGGGTCTTGTCTCCAAAAGACATCTCCACCTCTTACACGTCCTTAGCACTAGAAAATCTCAAGAGAAGAGAAATTCAAACAAAAAAGGTAAGAAAATCAAAAGAATATAAGGAGATTCATAGCACAACTCACTTGGCCAAAGTTTGGATATCCATTTCACTTGGAAAGGAATGTTTTTACAGCCAATCCCTCAATCCTTGCCTCTCCTCCCCTTATATAGCCCCACAACCTGAACCAAAACCTAAGAGATCCACCCATTAGGCCAAACTAGGGATATCCCGTTAACCCCACCTAACACTGGGTTTTACTCTCTTACGCATGTTTCTCAAAGCGGCTTACAATCATTAACCTATTAGTGAATCAACACTTGATTCACTTCACATTTTCAGCACATACACGACCTAAACCACTTAGACCAACATGCGGTTTCACATACCGTCACTTTTTGGTATTAGGCAATTTACCAAAATGCCCCTCTACCATTTTTCACAAAGCTTCCTGCTTCCTTTTCCACAAAGTATCGTCCATGTTTCGCCATCTTTCACATGGCCCCAATTACTTGCTGCCAAGCATCTCATGTGTCCGGATCCCACGAACCATCCTCGCTTGCAAACGACCCAAGTCACTTGGCGCACCGCATGACTCTTCTCTCACATGACGGCACTCAACTTCCTTGACTGCATAGGACCTTGACTCCTCCCTGAGTCTAGTCCCAGTCCACCTTGCCGCTGCCTGTTATGTCTATCACCAATAGCTCCCGCTCCGGTTCCTTGTCGTCCTGACTTGCAACCACCCCGCAAGCCTCAATCATTTTTGGCATCTCTCTGACCGTTCTGAACCTCGGCACCACCATGTGCCTAGTCCCGATCCTCCTACGTCTCACCATGACCTAGTTTCAAAATCCTACAACCAACAACAACAACAACAACAACAACAAGTAAATCATCACGTAGCACCGCACAATACACAAAGTCATTAATTGACACTATTCATCGATACAATGCACCATAAAAAATGTATGCAACAAAGACATTAATCCTAAGCCTAGGATCAAATAATAAACCTATGTGCACATAAACAACAATACCCATACCATGACCACATGGTCATCCCAACTAAAAACCCAAAATTCAGTTTTTCTACGAAATTCGGTATTATCGCTCCTCTCACGTCGGTACTACCGCAACTCGCACTCGACCTCTCTGGAAAATATGTACCGCAGCTCAGACCAGAACTACCGTTCGTACGGTATGATCACGCTCACAACATCGATACTACCGCTGTACGGTATGACTATGTTAACACCTACGGTACTACCGATTTTTCTGACACTTCCAGAAAATGCTCAGACAAAATGCAATATTTGTAAACTCACTTAACCACTCCACAAAATTTATAATAATTTATCATAATATTATTATAAATCTTCTCACATGATTCTTCATACAGTTTGTGCTGTGGTCGACTGCTCGACGCGCCGCATAGGGCTACAGCCGGCCACGGTTCGACGGCGACGGCAGGAGGAACTGGGTCATAGTGGAGAGTCTCCGGGGATATACACCGAGCTGCGTGCGCAGCGCAGGGGGCGGCCCGAGAGGAGTTGGACTTCTGGTTAGGCTACACCGGTGTCGTGTCTCGTGTGGGGCCTTGTGCTTCGACCGAGTCTTGCATCCGTTCCTAAAGCCTAAAACTTCTTGTTTGCAACTAGCTCAGGCTACTTCTCTGAAAGAAGGGTCTACAACATTTATGCCAGGGTCCTCGATCGATCGCCACCTTATTGTTCTCATGAATAATTTGAGGTTGGTTCTTGGTTGTTTTCTTTACATTGTTTTCGTGTGTTTTGAGCAAAAGATGTAGGCTCCCAAAGGTGTATGAGTTGAAACCTCCACGTATTTGTAAATAAATATAGTATGAGGTTGGTCCAGAAAACCGGCAAAAATTGGCGGAGCTCATAGTCAAATTTACTTTAATTTGGTCCTATTTATTTATGAGTGGTGCTAGCGCACGATATACCATTAGAAATGATTCTAACGGTATAGGAAGAAGAGGAAGAGTACCTCATTGTCGGCCACCGTCGACGCACCGTCGTGGGTAGCTCAGCGCGTCTCCACTGCCACCCCTACCCCCTCCACCACCACCCACAGCCGGCGGCGCTGTCGCTGCCGCGCCGCCCTCTGACCCCTCCCTGCCGCGCCACGCCGCCCAACATAACTGCCACAACCACCGCTGTCATCGCCCTCCGGCTCTGCCCACCACCATCCTACCCCGTCCATCACCCCACCGCCGGGCCACCGCCTCCCCCTGACCTCCTTCTATGCTCGAGGGAAAGGTTAACCCGTAGTGGGGAGCCAGATTTCCCTCCTCCGACGTTAGATCTGGCGGCGGCGCCCCTCTAGGCCACCGGATCCGGTGTGCAACGGGGCCAACGGTGGAGGAAAGTGTTGGGATGCGGCAGCTAGGACGGAGGGAGAACGAGAGGGAGAGCGAGCGAGCGGCTGTAAGAGCGGAGTGGAGCGGAGCGACGAGTAATAATAGAGCTGCTTTGATATTCGTGTGCGACTTGGACCCAGCGGTGGTCGTGTATTTCGTCCGAATGGTATTCTGTTCGATAGGTTTTCTGTTATTTATTTACGATTGATCGTTGACAATTCAGACTACTAATTCATAATTTTTCCCAACAATTTGTTTCCCATACATATGGATCCGTTTTTATGCCCCCTGACCATGACTTCTACACTACACAAGCCCTTTTAATTTCCTCTAATGCCTGGGGCAGAGAGGATTGTATCTTCGTACTAGTCCAGACTCCAGACTCGAGAAGCTTTCTGAGCTCGCGCGCTTGCTGCACTGCATGCAATATTTTCAGCAACCTGACACGATGATAACCATACATCACACAGCAATGGTAGCAGCATAACTACTGCTAATAATTGCAGCCCGGCAGAGTCCGATAACGCTACATTAGGCACGGCCTAATTGTATCTTACAAATTGGAAATGGAAAGAAGTCTAGTTTACCTCTCTAAACTTTGGTTCTGTAGGCACTTAACCCCCTAAACTATGACGATTGACGGTTAATTTTGTTAGACATGTAAAGGTTGTAGGGTTATTACATTCTATAGAGGGCTCATTGCATATTATCTCATGTATATATTTGGCCTCTTAGCCCATTGGAATACTAAGTCCACACTTACAACATAGTATCAGTCCAGGAGAGGGCTAGGGTTAGGGTTTCCCAACCCTAGCCGTCGCCGGCGTTGTCGCTACTGCATCTCCACCTCCCAGCCACGCACCATGCCCCCGAGGCACATGCGCCCGGTCGCCCGCATGCCCCTACATCTCCCGAACACAAGCCGCCGCGCACGCGCGCCACCCCCAAATGCCTCCCAGTCACCGCCAAGCCTCGAATCCAGGCGGCAGGATCTCCCTACTGCCGGATCGGGGCTCCCCGTCACTAGATCCGTCCGGATCCGGTCTCCCCGATGCCGCCCGAGCTTCTCTGTTCTTCCCCTACGCCGCGCCGCATTGGGTCGCCTGTGCCTCCAGCCGTCGCTCGCCCCCGCCTGAGCCCGACGCAGCCATGCCGTCGCTCGCACCTGCCCACGCTCGACGCCTGCGCCTTCGGTTGTTGTCGCCCGCCTGTGCTCGACGCCTGCACCTCCAGCCGTCGTCGCCCGCTCGAGCCGGTGCCTCTGTGCCATCGCTTGTACCCGCCCGCGCCTAATGCCGTTGTCGCCCGCGCTGGGAAATCTTGGGCCACCAGATCCCGCTGCTGCCATGCTAGCTCACTGTGGTGCGCATATCTGCATGCTCTTGGCCTAGAGGCGCTCCCAGTCACAAAAGGGTTAGGAAGGGGATTTGAACCCAGGATCTCATCTGCACACTGCCTCTGATTACCAAGTGAGCACTTGCCTCTTTTGTGATCCCAATTTAGTGCTCGCCAGCACGACTGTCCTCAAGCTAGAGACCATTGCCGCCGAAATCGGAGCCCACTGGTCGTCTCTCACACGTGATGACCACCCACACTGCTATTACACTTCTGAAGATCATCTTCGATGGGATAAACTATCGTGAGTGGACCATACACATGTGGATTCACATGAGGAGTCAGTGTCTTTGGGGCCATCTTACAGACGAGAGGCCATGTCCGCCTTGCCCTTCGCCACCAACTACCCCTCACATCCCTACATCTGCTGATCTTGGTCCCCTTCGTTACTTCATTGGGATTGAGTTTTTCTACGCCTGAGTGCTACTACCTCTCCTAGGAGAAGTACATTCAGAATCTTCTTGCTCGTGCTAGTCTCACTGATCAGTGCACGGTGGATACTCCTATGGATCTTGGAGTCCATCTTCGACCCACTGATGATGAGCCTCTTAAGGAACCCACTCAATACCGTCACCTTCTTGGTAGTCTGGTTTATCTTGGAATCACTAGATCAGATATTTCCCACTCTATCCACTTCTTGAGTTAGTTTGTTTCGGCTCCCACTCAGATCCACTATGGCCACCTTCTTCGTATTCTACGATATCTTCGTGGGACCATCTCTCGTCGTTTTTTCTTTCCTAGTTCTAGCTCCTTACAACTTCAGGCCTACTCTGATGCGACCTGGGCTAGTGATCATTTTGATCGCCGGTCTCTTTTTGCCTTCTATGTCTTTCTTGGTTCCTCTCTTATTGCATGGAAGACTAAGAAGCAGATTGTATTTCTCATTCGAGTGCTGAGACTGAGTTGAGGGTTATGGCGTTGTAGACTGCTGAGATCACTTGGTTACGGTGGCTACTCGCGGACTTTGGTGTTTCTGTTTCTACACCGACTTCTCTCTTGTCAGATAGTACGGGTGCGATTGGTATTACTCGTGTTCCAGTGAAGCATGAGCTCACAAAGCATATTGGTGTTGATGCTTCTTACATGAGATCGCAAGTGTAGGTACAGGTGATTGCTCTTCAGTATATGCTTTCCGAGATTCAACTGGCAGATTTCTTTACCAAGGCACAAACAAATGCTCAATATAGTTTTTTCTCTCCAAACTTAAGTGTTTCTGATCCACCATGAGTTTGAGGGGGTGTTAGACATATAAAGGTTATAGAGTTATCACATTATATAGGGGGCTCATTGCATAGTGTCTCATATATATATATTTGGCCTCTTGGCCCATTGGAATACTAACCCACACTCATAACAATTTTATCAGGCTGTGTGGCTACAACACCGAAGTTATTCAAGGGGTAAACTGGACAAAGTACGTGAGTAACTTATAATGTCAGGATGACTTGGTCTGATAGCCTACCCCGCAAGTTAATCGGTCCGATAAATTCTTTACGGTATGTTTGGATAGTAGGGTTTGGATCCAAATTCTTAAAATTTAGTTCAATTTTTAACTAAATGTTCTGTAGAGGGTCAATCAAAAGGCTGATCTAGCTAGGTTCAGTTTTCAGTTCAGAAATATACGAAAAACGCATGCCGCGACGAGGAATCCATCAGTAAAGGAGCGCTCTTCATATTTCAACTGACAGATGCAAGGGAGAAAAACAGTTCAAGTAATCAAGTATTGAACTCATGCTTGTTTCTCTGGCGAATGAAACTCTACTCTATAGGAAAACACCATGATGAACCTTTTTTTAGACTCAACTAAGATGAACAAGATTAGGATGCGCGTATGGATGATACCTGAACAGATTAGTTAACCTACAGGTACCCAAACATGCATGCCATCCCCAAGGCCACACCAAACTCGGACCACCAACTTATCACCTGCACCGCATGACCATGCGACGGCGTCGGCGCCGCAGCTGGCCCCGGACCCGGAGCCTCCGGGTTGTTCTCCACAGGCTGCGTCAGCGCTGGACTCGGCCGCGTTGGCAGTAGCCTTGGCGCCGGCATCGGTGCTGGCACTGGCGCTGGGCTTGGAGCAATCGCCATTTGCCTCATCTTCGGTGGCGGCGGCGGCACCGGCGGCCGCGGCCTGGTGATGATGCCCGGTGGCACGACGAAGTTGCTGATCTGGAGCACTGATATGTTGTACGGCATCGCGGCCACCGCCCTCTTGAACGTCGCGTTCACCAGCGCGCCGGGCGCGGCCGAGGCGAACACCGCGCCGCCGTTGCCTGCCGCGGTGATGCTCAGGAACCCGGTGCCGCGTAGCGCGGTCCCGGTGGTCTGGAACAGCGTGGTGGCCACGGTGGGGCGGCCGCGCGGCAGCGCGGCCAGCTTCGCCGTGTCGAGGTAGTCGAGAACAACGTGGACGGAGAGGAGCTCGACGAGCGCGGGCCGCGGCAGCTTGGCGCTGCGGTGGAGGAGCCAGTCCACGGCTGCGTTGTCCGGGGCGAGCACGGTCACGGACCTGCGGCTGTTGATCTCGCCGGCGAGGCGGGTCTTCGTGAGCAGGAAGTTGAACAGGCGGAACTCCGGGAACCGGCTGAGGATCTCCGTGACGTTGAAAACATTGCTGGTGGCCGCAGCAGCGGCATTGCCAGCCGCGGGGAAGAGGAGGAAAAGGAGCACGAGTAAAGAAAGCCTAGGAGCCATGCATGCACGTACGTTGATAGTAGATGCCTACTGTGTATCAATGTATGGATGTAACTACATATAGAGAGGAGGAGAGTAATAAGAGGAGGGGTTTAAGGCTGAACAGTTGGAGGAGAGCCTAGTCTCACTCTGACCACTTCTTGTGGCGCGGACGTGTTGCATATTGCTTGGAAATTGGAATCTAGGGGCACGCTTGATCATCTGATGCATATCCAATGGTCGTTGATAATCTTGAGAATACAAGAAAATCTTGTAACTCCAACAAAACCCAACTCCAAGTTGTGTCCTCGGTAGTGGTGAGAAATGGTAGCGGATAATCTGTTTTACCCGATATTCGTATTTGAGAAAACACGAATGTGATAAGCAAAATCAGCATGCAAATTAAAAACGAATACAATACTATTTTGGCGAATACGAATACGAATACAAATGTGATATACGATACACTGGCAAATGCGAATACAAATATCATTCGGGTTTACAATAAAATTTGCCCTGTGAAAAAAACATCCCATTAGTCTTAGCCCACAGGCCACAGCCCAGCCCAACTACTCAAGACCACATTCATTTAGCCTGAAACAAATGACATTTCATTTTGTAGTCATACTTAGTTGTATATTATATATTGCATGCATGTTCTAGCCTCCATGCTCCGCGGCTAGTGACTTGGAACGAATGTGATATACTAGTATGCAATACATGGTCACTTGAAAAATAGTGGTTTGTTACGATAAAAGTTGCTGCCATTCTCATGTTATATAAATGTGTTCTACCTGAAATTGCCACTAAAGTTGTAGGATATTCACATTTGACCGAATTGAGTAGATATTAAATTCAAATTCATATTTGTTATAATATTCCATTTGTATTCGTATTCGAAAACATTTAAATTCGTATATGTGTTTATTTAAAATATAAATATAAATATGATAAAAATATTATTTAATTCATATTCGATCCATTTTCACCCTAATCCTCGCTCCTCTACCTCCCAGGTGTTGCCAATGCCACGCTCGACCAAGCGTGTAAATGGGCCTAGTCCTTGGCATGGTCCATTGGTGTGGCAGATGTAAAACTAGTACTGAAAATCTGAAGCCCAAACTAATACTTTGTAAATCCTATGACTTAGCATTTTAACCAATCTTATTTAATAATTTTATTAAAGAGATTAAAAGTGTACAATATTGATAGCGATGTAGGTTGTATCCTCCTATTACATAGTTCCGTCCACGATATATTTAGTTTTGATCATGAAGGTTACATCCACCCTATTAACAACACTGGGTTACATCCACCTAGGAAAAGCCAAATTCAGGGTTATATCGACCTGACGAGTTTTCATCCTACCTATAAAGATTTTTTAAATAGAAACTAACTCGAGCAAGTTCCCATACTCGCTCTTGACCATGGGCACAACTGTTTGAATAGTTTATATTCTGCAGAAACTGTACACTTTACCCATAAGAAATAATCAACTTGTTATGTTTCACATATTTTCTTAGACATGTGAATAAAAAAGAACATGTGAATAAAAAAGATCATCACAAAGCCTTTACAATGCATCCCCCAATGTAAATTACACCCGCTAAGATTTCATTTGAGGGTGGCTACGTCCATCACATCCAGACCCGCTCTTGTGCCACACAGCGACTTACGCCAGCGACACGACCTATGTCTACGATGGTTTAAAACTAGCGACACGACTCGTGGGTCACTCCAATGGTACAACTTGCACTGGTGGGTACAAATTATTTAGCCAGGTCAACGCCATTATAGACTTGCAGTTGCACTGTTTTACATTAAAAGGTCATCACAGGATTAAGTTCTTAAATCATTTGGACAGTGCATGCTACAATCCACAAGTTCTCATGTAGAGATGGCAACGGGTAAATACCCATCGGGTATTGCCATTTCATACCCGTACCCGCTAGGTGTAAATTTACCCGTCGGGTTACCCGTATCCGCATGCGGGTAGAAAATTTACCCATACCCGTACCCGCGCGGGTATTACTACCCGACGGGTAACCCGTACCCGCAAGCATACCCGATTCAACACATAAGAATATCATCAATTTAGACATTCATTAATCATACATGCCAAGCATAAAAGCGTCTAATGATCAAAATTAGTACATCACATAAACATACTTGACATGACCATATCAACATATGACAAACAAATAAACAATCAACAACAAGTAGATAATAAAATTAACATTTGAGAGGGATGTCTAGTTGTCTAATGCGGGTATTCATTACCCGCGGGTAGGCGGGTATGTGTAGTATATACCCACACCCGCACCCGCCTACCCGGCGGGTAGAGGATTTCGCCCAATAACGTACCCATGGGTACATAAAATTTTCCATACCCGTCTCTTTATCGGGTAAAACCCATCGGGTATTCGGGTATCGGGTACCCATTGCCATCTCTATTCTCATGCTACATCCACATCATAATACCATACGCCCAGAGATGGTAACATCAAATTTTAGGGTTTTAAGAAGCATAAACTAAGTTATCCTAAAATATCAGCCAATTACATCCAATGACTGCCTAAAACTAGTTTCATATTTAAAAGATGATTATTAGAGCAAACTAATGCACCGGTACTTAAACAAGACTAGCATGACGTTTAAGTACGACTTATAGCTAGTAAAGTTACCACTTAGTATCTGAGGACTAGGAACAAGTAATAAGGATGGTATAATAATATTATTACATTGTCAAATTGGCATGTAACTACCTTAAGAATTGACATGCGTTTGTATATTAAATTAAGCAAGCAAAGTTTGTTAATTTAAAAGAATAGAATTGCATAAAATGTAGGGTCAGTATGATCAAAATGTTGACTCGCTTGGGTTAAAAGCAGGTTGGTCTTGAAAATCCTATGTTTGCTTGATATTGTGCTCGTCTGCGTCTTCATACTCTACTCAGACGATCGCATCAAAAAAAACGAACAACAAGCAACAAGAACAAATAAATACAAATAGAAAATTCAAACAAACTCCAAATTGAGCAAAACCAGTACCATTAGATAGATCTTGAATTTAGAAAAATTTAGTATTAAGTTTCATTAAATTTGAAGTTAAGACAAGATAGAATGGACCCTCTAATGTTTAATTTCAGATTAAATCCAAAATAAACAAAGGAGAGAGAAATTCTCTCTCTGACAAGTGGGGCCCACATTTTTAAATTAATTTTTGAATTAATTTTATTTCGAAAAGGCCACAGAGGTTGACAGATGGGGGCCATGGGCTTTTTAAATAAAATTGATCTATTTTCAAACGGAAAAACGACAGAAGCTAACATATGGGGCCACGGTACTGTGCAAAACAATACTTGAGGCCCACATGTCAGTGTCTCACCCTTTTAGAAATTGGTTTAAAAGATTTTTAAATGGTCGGGGGGCCCATATGTCAGTCGGTCATTACTTTAAACATGAGAGGGGGGCTCACACATAAGATCCTAATTAACCCGAGCGTCATTAATGCTAATTAAACATGATTAACAGCTAATGATGGGTGCACAATGCTTCTCCTTAGCCGTGAGATGGTGAAGCTCACGAACGGCGAGGGGAGGCACGGTGGTCGCAGGCTAGGCGCGAAATGGACTCCTCGGGCTCACGTGCACCTACAAGTGAGGTGGCGCAGCCCAATTTGGCCCCAGCAGCGATGCTCGATGAAGGAGGAACAGCGGCCAACGCGCCATGGCTGACAGGCTGAGCACGGCGGCCAAAGCCAATTCCTGCTGAGGGGAGCATCTACAATCACGAAGTGTCTCACCAGAGGGCTTGGCCGAGCTTGGGGGACAGCGGAGCATGGCTGGCGGCGAGAGCCTGGTTAACGGCGAGGTAGGCAATGACACGGGCTCATTGGAGGGGAAGGACCTAGGCTAGGGTCAGGGTGGCCTTAGGGCGTCCAAGCGATGCTTCGTGCGCTGGGAATTAGTCGGAGGCACAACGGTCGCGGGAGATGGCTTGGCGGTGACGAAGCGACCAGAGGGGAAGAATAAAGGGTAGGGGAGGAGCTCGGGGCGGCGGGTGTGCTGGGACGCGATTGGGGAGAGGATGAAGAGGAGGCTGGGCTTATATAGCCATGAAGGAGCTCGAGGGCAGGGGCGCCTTAATGGTAGCGCAGCGCATACTGCAGAGGAGCAGAGGGTGGCGCGAGGGCCGAATGCGGCGAGGTCAGTGCGCGATACGAAGGGGAGGTGGTGGGCTACTCGGTGGCACAGATGGCCAGGAAGCGCGTGTGGGGGAGCAGCAGGGGTGGGTTAGCGCAAGGTTGCGACGCGCACAGAGAGAAGGGGAAGAGAGGGGGCCTGGGCGCACAGGGCGACGTTAGGTAGGGAGAGAAGAAGGGCAAACTGAGGGGCGGCACTAGGTACAGGCGTGGCGGAGGGAGCCAGGTCGGCACACGGGGGCGCACGCGGCACGGGGCGTGCATGGTGCGGCCAAAACAGAAATAGGGCAAGAGAAGGAGGTCGGCTGGTCGGAAGCAGGACAAAGGTCAGGTGGGCCAAATAGGCCAAGGAGAGAAAAGGCTGAGGATTTGGGCTGGGCCAACCCAAGGAAATTTTCAAATTTTGAAAAACAGCAGAGAATGAGGAACATAATTTGAATTCAAATTTTAAAAAGCCCCAAAAATGGGGTGTTACACATGCTGACAGATGAGAAGTTTGCGAGGTGGGATTCGTGATATCACAAAACCAGACATTCGCAATTCAGCTCACGTCATCGTCGCCCATTGTTTCGTTTGTAATCTATTTCCTAACATGTCAGTTCGACAAGACGTATATAACTCCAGTCCAGTTAATACTTAATAGCATGCATGGCCGTGAATGAATAGTGAATATTCATTCACATGCCAACTTCGATTCCAATTATTCGAAAGAAATTATACACCACATAGGCATGCAGTCCAGTCATGCACGTACCATGCAACTCGAAGCTACTACTAATATATAAGTCCAAACCAAGCCGACATGGAATACGTCGCGTCCAAACCTGTACATGTCCTTGAAACCTCGAACGTGTCAACCTTCCGATCGAAGGAGGCGCAGCACATGCACGATCTAGCATATCCACTTTGTCTATCATGCAAGTCTAGACCATCCTCTCGTAACATGCATGTGAGATAATAATATTGTCTGGGAAGGTGGATATATATATATATGTGTATTTCCTCAGGATGGGGATATCGATCGAACGGGTTAAATTAGGCTGCCTTTGTTTTTGGCTTATATTTTTAAAGTTTAGCTGTTCTTAGAAGATAGTACATCAAAGAAAACAGTTATATATAATTTTGGCTGGTATAACTAAACTCGGTATAATATCTAATACAATATATCTAGATATAGACTCGTTTTAAAAAATATACAATTTAAAAATTAGTTATTGTAGCGAGTGATAAGCCCAAAAAAAAAGCACCCGGCCGCGTAGTTTATGTGGGCATAAGCGAAAAATCCTGGCGTTAGTTATTTTATTAAGCTCAGGGAGCACAGATCGCCGGACGTGGCACATTGTGCTCCACCGATTAATTCATGCGCAGTGCAAACACATGCTGCTACATGACCGCTTGTACGTGTCTATGATCCTATTGAAAAGTAATATGGTTTTTGAAACACTTATATTAATAAAAAGTTATTCTATTTAAAAGTTAATTTCTAAAAACTAAAAGTCAGAAACTGCGCACCTTCAATCTTTTCGTGAACAGCTCTATGTACGTGCTGTGTAGAGTTTTTTTCTTTACACTACGACATCTTCAATCTTTTTGTGACAGCCGTCACGAAACATCTGGTTTTTATAGTCTTGCTACATTATAGACACAGAGGAAGAGAATCGAAAATTAAGAAAGTGGGAGAAAAACAACGTACTTTTTCGTTTGTCAAGTACGTGCAGAAGTAAGCTTCTGACCGACTTCCAAAGCACGTGTATACATGCACTAGTATCTTTGTATTGCTGACAAGAGCCATCTACAAAATACTGTGCACGCAGGGCATGTATCATTCATGTCACCATCACTTCATATGTTCTGCGAATCTATGCATCAGAAAGCGTGTACGTATACATGGATCGCGAAGCAGTGATGAGTGATACGACGCAAAAGTGCAAGACATGATCAAAACATGTGTCGCCATGAAATATATGCTTCCTACTACCCTGTCTTGTTTCCCGGCACCGTCGCAGTCCAGTGACCGTGACCGGCCATCGAACATCACCCTACGTGAACTCCACTGCCCAAATCTACCGGATTCAATCCTCAAACGAGCCCAAGGGAAAAGAAATATAAGTGCTCTTAAGAAGTGACATTGTTTATTAGGTAATGCGAAATTATGCACACTTTTTTCCCCTAAAAGAAAAGATATGCACACTTTTTTCCCCTAAAAGAAAAGATATATATTAGTTTAGTGATGGGCGCGCACTATGTACCCTGTGGCAGATGTCAGTATGTGTTAGCTCCGAATTTAGGGCATGATTGATGGTACTCCCAAAAGCTAAGCTTCACTTGAGACAAAAAAAACTTCCCAAAAGCCTCCGTCAAAATCTCTCGTCTCGCTGGTAATAAATAAGCAAGCCTTGAACTCGGTAAATGATCTATCCGTCAAAAGTGCTATGAATGAAACGATACAAGTGAAAGCAATTACTATCGCAAGTTCAGATCATCTCCAATATAGTACCCCTACTACACGGTTTAGCGTAGAGAGCAAACAAAAAGCTAAGCTAGGGCTGCATGCGAGGGAACAGCGGCCTCCATTTCGGTCAAGGAGCCGCCCATACGACCCCATGAAACACCTCCACGTTGTCGACCATTACTACTCACATCTCCCTCTTTGGATTCTCAAGACGAGGCTAGGCTTAAACTATTCACCCTTTGCTCCTATCCCTAATTCCTAAATCACTCTTTAATTAATCTAACTCTCCTTGGCCCTTCTGCTCCCTCCCTCCCTCCCTCTCTCCTCTCTAAATTTTGGGCGTATTCCAGCCCAGCAATGTACATTCTCAAATGCGCATAACTGTGGGTGCAGCACACTCAACTTCTCTATATATACCATTCTCAACTCTTCTCCCATTCCTCTCCCAAGCACAACATAGGTCTACATCAATAGCTGTAGCTCACATTCCTGCACCCTCTCATCAAGGCTCACAAAACTGGTCAAGGCACACCACCATGGACATGGACATGAGCTCCACTTACCCTCACCATTGGCTCTCCTTCTCCCTCTCCAACAACTACCACCATGGCCTCCTTGAGGCCGTGCCCAACTCTTCATCTGTCACTCCACTTGGTAAAACAAATACCAAGAGAGACATGCATGCTAAGTGCATCACTGAGACATTGTTGCTAATATATCTTTTCGTATACTTATGTAGGAGAGGAGGGGCAAGTGGATGAGGCGCCTAAGATGGAGGACTTCCTCGGCGGGGTTGGCGGCACCGGTGCACCGGCGACGGCCGCGGAGGATCAACTTGGCTGCGGCGAGCTGGGTAGCATCGCTGCCGGGTTCTTGCGCCGGTATCCGACGCCCGGGACACCGGAGAACCCCGGTGCGGTGACCATCGCCATGGCGACGGACGTGGTGGAATCCGATCAGGCGAGGAGGCCCGCCGAGACGTTCGGCCAGCGGACATCCATCTACCGCGGTGTTACTAGGTATTTGCACACTTGCATTCTATTATCCTTACCTATCCTAAACGTAATGTCTAGTCTCAAGGTGCACGCATGAGTTACACTCTAAGTAGGACTGGTACTTGAAATGCATGGTTAAAATGGCACTTTCACTAGAAATTCATGGCAATGGACTGAAGTACCCATTTTGTTCAACTTTTTGTTAATTTCTTGTTGTTTGGGTATTTCGGGAAATGCATCAGGCACCGGTGGACGGGGAGGTACGAGGCGCACCTTTGGGACAACAGCTGCCGCCGGGAAGGCCAGAGCCGCAAAGGCCGCCAAGGTATATGCATGTGTGTCACAGCCCTGTCCAAGAAACCTGCAAAGCACATATATATACACTCTGATCACTAATATTATTCGCTGCTCTTTTTCCCCAACTTCCTCTACTTGTTGGCGCATTGGTGATACTTCATCAGTCTACTTAGGTACGTCAGTTGCCACATCCAGTTTTAGTTTCATTGAGATTTGGTTCATGGTTGGAAGGGAAAAAAAACCTTCGATACTTACCGTAAGCATGGGGCAAACATACAGGAGGTTATGATAAGGAGGAGAAGGCCGCGAGAGCTTACGACCTCGCCGCGCTGAAGTACTGGGGTCCGACCACCACGACGAATTTCCCAGTAAGCCAACCCCGGCCGGCAAGACACCAGTATTCTGCATGCATGGTGTAGTATATACGTATGCTGATCGCTGATGGGTGTACATACATACGTACCTGCGTCACCGTAGGTGTCCAACTACGGGCAGGAGCTGGAGGAGATGAAGTCGATGACGCGGCAGGAGTTCATCGCGTCGCTGCGCAGGTGAATAGATAGCAATAGCGTGTCCCCAAGTCGTATGCTCAGGACAGGACTCACCGACGCATTCTTTTTCCACGTACACACCTTGCCGTACGCGTGCATGCACGCACAGCCGCATGCGCTCTGCTTTTTGTCACCTTGTGTTCCTACCCTTTTTGTCAGAAAGAGCAGCGGCTTCTCACGAGGGGCCTCCATCTACAGAGGAGTAACAAGGTATAATTAAAAAAAATTGTTTCGTACGAATGAGCATGCCAAAAGAAATGTAGTAGTCTGAACTTTGAAATGGGAAGTACTAGCAGCATGCAAAGCCTTTTGGTCAAATCGTTGTGACATTGGAAACTTTATATTTGATAGGCATCATCAGCACGGCCGGTGGCAGGCGAGGATCGGCAGGGTGGCCGGAAACAAGGACCTGTACTTGGGCACTTTCAGTAAGTCATCTTGATTTTACACTGGCATTTGACAATCCTTGTGCACCCACACGGCCACAGGGCTCACTGCCTCACTTTGCATGTAGTAGTAAGTTGATCCACGAGAACCAAAGCCCCTGATATGGCTGACAGGATTTGGTCCATTCTAACCGTCTCTGCACCATAGGTACACAGGAGGAGGCAGCGGAGGCGTACGACATTGCGGCGATCAAGTTCCGCGGGCTCAACGCCGTGACCAACTTCGACATGAGCCGCTACGACGTCGAGAGCATCCTCAACAGCGACCTGCCAGTCGGGGCCGGGGCAGCCGCCCGTGCCTCCAAGTTCCCGTCAGACTCACTGCCACCAGCGAACGCCGGTGCAATCACTGGGGTGGCGTCACCGGCCATGCCGCCGTCAGAGAAGGACTACTGGTCCCTACTTGCCCTGCACTACCAGCAGCAGCAGCAGCAACAGTTTCCTGCTGCATTTGAGACTTACGGCTCCGGCGTGAACGTGGACTTCACAATGGGCACAAGCAGCCACAGCGGCAGCAACAACAGCAGTGGTGTCATGTGGGGTACTACTGGTGCAATGGGACAAAAAGACAGTAGCAACAAGCAGAGCAACAGCTATTCCAGTAACATTCCTTATGCTGCTGCTGCTGCTGCTGCTATGGTTTCTGGATCAACTGGCTATGAGGGCTCCACTGGTAACAATGGGACCTGGGTTACGAGTAACACAAGCACGGCTCCTCAATTCTACAACTATCTGTTTGGAATGGAGTAGGTGAGCTGACTAGCTACAATAGCTGAAAGGAATGATAGGCCTATGACTAACATGGAACTGATCAAAATTTTGGCTGCTGCATGCCATGTATGAATGCAACGCATCCTTCTGCTATTCTTTTCCTTCCTGACATAGTCCTGTAGCAGAGAACTCACGTATCATCAGCATTTCTAATTCAAGTTCTTTTCTAGTTTCTCCTTCAGCTACAATACGTATTTGAAAAGTATATCCTTCTCCGTCAAAACATTTTAAACTTGCATCAGGTGAATGACAGTAGAAGAATTTTCAAAGATAAACATGTTCTTTCGTACTTGAAGACTTGAAGTAAAATCTTGGGGCAGATCAGCAGATGAACGCACGCACTGGAATTTGGAACCCTGCAGTGCACCGTTACGAGTTACCTACACAGAAATAAGAGGAAATAAATAAGAACAATGCATATATTATGGATTTCCAAACAAGATAAATGGCAGAAAAAAACAACTTCACCACACAGCAAGAAATCATTTCCCATGCAGTCAACAGCAATGATCCCCCGAATGCACACTGGACTATCACGATTAGTACGTTCTGCTCCAGCAAGGATAACTATCTTTTGCACCAGCAAGGACATCTAGGCCTGTTCTTTTTTGCTGAGATTTATGACTTATGGCTGCGGTTTATGGCTTTTGGGCTGTTCGTGCGAGAGATTACAGAGTAACAGAAACTCACGTGCGGTTTTTGCCGATATTAATGAAGTCGATACAATATGTACTATAATTAATTCGTAGACATCATCTTAAAAAGACACTTCGTTTAAAAACTAGTTACTGTAGAAAAACTAAAAGCTAAAGCTAAATGCTGAAAAAGAACAGCCCCTAGTCTTATCCAACGCACATGATAGCAATCTTCTGCAGCATCAAAGGACATATCTTAATCTATCTGATTCAGATGTATAATATAATGTCAATAAATATTAGTGAAGTTCACAAATTTTATTTTATCATCAACTGGTTGCACCAGCTTACTGCCATGGGGCACTGGGCTAAATGCGCCAAAGTAGTATTACACAGGTAGTTGACAAGAGTATTTCACGATATGGTAACAGAAAATAACAGTCTAAACCTACAGTAGAACTTTCAGAATTTGATGAAAAATGCGATGAGCGACCATGGTGTAATGGACTAAATGCGCCAAAATAGTATCAGAATTTCATAAAATGTAAAGGAGCCACCAAATTTTCACTTGCGCTTTCCTTTTTTTTTTTCAAAAATGTATAAAGCACACAACAATAGCAGTAGCTGCAGAAGTTTAAGGATAGTGAACTCATTTCCTCTGTAAATTAAGTATGACAGTAATCAGTACATGGAATATAGTGAAGAGTTCCACATGAAATCTGTTAGATATGTGTATAGTCTAGAGGTCCCTTTGCATATTGTATATGGATATATATTAGCCTATTGAGCCCTTTGAAAACATGATGTCTCATTGCAATATGGTATCAGAGTCCAGGTTGGGCTAGGGCCGCCCCTTTCCTCCTCTTCTCCTTCCGCGCACGGGCTCCTCTCCCCGCGCGCGCTTGTCTGTCATCGCCTCTCCCAGGTGGCCTTGGGTCCAGCCGCCGCCTCAGATCCTGCCGGATCCGACCACCGGCATTGGTGTCCACCCCCGCCTGTGCGTCCACTGTCCGCCCGACGTGCCGCTGCCCGTGTGCGGCCCGTCTCCACGCGTGCGCCCATTCGTTGCCGCCTCTCCCAACCGGCCTCAGACCCAGCCACCGCAGGTGTCCGCCCCCCGCCTGCGTGTCCACCCTTCGCCTGGCGCGCCGCCGCCCGTGCGCGGCCTGTCTCCACGCGCACGTCTGCCCGGACGCGCCGCCGCCTATGTGCAGCCCGTCTCCGGCCACCGCTGCTGGTTGGTCGACGTAGCCCGGCTACACAGGCCATTTCTGGGCATCCTGACTCCGTTTTCTTGACCCGATCTACTCCAAATGGCTACCAGCGATGGCTCCTTCGCCATCCCGCTCCCTGCTGTCTGTTCACTTAAAAATTCACCTCAATAGCCAGTGGCTTTGGGGTCATCTCACTGGAGAAAATCCCTACCCGCCTCGTCCTACACTGTCTATCCAGCCCGCTTGCCCTGCTAATGCGGATCAGGCATCTCTGGATGAGACCAATGCTGCACTAGAGGAGACTCTAAAGCTTTACCAGTCTGAACTACACACCTACGAGCGATGGCAGGATGCCAAGGCTCGTGCCACCGCTATCCTGGTGGGTAGTATGACAGTGGCTATCTCCATGGATGTGGCGGAGCCACCGACAACAGCTTATGTGGGAGCGCCTCCGAGCTCACTACCAACCAATGAGTAATGCTATGTATCTCTTAGTTGTGCACCGGGCACATTCCCTTTAGCAACTTGATATCACCGTCGATGACTTCTACCAACAGATGTCTGAGGTATAGTGTCAGCTTGACTCTCCGGGGCCATATGTTTGTCGGACTTGTCCCTGCTGTGTAAGGCTTCGCACTTACCAGGAGACCCACCGTCTCTATGACTTCCTGACACATCTCCGGCCCGAGTTCAAGACTGTGCGGGTTCAGCTCCTGACTCACCACCCGCGCCCGAGTTTAGTGGAGGCTCTCATGGCTATGCGTGCTAAGGAGACCTATCACCGTGGTGCGGCTCAGTTATAGGATGTCTTGTCTACTTCAATCCCTGACACCTCGTCTGCTCCTTCAGCATCGGCCGTGATCTCTCCTTCAACCCCCAGCGCACCAGTGGTTGGTGTTTCTACTGCGGGTTTTCATTGCACCTATTGCCAGCATAATGGCCACAGGTATCAGGATTGCTACAAGCAGGAGAGGGACCAAGGTTGTCGGGGTGGACGTCCCACGAAGGGCTTCGGCGGTTCCACTTAGGAGCTGGTGCCTCTCACCAAGGCTCCTCCGGTGATGCTGCAGAGTAGCTCCTCTCACTCCTCCAGCACCTTGGTGTTGGCTCGTCCTCAAACTCCTCGGGATCGGCTCATCTAGCTCTTGCTTCTCAGCAGTCTTCCACGCCTCCGCCTCCTCCCTTCTCAGGTATCCTGTCTCCGTGGATCTTGGACTCTGGTGCTTCTTTTCGCATGACACCAGATTCTACCCATCTCACCTCACTGCATCCCACAGTTTTCTCTTCCACTGTTCAGAATGCAGATGGCACCTCTCTTCCTGTGGCAGGTCGAGGCACTCTGTCCACTTCCTCTTTTCATGTTTCTACAATCTCTCATATTTCTCAGCTTACTATGCAGCTTATGTAAGCTGGTCAGATTACTGATCATAGCTGTTGTGTTGTTCTTGAGTTTGACTCTTATTCTGTTCAAGACCGTCGCACGGGGACTCTGCATGGTACTGGCCCTCGGCGCCGTGATTTGCAACGTCTTTGGGAGCTAGACTGGCTTCATCTGCCTTCTGCTGTCTCCACTAGCCAGTCAGTCACTACCACTCCCTCTAGTCTTGTTGCGCCATCCACTACCTCCTTCGCTCAGTAGCATCATTGCCTCGGTCATCTTTGTGGATCACGTCTTTCATCACTCGTCGATTGTGGTGTTTTTGGGTCTGTTTCTGGAGACACCTCTCTACATTATATGGGTTGCAAGCTTGGCAAACAGCTGCACCTCCCTTATCCCTCTAGTGACTATTTCTAGTCGTTCTTTTGATCTTATACACTCTGATGTTTAGGGTCCAGCTCCCTTCGTTTTGAAAGGGGTCATCGTTATTATGTAATTTTTATTGATGATTATTCTTGTTATACTTTGCTCTATTTTATGTCCTCTCGTAGTCAAGTTCTTTCTATTTATCAGAGTTTCGCCACTATGGTTCACACTCAAATCGATTTGGCTATTTGTGTGTTTTGTGCTGACTCTGCTAGCGAGTATCTCTCTGCTGCTTACCGCCATTTTCTCACTGAATAGGGCACTCTTCCCTAGTACTCTTGTCCTGGTGCTCATGCTCAGAACGGTGTCTCTGAGCGTAAGCATCGTCACTTACTTAAGACTACTCGAGCTCTCATGCTTGCTTCTTCTGTTCCCCCTCACTTTTGGGCTGAGGCTGTCTCCATTGCTGCTTTCCTTATCAATATGCAGCCTTCCACCGCCCTTCAGGGTTCTACTCTTGTTGAGTGTCTTTTTGGTCAATCCTCATAGTACAGTCACCTCCGTAGTTTTGGCTGTGTCTGCTTCATCCTTCTTCCATCTCGTGAGCACACTAAGCTGACTGCTCAGTCAGTTGAGTATGTTATCCTTGGCTATAGTCTTGAGCATAAGGATTATCGCTGCTACGACCTTGTTGCTCATCAGATGAGGATTTCCCGGGATGTCATTTTCGATGAGTCCTGACCTTACTACCCTCGTTCTCCACAATCAGGTCTGATTCTCTTATTGAGTCGATCTCCTTTTTGACTTTCCCTTACTCTCCACCTACTTCCACTACTGCTTCTCCTCATCCACCTTCATCTCACTCCTCCGGCTGCTCCTCTTCCACTTTCGTAGAAGACTCCTTCCCACTCTTTGTTAAGATTTCACCTTTTCCTCTGCACTACTCTCGTCGTCCTCGGCCTCCTTCCTCTCCAATTAGCTCTCCCTCCTTGCTGGGACCTGTTCCCAATTCTTCTTCTCCGTCCTTGTCAGACCCACCCTCTCCTCCCAGATACGATCTTCGTGATTGCCACACTATTAGGCAGTCTAAGCGCTATGGTTTTGCAGCCGCAACCTCTTCTGAGCCTCTGACTTATCGTGAGGTTGCTGCTCACCCTGAGTGGCAGCTCGCCATGTCTGAGGAGATTGCCGCTTTGGAGCGTACTGGCACTTAGGATCTTGTACCCTTACTTGCACGTGTCATTCCCATCACACGCAAGTGGGCATACAAGATCAAGACCAGCTTAGATGGTTCCCTTGAGCGCTACAAGGCTCGTCTTGTGGCATATGGTTTTCAGTAGGAGCATGGCAGTGACTATGATGAGACATTTACTCCTGTCGCTCAAATGACCACCATTCGCACTCTCCTTGTTGTGGCCTATATTCGACAGTGGCCCATCTCTCAGTTAGATGTCAAAAATGGCTTTCTCCATGGCCAGCTGCGTGAGGTCTACATGCAGCCGCCTCTTAGGTATTCTGTCCCTGATGGTATGGTCTGTCGCCTTCATTGCTATCTGTGGGTTAAAATAAGCCTCTTGTGCTTGGTTTGCCCAGTTCTCGTCTGTCGTCGCTGTAGTCGGCTTCTCCGTCAGTGATCATGACCCTGCTATTTTTGTTCACACTCTCTTCGAGGTCGAACGCTCCTCCTTCTATATGTTGATGATATGATCATCACTGGTGATGACTCTCAGGACATTGCCTTTGTGAAGAAGTGTCTCCGTGAGTAGTTCTTGATGTCTGATTTGGGTCCTCTTCATTATTTTCTTAGGATTGAGATCACTTCTACACCTGAGGGCTATTCTCTCTCCCAGGAGTGTTACATTCAGGATATCCTTACTTGCGCTTGTCTCACTGATCAACGTGTGGTTGATACTCCTATGGAGCTTGGTGCTCACCTTTGGACTACCGATGGCGAGCCTCTTGAGGATCCCACCCACTACCGCCATCTTGTTGGGAACCTTGTCTACCTTGGCATCACTTGTCCTGACATCTCTCACCCAGTTCACATCCTGAGTCAGTTTGTCTCTCCTACTCAGCTCCACTACAGTCACCTTCGTGTTCTGTGATATCTTCGCGAGACCATCACTCGTCGTCTTTTCTTTCCTCGCTCCAGTTCTTTGTAGCTTCAGGCGTACTCTGATGCGACCTGGACTTAGTGATCCTTCTGATTGCCGATCTCTTTCTACCTATTGTGTTTTCTTAGTTTCTCCTTGATTGCTTGGAAGACCAAGAAGCAGACTGACGTTTCTCTTTTGAGCGTTGAGGCTGAGTTGAGAGCCATGGCGTCATTGACAGCTGAGATCACCTAGCTTCGGTGGCTACTTGGATTTTGGTATTTCCACTACTACACCGACTTCTCCCTTATCAGATAGTACTGGCGCGATCAACATTGCTTGAGATCCCATGAAGCATAAGCTTACCAAGCACATTGGAGTGGATGCTTCATACATGCGATCACAGGTGCAAGACAAAGTTATTGCTCTTCAGTATGTGCTCTCAGAGTTTCAGTTAGTCAATTTCTTCACCAAGACACAGACTAGAGCTCAGCATCGGTTCTACCTCTCCAAACTCAATGTTGCTGATCCACCATGAGTTTGAGGGGTGTTAAATATGTGTATAGTCTAGGGATCTTTTTGCATATTATACATGGATATACATTGACCTGTTGGACCCTTTAGAAACATGAAGTCTCATTGCAACAGGATTAAGGACAAGCAACCTACAACTATATTAAGCTGCCAACTCTAGCTAGCCTTCAAGATTCTCACTGGGGACATTGCACACATTTGTAGACTATCTAGCCCATGAGGGGCCTAAAACTACTACTTAATTCACTCCTTTTGATAAGCTTGCTGGGGGGACTATTGCATGAAGACGCAACATAGGGGTTAATTACCTCTCTCTCTCTCTCTCTCTCTCTCTCTCTCTAAGCAGTTGACCAGTCAAAAAACGAGGCAGTGAGAATCAGAACTATATGTACGAACAGTCACTTGATCCTTATTTCTCCTTTGCCCCACAGAACCAAACTATCTTCCTCACAACTATCCATGAACTGTAACCACGTTGCCTTCCGCATGGCTGTAGGTTTTCCTTCCTGCTTTCTATACCTGTCCCCTCTGAGTCTCACAAATCCTAGCATATCACTCTTACTTTACTAGATACGACAGCTCTTTCGTTGGTCATAGAGACAGCAAGACAATCCATTGACTAAATGGGACACTTCAAACAGTGGTTTCCAGAGGTAAGGTAAAGCCGAAGAAAAGGGAATTTACTAGCAATTTCATGGTGAGTGAAGTGGTGAACCGAAATCTCCTCACATACTAGTGTGCATTCCAACTTTAAAGGTATCAGTGTGCGGAATTATTAACAGTCTAATTTCTAACAACCATAACTAGGCACTCGTTACAAGGACCCTTGGAGAACTATATCAGTGATATAGTGTGGACCAAGGTGCAACGTTACGGTAGTCATTAGAATGTCAGAAAAAACAACATTATTTGAATTAAATTGAATGTTCATGTGCGTAAATATATGTGAATTCCAAGTAACTATCGGCAATTGCAAAATGCCATCTCCATATAATGATGTAAAAACATTTTTTGCTGAAAGATAAAATGCTTCACACATGATGTTTTACGTAACACTCATTCTCAAACCAACCTTTTAACGAACAATCAATATGGAAACCAGACCATGCATTGTTTAGAAAAGTTAAGTTTGACCAACTGGCAACAGGCAACAAGACAAAATTGAAAGGGCTATTTGCTAAATATACTTTAGGATGTCTTTTTTTCAACATAAACAGATTCACACACTGCATATTCTCATGAGCGCTTTGGTGTTCCACACTCCATAAATTAAGGCAGGTGAACACTTTTTGCTAAGAAAAAGATGATTGGCAAAGTGGGCCATTAGTCAAATACAACACTGTAAAAAGGTGCTTCCTTTAGTAGTATGTGGGGAGCCATTCCCTTGGTTTTAGAAAGAGTTTGTTTGGTTGCCCCTTTTGTCATGTTTCACATTGGAAGTTATGTCGGGCCAGGCATTTCATTTGAGTTGCTCTCCAACCATCATACAAGCTGTACGCCAAGAAAGCACTGATGCATCAAACTTGAGTAGATTGAAAAAAAAATGCTGTGCAATGTTAATTTGCCAATTTTTGTTGCTTCTATTTTCATCTAATGGTTTCATGGATGCTTTACTGGATTTAATTTACATGAACAAACCAAATGCAAATATAAATTATGGAAGCCTATTAATTTGTTTGGACAGAAATTTATTGTATATACTAATATACAGAATGAAATGAAACAGGAAAGTTCTATTATAAACTATTAGCAACTGCATATAAGCAGGAGATCAGGCATATTCTGTGGAAGCTAAAAACTCTCTTACCGGTAGCTACGATACACGGATACTTATGAAAATCGGTGTATTGGTATCGGACACCATATCGGATAGGGATATGGTCCCGTTACGGCCGGATATGGATATGTATCCTACCCGTATCCATGATTTTCCTAATTTTCAAAAAAAATCTCGATACTTAGTCAATACTTTCTGGATACCTTTCAACCCTTACCTCTTATCCCTAGTCTCTAGATCCAGTGACTGGATTTGAAGAGATGGAGGAGGAAGAGAGTCTTAGTTTTCAGATGTCACCACTTGGTGGGCATCGTTGGCTCGTCACTACCTCCTCCCGGTTTGCTTTCATTTCCTTTCTTTTCGTTCTCTTCTCTTATTTATTTCTTCTCTGTGCTTGTTGAGGAAGAAGAGAGATCGAGATAGGATTAGTGTGGGGTGGTGATTGCAGATGAGAGTAGAAAGAGATTGAGATAAGTAACCCTAAGTGGCTGGTTGTGGTGGGCTGGTATGTTGGTGCATTATTTTGTACAAATGAGCTAGTAGGTTGCTCTTTGTTGGTGGGCTGGTTGGCATGCATACGTATCATCGTATCGGTGTTTTTAGAGAAATAGCGTATCGCCGTATCGTGTATCCGTATCTGTATCAGCGTATCCAAGCAACCTAGCCGGTAGGAACAAGTAGAGAACACAAAATCAGTGCACTTCGAAACCATCTGATTTTGCATAAATTATGTAAGTTTGAAGTTGAACTTAATTGAACAAGTCAAGCAATTCTATATGCTCACAAGAAATTTGTCCCCCACCATATTTTCTTTTCCTCTGTTTGTCCACTACCTCCCCTGAGCCACAGCAAAAGAGGTACCTTATAATGAGATCAATTTATATGGTTCTGTTACCTTTCTACACTGAGACCAGGAAGTGGGCGAAAGATACACCATTTGTAAATGGGCCTTAATCATGGACCAGCGCGTGCCTCATCAAGACCAAGCATTATGTAGTAGATTAAGCAGATAATAATCTATACAGTCGGATTAGCTAGAAGAATCTCAGACAAAGCGTGCTGCTACTTGATTTTGTTAATTAACCGTGCAGTGTGCCATAAACCTATTAAAATAGAAAATGATCACTATGCAACCTAAAATTAGTAGCGTAAAGATATTACTGTTGCAATTACATGTATCACAGACTAAATAAAGGTTCCAAGTAACGCTAATGATATCGTGGACCTGGAGTCGACAGAAGAAAATTTTGAATGTACAAAGCTGCAGTCATTCTTTTGCCAAATAAAATATCCCAAACTGACAAGGGAAACCAAAGCCACTCCCACATAATAATTATTTTAGTATTCGCAAATAACCTAGGCCCCTTATGGCGACAACATTATGGTAATAAATGTGTCGCAGCTAAGTAGAAACATTCTTTGACAAAGGAGTAATACACCAAGAACGCCCAAATTATCCTTCACAAATATGAATTAAATCTAAATTATAACTGAGGGGTTTTTGAACTGAAAGTCTTGCTCTCTACACATACAAATAAAAGAATCTTGACATCTTGTCAATAGGTAGTATAGTGTAACGACCTGAATTTAGTTTGACAGATTATTGCACCATTGTTCGACTCACTGATTATAGCTTACTGATTCATCAAGTTGACATGAGCATAGTTAGTATAGGAAGTTCAAAGCATGACTGTATGAGACTTAGGTCACTTTCTAGCTGAGGATGACAACCTTTGAATCTGGACTCAAGGCCTCAGGTAGCTCAATCATATACATACCTACTTCACTTACTGTCAGATCCTGGCTAATTAATCTGGCCGAAATGGATTGGATTAGTGAATTTGGGGGCGATTTCGAGTTCGATTGGAAATCTGGATTATGGAAGAAGGTGGGGAAAGCAAGCTAGGGTTCTATACTACTACAGAGAGAGACTAACTTGCTTTCTTCCTTCTTCCCTCCTTTTCCCTTCTGTCTCAGGTTATAAACCCTTAGTCTTTTACACATGATTACAGCAGTAATTCACTGGCTGCTCAGCAGTAACTGAGATAAAAGTTCAGAAAAAATGAAATTGTCGTGATGGCTACAGAGCATAACAGTAAATACTAAGACTAATTGTGGCCATTCGATTCCCCTTGCACGACCCGGTTGCACTCCACACCGCTGGTGCTGGTTAAATGAAATAGCTGAGAAGCTTCCTTCCTTGCTGACTTCTTTTGCTTCCGACTTCAGAGAACTGGCGCCATTTTTGCTAGGCCTGACACTACCCGCCCCTGAAAGTTACTTATCCTCAAGGATTAAAATCAGGAAAAGTACCTTGAATGAAAGTAGCATCTTCCCTCGTAGCATCCTCCGGGCCAAGATTAAGCCACTGAATCAACCACTGGACCACAGGTTCTTCCTCCTCGAAACAATTCTCCTCTCCAAAACAGCGATTGGTTCAGTCTTGATCTTTCCATTTGATCCAACTAGGGGTAAACCAAGTATTGGTATGGCTTTAGATCCAAGGTGCTTCGTCAGTTGGCTTACATGGAATATAGGGTGTATTGCGGCATCTTCAGGCAATTGAAGCTTGTAAGCCACCTGCCCAACCCTGCTCAAAACCCGGAAGGGACCATAGTATTTTGATCTAAGTTTGAGAGAGCCTCTCGGTCCAAAGGCATTCATCCTATATGGTTGCATCTTAAGATACATCATATCCCCAACTTTTAATTGCCTTTCAGTTCTGAGCTTATCAGGAAATTTCTTCATTCTTTCCTGAGCTTGCTACAAGTTCAACAAAAGTTGTTTGAGCATTTGTTCCGTTTGTTCAACTGTCACTTTAGCCTCTTCAGATACAGTACAAGGGATAATTAGTTCACCAATCTGAGGTGGTGGATAGCCATATAGCACCTAGAAGGGAGTCAGCTTCAGAGAAGTATGGTATGAGGTGTTATACCACCATTCAGCCATTGTCAACCACGTCATCCATTCTTTGGGCTCCTGAAATGTCATGCTCCTCAAGTATGCCTCCAAACATTGATTCACTCTCTCGTCTGACCATCCGTTTGTGGTGATGTGCAGTGCTGAACCGGAGTGATACTTTAAGAGAGTTAAAAATTTCTTATAACAGCTTGCTACTAAAGATTCTGTCCCTATCGGTAACAATAGCAGTTGGCATCCCATGTAGCTTAAATACGTTATCCATGAAAATTTGCACCACTTGCTGGACGGTATAAGGATGTGAAAATGCCAAAAAGTGTGCATAGTTTGTAAATCTATCAACTACTACCAAGACAACTTCCTTCCCTTTTGATTTAGGTAACCCCTCAATGAAATCCATTGTTATATGTGTCCATGCCATGTCCGGAATTTCTATAAAAGACCAGGGATATGCACATGCTCAGATTTGGTGATCTGACAGACTGGGCACTCGGCCACTAGCATTTCAACTTCATTTTTAAGTCTAGGCCAATAGAATAGTTTCTTTGCCCTATGATAGGTAGCCCTCACACTTGAATGCCCTCCAAAAGCAAAAGAATGAAATGCTTCTAAGATCTTGTGTCTGAGATCATTGCCAATTCCCACATGTATTCGTCCTTTGTAATTAAGTCCTGCTTCACTAGTGTAGCCATGGCTCATACCAGCATTACCCTGCAAATCATTAAATAATTTCTCACATTGGGGGTCATTGACATAGCTCTCCTTTACATCCTCTATCCATTCAGGTATAATAGTGACCATCACATGACATTCTTCTTTTTCTCTAGGATTAGCATCTCTTCCAGACAGTGAATCTGCAGCTAAATTCTCCTTTCCCTTCTTGTACTCCACACAATAATCAAACTCCAAGAGTTTAAGCAATAATTTGTGTTGAATACATTCAGCTAGCCTCTGAGTAGTAATGTATTTGAGACTCCTTTGATCTGTCCTGATGATTAATTTACTCCTGACCAGGTAATGCCTCCACCTCTTCAGAGCCTCAAGTATGGCCATGGCCTCTTTGGCATATATCGATTGAGTTGCTGCTCTCACTCCTAAAGTATTGCTATAATAAGCAATTGGTCTGCCTTCTTGCATCAGAACCAAAGTTCAAAATCCCGGCGGTTACCGGCCGGTAACCGCCGGTTACCGTTTTTACCGGTGGAGACCGGTAACCGAAAAAACCTGCCGGTATGAATTTTTTATTTTCGAATTTTGACCGGTTTTTTCCCGGTTTTCCGGTTACCGGTTTCAAAATATCTCAAAATTCAAATTTTGATTTTCAAATTGTGATCGGTTTTTTTACCGGTTTTTCCGGTAACCGCCCGGTTACCGTTACCGGCCGCCGACCGGAATTTCTTCCGGTTCCGGTTTTTGGAACCTTGATCAGAACTGCACCCAGTCCAGTACCACAAGCATCTGTTTCCAAAATAAATGGTTTGGAAAATTAGGCAGAGCTAGAACTAGACAAGTGGTCATCACTCTTTTTAGCTGCTTAAAGGCTTCGGTTTGTGCTTGTTCCCAAGTAAATGCATCTTTTTTTCAAGCAATCAACTAGAGGTTTGCAAATCTGACTATATCCCTTCACAAATCTCCTATAGTACCCGGTGAGTCCAAGAAAATATCTGAGTTTAGTTGCATTAGTAGGAATAGGCCAATTCACCACATCTTGGATCTTCTTAGGATCTATGGATGCTCCTGAGGCAGTGATAATGTGTCATAAATATTCCACTTCAGATATAGCAAAACAACATTTACTCCTTTTTGTCGTGAGCTGGTTTTGTTTCAAGAGTGGCAATACAATTTCCAACTGCTTGACATGTTCCTCGAGAGACTTACTGTAAATTAGGATGTCATCGAAAAATACTAACAAGAATCTCCTCAAATATGGAGAGAATATTTCATTCATTAAGGCCTGTGACTCTAGCAATTGTTGAATGATTGTTCGGATTTCCTATGACTCTAGCAATTGTTGAATGATTTCCTCCATAGCATCCTTTTGGTGGTGTGGAATTTTGTATGGTCTGATGTTGGGTGGTTCTGCATTAGCCTTAAGGGGAATGGCATAATCACATTTCCTTTTTGGTGGTAATCCTGTTGATTCTCCAAATACTTCTGCATATTGCTGTAGAACTCCCTCGATTTCAACAGGTAAGACAAGATCATCCTTGCATTCTGATTCCTGAATCAAGTTCACATGAATTATGCACCCTCTTTCTGTATCATCTTCTCTAATTTTGCAGCATTGACTATACAATGTTTACTCGGTGCAGTGTAATCCCTAAACATCACAGTTTTCCCATTCTTGTTAATAGATAAGGTTCTCTTCTTCAGATCCAAACCAATGGGACTATGGTCATAAATCCAATCCACTCCCAAAATGATATCATAACTCCTCAGTTTCAAGAGCCAGAATGAATTATAGAATTGACAACCATGCACTTGTAAGCTAGGTCTTCGGTTAAAGCTTCAGTGTGTAACTCACCCCCAGCAACCACCACTACTTTCTTATTAGGTATATGGTTGAGTTCTTTTTTCACTTATGGCTTATAGCTTATACTGAATTCAACTATACTGGCCAAAATCACATACGACTATTTTTCTTTACGTACTGCCTCTCGCGAATAGCAAGAATTCAAAAATTTAAACCATAAATCACAGCCAAAAAGAACCCACCTTATATCTTAGCTTGCAGTTGCTCTTGACAGCGAACTCATAGTCCATGAATGAGTTAGTACTCCTACTATCAACCAAAGCTACTGCTTTCTTTCCTTCAATGATAGTTATAAGTGAGAATGTGGCAGGTCCAATAGTGCCCTTGAGGCCTTGACTGCATGACTAGAGATTTGCATAAGTTGCTCACCTTTTTCGTCTTATAAGCACAGATAGGACTTCCTGGGGTAGTGACATAACCTTGCTCACCTGTGACTTCTAGTTCCTCTGTCAACTCCTCATCATCATCCCCTTGCATTAGAATAGTGTGAAGAGCTTTCCTCATTTTACATATCAAGTTATGACCAGGAACCTAGGGCTCTTTACAATGCCAACAGGTTTTCTCATTTCCTTCTATTTGGTTTTTCTGGACCGACTGTTTGTTTTCAGTGATAAGTCCCCTCTGCAATGTGTTTCTGTTACTGTTAAGGATTGGTTTTGGTTTACTAGGACCTCCTGAATGGCCAACTTTCCTTGCCAAAGCAGACTTCTCTTCTAGCTTTGCATACCAATAAGCTTCTAACAATCCTTTTGGTTGGTGGCTGCAGTGCTGCACACAGCGTGTTTGATCTCTTCTTTGAGTCCCCCAATAAAACAACTCAGTAGATATGACTCCTGAAGGTATGAGTGATCTCTTCTCACTAATTCCACACATTTCTCAAAATATTCAATGTACTTGCTAACAGTGCCAATATGTTTGATAGTCTGTAACTTCTCTATAGCCTCATGGGTTCTAGCTTCAGAGAATCTGTCATTAATTAGAGCACACAACTGTTGTCAGTTCAATACCTGCCAAGGAACCCCAATCCCTTTAAACCAAGCACTTGCCCTGCCATAGAAGTGACCAATGGCAATATTGACCCATTGTTCTCTGGGAGTGCCAGCCATCTCAAAGAATTTCTGACACTGTTCAGTCCATACCAAAGGTTCTTCACCAGTGAATAAGGGTAACTCTAACTTAGGACCCTTAATGGTAGAAAGCACTTGTCCAACACCATTCCAACCATACTGATTACACATGATTACAGCAGTAATTCACTGGTTGCTCAGCTGTAACTAAGATAAATGTTCAAAAGAAGTAAAAGTTCAGAAGAAATGAAATTGCCGTGATGGCTACAGGGCATAACAGTAAATACTAAGACTAATTGTGGCTGTTCGATTCCCTTTGCGTGACCCAGTTGCAATCCACGCCGCTGGTGCTGATTAAATGAAATTGCTGATGAGCTTCCTTCCTTGCTGACTTCTTTTGCTTCCGACTTCAGAGAACTGGTGCCATTTTTGCTAGGCCTGACACTTAGGGTGTGTTTGGTTCCATGGATGGTGGGTGAATGGGATGATTCCATCCAACTTTTTGTGTTGTACCAGTGTTTGGTTGGTTGGATCGGATAAAGCCATCCTGGATAAGGTGATCCATAAGGAGCGAATATTCCCTTCAGATGCTGGATGGAGCGATGCGGTGAAATTCTTCAGACGAGGCCATCCAACATTCCAACATGCCCGTGCTGTCGTTCCACTCACCTCTCGAAGGTGAAAGGTAGGGGCAAGCCGACGGCATCCACGACGAACCGCGGCATCGACCCTATCACTGAGGAGCCCCATTCTCCCCACACCGCCATGGCCAATGGCGCCCCCGCAGGCCTCACTTGCGCGATCTCCACCGCGGCCGGCACCGTGCTCGCCGCCACGCTCCGGCCCTTCCTCAACGTCGTCTGGTCCAAGGAGGCTGGCATCGCCATCACGTCCGCCTCACTTGCCGCACTCACGGGCCCTCCATCCTGGGCGCCACGTCGTGGATGCCATCGCCAGCTGCCGCAAAGGAGGCCGTGCTAATGCGGATGCTGCAGACGCTGCTTGCGTGCCTACGCGGTCCCGTTGCCGCCGGAGATCCGTATCGAGAGGAGGCAAGGAGAGTGAGGAGGCGTCGGTGGGAACGAGGAAGAAGGGAAACAGTTAAGCTAAGTGAGAGAAGAGAAAAGAAAAAGGAGAAAAGAAGAAAGAAAAGAAAAAGGGGAAATAAAGAAAATATAAAGGAAAGAAAAATAGAAAAGAAGAAAATAAAATAAAACAAAACAAAATGAAATGAAAATGCACGCTAAAGTCACTGAAGTTTATTCTTACCGGGGGTAACCCCTGTTAAGGATAGAATAGGTAATAGATTAGGATTGTTATTTGTTTCCTAATATGCCTTGTATTCCTTCTGTATATCCCCCTTGTACCTCTCTATATATATTGTCCTTTGGGCCTCATGAATATATGCACAATATTCATAACAACCCCAACCCATCTCATCTATCATCATCCACCCAAACAAACATAAAATTGGCCCATCTCATCCACCCTCATCCACAAAACCAAACATAAAATTGGCTTATCCTATCCACCTAACCAAACAGGCCCATTGGATCATCCTATCCCATCCCATCCCATTCCACCAAATCCTAGATCATCCTATCCTATCCACCATCATCCATCCAACCAAACACATCCTTATAGACACAAACACATCCTTATAGACACAGATGGCTCAATCACCAATCCTTCTAAAACTTAGTCATTTCCAGTTTCTTATTGAAACAGCTAAAACCGAATACAGCGGATATCGCACACTGCACAGGTGAAAGGAGACCTACCCTGCATTAATATGTGAATCTTTAAGCATGAATGAAATAAGTGGATTCAACGGTACGACTTGTGCTCGTTTTCAGTTAATCTTTAGGTCATATGTGTTTGACTTTATGATGTTTGCTGGAAAATAATCTTCTGGGTCTAAGCTTTGGAAATGCTTGTTTACTGTACATCAAGGAAGACGTTTAACTAGTTACCAGACAAGGACCCATAAGAAAGATGCAAACATGGGATGGTCTAACAGAAAAACAACGCAAAAATAGCATGCCGTGAGGTTTTTTGTTCAGTTTCTTTTGTTGATTTCATTTCAAAGAATAAAATCAATTTGAAGCTCCAGAAACATTAGCATTGATCCGAATTTATTTTCAGTTGAAGATTTCAAAAGAAACAGATGTTAAATAACATTCAGAACAGCGCTGACTCACCAAAAATCCTAGGGGTCATGGAAATGTGAATGGTGCCTTCAGTAACTGAAACAAGATAGAAGAAGAGTAAAGTCCATCACCGGCCCTTAAACTTTTTATGCTGTGTCATCCCGGTCCATAGACTTTTAAAGTGTGTCATCCCAGTCCTTAAACTTTCAAAGTGTGGCAATTTCTTTTGAAAGTCTATGGACCGGGATGACACAGCATAAAAAGTTCACTGCTACAACTACATAGGATATTGCCACACTTTGAAAGTTTAAGGACCGGGATGACACACTTTAAAAGTCTATGGACCGGGATGACACAGCATAAAAAGTTTAAGGACCGGTAATGGACTTTACTCATAGAAGAATTAGCAAGATAACTAAATCTTGCATTAGTGTGCCAAGATAAAAAAACAAATGAATATATAAATATGTTTTAAGGTTCACGTCTTTACAATTTGTAAAGCCATGGAATTTTCCTCTTTTAAGTTACTAATAAGCATCAACATGACAGCTGCTCTGAAGCGAATAATCAGATGTGGACCCTTACTGTGGATAAGCATAAATCGTAACCTACAGTAAGTAGATACATATCTGACGGAGAAGCAGAGGCTACAGCAATATCCTTAGGGGCGTGTGTATTGAGAAGTTATCTGGATTAGGTAAAAGCAAACGTTGCTTTAAAATGTATTTTAACGGTTACTACCTAGGTCAAGTATGCACTTAATACATGCATATTCGAAAAATATAAGAGATCCATCAACTAAATCAACCATCACCAAGACCCAAACATAAGGAGAAGATTGGCAAATGAAACAATTGACGACAATTGACATGAAGCCACTACTTCAACAATTACAAGACTTGTATGTTTATTCTTACCTAAAAGTAATTCCTCACAAGCCCTTCTGAGTAACATATAACATCATTTTCTGGTTAACCAGGCCCAATAACAAACACAAAAACACTACACAAGTTATACAAATTTTTTTACATAATATATTTTTTATTCCGAATTACAGTATTATACCTACGTTTTTTTTTACAGTTTTGACCATATGTCGCTCCACGGTTGGGCAACTGAGCTAGTCGACCAACTGTTAGACGACACGTGGCCAAGTCATCCAACCGTTGAGCAACTAGCCCAAGTCGCTCGACTGTTGGGCGACTTGGTCCTAGTTGTTCAACGGTTGGGCGATACCTCGCCAAATCACCCAACGGTTGGGCGATTTAAATCCGTCCGTCTGCTACACCATGTGCGACTTTTACGCGATGGGATTGGGGGCAATGGGTTCAGTCGTGGCCGTGGGTCACCAGAAAAAGCAACAATTGACATCTCATGTGTTCGCGCGCTTGCTGATGTAGGACGAATGCAGTGCTGATGTTTGGTGCCATGCTTTGCAAAAGGAAATCTAATGCGATAGTTATACGAACGAGGCACGGCGAATCAACCATACATGCACGATGTTTATCTTGTGCAGTCATGGCATATCATCTGGCTATGCATGTGTGTGTATTCTAGCTTTCGACAAGTTTCTTTTTTTCCCCTTGCGAATGCAACAGAACGTGGCGGAGAAGCCACCGTTCTTCCTGTCTAGCTGCCTAGTCGTCCAATGGTTGAGCGACTTAGCGATGTGTTGCTCAACGGTACAGCGACTAGATCCAAATCGCCCAACCATTGAGCGACTTGAGCCTAATCGCTCAATGGTCGAGCGACTTGGCCACATGTCATTCAACCGTTATGCGACTAGCCTAAGTCGCTCAACAATAGAGCGACAGATTATCAAAACTGCAAAATAAATAAATAAATAAATAAATAAATAAATAAATAAATAAATAAATAAAGCATTGGTATAATATTGTAATTCAAAATAAAAAAATAGATTATTTAAAAAATTCCAAGTTATACCATGCAAACAGTTTGAAGAATATTCTGCTGCTACTGTGATACCCAGGAAAGTGAAGGACCACAAAAAATGTAACAGTTGGTGAAACGAAGGTGCCCAAATGTTCTCATAAGTGTCTAGTGGAAAGGCATACCTTCTATCAACTGAAGGGCCATAGGTTGATCTTTTTCCCTGTATCCATGCCAGTAGCTTTTGATCCCCTCCGATTTCTAAAAACCCTGGACTTATCAAAGACATGATAAAGAACACAGGACATCCATATGGTGCCCTCAACCCAGGGAAGTCATCAAACTCGTCACAGTTGTTGTTTCCATGGTCGATGACATAATCCTCGAAGAACACATTGGTTGTGATTGTCAGGATATCCAAAGAACATCCAGAATCTCTCAGAACTGCTGCAACCTATCCCAATTTTGCTGTTGAGCAGGGTCTATCTTTGATAACTGTAAATGAAGATGTACCTGCTTTGCACTGTTCCCAAAACTCTTGAATATTTACTGACATATGAGCATTTTCCTCTTCATAACAACTTATTTCCATCTCCAATTTGCTCATTGATGAATATCCATCCTACTACCTCTCCGCTGAAAAATGGACATATAGGGTGGTTACTGGTTAGTACTATTGAAAGTAATCATTTCTACATTCTTAAGAGATGCGCCAGGTAGCTTTGGAATCACATCAACTGCTGCAGCCTGCAGGTACCCTTTCCGCAATTTTAAAGCAGTTGGATCATTTCAAAAGGTTCATATCAATATCAAACTTGAAAAGTCTATATCCTGAAGAGCACAAAAGAAGAGTGCTGCTATGGGAAGGTTCCAAACATAGAGGACAAGTGAAATCTTCCAAGTAGCTGTGCAGCTGTGTCCTGTATGTCTTGAAGGTCTAGAGGGTCGTGGTCAGATGCTCTGTTAGTCTTATGGCATGTGGCACAAGCCATTACGAGGCATAAGGAATAATAGCTACGCATATCTGATCTGATAGCTAAATCAGGACAACATATGATATATATGATGAAGATTACCATTTACATATTGTAAAATGAAAAATGTTGCAAACATAAACTTTATAAGTGAAATCAAGATTTTCCCAAGACTATATCTGATGTAAAAATAATCTTAAAGTGATTCTGATATAAGACAGCCCCACTCATAGTAGGTAAAGCATGAGAAGCAGCAGGAATCAATAAACAACAACTGGAAACATAACCTTTTTTTAAAAAAAAGATTCTTATTTCTTAAATAATAGTGCAATCATGTTTATCCCTGTATGTTTGCACTTTCAAATCCCCATTATGTACATTATACTACTAGTTTATTGTGTACATACTACAGATAAAGGACGTTAACTTACACTATTTTGCATCTAGTAATCTAGTGTGATAAGATACTATTTTGCATCTAGTACTCTAGTTTGATAAGACACCATGAATTACATGAAACAACATAACTTTTTCCCACACTGAGCTGGTTTAACCCAATCATAGTAATGTACTGAAAATGGACATGGGTAACGACAATTACACGGTAGGAACTGCAAACAGTACAGCACCAGAAAGTAGTTAGTAATTTAGTATTGCCGTGAAATGTGTAATTCCTACCTATACCCTACCCCAATTCGAAAGCCAAATTCAAAATTTATGCACGTAGCCCAACCAGAGCTGCCATCTACATCCATCGTCCTGGGAAAAAAAGTTGCAGCTATTTCCATTCGAGTCCACCAAGTCGATTCCAGATGAAACGAATTTCGCCATCTAAACCAAACACCCTAGGCAGTTTCTGCTTCCAACTGGTAACAAAAACATAAGCCAGTCTCATCTCATGATCAACACAACTCAGAAGAGTATACAACTGCCGCATAAACCCTAAGCCACATCGCAATCGCAACCCATGGATATTTACCACCGCCGCGCCCTCGATCATCGTTGCGGAATAGCATTGGTTTTTGCGAATAGGTGATCAAAGTTTAACGGACAGATCCGGTGCATTCCCCCGCTATCTCTGCTCGGTTCAGCCAATTAGATCGGAGTTTGCCGTAAGAGAGAGATGCGGGGGAGAGATTCCTGCGAACCTTGCCGAAATTGGGGACGATTCGCACGCGGAGATTCTGGAGGCTGGAGGCGAGACGACCCGCGCGCGCCGCGCCGCGCCGCACGGAGGTGGAGAGACCCCCCAAGCCGAAGGCGATGGAGAAAGTGATCTTCGTCGTTCGTAAACCAGGTCGGAACGCGCGCTGCACTAATTCTAAGGAGACAGTTAAAAGGCGTACTCCTGGTTGACGCAATCATGGAGACGTTTATTTAGCCCCGTTTGAAACGCGACAGTTTTTTTCTCAATTTCCGCGGAAATTAGATTGTTTCTGTAAAATTTCTGTATTCCAAATAGACGTCTATTTTCTTACGATAATTCCCTCGCTTAGGGCTTGTTTGGGACTGCTCTGCTCCAGTTTTTCCAGCTCTGCTCCACCAACTCCACCATGGAGTAGCTCCACTGTGGAGTTTCTGGAGCAGGTGGTCCTGTTTGGCACGCAGTTAGCTCCAGCTCCAGGAATATGAGGTTTCCCTGAGAAAGGTCCAATGTGCCCCTGAATGATGTTTGGTGTATATTTTGATGTCTGCGGAGCATATGTAACTGAATTTTTTTTGTTGCTAATTGAAATATGATGTAAAATATTATAATCGCAATTAATTTATTCGAGAAAACCAAAAAACAAATATTTACTCAAGAGGATAATTCACTGCATTAATTGGAGCATAGAGAATTCAAGCAAGTCCTAACAAAATGATACCTAATGAGTTTTTGATGATTCGACTGATAATTCACAAAAGCAGACAAAATATAACATGGAGATAACACTTTGGCTTCCATTATACCAAGAAAACTATCCCAGGCGAACAGTTATACACCATGATCCACACTAAGAACATGTCTGCTGACAGTGCTGATAAAAAAGGCGAAAAAGAACAATGGAACACAGCTTCACTGGATCTCCATTGCTGTCCAATCAAGTACTCTTTAGATGGCCATTAGTTCACCAAAGTTGCATATTAGGAAGATGGATCCAGCAAATAGACCACCAGCCTTTATCACCTTCTGTAAACAAAAAACAAAGAACATTAGTTTATTTAGCATCAAGAGATTTATCTACCAACAAGAGGTTTATTTAGCATTCAAGGCTGCAGTTGGCCAATTTTCATCACTAGTATAACACACATCCACTGCTCCAGGAAGCACACAATTCATGAACATACATCCACTGCTCCAAATATTGCACCAAATACTGCTCCATGAACATAATTCAATGGCTTCACAAAATTCAGATCAACATAAGCGGCGGTCAATGGTTTCACAAAATTCAGATCACCAGCTGTGCATAACCATGGAAAGCACTTCCACAGGAGATCACAAAACACATTTCCAGGAAGATCAAAAAACAGATTGAAATGGCAGAGAGGAGGAGGAGCGGCCGGGCGTAGAGGAGGAGGCCGGGCGGGAGGAGGAGCGGCCGGGTGTAGAGGAGGAGGCTGGGCGGGACGGCGGCGGATTTGGGGAGGGGTGGCAGGGCGGCGGGGGATCTGGGGAGGGGGGAGTGGGCGGCGGGGGAGGGGCGACGGGCCGGCGGGGGAGGGGGCGACGGGGCGGCGGCGGATCTGGGGAGGGGCGACGGGGCGGCGGGGGGAGGGTCGACGGGCCGGCGCGGATAAGAGGGGCGGCGCGGGTGGGGGGCGGAGTCGCGCGGGTGGGTGGGGGAGAAGAGTCGCGCGGGTGGGGGAGAAAAGAAATCCAATCGGTACGGAGGAGAGGAACTGTGTAATGGCAGTGGTGGGTAATTTTTCACCAACTCCACGAGGAGTTTGAAAACGTTTGTTTGTGGAGTACCCCTTGAGGAGCTCCATAAAAAACGTGCAGTTGGCCTCTAACTCCACCTTTTTCTTGGAGCGGAGTTTTTGGAGTTAGACCTGTTTGGTTAGCGAAGTTGGGAGCGGAGCTGGAAAACTTGGAGCGGAGCAGTCCCAAACAGGCCCTTAACCACAACCTATTTGGTTTATAACAACAACTTAACACAATTGAGTGTGGTCACACTTTTCTTGTTTAACTCTAGTTGTGATGGTTAATTGTTATGCATACTATTATTATTTATTTGTCATATTATTTTCATAAATAACTTTTTGAAGGATCTCGTTGAGCCAACGGTTATATTGGCACACCTAGACTTACCAACAACGCTTAGGAATGTGCACACTGTACATACTCCAACTCGTACCTAAGCAGACGCCTTACAAAACTAATTGGACCCTTTTTTTTACGATGCCATGTGTCGTAACAAGTGTTAATTGAAGGTTAGTCAAGTGTGACTACTGTGTCGTATGTAGGGCTAGACAATTAGCTTGAGACTTGCGAGCCGGCTTGGGCTCGGGATTTTTTGAGCCAAGCCAAGCCCGATGTCCAGCTCGCGACCAAAAGCTTGCGAGCTACTCATTTGGCTCGTGTGAGCTAGCCCACGAAGGCCCAATCCCCAGTCTAGTCGGCGATGTCTGTAGACTGCATGCCTCCCGTGACCTGTCCCAATCCGATTGATGTCGATCCCCATTCCCTAATCGCGATCCCTAAACCCCTCTCTCCGCCCATCCTCCCGAATTGAGATCTCGCCGACATCTTGGCCGACACGGTGGCACCGCAGACCCGTCAAGGCCCCCTCCTCCCCATCCCATTGTCCCCCTAACCTGCCCCCGGCCATCAAGGCCCCTCCTCCCGTCATCTAGGCCAAACGCCTAGCCAGCCGCTCATTCTTCCCCACCGCCGCCCCTCCCTCTCCCCCTATTGCTGCCATTGAGCCTCCCAATCCGCCGCCTCCCTTCTCCCTGCCCGTCGACTGGCCAGTCGGCAAATCCGCCATCGCCCCCCTAATCCCCTCCCGCCGACCGCTCATTCTTCCCCACCGCCGCCCCTCCTTCTCCCCAACTTCAGCCAGCAGTGATGCGGTGTGGCAACGGCACTTCTTCCCCAAATCCAATTAGATCTGGATGTCCTCGTTGCCACTACTTCCAGATCTAGCCATGCCCGTCCCCGTGGCCTCTGGATCCGGCGTCCCTCCGTCTTCCTCTACCTCACCAACATCAGCGTCCACGAGTAGCACGACGTCGGCACCAGATCTAGTGCCCCTCGACCCGTCCCTAACTCCATTTCACTCCCGACCGGTGAGGCTACCTATGAAATATTTTACTCTATCATATTCACACTAAAACTAAAGTTATGCTGCTTACTTGCAGTAGCTTGCACATGTCATAGCAATTTTGGGGAGTCCATATTTTTGGAGCATTTGTGAAGATCATTGAGAATTATTTTTGTCTGATGATTGCATGTGAAATTTTGCAGATCATGTCCTGGGTAATTCAAGCATTTGCTAGGATAGCTTGCAAACTTCTTCTTGAGCTACACTGTTCAGCTTAACTGAATTTAATTTATTGTCTTTATTTACGCTACTCTTTGCTGATCCTCTCGTGAGAATTTGAACAAGAATATAACATCTCTTACTTTTATTTGAACAAACATTGTAAGTAATTTTGTTTACATGTACATCTACATGTTTTTATTGGTCAGTCCTTTTCATTGTCTGAATTTAAACATAGAAACTTTTGTAGAATGAAAAGAATGATGATAGTTGTTGTAATTCAAAAACTTTAGGTTGGTGCTTCTCTATTTACTTGATATTTACTTTTGCTGGAACATAGAGAAGACATTCAGTATAGTCATGGATCATTTTGGGTTTACAATTTTACATGCTCTACTCTACTACTGATTCTCATTCACATGTTATTTAGTAAGAAGTATGTTTACTGCAGCTTGGTGTAGCTTGGTTTGCAAGCTGTGAACAAGTTTGATCTTGTTATGGCAGTTAGGTCACAAGCCACCTTGAGCTAGCTCGAGCCACCTTTCAAGCCGAGCCAAGCAGTGTTTTCGGCTCGTTTCTTAAACGAGTCGAGCCGTAGTTAAATCGAGCTTGGGCGAGCCTGGCTCGGCTCAGCTTGTTTTCAGCCCTAGTCCTATGGATAAAGGGAACGCTTGGAGTCCTAGTGATTGTATATTAGGTGAGTTTATTTATAGATTTGTCTTGTATTTTGCTATGTGGTTACTGACGTTATTTCTAAATGTGGTAAAAATTAATATATGTCATAGCTTACACAAGTTTAACTGCAAAGGGTATCTCTACTACTTAAAAATACAAGTTGGTGGTGGTACGTCTATTCTCCCCTACACGGAGACGATCATCCCCCCCACGCATGTGAATTTGGTCCTTGACGCCGCCTCCCTCTCCCCATTCATCCGTCTACATGTTGTGTGGGATAAGCAGAAACCAGCTCCCTACCTCCCCCATTTTCCTCACCTCTCCTCTCTCGCACATGATATTGCATTGCAAAGAGGAGAGGCGGTAGGAGGACCAGCCGTGATGGTGGATGACGGGAGGGCGAGAAGGAGATGAAGCCATTACAGAGACTGTAGTTTTGGCACCATCAGGAACCTGCGCATGCGGCACCAGATCATCGCCACCTGCTTATGCTCACGGCTTCCTCGCCCCTCACCCCCTTTGCGTTGCCTAGCGCCAAGGATAGCACGGACTAGCAATGAGGGGCATGTCAAAAGCGTGCGATGGTGAGCGGGAACGACTATGTGGCATGGTCTAGATCCGCTCAGATCTAGACTACGGTGGCACGGATCCAACTGGATCTACCCACAATGACATGGCAGAGAGAGACAAGAGTTTGGCATGGTACGGGGGGCATGTATAGGGATGGTGAGTTCGTCCCACTCCCCCATCAAGACATCATGGACTACGCAATTGCCTTCTGCCCTCTCCCCCGATCTGCTACGCAACCAGGAGGATCGACCAGGAGCTACAGCATGACAAGGGCCCTCCCTCTCAAGATGGTCTCCTACACCAGTAGCTCATGCGCCGACCTCAGCCACCAGGATTCCAACCTCTACTGCGCCCTCGAGGTGGCCCTATTCCTTGGTAGGTAATTCATTTATTGAATGCTAATTTCTTCCACATCGATATCACTAGGTGCTTTTTTGGCAAAGGATAGGTACCTAATGGTGAAGGCCTTCCTCCCTAAGGATCTCACCGATTGATTCTAGCACATCTTCTGGAAGTAGACGCTGTCGTCGCTCTTCCATGTAACATAACAAAATATTTCCTAGGTTTGAAACTGTAATTATTGAGATGATTTTGTTGTGTTTAGGTGAACACGAGATCTAAAGATTTAGTCCCGTATTGATGCATGAATTAGGAAATGAATTTATAAATGGAAGCAGCATTGTAAATTATATTTTGGTGGCCGCATTGCCTACTGCATATGGATTATCAATCTCTTAATCCCTCAACCTTCCACTGTTATCTGGTTAATTAGTAATGTTGCATTGTATGTTGATTTATTTTTCCAATGTTTTTCTCACTTCTGTGGGGAAATTTTGGGAAATAGAATGTAGACAGTTTTCTTGTGCAATCAGGTAGGTAGCAGCGACCTTTGGCATATCTTTGAAACCCTTCCTTCTTGCATTGTGGTTACCTTCTATGCTTGTTGGAAAGCTATAAATCTGCTTTAGTGCTTCTTGAGGTTCGTATGTATGTATCATCATATAACTACAAGCTTCAAATCCAATTTCATACACACGGCAGAAGTCAAATGTGACCTCCCATACTTCATGTTAAATTGTCATGCACCACCCAACTAGAAAATTGTGAAGCCAAAACATTCACTGGTTAGAATAGCAATGTTTTTTGCCTTGGTTCTGGAATTAATTTGCTTGGTTGCATATTCTAAATTTAGATTCCTTAGAATCTAGACATTACTACTTAAGTGTATAGAATTTTGTTTAGGCACTCTAGTCTAGCCGATGGTCTTCAATATGCTCATATCACTTATATGTTTCTTTTGGTGGAGTTATATGCTCTCTTTTTTTGAAAAAAAATTTATGTATTGTAATTTTAGTGCTCAGATCTATTATTTTTACTGATTTAGTTTTCCTTGCTGATTTTTATTTATGTTTATTGCTATGTTAAAACATGTTTGTCTACCATACTCTATAATACACCAAAATTTTCTTTGCTAAATCCACCACCCTCAACCTCCCCCACAGTCATGCCTAATCTAAGTCCACCCAGAATTTGTACCAAAATAATCCAACTTCATACAAATGAATGGTCTGGATCTCTTCTTAAATCTTCTTCTATTACTCATTGAAGATCCTAAGGTCGAAATCATCCGGATCATGCATCATTGATATGGCCCCTCGAATCCGTGCGCCCCCCCCCCCCCGGTGAATCCGTGCGGCTGCCTCCCCCACCTCATTCTTCCGCCTCCCTCGCACAGAGCCACCGCTCCTCCCCTTCCTCCTCCGCCACCGCGCCACCCTCGCCTCCTCCCCTTTCTCCGCCTCGCCTCCTCCCCTCCCTCCTCCGCCGCCGCGCCGCCCTCGCCTCCTCCTCCCCATCCCGCGCCGCTGCTGCCTCCTCCTCCGCCACTCCCTCCGCTTCCCCCGTCCTCCACCGCACCGCCGCTCCCCCATCTCCACCTCTCCCCCGCGCCTCCGCTCCCCCCGTCCTCCCCTCCGCCGCCACTCCTCCCACCCCATTAAAACCCAAACCTCCCCTCCCCTCGCTTCGCCACGCCACCATGGTTGCGGCGGCGGCGGCGGCCGCCACCTCGCTCCTTCTTCGCCGTCACCGCAACCCCCCCGCCCCTAGCCGCCGCCGCCTCCTCCGCACCGCGATCTCCTCCTTCCGCGTGCTCCCCCAGCAGCCCGAGCTCTCCCCTCCCCCACAGACTCCAATCTCCAGCAATCGATCCAACATCACGCCGCCACCCCCCTCCCAACTAGCTTCCTCGTGCTATCGCCCTCTCTCACCCACAGCGACAAGGCTTCGATGGGAGAACAAGGATGCCAAGCTCTTCAACTGCGTCCAGGTCCGCAAGATTGTGCCTTTGATCTGTTTGTTTTGGTTGCGTGTATATGTTTATTGGGAGGAGTAGTAAGTTAAAATTCTGACGATTTTGTGTTGTGAGTGCAGAGGGGGCACCAGAACTCGCTTGAGATGATGCCGATGTTCTTCGTCATGCTGCTGGTCGGCGGCCTGTAGCACCCGGTCATCGCCTCCGCACTGGGGGTTCTCTACACGGTCACGAGGTTCTTCTACTTCAAGGGCTACGCCACTGGTTCTTCTGCGAGGTTCTTCTGAGAATACTTAAACAAGGAAAAGATTTCTTGAGTAAAGACCGGATTGAAGCTTGTTGGGATGGATTGATGATAAGTTGCATATGTGCATCTAGCAGCATCATTTCTAAACCTTTTAATTTCGCAGGTTGTACTTCCTAAGGGATCAAATAGTCCACAAGCTGTAGTTCTTTTTCTAACAGAGCAACATCTTGAGGTAATTCCATATTTCTTTAAACGCCTTTTCTTGGTTCATATATATGTGTTTTTGCGTTAAGCTTGTTTAGTTTTTGCCACTTTGTCTTATTATGTTTTATGTTGAAGAATTAAGCTAAATTTTCATATCAAGGATGTATAAATTGATGGTAATTCTAAGATGTTAGCCTGCGAAAGTTTAGCCCGGGACACAACAAAATGGAAATTGCTCTCACTGGCAGTGCACATACAATGAAAGATCAAGTCAGATGTTTCTTTTATGGTACTCTAAATCAACACAAACTTCTATTGTCATTCACCTTCACAAAAAATCAATATTAAATTTCTTATTGTGTCTTTGTCATTTACGCACTTCAGCACTACTATAACAAAGTCTTGCCATGGTTATGCATACACAAAGTGACAGATGCCCTATTAGTAGTTGCTTCTCTTTACATATTTAAGTGAACTTTGGACGGCTTTTTTCGATCATTCGTTCAGTCGGTCTGTTGAACGCTTGGCAGGCAAGTACCTCGTGCCAACCCTTCAGATACTATCTCTTAACAATTAATTTTTCTACACTTGCATGGTCACTTGCTAATTAGTCCCAATAGCCTATAATTTAAGTTATTAAGGGTATGTTACCTACTGTTTATTAGTATAGATTATCTGTGATGGTTATTTGATATGATTGATGGTTGGTTTAACGATACTAAACCTGAGAATTAGCTGTACATGGATTATCGGATATCTACCATATGGTTCACGTGGTGCCTTGACGGGGGACATAGATGTATAAATTGGATTTAGCAAACTATTTAACTCTGGAAATTACTAATGTGGCCATTCGATCATCAGTACCAAACAAAAAAAAATAATCATCTATTGTGAACCAAAGTAAATGTGGACTTCCTTTACTTCGCCTGCCCGTGGTAGTTGTACTCAACTCAAAATTTTTATTTATGCACCACAAGAAAAAATGTTCTAAATCAGTCAGATACTACTATTAGTTTTACATATTAGTCAGATACTAAACTTCTTCATAAGTTGGCTGATTTCACTGTACATATTAGTTTTACACAACGCATCTGTTGATGCAAAGTAGATCGTAACATGGTTTTGGCTTGTGCTTCCATCGCCTTCATAGGTAAAACCAATCTCTGTCCAATACGGAATTGGCATACCAGAACATGATCAGGAGGGCAGGGTTATTACTTTGGAGTTTGATGGTTTTTACTTGGTAAATGCTTATGTCCCAAATTCTGGCCGTGGCCTATGCAGACTGGTAAGACTGATATTCCTTTTCATTATAACTACTGCTTTATGTTTTACTGTTATTGTTTACATCTAATTTTATTTTCTTCCATCTTGATCTTCAGAATTACAGGATCAATAATTTGGGATCCATGCTTTAGTGACTATATAAAAGTTCGTCTATTTACCTAGCTCTCCAGTCTCATTTTCCTTTTGACATCAATATATCATGTGTTGCATATTAACTTTATATGATCTATTGTCTTGCCTGTACATGAGGAATAGTGTTATGGTTCTTATGTGCAGTTCTGCACTAGATATCGTAGAATAACTTCACAATGTGATCCTTGCAAGATAGCTTTTCAATGTAAAACTGATATATACCTTTGTGATCTGTAGAAACTGGAAAATTCCAAACCGGTAATTGTTGCTGGTGATCTTAACTGTGCTCGTCAGAGTATTGACATTCACTATCCTCCAGTAAGTTCTCTTTACATATTTGAACAATTCTCATTCAAAACCTCTGTCTTTACATTTATACGCCCTAGCACTGGTATTGTCCTTGTCTTCGTAAATCAAAATGTGCATGGTTAGATGACGCTTGTATGTTAGTTCACACATTGTCATATAGATACGTATTCTTAACCCAGGAGAATTTCAAGATGTATGTGTGGATATACTGTATTGGAATTGGAAATAAAAGTTTGTGCATTCGGCTGTTCTACCTTGTCTTAATGTGTCTGTAGCAGAGCAGTTAGATATGAAATGCAATTGCCTGTTATGAAATATTACATGCTCTATGATATGAAAAAACGAACTCTGTTTGGACGTCTGTTTGGACGTGTGTGGTTCCTTATTTACAACAGTAATAGGAAGTTTAGAGAAATTAAAAATGGTCCAGGTATTGATTCATATACGTGGATTGCATGAAAGTGATAATTTTTGGAGCAACAGTGATAATTGCCATGCATTAGCTATCAGATAAGGACATGTACTTCTGTACAGAATGCTCGAAAAAAATGTCCATGAGCAAGAAGGTTCAGCTAAAGGAGACTATTGAAGAAACATGAAAGTATGTTTCCAGCCATTTGCCAGAATGTGACATAGAATAGGATTGTTATTCTATCCTTAACAATGACAACATAGTCTTGAACTTACTTTGTCAGTTTTCCAAGTTTAATATTGAATTGCCAATAGAGTTAAAAAGTCAACAAAAATATTCCAAGTTGCTCTTTGTATTGCATTTACATCTTCTGAGCATGGAACAGCTTAGGTTGTTTCAGAATTCCCATTTTAGTACACGAGTTCTCTTCTTGTTTCAGCAGCCCCTTGCTGTAGCCTGTAGTTTGGGAATTCCTTACTCAGCACTATTTTCAGGCAAAAACCGAGGCTGCAGGTTTCACAATTTATGAGAGGGGGTCATTTGACTTATAGATGTCATAGTTGCCCATGAAGTATTTTGCTGCGACGCACTGTATCTTGGCTCTTGAGACATGCCCGTCGCTGAACTATTGAATTTTGCATTTTTACCATTAGTCTGGGGAAGAATTTGAAAATATTTGGATCCATTTGAGGTTGCATGCTTATTCACCAATATTGCATTGCATATCATTTGTTCTCGTGGTTGAAGGGTGCCGTTCGGTTAGAAATGAGAGTTACTTTCAAAAAGAAAAGCTATAGTTAGGACTTAGGAGGACTTTCCTCAGTACCTTTTTTTTTCTTTGTCTATGTTGAATATTTGCACATCTCATCTGTATTTTAGCTTCTTGATGGACTGAATAGATTAACCAAAAGGTGATCAGTTGTTGCTAGAACTCTGGGTTAAGAAAATGAATTTTTCTTCACTTCTCCACTAGCTCCATGTATTCTGTTCTAAACTTGTAATTTGCAATATCTTGGGTTATGGAATGGAACATTAGAAAACGATACAAGTAGAACAAGAGAATCGAGAATGTATACTATATGATGCATAACTTTGGATGGTGCATCTGCCCAAATCTTTGTCCTAAAACTAAACTATGTATACCTCTTGGATTATGCCTTAAGAGTAGTAGCTATTGCCTATTGGAGCATGATTTGTTTTTTCCCCAAGCCCTAAGAATATCGATATGGAGAGTTTCAAACGGATGGTAGAATATTTACTTAATGAGTTTTTCATGTTAGTATTGCTTCCCCCACGGTAGGCCAACAACCTACGTATGGATCAGGATGTTCAACTCTGAACCAAGCATCACCCATAGTTGGCAAAGAAAATATTTTACCGGATGAAACCATGGATTGGCTACATAGAAATGATAATTATGAGAGATGTGGAAATCCACTTGTGATACCTATAAGAACAGGCTTCTGACGAATCGAGCACTATACATAAAATATGGATGAATCTGATTGTTCGTTTTATTTTTTACAAATTTTATCTTGTTTTGTATTTTACCGTAGCGTTAGCACGGGCACACTACTATGTCTTTAAATAGTTCTTATAGGAACTAGAGGACTGACTATTTACGTTTGATTTTGTAGCTGAAGGTTAAAAATCGGATTGTCAACTTATTGCGCCCTCAGGTTGCAAAGTTTGCATTGTCGGTTTTTACTTTTTTATATATGCTGCTGAATTTGTTTATCTATATATGTTCTGACTGTAAGTTAATAACGATATAATTCGATGTTTCTTAAATGAAACAAGGCATAAGAAGATTAAAGGTATGATGGCTGGTTAAGTGTTCTGAAATCCAAATTCCTAACTAGGTTGCACCTCTCGACCTCCCATTATCTAAACTAATAATCCACCAGTTCAAATTATTTTACATCCACCCAACAATTACCTGCTCCACAGTCATGACCTTAACTACGTCCACACCACAATATGCACCCATAATTACACCATCATAAAAACGTCCGCACCAGATTAACTCTCCTCTATTCTCTCTCCTTACCCAACCATATCCGACGGTCATCCTTCAATGGATCTGCAGTACCCCTCCCACCCTCCCTCCTCCCGAACCGCCCTCCCCACCCTCTCTCTGATCCCCCAGCTCGCGAAAATTCTGCTCACCCCGCCCCCAACCCCCCGCACCGCGCCGCCGCCTCCCACCTCCCCCTCCTCCGCTGCCGCCTTCGCCGCAGGGTTCGCAGCCAGGCACCTCGCCCCTACCTCCCCCCAATCCCACCGCCTCGCCGCCGTCCTCGCCGATATCGACGCCCAGGTCCGCGTCTTCACATCCTCCGGCGGTGGAGGGGGCTCCGGGAGGAGGCTGCCCCCGCCATGCTGGACGCACGAGGAGACACTGGCCCTCATCGAGGCGTACCGCGATAGGTGGGAGGCGCTGAATTTGTGCTGTTTGTTGATGTGCAGGTGCTCACAGGCGACGACGCGGCCAGCTGGGGCCGGGGGGCGTGGCGCGTCTCGCTTCCCCGTCGACCATGAGATCAACTCAAAGATCTACCTCTGGCGTGGCCACCCGTGGAACCTCGAGGTCGACGCCGTTGTCAACTCTACCAACGAGGTCGGAATTCTCTTTGCTTCTGGCTTCTGGTGTTGCACATGTTACAATCAAAACGCAACGAAGTCGAATTGGAGAGGAGAGCGAGCGAGGGGAGGCGGCGATGGCGGGCAGTGACAGAGAGAGGGACGTCGAGGAGGAGACGCAGAACCAGATGATGCAAAACCTCTTCGGCGACCAATCGGAGGACGAGGACGAGGAGGACGACGAGGCCGTCGAGGTCGTCGACGAGGACGACCACCCGCATCAGCAGCAGCAGCGCCTCCACGAGGCGGACGAGGAGGAGGAGGACGACGAGGAAGATGACGGCCATGGCCGTTCCGGATACCACTCCGTAAGCCGCATCTCAGACTCTCCCCTGCTTGCTATTCCCCGTCCTGGGTTGGGGCTTAGGTTTTTTTCGGGGTTATTGGTTGCAAATCTCACGAGTCGCGATTGGGGTTGCAGTAGATTGAGAAATCGTGCGGATTTGTGTTTCAATCAACTCAATCAACTGTACGAGAATAACTAACGTGCCTCTAGAATATTGCAGAGACTTGAGAAATCTATTGTTGGCTTTGACACTTAGTTCACCAGTCTGTCAATTATCGAGAGATAAATATGTTGATATCTTGGGAATTTTGAGTGGTGTAGCAAGTGACCTGGAACAACGATGGACCTATCTTGCTGAAAAAATCGAACCATTATGCTCTGCTGGTCTTGTACAGAGTTAAAGTTTAGCTCTTGTAGGTTTCCTTATGCCATAATTCTTCATGGATGTATGATGTTCTAATCCTGTTTGCTTTCAGTGGAGCTAAGCTATGTGACATTTACTTATTGATGTGTTTGTCCAGGAAGAAGGGGAAGGTGAGGCAGAGAATGGAGGGGAAGGCGACGCTGAAGGAGAACGTGAAAGTGAGGGGCAAGTTGGAATGGAAGAGGAAAGTGAAGCCGAAGCTCATCACGCTGATCTTGATCAAGTAGAAAGTGATGGGGAAAAAGTTCAGAGCTCCCCAGAAAGAGAACTTAGTGATCGGATGATGCAAATTGATGCAAGAGGCATGATAGTGAAGATGAAGCCTACGAGCAGCGGGCAGTAGTCAGCAGAAGAAGGGGAGTTGTTGCCTCTGAATCAGAGGGGTCTGAAGATAATTATTATGCTGATCAAGCTCATGAAGATGAGGAAACCAAGGTCAAGGAAAAACCAGAATGCTACATATTGAATCATATGTCATATGCTTGCTAGACTTGACATTGCTAAGTAGTCCTTTCAACAGCTGATTAGAGGTTTCATTGTTTTGGTAGTGACTTAATTATATGCATTCTTTGCTTATGCAGATCCTCCCTAATAGTGTAGTAACTTGTAGTAATCATAATCTTATTATGCAGCTTACCAATGGAAGAGGAAAGAGATCATGAAGTTGTCCGTGATGTGTTTGGTGACAGTGAAGAAGATGAGCCGGCTCCTTATCGTGCCCAACATGAAATTGATGAAGATTCCCATGTGAGATTCATGCTAAAGTATTTTTTTCGGCCATTCTATTTAAAAAGTAGGAATTTAAAAACTCCAGCAGAGATCTTAATCAAAATTACCAGTAGTGGCACTCTGTAGACTTTCTGTATCGAGTTATGTAACTGTTAGTGATGGTTAGTTGGTTACTGGTCAATGTTAACACTGGATGCTAATGATAACTTGGTGTCATGTTAGTTTAACTGAATATCTACACAGGCATTCATGTAATTCAACGTGTAGAGAATAATGTGATCTTTTATCTTCCTTTACCTTCAGTATTACTATTTCGAGCTGACCCAAATAAATCAGGGAATTATCCAGGCACACAAAATAAAACAACAGGAAAACTGAACTTCATGGCACTCAGAGGTCAAAACCACAAATACACATAGTAAAGCCAAGATATTCTCAACCATACAATGAGATCTGTAATATCTGCAACTCCTATTACTCAACATCCCATGTCAGCATTATGCTTTTGGCCTCCAACTCGTTTGTAAGACTGAGAAGATAACACAAAATCAAAAGTTGGAAAAAGCATGCACATTCATACTAATGTGTGAAAGTACTGCAAAAATGCACAAGCCAAAGAGTGCAAATAGCTTGATACAATAAAACAAACATATATATTGTTTGCAATGTACAACTGAATCAACTTGAACATGAGAAGGCTCAATCTAATTCCTGCAAATAGATTTTACATCCAACATAGATTTCCAAGTTGAAATTCTCCTTTAGGCCTGTTCCTTTTTTAACTGCATGTGCTATTTCTTAACTTACTGTTGTAACTTGCAAGCACATGTTATATTTGTCGTTGCAGTGCTCGCCATATTTAGCCCAAGGCTTACCATGCCTGGAAAAGATAAAGAATCCTGTGGACTTCAGTTGGCTTGAAACAGCAAGATTTCAGTCTCCCCATCTTCCTGAGGAAGATTCTGCCAACATTTCTTGTACAGATGGGCTACATAGTTCATTATTCCTGCTTTAATGTGGACCAATTAGAAACTGCTATCAATACACTTCTTGATAAAGTCATGTAGCTTTTCTTTCTTTCTTTCTTTTTTTTTTGCCCGTGGTAAAAGAAGGATCGCTTTGCATAAGTTCTTAGCCATTCCTTTTGGGGAGTATTTAATGTTGTATGGTTGTTATTTTCAGATTTTGTAGCTTTTCAAGTTTTAAAATGTGTGCAATTCTAATTTCCTCACTTTGGTCCTCTTTTCAATTCATGTACTCATCAGGTTAAAGGCGAAGCCAACATATCATACATATGCTCACGGTATTACCGTGCTCCAGAGCTGATATTTGGGGCAACTGAGTACACAACATCAATTGATATATGGTCAGCTGGATGTGTTCTTGCTGAGTTGCTTCTTGGCCAGGTTGGCTTCTGTTTATAGCTTCTTTGGCAGATGTCTTTTCTGCACCTTCTGGTCATATATCCACCTGAGCAGCAAACTTTGGAATAAGCATCTTCTTTTCATTCAATTTTATCAGCCTCTATTTCCTGGTGAAAGTACAGTGGACCAGCTTGTTGAGATAATAAAGGTACTTTGTTATATACTATTCTGCAGTAAATTAGTTCTGAAGAAATGTTCTTATTATTGTTGTGTTTTCATTAACTGAATGAGGTTTCTTTTCTTGCAGGTTCTTGGTACTCCAACACGTGAGGAAATCCGCTGCATGAATCCCAAGTACACAGAATTTAAATTTCCTCAGATAAAAGCTCATCCATGGCACAAGGTATGGGTAAATTTTATTTATTTATCACATTACTTCATTAGTTGATGTTATGATGCATAACTACAACTTACAAATACCATTAATGTTGCAGATTTTCCACAAGCGGATGCCTCCAGAAGCAATAGACCTAGCATCGCGTCTTCTTCAGTATTCACCTAATCTACGTTGCACTGCCGTAAGTTTCTCATCTCGAGTTTGACTGATTCAAGTCAATTAAAGAAGCCATCTACCTATTATTTAATGATTGCGAAGCACTCATAATGACATTAATTGTTTCTTCCAATTTGATTGGTCATGTTCTGCCCATGGTTGTTGAGTCATCGGTATATCGGTGATATATCGTTGGTATATCGGTGTGGCGGCCATGCCGTCTGCGTGGCGGACTGGAGGGCGATAAGGTGTCGTCGGTGGACGCCATGGGGGATGGGGGAAATTTAGCATGTTTGATGCTGCTTTGGTGTAGAAAGAAAATCAGAAATTAGATGGTTCAGGCGAGACATGACTTATTATTGCCTTGTTATGCATTATAATTGGCCTAGGCTTGTAATTTCATGACCTGAACTTGCTGGTGATATACATGAGTGTTTTCCAGATTATATACATGGTGATATACAATTGCGTGAAACTTAAACTATGAAAAAAAATATCGTCATTTGGTTGTTTTCATGTGCATCCCTGAAATGCCGCCGTGGCGTTAGCACGGACACTATACTAGTCTAGATAGTTGAATGGTGATATGCCTGTGGGGCAAAATTGTCAATTCTTGTGATGTGTGACATGGTGGTGGTTGTGTTTGTGTTGCAGCTAATGGATGTCAATAGGAACAAGGAAGTATTTGTTATATAGTTGCCATACACAAGGTCTTCATGAAGTTTCATATTAGCTTTGCCAAGGAGCTTAAGATATTTAGTGGATAGATGAATCGTAACTTGGAAGTGATTCTTTGCTTTCCTATCTTGTTTAGTTGACATGCTAATATACTCGGTTGTTGTTTTGGATAAAATTCGTTCCATTGTTGGGTACAAGTGGTTGGCAATGGGCAATGTATATTATCACACCGCCCAAGCTCCCACTCCAATGTATTTGTTGTTCTAATGTACATTATAGTTTTGTTTTCTTTTCTATAGAACTTGAAGAAATACCTATAGTTGTAATCAATTCATTCAAGACCTTTTACGTAGGTTTGTAGGGCACCAAGATAAGGGAAATCAATTCATTCATGGACATGTTCTGGTTGATTTACATAAAGAACATCTTTGGTCCTGAGTTTTGACTGCAAATGTGTGCATGACTTGCACTAATGTCAAATGTGTGCCCAAATTTTCTGATATAAATACCATATTTTTCTTTGAACAGTAGTTTGAGATTTCATTCAAATAAATTTTGAGTCTTGGAATGCTATGTACTTGTTTGCATTCCTGACTATTGAAAACTTTAGGAGCTTTTCTAGACTTGTTGTTCAAAAAAACGTAGCTATGAACACTTAACACGATATGGAATTTACTTAGTTTAAAATATATGCTTCCATTGCAACACACGTGCAGGTTACTAGTAATACTCTATGCTTGAAATTTGTGCAAATGAATCACCCCACCTAGTGGCTTTTAACTTGATCTAAATTCAAAAGAAAATTTTGATTATGTTGCTACAAAATCAAAAGTTTAAGTCTAATTTACACCAAGTAAAAAGGGGTTATAGATCTTAAAATTCAAAAGGTACAATGAGGAATTTACTGTTTAAGAAAATACTTATTACACCATCTGATCGATTGATCTTGTCGTACACTAGCGAAGTTGACGACACGGTGAGAGGCCGACGCTGTTGTCCACGAGTACGGGTGCTATTGCACGGCTTCACTCTCACACCAAACAAACCCAATGGCATGTGGGCCCTTGAGAAGACGTTGAGCACCACCATCACACAACCACTAGCTGCTATCCTATCTGGGGGTGCAAGTGGATATGGGTCATCCGTGAGCCCACTTAATCCATCCCATAAAAAACATCAAGTAGACACCGTGGGCTAACTTCTAACCTTTATGTGGTCTCCCACATAGCCCGCGGCAGGCCGACAGCCCATCTAGAGCTCCGCTCGATCGATCTGCCTCCGCTCCTCACTTTCCATCTTGCACCTCACTTTCCTCTTGATCGATCTACCTCCACTCTACTTCCTCCTTAGCTGAGCTGCGCATCGCATGGTCGCTACCACCGTTGAATTGATGGCATGCACTTTCACTGGACATGGGCGGACAGGAAGGCCAACGTGACAACGAGTGGCGCATTGATGTACATGGCCGACTCGAACTGTGCAAAGTTGTGACGGTTGTCAACGACCACGGCACTAGTCAGCATGTTCGGGGTCAGAGTCAACGCGCCACGGCAAGTCATGCCCCAGAGGAAGCTTGCCGGACCGCTGCCCCTCAAAGAAAATAGCGACTTGGCGAGCACATCATGGTAATCCAATGCGCCAAACGCTCCGGCAACAACAACATGTCCTATCAGGAACACAAGGGGCGCGAATTTATTCACCAATCTCATTTTTGTTGCCCCCGTGTTTCCTCTTTCCTGATTGAAGTTACAACGATCTAAGTTGAAGCTACAACGGTTGGAATTCGGGTCTGGGATTTATATATCGATAATATTTCACTTGTTTTGCACAGGAGAAACTTGCTCGTAATAAAAGTGCTAAATTGGGAGGTTGATGATGGTGGTTCTACCCACTGTTCTAAAACAAGGGTGGCTATAGATGGGCAGAGCCAAAATCAAGTACTAGCAGTTAGGGGCTAATTTTGTACTAATGATTTTTTTTGAAGGAATGTAGATTTCTGACAATGTACATCTCATCATCTGGGTTCAAACTTCAGAGTTTATTATGTACTATTTTCTTAAAAGAATGAGACTTTTATTATGATATTGAGTTGAAACATAAACCAGAACTTTAGTCTTCGTAGAACCTTATGACATTTTCATTGTCCTTGGTATAGTAGTAGTACACAATCAAAAACTGGCCAACTTGGGTTGCACCTTGATAAGCATGGTTGAGTTGTAGTGCACTACCTCTGGCTACAACATCTCCAGGCAAGAACACCTCCGACTGCAAGTTGCAGAGCCTGTCGTTGACCCTCTCCAACGCCCTCAGGCTGGTGGCATGGTCGTTGAAGCACGTCATGTCCCGCAGCGACACCAGCCAGTGCGCTCGCCATGAGTGGCCAGTGGCAACCCGCGAAGCCCACCAACCCGTATAGCGCCACGAAGCTCGAGTCAAAATCGAAATCAGTGAATATAACTAGCTCATGGAAGGATAATGACCAAGATGAGTTTAGATGTATTCTCACATGTCATAGCAAGTTAGAACACCAAAGAAATTGACTCAAAAACCCTTGGATCAAGAAGTCACGCTTTGAGGCCAAATTATGAGTAAAACAATCAAATCAAGATGAATCCATAGAAATATGAAAAGATTGATATATTACTCACTTGAGAAGGTTAAGTTTACAACCATTCCACCTTGAAGGACAAAAAGCTCATGAGAGAGAGGTTGAATAGTTAACTCTACATGTCTCCATCCCAACCCTTTTATAGGTAGGCAATCAGCCACCTACTTTCAAAATGGATTCTATCCACTATTACAATGGGGGAAACTCATTAACCCCCCCACACACGGGTTTTACTCACACAAGTTCACTTATGCACGCTTTTCAAAGCGCATAAGTGTGCATTTGTTAAATTCTTAGTCTTGATCTGTCTTGATCAAACTAGCTCCATCTTGACCTAAACCACTCTCCAACGCATTACTCATGCGCCGTAGTTTTGATTCAAGATGGTTTCTGGTATTTTAGTCAAAATACCAAAATGCTCCTTTGTTGATCTGGTCATCACCATCCTTTGTAAGTAATCGCCATGTCTACCATGTGTAGGTACGTACACTACTAGCTTACCATGTACTGCCAAGTCTCTTCCGTCCCCATTCCACCGAACCACAGTTCACTTGGTCCATGCAAGCCACCTGGCGTCATTCCACCGTTCGCGCTCGCCTTCAATATTCCTGCCTTTTTCGTGCCATGCTTGAGCTCACCATCTCACCTAGCATCTTTGATCGTTCTGGACCTCGACTTATCCATGAGCCTAGCCCCGATCACCACCGTTGACCACAGTTGACTCCAAGCAACCCTGCACCTCTAAATACAAAGAATTCGTTTCGAGGTATAAGTTTTTCATAACTTGACCTATATTAGCCAAGACATGCATCATGCAAACTTAATCCAATGACTCAGGTCAACCTAACTAAATCCATAACTCAAATTCCACATCCTCAATTTCTACCCAAACAAATTCTGACAGAGTGTAATCTGTGCAAAGCCAATTGACCACTCTACAAACATTGCAATGATTCATCACAACATTAATCTGAACCATCTCATATGGTCCTTCAGTATGCGATGATTCATGTTCTGTCTCAAAACTATTGTTTAAGGAGGATACTGAGGGTGCGCCCAGGAATGTCATATCCCACTTCACCTATTCCATTATTGTGATGAGTGGTGACTGTTCTGTCATTAGAACTCCGAATAGTTGACTTGCTCTAGATCAGTCTGCTTTTTATTTGATCGAAATTTCATGACAAGTTATGATCGCTGTTGCTATCATGCTATGTTATCAGCTGATATGACGCTCGTATAGGATAGCGTCGCCATTGCTACAGTGTTTCTACATTGCAAGTATATTATATTTGTGGAGCACTCGTTAATCATGAGTTATCAACATTGATCACTTAATGGTGAACAGTCGAACTATAAGTTTTAGTGAAAGATTGCAGGACACAGCAAAGAAGCTGCTGCTGCTACTACTACTACTACTAAGGTCCATTTGTATTCCTTAAGCTGTCTGGTTTGATTTATGTGGTTTAAATCAAAAGTAGTTACTAGGGAAGTAAAGTAATATGAGTGTCTATTTCAGCCTGCCAATGGGCCTGCAGCTACAAAATGGTTCTAAGAACCGCAGAAGAAAGCAATCCAAGTCGCAGAGGATTACTCCAACTACAAGGCCACCTGCTAAAGGCACATGTCGCGAAAACAACGACGCCACCCAAGAACCTGACTTGGGCGAAATTCCGATGAAGGGACCTGTTGGGAGGCCAAGGATATTGAGATGAATTCTAGGCCGGTTCGATGTCTATTCTGTTCATGGCCTACCTATGGAAACTACCTTCAAGTGGGAGGACCGTTAACTTGTCATCACCTCTGAAAAACTTGAAAGGTCACATGTCACAACGCTACTAGAAAATTGCAATGTTTACTCTTGTAGAGATTTTTTTTCTGAAGGAAACAGGCACGACTCTTGTAGAGATATGCCTGTTCCAGTTTACATGGGTAATTAAGTATTTAGAGGGAGAAGGGAAAGGAGAGCCCTGCCATGTCCCTAGTGTAACCACTAACCAATGTCTTGTGAATCAACGTACACATCATGCCATATTTAGGGTGTAGTATATACATCATATTAATTTAATTCCATGTAATTCTAATTCCTGCAGTCCTGCTGTGTAAAAAAAACCCCCGAGATTCAACCTTTAAGTCTGTCTCATGTGCTGTTTTATCATCAAATTTTTAGCCGCCCTTTGCTCTGCTAGTTGCTACTGTGCTTACTGGACAGGATATCCAACCGAAAAGATATATGCAAACAGAAGTCCAGCACTGAGAAGAACGGACTACACATCTTTGATCTGGAATTTACGACATTCACAGTGTAAGTTCCCAATCTTGTGAAGGGTTTGTTTGAAATACAGAAATTTTTGTAAAAAAATTCATCGAAGACAATTCAGTTCTCATATAGATCGGGGGGAGAACCCCGTCTTCCAAACGGGCCGAATTCGTCATCCCTTCCCTCTGCCCCCGCCAACTCCCGTCCACCCGCTGCCGCCACCGTATCCCAAAACCCCATCCCCTGATCTGATCGGCTCATCCCCTCCACGTTCCCACCCCTGATCGGCTCGTGAGCTCGTGGCCGTGGTAGCTGCTCGCGGGCAAACCCACCACGCAGCCGGTGATGGAGACCACCGGGCACGGGCTGTTCCCGAACAAGCCCACCCTCCCGGCCGGCCCCAAGAAGCGGCCTCCGCACACGGCGGCCCGCACGCTCCTCCCGGCCACGCCGCCGCCGCCGCCGTCGTCGTCCCTCCCGCTCGACTCCCTCCTCCTCCACCTCACCGCCGCCCCGGCTCCGGTCCCCGCCCCGCGCCGGCCGCATCCCACCCCGACCCCGCCGCACTCCTTCCTCTCCCCCGCCGCGCAGGCCCTCTTGCTCGCTGTCTCCTCGCAGCCGCTCCTTTCCCTTCCTGCTTTCCTCTCCTCGCGTCGTGACGAGCTCCTGCGCGCCGACATCCCCTCCCTGCTCAAGGCGCTCGAGCTCTCCGGCCACTGGGAGTGGGCCCTCGCGCTCCTCCGCTGGACCCACGCCGAGGGCGCCGCCGACGCCGCCTCGCTTGAGATGGTCGTCCGCGCGCTCGGCCGCGAGGGCCAGCACGACACCGTCTGCGCCCTGCTCGATGAAATGCCGCTCCCGCCAGGGTCCCGCCTCGATGTTCGCGCCTACACCACCGTTCTGCACGCGCTCTCCCGCGCCGGCCGCTACGACCGCGCGCTCGAGCTGTTCACGGAACTCCGGCGCCAGGGGGTGGCGCCCACGCTCGTCACCTACAACGTCGTGCTCGACGTGTACGGGAGGATGGGGCGCTCGTGGCCGCGGATTGTGGCGCTGCTGGAGGAGATGCGGGCCGCCGGGGTCGAACCCGATGACTTCACCTCCAGCACGGTGATCGCCGCGTGCGGCCGGGACGGGCTTGTTGATGAGGCAGTCGCCTTCTTCGATGACCTCAAGGCCCGCGGCCACGCTCCTTGCGTTGTCACTTACAATGCGCTCCTGCAAGTGTTTGGCAAGGCCGGGAACTACATGGAGGCGCTGCAGGTGCTCAAAGAGATGGAAGAGAGCGGCTGCCAGCCTGATGCCGTCACATACAATGAGCTCGCTGGGACATATGCCAGGGCCGGGTTCTATGAGGAGGCTGCCAAATGTCTTGATACAATGGCCGGCAAGAGTTTATTGCCGAACACATTCACCTACAATACTGTAATGACAGCGTTTGGGAATGCTGGCAAGGTGGACGAGGCGCTCACCCTGTTCGACCAGATGAAGAAGAATGGTTGTGTTCCAACTGTGAACACGTACAATCTTATCCTTGGCATGCTTGGGAAGAAATCAAGGTTCACCATGATGCTGGAGATGCTTGGAGAGATGTCGAGGAGCGGATGCACACCGAATCGGGTGACATGGAACACAATGCTGGCAGTCTGCGGGAAGCGAGGCATGGAGGACTATGTCACCAGGGCACTGGAGGGGATGAAGTCCTGTGGGGTTGAGTTGAGCCAAGATACCTTCAACACACTGATATCTGCTTATGGTCGGTGTGGTTCAAGGGCCAATGCTTTCAAGATGTATGATGAAATGATCAGTGTTGGCTTCACCCCTTGCCTCACCACATACAATGCACTGCTGAATGTGTTGTCGCGACAAGGAGATTGGACCACTGCTCAGTCCATCATAAGCGAAATGAAGAGCAAGGGGTTCAAGCCAAATGATCAGTCATATTCACTATTGCTCCAGTGCCATGCAAAGGGGGGCAATGCGGCTGGGATACAGGCCATCGAAAAAGAAGTTTATGAAGGTACCATCTTCCCAAGCTGGGTTATTTTGAGAACCCTTGTGATTGCAAACTTCAAGTGCCGACGTTTGGAGGGAATCGAGAAGGCATTTCAAGAGGTAAAGGCACGGGGTTACAGGCCTGACCTTGTCATATTCAACTCCATGCTCTCAATGTATGCAAAGAATGGGATGTATAGCAAGGCCACTAAGATGTTCGCTTCGATCAAGCAGAGCGGGCTGCGCCCTGACCTAATCACTTACAATAGCTTGATGGACATGTATGCAAAGAGCAATGAGTCCTGGGAAGCAGAGAAGATACTGCAACAGCTCAAAAATTCCGAGGTGAAGCCTGATGTTGTGTCGTATAACACCGTCATGAATGGATTCTGCAAGCAAGGGCTGATCAAAGAAGCTCAGAGGATCCTATCCGAGATGATTGCTGATGGCATAGCTCCCTGCGTTGTAACCTATCACACACTCGTCGGAGGATACGCTAGCCTGGAGATGTTCAACGAGGCTAGGGAGGTCGTCTGCTACATGATTCAGCACAACCTGAGGCCAATGGAGCTGACATACAGGAGAGTAGTCGACAGTTACTGCAAAGCCAAGCGGTACAACGAAGCTCGTGACTTCCTGTCTGAAATCTCGGAAACTGACCCAAATTTTGATAAGAAACTGCTGCGCACGCTTGCAGCCCGTGTAGTGGATGCTCAATTTGGAAGATAAGCGATTATACTACCAAAGGTGGATTTTCATATAGTTGTGCAGCTTTTGAGTTTTACAGACATCGGGCAGTTCCAAATTTTGACAGTGTAGTGCTACCTGTGAAGAGTCCGCATTTGCCATGGATGACCGTGCTACTGCACCTGCAAATGGTGCTGCATAATGTCAGAATAGGTGTTCCCTCATTCTTTAACTGGTGTACAGTGTACTTACGAAGTCACATTCTGCTGTACAGATGTTAGCTTGCGAGAGTCTGAATGTCTGAATTATGAAATAGCTCCAGATGTATCATTTGATTTTACAGAATATAGAGCTCAAGATTTAGTTGATCTTCAAATTGTGAGTTTGTGACTTGTTAGCAGTATCTTTCTCAGTCGCTGAACGCAATATATGTCACATTCTGCTGTACAGATGTTAGCTTGCGAGAGTCTGAATGTCTGAATTATGAAATAGCTCCAGATGTATCATTTGATTTTACAGAATATAGAGCTCAAGATTTAGTTGATCTTCAAATTGTGAGTTTGTGACTTCATTGGTTAGCCGTATCTTTCTCAGTCGCTGAACGCAATATATGCAGTAGCCAATCCTGTTGTCGTATGGTCATATTTATGCATAGTCTGATGGAGCACAGTATCAAGTCAAGCTCAGTTACTGTTTCCAAGTATGAGAGCTAATCCCTTGGGAAAAAAAGTACGAGAGGTCAAAATATCTTCCTGGTTTCCACACATGGACGACGACGTAAAACTCTGTGACCGCGTGCAAAGCCGTCGCAGACCGGCGCACCCCGAGCAACGCCAAGAAGATGGCCGGCGTCGTGTCGAATGGGAGGCGGACGCATGTAGGCGCCAAGTCGTAAGCGGTCAGTGGCAGGGCCTCCTCGTCGCTTTCTTCTACCTGCCGTGAGCTTGCCCACTCCCGCTAGCTCTTGTCCATACTCATGTCCTCTGCCAATGCAAGAGGCGTGTTTCCCTGTTCTTGTCTTGGAATGTGGTTAGGGCGTTTCCCTGGGCGGTTTAACTGTGTTCTTGTCTAAGTTTTGGAATGTGGTTAGGACGTCCGTGTCGTGAAACCGAGGGTCTGTTCTTCGGACGTGGCTACATGCCGCATGTGGCGGTCCACTGTATTCTGGTGCGCATACCTATTTTTAACAAAACTATGAATTAGTAGCACTCTTTCTTCTTCTTTTTTTACCTTTTTGCTTCCCATATGTAGATCGGATAATTTAGAAGAAAAAATAGAATTATATAATTTAAAGACAAATTAGAATAATTTTAGAAGCAAATCTTTACAATTTCTAAATCAAATCTAAAAGCAATTTAAGGGCAAATTGGTATAAATTTGGAGAGTAGGGTAGTGAATATTTAGAAGCAAATCCGTATAGACATACATAAATTCACTATCAAATTAGACCAAATTAAGTTGCTAGCCATATTATGCTATAATGCGTCTTGGAAACCATAGGTGATGGACAGTAAAAGCAACATGCTTCGGAGGAGAGAGACTTTACTAAGAGAGAGCTTTGAGTTGTTTTATAAAATGCATGATTTCTGAAATTTGAAGAGATAAATGCTTCTAGAGAGAGAAATCATGTGTTTCACCTCCTAGTTGAAGTTGATATCGGATGCAACTAACGCATTGGGTCCACACGTCAGCGATACGCCATATTAGGGGTGCAAACGGGTTGGGTTAATCCCGACCGATCCGGCACCGAATCCGATTGGTACCGAATCCGGAGAAAAAATATGGGTTAGGATATGGTAACAGCAATATCCGTCCGAATCCGATACGTCTTCAAGTTTGATTTCAGGTTAGTGCTACTATTTGATGTTTCATTTTCTTTTGCAATGGTAAAATAAAATCTTCCACATCAGCTATTAAATAGTAACATCAAGTTCTTGACAGTACGTCCTCCTACTCCATTTGATGTACTGCATGCATTCCTTACAAACGGGTTAATCCCGACCGATCTGGCACCGAATCCGATTGGTACCAAATCCGGAGAAAAAATATGGGTTAGGATATGGTAACAACAATATCCGTCCGAATCCGGCCCGTTTGCACCCCTACGCCATATGGTCAACTGCATAATGTCCTTGCCTCCTGTGAGCATTCATACAGGATAAAAATTGCTGCCTCCATGGCTTGCGTGGAAGAACTGGATTAGTTTCTCTCCAATCGGATGGCTCACAAGACTTCTCTCCAATTGGACATCTCACAAGGCTGTGCGAGAGAACACACCAACGCGCGCATGCATAGAAATAGGATTTTCTCCATTTCTTTTATACTGTCGCTTATGAGTTTTGGCTATAGTTTATTAATGGCTTTATTCTTTTTTTGCTTTTCAGCGGTTTTTGGCTTCTCCCGGTAATAAGCTACATCCAAAAGGCATAAGCTGCAGTCCAAAAAACAGGTCTATTGGTTTAATGAATAGTAATTGCTGAATCAAAAGTCAAAAGCCACTGAAAACCAAAAAACTATATTCATGTGCCTTTCGATGCCTATAAGAAGAACACTACACATGTTAGGATGATGATAGGTGAACATAATCTTGGACTTAGAGCTTGTTCATATTGGTTTCTACTCATGCCTTTTTCTTTCAGAAGCAGAAGCCAATATGAACGTTCCAATTTCTATAAGCTGTTTCTATTAGTCACTACTTTTCTCTTTCATATATTATAACGTACTTTGTATTTTGTTATATCACAATTCCGTAAGTCGCATAGCGATTTGAATGTTGTAGTGCCTTTCGTTACACTATCTTCCTTACATAATGCACTATAATTTATCAGCCACTACTATTTATCAATTGCTTCTATCAGCCATTACTATTCATCAATAGCAACAAAAAATTATCAGCAAAAGCCAATTTAAATAGACCCTTATTTTAATCACATCCATCCCCAATGTAATCTTACCATGTACTCAATTACTACCTCAGTTCGCGTTTACTTGTCATCATTAGCTTTAACTTATGGAGCTTTAACCGACGATAAATTTCAAAATATCTAATTATGGAGCATAAAAGTGGTATTGTTAGATTTATAATTAAAGATACTCTACTAATATTCTACCTTGAGGCCTATTTGCTTTTGTGTTACTTAAAAAATAACAATCAAAACTCGATCAATCAAAATAATAGTGACAAGTAAATACAATTGGAAGGACTACTTTTCGTAGTCAGTGCAACTGCTCAATTCACACTAATATTTTATACTAATTAATTACCAACCTAATTAATCACCTATATTAATTAATTATCTCACTAATTCATTGAAGAGCCAATTGAAGCATGCCATGTGGAGGGAACACGGAGGAGGACACCATAAAGGGGACAGGGAAGCCCCATTCAACTACAGCGGGCTGCCCGTGTTGAGGTATCGTCAACTCAAGAATTTTGGTTAGGATCAACAAGGGAGAAAAAAAAGTAAATATCTATTTTTAGTTTGACCTGAATCACCTTTTTTTATCAGCCATTCAATCTCCCCGAGGCATCCATCGTTCCGTCGGATGTGTCAGATCCGCTGTCGATGTGACATGGTTACCTAAATTTAGACCCGGTTGGGCTGAAAAACAGTGACTTATAACTAAAATTATATTGTACCTGGCTGAAATTATACTATAACTAAAGGTGACTTATTTGGTGTAATTAAATTTTAAAAAAATTAAAAAAATAGAAAAAAATATGTTAGCTCATCACGGACAACACAGACGAATATAGGAAAAAGAACCGACAAAAAAGCTCAAAAAGCCAAAAGTTCGGAAAAAATAAAATTTATGAATAATGGAAAATAAACTAGAAATCAGAAGCTCAACCCGGACGAGCGGGACATTATACTCGCAAACATCCAGAAAATATAGACGGTGTAATTTCAACTTCTATGCTGATTTTATCAGCCTAAGTGTGTCCTATCGACTACACTTCAATCATTCACATTGAGCCCTGCTAATGCTGAAATGCAGACATTTCATTTGGTCCACATGTGAGAGCCGCACAGTGTCCCCTCCGAAAGTGTTCTCTCAATTCCCTGTGCATGACGATCCCGAGTGGTCCGCTGCCGCTCATCGTCCGGGGCCACACGCACGGACGGACGGACAGGACGGCACGATGGTGGCGATCCACGAAACAGTGACGCCCTTTGGATTTCTTATCAAGCGGCGCGATCTCGTTTCCCATCTACCAGCTACTAACAGACCATCTCGACACTGCAATTTTTAGCTACAGCGGCTGTAGCGCTGAGTGAAAAAGTGCTACTGGAATCGGCAGTCCGACCCAGAACGACGAGGAGTCCACTGTTCGCACGGACGACGAGGCGAACGGGCCAAACGGCTAGTCTGGCACAACACGGTACAAATACGATATAATTAGATCTAATATAGTTAGTCTATATAAGTTATCATTCTGTGCTATACTAGATTATGTATCTGTCCTGACACGGAGAGGCGGCGGACCATGCCGAGCTCGTTTGGGCATGCTTAACCAAATAGGCCACCGATAGTCAGTCAATTTTACTGTAGATAGTAAGTAATTTTATTGTCAGTCGTAAATAATTATACTGCCAATCATAAATAAATTTTACTATCAATCATAAATAATTTACTATACTATCATGAGAGAATTATTATATGCATCATGCCGAGTTAGCCCGCCGTACCGAGATACCGGACGAACCATACCGGCACAAACTATTTACTGTTTACACCCGTGTCATGGCTACGCCAACGGTGCAGTGTCTTGGACAAGCACGTTTGCCCCGCCCGTTCGGCCCATGTCTAGCGACACCCCCTACCCGCTACGCGACGGCCGACGCCGTCACCTCCTTGTTGCCTCCACGACCACGGCTCCACGGCCTCCACTCCACTCCACAGTCTACACCTCGTTCCCCCGTTTACTTCCTCTCGTCTCGTCTCGTCTCGCCCCCATCCCCATCCCCACCCTTGCTCACCGTCTCACACGGCGCACTCCCACTCGCGCACGCGCGCGCGCGAGCGGCGATGGATTCGCTCCACCTCCGGCCGTCGTCGCTCCTCTCCGCGCCGCTCGCCGCCTCCGCTCGCCGGCGAGGTGGGTGCTTCGGTTCTTTTTCAGCCCCCCTTGCCCCTCCGCGTGCTCCGTGTGATGGGAGTACTCCCTACTGGTGATTAGCCTCTTTCAGTACCTTGACTAGCGACTGGTACTGTAGTAACGGATATAGCGAGTTAACCGTGCCAGATTTGGCGTGCGAAAGAGATGCCGGGGGATGCGATTTGGTGAGCTAGGAGGAATCTTCTTCTCGTACGCCTTTTTCTTTGAATCAGAAGACAGATGGGATCGTTTTATCTAGTGTATAGTCGATTGGAACGTGAGGTAGAATCAGGTAGAATCTGGGAAGCCAAAGGGGAGATTGGGTATGATTGCTTGTTTAGGTTAGGGATTTTTGCTCCCCAGCTCAGTGTTATGATGGATTGGTGCGGATGAAATCAACCGGACCTAATGCCTGGTGATGGTCAATCCGTCCAGGGTTTTATTTATATTTTTTTAGAGTGTATCAGGAGAAAAGTCAAAAGGGGAAGCGACTTATAGCGAAGTTATGCTGTGAAACCCCCTTTTGTTTAATTTAGCAAAAAACTAGTCTGTTTTGATGGGAACGAGCTGCAAGTTTCATGTAATGCAAGGAGATGTTGATTGTTGAGGCGCTGCCAGTCGCAATTGAACAGGCGTGTCAAAAATACCACAGAAAAACAGATGCGCTAAATGCTTTCAGATATATAAAAATTAATTTCACGATTTTCTCCTATGCTTTTCTCTGCTCGGATGTTTTTCTGCTTGTGTGAAATTCACTGCTGTGCTAATTAAAAGCGGTGGTGCCACGAGGACGCTAGCATGTCTGTATTTTGGAGCACTTTCTATCTTCTTTGTGATGAACATAATCAATTGGCCTGAGGGAATAGGCAACACTTAAGTCATTTTCTTCTTTCACTGATCCTCTGGACTAGTAAAAGACCTATAATTTATCAGATAATAGATATGCTGATATTTGAGCTTATATAGTCATGTATCATTGCATTCTGGATATAGTTCTTCTGTCCTTGTTTCTTGAGTGCTTGACGTAGTTTTCAAAATTTGACTTTCCAGATCATTTTCTACCAGAATTTTGTTCTATCCAACGAAATGGTAAAGGGCGAATTTCTTTGTCCAGCCAAGGGACCCAAGGCCATACCTTGAATAGCTGTCAGAAATTCTTAGTTTGGAAATCTTCGTACCATAAGCTATCACATCGATCAATAAATACTTCTGCAAATGCTCCGGGGCAATCACTACAGTCTGAACCTGAAGCACATGATTCTGCAAGCATCTGGAAGCCAATATCATCTTCTTTGGATGCATTTTACAGGTTTTCTCGGCCACATACTGTCATAGGAACAGTTAAGTCATGCTTCTATGTTGTTTCGTTTAGATGAATTGCTACCGTATAAGATCTTTTGATGAAGCTAGTATGTTTGCATTGTGGTTTCCTTTTTCTCTCCCTGGATCTAAGAGACAATTTCTGGTTTAATCAGGCACTAAGCATAGTCTCAGTTTCCCTACTAGCTGTCGAGAACTTGTCTGATATTTCCCCCTTGTTCCTCACTGGTTTGCTGGAGGTACAACTTTGAGCAGTGGTTGTCTTCTATAAAGATAAAAATGCATTGTTTAAAAATTTTGCATTTTTACTCCTATGTAGGCAGTGGTGGCCGCTCTTTTCATGAACATTTATATTGTTGGATTGAATCAGTTGTTCGACATTGAAATAGACAAGGTATTTTGAATTCACTGTAATATCAAGTGTTTAGGTTAACTTTACTGTTTTTTATTATCTTTGTTCAAACTTTCTGTGAGCTAATGTTGGTGTCTCACCAGGTTAACAAGCCAACTCTTCCACTGGCATCTGGAGAATATTCTCCTGCAACTGGGGTTGCAATAGTATCAATCTTTGCTGCTATGGTAACTAAGCTTCTCTTAACAACAATAACAACAACAACAAAGCCTTTTGTTCCAAGCAAGTTAAGGTAGGTTAGGAATAAAATCTTCTTAATGTCAAAGAAACGAGAGCCTAATAATAAAACCTACAAGACAAAACTCTAAGTCTATATCCTGCCATTTAAGCAAAGAGCCTAAAACACCGCCCCTAGACCTTCTTCTTATGTGTTATTCTGACTTTTGCTTTTGGGTATATGGATCATGTAATGCCGAAAGTAGTGTCTTAAATAAATGGCTCGTTATTTTAAGAATTTTTTTAAATATTAGTCTTTGTAACTAATGGTGCTCTCAGGCAAGTAGATCGAGTAGCACAATGGACATACAAGTTCTATCATAAAGACTTCTGAAACTTTGGTGGCTATGCACACTTGTATTTCTCTTGCAATCTAGTGAGGGTATATTGTATGATTGTAGTTTCTCGGACTCTATTTATTAATTACTATGCAGAGAATTATAGTCTATTGCCATTGGTTTTGTAGTTTGTGCAAATCTTGACAAGAAGCTTTCAATAATTGGTCTACTTAGGCTCTTTGCTGATAGTTCTGTCAGGCTAATTCAAGAGCGTGTGCTGTTTGCATTGCAGAGCTTTGGCATTGGATGGATTGTTGGATCACAGCCTCTGTTTTGGGCTCTTTTCATTAGCTTTGTTCTTGGAACCGCTTATTCAATCAATGTAAGAGCTAATGTCTTTATTATTGTCAATTTGTCGTTTGCCAACTTAACTTGAGGCTTCTGTAGATTCATTTTTTTTTCTGTGATGGTGTTGTTGCCCCTTCTGCTGCAATACAAAGCTTTAGTAGGACAACTGTTTTTCCTTTTTTTTAAGGAGCCTAATTTCCAGCTATACTATCACAAACTAAATGAAATGCTTATGCAAGGCATCCTGTTTGAGTTCCACATGGCATGGAAGCTGTGGCATTGAGAGGTGTGCAACCCGCCTTTATGTGACCTGCAGATTTAATGGGCTGACATATCACCGATGAAAAGCTTGATCTGCAGACCCCTCAAATTTGATGGGCTTAAATGACCCTTAAAAAGTTAAAGGGCTGGCACGTGGTAAAGCCCAAAGTTGAGGGGTAAAAATTGGTGCTTTTCTTGAATGGCCCAACAATGGCTGCTTATATTTTTATTTGAAAATTTAATATGAAATGGATGCTTTCTCTTACAGATATTTTTTTAACTGCATATTTTTTGGAATATCACCATTTTTTATGTGCTGCAGCTATTTATGCGCTTTATCATGTAATTAAAGAGAGCTGATATTTCCGTTTTGGTCCTCTACAGCTGCCATACTTTCGATGGAAGCGATTTGCTGTTGTTGCTGCACTCTGCATATTAGCAGTGCGTGCAGTGATTGTTCAACTGGCATTTTTTCTCCACATTCAGGCAAGTCTTCTGATGCATCTTTGAAAACAAGAAGAAACCTCTAGTAAAAAATAATGAGTGTCAGCAATTGTAATTTCATTTTCATGTGGTTTGTTCAATAGCCTTCACATGATAACTGCCATATATGAATCATGCTGTCTTGCCTTGTCTTTCTATCAGACATTTGTTTTCAGAAGACCGGCAGCCTTTTCAAGGCCATTGATATTTGCAACTGCATTCATGACCTTCTTCTCAGTTGTAATAGCATTGTTCAAGGTAACTGTCCCTAGTTTCTGTACTGTAATTCTTTTTAAAAAAAATCTGGCAGCAAAGGGTCATGTCTTCACTAACATTGACTGAAATATTGCATTTTCATCATTTATTGATTACTATGTGGCTAAAATATTACTGCTGCATAAATTTCATTTCATGTATCCATAATGATTTGCTAATGGAACGCTCATTTTGTTGCATTGCTTTTGGTATAAACAATATCATTTTAAGATATTTGCTATTTCCGGTAGGATATACCTGATATTGAAGGGGACCGCATTTTTGGAATTCGATCTTTCAGCGTTCGATTAGGTCAGAAGAAGGTTAGTAAAAAAAAGTAAAAATTGCTAAGAGACCTACTCTTGGACTTACTGATTTAAACTTTCAATCAGGTTTTCTGGATTTGTGTTGGTCTACTTGAGATGGCGTATGGTGTTGCAATATTGATGGGAGCCACTTCTTCCTTTTTGTGGGGAAAATATGTAACTGTATGGATCACATCTTGTAGATTTCAGCAGCAATCTCGATCATTAAACTTGTAATGCTGACATTATTTCTCTTTGCCAAACTAACCAGTATGAGTATTGGGCTCACTTATGAATTGATTACCATCACTGCTAACAAGTCTAGTGATTTGTAGTAGGTCTTTTTTTCTATTATAATTGAGAAAAAATTTTAAAAAAAATGGTATGGTTCTTATGAATTGATTACCATCACTGCTAAGTGCTAACCTTGTTTTGCATCACAATGTGATGTAACTTATTTTAGCCATTTAAGCATGCCCTAAATGTAACACCGATAATTATAATTTAGAAGGATTCACCTGATATAGGTTGTTGCGAATGGTTTTTTTATAGTTTTGTTATGAAGGTTTAAGAATATGGATTTTGCAGGTCGCTGGCCATGCAATCCTTGCTGCGATCTTGTGGAACTCCGCACGATCAGTTGACTTGACAAGCAAATCTGCAATAACATCCTTCTATATGTTTATCTGGAAGGTAATTGCCGACTTTGGCATCTATTCCCGATCTTTCGCCATTTACGGCGTCCTCTTTGAAGTTCCTTATAGGTTTGAGTGTACTGGCAAATGTAATTAGTTTACCTTCCGCCCTTTGTGAATCCTGGAATAACGCCCTGTTAACTACTAACATTTATTCCTCACATGGCGCTGCAGCTGTTCTACACGGAATACTTGCTCATTCCTCTGGTTGGGTGAGGACAACGATCACGGAAGAACTTCAGTGCCGGAGTAAACTTGTGCCCATCTCTGTTTGAAAATTGAAACCCCAGGAATGGCTACGGGCCAGTGCCCAATAAAATTCGCTGATCTTGCCCGGTACATCCTTGATATTCCAGCCAGCTGATCTCTCTGTAAAGACGGACAACCTCCAACTCCCAACGTACCACTAAACCAGGTGAGCTGTATGGAGATGCTAATAAACTTGCAGTAGGTGCTGGAATCCAAAAAGGGCATAATAAATTATAGAAAGTACAAAAAACGTACATTAAATTATAGGAATTATAGAATACACACAATAAATTATAGAAAATATAGAAAAGACATATTAAATTATAGAAATTATAGAAAAACATATGAAATTATAGAAACTATGCGTATGGGCCTAATGGGCTGAGGCTGTGCTGACATGGCATAGCTTAGTACTGTTTGTGTTGTGTCGGCATGGTGGACCAAAGCTCTGGCCCAAACACAGCCCATAGCCTCGTGTTATGCTGGTCCGGCCAATTGATGTTCGTGCCGGGGTGGGCCTTAGGCCAACCCGTTTGGTATGGCCCATTTAACCATCTCTAAGAGCACCCGCAATGGTTGTAGTAAGCTGCTCTATAATATCTACGTGGTATGTCCACCTCAGCTAAAGAAAGATCATACAGAACACTCATCCAACAATACGTCTATATCTCTCTGCTAAAAGAAAAATGGGTTCCACCATATGCATCTTCTCTCCCCGTGAAAAGGCAGACGAGGAAATAGTGGGGGCCACTCCGCGTGAAAAGGCGTGCTAGCGAGAGTCGCTAGCTGTGACGATGATTTTGTTTCTCTCTCTTTTTCTCTGTCCTACGTGGTTTCTTATAGTGAGCTTAACGACACTATTGCGGGTGCTCTAAGAGGGAGCGTATACGGTTTTCATGTACATTACTTGCGTCTGTGCGGATATTTTAAACAAGGAATGGTTGTGCCTGTGGAAATTTTCTCGTAGGTTGGTGAATTTGGGTGTAGTAGTACGCTAGTATCGCAACTCAGCTTAAAATAGAGGACAATGTAACGATAAGGTCGCCGTATATAAAACCGTTCTGTCGGCATGGGAACCGTTTAGCGTCTCATCAAGGATGTACTACTAGTAGTAGATTCGAGCTCGAGGACATGGTTTGTTTTTAAATAATCGAATATAGTAATCGGAGGGATGCTACGCTGCTAGGTGTGGATTCGAGGAATTTCACAGGAATTTTACAGGAATTTTGCAGGAAACAGTTCAATTCCCGCAGGAATCGGGAAAAATTCCCGCATTCCAAACAGGGCCTAAAAAAGGAAAAAAAAACCTACAAAGAGCTATGTTTCTCCGTCTTTTTGAGGAAGAGTATTGTTGGAGCAGAGGCCTCCACCGCTGCTGAGTTGGCTCACCGTACATAAGCCTAAGTATATATATGTATATACCCACATCAAACGTATATAGGACGAGTGTTTCATGCACCATGGTGCCTAGGCACCAACATCCGATACACGTGTATGATTGATATTTTTTTTGAGTTTGGGTATGAAAATGTTTTATACCTTTGATATATTTATGGTAAGTAAGTTTTGAACTCAGTTCAAATTAGTTTGAACTACTTTTGAGTTCAATGCGACTACAGTGAGTATATACCATAAAAATAGTTCAAACTAATTAAACTGAAGTTGAATTTAAATTTTTTCGGAGTTTGACATCTCAAATATACTTTTTTATGGGTATATGAAGATACCCACATCAAACGTTGCGAATCTCGAAGCAAATCAACGGGTATTGATATTGGTGCCTAGGCACCATGGTGCATGAAACACTCGTCCTCTATATATATATATATATATATATATATATATATGACTAAAAGACGGACATATGTAGGGTATACTAAGAAAAAAATATGTATTTAGGAAAAATCCTAAAAGAGGTATTTGTGTAAACGTCCTCAACTATGACTATAAATATAACTTATAGGGCACTGCACCATGAAGAAGAGGAAGAAAACCCTAAGAGGAAAAGACCATTTTAAGATTGAGTACCTTGCATCCATTCTATATCTCTCCACTCTATTGAGTTTTGGGGTCTAAGTACCTTTCTCGGGTCTCTCGAAGCTCTGTTACTTACTGTTTACCGTGTAACCATAACAGATATGAATTTGATCCCATAGTAATCAAAGTGGCAGATGCATGACAAAAATTAGGAATGGCGATGACTAATGTGCAGCAATGACCAAACGGGAGGTTGGAATCGGGAATTCGTTTTTTTCCAACGATTTCACAAGCGTAGCTCGTGCAACGTGCACAATTCTTCGTCGGCTTTGCCAGGCACTAGAGTAGAGGATCTCTAAGGAGCTTCGACGGCCAACCCCTGGTGGCCGCCAGGCGCCAGGCCTGCTATAGCGGTAAATCCATCCATGGTAATCAACCACATACCACAAGTTAAACCTGTGCATGCATAGGCAAGTGTTCTCGCTTCTCACATGAACACATAAACATCCATTGATGTGTGTGTGAGAGAGATTTGTCTTTTGTCTTACGTTTGACAAATCGAGACAGATATATATGCTGTTCGACTGCTTGGCACTTGTTTGGTAGGAGTACTTGAGAAAGACGTAATGCCCATTGATCTCGATCAATGGCGCACGTACTCACCAGCTGCCACTAGTGACGGAGACAGGATTTGATTACGCTCCGGGCTTAGTAGTAGAATGATCTAGATTATCTGGATTGGATCATAAAAATATTATCTAGACTAGATTAAATTTACTCGGACTATACACTAGGGGCCTGTTCTTTTCGGCTGCGGCTTTTGGCCGAAATTTTTGATTTTTGGTTGTTTACGGTACAGATTACAGAGAGACAGATACTCACTTTGTGATTTTGGCTGGTACAGATGTTGGGCTTTTAACATGTAGATCGTTTAACTTGTAGACCCCGTCTTGAGAAAATACTCTGTTTGAAAGTTAGGTATTGTAGCAAAAGCCACCAACTTTTGCGATAAAGAACATGCCCTAGATATTTTTTTTACACTCTAGGTTAAAATTTATCCTGTTAGGGATGTGGTTCCGCCCCTAGCTGCCACCATGCATATGCCAAAGCAAACGATCGAACATAGTACAAGCATGCATGCCAAATGCCGGCCAGGCGGATTTAACGGGTCACTGGCTATGCAACGACCCACAAGCAAGGGTCACCTGCAAGGCAGCAACATCGACTGGATGCACCGCAAGCACTTCCAACTCGGTGAACACGATCGGGTGTTTCTCTGGAGAGGATGAACTCGCGTGTTATCGTCTAGCTAGAGCTGGACTGTTCCCATTCATGCGTTCGCACACAGCACGCATCTCTCCGATCCCCATGCGTTGCAGCGGACGAGGCAGCCGGTGGGCTCAAGCAAGCCGTAGGAAGGCACAGAAAACCCAGACATCCCGGGCCCCGGCGAGCACCCTTAGTTACTCACCCCCTGCTCCTCCGCCGGCAGCGAATCCCACGGACGTACGGCGCCGGATCTTCACGCACAGTTCCGCGAAATCCGACGGGGCGACCGGCGAGATACCAGCCGATCGATCGATCGTCTCATTACTGCCTGCGTTGCGTTTGGAGTCAGGCTAGCTGGTGTATCTAGCTATGAGTACGTACGTGCGTGTAGAGAGTAGGAGTAAGGGTCTGTTTGAGAGTGTTTCACCAGTTCTAGATTCACGGAAAACAGTTTTACTCCACGAAATTTTACCTAAACGTTCCAGCTTCGCGAAATCTGGATCCACCAAAATCCTGGATCTGAGGGTCAGATCTATGGATTTCATGGAGCTCCTCAAGGGGTGCTCCACCGTGGAGTTGGGTGGTAATTACACACCCTATCCCACCAAAAGTGGCCATTCCCACCAAAACCTCAATTTCGTGGATTTGGAGCTGCTGTACAAGCCAAACACTCCATGGTGGGATCCCAGATCCACGGTGGAGCTGCTCTATGGTGGAGCTGCTCTATGGTGGAACTGCTACTCCAAATTCACGTTTTCAGTGGTAGAGCTCTCCCAAACAGGCCGCATGCGAATAAGCAATCTGTGCGTGCGTACAGTCTGCGCATGGCATGCACGCATCTGGATTTGAGCCGCCCGGCTGTGTTTGTGCGTGAGCACAGCAGAGCAGAGAAGATCAGATCAGATCGGCGTGTTTGTGTGTTTGTGTGTTTATACGTACACTGCCAGCGCTCGGCTGGCTCTTAGCGACTTCGGGCTTCGGTTGGGCATGGGCCGGGCCGCAGTGAATTTACTAGGTGCATTAATTTGGTAGGCTCTACGTACGTAGCAGCTCCAAGCATTTTAATGTATGTTAGGTGGGCTTAGCTACCCCAAATAGTTTGTTGGCCCGGGCTTGGAAATCTTAGGTAGTTAGGTATTTAGCTAGGAATGTTATAGAAAATAATACATTTCTTGTGAGATCTAAGTGAATATTCTCATGGTCCAAATTGGGTTACTCCCTCTTGGCACAGCTCCAGCTCTAGATTTCTTGGCAGAAGCTAGCTAGAACGGCTTCGTAAGAGTAGTGAGGTATTTTGGACTTTTGGGAATATTTGGGGTTTAGGTCAACTATGAACTAAATCCTAGCCACTCGAATCCAAATCCCCTATCGAAACAGGCCCTTAGGTGTTATTGTTCGTGGAGCCAGAATTTTTAGGCTGAAATGCTCCAATCGGCTGCGGCTGCGGACTGGCCTCCGAACCCAAAGGGTAGGGCCAAACTCCGCTGACTTTTTGACTACGGCTTACGATTTACAGCTGTGATTTATGATTTTTGGTTCTATCACTAATGCTTATACGAATAAACTGAATACCAATGAGATGATAAGCTATTTTGAAAAGATTAACTCGATAAACTACTTTAAAACGGTAGAAAAGAAAATATTTTATTTATTTGTTCCATGGAAGTTATAAACAAGAACACTCTTTCTCCTACGAGCTGAAAAAGGGGCTGGATACGACATTATAGCTGGAGTTATCTGTCCATTGTACCCTTGAAGTTGCCTGTCCAGTGTCCACTCCACATTCAATCATAGCATACCTTCTACACCCTAACGGTAGCATCTCAGTTATAGCCATTCATGATCACCTGCCAGCGATACGACAGTCGCACCCAGGCGTGCAACACCACGACGGTGCGTGTATGAGCATGACTGCATACACCTAGCCACACCACTACGCAAGACATCACCGCCATTTCCACTACCCCACGTAGTACCAGTACGTACCCTAGAATTTTTGCTACAGTAACCTTCATGGCATTTTCTTTACCATTATAAAAGTGTGAGTTGGTGGTTGGTCATTCTCCCTCCTCTCTTCTCAGCCATCCGATTTGATCTGGACCATTCACCTCTTTTCTCCTCTCTCTCTCAGGATACAACCGCCCACCCTCTCAATTTTTCCCATCTCCTCGCGCATTCTGGCCACCCTTCTCTCTCTGTTGCTTGATCTCCAATGTTTGATGTGTGAAGTTGGCCAGACAGTAAGTTCCGTCTCATTATTTTTATGACTCTGTTGCAACGTACGGGTCTCTAACTAGTTTAAGCAGAAATGGCACTAGTGCCTTTTTTTTCTTGCATGAGTAGCCTCTTCCCAACCACGGATCAACGTGAAGGCATCGCGTGCCCATTTCCATGGCGAGGAGAGCGGAACCACGGCGGGGAGCGCGGGATTTTCCCAGCCTTAGCATGCGTGCTTGAAGTGTCGGGGGAGGCCGTGACCCGTGGTTGTCGTCCGCGGAAAAGGAGCAGGCCAAAGCCGCTACCCCCGAGCGCAGAAAAATGCCTAAACGCGCGATTCCCGAGCATATGTATCCCTAGCTATATAATGGTCCTGGACGCCTGCGGCTGCACTTCGTCTTTATTCTGCAGGACTAGCCCACCACTAGCACACATCTACAATGAGCAAATATGATATAGACTCTGCATCAGACGATCCATACGGACCAGATGACTTTGGTTCAAACTCAAGTCCGGATACCTACAAAGATGGCAACGACCTCAGCTCACACGTAAGTGCATATACTGCATCAACATTTCTGTGAATATTAATGAGGTTGTTTATGTTGTAAATATTGCGATATAAGCATATTTCCATGTTTAATTCCAGCAGAAATAATCATATAAATAACATGATTCCAGAATGGCAAGAATGGCACTAATTGCATAAAACTATGTAATCTCACATGGCCATTCATATACAAGTGAATAATCAAAGAATGTAACCAAAGATCTGCTGAAAAAAGCATATACAGCAGATCTTTAACAAGTGTAACAATTAATTTCAGCATGAAACAAATTAATTGTGTTGATATTGCTCTCAGAACAGAGTTGCGCAAAATCATAGATTTTGGCAATCTCATGTATATGTCATAACCCTTCATAATTAATCTAACAACTAAGACTTGAACTCTAATTGATTGATTGCCAACGGACCCAAAACAGAGAACAGATCTCTGTCCAAATTCTGTATTGCAATATGATTACAAGCAAAGAAATAAATGACAGTGATCTTATATGTACAAGTAATCAGCAGCAAACTGAAATATATCTAGACTGTAGTAATACACAAGTCAAAACAGGACTGAAATAAGAAATATACTGCACCAACAATATGATCTAAACAGATTTGAATAAATCACTCCACTAATCACAATTTCTATTGCTAGTAATCAGATCTGACAAATAGATATACAACTATCTACAGAACGGTCTGCAGAGTACAAACTCTAGAGCTCAAGTCTGAAAACAGTTGTATAGATTAATTCAGTATATGACTAAAATTCATCACAGAGCATACAAATGCGCCCACAATCATTCACAACAGCTCTCAATTACTTGAACTAAATTACAGATCAAGAATAACTGCTGTAAATTGCAAAGAATCCAATATACTCACTGAGCAGACAGTATTCTAAACTGTCCAGAAGCAAATATCCCAAAGAAGAACACAATCAATTAGGGCAAGGCGCGATGAACTCGCTGTCCCAGAAAATCTATCAACCCACTATCTTAGCAAGTAGATGATTCACGGAGATACAATACCGCACCTCTCCTTTCAGCCGAACACAAAGAAGAAGCCGAGGTCCAGAGATGCCGCACAAGACCACTAGACTGCTCTGGCCGTGAGCAATCAACCACAGCAGGGGAAATGCGTCGCCCCCTTGTTTTTCCTTGCTAGACACCTCAAGGTCCCGAGAAGCACAAACCCAGATTAGGGTTCACACATGGGACCGGAAGCAAGGCCTCAATCGGAGATGGTCCGAAACCAAGTCTCCGCCCACCGAAGAACAAAGAGGAGAATCAATCACATGAGGCAATCGGAGATGGAAGAAGATATACCAACCGTCGGGCTGCGCCTCTCCTTTTGAAGAAGAGATGACACACGGCTGCGGGGTGGCGTGAGCGGCCGGCTCCGAAGAACCCGGGCCAGCCCCGCCTCTGCCGCTGCCCCACTGCTCGCCATCTCCCCTCAAGCCCCGAAAATCCCGGATCTGGGAGAGGGGTTCAAAGCCATCGCACGGGGGAAAGAGGCACCGCAGCCGCCAGAGACCAAATCGGGGAGGAGACAAAGTCTCCTCACCCTTATCCCTTCACTCGCGTGACCGACAGGTGGGCCCCCACCTTTAGGGTTTCTTCCATTCTTTTTCAATTGGGAAATTCCCAAAGAGCCCCTCTCAAATACAACAGTTTACATACTCAGTTGCATCATTGAAGGACTGGGATGGTGAAGTTATGGACGATGTTTCCGAACCTTTCTACTTTGAGATAAGAAGCATATCCAACTGCAATACGTATAGAACAGTGCACACATTTTGCAAGCATATGTGTGTGGTGTCATTGTAGCAAGAGGAAGAGTATGAGAGTGAAGCGCAGGAGCAAGATGACAAAGGACATGGACAACGAGGACAGGAGAAGGAGGTAGAAGAGGGAGCAAAAAAATTGGTGACGAGCAGGTGGACGAGGATGATCACGTGGATGACGAAGACGAAGAAGTCCAAGCACAATTCCAACGGTTCAAACTGGTCGACAATGACGACGAGTATGACGGCAACAGGGGAGCTGCATAGTGTGTTACAAGGTGTAGTAGGGAAAGTTTCAAACAATGAGCATAGAGGTACATATGGCCTATTTTCTCGAGTTTATGTATGCTGAATTTATTTCCAATCCAAAAAGGTGCATATGTATCGTAGGAGTACTTTGGTTTATTATATCATGTATTGTAACGTCCTGAAAAATATAAATATTAAATTAAGGAGTTTTTGAATTATTTTATTTGTTTTCCATTTGGATTTGGAGTTTGTGGAAATTTTCTAAGAAAAAGTTGATGGAAATTCCAAAAGTTAAATAAGAAATGAACATGTTTAAATAGTAGAGAGTTAAAATCTAAATTAAGAATCTGAAAAGATGATCCAGAAAAGGAGAGAGAGAGAGATTTGGCTTAGAACCCTCAATTGATAAATGATTGTAAAAATAAGGAAATAAATATAATAAGAAAGTCATCAACTATGGATATGTATGCATACAATTAAATATATCAAGAGAAACCAATAAATTAAATACCAAAAATAGTGAAAATGTTTTTATTAAGTCCAAAAGGTCATCCAGAACTTCTGTGAATTTTTCTGAAATTTTTAGAGGTATTTTCATATTTTTCTGAAATTAATTGGATTTTCTGGCAGTTTCTAAAAGCTAAAAATCAAATTAAAGAAAAATTAAAATCTCGACTCACCCTCCGGCCGCCACCTGGACGGCCGGGATCAACCCATGTCGCCGCCCCATCCCGCCTTCCCCTCCTCCCGGGCCGCCACCTGGCCGTTCCCGATGCGCGACGCGTCGCCCGTCTGCGCCCATCCGCCGCCCGCTTCGCTCCCTCGCTCGACCGCCCGATGCGCGCCTCGGCCCATCCGGCCCGTCCGCTCCCTCGCGCTCCTCCCTCTCTGGCCGGTGGACCCCAGCTGCCAGGGTCGTCTCCCTCCTCCTTCTCCATGCGCCCGCGTCGTCATTCTCCTCGCGCTCGCGCCTCTGCCGCAAGAAATCCCGCTCTTCCTCTCTCTCACCTCGCAAGCAAAGTTCAATGTACCAACAGGAGGGGGAACGCACCTCGCCCGCCATCACCCTCGTGCGCAATCTTGGGGAAGATCTCGTTCCTCCCCCCCCTTCCTCGCGTGAACAGCGGCGGCCGAATACCGCTCTCGCCGTGCGCCGCTTCTCCGACTATAAGTACCTCACCTGGGAGTTGCAATCGCGTCGCAATGCCTCTTTCTCTTCTCCCCTGCCCGCAATTGCACCGTAGTGCCCCAAATCACTGTCGGCCCCTCCTTCTTCCCAAACTCCGGCGACCCCCGACCAGCCAAACCAAGCCACCATAACCCAATTCCTCGCTCGTGAACCATCTTCGGAGCATCGCGAAGCCACCCCTGGTCTCGCCCCCAAGAACACCCCCGAGCAGCCGCCGCCGCACGACGCCGACCCACCTCCGGACATCCTCGGCCCTGGGCGACTGCACCATCGTCTTCGCCGTAACTCGTGGAACGCGGTTCGCTTCACCGCCGGACCTCCCCGACAGCCCCTCGCCGCCGGCCACCGTCGTCCCGACTCCTCTGTTCCGACCCGGCTGCCGACCCACCTCAAAGGGATGTATTGCCCATATATGGTAGGCAAAGCCTCCCCGCTCACTTGGTTACCAACGCTCGTCTCTTCTCCCCCTCGCTCCCGCCGCGCGCGTTCGAGCCCCGGCTCCGCGCGTAGCGGTCGAGCTTTTCCTTTTATTTTCCGGCCTGACAGGTGGGCCCCACTTGTCGGTCGCTGCAACAGAAGCAGCTGCTGACCGCTGGGCCCCACATGTCAGTATCCCGTCTGCAACAAGCCCGTACTGACATGTGGACCCCATGAACAGTAACCGGACCCACCTGTCATACACACATAATAAGAAATGAAATAAAAAGATTAAAAGATTAAAATAATCAGTGGGCCCCACATGTCAGAACTTTAATGATTTTTGGATTTAACTGGACAGAGGACTTTGAATGATCATAACTTTTTCATTTTAACTCCAAATTGGATGAGACAAATTTCTAAATTTGTATAAAATCAAGATCTATCCAATGGAACTGAATTTATAATTAGAGTTCAATTGAATTTCTGATAATATTTTATGTAGTAAACTACGTTCATTTCCAGAAGTGATAGTTCTACGCATAATATACCGCTTGTTAAAAAAATGATCTTGTTAACCTACCCTTTAGTAAACAAATTGATATTAGGCCCGTGTAAAATAGCATGTTTTTCCTTTGCTAAAAATATAAGTACACATATAGACTATAAAGCCAACTTAATAAATCAACAAATGTATGCAGTGCACATATAACACATACCTTAATTCATAAATGCTGAGTTCGATAAAATAATATTCGGCTAAATTCATTCATCTTAACTCATGAATCTTCCTTGATAAATATACAAATAATAAAAGAAACTGTTAATAAAAGATCGATTCACCACCAGCCTTGCCTCAAACCATCCAAATCTCCCACTAACTCATAATAAAACAAAAGTTGAAGTTATTCGGATTTATTTGGAATTTCTGAGTTATTTGCTTTTATTTGGATTCAGTAGTTTATCGCGTAATTAGAAAGTGGAGCATGAAGATTCTACGTAACAAGCGGGAACGAGATCAATGAAGACCAGAAATTAAGGACCATCGCATAAAGCAACCTTGTGTGGGCTCAAGACCGCGGTAAACCGCGCCAGGCGAGTCAATACTTTGATCATGTTGATCCTATGTTTTTGCAAATTACTTTGTTTTAAATTATCAAATTGCATGCTGTTAATTTATATGCAAATACATGCTTATTTTAATATTCTAGTTATGTGCCAATTGTTTACCTTGAATAATATTACTCCTCCTTGGAATATTTGAATATGTGAACTTTGTCGCCCTAGTAAATATATAATAGTAACATTTCGCAAATAAGTCTCTAAATATATGCCATGCTTAGTATTGTCTAGGTATTCATGGGCGTGAAAGCGCCCAAGCATCACTTTTACTCATGAGAAATTGATTCGGGCAGTCATGGTGGGAATGACTGATATATGTTGGTATGATTACTTTATGTTCCAAAAACCCCAATATGCTTAAATATCTGGGCGGACTAGTTCGAGTGTGTGAATATGTGGTGCAGTGGAAGCACAAAGTGTGTTATTGATAGACCGCCCAGATAACCCTAAGGACCGAATCTTGTCATGTCACCCGTGTAAAACAGTACAACCACAAGTCTGTAAAGTACAACTTGGCTAAGTAGATTTATCGAAAACTCTGGACTCATCTCACTAATAGGGGGAGAGAAGTAATTATGCAGGGGCAAGGGAAGGCCTAAAGGGACACCGAGTGGAGGGTGAAGTTTCCCAGTCGTGCTAGCGCAGAGGGGAGTGGAGCCCGTACGCTAGTAGCTGTGGGGAACATCCCGTGCAACATATGGGACCCACCGCAAGTGGGCAGTCTCCCATAGGGGTGAGATGACAAAAGGGTCTAGATACTTTGAAAAGTCACTGTGATGGTCTGCTCAACCACATGACTAAGGAATCGTGTGGGGCAATGAGTTGATTGTCTCTTGTGGTGAAAGTGTACAAACTCTGCAGAGTCAAAACTATTCGAATAGCCGTGCCCACGGTCAAGGGCGGACATGGGAACTTAACCAGATATAGTTCTATTTCAAAACGTTTTATGAATGGGAATGGAAAAGTGAAGGGCGAAGGACTGTCCTGATTTGAATTGTCCTGGGTGTCGTCCCAGTGGTAAGTTAAGCGGTTATAACGCTGAAAGATGTCATATGATGTGATGCCATATGTGGTAGATCAAGTTAATATCCCTTGAGCATTAAGATTTGTTCCAAAACTGCTAGGTCTCAGGGAATTTTACGTATTGTATTTCAAATAGTGGCATTACTAATCTTATAACCTAAAATATGGGTAGAATAAACTGGATTGTAAGAAAAGGAGATAGATGTCTTTAGTATATACATAAAGGTATTGGTGGATTCATGTCGATCATGAAAAGGGAATGCTAGGGTGTGTCCTGAGAGAAATAAATTAGTGGAGTCCCGTTAAATAGATAGACTAGATAAATGATCTAATTGAATTTGTTGAGGATTTGGAGAAATAATACAAGTATTGGATTATAATTCTTGAGTAGTAATATTCTTGGTGGATATATATGATAGCGCATTGATTTTGGAGAATTAGGACATACAAAGGTAACTTGTTGGATTACTACATTAGTGATTAAAGTGAATTCTCAGAAGATATTGACGAAAATGAGAATTTGTAGGAGTTGATCAAGTACTAAAGGGATAAATTGAATTTCTGAGAAGAATTCATAACATATAGTGGATTCTAATCTTGGTAAATTGAATTTTCAGTGAAGATACACTTGTGGATTAGCTAGTGATAGATAATGAAAAACGTGATAGAATGTTGGATTATGATTGTGAATCAATGATGAAAAGGATTGAATACGAATAATATCGGTGGATGTGAAAGTAGTTATGAAAGATAATTATTAGAGTTCAGAAGGAGCTGATGAATAGTAATGACAGGATTGGATTATTAGTAATTCAAAATACAAAGAATGATCGGTGGATTAAATAAATGATGATACCTGCTGTTTGGAGTTTTAAGCAGCAGACAATAAAGAAAGCGCATCTTTGGGGGATTAAGTCAATTTTGGCAATTGTAGAATAGAGTTAGGTAACAGTAATAACACTTTGATTATATAAGAGTAATAATGCTGCTAAAAGCGATTTTTGGCAAATAAAATAACCCGAGCCTCTCATTGTTAAGCCATGCATACTATTTACTTGCATTCTGTGTATTGGCTCGCAGAGCACGGGGTCGGAGTGTTCACGCTCGCTTTTGCGACAAAATCCAGAATCAAGAGCCGCATCGCCGCGCCTCAGTAACAAGATTGGACAAGATGGAAAAGAGGGTGAAGATGTCAAGGGCTAGGTCGCGAACCTCCAGTTGGCTGCCTGTGGGCATGTCCTGAAGGTCCCACCTGTGTGCTTCGTTCTTCCGCTGCTGCAATTTATTGATTTCGGCCTAATCGTCCCATGAGTAAGTCTACTATTATATTTACATTTCCGCATGATATGTACTTTGATATTCAGAACTGTAACTGTGTGCACTATCTACTGATCCAGGGAATAGTGCAGTTAAACACAGTAGATTCCAGATTATAAAATCTGGGTCTGACATGTATGATGATGTTTCTTATGAATATAACAAAATCCTATGCACCGTGTTATTCGTAGCTTTATTATAAAGTCTATTTTTGTTCGCAACTTCACGTTTTAGTCAGAATTGGAAATAAAATTCGCAAGGGATTAGCTTTAATTTTTTTTAAGAAAGGATTACATAATAAAAAAATTTCCCTAAATAGCTACTAGACGAATTTAGTCAAATAGAACTCTCATATTCTAAATCACATGAAATTCGCAAACACTAATTTCTGAAGCGTGACGTCCTAATTTCTGAAATGTACACCCTCAATTTTCAAGGCAATTTTACAACATATAAAAGTAAGAAAAACAATGAAATACACTGCGTGAACAGCCTTCAAAATAAATTTCAAAAAATTTTGACGTCATTTTCTACATTAAAAATTTCGTATACAGTACACATAAATAAATTATGGACAATTCAGAACATTTAAAATTACCAAAAAAATACACAACCAAGTTAACTATATTAATAGACTTTTACAACAAATTTATTTATTTATTAACCTCATTTCCTATTAGTAAATTTTTTTTACAAAGAGTACTTTTGATTTTTTTTTTGTTCTAAAAAAATCTACCGGGAGATACTGTGGCGCAGTCGTCGACGTGCACCTTGAACCTGCGGTCGGGGGCGCAGAAATTCCCAGAATCCCACGCCCGGGAAGGCGGCTTTGGCTAGGAAAATCCCGCGGTCGGGGTCCGCTGGAATGTGGTGGCCGTCCCGCTCGCTATACCTCCACGCAGAGAGCGCGCGCGCCACAGGTGCCCAGCCGCATCCCGCGATACCAAGGACCGATGCCGACCAGGCCGCACTGCCTGCCGGCCAGATCCTGTCGTCTCCAGCGCGCGCTGATGGCCTCGGAATACGCGAAAAAAACCCAATGATACGCTCGTCCGCGCTCCCGGACCCCCCGCGCGCGCTCGCAAAAACTCCGGAATTGAAGTATCACTGTTCACATAGATCCGGCCACAACGATCGCGACGTCACATCTTTCTTGCTTGTCGGGCCCCCGGCGACCCATACGCATGATTTCGATCTGAAAGGTATCACATCGATCGATTGTTACTTTGTTAGTTTCACGTCGGATTGTTAGTTAATTTACTCACTGGGTGGGTTTTTGTGAGCTGTGGTTTTATCTTCTGATTTATAGTTTTTGAATTTTGACTGTTCAGGAAAAACAATATATGGAGCGAAACAATCGTATGTGATTTTGGTCGGTATAACTGAACTTGATATAATGCTTATCATAATTTATCTATAGATCTTATTTTAAAAAATATATTACTTAAAAGTTAGTGACGTAAAATTATGCACGCAGAAGAGAAAAACAAAAAGGATCCGGCCATTAACTGATCGCGTCGGCATGCACGCAGCGCCAGGGTCGTGCCGTGAAATTTGGAGGCCCTGTACAAAGCTCTAAGTGAGGCCTAAACCAAAGTACCAAATATAGCCAAAATAATGTATGTATTGCAGAGCAAATACGATATATCAAGAATAGTACCTTTTGAACTCTTGGTTTGCATAATCTTTACTTGAATAACATCATTCTCTTACTGTTCTTTGAAATAAAATCTTCAATAATATGCTCATAATTAATCTTCTCCAGATTGCTCCTTTCTGACATTGAGTTATAGCCAAAATAATGTATGTATTGCAGAGCAAATACGATATATCAAGAATAGTACCTTTTGAACTCTTGGTTTGCATAATCTTTACTTGAATAACATCATTCTCTTAGTGTTCTTTGAAATAAAATCTTCAATAATATGCTCATAATTAATCTTCTCCAGATTGCTCCTTTCTGACATTGAGTTAACTCCTCAATTCTTTGTTTCTTCTTACGTTTTTGGGAACCGGATTCATATTTTCTAAATCGATTTGCAGAAGACATGGCTTCAAAAGTTGAAAAGAACAAAATTAAAATTATACAAACAGTTCTAGACTTTCATACGAAGGATTTAATTAGTACAATACAATTAGAATTGAAAAAAAAACGAATACCTGCACTGCTGTTCTGTTCTGTTGCTGCCTTGCTTGCTATTCGCCAGATGAATGGACATTGGACGACAGGACGAGCCGGCCGGCCGGCGCTCGGCGGAGACGAGACGAAACGCCGTGGGGGCCTCGGAGCCGAGAAGGCGAGAATACGAAGCGCCACGCAGCGCGGACTCGAACGACAAACAAAACGCGGACCCCCTCTCTATTTCAGCTTACTCACTTACTCAGTGGACGGTGGACCCCACACGAGTACGCGACCCCGGTTAATTAAGTCGGAAAGTGGGGCCAACTTGCCGCTATATGCATGATTGCATGGCATCCTCGCACATTAATTTCAGCTAGCTAGGAACGAAGGTTGTTTACTTGTTTGCCGTTTACGTGCGCGACTAATCTCACTGCCCTGCATACACTTGATATCATGGCTTTTTGAGACCCTGGAATTTGGGGGGTCTGTACGGTCGCACGGCTTGCACGCCCATGGGTCCGGCCGGCAGCGCACACGGCCACTGTGGTATGCTATGCATGTGCGTACGTACATAATGTGACATGTACTTGCACGACCCTGCCGCGGGAGTTTCGGGGTGAACAGTATCGATCTGTGTCGATCGATCGACGGCCATTACGTCAAAGTCCTCTCCTCTACTGTTTCCATTCAAGTCGGGAGCTCGAACAGTGTGTCACGCGTACGTACTTGTACTGCTGGCACGTGGCTCCCGATTTAGGCAGGTCCGTTCTTAGGGGACGGTTTTTTAAGCTAAGATTTATCTATACGGATAAAATAATTGGTGAGGTTCAACATATTTCTTTATTTTGATGGCAAGAAAATTTCATAATAATTCTAAAAGAAAAAAATTCTAAAAATTCTCATATTAATTGAGAAAAAAGAGAAGCATCTCCACTACCTATTTTGGTAGGGCCAGATTATAACGGTACAGATTAATCATATATGTATATTATAGTTGTATAGCAAATACAATTGTATTTTAATTATAATCATTAGAGTTATATACTAAAGACAGTTTTATCATAATATCTAGCCTGATAAATCTGCTAGTTAATCTAATAAATAGATATTGCTGAAAAGGCCTGTATATAGTCAGCACTGCTAAGAGCAACTCCAGCAGTAGCCCTCAAAACAGGGCCCCTACTTTTTATTTGAGGGCTCCCCGTACTTTTGAGGGACCTGTTTTCTGGGCTGCACTCCAGCAGGAGCCCTCAAAACAGGGCCCCTACATCTCAATTCCCTCTATTTCCTCACACACTATATGCATATGTATGGGACAAAAGCACAATACACAATAAAATATTTATGATTTCACAAATGAGGGACAATATTTAAATATATGAATTCAAATACGAATATTCAAATTTAAATTCAAATTTGTTTCGAATTTAAATTGAAAGCACAAAGTTCATCACATAACATTCAAATTTGTTCCGAATTCAAATATGAATTCAAATACGAATATTCAAATTTAAATTCAAATTTATTCCGAATTTAAATTGAAAGCACAAATATGAATTCAAATACGAATATTCAAATTTAAATTCAAATTTGTTCCGAATTTAAATTGAAAGCACGAAGTTCATCACATAACATTCAAATTGAAATTCAAATTTGTTCCGAATTCAAATACGAATTCAAATACGAATATTCAAATTTAAATTCAAATTTGTTCCGAATTTAAATTGAAAGCACAAAGTTCATCACATAACATTCAAATTCAAATTCAAATTTGTTCCGAATTCAAATATGAATTCAAATACGAATATTCAAATTTAAATTCAAATTTATTTCGAATTTAAATTGAAAGCACAAAGTTCATCACATAACATTCAAATTTAAATTCAAATTTGTTTCGAATTCAAATACGAATATTCAAATTTAAATTCAAATTTGGTCCGAATTTAAATTGAAAGCACAAATGTTCCACAAAAAACGAGGAAAGCTGAAAAATGAGAGCCGGAGTAGGGGGCCCCTAGGAATGAGGGCTTGGAGGCCTCATTTGAGAGGCCTCCTATTTTTGAGAGCTAAGTAGGGGCCCAGCTGGAGCTCAGTTTTTTGCTCTGGCTCTCAAATCTGAGTTTGAGGGCTCAAGTAGGGGCCCTGCTGGAGTTGCTCTAACAATGTAGTGTGCATGCATAGTCAGCGGCGGATCCAGCGGTGGGGCGGGGGGCTCGAGCCCCCCTACCGCTACCGGACCCTTGGAGCCCCCCTGGAGCCCCCCTAAATTTTTAGCCATGGATGTATAATGTAGAAGTAGAAGGGGCTGAGGTCGAGCTGAAGGTACTTCAGCCCCTCCAAAAAAATTTCCTGGATCCGCCACTATGCATAGTGTTTTGTACGCCTATTGTTATAGCTCATTCATACGCAATTAATGTACCTATATACGCATTCGTATATGTATGTATGCATGATTATTTAGTTTTCAAAATAGAGATTGATTTTCCATGCATATCTAGCTCTTAGTTTAATGAGTAGTGGGTGCAAACTTTATACATCATCCAAAAATATGATTGATATATACAACCTAAAACGGTGAAAATCAAGCAGGGAGGCAATTATATATGCTAGATTGGCTCTCACCAAACATGCTAGCTAGCTGGTGCTTTTTTTCTCCATAGTCCATACATACGACCATGCATGGATGGCAATATGTAGTGCCATTGACGGTTTTAATTAGGTGTTACACTTTGACGACAGGGATTCCCTACACGTAGTGTATACATTGTGATTCAAGACATGACGCTGTGCAGGGCAATAGCACTTACCCTTATCCTGTTATCCATTGAAATGACTAGTTCCCTGTTATTGGGGGCGCGGCCTGTCGGTTCCCAGCAGAAATGGCAAATCTGATTATTAATTTTATGTAGCAAACACCATTGGCCCAGCAGCTTGTCACATCGAAATATATCTCGCCTAGGACTACAGCATGTATATATATGCATGTAATAGCATGCACATGATCGATCGATGTACATACCCATATGTAGGAAATCGATAAGTTATTTGACCGAACTACTCTATCCGTCCGACTTTAGTTTTTAGTTTTAGTTTATAAATAGTAGCAATTTATAGAGAAGCTTATAGAAAGCAAGGCACTCGTGTACGATTTTGAATGATTTAAATTAAATCAATACAGTATGTACTACAGTCGACTAGTATACATCGTCTTGAAAAGACACTTCGTTTAAAAGCTAGGTACTATAAAAAAATCATTTACTGTAGAAAGTAGCTTTTAGAAGATAATACGAACACATCGTTAGCCAACCTCTCTTTCACTGGCCTGTAAGTAGGGATGGAAACGGATCAAATATGAATCGAATAGTCTCGAATATAAATATGAATCTATATTTTTAAAATGAATACAAATATGAATTTATATTTTTAAAATGAATACAAATTCAAACATTATTGAATACGAATCGAATGTTGTAACGAATACGAATTCATATCGAATATATACTTAATTTGGTTGAATGCGAATATACTAAAACATTTGTAACAAATCTCAGTAGAATAAATTTATGTAACATGGATACACGAGCTAACGGTGTAGCGCATAGAGTTGGAAATTATGCAAAGTAATTTTCACTTTTTACTTATGAACTTTGATTTATCAGAAAATTACTTCCAACAATCATCCCTAGGGAGGTCGCTAGGGATAGAAACGGATCAAATACGAATCGAATAGTCTCGAATATGAATACGAACATTCTCAAATACAAATACAAATCCATATTTTTAAAAATGAATATGGATATGAATATTTTGGATACGAATTTTACTTATCATATTCGTGTTTTCTCATATATATTGAATAAAACAGATTAATATTTATCGTTTCTCGTCCCTACCTGAAAGTCCTTAATTACTGCAGTAAAATTTTTTGGCAGTCCCCTACTATTAATACTCGTAGATATCCTAATTATTGAGAGATCATGGCCAAGATCTTCTGCGGTCGAGCGTGCGACTAGCTGTTCCATCTAGGGGTGAAAACGGGCTGGGTATTTCCCGCCTACCCGCCCGCCCGTATTAAAGCGGGTCAAATTCGGGTACCCGGAAACTTATACGGATATGGATCCGAATACGGGTATTTTTTTGCGGATACGGTATCGGGTTTGGGAGGTCGGTATCCGACGGATACGGATTATCCGGTATAAAATTCGGATATTACCCGCTTAACTATTCGGGTATTACCCGGATTACTTTGCCAGTCCGAACTTCCGAATCATCCGAACGGAGGGGAAGACTGGACGACAACAACGGCTCGAACAAGTCTGCGATCTCGAGCTACATCGAGGGCAAGTACGGCGACCTCCCACCCGCGCACGCCTCGCTCCTCACGGCACACCTCGCCAGCATGAAGGAGACCGGCGAGCTCGTCTTCTCGAAGAACAACTACTTTCGCGCCGAGGCTCCCGGCGTGCCGCCCAAGCGCGGACGCAGCCGCCCCCCCAAGCCCAAGGACCCCAGCGCAACCACCGCCGCCGCTGTGCGGGAGCCCGCCTCCTCGCCGCGCCCCCCGGCGGGCAAAAGCCCACACCCAAAATTTATTTAGGGTTACCGATAATGGCGCGAAGAGCAGGGGTCAGCGAGATGCCGGAGAGGTTGACGCCGGGGAGGAGCCGAGGGGCGAGGGTAGGATGGCCGGGCGGCGCGGTGCGGCGTCGCTAGGACCGAAGCCGGTGGTAGGGGCGTTGAGGCCGGAGGTCGGAGAAGTCGACGACGGTGCGGCGCCGCTAGGGCCGGCGACGCGAGGGGAGGGCGCGACGGCAGGGCGGCGCAAGGGAGAAGGCGCGTGAGGGGGAGCCGAACCAGGCGGCGCGGCGCGTCGCCACTGGAATCGGCGGCGCTCGAGGACGGGCGTCGGGGAGGCGTGAGACCCGGGGGCGAAGGCGCCGAGACGCGGGGGCGGAGGAGCGGAGGCGTGGCGTCAGTGTGGAGGGAGACCGGGGGAGAGAGGAAATGGGGGAGGGGAGGAGATGAAGTAGACGTCGGCAATGGTGAGGGGAAAGAACTGAGGAGGCGTCGGCGGTAGGAGCAGAAAAGGAGGAGGTGAGTCGGCTTCGGCCGAAGGCAGCAAGAAAAAGAGGGGGCTGGGTAGAAGAAAGAAAATAAAAAGAGGAGTGGGAAAATTTAGAAATGTAAAGAGTTAGAGTTGCTAAATTTAAGGATACTCTTAAATATGCATTGTAACTATTTTGCCGTAGCAGATTGTATAAGTAAGTAATGAACTACAGATATTAGAAACCTTGTAAAGGAATTCCAATCGCATCAACATAATAGATATCAGTAAAATTGAACTAAGAATTAATGTGAACTTTGGTGTAGTATAATACCGTAGATCGTAGACATTTAGGTCTCATTGAGCGGAGTATAAGCGGATTGAGAAATTAGAAATACCTACAGGCACATTTAGTATGATTCGTCTAATTACATAAACCATAGCATCTCTTCGACGCCATAGATTAAGCCAGAAGTCCAGAATATTTCTTAAGTTTTTATAATACATGTAATACTTGGATTAAAACTAATACACAAGTGTATGAAAGTTTGGGTATTGTCGTTTAAACCATTCATGGTATATTTAACTATTCAAACAATTTGGTTAGTAGCATTTTTTGCGAGGACTAATATGGTGACATGTCATCAATAGTCATATAAATGTATCTTTTGCCTTGACTGTACCTCTGATCTGAATGTGAGGTTATGACTCATGAGGCTGATATTCTTAGTGTTAAAACTACTAATGAGTAATAATGTATGTCCAGTGATGCTATGACTTTAGTACCGATGTATTGTTGCATTATGGATGTATGGAATGGTTGCATTGCTATTGTCTATGTGGTATAAAATGGTTGTTGCATCGACTTGATATCCGAATAAATATTCGTGACTGATAGTGTCCGTATCCGTCTTGGTACGTATTTGTTCCATATTTGTGCCCGACATTATCCGTATTTGTATTCGTATTCGATACTATCCGTATTCGACCCGAATCCGATTAGAAAATATGGGTTAAGATATGGGAAAGATGAGATCCGACCATATCCGACCCGATTTCACCTCTAGTTCCATCGGTTCAAAGTTGGAGCCCAAGAAGGGGAATATATTCATCCATCATTAGCCCAAAGAACTTTTAAGACTTGGAGCCCAAGAAGGGGAATATATCGGCATGCAGGTTGCCGGTTGGCACTGTGCAGTGCGTACCCTGTTTTTGCAGATGTATTAATCATGCGCCATAAATCTACCTAACACCTGCGAGTGGTAGTAACTGTGTTGGGGGCGTTCTATTGGTTTTGTTTATAATTTTTTACAATAATTTATAATTTTTATCTGAAAATAAATAGTAGTGACTGAAATAAATAATTTTTTGGAAAGAGAGGATGAGTGATAGAAAAAATAAGAAAGAGACATATACGCATGACAGGAACGAAAGTGGGGTGTGTGATACACTCGTGACCCCTATCTTATCCTCGGATTAAGGCCCCGTTCATTTCGGTTTGAGCTTTTGATTTCTAACTTATTTTCACTATTTCTAAATTGTCTTTTCTGGCTTTTTTAGCTTTTTTAAGCTTTTTTGCCGGTTCTTTTTCCCGTATTCGTTTGCGTTATCCATGATAGGCTAACCTGTTTTTTCTACTTTTATTTTTTTTAAATTTAGTTATAGCAAATAATCTATCATCAGTTACAGTGTAATTTTAATCAGTTACAGCACAATTTTAGCCATAAATTAGCTTATTTCAGTCCAACCGAGCAACACCTACGACGGTAGGGAGAGGAGTAGATAAGTTGCTCTAAAAAATTGGATATTCATATTAATTTTTAATTTCTATAAGCAAAAATCAGTAATAGATACCAATATAAATAAAGGCTAAAACCCTCGCTATTTCTGGTACTACGTACGTAAGTAATACTTAGTTACTGCTGCTACATATATATTTTGTTGGGTTAATATTTTGTCCGCCGGTTGGATTGATTCAGGAGTTGACTTACATTTCGTACTTGCAAAATTCTGATGAGACATTAGCACCCTGCAGTTTGGTTGAGGAGTTAATGTTGGTGCTGAGTATTGGAACATTGGGCACGCACTCGGTATCTCTCATCAGATGACTGTTGTTAGGAAACATGGATCAGAACTTGAAACCTTGATATATAGTAAATGTCTCATCACTAGGTTATAAATAAATAGTGTTATTAGCTATTTTGTACATGCATGAGAAAGAGAAAGCAATAAAAAAGACCAAAAGTTCTCTCTATCTCTGTGTTTCAATCTACTATTTGTGTTTTCTGTGATTGATCTGTCTTTTGCATAGCAGAGGAATCGATCGGACTAGACTCGCCAACGACGGTTCCTCAACAACTGTAACACCCAATTTCAATTCTAGTTAATCCATTAATTAGGTGACTAGCTTGGAAGGTGACTACCTTGGAGTTGCAATTAAGGCTCATATCTATGTTTGGAAGTAGGAATTTTACATGGAGTAGTTAGTTCAATGATCCTATAAAATTCGAGGAAATTCCCGTGTTTAAAATGAGCTTTTCATGTATTCGATCTCAGCAAATTAGTTGAACCACTACCACATTTCACCTCTCGCTAAATCATTTAATTTGCTATATATGTTCAGGTACTGGTTCACTATTGGCAATCTCGATCGTACAGTAAAATCGATGACTTGTAGATTTGCTTAGGTAATTGCTGTGTTACCGCTGACCACGTACTGCGTTTTCTCCAAATGCTTTCAGGATGTTACCCATGCACGCAAACTCTTCTGATCTAGGCGTCAGAGTACGTATGACTTAAAAGCCGTGTGGTTGTGCGTACGTGCATGCATGCATAGATACCACACTGCAAAAGGAATATTTTGTATTGCCTCAAATGGTTACATTACAATGCATGTCTAATACAGGCTGAGAGCTGATTACATGAGTGGTGGAGCGTATCCAGCGCTAACTGAAACGGAAGACTTGTTCTCCTTAACAGCCGCCCTCAGTCTGGACTCGATAGGATGTGCATACTGCGCCTGGACAATCCTTTTGTGAATATGTCTGCAAATTGGTGCGCTGAAGGCACATGAAGGACCTTGACTTCACCAAGGGAGACTTTATCTCGCACAAAATGAATATCAATCTCTATGTGCTTGGTCCTTTGGTGATGAACTGGTTGGTGGAGAGGTACATGGCACTCACGTTATCACAATATATTATGGAGGTTCGACTTGGGGAATAACAAAGTTCCTGAAGCAGTTGACGAATCCAACAAGCCTCAGCCACAGCATTTGCAACACCCCTGCATTCCGCCTCAACACTTGATCGCGAAACCGTAGCTTGATGCTTCGACGACCAAGAAACCAAGTTATCACCAAAGTAGACACAAAAGCCAGATGTGGAACGCCGTGTATCTGGATAGCCGGCCCAATCGGCATCACTGTAAGCAACAATGTCTCTGTTTGTTGTGCGGTAGAGTTGTAAGCCAAAATTCAGTGTACCTTTAACATAACGCAGTACTCGTTTCAGAAGTTGAAGGTGTGGTTCCCTTGGTTCATGCATGAATAAACATATTTGTTGCACAACATAACTAAGATCTGGCCTGGTTAGTGTGAGATATTGGAGAGCACCAGCCATACTTCTATATTCAGTTGGATCAGAGATTTTGGAGCCGACTTGACCTGATAGCTTTGCTTTGGTGTCAATCGGGGTAAGACAGGGATTGTAGTGCAACATGTGAGCACGATCAAGAAGGTCAGTGGCATACTGTTTCTGTGACAGGAACAAGCCAGAGTTGTTGTGAGAGACAGCAATGCCAAGAAAGTGTTGCAAGGTCCCCAAATCTTTCATAGCAAATTCATCGTGTAACCATGCCATAATATCATGTAGTAGTGAATTGGAGCTTGCTGTAAGAATGATATCATCAACATAAAGTAGAAGATAAGCCTTGGCCTGCCCACGCTGCAGTATAAACAATGAGGGATCAGATTGGAGACATGAAAACCAAGAGTCAACAAGAATGCCTTGAATCGGAGGAACCAAGTCCTTGGTGCTTGCTTAATACTGTAAAGGGCCTTGTTGAGTTTGCAGACAAAGTCTGGCTTGGAATGATCAAGAAACCCAGAAGGCTGTTGACAATAGACTGTCTCCAAAAGTTCCCCATGCAGAAAGGCATTGCTAACATCCATTTGATTGATGGGCCAATTATGAGAAGTGGCAATGCTCAAAACCACACGAATAGTTGTTGGCTTAATGACTGGACTGAAAGTCTCACTAAAATCAACACCAAATTGCTATGTGAAACCACGGACCACCCACCGAGCTTTATAGCGAGCAAAAGATCCATCCGAGTTGTATTTGTGCTGAAATATCCATTTGCCGGAGACCACATTAACACCTGCAGGCTTTGGAACAAGACACCAAGTATTGTTGTTCATCAAGGCATTGTATTCCTCTAATATAGCATTGTACCAATGTGGGTCCTTAAGAGCAGTACGGTAGTTAGAAGGAATCAGAGAAATAGGTGTTTGTGTGGTGGAGAGAGTGAAAATCTTTTTCGGCTGAAAGATGCCATCTCTGGCTCGAGTGGTCATGGGATGAGGTGCAGGCGCTCGGTGCACAAGAGAAATCGGACTGGTAACAGGGGCAGGCCGGTACCAGGCGAGGATGAATCCGGCGTCAAGCAATGTGGGTGTGGAGATGACCCCCCTGAGGCGTGAGCTAATGGGCTGACAGGAGCTGAACCTGCTTGTGGACTGGTGGGATTGCTGTGCACAGGGACAGTCGGGAATTGTACTGGCACCAAATCCCAGCTGGATGGTGCAGAAGCATCTGTGGCTGGGCTATGAGGCATAGGACTGGTATTGGTCCTGTGTACAAGAGGAAAAATAGTTTCATCAAAATTGACATGCTGAGAAATTATGACTTTTCGGGTGGCATGATCCATGCAGCAGTATCCTTTGTGCTCAATTGGGTAGCCAAGGAAGAGGCAGGGTGTAGATCGAGGAGACAATTTGTGGCTTGCGGTTGCATACAAGTTTGGATAGTAAAGGCATCCGAAAATGCGTAGGTGTGCATAGGATGGAGCTTGGCCAAAGAGAAGCTGATAGGGAGTTAGGAGCTGCTTGGGTTTGCAAGGTCGTCGGTTGAGGAGGTATGTAGCAGTATGGAGAGCCTCAACCCAAAAAGTTGGTGGCATGCTTGCTTGGAACAGAAGTGTCCGAAGAATGTCATTGGTGGTACGAATGGCTCTCTCGGCAGTGCCATTTTGGGAAGAGGTATGAGGACAAGATAGGCGAAATAGAATACCATGAGTAGTGAAAAATTGTCGAAGAGAGGAGTTGTCAAATTCATGTCCATTGTCGCATTGAATGGTTTGGATCGAGAGATGAAATTGATTCAGAGCCATGTGGTAGAAGGTAGGAATAGTAGTGTAGGCTTTAGCTTTCGATCACAGTGGATAGGTCCATGTGTAATGAGTGAAATCATCAACAATAATAAGATAGTATTTATAACCGGTGAAGCTTACAACTGGAGAGGTCCAGAGATCATAGTGAATTAGTTGAAAGGGGAAATAAGTAATAGAAGTGGAAGTGGAGAAGGGCAAACGTACATGCCTGCCCTTCTGGCATGCATCACAAACCGACGGCATACTGTTCTTATTGGTACATGGAAGAGGAAAATTGGAAAGTAGATGCTGGAAAGAAGATGCGCTAGGATGGCCGAGCCGCCGGTGCCAGACAACAGCAGATGGACGGGAATCCGGGAGCGCCATCGGAGAAGTGGCAGTTGGTGAACCATGAAAGGGATAAAGATCTCCACTGCTACTGGACCTCATGATTTCTTTCTTGCTGCGAATGTCCTTCACAGAAAAACCAGCCGAGTCAAATTCAATTGAGCAATTGTTATCACGAGCGAATTGACGGACAGAGATTAAGTTCTTGACAATGTTTGGTGTATGAAGAGCATTGGATAAATGGAAACAGGCATATGGTGTATGTAAAGAAAGAGAATCAGTGCCTAGAATTGGTAAAGAAGACCCATTGCCTACAATGACATGCGAAGAATTATGCACTGAGGAAGGACAATACGAGGGTAAGTTACCAGAGTCGCCCGTCATGTGTGAGGATGCCCCGGTGTCCATGTACCAATCACCACCGTTGGACTGTTGTTGGAGCGACATGGCGTGGAGTGCTTGGATAAGGCCATTGGTGTCCCAGGACGGTGATGGCAGAGGCGCAGGCGCCGTTGCGGGCTACATCGCCATGGGATATGCCTGGCTAGTAGGAACTAGAGGACGACCGAGGACGCTGGGTCCTGTGTCTCCAGTCCATGGTGCACGCCACCCGCCGGCCCAGGGAGCACCCCAAGGCGGGCGGAAGCCGTCCACGGATGCTGCTGATAACGGCCACGCCCACCACCATTGCATCTTCCGCCGCGACCGCGACCACGCACGCGGTACCCGCGGCCACGTCCGCCAGAGTTGACATTGTTGAAGGAGCCGTGGTCACCTTGGTCAGTGCGCGGCGGTGTGGTGTCAGACGCCGTTTTGCCATTGGCGACTAGGGCCATGTCGGTGGCAGCAGGGTGCTCATCATTGTCCTTCGATTGTTCCTCAAGGAGTAAATATCCCCGAGCCTGCATGAAGGTTGGAAAGGTGGGAAGCACAAGTAGTAGGTTCCTGAGGACATGAAACCTGGGGTTGAGTCCACGAATGAGCTGGTGAACCAGAGCCCGCTCGCTGACAGGTTGATCGCAGTCAGCAAGAGCATCCACTAGAGTCTTCAGTTTGTGGCATATGTGCTGACGTTGAGATCACCTTGTTTGAGGCCATGGAACTCAGCCTCCAAGTGCACCTCCCGGGAAGGTTTGTTTTTGTAGAAGTAAGCACGGAGTCGATCCCACACGTCGAACGCTATAGCATTGTCAGCCAAAACCATGTTAGTGAGATCCTCACTGATCGTGGCATAGATCCACACAAGAACCTGAAGGTTCTCGGTGACCCATTTCGGATCATCGTGACGTGGCTCGCCATCCTCAACATGTGAACGGAGATGAAATCGACCAAGAATGAGAAGAAAGAGGTTGTGCCATTTTCTGTAGTTGTTGGCCTCCATGGAAAGGGTGTAGGGAATGAGAGATTTAATGTTGATACTAGACATAGCTTGGAAGAGAGGAGTAGGCAGAGTTGAGGTGGAGCCAAGGCTGCCAGAAGTTGCGCTGGGAATGCTGCCGCTAGTCATGGCGGAGGCGGTGGAGTTGACAGGAGAGGAGTTGGTATCGCCCATGGCGACGCAGTCGAGGACGGGATCGGCGGCCTTGGGGAATGCGGACTCGAGGACGAGGAGTAGCGCCTGGAGGGAGGCGTCGGCGGTGGCGGATCTACGCCCTGGCCTGCGGAAGAAGGAGAAGATGGTGGCAGAAGAAGACTGGAGCCGTGGAGGGCCGAACTGGCGGAGGCTTCTCTAGATCTGGTGAGACGTGGAGTGAAATGGGGATCTCAGGAGATGAGTGGAGAGAAGGGATTAGGCGCAGGAAGGATGCGCTCTGATACCATGCAATAGGAATATTTTGTATTGCCTCAAATGGTTACGTTACAATGCATGTCTAATATAGGCTAAGAGCTGATTACATGAGTGGTGGAGTGTATCCAGCGCTAACTGAAGCGGAAGACTCGTTCTCCTTAACACGCACATATATGCATGACTGTAAGTTAAAACTCATACTTTTGTACTGTTCTTACCACTCAACATACAGTGCAAATAAATGTAATCCGTGGGTGAAGTATAGTTTACCGTGGGTGCACTGATCGCGGCCCTGCTCCACAAAACACTGAAAGACTTTTTAGCGAATTTGACATCATTATTCGTGGTATTTATCAAAGTAGTTTGGTAGACGAACGGCAACACCGGTGAGGCAACGCATGAGGGGGGTGTTGCCGGTGGCAGGCGCTTGCTGCCCTGTCAGCAAGCGGCAAACAGTCTGCCGCCTGGTGAGGAGACAACAAGTGATTAAGTCGGTTTAATTATCTGCCCTAATTTTTTAGTTTAGTGTTTATTTGAATTTTAAATATATCAAATGAACTCAAAAAATTACAAATTTTATGTACATGCTTCCAACACAACGTACTTGAAAGTATAATTGTTGAGTAATTTTAACCATTGTGAATGTTGTTCAAAAATTTATACAATTTTGATATTTGTATGGGATTTTATATATAGCAAATGAGCTCCAAAAATTACAAAATTTTATGTGAAACCTTCTCACACAGTCATAGTTATTATATAATTTTTTAGAAATTTTATGTAGTCCATATTTACCATGTTATTCAAGTTAATTTAATCATGAATTTATGAATATTTCACAATTTTTTATAATTTTTTACATTAGGAATACTTGTACAAGTAAAAGTAAGTGTAGTACTAAAAAAATTCATCATACCGGATGCGATATGGCTCACCCATCTGAGCCACTGCTACCTCCTCGCCGCGTCTGCCTCCCCGTATGTGGCTATGTTTTTCATTGAGCACGAGTATGTCCCGTGGGGTACGTCAGCCGATCCAAAGGTTGCGTCTCAGGTCGGAGGAGGTATGGAGAGCATTTTCTTTGCTAAGTGGCCGGCGGTGGTCCAATAGGCTGGGTCTTGTAAGGTCAATGTCTTCTAGTTGAGACATGCCGAACTACGAGCCGCCCGCAATAATGTCGTGAACGAAGGACTCTAGAAATCCCCTTCGTGGTGCGAAGGAGCTCTCACCTTGACCGTATAATGTGGCAGCGAAACCGGAGGAGCTCTGCCCACTGAAGTGTCCAAACCCTGGGTATGATGTGAACGCTGAGCTCAGCCCTACGTACGCTGCAAACCCTAGCATTGTGTAGTGCTCTCTGGAAGCACCTGGGAGGCCGTATCATCATCGGTGGACTCGTCGTCACCCCCACGTTGAATTGGAGGCTGCAAGATGAAACGACATTAGTCACAATAAATATTCTAGATGTACATTGCGAATCTCACACCTCCGAATGTACAGCGAAGATGAAGAGCGGGGAGCGGTAGTCAATGCAAGTGGTGCGAATGTCAAAAGTGATACATCTCGACGACAGATCTGCGGCAGGAGAATGCCAACGAAAGGCCTAATAGGAAAATAAAATGTAGGTTTGTACGTAAGTTACCTCCTCGTCGATATGGCGCACGAATGATTGGCAGCTAGTACTACGACGTCAAGTAGACTTGGTAGATTGCGATGGCCAGCTGGACTCGCTAGGTTGCAATGACCTGGCGGGTGTGCATGGTGCCCCCACTGAGTGGCTTATGTACACAGTGTGATCTGTGGAACGGTCGCAGGCTTAGGTTGTGCACTATTTTTTAGCCTGCTTTAGGATATACTTCAAAGTATGCTGCAGGGCCGGTGGTGATCTCGGATGCCCTTGCGATGCACTGCACCCGCTTCAGCTGAAGTGACATATGAAACACGTTCAGTATCGACCAATATGAATTTCTTAAATGAAACGATAATAAATTAGAACTGTCTTACGCTGTCATGCCACTGCGAAGCGCTGTGGGGATCGATCGAGCATTGCAGACTTTCCTCGTGCGTGATCTACTTAGGGCGATCTGGTGGAGTAAAAGCGAGTCTGCTGCGTGACTGGGGTATGTACCACTCCAGGTACTCGTTGTACATCTCGACGTCGTACGGACGCTGCTCCATGATGACATCCAGGTGCGCCCTATTCGTCCATGCCATCGTCCATTGTTGCTGCAGTGCCCTCCAGTCCGTACCATGCTGACCAACCCTTGATTGTCTGCATTTTCAGAATCATCGATGTTACATAGCATGACATCACCGGTGTATGGCTTGTGGTAGGAACCTGCCGTCCAGAGGGGGCACGGCCTGGTGCAAACCAAACTATCGCAGCATGCATGTGGCACGTAAGCCTCCTCTATGTACGAGAACACCAGATGGTGTGTCGTTGAGCTCTGCGTCCTCTAGGCATTATAGGGACAGCTCGTGCAGCGATACACGATCCACAAAATCTACAGTCCATGGACCCCATATAACGTCGCTGTCGTGCAATGACTCGAACTCATTGTGCCACAACAAGTAGCACCTCGACGGTTTGCCCTTCGCCCAACGCAGGCGAGTAGTAGTCTACCGGATGCCCATAGTTATACAATATGCCGTCAAGCACATGAAAGTTTCTGGCGCACTGTTGTAGCTACCGTAGTTCAAGGGGTCATCTGGTTCGGCCGTTCCTTGGAGAATGCGATATGGGCTCCCTCCAATCATCCCTGGTGGCGATTTGATGGACCAACGCGGAGTCACACTGATCCTGTTGGATGGCCACCTCGGCTAGGGTTTGGTTGAATGCCCCCACCAGCGGCTGTGATCGCTGACTGGCGGCTTTGGCCAGGGCATCGGTCTCCTCATTGTCTGCCCGTGGAACAGCCTTGATGGTGATGCCCAAAAAATTGCACTACCTCACTCTGATGGTAGCCAGGTACTTGGTGAGGTCTGGGTCTTTAGCCTGGTAGTATTTGTCGACATGTCCCACGAGCAAGCAGGAGTTCGTATGCACCAACACCCTCCTCACCTAGAGCCTTCATCTTGCCAAGGCTGAAAAGCAGGGCCTCATATTCGACTGTGTTGTTTGTTACTGGGAAATCTAGACACGTGGAGTAGAGCAGGCAACGCCCCTCTAGCGTAGTGATGACCGCCCCACGCCTACTCCAGAGGCACTGTAAGCTCTGTTTGATGTGGAGACTCCAGACCGGCTCGGCAGGTGGCTGAATTTGTGGCTGGGCCAGCGGGGTCCACTCTGCAATGAAGTCAATGAGAATCTAAGATTTAATCATCGTGCGGGAAGCATAGGTCAAGGAGAAAGGTGCGAGCTCAGCTGCCCATTTACTGATGCGCCCGATTACTCCCTGTTATGTAGCATCTCCGTTAAGGGGAACGATGAGGGTACCATGATATGGTAGACCAGGAAGTAATGGCAGAGCTTTTGTGAGGCCATGAGGAGTGCAACAGAGTTGGTTTGGACCAAGTGGCCTTGTGGGGCTGACGGACATGTGCCACCATCGACGCTTTGGCCTTGAGTGCTCTGCACTAATGACGCTCTCCCGGAGCATTGCAATGGTCGTGCAGTGCCAGGTGAGGTGGTCTCCACAACGGTGCACCTCGCACCATAGCCCCTACTGTTGCCCATCGTCATGCCCGTGTATGCCGCCGTCACGACCATAACCTCTTCCACAACCACAGCCCCTGCAGCCACGCCCCTGTCCAGCTGAGGTGTTGTTATTGTCGCCCCCGCCCTTGATGTTGAAGATGTATTTGTGCCGTTGGTTCTTCCGCTCTTTGTGGCTGGAGCCATCCTTGGCATGGTCGAGCGTGTGCTTTGACTTGGAGGCATTGCCCCAACATTGTTGTGCGTCTTCTTCCACTCTTGTGTACTAATCCATTTTGTCAAGGAGTTTGTTGACTAATTTTATAGGCTCCATGTGTTGTATTTAGCCAATGGCCTTAGGCGAAGACCTCATATTGCTACGTTGACGATAGTGGTCTCATTTACATCCTTGACATGACAGCGGACCTTAGCGAAGCGTTAGAAATACTCTCTGAACTTCTTCAAAGGTTTCTACTGGATGGCGAAAAGTTTATCAGTGTTCACCCGTTCGACGTAATTTCCTTGAAAATTTTTGTACATGCGATCCCAGATATGCTCCCATGCGTATATAGAGTTTGGCACGAGGGTGAAGAACTAGGAGAGCGCTATCCCTTGAAGGGAAAGTGGCAATCCCTTCACCTTTGTGGAGTCATCACCTTTTGCCACTACGATGGCCGTTTCGTAAACGCGTACGAACTCCCAGGGGTCCGTACCACCCTTGAACGACTCAACGGTGGGCATTTTGAAGTCCTCTGACCATCAACCTTCTGCAGGCTGATAGATAGAGGAGACTCTGAATCCACGCGCTAGAGTCTACTATGAGAGGGGGTAGGGGCTTCGCGGCTGCCAGCCCTCTCGACCACGACCTCCGCAGCTATTGCTGTGGGTGTTTGTTAACTCCGAGCCTCTTGCATCTCCTGCATGGCACTCCGGAGGTCTGCCAGCTCACACTACAGTGTTCCGAGAGCCGCCACTAGCGTGCCCTCTGTCGCTCATGCAGTGGGGTCTACCAGCGCGGAGGCACTTGCCAGGAGGTTGTTAGCGCAGACGGTTTGGACACCGGAGCCAGTAGGCGTGTTGATGTGGTAAGCATGGCGGTTGATGACGGGGTCGACACGAGCACCAAGGTTGGCGGATATGCCAGTGCGAGTGCCGAGGTCCATGGCAGTGCCCACGCGGGTGTCATTGTCGACAGCCGTGCCTACGAAGGCATCATGGTCGATGTTTGTGGCACGGGCGTTGTGGTCAGTGGTAATGGCGGCGAAGACGTTGTGATCGACAGTCATGCCGGCACTAGCATTGGAGCCAGCCTCTCGCATCGGTGCCAACCGCTCGCTGGCCACGACGCCAATGTGTCACTGCCATGGGGCTGGCGGGCCTTCAACCACCGGTCTTTGCGCACTGGCTTCAGTAGTCACTGCCACCATACTTCTCTTTCGCTTGGATGTCGACATTGCTTTCTTCGGTGCCATTGCTTTTCTCAAGTTCGCAGCTTGTTCGTCTCTCCCCACGAGCGACGCCAACTCTTGTGGCTATAGATCAAACAGTAGAAAAGGATACTAGTAGAGTGAGTATGAAAAATAAATTAGCATGACCCTCTTCTTTGCCCAGACTATCTATATATATGGCCATAAGGCCCGATTATAATAATACCCTCTATAGTATAGTACTATACCAGGGCTATACATGTCTTTTTATATGGCTTATTGGGCTTTAGGCCTAGCAGGCCGATTGGATTTAGGTGGAGCCACCCTTACAACAATGTTCTTTGTTTGCTACAAACTAGGATCTTGATTGTAGGTTGGAAGTCAAGGATTTTGACTGCAGAGGACTTGGGGTAGTTATATCTAATGATATTTTTGTATGGAAAGTTTAGATACATCATACTTATATCTTATGATAGTCATGAGTAGGCTAAACATCTTTAGCTTCCTTTGCCATCAGTGCTGCATATTTTGTATTACTACTGCAGGGGCAATTTATTTTTATGGAAAAATGTTTCTATCAATTGAAAGTCATTGAAATTGTTGGCTCCTTTGTCTTCTACCCATCTTGCCCGGTTCACGGACCAGGGCCGGGCCCATGGGCGTGCAAGCCGTGCGACCGTACAGGGCCCCCCAATTCCAGGGTCTCAAAAAGCCGTGATATCGAGTGTATGCAGGGCAGTGAGATTAGTCGCGCACGTAAACGGCAAACAAGTAAACAACCTTCGTTCCTAGCTAGCTGAAATTAATGTGCGAGGATGCCATGCAAACATGCATATAGCGGCAAGTTGGCCCCACTTTCCGACTTAATTAACCGGGGTCGCGTACTCGTGTGGGGTCCACCGTCCACTGAGTAAGTGAGTAAGCTGAAATAGAGAGGGGGTCCGCGTTTTGTTTGTCGTTCGAGTCCGCGCTGCGTGGCGCTTCGTATTCTCGCCTTCTCGGCTCCGAGGCCCCCACGGCGTTTCGTCTCGTCTCCGCCGAGCGCCGGCCGGCCGGCTCGTCCTGTCGTCCAATGTCCATTCATCTGGCGAATAGCAAGCAAGGCAGCAACAGAACAGAACAGCAGTGCAGGTATTCGTTTTTTTTTCAATTCTAATTGTATTGTACTAATTAAATCCTTCGTATGAAAGTCTAGAACTGTTTGTATAATTTTAATTTTGTTCTTTTCAACTTTTGAAGCCATGTCTTCTGCAAATCGATTTAGAAAATATGAATCCGGTTCCCAAAAACGTAAGAAGAAACAAAGAATTGAGGAGTTAACTCAATGTCAGAAAGGAGCAATCTGGAGAAGATTAATTATGAGCATATTATTGAAGATTTTATTTCAAAGAACACTAAGAGAATGATGTTATTCAAGTAAAGATTATGCAAACCAAGAGTTCAAAAGGTACTATTCTTGATATATCGTATTTGCTCTGCAATACATACATTATTTTGGCTATAACTCAATGTCAGAAAGGAGCAATCTGGAGAAGATTAATTATGAGCATATTATTGAAGATTTTATTTCAAAGAACAGTAAGAGAATGATGTTATTCAAGTAAAGATTATGCAAACCAAGAGTTCAAAAGGTACTATTCTTGATATATCGTATTTGCTCTGCAATACATACATTATTTTGGCTATATTTGGTACTTTGGTTTAGGCCTCACTTAGAGCTTTGTACAGGGCCTCCAAATTTCACGGCACGACCCTGGCGCTGCGTGCATGCCGACGCGATCAGTTAATGGCCGGATCCTTTTTGTTTTTCTCTTCTGCGTGCATAATTTTACGTCACTAACTTTTAAGTAATATATTTTTTAAAATAAGATCTATAGATAAATTATGATAAGCATTATATCAAGTTCAGTTATACCGACCAAAATCACATACGATTGTTTCGCTCCATATATTGTTTTTCCTGAACAGTCAAAATTCAAAAACTATAAATCAGAAGATAAAACCACAGCTCACAAAAACCCACCCAGTGAGTAAATTAACTAACAATCCGACGTGAAACTAACAAAGTAACAATCGATCGATGTGATACCTTTCAGATCGAAATCATGCGTATGGGTCGCCGGGGGCCCGACAAGCAAGAAAGATGTGACGTCGCGATCGTTGTGGCCGGATCTATGTGAACAGTGATACTTCAATTCCGGAGTTTTTGCGAGCGCGCGCGGGGGGTCCGGGAGCGCGGACGAGCGTATCATTGGGTTTTTTTCGCGTATTCCGAGGCCATCAGCGCGCGCTGGAGACGACAGGATCTGGCCGGCAGGCAGTGCGGCCTGGTCGGCATCGGTCCTTGGTATCGCGGGATGCGGCTGGGCACCTGTGGCGCGCGCGCTCTCTGCGTGGAGGTATAGCGAGCGGGACGGCCACCACATTCCAGCGGACCCCGACCGCGGGATTTTCCTAGCCAAAGCCGCCTTCCCGGGCGTGGGATTCTGGGAATTTCTGCGCCCCCGACCGCAGGTTCAAGGTGCACGTCGACGACTGCGCCACAGTATCTCCCGGTAGATTTTTTTAGAACAAAAAAAAAATCAAAAGTACTCTTTGTAAAAAAAATTTACTAATAGGAAATGAGGTTAATAAATAAATAAATTTGTTGTAAAAGTCTATTAATATAGTTAACTTGGTTGTGTATTTTTTTGGTAATTTTAAATGTTCTGAATTGTCCATAATTTATTTATGTGTACTGTATACGAAATTTTTAATGTAGAAAATGACGTCAAAATTTTTTGAAATTTATTTTGAAGGCTGTTCACGCAGTGTATTTCATTGTTTTTCTTACTTTTATATGTTGTAAAATTGCCTTGAAAATTGAGGGTGTACATTTCAGAAATTAGGACGTCACGCTTCAGAAATTAGTGTTTGCGAATTTCATGTGATTTAGAATATGAGAGTTCTATTTGACTAAATTCGTCTAGTAGCTATTTAGGGAAATTTTTTTATTATGTAATCCTTTCTTAAAAAAAATTAAAGCTAATCCCTTGCGAATTTTATTTCCAATTCTGACTAAAACGTGAAGTTGCGAACAAAAATAGACTTTATAATAAAGCTACGAATAACACGGTGCATAGGATTTTGTTATATTCATAAGAAACAGCATCATACACGATATAATAAACCAAAGTGCTCCTACGATACATATGCACCTTTTTGGATTGGAAATAAATTCAGCATACATAAACTCGGGAAAATAGGCCATATGTACCTCTATGCTCATTGTTTGAAACTTTCCCTACTACCACTACTAGAAAACGGATCATCCCTCACGGGTTTTAATTTTCCTGACGGGCGCGCATAGACCGTGAGGGATATCAATTTTTGCGACAGGTCCACGCATCACCGTCGCAAAAAAAAAATTTCCTGTCGGGCCCACGTATCCCTGTGAGGTTAATTGGAAACCCTAACACCCCACCTTTTCCCCTCGCCCGCGTCTCCATCCCCTCGCGCCCCTATCCCCTCGCCCACGCCTCCTCCGCCCCGCGCGCCGCGCCCCTCGCCCGCGCCTCCTCTACCCCATCCTCTCGCGCGCCCGCCTCCTCCTCCCCATCCCCGGCCTCGGCTGCCTCCTCCTCCCCAACCCCTCACCAGCCAGATTCCGGCTCCCTGCCGCCGACCCGCGCCAGATCCGGCCTCCCCGCCGCCGGATCTGCTCGCCCCTCTCCGGATCCACCTCGGCCCGTGCTGGATCCGGCTAGATCCGGTCGTCGTGTCTTGAGCCGTCGCCACCTCCCGGCCGCCGCGCTCACAGCGCCGCCTCCCGACCGCCGTGCTCGCGCCTCCTTCGGACGACGCCACCGCCCTAGGTCACCACCACCGTCGTCGCATTCGGCCTCCCCCACCACGACGCCATCGGATCGGGCCTCCCTCGCCGTGACTCCACTGGATGAATGATGGTATATATATATCTTGTGTGATGGATGAATGATGGTCTGGTTTGTGCAATGTTAGAGCTATTATTTGATATGCAGGTTTACATATTGTCCTTTGTTTAAGTCAATATGCAATGTTGATATGCAATGTTAGAGCTGGCTCTTCATATTTGTTGCCTATTGGTTGGTGGATTACGGATAATTGTAAATACTTCTAGGATAGCGTGTTCTCTGTGCATCTATTACAACATTTCATACAAATTTGCTTATTCTTAAACATCTAATTGCAGGGGAGAGGTTGGAAAATGGATTTGTATTTGTATTTGTTACGCTATTTCTGTTATGTAAGCCCACTTAGCTCAGAGGTTAGAGCATCGCATTTGTAATGCGAGGGTCATTGGTTCAAATCCGATAGTCGGCTTTTTCTATACTCCATCTCAGTTTTTCTTTTTGGATGATATACAAATATTTGCCAAGAGATTGCTGTTTATTAATCATATGAACTCTTTTTTTAGGCTATAGGATGGGTAGCTTCAGGATGTTGGTTCATTAGTGGATAAATTTAGTATGAGTAGAATGTAGTCATCAACTAATATTTAAGACTTAGAAACCCACAGCAGCTAGATTAATGAAACAAACATGAGTTATCAATTTCGGCTTGAACCAAGCAAAAATTAGTTTTGAGGTTATCAATTTCGTAGCTGAACAAATCTGTCATTTGCCAGGTGGTCCTTGTTCCTGTTACATCGAGGGCAATTATACTGATTGATTATGTCAAAGTGCAGTGCAATTCTTTTTCTGTAACCATAGACAAGATTTGCTAAATATCGTATAATCCTCTTCTCAACAACAGATAAGAGACTTGCATATTGCGAAAACAGTAGAATCAATGTCATACTCTCCATCTGTGAAAAAGGACTCTGAAGAGCTTATTGAGCAACATATTAGTTCAACTACAAACAAGAACTTGTTTAAAAATTGGCCATTGATGTCATCTATTGTTCTCTACTGTATTGTCAACTTTGATGATGCGGCTTATACAGAGGTATCCTCTTCCGAATCTACTGGCTATGTATCCTTGAGGTGAGTTATCTCACGATCGTTCTTATTGTTACTTAATCCATGCTATGTAGTTTGTTTAATATAGGTTACTTAGACCTTGTGTCATAACTGGAGAATCTAAATGATAAATTTGTGCGTATGAAGCTGTCTGGAGAATGCAGAGTTATGATCAAATTCTACAGCTGTTAGAACGATTCTATAGCCTAATTTGTCTGAATATATTATGCAGTGTAGGTCTTTTCAGTCTTCACTTTCTAGATTGCAAGAAGCTGAGAACTTTATGTATTCATTTAACCTGATATTACTATTTTTTTTGGCATTTGTGCCAATTTTCCTCACGGTTAGTACCGTCAGGTTAAATCAATTTTTCTCACGGTCGGTTAGTACCGTCAGGTTAAATCAATTTTCCTCACGGGCGGTTAGTACCGTCAGGTTAAATCAATTTTCCTCACGGGCGGTTAGTACCGTCAGGTTAAATCAATTTTCCTCACGGTCGGTTAACCGACCGTCAGGTTAAATTTCCCTGACGGTATTACCCGAGGTTAATATTCCCTGACGGGTAACCGTCAGCCAAATTTAATTTTCCTTACCAGCCAGCCCTGAGGGGATTTGCCTGACGGGAACCCGTTAGGGAAAATTAACCTAACGGTTTTTGCTATTTTTCTGACGGTTTTCAACCGTGAGGGATGATGTGTTTTCTAGTAGTGTACACCTTGTAACACACTATGCAGCTCCCCTGTTGCCTTCATACTCGTCGTCATTGTCGACCAGTTTGAACCGTTGGAATTGTGCTTGGACTTCTTCGTATTCGTCATCCACGTGATCATCCTCGTCCACCTGCTCGTCACCAATTTTTTTTGCTCCCTCTTCTACCTCCTTCTCCTGTCCTCGTTGTCCATGTCCTTTGTCATCTTGCTCCTGCGCTTCACTCTCATACTCTTCCTCCTGCTACAATGACACCACACACATATGCTTGCAAAATGTGTGCACTGTTCTATACGTATTGCAGTTGGATATGCTTCTTATCTCAAAGTAGAAAGGTTCGGAAACATCGTCCATAACTTCACCATCCCAGTCCTTCAATGATGCAACTGAGTCTGTAAACTGTTGTATTTGAGAGGGGCTCTTTGGGAATTTCCCAATTGAAAAAGAATGGAAGAAACCCTAAAGGTGGGGGCCCACCTGTCGGTCACGCGAGTGAAGGGATAAGGGTGAGGAGACTTTGTCTCCTCCCCGATTTGGTCTCTGGCGGCTGCGATGCCTCTCTCCCGTGCGATGAGAGGCGGGGCTGGCCTGGGTTCTTCGGAGCCGGCCGCTCACGCCACCCTGCAGCCGTGTCTCATCTCTTCTTCAAAAGGACGGTGCATGCACTTTTGCACTAGCGTGGCACTGTAGTCACAGGTACACAAACAGTGCAAGCATGGTGCATGCACTTTTGCGTTTATCCTAATCCATCTAGCCCAATCCAGCGCTTCGGTCTTGAACAATCATGAACACCACCCTGACATCCTCAGCGCGAGCGCAGCTAAGCGCCATCCGTCCAGTATATGGCTGCCTGCCTCCGGCCAGGCTCAAGTTTTGATTTATCACTTACTGTTATAGTAACTAGTTTTCAATAATATATTTTTTAAGACAGGGTCTACAGATAGATTGTAGTGTATACTATACCGAGTTCAAAATTTCAGATATACCGGCCAAAATCATATGAGACCGTTTTTCTCTATATATTACCTCTTACGAATAGTCAGAATATAAAAACTATAAACTAAAAGCCAAAATCACATCTAAAAGAACCCACTCGAAGCTGGCTGCTGCATTCTATACCACTGATCGAGAGAGGAGAACACACGTACTACGTAGGGTCGGTCGAGGATGGGGCTGTTTGGTTGCCTGCGTCGGGGTGGCTCGCACCAGCGCATGCAGGGAGATGGTGTTTGGTTGCCTGCATCGGGGTGAGAGCCTGCACGAGCGGATGCAAAAAATCAACTGGAGCCAGGCTGCGGAGAAACGCGGCTGAGGACCTTCTCTACTCAGCCTGGCCACGCTCATACAGCTGCATCAGCTCATGCATGCAACCAAACAGGCCCGATGTGTAGCCACTCAAGAATCCAGGCAAAGTAGTCCACCAATGCATGCAGAGCTGCCTCTGCTTACGCTCTAACGGTCACGTGCCCGTGCTATACACTAGCTTAGCAAGTACACGACTGCACGCACGCATTGCTCATAAAACATTACAGCCAGGTAACCGCGTTACGGCCCCGGCCGGCTGCGTACACCATGTGATGCATATCTTGGGCTCGATACACCGTGTTGATATGTATCCTAGTACATATACCCATGCGCATATCACATACTGTAGAAGCATTAAAGCCTAGCAATAACGAGCCAAGATAGGAGCATATGGCTAGCTAGCTATGGATCGAGTGCATGCATCACAGTGAATGTTGTCCATATTGTCAAAAGCGAAAAATGAATACGTGCTCCTTAGAGCAAGGCTAATAATACAGCCTTCAGCTAGCTGTATAGACACTTACAGCCTACTTATCAACTTATTCATATAGTAGTTTACAGCCAGCTGAAGGCTGTATGACCCACCCCTTTCTCTCACAAAGTTTATTGGTTCTTGTGCTTCAGCTAGCTGTAAACTTACAGCCCACCTCTCTTCTCTCTCCTCCACCTCAGCATACAGCCTACTAACAGTCTCTTATTATACTTACTCTTAGAGCAAGTCCAATAATGGTCTTATAGCGAAGCTAATCAGCATTTTTGTTGATGTGGAGAAGAGAAGAGAGGAGAGAGATGAGAGCTTGGCTCTCATGCAAGCAACAAGCTGGGCACGGGAGCCTATGCAGTGGTGGGCTCAAATAATAAATGTATGTGAGGAGGAATAGGAAAGAGAATGTGAGATATGGTACCACATAATAATAAAAAACCTTTTGTAGACAAATAGAAGACAAATTATTGTATAATTTGACGCTTATAACTTGACTTATAACTAAACACTTAGCTCTATTATTGGACTTGCTCTCGCACTCGATGCCTAGCTAGCTGACTAGGTAGAGATCGATGGATGCTCCATGAGCTATGAGACCATGCCAGCAAGTGAGCTCTTGCATCGCATGTCTCTCTCTCTTATCAATCTATGTACAGTGAATTTGTTAGGGCAAGTACGTACCACCCAGCTAAAGAGCTAGCCACCTTAAATATCTCTGATTCCAAATCTTAGCCCCCCTCTGGAATTAGGATCCTGCCCCCATTGAATTCAATGGTAATGCCATCACCTTGCATGCATGTGGAGTTAATAGGAACTAGTTATTTGTGGCAGTTTTGTTCCCTTGCCCTCATTTTCTTCCCTTTGTTTCTTGTGAAAAACAAACTGGGAGGAGAGGTAGACTGGTAGAGAGAGAGAAGCGTACATATGCAGTCATGCTGCAAGGATCGTACGTACCTGTCTCACTCAAAGCTGGTAACAGTGCAACGTAGTACGTACGGCATCATACATGGATAAAAATGCACAGGGTACGTGCGTGTGTGCAAGTCAAACGGACAGCATGCAAGTTTTTTTTTTTTAACGGGCAAGGGCATAACCTTCGATTAATTCAAGAAGAGTAGAGCAAAGTACAAAAAAATAAAGTTGAGATAAAGGGGGCGGGGCGAGTTAGCCAGAAACTAGCCTAAAAAAATAAAACTTAGTTTGTTACAGGGATATTGGAGAGGTCCATTAGTATCCAGGCGCCAGCCTTCTTCTTTAAGGCAGCGGCCAAGGGCGTCGTATGGAAAACCTAGATATTTTTCTGCTCCTAAATTTATCCTAAACCTAGATATTCTTCTGCTCCTAAATTTATCCTAGACATTCTATTCTATGTAAATTTGTCAAGAGACAAGTATTACTGAAGATGCTGGGATTAGATCGATCGTTATGATGTATCATCATATCATGCGTAGATGCAAGCCCGGCCCTGAGGGGGGGGGGCGAGCGGGGCGGCCGCCCCGGGCCCCCAAATTCCAGGGGCCCCCAATCCGCATATACATATAACATATACTATGTATTATACAGTATACTATCCCTGCCTCCCTGGGCCGACTTCTCGTCTTCTGTTCTCATTCTCTGAATCTGAAGTCTGATCGTCTTACGTCTAGGGCCGGCGTCATCACCGCATCACGCCGCACCGAGCCGCCGAGGGTGGTCATCTCTCCGCCGCCGCGCCGCGCTACGTCCCCCCGCCGGACGTTGGTAAGCGACCAAGCCGAGCGGCCGAGCTGACACGCGCCGCTCAGAGTCTCTCAGAGTCTCAGTCTCTCATGTGTTTGATGTTTCCGGCAATCCGGCTTTCCGCTTTGCATGCATGCAGTGCAGGCGCGTACGGGCACGGCGTACCGACGGCCTAAGATCGCCAGATCGGCGCATGCAGGAATCAGGATTGCAGTTGCAGGCACGCCGCGCGTGCGGGACGACTGGAGTTGGAGTCCGCACTTGAGTTCTTCGGGAAGCTTATTATGAGATGTTGCTTTGGATTAGAGCTCAAGATGAAGAGAAAATTCGAGAACTTTGTCACTCTGTTGAAGACTGCGACGTGGAAGCTCACTACGCTGAGAAACTTCTTCCGGAGATGAGATCAAAAGGTAATGAGCTGTATGACAATAAGATGGACACATATGTAATATTATATGAAAATCTTTGCATTGTTTTTATGACAATTGGAGAATACAGTGCCATTTCTTATTCCTTTTCCCCTTTCAGGTCTCCCAGTGCGTTCTTCCCTTACCTGCTAATGTTATTTGTTTTCTGTTTCAGAATCTGCTGATGGAAATATTTCATCCTTAATTTTGGAGTATACTGCAAATATACCAAACATAGCGGTGAGGAATCTCTTATGATGACTACTGGTAATACTCATAGCTTAATATAAAATGAATGTTATGTGTAGTGTTCTTCAATCCTGTACAAAATGATCTTGTTACAATGTGTTCTAAATAAAAGATACAAAATCCGTAATTATTTACATAACAAATTATGCAATTCATGGCCTTGTCATATGGTATGGTGTTACCTTTCTTATTATATTCAAAAGGAGAATGCTGTATTTTCATAATGCACATCACATGCTTGGAAAATGCAGCACATTTATATTTAGATATTTATACTAGGGCCCCTATTTCTAGTTTCGCTCCGGGCCTCTAAAATCTCAGGACCGGCCCTGCGTAGATGCACGTATGTGCACGAAAGATCGCATCAATGGCGACATGAATAGCCCATCAATGTAACATCACGTACGAACTACGGGCGCGATCATTCTTCTGCGCGCGCGTCTATTTTGTGCATATGCATCAGTCGGTGATCAGTTAATACTGGGCACTGAGAAATAACGGCGCGTCGGGTCCCCTGATCGATCCAGCTACATACCTCTAGGGAGATGGCAGTTGGAGTCATGCATTTACCTGTGGTAACTACGTGTGAATGTACAGTTACTGCTGCTGCTGCTGCTGCTGTATTTACCAGTACTGTACGCCCGTATATAGAAACAGGTAGCGCAGGCACTGTACATTGTACGGTAAAAATGGTTGCAAGGGGTTCTTTTATACTGTGGTAGTAGATTCTTTTGGAGTTAAAGTTGGCTATTGTTTGTACTATCTACAGTAACTAATTTTTAAATGGTGTATTTTTTAAGGCGGAGTTAATAGAAAAAATATAATAAAAAGTGTATTGAGTTCAGCTGTACCGGCCAAAATCATATGCGACTATTTTTCTCTGCGTACCTCGCGAACATCCAGAATTCAAATATTTAATCCATAAACCATCAGCCCAAAAGAACCCACATATGATTTTTGGCTTATGGCTTTTGAATTCTGGCTGTTCGTGGGAGATAGTACGAAGAGGAATACAGTCGCATACGATTTAAGTCAGTATAGCTGAACTCGATACAGCGTCTACTACAATCAATCTATAGACTCAGTCTTAAAAAAGTATACCGTTTGAAAGCGAATTGCTGTAGCAAGAGGGAAAAACTGAAGTCCGAAGCCACCCACCCGGCTGGATCTGTGTTCTGTGTGGTTTTTTCTCCTTTGAAACTGGCCTGTCTTGGATTTTGACGTACACGAGGGCATGGCAGGGATCAGCTGGTGCACTAGTACCACTGCTCACCTTCATCTAGTAAAGACATGCAACACCATGCATGAATGTATTTGTGGAACTTGCATATCAGTTGTGCAAGGGTCAAGTGAAATTAATTTGGATGGATGCATGGTAGCAACTAGCAAAGTTCATAAATAGGTTTTCATATTAAGAAGCTGCCTTTAATTGTTAAAAGCATGCAGGGCTATGAATTTTCCCTTTTACTGGTTAAAGAAATTGTTGGTTACTGCAAAAAAAAAAAAAATTGGCCATCAATATACTAACTAGCAATATGCTTGTTGAGCTGTGACAAGGGATGGAAGTCTATATAGCAGGTAATTTTGCTTTATGGATTCATCAATCGTCTTTCATTGGCTTATAATTAAATTAGCGCATCAATTGCAATTATATGAGGCGATGTGCATGTTTGTTGTTAAGACTATGTGTTAAAATTTGTACGATTTATGAGAAATTCAACATTGTTGCCAACTGTATGAATAATGCAAAGGACAATGAGCCCAACCGTGCTTCATGCCACACATCATTGCATCTTATGTGCAGAACTTATGTACACATGAATTCATCTATAGTACTGTCCATTTGCAAACCTAAGCATAACCCATACCATAAATAAATTCATAGTGAAATACTCCGCATTTTCCACTAGTACTTTGTTTTTGCGCTTGTAAGGGAAAAAAATAATTATCTCTAATATCATCGACATGTTCTACGTGGTGCAAAAATCATGAGTAAATAACTAATGTACATGTTCGAAACTCATGTATACATTGGCGTAATTAAGTTACATGGTTTAAAAAAACCTTCAATTACGAAGCCATTTAATTTGGACAAGGGTTAAGCAGCACTACTATGCATTGGGTTGGTGTGCATGTGTCAACAAAGAAAAACCGGGCCTGTGGGGGCAAAGGAACCAACCCAAGAAAGCTTGCCCCACAGCAGGCTACATGGGTGCATGGTGAACGCCACCTGTGCCCCTGCCTGCCTGCCTGGTCTGTGTTGTTGATGTGCACAGGAAGCAGAAAGATCATATCACAAGCAGTAGTAGTCTTTCTTTAGTCTCTCCCTCCCTCCTGCGGTCTCCCCCGTCTACATCGTACGTATGCATATCCTATCCGACCGGAGTACATGTTGAAAATATAAGCACATGTAGGTTCAATTTATTCCATAAATTAATCATGACATCATGCACGCACAATAACAGAACCATCACAGGCATAAAAGATCTAGACATGTAAACCAGGAAACTGTACATGAACAGATCTAATACGGAGAACATTACTGTTACGTACCGATGGTTCTGTTCTGATCGGTTTGCCGATGTAGACGCCGCAGGCACGGTGAGGATGACACGAAGTCGATGACGATTCGCCGAAGCCGAACGACGAGGAAGACGAGCCAGAGCTACAGCGAGCAGTCGCGCAGAGCGCTTCCCAAAAACCTTATTCGCCCTCTCCCGGTGCAGGACTTCGAAGGCGACGGTTCCGGAGACCTGCTCTCCCGAACGACAGTGCACGCCGGCGGACGGGACGGAGTAGACTACGTGGGACGGCGCAGCACAATGGATGGAGGAGGCAAAACCCTAGATTGATTTTTGCATATTCTGTATGAAGGCGGCGGCTCCGTATTTATAGAAGACCAGGACGCGTGATCAAGACGCCTGCACGTTCTCCATAACTCGTAACCGAACCGGATTAGCAACCGTAACCGATCCGGATTCACCGCCACTCAAAACAGCAAAATAAAACTGCAAAAGGAAGCCGCGTCTGCGCAAGCACCTGGAGCGGATTTTGGCGGACCATTCAAGCAGGTGTCGTGTGCCCGCGCCGCCCGCCCAGCCCGGCGAGGCGAGGCGAGCGAGCGCGCGCGTGTTATCCTCTAGTTCTCTCCCACACATGCCTCAAGTGGCTAGGAGTGCACCATCCCTTTTAAGGTGGTCTTCCTCTCCTAGAACTAGCAATATGGTACTAAAGGTCACATGCATGCCTCCTTTGCATGAGTGGGCCTTTGAGATTTAATAGGAATTATTCTTATTATATGGGCTTGGCCCACATAATCCAACAATCCCCCACCAGATCTCAAAGTCCCACAGAGATTTGCCTGAATTCCAATGTACTGTTTATATATCAGTATTTCGATGGAGACCGATTAAGGTTGAACATCCACCTAGAACTCCAAGCTACACTTACTCACAACTTGAACAATGGACTATGCCTTGAATTGCAAGTTTGGTGCAAGCAAGCTTCACTTAAAGACTTAACTGATACTAGGCCGCCAGTAGGCTACCCCTCGGTTGGAGCGTATAAGTCATACTCCTTGGTCTCTTCATGAGCTTAGTAGGAGATTACCCAAGATCTCCATAGACTGCGACTAACAGTCGGGCTCATATAGGTGTGTTCTTTCAAGAACGCTCTGCAGGATAGCGTCTTCGCTTCTAAAAGCCAATGGAACACATTAAGACCTTAGTCAACCTGCCTTGCAGTTTCTGAGAGTATTGCATCTTCACATAGAGAGGGTTGAAATTACTCTCCTCCGGTTAACTAATGGCTTGTTTTTCCCAGATCCTAATTCACGGGATCTCCGATCACATAGGTTGGGTTACTACCATAGATAACTCACATGGGTCTCATACCCATCTCCTTCGATGCACTATCTATCACATTCCGTGATAATCCCTTTGTAAAGGGATCTGCCAGGTTCTTATCTGTTTGGATGTAATCCAAGGTTATAACTCCGGAGTTTCTCAATTTCCTGACAGACTTCAATCGTCTCTTGACATGCCTAGACGATTTCATATTATCCTTAGAACTGTTCACTTTAGCGATAACGGTTTGATTATCACAGTTCATAAGGATAGCTGGCACTGGCTTTTCCACCGTAGGTAGATCCATCAATAAATCCCGTAGCCACTCTGCTTCAACAGTAGCAGTGTCTAGTGCCGCAAGCTCTGCTTCCATGGTTGACCTCGTCAAAATGGTCTGTTTGCAAGACCTCCATGAAACAGCACCACCACCAATAGTGAAAACATATCCACTAGTGGCTTTGATCTCATCAGCATCAGAGATCCAGATGGAATCACTGTAACCCTCCAGCACCGACGGGTACCCAGTATAGTGAAGTCCAAAGTTCGAGGTACCTTTCAGATAGCGCAACACTCGCTCAAGCGCCTTCCAGTGATCATCTCCTGGGTTAGATGTAAACCGACTCAATTTGCTCACAGCAAAGGAGATGTCTGGCCTTGTTGCACTAGCTAGGTACATTAGTGAGCCAATTATCTGGGAGTATTCCAGCTGATTCCTAACAATTTTCTTATTCTTACGAAGTAACACGCTAGGATCATAAGGTGTTGGAGAAGGCTTGCTGTCAGAAAAGCCAAAACGGCTCAAGACCTTTTCCACATAATGAGATTGCAAAAGTGTAATCACATCCTCACCTCTAACCAATTTAATGTTTAGAATAACATCAGCCACTCCCAGATCTTTTATATCAAAGTTTTGAGACAAGTATGATTTAACCTCATTTATCACACTAATGTTTGTCCCAAAAATCAAGATGTCATCCACATACAAACATAGAATAACTCCCTCACCCCCACCATAACGATAGTATACACATTTATCTGCCTCATTGACAGCAAAGCCTGCAGATGTCAGTGTTCTATCGAACTTCTCATGCCACTGCTTAGGGGCTTGTTTCAGACCATACAAAGATTTCAACAGTTTTAACACCTTGCCTTTTTGACCTTCTACTACAAATCCATCAGGCTGTTCCATGTAAATTTCCTCATCCAGCTCTCCGTTAAGAAAAGCTGTCTTAACGTCCATTTGATGAATGAGAAGACCATGTGAGGCAGCCAAAGCAAGTAGTACTCGAATTGTGGTCAGTCTAGCAACAGGTGAGTAAGTGTCAAAGAAATCTTCGCCTTCTTTCTGAGTATAGCCCTTGGCAACAAGCCGAGCCTTATATTTTTCAATAGTACCATCAGGCCTAAGCTTCTTTTTGAACACCCACTTGCACCCTACAGGTTTGCACCCATAAGGTTTATCTGTCAGCTCCCAGGTTCCATTAGCGATAATGGAATCCATTTCACTACGGACAGCCTCCTTCCAGTAGTCTGCATCAGGGGATGCATACGCTTCTGAAATAGACTTGGGAGTGTCGTCCACAAGGTACACAGTGAAATCATCACCAAAGGATTTGAATATCCTTTGTCTCTTGCTCCTTCTAGGAGCTCCACTGTCATCCTCCTCATTGACAAGTTCATGTGTATGTTCAAAAGGTTCAGGTGATGTGATTGAACTGGGAATTATTTCAGAAGGTTGACTAGTAGTGTTATGTGTATCCTTCATAGGAAAAATATTCTCAAAGAATGTTGCATCTCGAGACTCCATAATTGTACCAACATGCATGTCAGGTACCTCAGTTTTAACTATCAAAAATCTATAGGCAATGCTATGATTAGCATATCCCAGAAAAACGCAGTCCACAGTTTTAGGTCCAAGCTTGCGTTTCTTAGTTATTGGCACATTAACTTTCGCCAAGCACCCCCATGTACGCAAATAAGAAAGTGATGGTTTTCTCCCAATCCATACCTCGTATGGTGTTTTGTCCTTATTTCTGTGAGGAACTCTATTTAATACGTGATTAGACGTTAGCAAAGCCTCCCCCCACCATGCCTTAGGTAATCCCGCAGTATCTAACATGGCATTCACCAAGTCAGTCAACGTGCGGTTTTTCCTTTCGGCAATCCCATTTGACTCGGGGGAATAAGGAGGCGTCCTCTCATGTATAATGCCATGTTCCTCACAAAATAAGTCAAATTCGTTTGAGAAATACTCTCCACCACGATCTGACCTAAGTCTTTTTATCTTTCTATTTAACTGGTTTTCAACTTCTGCCTTATAGATTTTAAAATAGTCTAAAGCCTCATCTTTCGTTTTCTATAAATACACATAACAGAACCTAGTTGCATCATCAATCAATGTCATGAAATATCGTTTTCCACCCTTCGTCAACACGCCATTCATCTCAGAAAGATCTGAATGCAGGAGTTCTAGTGGTGCCAAGTTTCTCTCCTCGGCAGCCTTGTGAGGCTTACGAGGTTGCTTTGATTGCACACAGCTATGGCATTTAGAACCTTTGGTGATGGGAACGTTTGGAATTAAATTCATACTGGAAAGCCGAGACATCAAACCAAAATTAATATGACATAGACGTGAGTGCCAAACATTAGCCTCATCATCCACACTGCCACAAATATGGTTTACAGTCTTATTGCAGAAATCTGATAGGGAAAAGCAAAACAAGCCTCCGCACTCATAGCCTTTACCAATAAAATGTCCATGTTTAGACACGACTACTTTATTAGACTCAAATACCAACTTAAGCCCGTCTCTACATAAACGGGAGCCACTAACGAGATTCTTGTCTATAGAAGGGACATGCTGCACGTTCTTCAGCTGCACGATCTTTCCCGAAGTAAACTTCAGATCTACCGTGCCAACACCATGAACAATAGCATGTGACCCATTCCCCATCAGGACGGAGGAATCTCGGGCGACCTGATAAGAAGAAAACAACGAAATATCAGCACACACATGTACATTAGCTCCTGTATCAATCCACCAATTGGTAGATTGACTAACTGAAAGAACAGTAGGTAAATTACCATACCCAGTCCCATCTCCAGTCTTGCCAATGGTCACGTTGACAGACTTAGAAGTCTGTCCTGCAGGTGCCTTCTTTCCTTTGCGTTGTGGGCACTTCTTGGCCATGTGACCAGGCTCACCGCACACAAAGCAAGTTCTATCATCCTGATTGTTGTTGTTCTTCTTCTTCTTGAAGTTGGTTGTCTGTTGGGTTTTGACAAATTTCCCTTTGTTCTTGCTTGAGGGTTTCTGTACCACATTGGCACTAGACTGCCCTCCATCACCCTTAGACACAGCGTCCTTTTCCCATGAGTTCAGGAGTTCGAGTTCCTTGGCAATGGTCTGTATCTCATGAGCCTGATCTACTACAGAACGGTTATCAACCATCTTGTAGTCATGAAATTGCTCCATGACATACATGTCATTGCTGGCATCAGTAGCACCGTATTTGGAATTCAGTGCATCCCATAACTCCTTCGCGTCTGTCATGTGCATATACACCTCGCACAGACGGTCAGTAAGAACACTAAGAATGCATCCAACAAAGAGAGTAGTGGCAGTCTCGAATTCTTTCTGCTTTTCAGCATCAAGAACACCTTCAGGCTTGCCATTACTAACCCAGAATACATTCATAGCAGTAAGCCACAGAGTGACCCTGATCTGCCATCTCTTAAAGTGCACACCGGAGAACTTATCCGGCCTCAGTGCATCGGCAAATCCAGCCATAGTAAAACCACAGTGCCTACAATAAGGTTTTTGGATTGTTGAAAATATAAGCACATGTAGGTTCAATTTATTCCATAAATTAATCATGACATCATGCACGCACAATAACAGAACCATCACAGGCATAAAAGATCTAGACATGTAAACCAGGAAACTGTACATGAACAGATCTAATACGGAGAACATTACTGTTACGTACCGATGGTTCTGTTCTGATCGGTTTGCCGATGTAGACGCCGCAGGCACGGTGAGGATGACACGAAGTCGATGACGATTCGCCGAAGCCGAACGACGAGGAAGACGAGCCAGAGCTACAGCGAGCAGTCGCGCAGAGCGCTTCCCAAAAACCTTATTCGCCCTCTCCCGGTGCAGGACTTCGAAGGCGACGGTTCCGGAGACCTGCTCTCCCGAACGACAGTGCACGCCGGCGGACGGGACGGAGTAGACTACGTGGGACGGCGCAGCACAATGGATGGAGGAGGCAAAACCCTAGATTGATTTTTGCATATTCTATATGAAGGCGGCGGCTCCGTATTTATAGAAGACCAGGACGCGTGATCAAGACGCCTGCACGTTCTCCATAACTCGTAACCGAACCGGATATAAAACTGCAAAAGGAAGCCGCGTCTGCGCAAGCACCTGGAGCGGATTTTGGCGGACCATTCACGCAGGTGCCGTGCGCCCGCGCCGCCAGCCCAGCCCAGCCCGGCGAGGCGAGGCGAGCGAGCGCGCGCGTGTTATCCTCTAGTTCTCTCCCACACATGCCTCAAGTGGCTAGGAGTGCACCATCCCTTTTAAGGTGGTCTTCCTCTCCTAGAACTAGCAATATGGTACTAAAGGTCACATGCATGCCTCCTTTGCATGAGTGGGCCTTTGAGATTTAATAGGAATTATTCTTATTATATGGGCTTGGCCCACATATAATCCAACAGTACACGCGCGCAAGAGGCCAAGATCGATGTATGCATGCATTGCATACTGGAATCAACTCATGCAGGCCAGCCCTGGCGACCCAACCACATAAAAACTACTTCTCTGTGCTGTGATCAATATGGCTTTTTTTTAATAGCTTATAGCTAAAAAGCGCTGTAGCCAGTTGAAAAAACACTGTAGCTGACAGAGGCTTATTTAGCATAATTAAATTTTAAAAAATTTAAAAATAGAAAAAACATATTAGCCCATCACGTATAATGCAAACAAATACAGGAAAAAAGAACCGGCAAAAAAGCTCAAAAACAAGCTAAAAGTTCAGAAAAGACGAAATTTATAAGTAATGAAAAATAAGCTAAAAGTCAGAAGCTGAAGCCGAAACGAGCGGAGCCAAGGAAGAAAGAGAGAGATTAAGGCCCCGTTTGGCACAGCTCTAGCTCCGAGATCTATGCTGGATCTCTAGTTTGTTGACTAAATTAAAGTGATTTAATTATTTTTATTTAATATATGATATAAATGAAATGAGTCATGTAAATGCACTTAACATGCCTGCAACTCTAGATCCAGGATTTCCTAGAGCTAGAGCTCTGCCAAACAGGGCCTAAAGCTAGGAGATCGTATCACGTGCCGACCTCTCACAGGCAAACCAATGTATACGTACCTATTTGACAACATCTTACACAAGTTTTTTTTTTTTTTTTTGCCAAGCTAGCATCCAACCAAAAAACTCTCCAGTAAATTAACATTCCATTTTCTCAAAAAAGAACTCTTGGAAAATCAAAAGGAGAAAAAAGAAGACCACAACTCTCTGACTGACTGACTCTATGCATGTCTTCTCCCTGGGAGTGGTTCTCTCTCCAAAACCACGCGGCGACTTGTTGCACCGAAAGAGCAAGGGCCTCTCTGCCTGGTGAGCCTAGCCTCGTCCAGTGAGGCAGCTGACATGCCACTACCGGACAAGCAACACGCCAAGAGTTAATACCAACGGACACGCACACCTCTCTCTCTCTCTCCCCCCTCTCTACACTCAGTGTACACGTTGCTCTCTCTCTCTCTCTCTCTCTCTCTCTCTCCACGGCCTTTTTAACTACGCCTGCGGCATCCTCCACTTACAACCAGTGAGCCACACCACACTGATACACTCATACACAGCTTGCTAGCAAGCCCCACACCTACTCCCCTTCCATTCTTGTGCTCGCTAGATAGCCTCCTGCCACTATACTACTGCATCCACACTTGCACTGCTCCTTAGCTGCTAGGCCATGATGAGCGGTAGGATAAACACGGCCACGGCCGCGACGAGCGACGACTTCCCGTTCGCGGCCATGCAGCCGCCGCCCTACGTCGGGTTCGATCCCGGCATGGCGGCGGTGGCCGGCGCCGGACATCGCCCGGGGGGCATGCAGCAGCCCCTGTACGACAACATCGACTTCGCCGCGGCGGCCGCGGCCGCCGGCACCTTGCAGTTCCAGGAGCCGCACCAACTGCTGACGCTGCCACACAACGGCCTCCCCATGGCGCCGCCGCCCATGCCGATGCCACTGCAGATGCCCATGCCCATGCACGGGATGCAGGGCGACGTGTACCCGGCGCTCGGGATCGTGAAGCGCGAGGGCGGCTACGGAGGCGGCCCGGACGTCGGCGGGGAGACGGGAAGGATCGGGCTGAACCTGGGCCGCCGGACCTACTTCTCCCCCGGGGACATGGTGGCGGTGGACCGGCTGCTGATGCGGTCCCGCCTCGGTGGCGTGTTCGGGCTCGGCTTCGGCGGGGCGCAGCACCAGCCGCCGCGCTGCCAGACCGAGGGCTGCAAGGCCGACCTCTCCGGCGCCAAGCACTACCACCGACGCCACAAGGTCTGTGAGTACCACGCCAAGGCTGCCGTCGTCGTCGCCGGCGGCAAGCAGCAGCGCTTCTGCCAACAATGCAGCAGGTGAGACCTAGCTCGCCCACTATGCATACACACACACACTCTGTCCATCAGAGAGAGAAGCTACACTCTAAAGACAGTGCATGTTCTTGCACTCAGATGGTATAGCCAAAGCCTATTAGCTAGTAGTTTGCTAGGTCGCAAGCTAGAAGCATAGGGTAGGGTCAATGGATGCTGTTTGCCTTTTCACTTGAAACGTGACACCACTACTATTACTACAAGTTGGTCGCATGCTTAGAGTTGGGAGTCTTGTAAATATGCATTTGGTTTGTGTTCCTTGTCTGTTCCGGCCATGGAAGGCTGTGGAAAAGCAAGTACCAGTACATCTCTGACTCAGAGACGGCCAGTCATGTTAAAAGAAAGAAAGAAAGAACACTAGGGCATATGCATGCATTTGAGCTCGGTGTGTTTGGTTCTTGAATTGCTGGCTTAATCGTAGTACGAGTTGCATGACTGGCCATGGCACGATCAATCCTTCCTATCGTTCTTTTCTGACCGTTTTTCTTTAATCTTCTCGGATCGATGGAGACAAAATCATGTAAAAGCAGGGGAAAAGGCCGCGTGGTTTGTCTGCGGACTGGCACTACTGATCCGGTCAGGCTTGGCCATGGGCGTATCTCTCCGTTTGCTTTTCTCTTTCTCCCCGCATTGACCATGTAGTAGCTAGACTAACTAGCCTTCACCGTTTGAATCTTTGAACACATCGCAAAGTACATATCCACACACTTGTAGACAATGCAAATACGTGAGACATGTATAATTTGGGAGTTTCTGCGCTCTTTTACGGTATCCAAAAAAATGAGTTATCTATTCTTTCTGATGATCTAATGGATCAAATTAGTACTAGCAGTAGAATTCTGAGAGAGGTATAATTGTAAAGGGAACGCATGACATAAGAGTAATTTCTACAAGCGCCGCGGCGGTGCACGTAAGAGAGAGGTGGTGGCGCCAACAATGGAAAAGATTAATAATTGTTTCAGAGGAAAAGTCTATAATACCCTCAAAAAATTAGATTTATAAAGAAAAGTCTTATACCCTCATATATCAATAGTTAGATTTAATTTTTACCACTATCCTCTTAATACCACTAGAATGTACTACGAAAATACCCTAATCTGGAGTGTTTTTTACTCTAGCTTAAAGCAATTTTCTCTCTTGTTTGTCTCAATCCACTAGGTTCCATGTGCTCACGGAATTTGACGAGGCCAAGAGGAGCTGCCGGAAGCGGCTCGCGGAGCACAACCGTCGCCGGAGGAAGCCCGCTACCAGTACGGTGGTAGACAAGGACTCGGCGGCACAGTCCAAGAAACCAAACTCCACCAGCGCCATCACGAGCTCCTACACCACTGACAACAAGAGTGAGCACCTTGACACTGCCTCTCTAGCTACCATTTGCGCAAAGATATACGCACATTTGACCATCGACAGTTTAACATTAACTCCAATTCAATTCTCCTTTGAACAGCCTTGAGCGCAACCAAGTCGACCATCTCGTCAAACACGAGCGTGATCAGCTGCCTGAACCAGAGCAAGGCGGCAAGGCCAACCCTCACCCTCGGCGCGCCGCAGGAGAAGAAGGACCAGCTCAGCACCATGCTCCAAGTCCAGGCCGGCCATCACCATCAGGAGCAGCACTTCATAACCCCCCTCGTGCAGAACAACAACAACAACCCTAGCAGCAGCAGCAACAACAACAACACAATCTTGTCATGCTCTTCAGTGTGCTCCAGCGCGTTGCCGTCGGCCAACGGGGAGCTGTCTGACCAGAACAACAACACCAGCAACAACATGCATCTGTTCGAGGTGGATTTCATGTAGATGTAAGCAAGCATGGGAGAGCATGCATGGCCTAGTGCATCCTTGTGTGTTGGTAAAAGAAAATTAAGGAGAGCAAAAAAAGGGTATGATTCAAAGTACGAAGTGAAAGCTACCAAGTGAAAAGATCGATCAAAAGGGGCAAAGGGTTCCAGTAGCTAGCTGCAGGCTGGCTAGCTTGCTTGGCTAATGTTTGTGCACTGCAAGCGTGCATGCCTTTCTGTTTTAGTGGGGAATAATGTTTGTGTTTCTCTTTTCTTTTAGTTTCTTGTTGCAATTAAGTGAGTGTATCAGTAATTTTATCTCCAACAAATTAACAGAGATGACTAGCTCCAAGATTTACTATTCTAGGTCCCAACATCTACTCTCTCTGTTCTTTTTTACTTGGTTTACTAAAATCCGTGCCATCAAATTTTCTTAAAGTTTAACCACCAATAAGTTTAAAACTATTTAAATTGGCTATATAAAAATTATATCATTAGATTTATTGTTAAAATAATTTTGTAATATTATAATTTTATCAGTATATTTTAGTGTAAAGTTATAAAAGTAGCGGTTAAAGTTATATCTTAAAGATTATAAAAAATAAAAAATGATAAGTAAAAAAGAATAGAGAGAGGGCATCTCTCCAGAATCTTTTTGAGTCAGCCATTGCCACAATTATGACCATGCAAGTAGGGGTCGTTTCTTCTTCTTCTTTATTATTATTATTATTGGGAGGGAGACAATGCAAGTAATTGACACTTATTGCATGTGAAAAATGGAGCCCCGCATATCTTGTGCGGATATATGAACATTAAATTCACAGGAAGCTGGCTTTATGCAACGTACCCAGCATGCATATGTTCCGGGAGATCATTAATGCAATGGATCCTACGTACTACTAATATTTTGTGTTGGATCTGGCACCAGATAAGTCGCAAATAATCCTAGTTGTACTAGAAATCCATCGTATGTACTCGAAATTCGAATGCTTGGCCCATCTCTATTGCCCTATTAATCCGAAGCTCATGCATGATTCGGTATGGCTTGCCGATTCGGTTGTCTCCAAGGCTTGGACCACGTCACGCATTAAAGTAGCGTACTTATTTTGCGCGTACATGCATGCATACGTGTGTGAATGCATATATACTCGAAGGAAATGGAGTGGGAGAAGGAGAGGGGGAGGGAGGGAGAGAGAGAGAGATGGATTATGATCTGAGGACTGGCTAGCAGTTTTACAGTTCAGGGCCATACAATGTGCAAACGACTCAAAATCAAGAGAGCTAGACTAAGCCCCGCTCGGTTGGGCTGAAAAGCTATGACTTATGACCGAAAGTGCACTGTAGCAATTGAAATTTTACTGTAGCTGAAGATGACTTATTTGACGTAATTAAATTTAAAAAGATTTAGGAATAGAAAAATATGCTAGCTCATCACGGACAACGCAAACGAATACGAAAAAAAAGAATCGGGAAAAAAGCTCAAAAAAGCAAAAAGTTCAGAAAAAGACGAAATTTCTAAATAGTGAAAAATAAGCCAGAAACCAGAAACTGAAATGAGCGGGGCCAAAGCTTCGCTTGGTTTAATAACCAATCAGGCGAGCTTTTGGTTTGAGCCGAGTTGGAGGACAAATCAGCTAGAGAGCGAGCTCGTGCTGAACTTGAGCCAGTCTAGAACCAAATATAAACATAATAATGCACGCAACTGTACAGGGTAATTACCGCACTCCACATGATTAATGGTGTCACATTTTGGGAGCCATATATGTTGAAAATATAAGCACATGTAGGTTCAATTTATTCCATAAATAAATCATGACATCATGCACGTAAAATAACAGAACCATCACAAGCATAAAAGATCTAGACATGTAAACCAGGAAACTGTACATGAACAGATCTAATACGGAGAACATGACTGTTACGTACCGATGGTTCTGTTCTGATCGGTTTGCCGATGTAGACGCCGCAGGCACGGTGAGAATGACACGAAGTCGATGACGATTCGCCGAAGCCGAACGACGAGGAAGACGAGCCAGAGCTACAGCGAGCAGTCGCGCAGAGCGCTTCCCAAAAACCTTATTCGCCCTCTCCCGGTGCAGGACTTCGAAGGCGACGGTTCCGGAGACCTGCTCTCCCGAACGACAGTGCACGCCGGCGGACGGGACGGAGTAGGCTACGTGGGACGGCGCAGCACAATGGATGGAGGAGGCAAAACCCTAGATTGATTTTCACATATGCTGTATGGAGGCAGCGACTCCGTATTTATAAACCAGGACGCGTGATCAAGACGCCTGCACGTTCTCCATATCTTGTAACCGAACCGGATTAGTCATGCGTAACCGATCCGGATTCACCGCCACTCAAAACAGCAAAATAAAACTGCAAAAGGAAGCCGCGTCTGCGCAAGCATCTGGAGCCAATTTTGGCGGACCATTCACGCAGGTGCCGTGCGCCCGCGCCCCCCGCCCCGCCTGGCCCGGCCCGGCGAGGCGAGGCGAGCGAGCGCGCGCGTGTCATCCTCTAGTTCTCTCCCACACATGCCTCAAGTGGCTAGGAGTGCACCATCCCTTTTAAGGTGGTCTTCCTCTCCTAGAACTAGCAATATGGTACTAAAGATCACATGCATGCCTCCTTTGCATGAGTGGGCCTTTGAGATTTAATAGGAATTATTCTTATTATATGGGCTTGGCCCACATAATCCAACAATCCCCCACCAGATCTCAAAGTCCCACAGAGATTTGCCTGAATTCCAATGTACTGTTTATATATCAGTATTTCGATGGAGACCGATTAAGGTTGAACATCCACCTAGAACTCCAAGCTACACTTACTCACAACTTGAACAATGGACTATGCCTTGAATTGCAAGTTTGGTGCAAGCAAGCTTCACTTAAAGACTTAACTGATACTAGGCCGCCAGTAGGCTACCCCTCGGTTGGAGCGTATAAGTCATACTCCTTGGTCTCTTCATGAGCTTAGTAGGAGATTACCCAAGATCTCCATAGATTGTGACTAACAGTCGGGCTCATATAGGTGTGTTCTTTCAAGAACGCTCTGCAGGATAGCGTCTTCGCTTCTAAAAGCCAATGGAACACATTAAGACCTTAGTCAACATGCCTTGCAGTTTCTAAGAGTATTGCATCTTCACATAGAGAGGGTTGAAATTACTCTCCTCCAGTTAACTAATGGCTTGTTTTTCCCAGATCCTAATTCACGGGATCTCCGATCACATAGGTTGGGTTACTACCATAGATAACTCACATGGGTCTCATACCCATCTCCTTCGATGCACTATCTATCACATTCCGTGATAATCCCTTTGTAAAGGGATCTGCCAGGTTCTTATCTGTTTGGATGTAATCCAAGGTTATAACTCCGGAGTTTCTCAATTTCCTGACAGACTTCAATCGTCTCTTGACATGCCTAGACGATTTCATATTATCCTTAGAACTGTTCACTTTAGCGATAACGGTTTGATTATCACAGTTCATAAGGATAGCTGGCACTGGCTTTTCCACCGTAGGTAGATCCATCAATAAATCCCGTAGCCACTCTGCTTCAACAGTAGCAGTGTCTAGTGCCGCAAGCTCTGCTTCCATGGTTGACCTCGTCAAAATGGTCTGTTTGCAAGACCTCCATGAAACAGCACCACCACCAATAGTGAAAACATATCCACTAGTGGCTTTGATCTCATCAGCATCAGAGATCCAATTTGAATCACTATAACCCTCCAGCACCGACGGGTACCCAGTATGGTGAAGTCCAAAGTTCGAGGTACCTTTCAGATAGCGCAGCACTCGCTCAAGTGCCTTCCAGTGATCATCTCCTGGGTTAGATGTAAACCGGCTCAACTTGCTCACAGCAAATGAGATGTCTGGCCTTGTTGCACTAGCTAGGTACATAAGTGATCCAATTATCTGGGAGTATTCCAGCTGATTCCTAGCAATTTTCTTATTCTTACGAAGTAACACGCTAGGATCATAAGGTGTTGGAGAAGGCTTGCTGTCAGAAAAACCAAAACGGCTCAAAACCTTTTCCACATAATGAGATTGCAAAAGTGTAATCCCATCCTCACCTCTAATCAATTTAATGTTTAGAATAACATCAGCCACTCCCAGATCTTTCATATCAAAGTTTTGAGACAAGAATGATTTGACCTCATTAATCACATTGATGTTTGTCCCAAAAATCAAGATGTCATCCACTTACAAACATAGAATAACTCCCTCACCCCCACCATAGCGATAGTATACACATTTATCTGCCTCATTGACAGCAAAGCCTGCAGATGTCAGTGTTCTATCAAACTTCTCATGCCACTGCTTAGGGGCTTGTTTCAGACCATACAAAGATTTCAACAGTTTTAACACCTTGCCTTTTTGACCTTCTACTACAAATCCATCAGGCTGTTCCATGTAAATTTCCTCATCCAGCTCTCCGTTAAGAAAAGCTGTCTTAACGTCCATTTGATGAACGAGAAGACCATGTGAGGCAGCCAAAGCAAGTAGTACTCGAATTGTGGTCAGTCTAGCAACAGGTGAGTAAGTGTCAAAGAAATCTTCGCCTTCTTTCTGAGTATAGCCCTTGGCAACAAGCCGAGCCTTATATTTTTCAATAGTACCATCAGGCCTAAGCTTCTTTTTGAACACCCACTTGCACCCTACAGGTTTGCACCCATAAGGTCTATCTGTCAGCTCCCAGGTTCCATTAGCGATAATGGAATCCATTTCACTACGGACAGCCTCCTTCCAGTAGTCTGCATTAGAGGATGCATACGCTTCTGAAATAGACTTGGGAGTGTCGTCCACAAGGTACACAGTGAAATCATCACCAAAGGATTTGGATATCCTTTGTCTCTTGCTCCTTCTAGAAGCTCCACTGTCATCCTCCTCATTGACAAGTTCAGGTGTATGTTCAAAAGATTCAGATGGTGTGATTGAACTGGGAATTATTTCAGAAGATTGACTAGTAGTGTTATGTATATCCTTCATTGGAAAAATATTCTCAAAGAATGTTGCATCTCGAGACTCCATAATTGTACCAACATGCATGTCAGGTACATCAGTTTTAACTATCAAAAATCTATAGGCAATACTATGATTAGCATATCCCAGAAAGACACAGTCCACAGTGTTAGGTCCAAGCTTGCGTTTCTTAGTTATTGGCACATTGACTTTCGTCAAGCACCCCCATGTACGCAAGTAAGAAAGTGATGGTTTTCTTCCAATCCATACCTCGTATGGTGTTTTGTCCTTATTTCTGTTAGGAACTCTATTTAATACATGATTAGAGGTTAGCAAGGCCTCCCCCCACCATGCCTTAGGTAATCCCGCAGTGTCTAACATGGCATTCACCAAGTCAGTCAACGTGCGGTTTTTCCTTTCGGCAATCCCATTTGACTCGGGAGAATAAGGAGGCGTCCTCTCATGTATAATGCCATGTTCCTCACAAAATAAGTCAAATTCATTTGAGAAATACTCTTCACCACGATCTGAGCTAAGTCTTTTTATCTTTCTGTTTAATTGGTTTTCAACTTCTGCCACAAATATGGTTTACAGTCTTATTGCAGAAATCTGAAAGGGAAAAACGGAACAAGCCTCCGCACTCATAGCCTTTACCAATAAAATATCCATGTTTAGACACGACTACTTTATTAGACTCAAATACCAACTTAAGCCCGTCTCTACATAAACGGGAGCCACTAACGAGATTCTTGTCTATAGAAGGGACATGCTGCACGTTCTTTAGCTGCACGATCTTTCCCGAAGTAAACTTCAGATCTACCGTGCCAACACCATGAACAGTAGCATGTGACCCATTCCCCATCAGGACGGAGGAATCTCGGGCGACCTGATAAGAAGAAAACAACGAAATATCAGCACACACATGTACATTAGCTCCTGTATCAATCCACCAATTGGTAGATTGACTAACTGAAAGAACAGTAGGTAAATTACCATACCCAGTCCCATCTCCAGTCTTGCCAATGGTCACGTTGACAGACTTAGAAGTCTGTCCTACAGGTGCCTTCTTTCCTTTGCGTTGTGGGCACTTCTTGGCCATGTGACCAGGCTCACCGCACACAAAGCAAGTTCTATCATCCTGATTGTTGTTGTTCTTCTTCTTCTTGAAGTTGGTTGTCTGTTGGGTTTTGACAAATTTCCCTTTGTTCTTGCTTGAGGGTTTCTGTACCACATTGGCACTAGACTGCCCTCCATCACCCTTAGACACAACGTCCTTTTCCCGAGCTTTCTCCTCAATTTCAAGAGACCCAATCAGATTCTCAACAGAGTACTCTTGTCTCTTGTGTTTGAGTGCTGTTCCGAAATTCCTCCATGAAGAAGGTAATTTCGCAATAATACATCCAGCCACAAACTTGTCGGGTAAGGCTCACTTCAGGAGTTCGAGTTCCTTGGCAATGGCCTGTATTTCATGAGCCTGATCTACTACAGAACGGTTATCAACCATCTTGTAGTCATGAAATTGCTCCATGACATACATGTCATTGCTGGCATCAGTAGCACCGTATTTGGAATTCAGTGCATCCCACAACTCCTTCGCGTCTGTCATGTGCATATATACCTCGCACAGACGATCAACAAGAACACTAAGAATGCATCCAACAAAGAGAGTAGTGGCAGTCTCGTATTCTTTCTGCTTTTCAGCATCAAGAACACCTTCAGGCTTGCCATTACTAACCCAGAATACATTCATAGCAGTAAGCCACATAGTGACCTTGATCTGCCATCTCTTAAAGTGCACACCGGAGAATTTATCCGGCCTCAGTGCATCGGCAAATCCAGCCATGGTAAAAGCACAGTGCCTACAATAAGGTTTTTGGATTGTTGAAAATATAAGCACATGTAGGTTCAATTTATTCCATAAATAAATCATGACATCATGCACGCAAAATAACAGAACCATCACAGGCATAAAAGATCTAGACATGTAAACCAGGAAACTGTACATGAACAGATCTAATACGGAGAACATGACTGTTACGTACCGATGGTTCTGTTCTGATCGGTTTGCCGATGTAGACGCCGCAGGCACGGTGAGGATGACACGAAGTCGATGACGATTCGCCGAAGCCAAACGACGAGGAAGACGAGCCAGAGCTACAGCGAACGACAGTGCACGCTGGCGGACGGGACGGAGTAGGCTACGTGGGACGGCGCAACACAATGGATGGAGGAGGCAAAACCCTAGATTGATTTTCGCATATGCTGTATGGAGGCGGCGACTCCGTATTTATAGAAAACCAGGACGCGTGATCAAGACGCCTGCACGTTCTCCATATCTCGTAACCGAACCGGATTAGTCATGCGTAACCGATCCGGATTCACCGCCACTCAAAACAGCAAAATAAAACTGCAAAAGGAAGCCGCGTCTGCGCAAGCATCTGGAGCCAATTTTGGCGGACCATTCACGCAGGTGCCGTGCGCCCGCGTCCGCGCCCCCCGCCCCGCCCGGCGAGGCGGGGCGAGCGAGCGCGCGCGTGTCATCCTCTAGTTCTCTCCCACACATGCCTCAAGTGGCTAGGAGTGCACCATCCCTTTTAAGGTGGTCTTCCTCTCCTAGAACTAGCAATATGGTACTAAAGGTCACATGCATGCCTCCTTTGCATGAGTGAGCCTTTGAGATTTAATAGGAATTATTCTTATTATATGGGCTTGGCCCACATAATCCAACAATATATGCACACAGATAAAAAAAACTAGAAAATCTCACATGAAATTGCACAAGGTAACTAGAATTTTAGAAAATAAGACCTGAAAATGGTTCCAATCTAATAGAACTATAATAAAAATCCATTGGAATATATCCGAGCTGTATCGGGACAATCTAGGCTCAAACTCAGTTTATTTTTCAACCGAGCTAAAAAACGGGGTAAAAATCACTAATACTCGGCTCATTTCTTTAATTTTCTAATCAATGCCAAGTTGAGCCAAAAAGCGGGTATGATTACACGGCACCTCATTTCGGTTTCTTCTAGTCGATCCACATGTGTAAGCAGAGTCCTGACTTGATCCAACACGATCATGCATGAATGACGGATCACTTACAAAGGGAAAGAAAGTGCTAAGTTTTAAGTACGTACTCACCCGATCGACGACTCCACGAACCTCTATTTGGGCTTTTGGCTCGTCTTTCTTTCCTCTTCCTCCGGCGGCAACTAGCTTTTTCGCCATCGCGCGGCGCATGCATGCATGCATCTCCACGAAACGCACACCAAATCTACTTGTTAGTGTTTATCCAATATCCATCCATCACTACTACAGAAATCGACATTACAGACGGTTCAGAAACGTCATCACAGACGGTTTTCTGAACCGTCTGAATTTATGGGTCAGTGATGATCGAAGGTTATCACAGACGGTTTTCGAACCGTCTGTGATAACCGATAATCACAGACGATTTTTAATGAAAAACCGTCTGTGATACATATCACAGACGGTTTTTACTTAAAATACGTCTGTGATATTCCTTCCTCCTAAACCAAAATCTATTTCTGTTTATTGGCTAGCCTCAGGAAATGCTAGCCATGCCCTCTGAAACAAGCAGATAATCACAGACAAAAAACATACAATTCACACATCTCATTTGCTTTCAGGTACATTTCGCAGACATAAAACATCCAATTGACATCGCACTTCATCTCACAGACATAAAGCATGCATCCATTTCGCAAATCAATTAATTGAATTGAACTGAAATATCCATTAACAAATGCACAGTTACAAAAGATCTACACTGCATTTACACTTAGTGATAAGACCAATAAGAAATCAGTGTGCGCAGTGGAACCGTCCTTCTGGCTGTATGACTTGAGTCAGCAAAAAGAACGCCAACTCTGATTGAACCTCTCGAAGCTCAGACTGTTTCAATGCAGTTGACGGGATTGATACAGCCTATCGATAGGAATATCAATGTACATATATATGTAACGTGATAAGTATGAAGTAATTATGGGAAGAGTGACAAACCTTGCGATTGGTGACCCTCGAGGAATCGAGGAGTAGTTCCATATGTTGGCAAACGTAGTATCCACATGTGTTGCCCGACTGCTGCTGGTGGCACTGCAAAAAATGGAATGTGTTAGTTCAAAAGGCATTAGTACCATCTGTTGCATAGGATTAATTAATGTGAAATAGCGAATACCTTAAAATCTCGAACATGTGTCAGCAGGCCGTTGGCCCCGCGCTTCGAGTCACCTCACTTTTCAATGTACATCGCGAACGCCCTACGTAATTCGAAAAGGTTAACCTTAATCATTCGGAAGGAAAGAAAGAGTACAATGTAGATATGTATGGGGAATATGTGCTTACCTATCTATTACTTGGCTGACAACTGTAAAATCCATTTTATTCTTACTTAGGGAATCAAGGTAATATACCTTGTTCCATTTTGGTACAATTACTATTAAAATCCAATGAAAGCTCTGATTGAAGGGCATAAGTACATAGTCCTTATTGCGGCAACTCAGCAGGCCTGATGCAATGTACCTCTCGACGAGGGATGCCTCCACGTCGAGGTAGTCTTGGCGACCAATTGTGGGTCCAAGAAACCAGCTGATGAGTTTGATACTCTAGCTTTAATCAGCATGTGTCTATATATATACACACGAAAGCAAAAAATTAGATATGGCATTTATCGGTATGACATTAACGGAGACTGTGATTGTACACACTTACAGCGTCCAGCATCGAACGATTGAGACGTCAAGAGCGTTGAGCATGAACAGCTCGAATAAATCCTCAAAGGCGACCACGAATGTACACTCTTGAAGATTGTGGTGTAAATCTTCCTCGGAGAATTTGACAGTGATACTTGAAGTCCGTTCTCCCTCTGGCTTATTGGACTGCTGCATATACCACGTGTGCAATTGCATGCAACTATATGGTAGCTTTTGGAGGGCTTTTTGCTCGAGCAACGGCTCGCCAAGCACGAATTTGCGGGCCAAAGGGTGGTACGGAAGATCATCATTGGTCTTCTTTGCTTTGCCCTTGCTGGCCTTGCTGCCTCGGCTATAGGTCGACTTCACGGAAGTCGACTTTGAAGGTAGCAGCGGTGCAAGTTGCTCTGGCGAGAATAGGGCCCGTGGAGATAGCATCGTTGTAGTATCCGGTGGTGGAACCGACTGGTCTTGTACTGGAGATGGCACCAGTGCATGTTGCTCTGGTCCTGCCACCGGTGAAGAAGCCTCCAGGAAGATGTCGCTTTTGGGCCACTGGATGAATGTTCCAATGGCCTGTCCTAGAGTCACGATCTCGTCGTTGGGGGGCTTCGGTAGCGGGACCACCTCAAAATTGACATACACACCATCCACATTAACTTTTGCGAAGCCTGGCGCTAAAGCTTGGCCCTGCACCATGGCCCCGTTACCAGACGAATATGCCTGGCCCCAAGCAGCGTACAAGGGAATGGCGCCATATCTCACTTGGAGCTTGCAGTTCGTAGGCTCCTACATAACGATACAAAATTAGCTACTCGAATAGGCCTACCAATGGAGCAAGCATTCGAGAGGTAATAATTATTACCAGGATGTCGTCCACAGGAAATTTGGACTGGGTATGCGTCGGATTGGACGCGCAGCTACTCGGACGGTTGTGCGGGCTACCTAGCATAGCAGCGGCGGTGGCGGCCTGCTGACTTTCTGTCTGTTTCCGCACCTCTTCTCTGATTACTTCACCCATCTGAGCAAATAGCTCCTCTCGAAGAGATTCCTTGATCTCTTCTCGTAGCTGCTCCTCACGCTCGGCTTTGTTTCTCTTCCTACGCCGATACATTCCGGAGTCATCTTGGAAACCATGTTTCCAAGGAACGTAAAGCCCAAGGCCTCTCGTACGACCCGGGTGCTCCTTGTTTCCCAGGGCCACGGAGAGCATATCATTCTCCCTTGTTCCCTGTAATGATCCCAGGGTAGATTCAAAACTCAGCTCTTCCTGCAAGAGCACGACATGTCATTTCAATTCGTACGAAGTTGTGGAGTAATTACAAGCTACGTAGTTCGATCGATATCTTACCAGGCGCTGGGACACTTGCTGGTCTGCAGGGTTTCGAAAGGAGACGTCCCTCGATGTCGTTGTAGATGACCTTGCTCTAAGCCAATTTCGAGCGCGGTCATCCGGGATATTGGAAAACGGCGGGGCGATGTCCTCTGCAGCTGCCAGCTCATCCTCCAACCTCCACTACGGGATTTTACCCGCATACCCAGCTGTGCCAAGTCTGTGGGGGTGCGTGTTTTTTGCCTGGAGGGCCTTGTGCGCCACACTTGTACTTTTGAATTCTTCGGTCGTTTTCATCGCCTTGAACTCTTCCCATTGTGGTTCCAGGAATGGGTATTTAGTAAAAGGCGTTTCGTCCGTCTCCACGTATTTCCTGACAAGCGTGCTCTTGAAGTTCTTCCATGCTTTGCACGCCGCTTGGTAGGTTTGTCGTTCCACAGCGTGTAAGTGTTCTTCTGGGAACTCGAACGATGCCAAGATTTCGGTCCACAGCTCACGTTTCCGAGTGTCAGGCACGTTCTTCCACGAATTGTATGTGATCTCAATTCGTTGTCGTGCAACTATTCTGACCATGGTTCGGAATGCGTTTACCGCTTGCTTAGGAAGGATAGGGACCCCAGCTGCGTTTACCGCTGTGATGGTCTGTCGGCTCTGAGGCTTCTTTGATAGCCCTCTTCCTTGGCGTCTTGATGTTGGAGCGGACGCCTCCGGCGATGATGATGAAGAATGCGCGGGTGACATGTTGCTCATTTTGTGGGTCTATTAAGATAAGATGAGAATGTTCAAAGTGAGGAAGCACGAAAAGTGAAACATGATGCTCAATGTTCGGAAGAGAGGAGAGGAGTAGAGGGAAGGGGGAGAAGGGAGGGGGTGATGTGGACACAGAGAGGGGTTATGTGCCTATACTATATACTACATACTATATGTGTATATACATACATATACATATACATACCTACATATATACATATACATACCTACATATATACATATATAATGGTAGCAATATGAAGCAACAAGCAACAAGCAGCAATAATAGAATCAATAACAGTCTCAACATGAATATGTGCTCTCAAATTGTAGGGTTGCACAAGATTAATCTTGGCCGTCCCGCTACTAAATCATATACTCTTCCTTGATTGGTTATGCCAAATAATGAATTCAGTATTTTGAGCTCTAGATACAAACTCTAAAATCTCAAGATCAAGATATATTCAGCATGCATATATTCAAACAGCAGTATTCATACAGATCAAGACCACACAAGTTAACTTTGCCCAATAATTCAGTCTTTTAACTTGTCAATATTAAATCCTAACAGATCAATTTAATAACATGCTATAACCTGAAAACTGCATGAACCGACAGCTATTAGAGCTCAAGCACTGAATGAACCAATCTCAGTATATGATTTTATCATCATCGAGCAACTGTAGTAAACAATTAATGTACCAAATAGCAATATGTACCAAATAGCAAACTAATTAAGCTACTGCAGTAAACAATGCTCACAATGCTCAAAACCCTAGTCCATCACAGAAAGTGCTCACAATGCAGTCGGTAATCGAGGGGAGGTGGCCGGCGAGGGGCTCGACGGAGGCGGCCGGCGAGGGGCTCGGGGAGGCGGTCGACGAGGGTTCGGGGAGGCGGAGGCGACGAGGGGCTCGACGGAGGCGGTCGACGAGGGGGTCGGGGAGGCCGAGGCGACGAGGGGCTCGACGAAGGCGGCCGGCGAGGGGCTCGGGGAGGCGGTCGACGAGGGTTCGGGGAGGCGGAGGCGACGAGGGGCTCGACGGAGGCGGCCGACGAGGGTTCGGGGAGGCGGAGGCGACGACGGGCTCGGGATTTACTTGGATCTAGATCGAATAACTGCGCAGCGCACAGGGAAAACCCTAGCCAGAGGGTATATATAGGGAGGTTATCACAGACGGTTCTAACTCAAAAACCGTCTGTGATATTAATATCACAGACGGTTCCAAGTCTAAAACCGCCTGTGATAGTATAAATATCACAGACGGTTCTAAGTGTATAACCGTCTGTGATAGTCATATTATCACAGACGGTTTTAAACTTAGAACCGTCTGTTTTATTGATATCACAAACGGTTCTAAATTTAAAACCGTCTGTGATAAGCCTTTGCGACTGTAGTTATTAAGACAACACCAATAAGCACAGCTGCATTCATATCCACCACCAAACAGCTGCATTCATATACAACACCAACCAGCTGCATTCATATCAACCATCACATGTGCATCACACATATACATAAATGCCAATACTCATATACATTTTGTCACACATTTTCACATATACATCTCAAAATTGACTACATCACACATTTTCACATATACATCTCAAAATTGACTACATCATACATTTTCACATATACATCTCAAAATTGTCACACATTTTCACATATACATCTCAAAATTGACTACATCACACATTTTCACATATAGATCTCAAAATTGTCACACATTTTCACATATACATTCTTATTGTACTTGCTTATTTCCTTTAAAAATTAGCCCTTCATCATGATCAATGCGTACGTAACTAGTTTCGTCACGTTGTTCATCGTCGACCCTTATGCCATTTCCAAAAGGAGGTAACTCGTCAAATTGATTGTATTCCTCCTCGTCCACTACATTCTCTACTCCGACAATTCTCCTTTTTCCATGAAGAACTACATGGCGTTTCTTATTTGCCGGGTCGGTTACATAGAAAACTTGAACAACTTGATTGGCGAGTACGAATGGTTCGTCTTTGAACCCGACACGTTGGAGGTCCACGGTCGTGACACCGTACTTGTCAACCTTCACCTGTGGGAGATGCACCCAACGACAGCGAAATAAGGGGATCTTGAAAACCACATAGTCGAGCTCCCAAATCTCTTCTATTAAGCCATAGTACGAGTTTCTCGACCCATCGGTACTAAATGCATCTATGCGGACTCCGCTGTTCTGGTTAGTGCTCTTGACATCCTGAGACTGCGTATAGAATGTGTACCCATTTATGTCATATCCTTGCCATGTCACAACTGTAAATGTCGGCCCTTTTGCCAACCATCTCAGCGTCTCACTCGGCGAGCTCCTAGCAATTTGCTCCTTCAACCATTGGTTGAACCAACGGTTGTGTTGCCTCATGATCCAAACATCCGGCCGCTCTGGATTCTGTTGCCGAAGCACATCCTTGTGCTGGTCCACATAAGGCGCCACTTCAGTCATGTGTTGCAACACCGTGAAATGGGCTTGAGTATACGTGTCCATATCTGGAGTGATTGCTTTCCTTCCGATAGTTCCGAGACCCTTCAGCCTCCCTTCATGACGAGATTGAGGGACACCTATCGGTTGAATCTGAGCCATATAATCGACACAAAACTCAATCACCTCTTCGCTTGCATAACCTTCGACGATGCTGCCCTCCGGCCGAGAACGATTCCGTACGTAGGACTTGAGAATTCCCATGAACCTCTCAAATGGGTACATGCTGCGTAGGAATACGGGCCCGCACATTTTTATCTCCCACACAACGTGAACAATGAGATGGACCATGATATCGAAAAACGAAGGAGGGAAATACATTTCAAGGTGACATAGAGTCATCACCACCTCGTCCTGCATAGCATCTAGTCCTTCGGGATCGATGACCTTCTGAGCAATTGTGTTAAAGAAATAACATAGCCTCATGATTGTCTCTCGGACTTTGATCGGCAAAATATTTCTAATTGCAATAGGGAGCATCTGTGTCATCAGCACATGACAATCATGAGACTTCATGCCATTTAACTTCAAATCTTGCATCGAAACAAGTTTCTTCACGTTGCCGGAGTAACCAGACGGAACTTTCACACCATGCAAGCACTGGCACAGTTCTGTTTTATCAGCCTTGGACAGAGTGTAACACGCAGGGGGAAGGTACGTTCGTCCATTATCAGTGCTTGTCGGTGCTAACTCAGGCCTGATGTCCATGTCAGCCAAGTCAAGCCGTGCGTTGACACCGTCTTTTGTTTTATCACGGATGTTCAGTAAAAGACCAATCAAGCTGTCGCACACATTCTTTTCTACGTGCATGACGTCGATGCAGTGCCGAACATCTAGGTACTCCCAATAAGGTAAGTCCCAAAATATTGATCTCTTCTTCCAGGTGTTCTTCTCATGAGCCCTCAATTTACGTCCCTTTCCGAGGACAACATCTAAATCCTTAACCATATCATAAACCTCGCGTCCCCTTAAATGCCTTGGAGCTGAACCATCTTCCTTCTCTCCGTCAAATTGTTTCTTCATCTTGCGGTATGGGTGAGCCCTTCGAAGGAACCGGCGGTGACGCATGTAGACGGTTTTGCGTGAGTGTCTCAGCCACACACTCTCGGTACCATCTAAACAGTGAGTACAAGCTTTGGCACCTTTTGTACTATGGCCCGATAGGTTACCAAGGGCAGGATAATCATTTATGGTGCAGAACAATAAGGAGCGCAGAGTGAAGTTCTCTCGTTTGTACGCATCCCATACCTGTACCCCTTCGTTCCACATTACTTTTAGATCTTCCACCAACGGTGCTAGGAACACATCGATATCATTCCCAGGTTGTTTTGGCCCTTGGATAAGTATCGACAGCAAAATATACTTTCGCTTCATACACAACCAAGGAGGAAGGTTATAGATGCAGAGAGTCACGGGCCATGTGCTATGTCGGCTGCTCATGCTACTGAAAGGATTCATTCCATCTGTACTCAGTCCAAACCTTATATTCCTTGGTTCTGCACCGAACTCTGCAAAACTCCTATCGATGTTTCTCCACTGCGCGGAATCAGCAAGGTGTCTTATCATTCCATCCTTCTTGCGCTACTCCGAGTGCCAACGCAGCAGTTTTGCCTCCTTTGGATTTGCAAAAAACCTTTTCAAACGGGGAATTATAGGAAAATACCATGTCACCTTAGCAGGAGGTCCTTTCTTCGCCTCTGTTCCCTCGCCATCAACTGATTGATTGTTACGTTTGTATCGGGATGCGTTGCACACCGGACATACATGCATGTTTGCATACTCTTTACGGTAGAGGATACAATCGTTCGGGCATGCATGTATTCTTTCTACTTCCATTCCCAACGGACAAAGAACCTTCTTGGCTTTATACGTGGTTTTAGGCAACTCATTTCCCTCCGGAAGCATGTCCGCTAAAAGACCTAGCAGCGCCGTGAAACTCTTGTCCGACCAACCGTTGCTTCATTCACACGGCTCGCGGCATACATCCAGCTTCGGTCCTACGTTATGTACATATATAACAACTTAGTATTAAAATCTAGATTAACTAATTATAACTACATATATACCGGCCACATTTATTATATTGAGACTTTATTTGCTAGATTCATATTACAAACACAACAGCTATTATATAACCAACAATTTTGCAAATTAACCATCTTCAATAACCACTCATGGATTACTTAGAACTAAATTGTAATGCAATTAAAGAAAAAATAAATTGCATTACTAACCATATCTAGAACAACCAGCAAAGTATGAATCTTCAAAGCTCAATCTCTGCCTCTTCCCACCAAATTAACAAGGCCTGAAATCGCCTAGCTTCCTCCCGAGTGAAAAAGTGCGCAGCAGTGGCTAGATCTGGATCGAAATGAAGACAGATGCGGTCTGAGCAGCGCAATAAATGCCTACTGACATTATCACAGACGGTTTTTAATTATTAACCGTCTGTGAATTATCACAGACGGTTTTTAATTATTAACCGTCTGTGATAACAAGGTTATCACAGACGGTTTTTATTTAAAAACCGTCTGTGATAATCTGGGATTATCACAGACGGTTTTTAATACAGACCGTCTGTGATACAAACGTATCACAGACGGTTCATAGTTAATAACCGTCTGTGATAATCCATTTTCCCGCCACAAATACCACAGACGTCCTCCAAATTACAACCGTCTGTAATAGTGCTCATTAGAGACGGTTTCACAAAACCGTCTGTGATGAGGCGTCTACTATTAGGCTTTCTGTAGTAGATCGGTGGCAGCGGCTGCCAGAGACGATGGGTCCCTACAGCCTTGGACGAATTGCATGCCTTGCCTCTCCATCGGTCTAGCTACTTGCCACACACACCTGTGCTGGGGTTAACTGCATGCATGTGAGCTTGTATATACGTATATATACATGGAGCTAGTGTGATCTTGCCTTTTCCCTGTTCCTGTTCAGTGCATGCCGAGTATGGAAGGAACGGTTTCACTAGCACACGGCGCTTAACTAAAGATCTGAACCTCACTGAGTATAAACACATGTTTTGACCATCGAACGAACTATGCACTCAGCCTAAGTTAAAAGAAAATCTTTGATCCAGGGATGTACTCAGACCGGTAGTTGGTAGCAACCGAACCTACCGCTGAGGTATCTATAGCTCATGCCCTACGAACAGTTGCATGTGATCCGCAGTGCTGTGCGTTTTCGGGATCAGTAGTGCTGTCCGCTTTCGGCAAATTTTCCCTGGGCCGCGATCCTGGGCCGCGGCCGCACGAATCTCCTGGGCTGCGCGGACAAAAACGGCTTTGTCGCTGCCGTGGCTCGGTTAACCACGCCTAGGCCGCCGCACTTAACGGCTAGCAGGGCGTCTCCCTTCAGGCCTGTTTTTTCTACCACTTATAACTTTTAGCTACTGTTGACGATTTTAAACTGTTTGTGTGAGAAATTATAGAGTAATAAAAACTTATATACGATTTTAGCTGATATAAATAAAGTCACTATAGTGTGTACTATAATTAATTTGTAGACATTGTCTTGAAAAGATATTTGGTTTAAAAGCTGGTTACTATATAAAAATCAAAAAATAGTTTTTAGAAATGAAAAAGAAGAAGCCTGCTCCGTCAGCAACACAGACAAGACGATTGGAGTGGTCGTGCCTACTACGAACGTAGCTCTGATCACAGATGCATCTTGCTCGTCGAGATAACAATTTCCGAACTATGGTTTCGAATTACGATCCGACTAGCCATCGCCACCGGGAAGCGAATTTTGGACACTATTGGACCCATGGACACCCGAAATTCCAGTTTTGGCTCCCAAATGAAAAAAATTCCAGATTTGAACTCCTCCTCACCGCGCGTTTAACGCCAGCGCGACACGTGTCCGGTCGTGCGGTACCACACCGCACGACCCCGCTGCCCTCCGCGCCGCCCGCGCGATCGCCTCCCTCACCGCGCGATCGCCTCCCTCACCGCACGACCGGCGCGGACGCGCGCTCGGGCGGGCGCGGACGCGCGCTCGGGCGGGAGTGGACGGCGCGGACGCGCGCTCGGCGGGCGCGGACGCGAGTCGCGCGGGCGGCGCGGAGGGCAGCAGGGTCGTGCGGTCTGGTACCGCACGACCGGTGTCACGCTGGTGTTAAACGCGCGGTGAGGAGGGGTCCAAATCTGGAATTTTTTTCATTTGGGGGCCAAAACTGGAATTTCGGGTGCCCATGGAGTCCAATAATGTCCAAAATTCCCGGGAAGCTATACTGATTCCTGTTCGATGGCGAAAATAGGGGCACCAACACAAACGGTCGAAACCTCCACATTGATGAGCCAACCAAGTCCACCCGGCTCTCTCTCTCTCTCACACACACACACACACAAGTCGGGACACTCAGAACACAATCAAGCACCAGAGAGCAGAAACACAATCAAACACCAGAGAGCAGAAGAAGCAAGAGAAGAAAGATACTTGCGTGCTTTGTCCAAAACTATACAAGCTGTATACACATGGTTCGGCTGGTTGCAGGGGGTGGAGGAGCAGAGCACATGCCATGAACTCATGATGCGATTCAGTGATTGCAACTAGCTAAGGAGGCTCTGGTCATCACAGCACAGTAGCATTTTGTGACGCTGCTGAATGCTGATGCGGTCTCATTGCGCCGTCGCGGCGCGGGGCGACCGGACGGACCAGAACGGCGGCAGCCTCCAGAACGGCCGCTTCCGCTGCTTGGGCGCGCCGACGCCGGCGATCTCCTTCTCCGAGCTCAGCATGTTCCACATCACCTGCACGTCCTGGTACCCGCAGGTCTGCACGTCCTGGTGAAGGCTCAGGATCCCGCACTCTGCATTGCCATTGATCCCATTTGCAAAGAGAGAAGAAATTAAGCAGTGTTTAATACTACAAGTAAACAGGAACTTTGTTTGCGTTATGCGAAAAAAAAAGATTAGATGATGAACCACAACAACCATCATATGGGTTGCAGATTGGGTGGTCCAAAGTAGAATTGTCCACATATACTCCGAATGAGCGGTTGGAAGCAAAAGATAACGGGCCACTGATTCTTCGCATGCATGGACCATTAACGATCCCTGATCGATTTGTTTCTTTCTTTCTTGTGATTTTTTTGTTGCAATAAACCAAGAAGGCCTAGCTCAGACTCTGTCCTCTACTAGTTAAAGCCTGCATAAGCTACATGCCTAGATCTACCGACATCGCAAACAGTCTCATGGCTCCCTGCGAAATCTTGAGGCTGGCATACAACAAATAGCAAACGAAGAAAAGAGTTCAAAGCTTTGATTGCATTATGCAAATCCTAAATGTAGCGACTAGCGAGTGTTGAAGACTGTCATATCATGGGTTATTATTCAGTTCTTGTTTCTGTTCTTACTCTAAGTCATTAAGTGTACTTAGAGCTCCAAGAGAATTCAAGAAACAGCGATGTATGAGCAGAGTGGGGGTGCACGGTGGCTTACCACCGTTGCGGACGCGCGCGCGGGCGGCGGCGACGGCGAGCCAGGCGCGGCGCACGGGCGCGACCACCCTCGCGCGCCACCACGCCATGACGCACGTCCCGATCTGCTGCCGTCGCCGCCGCCGCCTGGCAGGCTGCCGCGCCTCGCCACCGCTGCTGCCGCCGGCGCACGGCTCGCCCGCCCGCCGGGGCCGACCGCCCAGCCTCGCCGTGGTTGGCACTCGCCGCCGCAGGCTCGCGTGGAGCTTGCCAGTTGCCTCTGCCGTCCTTTCTGACCTCTCCCAGAGAGTCCCTCACATACCACTACTAGTAGAGCGTTTTATATAAGCGTGTGCTTAGCTCTTAGCCTCTCTCAGCTTAATTTCCAAGTTTTTTTTGTATGCCATATGCACATTTTTTATCCTCCACGTTAGTTGCTACGATTATCACAGCCAACATTCACGTGATCTTGGCTACCAAATCACGCCATCGAACAACCCGAAGCATTAGCTTCTGATCAAAAATTGCGATAACTAACAGCTAGTAAGTAATATTAGTATTCTTACAGTCACATGTGCACACGGACGATTAGATCATCTATCTCCCTCTCTGCCCCATCTATTTTTTATGGCCGCCTCGTGATTTGACATGATCTGTTTCTCGGTTGTTGAGGGGAGGTTCGGACTGGGCTGTCGCGCGCGTGGGGCATGCGCTGAAGTTCACGTGCTCCCCCCACCCAAAATCACGTCGAAATCCGGATCCCCTAGATGCCGTCGCGACCGGTAAATTGACAGATGGGGCATTCTTTTATCTCCATCCGGTGCCGTCTCCCCGATGATGGCGCGAAACGTCGCGCACTCCGAAATCTCAGGGCGCAGCGTTTCACCAGTCGTGTTGGAACCGCGGCGCGTAGTTGGAATAGAAAAAAACAACATTGCAGAACGGCAGCGGCTCTGCTCTTTTTCAGCTTTTGGTTTTCAACTTTTTAGCTTTTCTACAGTAATTAACTTTTAAATGAAATATTTTTTAAGGTAGAATCTACTAATTAATTATAGTACATACTGTACTGATTTCATTTATATTAGCAAAAACCGCACGTGAGTTTCTATTACTCTGTACTCGTATAAACAGCTCAAAAACCACAAGTCACAGCTAAAAAGGCCCAACGTTTGGAAAGAAGTAGAGAAGGAGGGTAAGATGCAATGGTTGGTGTAGGCTCTGTTCAAAAATGCTATCTTTTATATGTGAATTTTGATTTTTTTTTTTTGTGCTAATTGCGAGAGAAATTGATAGAGCAGTGAATACTTGTATTGAGAAGTCACTTCGTTCAAAACGACTTATATAATAATTCCTAAAAATAATTTATAAAAACTACTTCATTCAAAAGTCAATCTCTAAAAATTAAAAAATAGAAGTTATTTGGACCAGGCCATACCATCGCCTCCTTTCGTTGTAACTACCGGTAGTGGGTAGTACTCACCGTGATGGTCTGTAACATGATGTGATCTCGACCGTGCAGTCACAGTCTGCTTGCCTTTGCTCGAGGGCGAGCGATGGATTTGAGGTGTCGACGGCCTGCTACATGCCCTCCGGCCACCACCAGGTTTCCCGCCGTCCGCGTGGGCCTGTCATCTTGTCGGCCGTGACATGGGAGCACTGCCAGCTGAGCAATGATGTAGTAAAATCTTGCTTGCCCGTGCAAATTGATATAGTTCTTGATCTTCTTGTAACGTGTCTAATTGTGAGGCATCATCAAAGTCTCGCTTTGCTTCAAGGGCCTATGCGTTCTGTTGTTAATTGCTGACGTAACATCAGGAACAAGAACAGTTCATTAGGTGTCCCATGCAAAGGGAAAATTTTAAAATAATATATTTTTATTTTAAATTACAATAATATAATTTTTTATTTTATACTAATAATCATCTATCGTTCTATCATTAAGCGACTTGGGCTAGTCGCCCAGCAATTACATGCTAAATATTTAAGTCACCTACCAGTTAAACAACTTGTCCCTAGTTATCCAATTATTAAGCGACTAGTCCTAGTCGCCCAACTATTGAATGACTAGTCCTAGTCACTCAACAGTGGAGCGACACCTCAACAAGTCACGCATCAGTTGGACGATTTAAAATAATAATAATATTTTATTAATCCGATAGAAATAATTGTGGATGAATAAATGACAATTTTTATAGGTAATACATTTAGCAAATCTTGTTTTTAGTTTATTATTTTTCGAAATAAAATGGCAGACAAGGTAGATTGGTCCGTTTGTGATTTTCGTAGATTCTCAATGGTACGAAATCTGTTACTCGTAATAACATTTTGTGATCATCGTACATTGTTGAAATGTGATGAATTTCTGAAGAATTTAGCAATGATTCGTAAGTAAGAAAGTAAGTGATATTGCGATGCAACAGGGAATTTATACACGGAGAACTTTGGAAGTTTGGATAAATGGTGTAATGATAACAACACGACAGTTGATCCAACAAGAGGGTTACATAGCACGCAAGCAAACGAACCAAGGACGGTATATGTATGCCTTTAGAGAATTAAAAATACATGAGACATATGTATAAAGAGGGTTGAACTACTGTGTGGAACGTGGTTTTTGCCCTTACGGCCTAGCTCGATGTTGTACTCCTTGCCTTTCACCTTAGCTTTCGCCGCGATGGCTCTCTTCCGCACCCTCTTGGCCTCTCATCACCTAGCATGCTCGCACTGCTGCTCCTCGTGCAGCCTCTCCCGCCTTTTGTTCTCCTCCATCTCAGCTTGCAGCTCTTCAAGGCGCCTTTCACGGCCATCGCAGTCTATCCCACCTGTTCCGTGACAGCACTATCCACATGTCGTAGGTCTTCTCTAACTCCCCAAGAGCTCCTTTCCTCCGGGCTCTCTCTCCCTCACTGATGTGGTGTGGCTACCATGGGACTTGGGTGGTGTTGAAGTGGTGCTCGACTATGGGTTTTGCTTTGATCGAGCAATGCAATGGAGAGTGGCCTTGAGGGTGCTCTCGGTGGAGCAATGGAATGAGATTGAGTGGAGTGTTTTGCTGCTTGTGTTTTGCTTATGAAGGAGAGGGCAGCCGACAGACCTCTCCCTCTTGACTTGCGCAATGCCAAGGCTACCCTTGCCTTATCCCTTTGGCTCTCTGCTGACTATTTGCTCAAGGACCATTGGTCCATGGGGGTTTCTCAACATTATGCTTTGGATTTTTCTACGGTGGAAGGTAAGTTGGTAAAAATATAGGTGTTAGATTCTTTTGCTGCCGAATGATGAAGCCAACTTAAAAGAGAGGCGCCGAACAGCCCCGTACAGTCTAGGTACCTCGATGAGCGCTATTTGATTCGGCATTCTAAAGCCGAAGGATTTTGACAGCAAAACCCTTTTGTTTCTTTTATTCTCCCTTAGATTATTTTCATTCTTCGCTTTTCTTTCTAGTGGTATTACAGATGCAGAACATTGCATATAGGGAGTGTTGTTGTACATGCATATGGTTGTTAGATGTATGTTGCAGCAGCTTCTGTAGCGAACATGAGATCATGGAATGTATCTGGAAACCTATCATGTCAAGAGGACAACATAATAGTGGCAGACAAGACTAATAATCACAAATGGCTTCCCACTTAGCATGCTAATCCACATCCATGTGAGGGAGAAGCAGGAACCACCGAAGTTCGACCATGGATGACAGCACCTCAACATGATGATGCATCCTGACTATAACAACCAGCTCAGTTGGTATCATAAAATTTCCCACGCAATCAACATCACAAGCAACCACTGCACAAGGAGGATCAGTTACTATTTTATCCTATGCAAAACTTGCAGGACAATCACACGCACTAATTAGAACGTGCTCAGCATCTAAGGTCATCAAAAGAGATACACTGTGTAGCTATAATTTGGAAAACCGTTCATATTCGGTACATCCATCGGAAAATTTCATTCAGTGCTTATCCGCATTTCACAAAAATGACAATGGCAAAATTTCTACACTACAAATAAATTATTCACAATCATAATCAGTCAAGGAGACAAGAACAGACCCTGCCCAATGATTTCAACTTGATTAAAGAGTTGTCAACAGGAACATCCAATAGCAGGTTTTTGTATGTGCTTGCACATGCAACCAAGATAGCAAGCTTGTTCCAAAATAGAGCATAATGTGCACTTCATCACACTGATAAGACTAAAAGGTTTGGTGCTAAGCAGAGTGACATGAGAGTTAATACATGCAACAATTTCCCTGACATAAAGGCAACTCAATATATCGATGACAGCAATCTGAGTCAGCTAGCTATATGCATGTACACATCAGCATATATCCTATGTGGAGGAAAGAGAGTATGCAAAAAAAACCGAGCCAGCTCTTCCTTAAGCACTAGTCTATAACGCAAAACGAGGCAGCCTCTATAAATGATAGTCATTTTCTGTGTGTGCATGTAAGCATCAAATAGCTATCCTTATTGATAGTTCTTTAGAATGCTAGCTTTAGTGTGTACTATATAAATGATGTGGAAGTCTTATAGTTAGTTGCTAGCTATAACCATTGGAGATGCCCTGATTGATAGGAGTGCTTCTATGGTCTCACTTAAAGTTTGCACAAACTTTAAAACAAATGAGAGGCTGTGATTAAAAGATGATTATTGCACTAACTATTTTATAGGAAGGGCATTTTGGTCATTTTGAAACAGCGAACAGTCATCTATCTACAATTCTTTTTTGTGATATTGGAATAATTATTTTAAGCAGCCATGCAAAGATTTGTGCATACATTTAAGGGATCACTCCACAACTTGAAGGTGCCTGATATAATCATCTAATACCACTGGAACTGGTTTTTCAAAATATATTACTGATTTTTTTTTGACAGCCAATCCCCTAGAGTACTAATCTGTTAAGTTGCCACCAGCTAACATTATACCTAATGAAATTTTTTGAGCCATGCCCTCAAAAGTTAAAACAATGAAAATAAATAATCTTACAAATTTCAAGGCAAACAAATTAAGACCCTGTTCCAAACAGCGATGGCTTCTGGCTTCTAGAAGCCAAAAGTTATTTGGAACGTGTTGGCTTCTTAACGTGATGTTTTTCCTTCCTTTTTCCCCTCTTTTTTTCTTTTTTCCTTTTTTTGCTTTGCATTATCTGTGGAGATATAACAGTGTTTTTTTCCTATTTTTTTCTTCATTTTTCTTTAATTGAATATCTAAAAAAAGCTAACAACCACTACAATGTCATTTCAGCCAAAAGTCACAACACTTTGGAACAGGGCCTAAGGAAACAATGATTAGGCCACCTAACTATTGCAGAATCTACTACCTGAATTTATAGTTCATTTCATATAGTTCCCTGGCACAAGAAGCATATAGTTCATTTCAAAACAATGGTGACTAATAAATACATAAGTTCTTTTAGAGTGACTCAGCAGTGAAGATGTGAACAAACTCATAGCAAGATACTAGAGGTACATCATAGCAAAATGTAATATCACTAAATGTTGTTTACTTTTACAAGGTATATAGATAATGTAACAGTGGGTCGAGAAACTTTGTGACTGATATGGTACAGAACTGCAGTTGAATGAAAGAAATACCTGAGTAACATTGATACCAAGTTAGTTCACACATTGCAACAACATTCCTAAACAGATGAAAGATAAGATCAAATATTTATCAAATGATGTTATGAGACCTAGCGGCCTTTCAAAACTCTCATATACAAGGAACTTACCTCTGGAGAAAACAATCAGCATTTCTTCTACTGCGTGATAGGTGACATGCACAATGCAGATCGAACAATGAAGCACTCCACCAAATGCAATCAATAAACAATGCCCTTGCAATAACTGCAGTATTGCATGAGCTGTGTCTTTTGGAAGAGGTATTGTGCGAGTGTTTTTTTTTCACTCCACATCAACAGATTGAGTACAATCAATATCTTGAAGGGTAATCTTGCCAAGAAGTAGATCACTTGCATGCATGGAGCACAAGGGGAGGCATTTCTTGTTCAGACTCTCATGAATGGCACTTAGTCCTTGGACCCACTTCTTCTCATTCAAAGGATCTACATTTAGGCGATTCTGCAGCAAACGTATACGGTAAAGCACAGTGTCTGTTCGAGCACAAAAATGTGCCAGGCATGGATAGGAGGTGTCATCAACTGCTAATCTGACCAAGATCATTGTCAAGGTTCCATCCACAGGCTTCGGATTAGAGAGGTTCTTATCACCCATCATCTTGATCTCCCGCTCTGTTGGGAAGTGCACTTCTGCCACTCCATCATCATTTGTCACCTTCAAATCCTTTGTGTAATGGCTAATTGATTGCCTCTTGGTGCACTCATGCTTCTCCGCTAACGTCAAGAAGCAGGAGAACCTCAGATGGTAATTGACAACAGTCTTGACCATCTTGAAATTCCGACAACAGCAAAAGAAATCTAGCCACCTCTTCCCAACACCAGCATACCATTTGATGATATCCACATCATCCAAACAGATAAGTAGCTTGATTGGCCGTGGCCGTCCCATGGAATTTGTGAACCCAGCCAACTTTACCGCCTTCCTTACAAGCTCTATTGGTGCATTGACCCTCATTTTCAACTCTGTCAAGTCCTTGACGGTCCTCTTCTCGTATTTTCTCTCTTCCTCATGCTCTGCTAGCCTCTCCTCTTCCTCAGCCATGTCATGGCCCCTCACGGGCATCAAGAACCTGTCAAGTGCCTCCTGAAACTTGTCATAGGAGTCCACCAATGCAGGTGGAAACTGATCTCTCACCCTATTCAATGACAAGAAATCACCCGATGTGAGCAATCGGTGCCAATATCTACAATGCTCCTGAGATTTGAAGTATTCAGCCACGGCCACCTCTGCCCAACCCTTGAACACCTGCCGGACTTCATCCTCAATATGGAAACCAAACTCGAACTCATGCCCCCGCCTCACCTTCTTGAACAAGTGATTCAGTATTTTCAACCCAAGCTTCTTCCTCCGTGTCTCCCGTGCGTTCTTCAGCTCCTGTGCCTTTGCTACCTTCCTCTTCAGATACTTCTTCCTCGCCCTCTTCGCCTTCTCCGACATGGGTGGGTGCAAGACTGATGGTGACACAGCTTGGAGCTCCATGCCCAGGAACTCCATCTTCTCAGACACAGCACTGTGGACTGAGCTCCCCAACCTGTCCACCTTCACCTCCAAATCCCTATCCAAGATTGCAAGGATCCTATCCCTGACCTCAATTGTGAGCATCTTCGACCCAGATGTCACGACCAGCATCTCATCAAGATACCGCACCGCATACACTCTCACAGGCATGTGCAGAACGCTGTCATCCTTAACTCTAGGATTCTTCTTGTGCACCTCCTCCCGGATGGCCATCACCTCTCTATCCACGGGATCAAAAAATATATTCACCAGCGTGGGCGCGAGCTCCGACTCCTGCGGGAGCCCGCGGCCGAGCTCGCAGCCGCCGAGCTCGAACGCTATCGCATCGGACTCGAACAGCTCGCTCAGGAAGTCCAGGAACCCGGGGTCGTCGACCTTACTGGCGATGGCATCGAGGAGGCGGCGGACGTGGCGCGCGCCAAAGGGCTGGCGCGGGATGGCGACGCGGAAGAACCAGGACGAGTTGGGGATGGAGCGGAGGTAGCGGACGGCGGCGTGGCGGGCGCGGTAGGCGAAGGTGGCGGCCCGCGGGGCGAAGACGGCGTCGAGCGCGGAGGCGGCGGAGAGCATGGCGAGGCGGAGCGGAAGGGAGGGGAAGGGGAGCGGGCGGCCCTTGAGGCGGGATGGGAGGAGGAGGTGGAGGTGGGAGGAGGGGGAGGGGAGCGCAGCGGAGGTGGGGAGAGGAGGAGGTCGGAGTGGTGGGGAGGGAAGAGAGGGGTGGGAGCGGCGGAGCAGGAGGAGGGCGGAGGAGAGGAGGAGGGAGGGGTGGGAGAGGAGCGGGAGGAAGGAGTGGAAGCGGCGGGTGGAGGCGGAGTAGTGATCGCGGCGGAGGAGGAGCTCGAGCTCCGCGGCGCAGAGCGGCGCCGGAGCAGCGAGGGTGGTGGTTGTGGTAGTGGAGAGCGCGCGGGTCGTGGGGAGGAGGACGCGGTGGTGCGCGCGGGGGAGCATGTGCGGCGCGTGGAGGTGGGAGCGGCGGCCGCAGCCGAGCATGGGGACTTTGGGTGGGGGGCCTCGTTCCGCGAGGCCGCGAAACGGCGGAGGCGCGTGTTCTGGGCTGGGTAACGGACGGGCCCGCCTGACGCGCATAGCAGTTAGCACAGCGGCGAACAGAGTCAACGCTGCCGCTCTGCCCACCAGTAGCCACCGGCCCGTTTCGGTGTCTCGCATGGTGGGCCGGGCCGGCGACTACTGGCCTCGGGTGACGTTACATGGCGTGCGGCGGCAACGATGCATCGCCCGCGACTTCACGGAGGTCTTGATAGCTGCACTTGCGCCAGGTGGATCGGCATAAGCTCGAAAGTTTCTTTTGGTTGGTTCGCTTCACACGGTCTACTCTGATCACGTATTCGTTCGGAAATTCCCCTATTGTGTCACATCGATTGACAATATTTTTAGTAATGATCTCGTAAGGATATATATAAAGTTATAGATAACTGTTATCAATAATATTTTTATATTATTTATAGAAACCACTAAAAATAGTTTATATAATAAATTATTTTTTATATATCTTTGTAAATAACTTCTCTATCACAATATACCTTGTTTCTTGTGTTATAATTGACTGTTACATGAAAGACGATCAATTCTCTATATTTTTCTCTCTTCTACGCTATCTCATATTCTACATGGTAAAACTTATAGGCCACCAACGTCTACTATTGTTCACGGCCGAAGATTCACCTTGGGCGAGGCTCGGAATTCTTCGGAAGCTCGCATGCTATAAAATGAACACCTGTCACAGACTCACAGTATGACAGGTTCACGCGGCTGGCCATCAACTATAAAATAGTGTAAAAGAACCCTAACCTCTCTTCCCCGATATCTGCCTGTTGAGTTGTGTTTCTTCAAGCGTTCTCTTGCCAAGGCTGTGTTCTTTTTTCGCGAGGATGACCTCTTGTGTTTCCGTGATCTCTGATCGTCTCTTCTAGATCTATCTGGATGCCCTTGTAAGAAATATTGATCCCGTCCTCTTTGTGTTCCTTGCTGCGATCGAGAAATTTGGATGGGAGTCAACAGCAAGCACCTCTCGATGTTGTCCTGACTGCCGCTTGGTAGCCTAGAAGATTGTTTGATCTTTCTAGTTCCAAGCCACAATACCTGCCACACTTCAAGAAACACACATCACTAAAGGCTTTTCTGTTTGAGTTTGTTCCTCACGATTTTGTGTGATTTTTGCAACAAAAAAAAATCTGTTCGATGCATCTTATACATTAAGATGTTGATCGGCTCTAGTAAGACAATGGGTGCTCTGTCGATTTTACGATTACAAGTCACCTTTTGCATAGGGCCTAAAGAGATGAAACAACACGATTGGATGGGTGTTTCCTTGCACCCTCCAAATTTGAGGTGGCAATATATTCTAGTTCAATTTGGTTTGAGTTTTGTGGCATTTTCTTTAATCAGTCACTGCATTATTGCCTTGCTAGATAAACCGGTTTGAGCTCCTAATTTCCGACATATCATCCATTTTCAGAGGCAGCAATTGAACGCTACAACCAAATATAAACCAAAACGATGAAATTATGACAAATACTCGCAAGCTAAAAATTCATGGGCTGTTTGATGGCCGGTGAGAAGGCAATGTCAACATGAAATTGTGTAAGTGATAACCTGGTTGAACAGACAAATGTCCATTGACAATAATCTACCAGAAAAATTACCTTCTGGTAAGCATTCACCGAAAACCGGGAGCCAGAAGTTCGCACGCGGTGATACTTTACCCACACGAATGATTCATTAAATAGGTAAATCGGAAGTACAAGACAACAGCCACTGGAAAATATTTTACAAACTCTTTTGTACACCATTTTCCGTTGCCACTCAAAGTGTTATCTTGGGAGCTCTCTAGCTTCAAAAAAATAAAACAAACAATTGGAGTAACCGGACCGCTAATGCAGCAATCCAACACAACGTGAAAAACTGTCAGTGAACAACACAATTTTGGAGCATGAGCAGCTAAAAACTCACTGATCCTGCCCCTCTGAACCTACCAAGGGTCCCTTGACCCAGATAGGATATACTTACAATGACTTACCGTTGCATTCAGTGCAAGAGATCTTGAAGTGCCCATGGCAAATAAGATTTACCTTTGAAAACCAATCTCGTCATTGTTCTTTCACTAAGCGGAGATAACAGTTTGTTTCACAGTAGTAGATTTTAAAACAGCTGAAGTGCAATCTTGAGCCTATTCTGCTTCCACTTTGGTAGCTTCGCAAAAGCCTCCTTTGTCATCCCAAACTTCTCCCTGAACTCCGCCAAAGATAGATATGCCTGCAATGTGCCAGTGTAGTAGTGTTAGGTTTCAAGGAGGCTTAGACAATAGGGTTAGAAAAACAGCAGGATTTACCTCACGCCTGGTCACATCAATGTCTGTGGCAGGATTTGTGGAAGATGTCCTCAAGCGTTCATATGGGTATATAGGAAGCCCATCCTCATCTTCTGGCTGACCCTCCTTTACAACTTCCTGTATTGTTGGAGTTACAATTTGACTATCCTTCGCAGGGCTGCTCTCCTTGGCATTTGCCTCTGGTTTAGGTTTGGTTGCTTCAGGTTGGGGTTTGTTTGCATCAGGACTCGCTTGACATGAAAAGAATGGAGCAGGTAAGAGAACCATGTTTGAAACGTAGAATACATCTACTCCTTTCTAAGGATGCTAGCATACCTTTAATTGATTTTGGTATCAGATTTGGCCTAGGCCGCTCGAAAGAAGCAGAAATTGCAGCGATTGAAGCAGCCCTTGGAGGTGGCTTTGCAGAATCAGGGGAGGCGGACTTTGGAAACGGTTTTCTAACAACTGGTGGAGGGGTTGATAGATTCCGGGCATTTGTGTTCTCAAAGTTAGCGGCCAATGCATTGAATGCAGGTGATCTTCCTCTAACTCTTACACGGTCAGGACTGAACGACATGCTTCTGGACCGCTGAGATTTATCAGGTACACTGGATCTTCCAGTGTGTGATGATGTTGTTGGCCTTCTTTTAGGTTTCTACAAATTATATAACCAGGAGTTAACCTTACTCTAGGAGAAACAGCATTAGGCAATTGAACTTGCGAGAAGCAATGCATGTGCCACTTGGTTATGCCAATTTGCTACCTAGTATGTTCATGCATGATACAAAATGTCAACCAAATGCTCAAATTTTATATCTGACCATAGCATTTTTACCCTCGTTTCTTCGTGGATTCGGAAAAAATGTAAATAACTAGCAAAATATAGCTATTGAAACATGCGGCAATGGTATCACAAGGTTATCCCAGTGAGCACCAACCCATATCCTTTCCAAAAATAAATGTTCCAATGCAGAATGCTCCCATAACTTGAAAGAAATACACGATAGCTATGCTGGACGTGTGGAACCAGTCAGGCTAACCTTTGGTCGCAACCATCTAACATAGCAGGAGGATGAGAGATAATTTAGGAGGTTCAAAAGCTAACCAAAACAATTATCAATATCAGGTACAGAAATCTTACATCTATTCTTGGTTTTACTCCATCCTTCACTATAGACAGCCTCCTTTCAAATGAGTTACCATGCATCTGAAACAATTTATAAGACAGAACACATGAGGTTGGCACCTGAAGTTTACACAGTACCAAAACCACTCGAACCTATGAGGAACATGCTTACGGCTGATTTTGCAGAGTCCCAAGTGAAGAACCTGGTGAAAATTTGGGGCTCGCTTCCTTCAGTGATAACATAAAGTGGTGTTTCTCGTGACAAATGCTCCATTAGAATGTCAAGTTCTAGAAATTTCTGGCAAATAAAGTTAGTTTTAACAAGTCAATGTAAATTTTAAAAAATGGACTTTACTTTCTCTGTTATAGAATTGTGCAAAGAAATCATGAGATTATCCCATACCTCTCCAATGCTCAAAGCTTGAGCCCGTATTTTTGTGTCCACATGTTGTCCAGCCCATATGAACACACATGAATGACAGTCCAAAATAAATATGTCCTCCGTCATCAGATCATCTTGAGTGAAGTTGAATATTTCTCTAACCTGTAATAGCAGTAGACCAGAATTAATTTTTCATCACACTGCCTTATATTTATCATAATAACATATGAACTTCAGAATTGCTCACCTTAAGCACCCCTTCATTATCCCCATGTATGTCGCAGAGAACATTGATTCAAAAAGAGAACATGCAGATAAGGTACATATTGAATGATAAAGACCAACTAAGAGAAAACTTACAAACTTCTCTTACCTTTTGAAAAAGTACAAGAGAACAAATGAGGGTCACTTTCTTGATCTCTCGCAATCCTCTGGCTGGGGTACTCAGACTTGACTCCAAGTAACTTCCAAAACTGATCATATTCTGATCCTTCCTTGAGCAATCTGGACTGAAGATTCGGCTGCATATAATGTATTGGATGAGCGGAATGGAAATGGTCAGTGTTATGATAGTTTACTTGATAAGAGCAGAGCAATCAAAATTGTTACATGCTCAGGTAAAGTACAAATAAGCTGGTATCTAAGTTCAGCGGATATGTCAGGCAGTGAATGTTTACTGGCTTACTGCAATAACCATGTTAAACTTTCAGTGGCCTGCTGTAGAATTGTAGATACTGTCACACATGGTCTACATTTGATGCTAGTCAGGTACATTTGACAGGAAACAAAGTGGAAAATGTACCAATGAAACCAGAAAACATAAATTATGTTGTATGAAGATGTACATCGTATTGTTACAAAAGGATCATGTACGGAAGAAATAAGAAAACATGAATCGTATTGTTACAAAATGAACATGGATGATTATAGTAACTACTCATACTGTTGAAATGGAGCATGTATTCCCAAAGAAGCCACCGGCCAATACAAGTTTGTACAGGTAAATATGCAAATAACCTCCTAGACTCTAGACTATTTACATGTCTAACACTTACATGCTGTAACTAATTATCCATATAATATTTCAAAAACAATGTTTAATCATCACTAGCTACCATGAACACTGAAGCTAGGTACAATTGGGAAATAAACACAAATGACACCTTAATGAACTGTCATATTCAAAAATAAAGCCGAGATGCAGCAGCAACATAAAATAGTGCTCATCTGAACAATCAAACACATTGTCATGAAATAATCATATTGAAGAGCATTCCTCATACCTTGATCACATCTAGCTGCCTCTCAGCAAGCTCTTGGTCCATTGACGAGCTTAGGTTTCCAATCCACGTAAATACTGTGTCTCCATCATGTAGGATGTAACAGTAAGAAGAGTTCAGCGATGGTGCTGCCTGGTAAGAAGTACCGTATCATAATTACAACATGTAGTAGAAACACATTCTGCTAAGATAAAGTGGTCATAACATGAACATGATGCCTTGTATTGAAACAGAACGTACCGTGTCAACTTGAATTGCTTGCATATTATCTGGTCCTGAACCTTGAATCCGGAAAAGTGCAACCGCATTTTCTGAATATGTATCATCTTCAATGTCGTTTTCTGAGACAAATTTCTTATACCCAGTACTAGCACCACCCTGTATTTATTGGAAAATTTTAAAATAAAAAGGTGCAATAATCATATTGCCACAAAGATACACTTGGCAAAAATAGTTCAGCGAAGCTCGATCACAAGAATTAGTAAAAGACCAACCTTGAATATAACCAAGTTCTGAAATATTGCGAAAAACTCAACCGGTTCTTTTCCTTCATAAAGGCGAACCTGTGATAATTAGAGAATTTTGAGATTAAGATATTGAACCAGGATTTTACACATCTTTTAGACAAAGCTGGAAAAGTTTTACCAGAACTGCCTGAAATTTTAGAGACTCAACCATCTTGTTAGCAAGTGAAGTGGCTGAAGTCCTCTCCTCCTGTTCTCAGAAAAAAAGGGGGAAGAAACGCATGATTAGGTAATTATTCTCAAACTTGAGAGCATTCAATGTACAAATGAAAGTTTTCAAAGGGTCGTGAATGATTAGGCCTCAGGACAGAGTGATTAATTTACCCACAATTTATACATGTCGGTAGTATACAGCAAAACAGAATCAATGCCAGGTAATTAGATACTCTCATACTCATCAGAACCATCTCGTATGACTAGAAATGTTGTACGCTCATATTCTTAATAATCAAAAGTCTTTTCTCCATATGAACAAAAGAATGGTAAATATATTCCCACTTATCACAGTGCAGAAGGCATTGTTGAATCGTTGATACAGTACAGGTTTGCGCTGCATGAAGAAAAGATATCCAATTCACAAAAGAACACAATGATTGCCTTCATGAGTTTCCTACATTACTGTATAGGGAGATAAAGCCAGGAAGCAAGATAGTCATCATTCACCAATTCCCCTGAATCGGTTGTCAATCCAGTATATTCGCACAGCCATTATGTTTCAAATCATATGTGCTACTACAAAAAAATGTGTCAAACAGTTACCTGAACACTCTTTTTTCCGAACCAAGTACCAATAAGACATTCCTCTCCATCATCACCAGGGTAGCTATATTGAAAGATATAGCAATCTCCACTGTAGAACTTGCATTGCTCAGAGAATGAAAGAAAAGTCTTTTCACTGTCATTTACACGCCAAACCTGCAAGACGTACCCAACTTCAGATTTTCTATGTCTAAATGAAATTTTAGCAACAATCTAAATGAAAGTTGTAGGGTAAATTTTATAGGACGACGATTAGACATACGATATTATATGGAGTGGAATACTGGGCGATTAAAAGACAACATGTACAGAAGATGACTATAGTGGAGCTGAGGATGTTGCGTGGATCTGTGGTCATACAAGACTGGATCAAATCTGCGATGGTAATATACGTGATAAGGTGGGGGTAGCACCAATTGAAGAGAATCTTGTCTTATATCGCTTCAGATGGTTTAGACATCTCTAATGAAAACTCGACCTGCGGGGGGTAAGAAGCCCCCCCCCCCCCCCGGGCTTATATTAAGAAGAAGATTTTCTCACGCAGATCGAGAAAATCCCCGAACCCTTGCCCTACCCTGACACAGCGACATCAGCCCATGTAAGAACGACCAATCCAGGGTGATCCCTCGACCAACAACCTGGCGCGACCAACGACCTGGGCCAGCCTTTAGACCTGTGCTTTGGCTTATGGGGCAAGTGAGGGGATTTTTTCCCCCAGCCTGAAATTCGCTCCCAGCGGGAGTCGAACCCAAGACCTGAGGGGTGCTACTAGAGCGCTCTAACCGCTAGGCTAGAGGCCCGTTCGCAACATCTCTAATGAAGACCTTCTGAGACATCAATACGTACTGGGATTTTAAGATGTACTAAAAACATAAGAGACAGAGGTCAACCAAGACTGACGTGTGAGGAAGCAGTTAAAAGACACTTGAAGTATTGAAATGTATCGAAAGAGTTGGCTTTAGAAAGGAGCATATAAAAGTTAGTAATCCACGTACCGAAATCATGACATAAGAAGGTTTAGGGGCGGTGTTTTAGACTCTCGGTTCGGATGGTATGATGTAGGGCTTAGAGTTTTAGCTTTGTAGGTTTTATTACAAGATTCTCATTTCTTTGGCCTTGAGGAGATTTTATTCCTAGTCTACCCTATTTGGAACAAAAGACTTTGTTGTTGTTGAATCTTGTTCCAACATATAGGTGTTATTCTCACAAGAGCTCACAAACAAGAATGCAACAGCTATAACTGGATTTGGTCTGATTGCAAATGTTTAGCAAGAAAGGAAATTTAACTGACCTGTAAGTTGCCTGTGCAATCAATTTGAGGCTGAGGCTCTTCCTTCACAGGAGCAGATTTTGTTATGCCCTTAACATTAAATCCCTGCCGCTTAAGAAGTGCTACAGAAGGAAATATATTTATCAACAAGTTTTAGTAGTGACAAAGAAAATAAAACAAAAACTAATCCATGACATAGATGCTAACCTGCAACTTTTCCTCTGCTCTCGTCTGACACAACTGCATCAGCTTTGTTGGGCCATTTATCAAACTTTGATCGGAATATGACAGTCTCGAATCCTTCCATCAGACGAATAATATGAGATTTTGGTCGATTTCCTTGACGAAGTAATTCCTGTGGAAGTGACAATGCGAGGTTGTAGGTCACAGTGAACTAGCCTACAAGTAAACTGTAAAGTTGAATTGGCTGGTTAGAAAACCTTTCCGTGCACTCAGATTTTAACTTAGCTCACAGATAAGCACCATCATGACAAAAAGCATAGTCGCAATAAAAAATTCAAATTACTAATCTGGGCAAGTCAGAACATAGTTGGATGGTGTCTGGTTTGATGCCTACCTATGCCATGCCCCACACCTAACAATAGCAATAGGTGGCCATAGAAAATGTATGGTTCATTGCCATAGAGATGGCATTTCTAACTTAATTAGCTCTGTGGTCCACCTGTTGTAGGATCTTTTTTCCTAACTTTGCCTAAGTTGTGGTAACTGATTAATCTGGCAATGAACCAAATGGGCCCTTCATCTCCCAATCATGTATGGGTCTATGGGATGTCATTAATTTGAGCAGCCAAATTATCACAAGCCATCAAAAGCACTCAGACAAGAAAGCAGAAGCAAGACAATGTTACCTCAGCAGCAGAGCCTGCTCGTTTCCTCTCTTCAAGCGATGTTTCTCTACCCATCCAGACATAAATTTCAGATCCACAGTCCAGCAGGTAGCACTTTGTTGAAGCTAGCAACTCTCTTGTTAGAACTTCACAATCCACAGAAACTGTTTGGCCCTTATTGACACTGAAAATATAAAAGAAAAGAACATTTCATCAGAAGCAAAAATAAACATGTAACGTAACAAAAAAAAAAGAAGAGACAACATTTACTGTACATGAATTAAATTTCCCTAGAATTTGTCTCCTGTGATATATTACCAGAGCAGCTTTGAAAGGAATGCAGGATCTTTTCCATTAAGCTCAGAAATGGCCTTTCTTGGCAGAGGAGCAAAACCACCAAAGAGACCCCAGAATTCACCGGCATCAGCGTCTGCCATCAACTTGCCATCCTCTGTTTAAAAGACTAAATTATAGTTCTGAAATCAAAAAGGACTTTGTCTATTTAATCTTTTGCCCAAAAGTGAAAGTGAACTCACCAACTGCAGCTATTTCACATTTGCCCTCATGGTTGGTGTCTTTGAGATATTGCACAACCTCGAGGGCTTTAGCCCTCTCCTGAATACTTGAATTTGATCCATTGAATTGGAATATCTTGGACTTCGTATCTAAAATAAATATGTCATCATGGTTGAGTGATGATCGTGCAAAAGGAACCTGTTGGGGAGAAAATGAAATGTTACTTTTGTATTTGGTAGCTATCACCATACAAGGACAGAATAGCAGAATATACACAGACAAAATATTCACCTCTTTGACATGGACTGTATGCTTTCCTCTGCAGACAAATAATCGTGTTACATGCTCCCGCTCATTGACTTCAGCATTCCTGAAACCAGATGCAACTCCACCTTCCTCTGGTATAATACAAGGTTTAAAATACGAAAGAAATTTCTCTGTCTCATTTCCCTGTACTTCACGGTATTGAACAGCACGTAAACCAAGAGCAGCATCCAGTTCCACAGTCTTGATTGCAGCTGTACCAGCTTCATCCTATTCATTAATTAAATTGCAACAAGTAAATCCGCTAATTCATTAGCTAGATTATCGGCAAAAAGGATAAGAGATTAATGTAACAGCAAACCTGACTGGTATCTTTACCAAGCCAATAATGGATATCATGCCGAAAAGAACCATTTTTTAGGGCAGTTGTCTGTTCCAATGACGAAATAACTATTAATACCAATCATAATTCCACCATAATAATTAGTAAAAACAGAATACCACTATTACATATAGCATAAACAAGATATTGAAACAATAAAAAAACAACAACAAAACCTTTTATCCCAGACAAGTTAGGATAGACTAAGAATGAAACATCCTTAAGATCAAAGAAACGAGAGCCTTGTAATAAAACCTATAAAGCTAAAACCCTAAGCCCTACATCCTGTAAGTATAAAAGATTGCTTTGTTATGATAAGAACAGCAGCAGGGGTACCCAAGATTTGATGAGCTTGAGTTAATATTTAAATATAAAAAATGGGAACAATTGCATAGCTGACATCAGACAGCTCTCAACAATTTTTCCTATAAAACTAAGCACAGGACTTAGGCACATATACAATTTGAAAAAGGTTGAGTACCTTCAGTATTACGTAGGAATCTCCTGTGAAAAATTTCCCATATAATTCCCTGGCAATAGGAACAGCTTGTAATTTTTCAATCCGCCATATTTCCAATCCACTGAGGGTTGTTAAGGACAACTATGCAGGGATAAGTTAACAAGCATCATATAAAGAAACATACTCGAATGTAAGCATTACAGAACCAAGCTAACCTAATCTATCCAATAACTTTTAGTGCAATGGTTTCTCACAGACTAACAATTCATCAAATGTGTAGTTGACCTGTAAGTGTACTAAAAATCTTCTATTGGATATAATGGTCATCATTAATTAAAAACAATAGTGCATAACAGTAATGACTAATGAGAGAGATGAAGGCAAATGACATTCCTGGAACAAAACAACATACGAAAGATAAGCGAAAATGATAAGGTGACCCGGTGGCAAATTAGCAACTGAAGGATACTCCTTTTGACCAGCCCCTTGAAAGACAGGATCCACTTCCCTCATTGAAACCGACATAGTACCCCTAGATTTTGTCGGACTAGTCTTGGGTGGCTTTTGCTTCAAGAGAGAAGAAAAGGTGTGCTGAAAACAGAAAATTCATAAATGAATTGGTAGAGATTCCATTTACAACAATGAAAGCTTTATGGCTCAAAGGCAAGCCCATTAAAAGAATTCTTGAACAAGAATATACATAGAGATTGAAGATTTAGTTAGCGAAAATCCCAAATGAGACAAACAACATGCTGTGTTGATGAACAACAACTATACTCAAAGGTTTCCTATTCAAACAGATAATTGAAAGCAACACAATACCAAAAGCTTGAGATTTTGGCCATAATAGGGGCAAAAGACATCTTTCCATACGATGAAACGTTTGGCAATTGCTAGACCTGAGACCTGCTCCGACAGACTGATTGCAGCTCCAACGACAGACACTCAATATTCAAAAAAAACTAAGGAGTTGGCATGACATAGAGCTAACATTCATCTGGGTAAAGTCAGATCCAATGTCATCCGGCTTCAACCATACACCACGAGTTGCTCGTATCCAATCGGCCATGTAGTGCGCCACAAGCATGAGATTTGAAATCACCAGTTAAAATTTACCAAATTCTAGACAAAGCGGCACATGCTTTGCAGTATCAACCTCCTGTGTCCGCAAAAAAGACAAGATCTTAACACATCTCCAGGATTCATTGAAGCTGTTTCAATCAGACTCCACGCCCACCCGCGGGAACAATACACAAAGGTGCATTTCTGGACTCTGGACATCCTTGAAAATTCACCCACCAATCAAGATTTTAGCGTCAAGGAAATTGAAGTATCAGGTTTTGGATATCCTTATGCTGAAGGTATACCCAATTTGAATGAACTCCCACCTTCCATCCCCCCCAATACCATATGATCAGCCCATTAAAAAAGTCAAAACAAAATCCAAGAAATGTGTCATTTTTTGTGCAACTCCAAGCCAAAATCCAATCGTGTAAACCTGACGTCCTAGGATCCGACAAACAACCCATATCGCATGATCCCAAAGCTCCAACACAGATGAACCAAATCAAACTACATATCACATCGAAACAATCTAACTGGACAGCCAAATCTGCCGACTTCTGGAACGAATCAGCACCGAAATCGACACAAAAGACATCAGGTCGCACATGTACACTCACAAATCGAATCGAATTCCCACCACCCAGATCCAACTCACGGCAAAAAGAACGAACAAAAACTGCTACTTTCACACGACGAATTGACACCGATTCAACGCGCAACGCAAACAAAATGCGCCACCTCCAGGCCAAATGCCAAGATCACCAGATCTCAATCCACCAACGAAATCACCCAAAAAAATCCAGCCGTCACAGCGACACGCGAAACAAGCAGCCTAAAACCCATTCATCCCAATCCGTACCTCACCGAATTCCCGCACCCCAGATCCGATCCACCCCAACCCGGCAAACTCCGAATCGCCCATACCTTAATCGCGGACCCCGGCGCGGCCATGGCCCCGACCTCAGATCGGCCCCAGAGCAGCGCCCGCCCGAACCCCCGCAGGAACCGCGCCGATCAGACCAAATTAACAACCCCCACCGCGGCCAACATTAAACAAATCCATCCCATTTTTACCAAAAAAGAAAGAAAAAATAATCGGGCGAAATGGGATTTGGTCGCACCTGAGTCGGGGGCGGCGTCGAATCGTGGGCGAGGACTAGCTAGCTAGCGCGGTTGCTGTCGCTGATGCCGTTAGCGCGCCTGGTTGGGCCGGCGTTAGCACAGGGAAGCGAAAGCGAGGCGCGTTTTTCGATTAAATTAATCGGCTAATCACTCGGTTAAATGGGAGGGAGGATGCGAATTATTGGAGGCGAGAGGCGAGGCGTGCGCGGCTGCGCGCCACCATGGAGGAGGACGACGACGAGGAGTGGTGGAGGTGGAGTTGTTTGGGATTTTGTGCTATATGTACTTTGAATTTTTTTTTGTCATTACTGGTATGGTATGTTATTTTCGACTCTTCAGTTGACTTTTGTTTTTAATTTTATACAGTAATTAATATTCATTAGGTGAATAAATTGTAGTCAAATATTATGGGCTTGCTCATTTCAGTTTCTGGCTTTTAATTTATTGTTTCTTAATTTTGTTAGTTTTATGGTTTTTTAGGATTTGTCTTTTTTACTATTCCTTCACATATCCGTGATAGGTTAATCTATTTTTAAATTTTTAAATTTGAATTACGCTAAATAAACGACCATCAGTTACGATAAAAATTAAATTAGCTATAGTAAAAAAATTATAAATCATCATTAAACTGAGTGCCCTGTAAAGCTCAACCCAAAAAATTTCCCCATCGTGTGGTGTGCTTGTGTGGCTGTTGGCTGCCGGGTTGGATTGCGAACCATCAAGTTGGCAAGATGTGTGTGTATGGTGGTTTGATTAGACGATGCGTACGATGTACCCAAGAAGTAGCATAACAGCTAGATTTGCATAATTCGGGGGAGAAAAGGAGAATTCGATAAAGCAAAGGCAGGCTGTTGAAAACGAGAGTGCTGATTTTTTGTCAAAAGTTTGAACGTTCCAATCGCTTGCTATGAATAAGTAAATGGAGAAATGAAAAGGAACTACTCTCGTATACATACACTGTCTTACAATAAATGGCATAGCTCCTACGGCTAGACGATAGTATGGCGTGAAAAAATAAATTCAAGTTAGTTCGCCCTATTATTACTGTAGTTTTACGGTTAAGTGATAATATGGCGCAAAAGGTAACTTAAATTAGTACGCTCGTTATTATTGCATTTTGGCGCTAAAAATGTCGGATTTTAACGTATACATGTCGCCTTGTAGTAGTATGTGTCATGCCGCCGTTGCTCTGAGCGGTTCGGCGGCTTGGAACCATCCATCCCCTCCCCCTACCAAAAAAATTTGCCGCAGCCGAAAGGTGACTAGGATGTTTAGGATAGTCCATGGCATTCATAGAGGTCGGCCACCGGCCCCCCGAGAGAGAGAGAGAGAGAGAGAGAGAGAGAACCAGAGAAAAAGGAGAGCGACAGGGCAACGAGAGATGATGAGGAGGGACGTGCCCGGTTGGGACTCGGAGCCTGAGAAGAGAACAGACAAAGTCCTATTCCAGCTCCAGCCCGCCACGTGTGCGCGCCAGCCTGGAGGCGTGGTGCATTGTCTGGGAGTCGAGGTGTACCGACGCGCGACGGGGTGGTGAGCCCCTGTTCGGCGCTTGGACGCGTTCGCGGCTGTGTCTGCCGGTGGCAGTGGCTGGACCCGAGGATTATTTGGCCATTTTGGTGCTGCTTTCGCGGTTTCGCGGGGTGGCGGCTGTCGGCGCTGCGCCGTTGCGTAGAGAGACGGCGACGGCACGGTTTACGAGCGCGCCATGGTGGTTTTCAGTGCGCGGCATGTCGCTGCGAGTGGGGCGTGAAAAATCAAATGGGGGAGGCGTCGAAAGGTGGGAGACTGAGATCGTGCGCGGGTGTCGTGTCCGGGAGCAGGAGGTGACGGGCTGACGGACGGGCGAGCGAGCGACGGCGCTTCTCGCGCGCTCGGGGTACAAAGCCACAGACGCGCACGGCACGAGGTAACTGCCGGCAACGTGCGGATGGAGAATTTTGGACGTTTCTAGCACTGTTGATACCCAAAATTCCAAAAATAGCCGCGTTGAAAACACAATTCCAAAAATAGCCCCCAAACGACCGCACGATTAACGGCAACGCGACACGTGTCCAGTGGTGCGGCCGGGGAGCGCACCACACCTGAGTGGTGCGGTCCCCGACCGCACCACACCCCCGCCGTACATGCCACGTAGATGGTGCGGTGCCGCACCGCACCACTCCCCTAATGGTGCGGCACCACACCGCACCACTCCGCCGTGGGTCCCACCCCCCCGGTTAGGGTTTGCACGGGTAGAATTTTAATTCAAGTTATTTTTGTATGCATTTGTAAAGATAATTTTTTAAATAAAAATTTATGTATATATATGAAATGATGTGTGAAAAAATATGAATTTGAAGTGGAGTCCACTATTCTGGATGTGTAATTAGTTGTGCAATTTTGAAAATTAAAAATATTGGTTGGTAGAGTACGAACGAAATATGTGTGAAGTAACGATTAGTGTTTTTGTGATTTTCCTATATTGCTGACCGTGAAAAATGTGTTTAAGTGACAATAATAAATTTCGATCATGGTATATTGTTTTATTGGAAGCAATTTAAAGAAAAAATTTTCGAGCACAAATGTGATATGAACAATTGGAGGAAATGAAGGAAAGTGATATTGAACATGTATGATTATAAGTTTTGTTAATTTTGTAGTTGTGAATCAGAAAAAAATTTGAAAAATTTTAAAACAAGTTTATGTTGATTATATGTTGTAGATGCATAAAAAATTTGGGTAAAAATTTTTTAGGAACGATTGTGCGTACAACGATCGATATATAAAGTGGTAAGTGACTTTTAGGGTTTGGTATGTTTTAAGGGTTTGCAATCCGCGTCATGTTTGTATGTTTTGTCAATTTTGTAGTTATAAACTGCGTAAACATAAGATAAAGTTGTAATAGAAGTTTATCTTCAATGTAAGTTGTAGATGCATAAAAAATTTGGGTACATTTTTTTAGGAACGATTCGATACATAAAGCGGTAAGTGATGTGACCAGTGGCATGTGGCATGTGTGGAACTCTGTACTTCTAATGTTCAGAATTCCACCAATAGTCCTAACATGCATGCCTTAGGGGAAATAACTTGCTAGGTCTATTACATCATGGAATGCGAAAATACGAGATATTAAACTTCATAATACAGTTGGGAGTAACATGCCGCGTAGATTTTTATTACATGCATAACATATAGCATGATATGCGACTAACCCACCCAACTGCTCGTACGACCTACTGTGTGGACCGGGGCCACTTTCCCTTCCTTGCCCGCTCGGCATTGAACTCCTCTCCGGCCTCTTTTGCCTTAGCCGCAATTTCCCTCTTTCTCTCGCGCTCCATCTCGCGAGCCTCCCGCTCCGTACGCGTGCACGCTTCAAGATGAGCTTGCGTCTCGCGCTGTATACGCAGGGTGTGCTCGTGCTTGCGGCGCTCCTCCTGCAGCAACTCCTTCTCCTTTGTGACATTCCACTCCTCGAAGTCAAGGGTCCATTGGTCCTCAGGGTGGATCTCAAGATCGATCCATTTGCGGTAGCCACACAGGGGCTCCGGAGACTGTAAATACATTGGAGATATTGTTAGTGCGTGCTGTGAAGGAGACAAGGTAGGGGAAAATGGTGCATGTGGTCGTTACCGGCTGCCGATAGGTTGCGGTGTCAAAGCGGCGGTTGGGGTAGTCACTGGAGTAGTTTGCGCAACCCCAGTAACGCATACCTAAACTGATGCGGTGCTTAGACTTGAAGAACTTGCACACGTCCCCGCACCAACAAAGGGGAGGTGTCTCCCCCTCAGGTGGTAGTTGTGGCGAACGCTCGGTGGGGACGTCCGGGATTGGGTTGTTGCTACGGGGGCGCTCTGGGGGGGGACCTTTCATCGTAGCACGATGGGCTTGTTCTACCCGGGCCTGTATCGCCCTTATTTTCTCATCGCTTGCGGCATCGCGGGCCGCAGCTGACCGTGCTATGTCACGGGTCTCCTTCCAATCCTTCACCATCTTGTCCCATTGTTTCTTCTTGCCTTTGTCCATCCCGGTTGGGTGAGGGTGAGGGAAGCGCGATGTAGTATGGGGTTTGGATGGGCAATGTTCGCTGGGAAATGGAATGCATACGAATTTATAGGGGCTGTTTTGGTCTCTACTCGTACGTCTAAAGCTGGTCCGCGTGGTGGTAGCAGTGAGTAAAGATGGGAGTGCTGCGGTATCACTGAAAAAGGTCCCCGTTTTATCATGTCACTGCGCAAAGCTGGCATCTTTTGTCATCTCACTGACTAAAGCTGCCCGTTATGTCTTGTCTCTGGGCAAAGCTGGCATCTTTTGTCATCTCACTGAGCAAAGCTGCCCCGTTTTATCATGTCACTGCGCAAAGCTGGCATCTTTTGTCATCTCACTGAGTAAAGCTGCCCGTTATGTCTTGTCTCTGCGCAAAGCTGGCATCTTTTGTCATCTCACTGAGCAAAGCTGCCCCGTTATGTCATGTCTCTGCCCAAAGCTGACATCTTTTGTCATCTCACTGAGTAAAGCTGCCCGTTATGTCTTGTCTCTGCGCAAAGCTGGCATCTTTTGTCATCTCACTGAGCAAAGCTGCCCCGTTATGTCATGTCTCTGCCCAAAGCTGGCATCTTTTGTCATCTCACTGAGTAAAGCTGCCCGTTATGTCTTGTCTCTGCGCAAAGCTGGCATCTTTTGTCATGTCACTGCGGAAAGCTGGCCCGTTTTGTCATATCACTAAGCAAAGGTGCCCCTTTATGTGCGTGTATGAATTGTGCTGTCTGTGTTCTTTGTGCGTGAGGCTGCCCCCCCAGACAGCCTATAAAACGGAGCCATCCCTCACATACTCCCTTGCCATGTTATCAGTCACCTCCTGAGTTAGTTGTTCACAAGCAGTGTAGTTTTCTTTCGTGCTCACTCCCCCAGACTAGGCAATGAGTCAGCTCAGCACGTCTTCATGGGCACAGACGGTGATGTGCCCAAATTGCAACACCTTGGTTAGACGTAGGACATCACAGACGGCCGCGAATCCTGGGCGACACTACTACAAGTGCCCCCATCACTCGGTGAGTCAGATTGTTTCGGGTTCATTGAAATCGTGGTGGTATGTTTAAAAAATTTCTTGTCATGGAATCGCAGGAAGCTCATGGTGGTTGCCAATTCTGGGTGTGGGAGGATGAAATGGGCAATAGGACTGCCAATGTTCGCCATGACAGAGTTGTCGTGGGGGGTTGCGACCCCGTCGGGATGCGGCATCGTTTGGACAGACTCGAGTGGAAGATAAATTTAATGTTGTGTGCTATTTTGTTTCTTGTGATTATTGTTATCCTCAAGTTGTAGTGCTGGAGGTTCTCCTCGTGTATGTTGCTAATGTTTTATGCTATGTTGTCGTCAAGTTATTTTGGTAATGTGTTAAGTACGGTTGTGATGTATTTTAGTCGTTTTGTTCGTTCGTGTGTTGGTGGTTGTAATACTTGCTACATTTCATGTACGTGCAATGTATGTGTTGTTTCGTGTTGTCATTGCCTGAGGCCTTCATATTATGTGGGTTGTACGGTGTTGTCATCTCTCAGTTGGTTGTATGGCGTAGTAAATCAAAGAACTTAGAACAACCCTTTTATACTGGAAACCATATTTGAACATCAAACCATCAAGCACTTGAAAAACATCACAAAAATTACAACAGCCCAATTACAAAAATTCATTTATCATCTCGTCGCCGCCGCCTCGGACGACGTATCTGATCCTCCGAGAAGGTGAACCTGCTAGGGGAGCGCGGTGCATCTCGAAGGTCGTACTGCGAGGTCTGCGTCGGAGGCGGTGGTGGGTACATCTCTGTGGGGAGTGCCGACTGCTGGCCTATAATAGAGCTCAGCCAATCGGCGGAGGGGTCTACGTCCTGCAATGGAAAATACAAAAAAGTTTATAATCATTATTTGTATCATGTGGTATGTTCACTACATGCGTACATACCGGTGCATACGGCTGTTGGAATGACGATGACGCTGCGAATTCACCCATGTACTCCTGCGCCGTGTAACCTTGGTACGTCTGCCCGAACCACTCGTACTGCCGTTGCGTGTCTGCTCGGGTGGACTGACCGCCAGGCGCATATGTCACTATCTGCTGGGGTGTCTCAGGGTCGCTATCTGTACGCTCGTCCGCCGCCCTCCGGGATGACGACGGCTGTAGCAACGTGCTATCCCTTCGCAACTGCTGCAAGGAAAACGTGTGTTACGAATAAATGGCAATCGAGTGGACAAACGAACTGATGGCAAATGTCGTACCGCTGGTCCAAAAGGCTGTGAGGACGAGGGAGCGCAGCTGGGATGACCTCCGGACAGCGACGGACGACCGCCGGACAGCGATGGACGACCGCCGGACAGCGACGGACGACCGCCGGACATCGACGGACGTGCGCCGGACTGCGACGGACGACCGCCGGACTGCGATGGACGACCACCGTACAGCGACGGACGTGCTGAAGGTGGTGCCGACGGCGGCGCTGAAGGCTGCTCTCTGCGGACGCGTCGTGCATGGACATCATCCCGGTGCTGACTACAGCTCATGGCCTTGATCGCATTCCTGAGGTCATTGAAGATGCTACGCGCCGAAGCAAGAACCCGGTTGCCGCCCTCCCCACGCTGCAGCATCTGAAAAGCCTCGTTCTCAGCACGACGCATATGCTCGCACTGTACGTAAACAGCAAATGAGTTAAAACGCACTGTACGTAAAGAAACAATGAGTACAAACGTACTGCAGGTGCACGTACCGCCTCGTCAAGACGTGCTGCTCGATGACGGTCTGGGCCGGCCTGTATGGCATCTTCGTGCGCGACCTCTGAAGGACGGGGTGGGGCAGGCCGAGTAATCTTGCTGCGGGTGCGTGGAATGTACCACTCTAGGTACACACCGTATGTGGCGATGTCGTGTGGCCTAGTCTCGGCCACAACCTCTGTGCTCGCTGAGTCACGCCACAGGTCTGTCCACGGCCGCTGTGTGGCTGTCCAGTCGTCACCATGGTGCCCTCTTCTTGTTTGCCTGCAAGTTAGTGCACATATTGTACAATTAGTATTATCAACACATTACTACCTTGCGTACAGGTACCGTGCAATGGCTTACCGGTGGGCCTTCGGTAGTAGTGCCCGTCCTGCGAGGGGTGGCACGTGCTGGTGGAGGTGAAACTGCCTCATCACTCTCTGCGGGTTGTACGGTTCGACGAAGTGCGCGAAGACGAGGTGACAGGTCGTCAACCAGTACGTGTGGTCTTGGTGGCACTGAGATGACAACCCGTAGGGGGCAATGAGCTGAATGAACCCTGCATCCCATGGGAACCAGACTATGTCGTTGTCAGGAAGCCGCTCGAAATCGTCATGGAAATCTGGGTACACACGCCTCGCTCTGTCCTTAGCCCACCGCAGCTGACCATGTGTCCAACGAGTCCCCATAGTCGGCCCATCTATGGGGTCATCGCCACCAGCCAGACCGTACAACTCCGGGACGAGGTCGTAAGGGTGCACGGGCCTCTCGATCTTAGGCCTCCCAACCGTGAAGTGCTCCCAAGACCAGTACTGCAGGAGCACATAGCACGCCGCCAAGACCGGCTCGCTGGCCTCAGTACGCTGACAGGCATCACACAAGCCTCGGTACGTGGCACTAAGGACTGCTGATCCCCAGCTGTACTGCGGCACCTCGCCGGGCAAGGCATCCGCCAAGGACTCAGCAAGGTGTATGTACGTCGGATGCACGGAGACTCCAGTGGTCGTAGGAAACAAGACCCATCCGAACAAAAAAAGAATGTATGCCATGAGGTGCGTCCGCACGACCCCCTCATGAGCGTCCTCAGGGCAGGTCATGAACTCTCGTAGCCACGAGTGTGGCACACCAGACATGTTGTCTGGGATCGGGATACCGAATCGGGCACCCAAGGCGGCCTTCCAATGCGCCGCCCTGGGGGGTGGCACTACTGCTGCACCACGGATGGGTAGACCTGTCAGCATGGACACGTCCTGAAGTGTAATAGTCATCTCGCCCCACCGGAAGTGGAAGGTGTGAGTCTCCGGTCTCCAACGATCCACGAGTGCGGACAGCAACGCCGCATCGAACTGCAACGAATACGGAACATCCAGCATGCGAGCAAGGGGCAAAAGACCGGTGTCTCGCAGCAGCGGGATGTATCGCTCGTCTAGAGGCCAGTGCTCTCGGGGGCCCCTAAGGACGAAACACGGAGGGCCATCAGGCATTGATGCCCACGCGGTGCATCGGTGGCGGTCATCCCAACGGGCCTCAAGCAACTCGTACGCCATCTCCTGCCGATGATTAAAAACAAGTCAGTACGCAGTGTCATGAGAATATGCAACATACATAATGTGTACGTAATGATAATACATCGTGAAATAAATGACAACAAAACATGAACAAACGCAATCTGCATCGAACGACAACAAATGATAACGAAATATCGAATAAGTCACAACATAACATAATCTGCAAGAAATGACTCAAACAAATTGTACACGGAAATAATTTGGTCAGATACATTCAGCATAGGTTACAGGATGCACGATCCTGTGCTCGCATCACAACAAAGACCGGCTATAGTTACAAAACACGGAAGCAGCAGTGCACAATGACAGTCCATGTGCTGCATACTATGGAGCGTTACTTGATGTCGGCCTGTTTGGGCACTGCCTAAATGAATGGCCAACCGTCTTGCATAGTCTGCACTTCGGCCGCCGAACCTGATCCCCACGCTGGCTATCATCCATGTCGTTACGAATGCGACGGCTCTGTCTTCGCCCACGGGCGACGTGCTTCAGTGCATCGTTCGGCACCCACTTGATCTGCCCTGGCCAGAGCTCCCTATAATGCATGTCCACCCCGTACGAATGGAACTCCGTGCTCCAGGTTTCAAACAGGTGCTTCATGTCATAGTACCTTGAGATGTAATGCGTGGGCGCCTGGTTCCATAACGCGCATGCCGCGTACACGTGGGAGCATGGCTTGTGTAGAAGCTCCGGCTTGTTGCATGTGCAAGACGCTCTGTCAGCAATCGTGCACACCTGCTTACGATCCCCTCTAGCCTGCCCCATCATGTACCTCTGTCTGAGACGAACCTCAAACTTCCTCCGTAAGCCATCCATGGTCTGAGCAATATGCGAACGAGCCTTCTCCATCTTCTTGTCCATGTAGGCCCGCGCTACCTCGGAGAATTCTTTGCCTTCGTCCATATGCCGCTTCGCCATCATGGCTCTATTGACAAAGTATCCTATTGAACGGTTCCAGGTCTCTTCAACGATTGCAGTGATAGGTAGGGATCTCACGCCCTTTAGAACACCATTGTACACCTCGGACATGTTTGTCGTCATGATTCCGTACCTTGCTCCGCCGGTGTCATGCAGTAGAGACCACATCTCCAGGTTAGGTGCATTGGACTGCACCCATTGTGTGAACTCCCCAAGTCTCGTGGAGCCTCCCTCCACGGCCCCCGCTTCAGCCTGCTCAAGACGCCTGACATGCCTGCTGGTCTCCTGATCAAGGTGGCTCCACAGGGCATTGAACTTCGTCTTCTGGTTCTGCATACAAAGTTTTTTAAACATCTTCATTAGTTCCTTGCTATGGAACCTTCTGTGGAAGTTTGCCGCAAGATGCCTCATGCACCACCGGTTCTTCATGTCATTCCACTGGTACGGAGGCTGTGTCCCGTTCTGCATCGTTCGCATTGCAGACAGCAAGCCCGCATTGCGGTCTGAGATAACACACACATCGGGCCGATCTTGTACAACGGCCTGCTTCACATTGACAAGGAACCACAGCCAGCTTTCCGTACTCTCATTCTCTACTATTGCAAATGCCACTGGGAGTAACTGGTCATTTGCGTCTGCTGCAACCGCGGTCAGGATTGTACCCTTGTATTTGCCAGATAGGAATGTGCCGTCCATCGTTAGCACTGGACGGCACCACTTGAAGCCTTCTATTGCCTGATGGAAGGCCCAGAACACTCTGTCAAGCACAAAACAATTCGGCCCTTCCGTCTCATGAACCCGCTCGCACTTGTTAATGAACGTGCCTGGGTTTGCTGCTGCAATCTGACACAACAATCTCGGGACCAGATCATATGCCTCCTCATATGTCCCGAACATACTCCGCAGTACCTTCTGTTTCCCCCGCCACACCTTCTTGTAGCTCACAGCAAACCCCACCGTGTTCGCTACCTCCGCCATGAGAACCTTGGGAGTAATGGATACATTTGCAACCACAAGATGCCTTATCACCTCTCCAACATATGACGACGTCATGTTGCGGTGCTTATGTAGTGGCGCCGCAAGCTCACAAGTGTGATCATTCAGCACCGTTATCCGGAAGTCCGTGGCAGCGCCTCTGAACCGCTGCGCACGGACCTTGCCAGGGCAGGAGCCGTCCACACACTTCACAATGTAGGTGTCAGGGTTGGACCTGTGCACCCGATATGTCCGACTGATGTTGACGGCGTACGTGGCAATAGCTTGCTGTGCAGCACTCTTGTTACGGAAGCTCTGCCCTACAACGAGTCTGCCTTCATTGAATCCCCACTCTGCCTCCTCCGCCCGTGGCAGAACTAGGGATTCCGCTGCGATGTCGTCCAATCTGGACGGCACGTACGCACCCTCCGTGGTTACAACACCACCTACCACACCTCCCGCTGTAGGTTCCCCTTCTTCCTCCTCTCCTGAACTCTCTGTTTCCACATCGTCCTCCTCCTCACTTTCCTGCACCTGGTTCTCAAGGTACTCGTGACAGTCAACACGCGCGGCCCACCACCTCTTGGCACCTTCGTTCGGCTGAAAATTCTCCGCGCGCCTCCGCAGGTCCCCATCTCCTATTGACTCATAGCCTCCTTCTCCTTCATCAGCATCTTCATGACCGCCGGAGAGTAATGCACGCTCTACATCTCCGCCAGCACCACTAGAGCCACCCATAGCGGATGATTCTGTCCTCTCCACGAATTGAACATACACCATTGGCCTGGCATATATCAATGCGTCTGGGTTGCACACGACCTCCATGTAGTTCGCCCATGAAGCGTCGCTCGTCACCTTTATAAGTTGCCACATTGTATCCCCTGCAGCACCTCCAACTGTGGCATACACTGCCTCGATCCGTAATTTGTTCCTTGCGGTGTCCCGATCGAATCCGAAACGCACGCATCTCCGTAGCTCCAACAGGCTCATGGTGTTCAGATTGCGTGCCCGGATCACAGTCCGGTCACAATTATTCAGGTCTGCCCCGTACGGCCCGTCCCGTACGAGACCACTTCCATAGAACACGAACAAGTCTTGGATGTCACCCATGGCGTACCTAACATAAGCCCAAACTGAACCCTCTTAGTATATATCACAGGCAACAACTGTACCATCACACAACACGTAGCTACCGCCTAGCAGATACAACCGTAATATTTTCATCTCAATTTCGTTGTTCTAACTATCCCATACAAATATGAATGGTTCTTTTTTATTTGCAAATGTAATTTTTAATTAATTTACGGAGTGCCTTAATCTATGCGATACATAAATTACAATTTCTCCAAATTTCTCTCCTAATTTCTATTATTATTGTTCTACTTAATTAACCAACCAACCACTCAATTCTCATCATTTTTAACTTCTTAATTCTTATGTAAATTAAACATCTACATTTTTTCTCTAATCTTTCATTTGTGGAAGCACGCTCTCTCGAACATGCACAACAAGATCTAATATTATTCAGTGATTTTGGCTACAACAATGAGTACATGACAATAAAAACAGTACCTACTAGCAGTGTGCTTTCCGTATTTTTTTTCCATAATCTTTAATTCATGGAAGCAAGCTCTCACAAATATGCATGCATACCAAGATCTACTATCCTTGAGTGATTTTTGCTACAAGAATGACTAAATATTAATACAAATAAAACCTACGCAAGTAGCCCTTTCGACTACCAGAGTGCTTCACAATGACATCAATGAAATCTAGCTAAAATCCAGTTAGCGTATTTTTAGGTTACGGTTCACAACAGCAGTACAAAAATTCTTTACATAAAATATAAAATACAATATGCTACAACTACAAACATTTTTTCAAATAAATCGAATACACTACAACCACAAACAACTTTTAACATTACAGTGGACAACAACAACGCATAATTTCTTCACATAAATTATAAAATATAACACGATAATTACATAAAATATAGACATATGGAGAACGTTTACAGAACGTTTACGCTAATTACAGGCTAATCACTATGATTAAATTACAGATGCATTGAGATGATATTTACCTCTTCTTGAAGCTCACGAGACGATCTACAACTTTCTCACTTGCGAAAAATTCAGATCCCTTCCAAAATTACTCCAAATCCTGTGTTTTCCGCTCTTCTTGCCTTCGCTATCAGCTCCCTCTCTTCCGCTCTCTCTTGCTTGCTGCTTCTCTGTCTACCACAAATGCAAAAAGATTGAAGTCTTCCAACGCAGGCTCTCCCTTTGTATCGCGAGATACACTGCGTTCGGAGTAGGGGCCGGCTCTCCAGCTTCGACACATCGCATGTAAGAAATAAAGAAATGCGAGGGAATCGGCTGCATGCAGCACGGGGCGAGGGAATCGGGCGAATTCAGTGCTTTCGGTGGGATGGGACTGGAGGAAAATGGCGCCAGGGGAGAGACAGCCGAGTGGTGCGCTCTGGGGCCGCACCACTCGCGGTGTCGTGCGCCCAGAGGGCGCACCACTGGCCTGACGTGACGGCGGGGGTGTGGTGCGGTCGGGGACCGCACCACTCAGGTGTGGTGCGCTCCCCGGCCGCACCACTGGACACGTGTCGCGTTGCCGTTAATCGTGCGGTCGTTTGGGGGCTATTTTTGGAATTGTGTTTTCAACGCGGCTATTTTTGGAATTTTGGGTATCAACAGTGCTAGAAACGTCCAAAATTCGCGGATGGAGACACCGAGAAATGGATGAGCTTCCTGTTTTTTCTTTCCCTTTAAGATTAGGATTTAGACGGTGGTGGAGCCAGGAATTTTTTTTATAGAAGTGTGAATTTAAGATGTTGAAAAGCCCCTGAAAATTTCAAAATTTTTGAGCCTTTTTCTTGGTTTTTGAGTGAATTTTGGGAACTTTCCCTTTTTGGAAAGTCCTCCCCGATTCCGCTTTCTTCTTTTGGCCTGGCGTTTTCCTCTCTCCGCTGGCGCCCTTCTCTTTTCCGCCTCCCTCCTTCCCCGACGCTCGCGCCTCCTCCCCGTTGGCGCCTTTCCCTTCTCCCCGCTCCCTCTCTCTCTCCCGCAGGCGCCCCGCCCCTCCCCGTTTTCTCCTCGCGCACGCGCGCTGCGCCGCGCCGCGCCGCCCTCCGCCCGCGGCCGCGCCCCGGTCTCGGACCACCTCCGCCGTCCCGTCAGCTCTGTCCGAAGCGCGTGGCCGCCCTCACGCCACGTCGCCCGCCCTCGCCCCGACCCCACCCGGCAGCGCCGCTCCTCCCCTCTCCCCGCGCGCGGACGCGCTCTCGGCCGTGCGCAGCTCACCTGCTCCCGTCGCGTCACCAGTGCACTGGACAGGGCCGGCGTCACCCCAGTCACCTCCATCCCGCGGAGGAGACTCCCCAACCACCCCTGTTGACCCCGACGCCGCGCCCGTTCCTTCTCCCCGAAGGCTCCCTCTCCTCCCCCTCGGATTCCCCCTCCCTCCACCGAGCTTAAAAGCCCCTCTCTGCCTCCCTCTCATTCCTTTGATTTCCAGAACTCCCCACCCCTCCCATTTGCCTCCCGCAGCTCCCAGCCACCTCCCGGAGCCGCCAATTGAAGCCCTGCCGCTCCGAGCTCCGCCATTGCCGCCCTGTGAGCCGGCGACACCCCGGAGCCAATCTCTCTCTCCCTCCCTCCATTACTCAATTGCATTCGCCCAAAGTTCCTCCTTGGTGTAACATTCATCTTGGTGCATTCCCCTGGACAGGTGCTTGCCCGTGGAGCTCTGTCACCGAAGCACACCGCCGGCCGCAACCACCTCCCCGTGGCCAGCACGCTCGGAGGCTCCCCAGCTCCCACCGACACCGCCAATGTGAGCACCCGGTCCCCGTGAACGTGTAGCCGCGGCCGATTGACCTCTCTCGCCGCCGGTGACCTTCTCGCCGCCAAACACCCGAAACTCCCCCTTCTCTCTCCCGCCTTCTCCGTCGATCCCCTCGCCCTCCTAAGCCCCAAAACGGAATCCCCGTGTCGAGCCGCATCCGCCGGTGCCCTTGGTCGCCGCCGACAAGCACCCTGGCGCCCAGGCCGCCGTCGGCGCCGCTGCCATGCCTCGGGTGCACTGTAGCGCCCGGAGGTTGAAGACGATCCCTCCCCGCGACGTGGCTCTTCCCCGCCCGTCCATCTCGTCTGTAATATCTAATTTCGACCGTCCGATCTCGCAGTATCGTTTCGCTTCGCCCTCTCGCTCCGCAGCCGTCCGATCTCCCCCGTCTTCATCCCAGCCACCCACACCCGCCGCATCTCCGCCACCAGCCTGCACCACGCGTCGGCCATCCAGGCCGCGCGGGCGCGCTCTGGCGTGGGCCGCCTCCCCTCGGCCCGCTCCTTCCCCGCGCGCGAGCGCGCGCGATGGGCCGCGCCGGCCTCCCGGCCGCGCGGGCCGTTTCGCCGGCCGGGCCGCACTGTAGCTTGGGCCGGCCTTTCACTGTTCACAGCGATTTTCCCGAATTTATTAATTTCTAAAATCCCAGAAAATCCAAATAAATCCTAGAAAATCACAGAAAATCCCAAAAATTCCCAAATTTCACCACTTTGCTCCAAATAATATTCTGGACCCATTTGTGACCTCCATTCCACCAAAATCATCCCAGATAAATTCCTAAAATTCCATTTGAAGGATTTATGCTTTTTACTCCTTTTTAAATAGTTTATTTTTCCTCGCTTGATTAGTCTCAAGCTGGATTTAATTTGTTTTATATGTTTGCGCTAGTGTCGGAGTCTCCGGAAGTTCAAGTGCAGTCACAGGAGCCAGGAGGTTCTTCGTTCGAGCTAGCGGAAATCATTCGGATTGACGGCAAGTCCCAAATCCTTTGATCATATTGCAACCCATGTTATTTAATTATGTTATTACGCTATTTGCATGGAGCTAGTTCTGAAATGTTAGTTCAAAATAAAATAAAATGTTTAGAATGACATGTTATATAGTTAACCCTACCACCGATAAATGCCATGTTAAACTCGTAGCCATGCCTTTGTAACCCTAGAATTAATTATCTGTTATTCTAGATATTTGTAAGTTATTATTATCGTGCAAAGTCTTATTCTAATAAGGTTGTGGCTGCGGGCCAATAGAATTTGGAAAACCCGGCTCTAGGGCAGGGTAGTATGGGATGCCGTGCCCTAGGGCGGAGTATGTCGACATGTAAGATAGGGTAAGGGGGGCTGTGGTGCGCCGCGAGACGGTTTTCGCCCGCCTCTTACCCTGGGTTGCAGGTTGCGGACCTGGCCGGGGTTGCGGACTCCGGGGGAAAAAATATAAGGACTAGACCCTTACGCTGAGCAATTGACATGGTGATCGCTCAACCACAGGAGTTGACTTGTCAACACTGGTTTAGTAGCTGCTCAACTCGATTGAAACTCTACAGGTGTTGTGGAGTAGGTGTTTGGGTAACAAAGGTTAGGCAGACCGTGCTGCGGGTGCCTAACAACGGTAGAGTTCACTCGAAGCGGCACCGTTTTCTTTTTCTTTGTGTGTGTGTGTGTGTGTGAGCGAGCCAGACCCGAGTGAATTCTACCGGGTAGAGCCTATATAAAGAGTTGAGCAGTGAAACGACCTGGCTTTCTTAACCCGGACGCGGGAGTTAAGAAATCGTGTGGGTAAAGCTGAGCAAACTCTGCAGAGTCAAATAAATGGTATTCGAATACGCCATGCTCCCGGTTATTGGAGCTGTGTCACTTGGGTGATTCCAGCCGCAAAGCTTAAGTAGTTTTGTAAATGTTTAACTTGTTTAGGTTGGTTAATGAACTCTTGTTGAAAAACCCCTGAGTTCTTGAGGAGTAGTTTTGGGTCCGTCTTCTAAAAAGGTTTGCAAATAAAACTGCATCCACTCAAAGTTAATAAACCAAGTATACTCCCTTCCTTTGATGTTCCGTGCATGTAATAAGTTAGGGTCCCTTTTGGGACTTGCTGAGCCGGTTGATTGGCTCACGGCTTGCTTTTGCCCTTCTTTAGAGGATCAAGACGAAGGTGTTTGCCTCCCCGTTGAGGAAGTCCCGGAAGGTCGCTTCTTCGACGAGGATCCGTGGCTTTAGGTCTTGGCCGCGCTCAAGCGGATCTTGGAGTTTCTGTAATGTAATTATACTTTGGGCTTGCACGCCCCGCTGTTGAAAATGGATGTTAATCCGTATGTGAAATATATGCTGAACTTTTGTTGTAGGCATGCAATGGTATACTCTTGCGCGACACTCCATAACTGTTCATGCGTGAATAGTTGCGGGGTACCGTGTCCGTACGCGCCCCTGGAAACGGGGGCGTTACAAGAAGTGGTATCAGAGCAGGCTCTTGACCGTAGGTTGAGACCTAAGGCAAACTAGGAAGCAATTTTATCGCAAAACTTAATTTAAGCCATAAAAAGGGTTTACGAAAAATATAAGTATTATTGCTGTCTTTTCCCCTCTCTTGTTGCTACCTTATCTATCTTAGTTTACTTCTGCTTAAGTTTTGCCTTTGCAAAATGTTTACCGCTTCTCTTGTCTAGCTTCAAAATTTCGCTTCTCGGCAGCTGGAAGAGTAGCCGTCGTCCGCTAGACTAGACTGACCCTGAGTTGTAGTAGTGCTTTTGTAATGTAAAGCAGGTGTAATCATGAACCCTAAGTGGTTTGTGTACCACCTGCATATTGTAAATCTATGTTCTTTATCCTTGTGCATTGTTTTGCTTAATTATCAGTAATCTCCCTGTGTTCAAAGCTTTCTCCTGTCCCCTTTCGCTCTTGTTCTTACCTTGTTCGCCCTATACTTGCCTTGAAATTCAAAGTCTTACTTATCTACTCTTATTCTCCAAAGCCGCTGCAAAACTGATCCCAAGTTCCCAATTGACAGATGGACCCGACAGAGCAGAGGGATCAGACCAACAGGCAGGGTGCACCTGCCACAGATCAAGCCACACTTGCCAGTATAATAGCGATGATGGAACAAAATCGCTATCAGAGAGAGCAAAATATTCTGCGAATGCTAGATCAACAGACCCAGTTGCTTGAGCAGATAGCAGCCAGATCACCTAGTGTCAAGGTGACACCCGAAGAGTCAGTGTCAGCATCAAGCGCAACTGCATTAAAGTTTGCAGCATTCCTGCAAACTCAACCACCTAAATTCCCCTCAGCAACAGAACCACTGAATGCAGATAACTGGGTACAAGATGTTGAGAGAAGAATGAATACTATACGATGTACCAATAAGGAGAAAGTCCTTTTTGCCACCTATCAGCTGTCAGATCCTGTGATTACTTGGTGGAATGCTATCCAGTGGATACATCCAAATAAGGAAGACATTACCTGGGAAGACTTTGTGAAGAGATTCCGTAAAGCCTTCATTTCTCCTAGAGTTATCACTGAAAAATATCAGGATTTCCTTGATCTTCAACAAGGAGAAAACTCCATCACAGCATATTTACAACAATTCCATCAGTTATCCCGGTATGCTCAAGAAGAGATTGATACTGAAGCCGAAAGGATGGAGTGCTTTATGAAAGGCCTACGACCCAATATGAGACAACGCCTTCAGTCCATGAAGTTCTCAAGCCTATTAAGCCTAGTTGATCGAGCTCTCCAATTAGAAGAAAAGACATCAGGTTACGTGAAAGTTATGAAACGAAAGAAGTTTTCGCCTTCAGCACAAACGGCTTGTTTTCACTGCGAACAAGATGGGCATTATCGTGATCAATGCCCACTGAAGTACTTACCCAAAGAAAAAGCTAGACAGCAAGCAAAGAGGCAGGCCACAACATCACGCCAGCCACCGATAGAAGAAGAAGAATCTTACCCTAAGAAGACCAGAACAGAGGAAGAAACAGATCTATTCGGAGGAATGCCATGAAGGAGAAAAGCACGACAAACAGTCAAGAGAAAGTGATCTATGAAGAACAAGGAATGGAGTAATGTCCTTTGGTTATCCTTTTGTAAGCTAGTTGGAAGAACTGAATAGCTTGTATGTAAATTATTTTGACTAAGGCTTGTGGCAAGACTATGAAAGTGTATGAAGACTGTCTGTGTAAAGCATAAGGAACGAGAAGTTTATGTTGCAATGAAATTAATCCTAATAGACCCAGATATATATGTAGCCCTGGTACTGCATAATCCAGCTAAGTGTGAACCTGTAGCATATACCCAATGATGATATGCAGGTACAAGTGAGAAGGAGTCAAAGTCAATCCAGCAGGGGTTAAAGCAGATTTACTGCAGCCAGATATGCAAGGGCTAGATGCCATTTGGGCATGAACTGACTAGCCAAGAATAAAGGCAAGGTAGAGGGTGAGATCAAAACAGTATCATTGGTAACCCTTGAAGGTCAGAAAGTAAAAAAAAAAACGAGAAGTATTGAAGGATGCAAGAAAGCGCATGATCAACATGCTAGCAGTTACACCAGATCAAGTGTCAATAGTACAAGAATACCCTGATGTATTCCCAGAAGAACTACCAGACAGACCCCTGACCGACAAATAGAACTTGCCATAGAGTTGATTTCAGGCACAAAACTAATTGCGAAACACCAGTACAGAATGTCAGCTAGTGAATTGAAAGAGCTCAAGAGACGGTTAGGTGAACTGCAAGAGAAAGAGTTTATTCGACCAATTGTTTCGCCTTGGTCGGCACCAGTCTTACTAGGGAAGAAGGAGAATGAAGAGCTAAGAATGTGTGTAGATTACAGAGACTGAATGTTGTCACCACCAGAAACAAGTACCCTTTGCCCAAAAATTGATGATTTGTTTGATCAACTCAGAGGTGCCAAAGAATTCTCTAAGATCGACTTGCGCTCGGGTTACCATCAGCTCAAGATCCGAGAGCAAGATCGAGAGAAGACAGCTTTCATCACCAGATATGGATTATATGAGTTCACGGTCGTTCCCTTGGGTTTAACCAATGCGCCAGCGTATTTCATGAACCTTATGAATCTGGTGCATAGGGACAAATTGGATCGATTTGTGATTGTCTTCATTGACAATATTCTGATTTACTCCAAGAATGAAGAAGAGCACAAGGAGCACTTGCACATAGCTTTGACCAGATTGAGAGAACACCAGTTGTATGCCAAGTTCGACAGATACAGCTTTTGACTGGAATAAGTTGCTTTCTTGGGTCACATTATATCAGAAGATAGAGTCAGGGTTGACCCAGAAAAGATGGTCGCAGTTATGGAACGGAAACAGTCCAAGACAGTGACAGAAGTGAGGAGCTTTCTTGGATTGGCAGGCTATTATCGCCAATTCATAGAAGGATTCTCCAAGATTTCCGTTCACTTACTCAACTGCTGAAGAAAGACAGAACATACAATTGGACAGATGTTTGTGAAGAAAGTTTTTAGTTGTTGAAGACCAAATTGACAACGACAGCAGTTTTGATTTTGCCCAATCCCGAGAAAGAATTCCAAACCTATTGCGATGCTTCAAAACAAGGTTTAGGACGTGTGCTTCGGCAAGATGGAAAAGTTGTTGCCTATGTTTCGAGACAACTGAAGCCACATGAAGAGAATTACCCCACACACGATTTAGAACTAGCAGCTGTGGTACATGCACTCAAAAAATTTGGCGGCACTACCTGCTAGGGAATCATTGTGAGATATTCTCAGATCACAAGAGCTTGAAGTATCTATTTACAACAGCCAGAGTTAAACATGAGACAGCGAAGAGGACTGGAATTGATTAAAGACTATGCGGTTGATTTTCAGTATCACCCGGGCAAAGCCAATGTAGTGACCGATGCCTTAGCAGAAAAGCTCACCCAAGCAAAGTCAAGATGACAGTATCCACCAGGGTTACAGAAGGATATAATACAACTGAATTTAGTTATCACAGAACAGGGTGAAGAACCAGTATTAGAGATTCAACCACTACTGACAGATCAGATCAAAGCAGCACAAGACGAAGATGCAGAGATTCAAAAAAAACTGAAAAAGAAGATTCAAGAAGAAGATTCAACAGAGTATATGCGATACACAAACATGGAATCCTTACTTTCCGTGGTCGTTATTGCATACCCGACGAGAAGGAATTAAGAGAGTTAATCCTATCCGAAGCTCATTCGTCTCAATTCTCAATCCACCCAGGAAGCACCAAGATGTGCCAAGACTTGAAGAAGAAGTATTGGTAGAACAAGATGAAGGAAGAAGTAGCAGAGTATGTAGCTAAATGTGATGTTTGCCAACAGATCAAGATAGACCACCAGAAACCATCGGGATTGTTGCAGCCTTTGCCAATTCCCGAATGAAAATGGGATAGTGTCGGCATGGATTTCATTACAAGACTTCCCAAGACTCGTGAGGGTTATGACGCTATCTGGATCGTTGTTGATAGATTGACCAAGGTGGCTCATATCCTTCCGATCAAGCAAACTTACGGAAAGGACAAGCTTGCCGAGTTGTATTTGACCAGAATAGTGACACTACATGGAGTTCCGAAGAAAATCGTCTCAGATAGAGGAGCACAGTTTACATCCAAGTTCTGGGAAAAATTACATGAGACTATGGGCATCGATTTAAACTTCAGCTCAGCATACCACCCGCGGACAGATGGACAGACAGAGAGGACAAATCAAATTTTAGAAGATATGTTGAGAGCATGTGCTATTGTATATGGTGCAACCTGGAATACTTGCTCACCGTTTGCCCATTTCTCATACAACAACAGCTATCAAGCCAGTATCCAAATGGCCCCATTTGAAGCACTTTATGGCAGAAACTACAGGATCCCACTGAATTGGACAGAAACAGGAGAACAACAGCTTATTGGTCCTCAAATTGCTCAGGATACAGAAGCACATGTCAGGATTGTCAAAGACAGAATCAAGATGGCACAAGACCGACAAAAGAACTATGCAGATAACCGCAGGAAGGAATTGAGCTTTGAAATTGGAGATTTTGTATACGTCAAAGTCACACCCTTCAAGATAGTCAAGAGATTTCAAGTCAAGGGCAAACTAGCACCCAGAGATGTGGGACCGTTCTAAATTATCGGAAGAGTTGGAGAGGTAGCTTATCAAGTGCAGCTTCCGCCCAACTTGTCAAGAATCCATAACATGTTCTATATATCTCAACTTCGAAAGTGTCTACGACAGCCACCAGATGAAGTGCCACTGTCAGACATTGAATTACAGGATGATTGCACATATGCTGAAGAACCACTACAAATACTTGAGACTTCAGAAAGGCAACTCAGAAACAAGAATGTCAGGTTTTGCAGAGTGCAGTGGAAGAATCACACAGCGGATGACTCCACCTGGGAACGAGAATCAGACTTGCAGCGGGATTTCCCCAACTTACTCCCTGGACCAAGTTAATCTCGGGGTCGAGATTCTTTTAAGGGGGGTAGGTTGAAAAGCCCCTGAAAATTTCAAAATTTTTGAGCCTTTTTCTTGGTTTTTGAGTGAATTTTGGGAACTTTCCCTTTTTGGAAAGTCCTCCCCGATTCCGCTTTCTTCTTTTGGCCTGGCGTTTTCCTCTCTCCGCTGGCGCCCTTCTCTTTTCCGCCTCCCTCCTTCCCCGACGCTCGCGCCTCCTCCCCGTTGGCGCCTTTCCCTTCTCCCCGCTCCCTCTCTCTCTCCCGCAGGCGCCCCGCCCCTCCCCGTTTTCTCCTCGCGCACGCGCGCTGCGCCGCGCCGCGCCGCCCTCCGCCCGCGGCCGCGCCCCGGTCTCGGACCACCTCCGCCGTCCCGTCAGCTCTGTCCGAAGCGCGTGGCCGCCCTCACGCCACGTCGCCCGCCCTCGCCCCGACCCCACCCGGCAGCGCCGCTCCTCCCCTCTCCCCGCGCGCGGACGCGCTCTCGGCCGTGCGCAGCTCACCTGCTCCCGTCGCGTCACCAGTGCACTGGACAGGGCCGGCGTCACCCCAGTCACCTCCATCCCGCGGAGGAGACTCCCCAACCACCCCTGTTGACCCCGACGCCGCGCCCGTTCCTTCTCCCCGAAGGCTCCCTCTCCTCCCCCTCGGATTCCCCCTCCCTCCACCGAGCTTAAAAGCCCCTCTCTGCCTCCCTCTCATTCCTTTGATTTCCAGAACTCCCCACCCCTCCCATTTGCCTCCCGCAGCTCCCAGCCACCTCCCGGAGCCGCCAATTGAAGCCCTGCCGCTCCGAGCTCCGCCATTGCCGCCCTGTGAGCCGGCGACACCCCGGAGCCAATCTCTCTCTCCCTCCCTCCATTACTCAATTGCATTCGCCCAAAGTTCCTCCTTGGTGTAACATTCATCTTGGTGCATTCCCCTGGACAGGTGCTTGCCCGTGGAGCTCTGTCACCGAAGCACACCGCCGGCCGCAACCACCTCCCCGTGGCCAGCACGCTCGGAGGCTCCCCAGCTCCCACCGACACCGCCAATGTGAGCACCCGGTCCCCGTGAACGTGTAGCCGCGGCCGATTGACCTCTCTCGCCGCCGGTGACCTTCCTCGCCGCCAAACACCCGAAACTCCCCCTTCTCTCTCCCGCCTTCTCCGTCGATCCCCTCGCCCTCCTAAGCCCCAAAACGGAATCCCCGTGTCGAGCCGCATCCGCCGGTGCCCTTGGTCGCCGCCGACAAGCACCCTGGCGCCCAGGCCGCCGTCGGCGCCGCTGCCATGCCTCGGGTGCACTGTAGCGCCCGGAGGTTGAAGACGATCCCTCCCCGCGACGTGGCTCTTCCCCGCCCGTCCATCTCGTCTGTAATATCTAATTTCGACCGTCCGATCTCGCAGTATCGTTTCGCTTCGCCCTCTCGCTCCGCAGCCGTCCGATCTCCCCCGTCTTCATCCCAGCCACCCACACCCGCCGCATCTCCGCCACCAGCCTGCACCACGCGTCGGCCATCCAGGCCGCGCGGGCGCGCTCTGGCGTGGGCCGCCTCCCCTCGGCCCGCTCCTTCCCCGCGCGCGAGCGCGCGCGATGGGCCGCGCCGGCCTCCCGGCCGCGCGGGCCGTTTCGCCGGCCGGGCCGCACTGTAGCTTGGGCCGGCCTTTCACTGTTCACAGCGATTTTCCCGAATTTATTAATTTCTAAAATCCCAGAAAATCCAAATAAATCCTAGAAAATCACAGAAAATCCCAAAAATTCCCAAATTTCACCACTTTGCTCCAAATAATATTCTGGACCCATTTGTGACCTCCATTCCACCAAAATCATCCCAGATAAATTCCTAAAATTCCATTTGAAGGATTTATGCTTTTTACTCCTTTTTAAATAGTTTATTTTTCCTCGCTTGATTAGTCTCAAGTTGGATTTAATTTGTTTTATATGTTTGCGCTAGTGTCGGAGTCTCCGGAAGTTCAAGTGCAGTCACAGGAGCCAGGAGGTTCTTCGTTCGAGCTAGCGGAAATCATTCGGATTGACGGCAAGTCCCAAATCCTTTGATCATATTGCAACCCATGTTATTTAATTATGTTATTACGCTATTTGCATGGAGCTAGTTCTGAAATGTTAGTTCAAAATAAAATAAAATGTTTAGAATGACATGTTATATAGTTAACCCTACCACCGATAAATGCCATGTTAAACTCGTAGCCATGCCTTTGTAACCCTAGAATTAATTATCTGTTATTCTAGATATTTGTAAGTTATTATTATCGTGCAAAGTCTTATTCTAATAAGGTTGTGGCTGCGGGCCAATAGAATTTGGAAAACCCGGCTCTAGGGCAGGGTAGTATGGGATGCCGTGCCCTAGGGCGGAGTATGTCGACATGTAAGATAGGGTAAGGGGGGCTGTGGTGCGCCGCGAGACGGTTTTCGCCCGCCTCTTACCCTGGGTTGCAGGTTGCGGACCTGGCCGGGGTTGCGGACTCCGGGGGAAAAAATATAAGGACTAGACCCTTACGCTGAGCAATTGACATGGTGATCGCTCAACCACAGGAGTTGACTTGTCAACACTGGTTTAGTAGCTGCTCAACTCGATTGAAACTCTACAGGTGTTGTGGAGTAGGTGTTTGGGTAACAAAGGTTAGGCAGACCGTGCTGCGGGTGCCTAACAACGGTAGAGTTCACTCGAAGCGGCACCGTTTTCTTTTTCTTTGTGTGTGTGTGTGTGTGAGCGAGCCAGACCCGAGTGAATTCTACCGGGTAGAGCCTATATAAAGAGTTGAGCAGTGAAACGACCTGGCTTTCTTAACCCGGACGCGGGAGTTAAGAAATCGTGTGGGTAAAGCTGAGCAAACTCTGCAGAGTCAAATAAATGGTATTCGAATACGCCGTGCTCCCGGTTATTGGAGCTGTGTCACTTGGGTGATTCCAGCCGCAAAGCTTAAGTAGTTTTGTAAATGTTTAACTTGTTTAGGTTGGTTAATGAACTCTTGTTGAAAAACCCCTGAGTTCTTGAGGAGTAGTTTTGGGTCCGTCTTCTAAAAAGGTTTGCAAATAAAACTGCATCCACTCAAAGTTAATAAACCAAGTATACTCCCTTCCTTTGATGTTCCGTGCATGTAATAAGTTAGGGTCCCTTTTGGGACTTGCTGAGCCGGTTGATTGGCTCACGGCTTGCTTTTGCCCTTCTTTAGAGGATCAAGACGAAGGTGTTTGCCTCCCCGTTGAGGAAGTCCCGGAAGGTCGCTTCTTCGACGAGGATCCGTGGCTTTAGGTCTTGGCCGCGCTCAAGCGGATCTTGGAGTTTCTGTAATGTAATTATACTTTGGGCTTGCACGCCCCGCTGTTGAAAATGGATGTTAATCCGTATGTGAAATATATGCTGAACTTTTGTTGTAGGCATGCAATGGTATACTCTTGCGCGACACTCCATAACTGTTCATGCGTGAATAGTTGCGGGGTACCGTGTCCGTACGCGCCCCTGGAAACGGGGGCGTTACATACTTTAATATCATAAGGATGTTGTTATTACATGTTGATTTTATTTAGAGGTAAACTTCAAGTTTCATATTCAAATTTTGGTAAACTACTGTTGAAAATTTCTCTAAAAAATTATCCTTTGGGACAAATATTCTTGTTATATGTAAACATATATTCTCTAATGAAAGAAGCTCAAGAAAACTTAAATTAGCCATAAAAATAAGGATAAAGCTAAACAAATGACAAAATAAAGAAATAGAGAAAATTTCTCTATGAAAAGAAGCCAAAGAGAACTTAAATTAGCCATATAAAAATGAGGATGAAGTTAAAGAGATGAAAAATGTAAATGCTTCATACATGTTTGAACACCTATTGTTTTATTTTAGCTAGCTATGTGTCAACCAACTTAGCAATATGCCTTTATAACAAATAGTGCATGTTACATTAAAAAAATTTGAGGGTGCAGTTGTACCCTATGCTCCTATACTGTCTCCGGCACTGGATTTAGGTTGAAATGTCATCGTCAATGTCGTCCCCCGAGATTAGGATTTAGGTCGAAATGTCATCGTCAATTTTCATTAGATAGAAAAAATCTCATTTAGAATCAGGCCATAACATCTAGCTCTTCGGTTCCCATTTTTGTCTTACGCTTTTCGTAGCAACATTCATTTGAGTCTCCTGATTTTAGAAGGGATGAATGAAAGCTAGAACAACCGCGAGATGCACAAATACAAGAAAGAACAATAATAGTAGGTCTTAAAATTTTAGTAACAAAACTGAAGTTCTAGACTCCTAGTTCGGCAGTGCAAAGTGGCAACGAGATGGGACTAAACAAACTAATTGATGCGGTGCATATGGCTCCTGTAGTCCACGATGTAGCACCATTCGGCAGCCAAGCAGTGTAGCACAAGAGTCCAATAAATGAAGATCAGGAGAATGAAACAAGAACATAAATTAATTGTTTGAGTTCACATAAAAACACCACAATAAATAGGTGAGAATGGAGTAGATTGATTCGTCGCCACCAGAGGGATTATTTTACGGAAATCGTGAGGTAGTTAGGGAGAAGGAGAATTAGGAGAGGACGGGATAATTTTCACTGGCAAATAAGAGAGGAATGGTAGGGCGAAAGCATAGCGGGAATGAAGAAAGCAATAAACAGACTAGGTTCTCACAGTAAGAAGGCAATAAAAAGACTTAACTCTTCATCTCGCACAAGATTGACCACACTAGTATTAGTAGTTTTCTTGATATATTAACGAGTAGTAATTGAATATTAGACCAAATTTAGGGGCCCTAACTTTTAGGGGCCCGTGCAATTTGCTCCTGCCTTTGGTACGTTCCTGCATGTAATGTCATAAGAGCAAGTCCAATAATAGAGCCAAGTGTTTGGCTATAAGCCAAGTTATATAATAATATGTCTTCTACTTGTCTACAAAAGATTTTTTTATTATTATGTGGTACCATGTCTCACATTCTCTTTCCTACTCCTCCTCACATACATTTATTATCTGGACCCACCACTGCATAGGCTCCCGTGTACAGCTTGTTGCTTGCATGAGAGCCAAGCTCTCCTCTCTTCTCTCCTCCACATCAGCAAAAATGCTGACTAGCTTGGCTATAAGAGCAAGTCCAATAATAGAGCCAAATGCTTGGCTATAAGTCAAGTTATAAGAGCCAAGTTATACAATAGTTTGTCTTCTATTTGTCTACAAAAGTTTTTTTTATTATTATATGGTACCAAGTCTCACATTCTCTTTCCTACTCCTCCTCACATACATTTATTATCTGGGCCCACCACTGTATAGGCTCCCGTGTGCAGCTTGTTGCTTGCATGAGAGCCAAGCTCTCCTCTCTTCTCTCCTCCACATCAGCAAAAATGCTGACTAGCTTGGCTATAAGACCATTATTGTACTTGCTCTAAGACCATTGTTGTACTTGCTCTAAGACTGCTCACCCACCCACGGGGCGGCAGCCGTGAGAATTGACTATTAGAAACGAGTGAGACGAGGAGGACGAAGTAAAGAGACTCCACTACCGCCGCCGGTTCTGATGAACTAAAGTTGTACTTCTACGGTAGTACTAGCACCGTATACGCGCGTTTCCTAGTTGCACGTACAAGTGAGAGGAAGAGGGCGCTACAGTAGTGTACTAGTACGTGACCGCGTGACTACGAATTGCGTAGTTTGCATGTACGGTCCACTGTTTCATTTCCTTTTGAGTCTACTGTTTCAAAGGCTGGTGGAAACAAACGAACTTCTCGAGGTCCGAGCGGTTGAGCACAACTCGGCCTGCTTTAGCTAAGCACGGCCCAAGCCGGCCCGCGTCCCTTCTTAAGAAGGAAATGTTGGGCGCTTTTTCGCTTGTTTTACTCCGATCCAAATCAGCACGGCCCAGTATATAGCGCTCCACAGCCCACCCCCACGCTTCGCCCCGTCCAAGCTTCCGCGACACCGCACGACAGTTTAGTGCCTGTTTAGTAGAGCTCTACCAACTTCAGATCCACCAAAAATAGCTCCACTTCACGAATTTTTACCCAAACGCTCCAGCTCCACGAAATCTGGATCCACCAAAATACTGAATCTAGCTCCAGATTCATGAAATCCATGGAGCACCTCAAGGGGTGCTCCACGAAACCTTGTTTCGTATCTACTCGTGGAGTTGGGTGGTAATTACCCACCTTTTACCACTGGTTACACACCCCACCCTATACCACCATAAAACCCATGGGCAAAACAGGCCATTCCCACCAAAAACTCAGTTTCGTGGATCTGGAGCTGCTGTGCAAGCCAAACAGTTTTGTCCAGCTCCATGGTGGGATTCCAGATTCACGGTGGAGCTGTTTTTGGTAGATCTGCTACCCCGGATTCATTTTTTCAGTGGTGGAGCTCTGCCAAACAGGCCCTTAAAACTACGGGTGGAAACAGCCAGCTCGAGTCAGGTTTGGCTAAGCTCGTATAGAACTATGGCTTAACTTTGCTTGGCTTATTAAGAAAACGAGCCATTAGGTCAGCTCGATTTGACTTGTTCGCTGGCTAGAGTTGGCTCGCGAGGCTCTTGAGCCAAGCTGCCTAAACTACTCCACAAGCCTTTTATAATCTATTATAAAGGATTCGACAACGACGCTCCTCCATGGTCCTATTCTTTATGGATTTTAAAAGCGGTTTTTAGTTTTTGCTACAGTAACTAATTTTTAAACGGAGTATTTTTTCAAGACGGGGTCTACAAGTTAATTGCAGTACACGTTAAAAGATCAACATTTGTATCAACCAAAATCGTAAGCGAGTATTCCTCTCCATAATCTCTATCGTAAACAGCTAAAATTCAAAAATTTCAGCCAAAAACCGCAGCCATATCAAACAGGCCCCATATCTTTCTCTCCTCCCTACAAAACACAGCTCTAAAGTGAAGTTTGGCTCGTCTGTTCATGAGCCGAGCTCGAGCCGAGCCGATTTCGAACCCAAGCGGCTCACGAGCCTCAAGCTTTTTGTCCAGCCCTATTTAAGACCATGCCAGCCACCGCGGCTAACACTATTCCTATTAGCTTCTGCTTCTATTTAGAAAAATCAAAATCCAATACAAACATTCAGTTTTTCAAAACGATTTTCCTATTTCTCCTGCTATAGTCTCACTCTGGGAATAAGTCAGAGAGTCACGGGCATATCATACACACCACTTCTCTCGTTTTCGTCACATATACGTTTCTCTCCTTTTTTTTATCACTCCTCCCCTATTTCTAAAAGACGCTTCTTTCATTATTATTATTTATTTCTAACAAAAAATATAGGCTACACCTAAAAAACCATCAACGAAAAACGATACGAACGCAAGTAGACAAATTCCGTAGGCTTGTGCCGCTAAACCCACACTTTTTTCCCCCGGCCCGGCTAGCTCCGACCGGCTCGTCCGACTCGCAGCATAGCAATCAATAAGGGCCCACGAGTTCTGACCTCTGAGTCCGGACTGCTCGATCTGGCATGAACATCTGAAGCACGGAAGTAACAGCCGCGCGTTTCCCGCCACGCCCCTCGGCCTCCCGCCGGATCCACCACGGCCGGACGGAGGCCTCACCTCACTCCGTCACAGTCACGCCACTCCGGTGAGTACTGCTTCCCCGATGCCGCCCGCGCCGGCGCTCCCGTGGCGCCTCGCCCTCCCGCTCCTCGCCTTCGTATCCCTTCCCTTCCTCCTCCCGCTCACCCTTCCCTTCCTCCGCCGCCCCTCCACCTCCTCCCCGCAGGCGCTCGCCCTCCACCGCCTCAATTGGCTCCCATCCCCATCGCCTCGTGTCCCACCGCCACCGCCGCCACCACCTTCACCCCCGCCGGCACCAGCAGTGCCTTCTCCACCGCCGCCGTCTATGCCACCGCCCGAGACGGCCGGCGATAATGCAGGCGAAAGGTGCGATGTGTTCGACGGGGAGTGGGTGCGCGATGAGGAGGCGCGGCCGCTGTACGCGCCGGGCACGTGCCCCTACGTAGACGAGGCGTACGACTGCGCGGCGAACGGGCGGCCCGACGACGGGTACACGCGGTGGCGCTGGGCGCCGCGCCAATGCCGCCTCCCCAGGTACACCACCAACACAATCACATTGGATCCATCACGGCGACTCTTCGAGCCATCGCTGATTCGCTCACTAGGACCGTAGGTTCAATGCGACAGATTTCCTGGTGAGGCTGCGAGGCAAGCGGCTGATGCTCGTCGGCGACTCGATGAACCGGAACCAGTTCGAGTCCATGCTCTGCATCCTCCGCGAGGCCCTTCCCGACAAAGCCAGGATGTTCGAGACTCGCGGGTACAGGATCACCAAGGGCCGAGGCTACTTCGTCTTCAAGTTCGTGGTAAAGTGATAGCTCTAGCTCTGCAACTTAGCCTAAATTCAAGGTGGTGGTATGCTCATCGAACAACTGTAGGATTACGACTGCACCGTGGAGTTCGTCCGGTCGCATTTCCTCGTTCGCGAAGGAGTGCGCTTCAACCGTCAGGGGAATTCCAATCCGATCCTCCAGATCGACCGCATCGAAAAGACGGCTAGCCGGTGGAAGAAGGCCGACATCCTCGTCTTCAACACCGGCCACTGGTGGACGCACGGCAAGACGGCCAGGGGGTACGCATGCAAATGTGGCTGCTTGATCAATTTATTTGCAATTTTGACCTCTGCTTACTCTTGGTTCTTGAACAATGTGAGCAGCAAGAACTACTACAAAGAAGGTGACACAATTTACCCCCAAATCGACTCGACTGAAGCTTACAGAAGAGCCTTGAAGACATGGGCGCGCTGGGTGGACAAGAACATGGACCCGGCCAAAAGTGTAGTCTTCTACCGAGGATACTCCACAGCACATTTCAGGTACTGACCAACTGACCATTGCTCTAGCATCAGCGTTTGCAAAGCTAATTTAGTTCAGGCTAGATTACGACAAGTTTTCACTTGGCTTTGCCGTGCAGGGGAGGGGACTGGGACTCTGGCGGCTCGTGCAACGGGGAGACGGACCCGACGTTCAGAGGAGCAGTCATCGACAGCTACCCCCTGAAGATGAGGATCGCGGAGGAGGTGATCGGTCGGATGCGGTTCCCGGTGCGGGTGCTGAACGTGACGAAGCTGACCAACTTCCGCAAGGACGGCCACCCGTCGGTGTACGGCAAGGCGCAGGCGAAGAAGAAGGTCTCCAGGAGGAAGCAGGACTGCAGCCACTGGTGCCTCCCCGGCGTGCCGGACGCGTGGAACGAGATGATTTACGCCTCCCTTGTCTTGGATCCGAAGCCCAGCTCATGGGAACATCGATGAAAGCTAGTACTCGTTTTATGTTTCATTTTGAGCTGACGGGCAAACTAAAAATTGGATTGATCTTTGCCTACCTAGAGATAGCATGAAATTAAGGATAAAGTTTTGTTTTTGTTCTTTTGGATGTACTAATCCCCCCTCCCCCCCTAAGTTCCGATATATTCAATTTCTAAAGCCAAAATTAAGAGCATATTTGGCTCTGAATAAGTGATTATTTCTGCACTTTTGATTATACAATCGAAACAGAAGAGAGACCGTGCGTTTTGCAATTTAAGTACACAGCGAGGAAGGGAGTTAGACAAAGGGACCATTGGAGACGGACTACGTGCAATTGACGTAATCCACATGTGAACGCGTATACGCAAGCCAAATCTGAAGGCTATATGTGAGACCATGTGGAGATAATGACTAATTGACTTTTGTATTAGAGTTTTTGTAGAGTTCAATGTTATTAAGTCGTCAACTAATCGGCAATTAATCCACGATTAGTCATCCGGTCGGTACTTGGTGGACGACTAGCGAGACTGACTCGACTGGAGCGACTAGTCGGTACGACGGACGACTAGTCGGCGACAAATTGCGACTAACCGAGATGATCTAGCCGGCCGACTGTAATTCTGGAAATTGGAAAACAATAAAACAGTGAAAGTGGTCGGCCCACAGCCCACGAAGGCCAGTAGTAACTGAGTACAGCCCACGGTCATTCCCGTGCAAGCAGTAACCCTAGATCATTCCTCTCCCGTGGCCGTGAGTCCTCCCGTGCGAGCCGCCAGCAGCAACCGAAGCAGTAGCAGCGGGCCGCCTCCCTCTCCCGTGGTCGTCGCCGTGCCATCTTCTCCAGTGGCCGCCGCAGCCTCCTCCCGTGCGACGGTGCGAGCCACCGAAGAGACCGAAGCCGTCGACGTCCTGTCTTCTCCAACGGGCTGCCTCCGTCTCCCATGGTCGTCGTCGTGCCGTCTTCTCCAGTGGCCGCCGCAGCCTCCTCCTGTGCGACGGTGCGAGCCGCCAGAAGCGACCGAAGCCGTCGCCGTGCCGTCTTCTCCAGCGGGCCGCCTCCCTCTCCCGTTGTCATCGCCGTGCCGTCTTCTCTAGCGGGCTGCCTCCCTCTCCCATGGCTGTCGCCGTCCCGTCTTCTCCAGCGGGCCGCCTCCCTCTCCCGTTGTCATCGCCGTGCCGTCTTCTCTAGCGGGCTGCCTCCCTCTCCCATGGCTGTCGCCGTCCCGTCTTCTCCAGCGGGCCGCCTCCCTCTTCCATGGTCGTCGCCATGCCGTCTTCTCCAGTGGCCGCCGCAGCCTCCTCCCGTGTGACGGTGCGAGCCGCCAGAAGCGACCGAAGCCGTTGCCGTGCCGTCTTCTCCAGCGGGCCGCCTCCCTCTCCCGTGGTCGTCGCCGTGCCGTCTTCTCCAGAACCAACCAGGTGCTCCTTGCCTCCTTCCTTGCTTGATTCTTTTCTTTTGGGGGTGATTTTGGTTGGAGTTTTTCGGGAGAGGTATTGATTTGTCTACTTGGTCCATTGTCCGCTTCTTGAACGATGGATTTTGCTTTTCTTTCTCAGGGTGGGTGTTGGGATCCGGCGGGCAGGTTCAGGTGCCGGCCGGCGGCCGGCCTGGGAGCCACGCTGCTCATAGTTCCATTTTAGAATTTAGACAGGTAACCAAGCTACTCACTCAAGCTGATAGCATGTGCAGTAGACTGACCGACTAGTCGGTCAAGTCGCCCCCTTGGCGACTCGACTTTACGACTTAATAACATTGGTAGAGTTTGAGTTTGGTTTTTGCTAATATAAACTCACGTGTGATTTTTGCTAATATAAATTACAGAAACTCACGTGTGGTTTTTGCTAATATAAATGAAGTCGGTATAGTATGTACTACAATTAACTACTAAACACTATCTTGAAAAAATACTTTATTTAAAAGTTAGTTACTATAGAAAAATCAAAAAATAACTTTTAAAAACTGAAAATAACAGACCCACAGTTAAGAGTTACCTTCCATCTGATTCCTGCACTGTGCCGAGCTCACTCCTCTCGTCAGGCCCAAGTTGGCTCAGCGCCCCACCTCCTCGCTCGACACCTCCTCTGCCTTGTCTGGCTGCATGCATCCTCGCTCGGTGCTTGCACATTCTTCTCCATCTCCGGTGGTCATGGCGCCCGGGGCAGGTGGGGTTTCCCGCTGCGTGGTAGGTCGGGAGGCCGTCCAACCTCGCCCGATGGTTGGATCTGCCTCTGCCGACAACGAAGAGCAGTATGAGCTCCACACGCCCCAGTGCCCAAGGGATATCGGCGTTCGCAATCTGGGGGACGCTAGTTTCCATCCAGTCCAGCCTCCTTGCCCGTGGTTGAATATGCCGCTTCCCTCTTGGATTACAAGCCTTGGATACAAAACAGAGTAGGCAAAGGCAAGCATGATCCTGACATTTTCAGTTTTTCACGTTTGATGTGCCTGTATAAATTGGGAATTTGTAACTTGGTACTTTATTTTATATAGTTTGTTTCAATCACAAGATTGTCGATGTACCGTGTGAGGCCAGCATTGGAGAATCCCTATTTGGTACTGCGATTGGTTTTTATGATAATCTTGCTTTGTAGAGAAGCTCTTAGAATTTTTTTTTTGTGTGTTTGGCTATCTAACTTTTCTAAACAAGTTGCGATATGGTTGTTATGTTCAAATGGCGCTGTTGTGTTCAATAGCAGAGCCTGAACTGGACACCTGTGGGGTCTAAGTTAGAAATTTCTGTAGATATAAGGGCCTTTCTACAGAAGAAGGGGTTTACGGGCCCCAAGCTCACAATGTGGCTCTGCCACTAGTTGTGTTCGGATTGACACACAAGAAAATATGGGAGAAATTACCGCTGAAAGCTTAATTTGTTAAACTTTTACCTGATTTGCCAGGCGGGAGGACTGCATTTTTCACAATTACAACTGATTTTCCCCAACAGCTTTAGGTTCATGTTCATTACGGTGGTTTTTCAAAAGCACTAATGTTTTTACTATTTGATATAAAATTAGGTTAAAGTATCTTTTAAGCCATAACTTTTAAAAATGAGTAAATTTGCTCCGTGTCATCGTAATCGTCACTTAGTTGAAAATACCGTCGTAATTGGACCTCACTTTGAAATACCATTGCAAAGACCAAAACTTCTGGAAAGTGCAATCGCCGTCATATTTTTCATCCAGGGGTTCCGTTAACATCCATTTTAGTGAGATACAATATCATAAATGGCATTTTTGCTCCCATAGCTTTCTTCTTATCTACTATCTCTCCTTCATTCCTTCGTTCCGGAAGAATTAAGAATCGGAGAGGATAAGATGAAATGGAAGGTTGGACTGGCCCTAAGAAAGAAAAAGAAAGAAAGAAAATAAGATATAAAGAGGGCAGAATGGTCATTTTGAACCTCCTTTAACATGACATTTTCCAGAATTTTGGTTGTTTCTGATGGCATTGCCAAGTTGACCACCTTTACGAAAGTATTTCTCAACTCCACGATGACTATGATCATAAGGAGCAAATTTACTCTTTCAAAACAAATGGTATTTCTCAACTCCATGATGACTATGATCGCAAGGAGCAAATTTACTCTTTCAAAACAAAGGATATAGCATAACACAATAACCACAAACTAGCACTTAGCCACACCAATCAGCACAACTGTTAAACCATGTGGTTAGGTCTAGAATATTTTGTAATGATGAATAATTAACAATGTTGCTTATTGATGTTATTTGAGGTGTGTGGCGTGTGTAGACTCATGTCGGTCAAGTTGAAAAGAACTTGTGCCAGAAAAAAATGTTGCTTTGGAATTTGCATGTGCAGGATAACTCGGAGGCGATCATAGTCAACAGTAAGGATCAAGAGATGACTTGGCGTGAATTTATGGTCCAAAAGGTTAAGGAGGCTGGAAGAGACGGTTGTGCTTGAGTTGAGGCACGTGGAGGTCAAAGATGGATAATACGTGTTCGAGTTACGAAGGTGCAGTCTAGAGGCTACGACACGTGACAAAAAGTTATAAAAAAACATGTTATGTAATCCACTGTTAATTATTTTTACCTCCACTGTACCCAAAACAAATGAGGTATGCAGGCAGCCTACTTATTTGATGCTGACAAAAAGCAAAGCTGGAGACTTTTGGGCCTAAAACCGGCCTACGCCTCACCTGGCCCCATCATGCATGCCCACTTGCCCAAGCATATGCATGATCGAATGCAGAATTTGCAGAGCCTGTGCCTAATTTTCAGCTCAAAACGCACACACGCACAGCCAGAGCCAGCCCAAGTGGTTAAACTCTCCATTCCCTTCTTTTTCCCATAGGAGACGCTAGCTGCTTTAACCTTTTCGCCCTTCAAATCATCAAAAAGGAACAAGAGCAAACGTGCCAACCTGATGAAGAGCATGTGATGCAAAGGTGCAAAAGGCACCTCTTTTCTGTGTGTCAAAACAGAAGCCAAACAAACAGTATTATTCTTTCTCAAAACAGAGGCCAAACAAACAGTATTATTCTTTCTCATGATGAGGGAAGCAATTCTGTCGAGCCCAACGGTGGGGATCTTGCTGTTGCTCTGTGGTTCAGGGATAGCTACTTGACCTTCAGCTCCTGTGAGTTCTGAAGTCTGAACAAATTAGGTGAGCCCAGCATATGTACAAGGGGAGCTGATCAGCATTGTCTGACATTTCAATCTAAAATTATGTTTTTAGTTACTAGCTCTTCGGCATTCTTCTTTTGAAGGACTTCTTGTACTCTTGCAATCCATCTAACTGTGAATCATATGAAAGTTACTGCCAAGGTTTTGCCAATGGTAAAACTGAGGCCATATAATGCACACCCAATAAGCACGTAGGACCAAAGTACATGGGGGTAAAACGACGCAGGATCAGATCATGTGCCGGCCAGCCGAAATGATTCGGTGTGCTCCTGCATGCGGCCCGCCGGCCGGCGAGTGCAGCGAGCCCTTCTCTTCACGAATCGTACAGCGGCAACAAAAGCGACATGCCATCATTGATGCTTCTCTCCATTGCACCCACAAACCAACATTCCCAATTCAGCAACCGCCCCCTGCCTTCCAGGACTATCTCGTCTCACAATTCTTGCAATCTTAGTTACATACACATACACCTAATCTTTCTACATTCATATATCTTCTCGCATCACTTCAAAGGAGCAAAATTCACATACATAGGAACAATAATTTGCACGACTTTGATCGATCTGAGTGATTTCTCCTCTGTAAATACTAAATAGCCTTTGTTTCCACTGAAACGTTATAGGCTCTGGAAGGATATAGGGCTAGTGGAAAAGAAGAAAAAAGAGGTAAAAATAAAGGGTTCAAACGTTCAGGAAAGGGAAGTAACTTTGCTTATTATCCAAGACACAAATAGGTGGCCTTTTGGAACGAAGTGGGGAACATCCATGCGTGCACACGTACATGCAGCAGGCCAGCAGCTCACCCCCCAGTATACACATCATCGATCGCTAAGCGTTAAATCGATAAATATATATTTTTTTTATCTCAGAAGAAAGCTCGAGTTTTGTCTCGAATATTGTTGCGGCGGCAAAAGGACGAGAGGAAACATCGTTTGTCATGTACCAGCTGTAGCTGCTAGCCTGATCTGACGCATTTGTGCATGTCTTGCCTGTCCGACTTCTTCCCCGGATGCGAAAACTGGATAAGCCATTTGTTCTTCGCCCAATTCCTGGACCTGGCTAGCTTGCACTTCATGTTTTGTTGTTCGGTAGAAATTTAATTTCCAATGTAGTGACTGCGTGCATATCTGGCTAGTGCCAATTGATCTACATTCTCTAAACAAGTAATGTTTTTTCTGACTGCATGGTCTCAAAGGTTACATTTTGACTATAAAATGTGGTATTATGATATTACTGTAAAAATATCTTTAAATATAAATCTACTGATATCATTTCCAAATGTCCATTTTTACTTTCCGTTGTGTATGATGTCGTCAAAGTTTCCAAAGTTCAGTACATGTTTTACAAAATATCACTCGTTTCTGGTTAAAATAAAAAATGACTTGTTTCAGGGCTAATATAGTACTCCCTCCGGTCAAATTTATAAGATATATTTTTTCTTGGCACATAAATAACAAATATAGTGAAAATACCTATATTACCATAATTATTATCTCTAAGCACTATATTCAATATATGCATACAGAGAATATTAAATAAAGCTACATATTTATTATGGATATAAAGAGAACACCACACTAATTTTGTATTGAAACATAAAATGCACCCTATATTTATGGGCAACGTTATTCAAAAATACATCCTATAAACTTGGATGGAGGGAGTACAACTTTTAACATATCTAAACGCAGTTAATCACACTACTAATTAAACTCTGCCCAGCAATTGCTTGGCACAACCATTAATTCGTCGATATATCGGACCTGTTTTACTTTTAATTGAGCCGTTTTGTTCAGTTCAACTGAAGCAAATTCTCTCAAAAGGAAGATACAGTCAAAGAACTTTGTTGTAGATTTCATTGGGTACTTACGGTACAAATAGTCATACGTACTACAACTATACGCTATTACGCTTCTACAATGAGTTGATCGATTGTGCTGCATACTTGTCCAGAGGGAAAAAAATTATGTATACTACAATTATGCATGAACAGTTGAGAAATGTTCAAATCATTAAATCATCGAGCCCTGGCCCTCCAAAAACTCAGATCTGAGTGCCATTAACTGCTTTTTCTCCAGATCTGTTCTGCCCTCTGAATTCTGCTCAGCTCATGCATGCATCTTTGTTTATGTACCCAAAAGACTACAGCAAGATGACACACTTTGGAAGCTCACGTCAGGCTCCTTTCCTCTCCGGTCCTCGCCGACCCAATTCGCATCTCTCTCTCTCTCCCCCATTAGAGGAGAAATTAACCAAACTTAAGGCCGGCCTCCCAGATTAGTTAGCTTCCATTTTCCAAAAATTAGTTGTCCCAACAGAAAAGTTAAGAAAGCAAGAAGAATCATGCAGAGAACACCCAAATAAATCCAGATCACACAGTTTACTTACACCATTTTGCATCAGAAGTTCAGAACATGAAGGAAGACGAACAATTTAACCACTTACAAACGGCGAGTTTGCGCGCGGAGTTGATCACTTGATCCCCAGGAAATTATCTGTTTATAATTCCACCATCCATGCATCCGCTTTGCGCGAAGACAATCGTGCGAAGCCAACAATATATATGTACAACTCGGTTATTCAAACTCGATCAATCTGAGAAAGGGAAACGCACTCCGCTAAACTTGGGCACACATGCGTGGCGTGGCATTCGTGGCCAATTCCCTTCTTTGAAGAAGCCACGAATCAATTCTCCCACTCGCAAGTCGCAACAATGGCGCGCAGGCGCGGGCGAGCGACTCATATGGATCAAAACGCATGACATTAAGCGACACAGATCACCTCACGGCGTGCACCCGGATCTTCTTGGCAGGCGGGCACGGCGGTGAGGCCGCGGCGCGCGTCACGAACACGGCGGCCAGGTCGTGCGGCACGGGGAAGAACGACCGCTGCGGCGGCGGGCTGCCGCAGCGCTTCCTCTTGGCCGGCCTCGGCTTCCGCGGCGCGGGAGGGCACACCGTGGCCGGCCGCAGCGCGCTTGCAGCCGACGTCGGCGTAACGCAGCTGGTACTGTCGGCTGCGCCATCTTTGCCACCTTCTTGCCGTGCAGGGGCTCCACTCGCCGTCGGTGTGAGGCAGCCGGTGCCGGCCGCGCCCTCTTCGCTGCCTTCTTGCCTTGCCATCATGGCTCCGCTCTCCGTCGGCGTGGCGCAGCTGATGTTGTCGGCAGCAGTGACTCCGCCGTTGTCTCCTCGCCGTGCCATGGTGGCGCCACTCACAGCGGTCCGGATCGGCCGGAGCACCGCCAATTCCGACAGCTCGAGTTCGAGGACCATTGAAGTAGATGGATGGAAGAGATAGTCAAGACTCAAGAGACCAAGAATATAGCCAAGAACTAGCTAGCGAGGTTAAGAGGGTTGTGTCTTGTGTGCGCGAATTGTACTGGGAAGCTAACTAGTAGTGTGCATTTGTATGTTCTTTTGTAGTAGTGGCGGTGTAAAGGAGGAGCAGGAGGAGGCGGCCGGCAGGCGTGGAGGCGAGGAGGAGATGGAGGTGATGATGGCGAAGGGGAGGGAGGCTAACTAAAGGAGAGGGCAACAGAATTATATGCAGGCAGGCAGCTGCAAAACAAAAGGGGAGTACATGTTAAATAGTCATGAGAGAGAGACGAGAGGTAGAAAGAGAAGATGGAGGACTGTGTGAGAAGGTTCAGGTTTTGTTGTGATGAATCATTGTCATTTTAGAGAAGTGTGAATTTGGATTTGGCAAAGTTTAAAATTCTTCAGTGTTGTTTGTTAGCAAAATTGGTCCAATCCCTCGACATTACTGGTCAGACCGCTGGACAGTATCGGTTTGACCAGCCAAGGCATACAGTCAGACTGGCATAGGCTTTCATCTTGGCTGATTTTTGGGAATTAAGTTAGGGAATGATTTGGTTTGACCTAGATCAATGCATATGTGGGTCAAGTTGTGAAGAATTTATGCCTGGAAATAATTTCTTTGTCATTGGATGCGTAGAGTTGCTTATCGTCAACTATAGTTAACAATGAGAGTCGAGACTACACTCATAGAGCAGTTGAGGCCCAAAATAATCAAGGATGGCTGGTGCGATGGCTGAGCTTAAGCATGGCACGAGAAAGGCGGAAAATATTGAAGAGAAGTTCGAGCGACGGATTGCACAATGTGGTTTGATCGGTCCAAGTGAGGCGTGGTCCAATGGAATCGACACGGGAGAGACTTACCGATGCATGGCAAGCATGACGATTGCTTACAAGGGAAAGTAAAGGTCAGATCAAAAAGGGGTATTTTGGTAAGTTGACCAAAATATCAAAAACTAGCTTGGATCAAAACCACAACACTAAAAAAAGTAATTTAGGTAAAGAAGAAGCTGATAAAAATAAGTTAGATTAAAGGCTAAGGACTTAGTAAATTCAGGCTTTTATGCTTTGAAAAACATGCATAAGTATAGTGTATGAGTAAAACCCGTGTTGTGTGGGATTAATGAATTTTTCTAATTTTGTGCTAAGTGGATAGTATCTATTAGAGTTAGATAGGTGCTAGTTGTGTATCTATTTAATGGGTTGGGATGAAGACTTGCTAATTATTCATCCAACCATCCAACTTTTGCAATTGAAGCCAAGTGTTATAAAGTTAGAGCTTAAGAAGTGTGAGTGTTGTGGTGTATTCTCTTGTTCTCTAGGTAGAGTGGATATAAAATATTCATTCTTAAGTAGTGATACATCAACTTTGCCTATCTCTCTTGGATTCTTCTTGTATTGGTTGATTTGCTCTTGATTTGGTTGGTTTGATACTCTCTCCCCTTCTTGATTTTGCTGGATGCTAAGAACAAGTAAGTGATGGAGATATACCTTGAAATCAATCCCCATTCATCTTGACATCAGCTTTGGCGAAGTTCATAAAGTTGGCGGTTTTGCTTGAATTTGACCTCTTCGAGTATTTGCTTGATCTAGTTATTTTTGGCTCAATTAATTTGATGTTCTTGCTTGCTGTAATATGCGAAAATATATCTAGAGCTATCTTGTTTATTATTCACCCACGAGCAAGTCATACTCACCGTTTTTGGTTTTTGTCCAGTTTTGGTGCAATTTTGCTTGCTTTTTAGAAATGTCTAAATTTTGGTATAGACTATTATGATCCTTGGTTGGAATATATTTCTAAAACTTTAAGTAAGGTGTGTGTAAATTTTTAATTTATTTTGCCTTGTTTTTTTTGGAGTTGTACCAAAAGTTGGATCACTTCGAGCTGTTCTGGAATAGGGAGGCTGGTCAAACCCCCTCCTCCCAGTCCAACTGTCATCTCCAGTCAAACTAGCTTGATGCTTGTGGTCTGACCGTCAAGCTTCGGTTAGACCGCCCCTGGTAGCCAGTCTAACCGCCTAAAGTCTGAATTTCTTCTTATTTTGATTTCTTGAGCAGCATGTTTCACATTTTGGCTTTCGATCATAATCTTAATAGCTCTATAGTTATCTGAGTGAAGAATTGGTGAATACTTAAAGGAAAAATTATAAGGGCCTATTCTTTAAGTCAAAAGCTGGCGGCTTTTGGCTTTTGCTACAGTACCTAACTTTCAAACGGAGTATTTTCTCAAGACGGAGTCTACAAGTTAAACGATCTACACGTTAAAAGCCCAACATATGTACCAACCAAAATCGCAAGTGAGTATCTGTCTCTCTGTAATCTGTACCGTAAACAACCAAAATTCAAAAATTTCAGCCAAAAGCCATAAGCCGCAGCCGAAAAGAACATGCCCTAAATACACTATTCACTCTTGTCTATTATCATACCGGCAATCAAAGGGTCGTGCAAATCATTGTGGGAGGAATGAGAGGGTGGTGAAACTTTTGGATCCAGTAGATCGCACCCTCGCTCTTACATGATCCATCGCTGTCTCTCCATCCCTTCTCTTCTCTCCTCGCACCAGAAAAGGTTTGATACGGATCAGATGGATCAGCAGCAGCTAGCAGTAACAGATGGATCGATGCAGGCCGGCCGGAATTTTTACTGCACCGCGCACCGATGGTTCGTTCTAGCATGCAAGTGGAGTTGTTTAAGGACTGTAATTATTGGCTTGCTCAACAGCCGCGTCAAGAATGTTGCGATCGACCTAGAGGCCAGAGCCTAGAGGTGGCAGAAGGGAGTGGAACATGTTACAGCAGCAGCAGCACAGTGAAGTTTGCACTGCATGCAGGACGGTGCTGATCTTTGTATTGATAATAGTCTATACTCCACTGTATATATAGAGGTAGTAATATGTAGCTAGGACTAATTGCCCTCTTGCAGGTTAGATGGCTCTCATCAATTTTGCCTGGCTGGATGTATTATGGTGCTGTTCCATACAGTTTGTATCTTTTGAATTTTAGAAGTTAGCTTTTCAATAAAGTGGCCTTTTCATGTAATTTTTATAAGCCGTTCATAAGAGTCATTGCAGGAGCCACTTTAAACAGAGTATTTTCTCAACACGAATGTTACTTACGCTCTCGATATCTCTCGCAATCAGTCAAAAGCCCACGATACTTTTGAATAGTGCCGTAGATATGTATGCATGAAGCAGTCCCATTATCACTAGCATTCCTAGGTCCTTTAATTTTCACCAACAATTTACTAGCGGTAGTGCATGGAAATTTTAAAGTAACAAGATTTCGTTTATTTTTTCGAGAGGAATAGCATGATTTTATTGGCCACCAAATATATAATCGATCGTACATCGGAAAATTAATCCACTTTAAGGTATTCTTCTTTTGCTTAATACGTACTGGTCCTTTTACTGCTTTCTATATATACTAGTACTAACAGTTTCAAGTTTTGAACGCCTCACATTTCGTCGTAGAGAATTGGACACGAATGACAGAGAAGAGGGAATTAAATTAGAGAATTAGAAATGTAAGAAGTTGCAAGTAGTAGTAGCAAAAGGGTTGGGGGCGAGTAGAGTTAAAAGGTAGCTTTAACTCGGGCGTTAGCTGGTTCATGTGGCCGTGTCATGGCTCATACGGGCTGTGGTGCTTTGCTTTCTCTCTCCCCCTTTAGTCCTTTCCTCCTAGGACCACTGCCAGGTGGGTCCCGCCCTTGTAGCCGTAGTGGGCTGCACATCGGCACTGTGGGCCAGGGGCCTAATAATTTTAGCTCTGTGCGAAAGATCGGATCACCCCAGCCGTCCGATCGACCTCAAGGATATGCTTGATCACCCCAGGCGCACGCAGCCTGCAACTGCAAGCCAGTCCCATCCTTTTCCTTTGCTCCGTGTGAACTAGTACCGCAATATACATGTCGTTTGAACAAAAACATTTCCATTTGAGTTACTGCAAAAAATTCTTTTGAACTATGTGTCACGTATGTAGTGCCATTCTAGCGAAATTTGAATTTTGCCATTCACACGTCCATAAGTTTTACATGGTTGCAAATCACCGTCTATAGCCAGCTGATCGAATACCTACTCTTCTGAGCATGAAATAAATAAAGGAATTGAAACGCCAGCAATAAAGTTTTGAAATTATGGCATACCAGAACCTAGGGCAAGCCATGCAATGCATTAAGCCCCAGCACAGGAGATGTCGACCTCTCGATGAGTAGTATTTTTTTGGCCTTTTTTGCATGCATGCAGGTAACGTAGGAGGCTGGAGGCCGTACGGACCATCGACCCGCGCGCGCGCAAGCACAGAAGCGTTTAAGTTTACCTGCAAAATTAATGGCGTATATGGAGTTATGGACGCCACGCTGGCATGCTTGGTAAACACATGCATGACAGGTGACGGCGGAACGGGGCATAATTGGTTTTTTCGGACTTGCGTCTTACCTTTTTATTTTTAAATAGGGTGTTTTTTTAAGATGAAAACTATAAATAATTGACGTAGATATTATTTTGACTTTATCTATATCAATTAAAATCACACACGAATATCTCTCTGCACCCTCTATCGTGAATAGCTAGATTTCAAAATTTTAAATAAAAAAATAATAACCCGTAGTTTAAAAAGAACCTATCCACTTGTAGTATACTATAAGTCTGCAAAAGCTATTATAGTGTATGAAATCATTTTAGCCAGATGTGCAGACGTGCATCAGATCGAGGCCGGCTCACTGGGCTCAGAATTACTGCCAGAAACCTTCATCTAGCTAGCTAGATTTCAGTGTCATTTTTGCCATCATTCTTTGACCTGCTTTTGCAGTCGTAGTTTTTTTTCACAACATTGTTACTACTATTACTCTCTCTCCCTTGAGAGACCTGTTTGGCTCACATGCCGTGAGCTGGTAATTAAATAAGTTTTATAGTGAGGTTAATGTCGACAGAACAAAAGAGTTAGCTCTATCTTAGGCCTGCTCTAAACCGTTGAAGCTTATACTTTTCGGTTGTGACTGTTGGTTTTTGTTGAAACTACATTATAGTGACTGTTAGCTTTTTCTGACTCCTTTAATTAAAAAATGAAAAAAAGAAAGAAATGAAAACACATTTATATCTCCACGGAAAATGGAAAGGAAAAGGAAGAAAAAAAGTCAAAAATGCAAAAAAACCAAAAAAAAGGCTAAAATTAGAAGCCAACCCATTTCAAGTAGCTTCTGGCTTAAAAAAGCTAGAAGCCAGAAAAAGCCAGAAGCCGAAGCTGTTTAGAGCTGGGCCTTTGAAACACCTCAAAATTCAAATCATTTTCTTTCTTTTTGGATTTTGGTTGAATTCTCAATTCTTTCTCAAATTTGGCAATTCATCTTGATTCTTTGCCTTTCGTCTTTTGTTTTCCCATCTCCCTCTCCCGTTGGCGCCATTGGCAAAGCCGCCTCCCGCCACCGCCTCTCTATTCTCCTCTCCATGCGGCCGCCCGTCTGCACCCCAAACTGCGGTCGAGCTCCCCTCGAGCGTTCACGCCCGCCCTGCCAGTTGCTTTCAACCGGCCCCACCGCTCAGTCGCTCATCACCCCGGCTGACCTCATTCTCCCTCCCCCGCGCAGCGCGCCATTTGACCTGCGCATCTCCCGCCGTAACTCTCAGACTCCCCCAGCCGACGCGCGCTTCTGTCGTGCCGGTTGTTGTCATTCTCACCAATTCTTGCAGAAACAACAATGCCGCAAGTGCCACCTCGCCTGCATGCTCCCACTCCCTCGGCAGAGCTCTGTTCTCTTTCCCCTCCTCGTGTTGGCACTGCTCCGAACCGCCTCACTGCTCCCACCGCCTCTCCTCGGCTTTAAAACCCAATTGCTTTCGTAGAGGGCCCCGCACCACTCCCACCACACATCAAAGCCATCCAATTGAATTCAACTGCACCACAGCTCCTCCCCCGGCCTCTCCTAAGCCTGGTGAGCTCTAGATGCAATCTTTTCCCTCCCTCAATTAAAACTCAATTGCATTCACACATAGCACCTCCTTTGCATCCTGATTCCAATGGAGAACTAGCTCGAACATGAGCATTTCCCTAGAGCCTTGACAACATGAGCCTCCGCCGGCCATGGAGCCCCTGCCATGAACAGCTCATCTGAGAATCCCTCAACCCAAACCAACGCCGCCGCCGTAAACCCTATACCCCAGAGATGGATAAATCACTCTCCACCTTGCTAGAAGTTCGCTAGAGAAGCTCTGAGTCGTAGTAGAAGCCGCAACCTTCTTTCTTGCCGTCGGCCACCATCGCCCAACTCCACACTTTCCAAAACCCTAAAATGGGGTCTCCTGGTCAAGAGGAACCTGTCCATGCCATTCGGATCCGTCAGAGAACCTCGCCGGCACTGAATCGTGAAGGGGCCCTACCCCTGTTTTCTACCGGAGAGAAGCCAACTAGAGGTTGAAGAAGACTACGAGCGGCGACGTGGCTTGCTCGTAGCCACCTGTGCACCGTTGATCGATGGCTAAGTGCGGGTGTGTGTTGCAGCTGGGCCGAATCCCCTGCACGCAACTGGGCCAAGTCGGCCAACCCACCCGGCCATTTGAATTAAATCCCTCATATACTGTTTACTCCGGACCAGCCCAACACTGCAGCTACTGTTCACCGAACCCTAAATATCAAAAATACCACCATTTTGATCATTTCGATGCCACGAATCCATTTCTGACTTCCGTTCCACAAATCCAAGCTCCAATAAAATCCAAATCAACTCTATTTGGTTTTTATTACATTTTACTCATTTTTATTTTATTTGTTTTCTTACCTTGATTAGTTTCAAGTGCGGACTTATGTTATTTTATGTATTTGCGTTAGTTCCCGAGTATTCTGAGGCGACCGTGCAAGGACCAGATTTAGGTGTCAAGCTATACGAGATAGCTGAGTTGTCAAATATTAAGGCAAGTTACAAGTTTTTGATCATGTTGAATCCCATGAAATTTAAATTATTTAATTGTAACATTTGCATTAATGTTATTTATGTAAAGTTATTTAATTAAAACAAATATTTAGAATGACATGTAAATTAGTTATGTCCTACCACTGAAAAATGCCCTGTTTAGTTTGAGGAAATATTCACTTTGACAACCTTAGCAATGTTTAATTGTTGTATAAATAATTATAGAATGGTTCATCCAAAATTTTGTACTACTAAGTGACTTGGCATTTAGCCAATAGAATTATTTAAATTGTTCTAGGGTAAGGGTGACTCGTGGAAAGCCACTAGATGATTGGATTCCACAACCTTGCCCTAGGGTGAGGCTTGAGCAGATGGGTAGCAATGCCATTGAGCACTGGGGATCTAGATTGTGGATGGCTGCCTCATGGTGAAAAGTAAGAATTAGAACCTTACGTAGAGTAAATGACACAGAAATCGCTCAACCACAATTATTGACTTGTCAATTCTAGTCTAGTAACTGCTCAACTCAATTTAATATCTGTAGGAGGTAGGAATGAAGGGGTGTTGGTATGGGAGCGGTGTAACCATACCTAACAATGGTAGGTTCCACCTAGGATGAACGGAAGTGTTGTGAACTGGTGAGTGGATACCCGGGTCTGAGTAGAGATCTACCGAGTAGAGGCTACATAAAGAATTGAGTAATGAAAAGCCTTGTTTCTCTACTTAGCCGTACACTAACTGAAGCATGTATATTGCATGATATTGTGAGTTTGAGAAATCTTATAGGTAAAACTGGACAATTCTATAGAGTAAAACAAATGGTATTCGAATACATCGTGTTTCTGGTAAATAAAGCTGTGTTTAATGGGTGCTTCCAACAGCAAGATATAAGTAGATTTTATTATATTTTAATCTGATTAATCTGAGTAAGCAACTATTGAAAATCCCCCTTACTCTTAAGAAGTTGTGATTTCTTGTTTACAAATATTAACAAATAAAATTGCATCCACATTCTCACTAACAAAACTAGTATATCTCATCCTTTGACAGTTCTTGCAAATAGATAAATTAGATTTTACCCTTGTGACTTACTGGATACAGTTGTACTCATTACTTGCTAAACAACAAACAGAAGAGTAATGGGACAACGATAAATGAGCTATTGATGAAGAACCAGAAGAGTCCTACTTCATTGATGACCAGCGGTTTTAGGTCTTAGCCTTGCTCAAGTGCGCCTGTGGGAAATTTCTTTTGTTTTGTAAGATAAATTTGAATTTATACGCCCGCTGCATCTAAACTTGATTGTTAAGCCTTACTTCTATAATAAAGTTTAGCTATTTATTGTAAGTATGTGTTGTTTTAGTGTACACTTATGTATAATACTTCACAACTGAATAATCCTAAATAGTTACAGAAATTACTAGCACTTCTAAAAATAGAGACGGTACAACCTTAACTACTCTCACTAATATGGAGCAGTAGTATTCCCAGCTAGCTAGCTAGAAGACAAATGCCACTTTTTTTGTGGCTTTTGGTTTCAACTTACTGTCTCTGCGAGACCTGTTTGGCTCACATGGCCATTGTTGTCTTGCCTTGAGCTGATAATTAAATCAGTGTTACAGTGAAGTTAATGCCCGCATAACCACACAAAAGAGTTAGCTCTACCTTAACTGCTCTCCACTAATATGGGGCAGTACTATTCCCCCAGCCAGCTAGCTAGCTAGCAAGACAGCCCCCCCCCCTCCCCCCGCTTTTTTGCGGCTTTTGCCGGCTTTTCAAATGATTTATCAAAGCTGCTTCTCTAAATAGTTTCTTAAGTTTAAAACCGCGTACGTCGTCTGCATCAACGTTTTCGTCATTCGTCACTGTCTTAAAATACGTAGCAAAAAATCATCAGTTACAATCACAGTAAAAAAACCATCAGCCATAGAATAGTATGAGATCCTTCAAAGGTCAGGTCTCTGTAAATTTCCTCGTCATCCTTGGGACCAAATCAATATTCACTGGGAGGGCAACAACTATAGCTGCAGGATTGCCAAGTAATCCATGGAGATGAAGTCGGCCATCTCTTTCTTCTTTGATTGATCATAGGACCACCTTCCGAAAACTGTTGCTCGAGATTCATATAGTACGAACAAATTGGTGGTCGAAACTTGCAGAAACTTTGAATTGTGCATCCATCTCGAAAGCATTCCTTTCAAAAAAAGAAATAAGATATACCCTTTTTCTGATTAAACTATTTTTAGAGTCGATAAATTAGAAGTAGCCCGGTCACAAAATAGCTTGTCCACTAGACACTACACCGGTCTGTCTTAATCCCATGTGCTCTCTACCGTTGGAGAACGCACAGTGAACCGATACCCTGGTGAGCCACACATGAAAAACCCTGTGTGCCACACGTGAAAATCCACACAAACTAGACTATCCTGGAAATATTCGCAACGAGCCAACGAGTGCCAACTTAATTAATCTATATACATATATTAATCCGAGGTCACAAGCGGCTAGCTAGAGAAAGATAACATTTATATATGCAAGCTAGCTAAGCATACATATATTATATATATGCATGGCCAGATCTTGTGACGGATTCAGAATCAAAATTTAGGGAGAGAGGGAGGGCTAATAGGACTTACTAACTATTTTGTTGAATGCCGAGTTGTTGGCCTACGATAGCTTGCTACATTGCCGGTGAGAGATAAAAAAAATGCTATTGTGGCTATTATGGGCTATCTTGGAAACTATGATATACGTCATATTTTGCCCAAGAAGGATAGCGGTGTTAACTCCATGGTGTGAAGGAGAAAACGGCAGCCATCATGCGGTCTAGATAGAACTGGGTGGTGACCACTTGGAACGAGACGTTGGCCAGTAATTTAAACTAATTTTTGATAAACATACCTTAAAATAGGAAATTATTTATTGAATAATACGGTTAAATATTTATTTTTGTGAAAAAATCAGTTGCAAAAATATTTTCAGAAATATTACCTTTTTGCCTAACAGATTATTGTTAGTATTACCATATAACCATTATTTAAATATGTATTTGCTTTATTCTGCACAACCCTGAGCTAGTATGAAATAATTGCACATACGCCCATGGCCCATCACATAATTCATATTAATAATTACTAGTATTGACTTGCAACATGAGAAATGTTTCAACCATTGGGATTTCTTTATTTTCGGAGGTCAACTGTTGTCCATTGATATTTGAGTATTGAGGTTGGCTAAATCCCTAAAATTAGCGGTCAGTACTCGAAGCTCATGCTCGACTCTTGTAGAGTTGTAGACACGAGAGGGAGAGAGGCTCCATGCCAAGAGTCAAGATGTTGTTGTGGCTTGTAATCACCGCTACAAATACAATCTTCTTCATCATGCAAAAACTTTTTAAATCTAATAAGATCAATTATATAGCTAGCATAGAGCTGTGGGAGTGAGAGAGGTACACATAGCTGATCGACGGTAGAGGGGGCCGCCCCTACTAATCCACTGCTGGCTCCGCCCTTGGCCAGATCAACATAGTTAATACACCTGAAATACGTACGCATAGGAGCCGTGGAAGTTGTTGTGGGGGTACTCTTTGTTCCGGGAACAGTAAACACCTGCAAATGTCAAGAACCAGGTACGGTTTTTCTTGCGCGTTAACTGTAGATGACTACTTGCTATGGTTGAACACACACGCCAGTACACCACTGTCAAATGTGCACAGTGCCGGTGGTCAGATCGATGACGACTCAGGTGGCAGCAGTGTGGCACGATCTGTTTTCCTCAATTCACGGCACATAGTCGCAATTAATGAATTAACCGGCCGGCCGGACAACTGTGTTACTGTGTAATTATCGACATTTTGTGGAGTAAATCTCTCCTGCTACATGAGCTTGTGGGGGCAGAGATAGGTTAGCATGCATGCATAGAGATAAATCGGCTGGTTTCGATAGACTGTAAAATTTGTGATTTTTACTTTTAAAATTTGGAGAAAAGTACTAAAATTTAAAAATCGATCCACATATATATGTACAAATCCTTAAACCAGGCAGTTGGGAATTAAGGCATGTTTGAAAGAGAGTTACAGAATTCTTGTAAAATTCATTTGTTATGAACAGCTAAACTAATGTTGGAATTTATACTTTAGTAATCTAAGGGCAGGCAGGCAATCTGTTTCCACCAGACTAGGTTAGAATTGTAAATGAGCCGAGTTTGAACGAACTTAGCCTCCTAAGTTTGAGCTCGGTAGAAGCTTGAGCAAGCCTAAGTTAGGGTTCGGGCCTAAATCTGAATTCAAGCTTGGTTCGATCCAAACTTGATTAGGCTCGAGCTGAGCTTGGCTGGAGTAAGCTCGGTAATAGTCAATAATTCAATATGCACCAATTTTCAACAATAATAAAAGTCAAGCTCCAGTAAGCTTAGTAAGAGTTAACAGACAATAATATTCAATAAGTGAGAATGGAAAAATTATCACAACTCACAATATAATAGCATGTGTATCTTAATAGAAACAAATGTGAAAGAGAAATACTTAGAGTGCATATGGGGTCATTGAAGCTTGTAAGCTATTTGAGCTTGGCTCGTAACTCGTGAGCTTGGGATCAAGGTCGAACTTGACTCGGTTAGAGCTTGAGCTAAGCTTAAATTGAGTCTCGTGCAAACTGAGCTTAAGCAACTAATGAGTCTTGAGCTTTATATTTTTATAACCCTAGATCAGGTGGCATTACTAAAATAGTAAATTAAACAATGATTTGTGACAGGGTACAATCACACTGAATCACACACCAACTATAACGTAACTTTTCAGACACCTTTAAAGCGCCCAATGACACACATTGCCTCACCTAAAATAACGAGCACACCGTGCGAACAAGTAACAACAGCGCGCAATCGCGATGGACCACACATGCATGCATCTCGCGAAAAGAAGAAGAAGAAACTAGCATGCATGCATATCGATCTCGACGCGTTCCTGCCATAAAATGAGCTCTCGAAGTGATCCAGGCTAGTAATTAACTGCTACAAGGTGCCAAGTAATACAATGTTAAGTAGTCACTACTGCAAAAAGACCAGCACAGATTGGTTCAAAAATATTATCATAGACGATTTCGTGAGCGGTCTGAGTTTATGAGTCAGTAATAACATGAGGTCATCACAAACGGCTTTCAAACTGTCTGTGCCGTAGACTATCGCAAACGGTTTCTACTAAAAACCGTCTGTGATTGTCAATTATCAGAGACGGTTATAAGTTAATAACCGTCTGTGATATTCCCTTCTACTCCTAAACCTATTTCTGTTTGTTGGTTAGTCTCAGGAAATACTAGCCATGCCCTCTAAAACAAACAGATCAACACAGTATATATATACATCCAATTCACATTCATTCATTTCAAAAACAAGAATATCTATTTCACAAATCAATTAACTGAAATGAATTATCCAGTTTTGAACAAATACACACACGAATAATTAAGCTCGATCTTATTCCAGTGAAATTTATTCTATATTGTAGAACTCTCTATATTCTTTTATGACTATAGACATAAAGAAGTACGCACACTGTCCTCAAATATGTTTGAGATCAGCCTATTTCAATGGAGTTGTAGGGATGGATGCAACCTGTCGGTGCGAACATCAATGTCGTGCATACACATATAAAAATTGATAAGTATAAAATAATTATCATAAGATTGACAAACCTGAGTATCATAGTTCTTCCTAGAATCGACGAGTAGTTGTATGTTGTGGCAAACATGGAATTTATTACAAAGGTCGACGGGTCTGTGAGCAATTAATATAGTGGAATTATTACAGACAGATTTTAATACAAACTATATGTGATAATTCAATTATCACATACGATTGTTGATTCGAAGGTTCAAAGTAAGAACCGTCTGTGATACTTTATAGACGGTTTTAATTACGAACCGTCTGCGATATTTCACTTTCACAGATGGTTTTTAACACTAGCAGCAATATAGATGATCTCTAAACTAACATCGTCTATGAGTATATTTAATATTGACAGCGTCTAGTATTAGATTTTCTAAAGTAGTGGTACCATTTAGATGCGCCACTAACTGCTTTTGTTTCTTTAGGTTCATGGCAGGTGATGAGGGCTCCACACGTAATAAGAATAGAATACGCGCCGCCACGTGCTAGTACGTACGGCACTGATCGATCCAATTCTACTCCGTTTGCCCTCACTGCTGCATCTGCATGCGTGTCGTTATTACAAGTGCCATCCATCTCTAAATTTTTCACGATCTTCCAGAGATATAAAAAAACACTGTAGCTAACAAGGCTTATTTAGCATGGTGGTGATCGGTTCGGCTTAAAAACTCATGGCTTATGGCTGAAAACACTGTAGCTGGCTGAAAAAAGCACTGTAGCTGACAGAGACTTATTTAGCATAATTAAATTTAAAAAATTTAAAAATATAAAAAATATGTTAGCCCATTACGTATAATACAAACAAATACGGGGACAAAAGAACCGGCAAAAAAGCTCAATAAAAAGCCAAAAGTTTAGAAAAAGACGAAATTTATGAATAGTGAGAAATAACTTTTAACGATATTAGTTTTTCTTGTCATGTATTTTTCTACTAAAAGGGGGCTGTATATATGTTGAGATATAATATTGCGAATACAACTTTGATGACAGCAGTGGCGGAACCAGGATTTGGCTACGCCCTGGGCTGAACTCTAACCACCTAAAACTAACGCCAATTTATACCCATACCACGATATAACAAAAGTATATCATAATTGGCTAATTATATTACTGATATGAAACTTGAGTTTAATACTAAACAACCAAACATAAAGCATAATACGAAGAACATGGCATGATCTCAAAGTACAAAAATGTAACATAATAGAGATACAATTTGAGTACCTAAATTACGATGAATTGCTCTCTATCTTATCCTGTCATTTCTTCATTGATAGTTGGACATGAACCAGAACCTGTCACAGTGAAATCACATTTTAATACAAGAACAGCTACTAAATTGACAATGGACATCAGGACATTTCAATTCAACATTAACACAATCCTGCTAAAAGTGCTAATCATGTGTCACATTTTAATACAAAAACAGCTACTGATTTCACATTTCAATTTCAATTCATATCTAGCAAATAGCAATATTAGGCTGATAGGCTCTATAGCAAACTGCCAAACTGTACCTCAGGGCTCTGGATATTCCCAAATGGCCAAATCCCAAATCCCAAATCAGCGGTCGCCGGTCAGCCGATGCAAGTATCAAGTATGCAAATCAGCAAATGCAACCAGTGAACCAGGAGGAGCCGTCGAGCGGTCGAGCCGAGGAGGGGCGCCGTCGCGCCGAGACGGGTCGGGAGGCCGGGCAGCACCGAGACGGCGAGACAGGTCGGGAGGCGGGGCAGCGCCGGGAGGCGGGGCGGGGCGGGCGGCGTCGGGAGGCGGGGCGGGCCGGGAGGCGAGGTGAGGCGGCCAGCGCCGGGAGGCGGAGGGCCGGAGGCGGAGGCGACGAGGCGGAGGCCGGGGGCGGCGCTGGATCCGTTGCGGGGCGCTGGAGTTGGACGAGCTAGGGTTTGCGGCTGAGGTCTGAATCGCGCTGGACGGCCGGGCGGGGCTGGCGCAAGCGCAATGACGCTGGGATCTGGATCGGTTGCGGGGCCGCGTGAAGGCGTGAAGACTGGGCCGCGCGAGACGGGGAGAGTGGTGGGCCACGTGAAAGCCTGGGCCGCGCGAGACGGGGAGAGATCGGTGGGCCGCTGGTTTGTGCAGAATTGTGAAATATATATGGGCTACCAGGGCTGAATACTAATAATAATACCTCGGGCTGACCTGCGCTATATACTACAAATTTTCTCACGCCTCGGGTTGAAGCCCACCTTGCCGGGGGCCCAAATCCGCCCCTGGATGACACATCTACTCATGCGTATTATTTTCGTCCCGCTGATCTAGATATTTTGTAGAGAGATTTGTTCATGGGAGTATAAGAAGTTTTTGACTGTGCCTCTGCATACATGCACGTTTACCTTTGTGAAAGGTCACACCAATTTTGAGGCACAGATTGACGGTGGATTAATTCTATCTATTTATCGCTTCGGAATGCTTCGAGCTATGTGCAGCTCCTATTCGAAATTTCGAAGGGCTCGCATGCACACGTAGTTAATTTTTGTCACAGAGAATGAATTGTATTAGCCGGCATTCAGGTCCGAGATCTACATTCATATGGTACATCTACCACACTATACACGACAATGGAATTCGAAGGAGACATGCCGAGGTTTCATGTGCTTGTTTGTACTCGGCCGAGATGTACGTTCCATGGCCGGTTCTGGAGCCCTAGATACCTGCATGCACATACTATGTACTCACAGAAAAATGAAGCTGCATGCTCCCTTGCTTGAGTACGTACGTCTTGGCTCCCAAAATTAACCATGCACCCTAATTAACAATCAAGGCCACAGGGAATCAGAGATACGGTCTACTTGCAGTAACAACATCTGGTAAGCTAGCTAGCTAGTCTCTCTGTCGTTGAGATTGACGACGGCGGTATCTTGCGGTGGGCAAGCGGCAGGCAGCTAGCGTCCAGACATCGGGTGCCTTGTGCGGGCGCGTACAACTACTGCATGCATGTACGCTGTCGATAGCGATAGCTGCTGCGCCTACGGGTGGGCCCCACGGGTGCCCCACCCGGCCAGAAACAGACGAAGCCCACTCCTGCCGCTTCCATGTGCTGTCTTCCTTGCGGTACAATACTGCAAGATAATTTATGCTACGCCTGCTGCGACACTGCAGTTAACCTAATTCTAGACTCTAATTAACTCTCTTTTACTATCTGAATCTCTCTCTCCCTCTCTGAGAATTATCGGGAAAGCTAATCGTGGGCTAAACGCATCGATGAGCACGTCTTGAGGGCATTATCAGTAAGAGGTGGGTATTGGACCGTACTTTATTGACATGACTCAGGTTTATTGTGGTTTGTGTCGTATTGTGTTATGCCGGTTTGGCTCGGTCACCCTACCATACCATGTTGTACCAGCCCGTCTCGCCTTCAGCCACGCCCAGGCATGGTCCAAAGTCCGTCGTGCCGGTGGTTGTGCCATGTCAGCCCAACCTAGACCGAAGTAACTATACACGACAAAGGCGGTGGTGGCAGCGGTCACCATCTTCATTTCACCCTTCATGTTAGAGGCAAGATGAATGTGACAAGACGGCATACACAATGCATGCATGTATTTTGAGATAGCTAGCAAAAGAGATGCATACATTAGCTATTTGAATAACATCTAAATGTGACAAGATGACACAACTAGCGCTGCAAACAAATTTATCTCAAAAGAAAAAGGAGAAAGGAAGTCACATGTACATATTTAGGCCCCGTTTGGCATAGCTCTAGCTCCGAGATCTATGCTGGATCTGTAGTTTGTTGACTAATTTAAAGTGATTTAAATATTTTTATTTAATATATAATATAAATGAAATGAGTCATGTAAATGCACTTAACATGCTTGCAACTCTAGATCCAGGATTTCCTAGAACTACAGATGACCAGCTCTAGGAAATCTACAGATTTTCTAGAGCTAGAGCTCTGCCAAACGGGGCCTTACTTGGGCCGACCCATGATTTACTCTGGTCCAAGGAGCATTGCTACCTCGCTACAAAAACCTGCAACGGAATGCTTAGAGTTAAATAACTACTGACGAGGATTTAATAATCCTTCAATTATTACGTTATTATATTATCTGAGTATATCCCTTATAGATAAGGGAAAGATTCCACAGGATAGTTGTAAGTCTTACTATGACTTCTCCTTATTTGTAAGTCTTTCTACGACCGTACGTATAGTTGTAAGTCTTCCTACGATCTTGTAGTCATAAGTCTTTCTGTGACTACTCCTTGGTCATAAGTCTTTCAACGACCACATAGTCGTAAGTCTTACTACAACTACTTCTTGGTTGTAAGTCTTTCTACGACTATATAGTCGTAAGATATCCTACGATCACCTCGTTGTCGTGGGTCTTTCTGCAACTAACATATTCCCGACTAGCTTGTTTATGATAACCTACTTCATCGTGGGGTCATCTAACAAGGGGGTTAGAATGTGCACTTATTCCTAATAACTGCACATGATCTCTCTCTGAGAACAACCGTCGCACGGTATATGGGCCACTATGTCTCTCTAACAGTAACTTCCGTTAAACGGTTATCACCAAAGTGTTGAGGCATCTTTTGGCACAGGACAATGGCTACCGTTTTGTCGATTATATAAAGGTTGGTGTCGGAGAGGAGAAGGCATCAGATCGCATTGGATCAGAAGATGGTGCTATGCTTTTCGCATTACTCCCAGTTGCAAACATCTTTCTAAGCAATAGCTACACAGGACATAGAATTATTATTCTCCTAGGAGAATGCCCGAATCTATATAAAAAGTCACATGTCTTTATTCTACATATACATACACCAAGTCTTCTAGAGTTTTCCTGAATCCAAAAAAATCATACGTGAGATCAATATTAAAACATCGACAACTACAAAGAACAATTTTTATTAGATGCATGATTAACTTTTTTCCTGTCTTTTCTTTTCTTTCTTTTTTCTTCCTCCCTTTTCTTCTTTTCTTCGACTGAGCATTGGCCTTTCGGCCTTATCCCCTCCCGTCTTCCCCATTCTTATTTCTTCCTCTCGGTCTCTCCTTCCCCAGATCCATGGCGCCGACCCCCTCCCCCCTCCCCCCCCCCCTCGCTGCCGCCGCCTCCATCCCATCCCCGGCCGCCTCCCCTGACCCCCCCGGGCAGCAAGAGGGGGCGGTGGGGGTGGGGGCGCCGATGAGTAGAACCTCTTGGGAGGCAACTGCTGGGATGGAGATGGCGGTATTGGGGTCGGAGTAGGAGTGGGCGCTAGTGCTGGCTTCTCGGGCTTGTCTGGCTCGTCGTTGCCGCACTCACGGAGGAGGGGGAGGCTAAGAGACGGCTCCGTCTCTGGTGGCTTGGGCCCCCGGCGGAGGAGCTAGCAGAGCGGCCTGAGCTCCGATGTCGCCTGCTGCTTCCGCAGCCAGAGGAGATCTCGCCACCTCCACTTCCGGTTGCCGTCCTCGGCTTCGGGTGCCTCGCTCCTCCTCCTACGGCCATTGTTCGGGCTCCGGTATACTCCAGTTCTTCCCCTCTACTCCCTCACTCTTTGCTCTGTGATGGCTTGTGGGGATAATCGTGGGATAGCGATGGGAGGCAGGAGACGAGGCCGAGGCTGAGGCGGCTGCCGACGCTAGGGAGCCGGCTGTGCTTACTGGGCCGGGTCGACCCGAGCACGGCACGATATGCCATGTCGTGCCGTGCCGTATCGCCCTATGGGCCAACTTTTCCGGCCCAGCTCGGCCCACCATTCGTGCCATATTGGTATGGCCTGTCGCATGGTGTGTCTGTGTCGTGCTTGAGTCATGCTAGGCCAGCTAGACCTTGGGTTAGCATAGATAAGTCTGGTCCAATGCCTAACTCTAATCAGTAGCATGTCTTTCATCAGGTAAATTTTGTACTAGCACGATATTAGTAGCATGCCTTAGCACAAGGAGGCACGCACATGCAACATACGGGGCGCGCGAGATCCGAGGCAGGCAACCCTTAGATAATTTATTCCGCTGCAATAAACCTAACCAACCGACCAAAGTTACATGGAAATATACCATGCACGATTCCTTCAATTCCCAGTCATGTCCAAATCGCCTCCTCAATTCTTACCACTAGCTAGCCCCCACTTGATGTGAAGTTAATCTGTAAACTAGCTAAAGGCATCCATTCCCGGAAACTAATTAAACCCCATGATTTGGGTGGGGTCGCACCAGCATGTGGACGATACTAATTTGCATGGCAATGGCAACGTGGTTATGTGTACGACGCAAACTGTAAACAAATCAAATTACCGGCCAAATCTGTTGTAAACACCTAGGGTGAGCTCTTTTTAAGACTGATGTTTTATAGCTTAAATATTTGAATTCTAGTTTTTTGCAAGAGGTAGTATGCACATAAAATAGTCGTGTGTGATTTTGGCCTATACATTTGAACTAATTACACTTTTTACTAAAATCTTTCTATTGATCTTATTTTAAAAAACACACCGTTTAAAAATTAGTTACCGTAAACAGTACAAATATAAATCGACTGAAAGTGGAAAAGAACCAGCCCAAGTCTCACCGGAGGAAGTTGATTTTGCTACTAATTATTTACTATCTGCGTTAATTTATTGTTAAAGAAAGTGCCGGTAAGGTCAAGATCGGCCAGAGGAGAAGGCCCCGCCGTATTGTCATGTTCATGTTCAGCAACAGAGGGTCTCCTTTTATTAGACAATTGCAGGGCAATATAATTTTTTTCCTTTGTAAATGCGCATAGCTAGCAACCGAGATATCCTGGCAAAATAAACTTGATTCCTGGGAAAGCTCTGTTTCAATATGATGTGATACGCTCAAAAGGCATGTCTCAAAAAAGAAACAGAGATACGCTAAAAAAAGAAACAGAGATATGCTCAAAAAAGTAAATGTTGTGATGGATCACCTCGACAGGACTCCACTGATTAAGTAGTTACTATTGGCATATAATTAAAAATACACACTGTTGAAGGGAAGCTAAGGCACAACCAACTAGCAGCCCAAATAAAAGTTGCGGGAAATCAGGTCGCTATCAAGCATTAGCGGATTAGTCAATAATTTACGGGGTTGTTTTATTAGTTTCTGCTTATGATTTTTTGCTACGACGGAAGGTTTTTGGTTGAAAATAAATAGTAGTGGTTGAAAGAACTGGATTTTAAAAGAAAGACAAGTGTAAAAAGTGAGGAGGAGATGCACGTGCGAGATACCTAGCTTCCAAAACACAGAAGAGCACTCGGATATCAAGAGCCAAGCGGTGAGCGACAAATTACAGAGCATGCACTTAGGATCGATCGGCCAGACCGATCTCCTCTCAGGTACTGAAGTTGATGCTCGCGTACGTACGCTACGCGTTGCTTGCTTGACGTGAGTTGTACACTCTAGTCTAGATCGTCTCCGGCCGTAACGGTCTGCGTCCCTGCCTCTGCACACCTGCGTACTGCGTGCTCGCCGCTCGTTTCCAGCACTGTGGTGTGCAGAAACGCATAAAAAGGCAAAGTTGTTCGCACAGCGGCGCGAGCAGCGCGACATCGACGTACCGGAGTCGCTAGAGATGGACTGGCGATGGACGGCGACACGTCGACGTTGCTGCACGGCTGTGGCGGCATGTGGGCTGCTCATCCTACGGGTGAGTCGAGCGGTCTGGTCGTGGAGCCGTGGCACATGGCTAGGTAGGCAGGGGGCCACGCAGACCCACGAGCGTCTTCTTCCTTTTATCCTCCCAGTGGTATATATTTTCTTTAACAATTACTATTTATTACATAAAAGATACGGTGATGTTAACTTTTGTTAATGAATTTTAGCTGTAGCTAATGAATAGTATTGACTGATAGAAACGATTGATGAATAGTAGTGGCTGATAAATAGTAATACATTATGCAAGAATGTAAGAAAGACGGTATAACGAATATTCAGACCGTCGAACGACTTACAGAATTATGATATAATAAAATACAAAGTGTGTTGTAAGTGTAAAAATATAAAGTAGTTGCTGATCAATAGTAGTGACTGATAAAAAATATTTTATAGAAGTTAGAGTGCTTGTATTAGTTTTGACTTCTGAAAGCAGAAACGAGATACCAAAGAAAATATGGAAAATATGAGAGGCCTAATAAACCGCAGAAAAATAAAAAAAACAGGCCCCAGTAGCGCTGATCTCGCTGCTGCCTGGATGCTTGGCAGGAGTGGACGTGTGCCACGCGCGTGTGGGCGCCACGCCCTCCCCTCCTCCGTCGGGTACTACCTGCCGTGGAGGAAAGCAGATCGATGGGCCCACCTAGGGCCCAATGTCGAGGTGGCCGGCATGCTCTTGTTATTACTGTGGTGTTTTGTACCCGTTGTCGAACGAGCTGGTCCACGCGTATGGCCTCACTTGCTTTTGATCGTACCGGCCCGGCCTCGAACAAGGGCGCTTTAAGTATTTGTTGGGCTTTTCTTATATCCCTCCTACCTGATGGTTTCCTTTCCCTATTTGTATCACAAAGCGGGCCCCCATGTCTGCCATCTGGGCTCCTTCATTGCGTATAGGCTTTACCCTTTTATTTTTGGTCTTCGTGTCCCGGGCAACACTGCCATATTTATTGTTCCGTTCAACCTTTCTTTTAGAAAAGGAAAAAAATTTCTACTTTTACACCCTCTGCTGTTGCGTATAGGGATACAAACGGAGCAAATTATTTTTATCCCATCAATCGATTGAAGGTTTGTGGAACGAATACGGAATATATAGATGAGTATTCAGTACTATTCATATTCGACTTCATCTTTGAGGAAAAAATATAGAATAGGATATGTGATAAGTGATATCCATTTGTATATATTTCTATGCCAAGTGATATAAGAAAATGTGTTATGACTTCATTTAGGACTAAAATATCATATAGGTGGATTGTCACCTCTAAACATGAGAGGAATGCTGAGTGCTCTTCCTTCGACATTTCAATTATTAGTTTTTCCGTGTTCGCTCTGATTCTACTCTACTATCTAACGTCCTGTGCAAAGAATCGGATAATTTCCGTCCACTCGCCAACCCAAAGGATTATAGAACAGATACAGAATGGAAAAATGAGTATACGGTATTATCTGTGTTCGACTCCAACTCTGAGGAAAAAATATAGAATAGAATACAAAATAAGTGATATTCGTCCATATCCGCTCCAATTGCACTCCTAGTTACGAATGTTAGCTTACCCTCCTCAGAGAGTGAAGTGGTCTAATATTAAAAGTTTGGAGCTTAAATGGGCCTTTTCCTTTAGAAAATTACAAAAACCCTATGCTATTTGTGCACCAGTTGCAGTGAATCACATGTATTTGTGATAAAATGTACTTAACCCAAACAGTTGTCCCAACTTAATTCAGCGACGCTTTTACAAAGGAATTTACTAGCACCTGGACGTCTGATCTAGGCACTAGCTCCGTACGCTCGATCAAAACATTTCTCGGTCATATATGCAATATTTCTCGCCCATATATGCAACAAAAAAGAATGATGGAGGATGCAACACTTGTAGATAGTGTGTGCAATAAATTTAATCACTATATGCAATAAAATAATTTTCACAAAAAAATCACGATGTTGCACTGATTATTACTGATTATTGCACAGATGAAATCGAAATGTTGCATAAACAAACACCTACCTCCGAAGAGGAAGTCAACGGCGGTGGCCAGATCTGGTGGACGACCGAAGAGGAAGTCGATGACGACGGCCAGATCGGGCGACGCCGCGCCCGAGGACAGCTAAAGAGGAAATCGACAGTGGCGGCCGGATCCGGCGGCGCCGCATCCGAGGACGGTCGAAAAGGAAGTCGATGGTGGCGGCCGGATCCAACGGCGCCACACCCGAGGAGGTCAAAGAGGAAGTCAACAGTGGTGGTTGGATCTGGCGATGCCGCGCCGGAGGATGGCCGAAGAGGAAGTCGACGATGGTGGCTGGATCTGGCGGCGCCATGCCTGAGGCCAAAGAAGAAGTCGACAGCGACGGTCGGATCCGACAGCACTGGCGCTGGGGACGCGGTGGCTGAGTTCATGATCGTCCCCATGCGTGGGGTCGCGTTCGTACAAGAGAGGAAGAGAGTGAGAGAAAGGAGAGAATGAGGAGAGCATGAGGAAAGGTGCGAAGTGGAGTGAAGCCGTCCGATAAAAATTTCGCTTTGTACGTATGTACAATAGAAATTCCATTTTACAAATACACAGGGTTATGTGCATTTGTCGTACAATATGTGGGGGCTTCTATACTTATGTTTATGGTTTGAGGTTCAAGATCGTTATGCATACACGGGTTTGAATGCAGGAACTTTGCAAAACATCTGTACAAGTCTAGTAAAATTTCCACGAAATTTTCACCTTCCAAATGAGTCCTAAGATCCCCATGCCGGATCTTTTACGAGGTATAAAATAGCACCAAACGTATAGGACAGTATAGGACTCCACGGTTATCATATTCAAATCGAACGGTAAAGTCGCGTCAAATCCAAACGTTACACGCATTCTCTCGAGCCACTTGCTGTACTTCACACGGCCAAAACCATCCAACATTTGAAGCACGTACATTACGTACTTACACACACAAGCGGCGAGATGAGCTCGATCGAACTTCCCATCAACTAGAGCAGAGCAAAGCACATATGCACCGCCGCGTTCAGCGGCGGCGGCTGTAGCTGCGCGTGTCGCGGGTGTCTGCCACGGCAACGACACGACCTGCTCCGAGAGGGTACAGTGCCCGACCCGGCCGGTCTGTCACGATTATACTAATCCTAACAGCCAAAATTACTTGGCTAGCTTAAGCTAAGCTAAGCCTGGTGTGGAGGAACTGTTCATGAATCTAATGTTGTAGCGCTCTTTTTTTTTTTGTTAAAAAATGGCTCTTGAACGTCTGTTTTTGCAAAATAGACTCCTCCCTAGACTCGAAGGGCATAGTAGGTGATACGTGCCACCTGCCGTATCCCTTTATTTGGCAAAAGGCAGAGTCCGAGGTAGTCGACTCGGACGCAGCAAGGGATGGAGCAGCGCGGCAAGCGAGCTGCTGCCAAGCCAGGAAGGCTCAACAGCTCTTGTTGAGCTGTCCTAGTTTGACAGGTCTACTGGCATGTGGTCCCCACGGCTCGGTAGGTCTGCTGGTCGGCCCCGCATGGAAGGCCATTTGTCCGACTAACCCGTACGGACTCATTGTTTGAATAGGATAACAATTTTGGACGGGTTGATGAAAATAGCTTCATCTTGTAAGTAATGCATATATTAATGAAAAAAATGTAAGAATATACCACGTGTAGCCTGACATAGCACATCGCAATAAATGTGCGAATTAGAACAGCCACATGGCAAAATTGTGGAAATGTACGATACCCACATAGCGTGGCAGTCATCCGACTGGTGTGGATGTGGCGGGTTGCCGAGTTAGTGACAAATGCAATTGTAGTTCGGGTTGGCACATTAGCAATACGGGTGACAGTCGCTGCCGAAGTGCACGACCTCCTCGTTGTTCCTCTCCCCAATCCCTTGCCTATGTTTCTCGTCAGGCAGAGCTCGTCGTTGTTGGCTCTCTCGATCTGGAGCTTCTCGTGCAACTCTTCTAGGCGGATGTGCAATTTATAGTTGTAAATCTGGACGAGTATTAGATACGATGGATCCATCCACTTGGTGAACTTGCAATCCGCTGTCTGCAAGCAAGACGAAGTTACTATAAGCGTTTTATGCCTGCAAGTATACTTAGGTAACAAACTACTTACCATGAACAGAGAGTAGCAAAAGAATCAACATCTTAGGTGCACATGGTCGTCACAAACCTACGCCACCACATTGAAATTATGCTTACATTGCGGCTAAGGCTCGGGGATGCGGGGGTAGTCGTAGAGGGGATTCTAGGGGTGTATGACTCACTGGTTTCGATTGGTAGATCAGGGCTTAGGGTTGGGGTCCAGGGGACCGTAGATGCTTGTGTCTTCGAGATAAGAGTCACGACCTCGAAACCCAGTTCATACCCATCGCCCCCTCCCACGCCTTGAGCTTCTAGGCCTGCTTGCCATACTTCTATTAATGTAGTACGATTCGCTGCAAGACATAAAAGGATGTTTGAGTGTCCATGCAAAATTAACATTAAAAGTACGCAAAAAATGTGGCAACATTATGACCAAACTTAATTTGAAACCCACACACTCTGCATTGCAGAGCATTAATTCTCCGGAGTTACATTGCAAGAAATGCTAGTATTATAGAGAATGAACGAGTACACATGTGGTATAAATCGATATGTCTACAGGGTGGTTACTGTAGAGGTTACTTGACTATAGTGGTTACTTGAGAATTTTGGTGTTTCTGTTTCTGCACCAACTCGTTTGTCTGACAGTATAGGTGTTATTGGCATTGCTAAAGATCTGGTGAAACATAAGCTTACAAAGAATATTGGTGTTGATGCTTCTTATATGCGGACACATGTGCAGGACCAGATTGTTGCTCTTTAGTATGTGTCTTCAGAGCTTCAGTTGGAAGACTTTTTTTATAAAGGAACAGACCAGAGTCTAGCACAGCTTCTAACTCTCCAAACTTCATGTTATTGACCTACCATAAGTTTAAGGGTGTTAAATATATATTATACAACTATGTATTTACCCTATAATGTGAGGGGTTTCCTGCATATATGTCATATTTGTACGTGTATATATACTGGCCTATTGGCCTAATGATGAATACAAACACTATTCATAACAGGATTAAGACATGTTCTGCTGGTAAGCTCAAAGTTCATCTCACACCAGGCCTTATTTTGTTGGTAATAAACTAGTAATGCACGATTTCTTTGTAAGCAATTGCTAAACTTTCATTTAGCACAGGAGCTGGGAAGAAGTTCAAAGTTCATACTGCTGGCACAACATGCTGGGGACTTACTATGAATTGCTTTTGACATGGCTGACAGGTTGTGAAATGCTACTCATTGAACCATTTCCTGAATCTGCCCTTAATGAACAAGCAGGAAAGTTGCTACTTGAAAACTATGAGGAGTATGAACGGCATGCAAGGTCAGCCTTCAATTTCGTATTATCGAACCTGGAGTCATGCCCTAGATCTTTACTTATTTGTCAAAGATATTGTTAGGATTGTGTATGCAAGTAATGTTGATACTTAGGCTAGACATGAATGTCATTGCTACCATTTCTGACATATTGGACCACACCACTCACTGAAGCATCTGGTAGAGCTGTAGCTAGTTACTGATTAATCCACCATGGTCCATATGCAGGCCATACACTGGCATCCATGCACTTAAACCTAAGGATAAGTCCAAGAATGGAGCTATTTCTGAGTCAGCCACTGCTCTGAATGTGGATCAGTCTAATATTGTTCTTAATGAGAACGCATCGTTATCCACCTCTACCGCAACAAACGCATTTGGCACAAATCTGCAGGATCAGAATGCTGCTCCATCTGCTGTTTTAGGAGCACCAGCAGTACCCAAGAAGGATGGACTACTTGCTGTGAAAGTTCCAATTGATAAGAAGAAGATGGATGCGCGGAAGAAGAGTTTGAAGAGAATATAGGCAAAACATAAGTGTTAAGTGGGGAGGTGGTTAGTGCTAGTTAAGAATTTAAATTTGTCCACAGGTGCAAGATTTAGCAGAGAGAGCAGATGCATAGTTGAACCCTAACATAACGAGAGGCATCTGGTGAACTGGCGTTTGGGAGAAAGATGCTTCTGTTCTGTTCGGGCCGATAGGGAAGAATGTGAGTTGGGTCTATTGGACCAAACTATCCGTGCAGTGACGATTATTCGGAAGAATACTAGTCTTTTGTTGATTCTCGTCTGGTCTTGTATTAGTGCTGCTGTTTCTGAATTTCGTAGTGATTTCATGCTTCATAGTAAGCTCGTGTGATGCAGAAGCTTTTCCCCCCCAAAAGGGAAAAGGTGGTAGAGAAGGTTTCTTTTCTGAAACTGCAATTTCTGGGCTACCTCAATTTCTTCAGGTATCGAAAAGTTCAGTCATCAACGCAAAATTGCATCACATCCATTAGAGAGATGGCTAGCACTCTAATTCCTGGGCAGCCTCTTTTTTTCGCGGGATTCATGAAGTATACCTAATCAAGCTCTGTATCGGCGTTGCTGTGGACTCTGGTCGTAGTGGTTAAGATCCGACGTGTAGTGTAGCTTGGTAAGATAGTTGTAAATTGTTGGCTGAACGTTGCCTGCAAGTTCTACTCCCCAGCTGGTAGCTTGCGCCATTGGCAAGTCAGGATAACCAAGCTTGTGATTCATAGTCTCGCTCATTTTGACTTTAACTTCTAACTTCTAGCTTATTTTTTACTATTTCTAAATTTTGATTTTTTTGACTTTTTTGCTAGTTCTTTTTTTCTGTATTTGTTTGCATTATACGTGATGGATTAACCTATTTTTTATTTTTAAATTTATTTTAAATTTAATTATACTAAATAAGTTACCATCAGTTACGATGTAATTTCAGTCATCAATCCCTAATTTCAGCCTAAGCGAGCTGTCAGTGGATATACATGCTGTGATTTGTGAAACCATATTTTTGGCGCAGTAATTATGAGCCTACAATCCTAGATTAATTTTGCCGTTAGTATCCATTAGCCGGACGGCGAGCCGCCGGCGCGACGCACGTCGGGACTCCGAATCCGTGGACAGCCAACCGAAGGCCCCAACGGCTAACAAACGCGCCAGTGGAAGGCGGTGGGACCCACACAAACACTCCTGGGCCGGGCCGCCCATCTGGGCCGTGCTTGGGTGGGGCCCATCCCACGTCAACGGTCGGATCCTCGCTTCGCTTGTACGGATTTCATTTTATATCGGTAGGTCCTCGAGGTCTGTCAAATCGCAATGACTGCTTCCTCTCCTCTTCCGGCTGTCCCTCCCCCAAATCGAGAGCGCTCCACGCCTAGGGTTTTCCTCCCCATTCCGCGCCGACCGGCGGCGGCCGCCCCTCTCTCCGCCGTCGCAGCCTCCCGCGCCTTCCTCCCCCTACCGCCGCCCGTCTCAATTGGCTGCTCCTTCCTCCTCGCCCCTGCCACCCCCATCCGGGGGAAGCGCCGGCGCCGATCGATCGTCGCTTGAGTGCCTACCTGCCGGCTCGATCTATTCCCCAGACCACCGGAGGCGGAGGCGGAAGCGCGGGCGAGCAGGGAGAGAGAGTGGTATTCGTGTACCTGCCTTTCGTCGGCAGTGGGTGAGTAGTCGATTTCTTCCATTCGGGGGAGATGAGATCTCGGTCGGTCTCAGATTCATCCGCATTAATGTTTCACTGATGTAGGCAAGCGTTGATTGATTGATCTGATCGATCTATTGATCTCACATTGAACCGAATCTAATCTGAGCATAGACTTCTCTGAATTTTGAGAGGGAGATTCGGTTTCCGTCTAGTTCTTTCATGTAGAATAGAGGCACGACAGTGGTGTTCCTGTAAAAGTTTATTAGGGGCCCTGTGATCCCACAGGATACAATGTGCACGGCACCGGCTCCTGGATGTAGTGACCCTGGTGTGCATGTGCGTGCGATTGGATTGGCAGGCAGGTGTGAGCGCATGCTGTGTGTGCGTGCGTGTGGTGTGGGCGGGAATGTGCGCATATCCATGTGCTAGTGGAGGGAGTGAGGGAGTAAAAGTTGATATTTTTAGTAGGAATTGATATATTTTTACCTTTATATCATCAAGTTAGTAGTAAATTAACTTGCAGAAATGGCTCATTACTAGAATTACAAAGTTGCAGTACCATGGGACAAGGAACGTACCCTACTTACCGCCAAATTGCCAATTAAGTGTTCTGGTCTAAATGCTTTATCTCAGCATTATTGGTTTCCTCATGTTGCAGACATTGCTATGAGGTAGCACATGCCGCTTGCAGGCGTTACTGAATACAGCATTGTCTAGCACTGACGTGTGCTTTGCCACGAGTGTGCACTCGGCCACTCGCACTTGCGTGTATGAGGGGATATAGGGAGGGGATAAAAGTTTAATTTTTTTTGTAGGAATTGTTCGTTTTGATGTTTAAACGGTGAAGGTAGTCAACAAAGGATAAATTAATTTACAGAAATGGCTCCTTTATATCTTAAGAAAATTGCAATAACATGGCACATGGAATGTATGATATTTACCTCAATCAAGTGTTCTGTTTGAAATACTGAATTACAATATTTTATTGGTTTCCTTATGTTACTCGCATTTCTATCTACTTGCCTCTTGCAGGCATTACTTATGCATTACTCAAATGTAGCAGTATTGCTTAGCATCATTAAGTTACCACTTAACACATATAGCGGTTGACCAGTTGTCCACTTGTTGCATATTTGTTGGAGTTGGAGATTAATATTTGATAGGTGTGTGTACATCCCTGCAACAATAATTGTAGTATTTCAAGTCATGCACTAATTTTTAATGTACCTGAGACATTCTTCATTTCGCCACTACATATCAATTAGAATATTAGAAATGTTGTACTGGATTTCTTATATTACAGACATAACATACTACTGGTAGTATTTGATATTGATCCAATCACATCTAATCTCCTAAATACTGTTTTCCTGTAGGCTGCGTTTTTGGTGATCACATAGTTTGCAGACTGGTGAGGCTTTGTGGCCATTAAAGGTGCTATTCTTGAACAACTAAATTTCTAAGTGAAGTTGCCAACAAAGCGCCTTTAAAGCTGTCTGATGTTATTGCTTCCATGGTGAGTACTTGAAAGTATCAACTTTTGAAGATTCTGTCTTTCATGATTCTAATGGCATGTTTGTGTCACTGAAGGCAACCAATGAGAACCTCCCACCAAATGTTATCAGACAATTGGCTAAAGAACTGAAGAATCTTGATGAGTCACCTCCAGAAGGGATTAAAGTTATTGTTAATGATGATGACTTTACCACCATTTTTGCTGATATTGAGGGTCCTGGTAAGATTCTATTAAGATGCTTTGTTTTACACCTGCCATTTTTTGGCCGTACACTTTAAATTTACATGCCTACAGCTATGCTGATCATGCTCTCGTACTTGCTTTGCATATAGTGGCATCTTTTGTTATTCCGTGACTTTCTAACACATTGTTCACTTAGAGTTAAGTATGTATGAAGCTTGTTCCTTCTGGCATTGCATATTACAGAACCCGATGTGTTTGAAAATTTCTGTTTTTTTCCTATTGCACTACTTTCTAATATTGTGTTCTGAAAATCTGAATCTGGACATGGTGCAGCTGGAACTCCATATGAGAATGGAGTATTCCGGATGAAGCTACTGTTGTCTCACGACTTCCCTCAGTCTCCCCCAAAAGGTAGTTATCTTGTGAAACTTTCAGAATTGTTCGTACTTCATTGATTTCTTGAAGTGAAGCCTTTAGTTGAAAGTCTTTGGCCTTCTCCTTTGATTTGCAGGATTCTTCTTGACAAAAATTTTCCATCCAAACATTGCAACTAGTGGTGAGATATGTGTAAATACATTGAAGAAGGATTGGAATCCTAGTCTTGGATTAAGGCATGTTTTGCTGGTAAGCTCAATGTTTAGCACACATCAGCCCTTATTTTCTTGGTAGTAATGCATGATTTCTTTGTAAGCAATTGCTCAGCTTTGACTTAGCATGACAGCTGGGAACAAGTTCCAACTGCTGTCACAACATGGAAACTTACTACGATTGCTTGTTGGCATTTCTGACAGGTAGTGAGATGCCTTCTGATCGAACCATTTCCCGAATCTGCCCTTAATGAACAAGCTGGAAAGTTGTTACTTGAAAACTATGAGGAGTATGCACGGCATGCAAGGTCAGCCTTGAACTTCATATTACCAAACCTGGAGTAGAGAGCATAGACCATTTTTTACTGGTCAAAACTCAAAAACTGCAGGTGGTTTCAAAAAAGAAAGAAAAAACCCTCAAAACTGCAATATTAGGATTGTGTATGCAAGTGATGTTGACACGCAGACATGAATCTCATGGCTACAATTTCTATGAAATCAGATTACATTCACTTAATGAATTGTCGTGGAGAGCTCTGACTTGTTGCTGAATGCTGATTATTTCATCGTGCATTCATGCTCCATATGCAGGCTATACACTGGCATCCATGCACTTAAACCTAAGAATAAGACCAAGGGTGGGGGCGTTATTTCCGAGTCCACCACAGCTCTAAATGTGGATCATCCTAACACTATTCTGAGCGAGAAAACACCATCTGCGCCAACATCATTATCAACCAAAGCATTTGGCACAAACTCTCAGGATCAGAATGCCGCTCCTTCCGATCCTGTTCTAGGAGCATCTGCAGTACCCAAGAAGGATGGGCCACTTGCTGTCAAAGTTCCAGTTGAAAAGAAGAAGATGGATGCAAGGAAGAAGAGCTTGAAGAGATTATAAGCAAAACATCCTGGAAGTGTTAGGAATTTAATTTCTTCATAAATGCCAGATTCAGCAGATGCATAGTGGAGCTGAAAAAATAACGCCAGAGGCATCTGATGAAACTGGCGTTTGGGGCTAAGATGTTTGTGTTCAGGCTAAAAAGGGAATAATGTGAATTGGGCCTATTGGAACAAACTGTCTGTGCAATGACATGCAATGACAATTATTTGGAAGAATAGTTGCCTTTTCTGTTGATTCTCCACTAGCTTGTTGCTAGTGTTATTCTGTACTAGATGTTGTGATTTCATGCTTCATGGAGTTGTTCAGTGTTACATTGTAGAAGTTGGATATTCAACCTGAACCAATAAACAGGTGACACTACTGTTAAGGAGATAGAGTTGTATTAGGAGATAGAGTTGTATTCTATTCCATATATGCCTTATCTCTATATGGCATATCCTCTTGTACTCTCGTATATATATGGCCCTTTGAGTCTCATATTAATACACACAATATTCATAACATGGTATCAGAGCTTAGGTTGAAACCCTAACCTCGATCTACATCGATCTACTTCCACTGCTGCTGCCCCCGGAGGATCGATCTGCTCTCCCGGGGGCGGCCATCTTGATGGGCTGCTCGACCCATCGTTTTCTCCGCTCGCAAAGCCGACTGCTGGGAGCCGGCCGTCGCCTCCACGCTCGCCGGGAGAAGACTCGGATCAGAACCCAAGACCGCCGCCGCCGCCCGTCCTTTGGGTCGCCGTCTCCTCGGATCTGAAGCCGCACCGCCCAATCCGGCCTCCTCCATGCTGGATCCGGCCGTCTCCGGCCCGTCTCGGCCGGCGGCGCCACGGTCTTCCCCGCTGGCAACCGCTCCTCCTCGGGCTTCTTCGACGACGGGACGCCGCTGTCCTGTTCGGATCCGGTGTCTACGCTCCTCTTCCGGATCCGACAGGTTTCATTGGTTGTCGCCGCCTGGAGACTCTCCACGCCACTGTCGCCTCGACCGCCGTCGCCAGGCCGACTCCCGCCCGGATCCGGCCGGAGCCGCCTTGGATCCGGGCTCTCCGCCGCCGGATTCAGAGCTCTCCGCGCCGTCGCCGCGTCTCGCCGCCTCGGATCATGGCTCTCTGCCGCCGGATTCAACGCTCTCCGCGCCGTCGCCGCGTCTCCCTGCGCCCGCTCTTCTCGAGGGCCTCCGACGTGCACGCTCCCTCGCGCGTCCTACCGCCTCCCGTGTCTCGCGCGGGCGTAAAGAGCGAGCGGGGAATCGGGTGTGAAGAAAGAGATGGAGGGGAAGGGGGATTTTAAGGGGTTTTTTTTCCGTTTTAGTGTCTGATTTAGTCAGTCTTTTATTTTTTCGTGAGTCAGCGTTTCAGTCATTTTTCTCGTGAGTTTTTCGCTGCATTCATCTAAGTCCGTAGTCTCAAATTTTTAGTTTGTCTAAGCCGTACGTGTCCACAAATTTATTGTCAGTCATAGAAGTGTAGGATTTTTTTTTGCATGGCAGCAGCCGCCGCTCTATTCTCTGAGCCGCGTGCAGATCATAGAAGTTGTTATGATGCCGCCGCGCTTATTTTGCACTGCGCCTTTGTTGCGCTTCTTGTGCATTGCGCCGCCGCCATCTCGGGCTTCGATCTGCGCCGTCATGCTTTTATATATTCCTCTTCGGTTTGATTTGACAGTTTATTCAAAGGCTGCACGCAACGACGACATCATTAAGACTCGGACTTCGGTTTTTTCTTGTTTATGTGTTCACCCTTTTTCAAATGCAACGCTATTGCATACGCCTTACATTTGAGGGGGGTGTTAAGGAGATAGAGTTGTATTAGGAGATAGAGTTGTATTCTATTCCATATATGCCTTATCTCTATATGGCATATCCTCTTGTACTCTCCTATATATATGACCCTTTGGGTCTCATATCAATACACACAATATTCATAACAACTACCTCTGCTATAAAGTCAATAGCATCTGGTGCTCCAACAAGCTGATAAAAGGCCTCATGAGAGTCCCCATCATAACGATTATTCAGCCACTACAAAATCTCTTCCTTTTGGAAGTAGGTTTGGTGGAAATCATCATGAATTTTTCTGGTTGATTCGTGTGTCACCTTTCCTTTTATCCTTTAAGCTGTGATTCTGGAGCCACCTCGGTTCTTGATCAGATAGTGAAAAGTAGTCATCAGCACTAAGCTCCATCATATCCATCACACAGTAGGATATCTACTAGCACTCTCTTCTGTTCAAGCACCTGGTCATGACAGGTTTCTTTTCAAGATATAGTCCATGTTAAAAAAAATCCCTCTCTTTTCTTGTTCCTTACAAGAACTACTCGTGTACGATTAGCCACTAGTCGAGGACGTCTTTCCACATGAAGAATCCCGAACTTTAGGGGTTGCAATTTGCAAAGCAGCCTTGAGGTGCCCATGATGATCCACCCAAAGTTCTCGTGACCCAAAGAGGATTCATGAACTTTCGCAGGCAGCTGCATCATGCACTAGGCTTTACGGCTTTTGCCTCTTATCTTTTCGCTTTGGTTATCTTATCCGTTTGGTTACTTTGACTGGAGAGTGGAAGTCCGAATCAGTGGGCTCCCACGAACAGAACAGAAGAGGAGAAGAGGAGAGGGCGTGGCCGCGTGGACGACGATTGCAGTTTGGAGGATGAGAATTTCAATGGCCGGTGACGTCTTTGCCTTGCCTAAGATCGCCACCTTCGCCGACGCAATCATCACCCCCGTCACAGCTTGCAACAGCAACTGCTGTGCCCTCAGCGAAGGAAAGAAGGAGCTCCAATATCACGAAGGAAAAAAAATCATTTAGCCGTGTTGGAGTACTACACTTGTTTCCTCTGAAAAGTCAGGTACCGTTTTATAATATGACGGAGCGTGTTAAGGGCCGAATTCTTTTTCACTTATATCTTAAGACTTACGACTTATGCTACATTAATTAATTTTTGAATGGTGTTTTTTTAATACGAAGTCAACGGAAAGATTATAATAAAAAATATACTGAGTTCAGATGTACCGGATAAAATCACATATGATTATTTTTCTTTACATATTGCCTTTCACGAACGGTCAAAATTTAAAATTTTAAATCATAAACTATAAGATATAGAAAAAAAACTCATCTTAGATATGATAAGATTCGTTTTAAGGTTAAAGAAAGGAGACAAGTTGGTGAGTAGTACGCCACATGGGTGAGCTCTGAGCTTAGACTTGAAACTCTTCGGATTATCTACACTTGGCCCAACAAAAAAAAATGCAATGATAAACCGATATTTTCCATGAATAAACAGTTCCAAAAGTTTTTATTATAAAGAATTCGCTGACCAACGAGGTATCTAAAGTTCTAAACATCAGCTTTCAGTAATTTGGTACTGAAAGCAACAGTCGAAACAATCAGGCTAGTGGGTAGCATACTAAGTCAGCGAATGCATTCACATGAGCCCGTTGGCTTTTGATTAATTTCGAGTGCGATTTTGATTGATATAAATGAAGTCGTTATAGTATATACTACAACCAATTATTAGACCTTATTTTGAAAAAAATATTCTATTTAAAAGTTAGACACTAAAAAAACTATTTACTATACAAAAATAACTTTAAAAGCCAAAATATTTTGGTTATCCGAATGTTCAATATACGATACGCAAAGTCCAAACGGTTGTATAGCAAAGAAAAGAAGGATCTCCAATGTCACGAAGGAAAAAAAATCATTTAGCCGTGTAGAGTACTAGAGCACTTGTTTTCTCTGAAAAGTCAGGTACCTTTTTCTCGGATTATCTACGCTTGGCCCAACAAAAAAAATGCGATGATAAACCGATTTTTTTTCATGAATAAATAGTTCCAAAAGTTTTTTTTTACAGTCAATTCGCATACTAATGTCAGCGAATGCATTCACATGTACACCACACGTTACACGCTGGGGTGCGCGGAGCAATACAGGTGTAGCACCAGATTCTCAAGCTGCAGCTTCCAAGTGGGCCTCTCCACCTATTGCTTAACTGCACCATGTACTACTACTGCTAGCGCTTTTCAAATGATCAAATCTGCGATCTCGTAGGACGAATGTCCGCTTCATGAGTGCATGTGTACTGCATTAATTATAAGCAGTCCCCCAAGACACCAAATGCGCTTTAATTATGTACCCAATCACAGTATTAATTAGGTTAGTTGATTTGATTAGTCAACTCTAGGAGGGATAAGGATTGCTTGTGGGAGAATTTAGGGCCTGTTTGGTTGGTGCCTAAGTTTGCCATGCCTAAACTTAGGCAATGTGTGGCTGCCACAGAAAGTGTGGCTAACAAAATCGAAGCCACACTTGTGGCAAAGTTTGGCAAGAAACTGAGTCTATGACGTGTGGGGCCGGGTGCTAAGAAAGTGTGGCATGCCACAGTTGCGTCAATGAACCAAACAGCTACCAAAAAACTGTGGCACGCCTAACTTATGGCTAGGCAACTTCTGGTCATGAACCAAACAGGCCCTAGAATTTCCATTGTTCTTGTGTCGCTGAAAAGTATGCATACCGCTGTAGGCCAAGATGGCGACATTCTTGTTTGTTTGTCATTGTAAAAAAAAGTTCATTAAATTTAATACCTGGGAGCCATTGAATACTTTCTTTGTCTACAAATATAGGTCGTTTTTGATTTTTTTTTACGGTCTCTAATGTAAGACTTTAACTATGATTTATTATTGTAATATACTAGAAAAATAATAATAAATATATATGACGAAAGAATTTTGTAAGACAAATCCAATGATATTATTTTTATATAGTCAATCTAGATACTTTAATATATATATTAATGATCAAAACTTGAAAAATTTGATCATATGAAACCCACGTTGACTTGTATTTGTAGACGGAGGAAGTGCTTGACCGGCAACTTCCATGATAGCAACTGTAGCAGGTAAGAGTAAAGAACCAGAGATGGTAAGAATACAAACATCAACTCTATATGCAACGGTCAGTCAAGATGCAATTCATGTTGCGTGGTCAGGAACAACGCCTACGAGGTGACTTCGCTGTTAAAAGACACATCGCTATCGATGTACAAATCAAACACTACATGCACTATAAGCGACTTTCTGTCACCGTGTACAAATCAAACACTACATACATCATTTGAATGGGTTCTCGCCGTGTCTTTACGTCAACTTCGTCTGTGCTACCGAGTAAACAACTAGGAACTCTCCATAAAACAAATTGTAAAAACCAACTCTAAATTTAACCATTTCCTACGCATTGACTCAAGCTTTTGCGGTCTATGGCATCCTATCTTTGCGTTAGTGTAGGAAACAAATATACTTCTCGCTAGATACAAGTTACAACTCATTTCTTGTTTCTTCATAAAAAAAAAGAATCTGAAGTGTACCAACGTCTTTTTTAACATCTAGAGGACTTGCTAAAGTGCGCACCATAAGAAACAAAATAGCACACGTGTCACAACCAAAAAGCACAAAAAAAAACCGGCAAAAACAGCTAATACACTAATACCCACAAGGCAACTCCGCAGACAAGATCCTCCCCGCACATGCTTCTACTGGTCCACGCCGCACTGTGCCACGGTGGACCAGAGCGACGACCACGGCATCCGCTCCACGTCAGCCCGGCCCCACCTGCCAGCTTGATACGCGCAACCGCGGTAGCCGCTCCGGCCGTAATAAAATCCTAATCATTTTTTCCGTGCAGTTTCGGCCAGCGCGAGGCGAAAGCCCCCGCAATTTTTTCCCACCTTTTTTTACGCCCGTTGCTGCGTGCTCGTCCTGCGGACTCTAGTACTAGTTGCTAGTCTCGTCTCCTCGAGTCGAGTCGTCTCGCTTCCGTCCACCTTTCCGCCTCCTCGCTCGCTCTCTCATCTATCTCTCCTCCTCGGCCGAGCGGAACATTGCTTCGCTCGCTGGATCTGAGTGCGCGCCGGTGGCATCCTCCCGTCGGTCCCGGCGGTTTCGATCTGGTCGAGGGCGTCCACGTGCTGCGCGTGCGGTTGGGGCTCGTGACGAAGCCGCCCGCGCGCGTCGCATGCTGTGATCGGGAGCGATGCGGCAAGCTCCTGTGCGCGGCGGGGGTGGGGTCGTCCTCCTGCTGGTTGTGGCCGCGGCATTGGCGCCGCGACTCGCGCGCGCAGCCACCGACGCCGCCGACGGTACGTTCGTTCGACTCGGCTCTGTTAGGTTGGCTTTGGTACGAGCAGCGAGTCGGCTTCCTCGCTGCTCCTGCGGTTCGATATTCGTGCGTGCGTCGGTCGGTGGTTTCGGTTTCGTCGAGAATTTTGTCGGTGGGGGCGGGAAGCAGGGGATTGGTTCTGTATGCTACGCTGGTGCTTTTTGATACTACAGCGAGGTCGTGATTTGCGTTGTTTTTGCGATTTTTAGTCTGCAGTTAGTCGGTGGCGGCGCTCGCGTCGTCAGACATGTGTGTGTGGGTGGGTGGGGGGGGGGGGGGTGCCTCTGGTTTTGTGGATTGATCTCTGGTTCGACTCTGTGGGCGAGTTCTGCAGCAGCGTTCTGGAGCTCATGCGACTGTTAGGTTTGTTGTTGTGAAATCAGCAATGTTACGCCAATTGGTGCGCGGCGGCTGTGACATGTATAATTCGGAACACTTGATGTTTTTAGTTGATTTATAGAAATCTAGCTGTCCCTTTCGGCAGGGATAACGAAAGGAACTTTTGCGGCTGATAATAATGTGGTGTCCTGTGCTCTGTGTCTTATCGTTCTCGATAGCAATGAGAGAAAGAGGTGTGTTTTTCGCATGCTGGATCGGCAGAAGTTGATATCATGCAGGAGAAAGCAATGGTAGATTGGTTATGTAAATAGTAGCAAAATGGGTACTTCAGTCTTAGTTGCTTGTCATATTGGACATAAGGAGGGGTTAAGGGGTAGGATAGGATTGTAGGAAGGTAATGATGGATGTGGCACACATGTTGATTATCGTTGTCATCGACTCATTAGCCCATTTAGTATAAATGTGGGATTATAGTTTTTAAAATTGTGGTATTCATAGTGGGTTTTACAAGTGCATTCTTTTTCTTATAAATGTTGTCCTCAGTTCATGTGTCCTGCAATGTATAGTTGACAACTTGGGAATTTGCTAAGTGTTCCACTTAATGCTAATGGCTTCTTTATGTTTGTTTTACCATGTGTAGTTTCTGCTATAAATGGATTGTATGTTGCACTGGGATCGCCAATTCTTCCTGGATGGACTGCAAATGGTGGGGACCCCTGTGGTGGTTGGCAGGGTATTGTATGTACTGGCTCAAGTATAACTTCAATGTATGTCAGGTTCTTCATTGAACTTTCTTTCGTATGGTAAATTCCTTCGTTTTGCACTCTTATCAACTTACCATTTTTAGAACCATGAATGCTGCAAACTTGGGAGGACAGCTGAGCAGCTTAGGGAACTTCACTTCAATCACCACCATGTAAGGGTGCTGACACTGTACATTTATTCTTTCTTGCTTGAAGTTCATCATTATATCTTTTTGACATAGTTGTTATAATGTTTCAGTCAAAATTAGAAAAGTTTAGGGTTTTTTTTCTGCTTGTCTAATTTGTGCTCTCTTTGGGTCCAGGTTGAGTTTCTGACCGATTTACTTTAATTTTTTGCTGTAGAAATCTTAGTAACAATAATATTGGTGGAACTATACCGGAAGACCTACCTGTTACATTGAAGCATTTGTACGTGTTATTGATTATTTCTGTAACTCCTTCAGTCTTTGGGATTATTCATTTGATGGAATAATCTTTGTTCCTTGTTGCCACAGTTTTCTGTCTGCTAATCAGCTCACTGGAAGCATCCCAAGTTCATTGTCAAAACTTACAAGTTTAACAGACATGTAAAGTTTTTTTCCTTTCTTTTCTCAGCAAGTCTATATTCATGCTAGTTTGTTTTGTAAAGCTCATTTCTTGATATCCTTATTTTTTCCAGGTCACTCAATGGCAACCATCTAGACGGAGAACTGCCAGATGCTTTCGATTCACTCATTGGACTTATAAATTTGTAAGATGCGTCCTAGTTTCCTACATTTGTTTGTGTTGATCAAGATGGTGCATTGATTGATTGATGGTAGCATCTGATCTTGCTTTACAGGGATATTTTTTCTAACAACTTGACTGGCGTTTTACCACCTTCAATGAAAAGCCTGTCATCTTTGACTACATTGTAAGTTCACATTTTTTTCTTGTCTTAGTATTCTGTTCCTATTTTCTGAACTAATTTCATTTTTCCTCATGTGTTATCTGATAGGCACATGCAAGACAATCAGCTGTCTGGGACTCTAAACGTCTTGCAGGATCTCCCGCTGAAAGACTTGTAATCTCTCGATATCCTCTCCCTTGTCCCATGCTCGTTCATTTATCTTATCACATTGGATTGAAAGCTTGACAAATGTATAACTGTCTGCTCATTTGGTAAATTTTGTCTTCTCTGTGGATTTTCTTCTAAGGTCTTTGGTATTGCAGTACGATATTAATTATGATCTATGTTCTTAAGTTTGTTATGGAATCTTTAAAAATTGCACATAGAACAAATAGATCTGCAGTTGTTGGGAATCTAGACACCTCAATTTCTATCACTGATTTCATAAGGGGTGTAACATTCCAATTGTGCTCCAGGAACATAGTTTGGGGGGACATTGTTGTTCCATAAACCATCAGATGCACGTTTGACTTGAGAAGAATAATCAAGTAGATTGTGATTGTCAACACTCAAAAGCTATTGCATTTTGAAATTTTTGCACAACAGAATAAGAAGTTAAAAAGTTAACCCACCATCTCTTATTGACACCTTCTGGTAGTATGTTGCAATTCTCTCATCTGCATTACATCTATTTCTGGAGGCAATGGTATCCCAATGCGGTTTCTTCTTTTGAGAAGCCAATGCATGCTTCCTTTTTACAACAATTTTGCACACTAGCACTTCATCAGCAATAAGGAAGCCTTCCCACGTTGCTTTCACACAATGCAGCTGCTATGCTCTTGATTTAACGGCTCTTGTAGTGAAAATATTACTCCAGATCATTAACTGTTTGCACTTCTTATAAATTCCTTACTCTGAACAGGAATATAGAGAATAATTTGTTTTCTGGACCAGTGCCTGCGAAGTTACTGAACATACCAAACTTGAAGTGAGAAACCTTCTTCTTTTTTGTACTCCTTTCTCTTAATGCCAACCTGGTTGAGATACTCATTACATTGTCTACCTTGATGTTATTTCATCTTTTAAAGAACAAGATAATTAATCGGATGAATTTTGTATGACTTGTTAAGTGACTAACAGTATTCCAGCGCAGAAAGGATGGGAATCCATTTAATACCAGTATAGCCCCCTCTGCATCACCACCTTCAACATCATCAGGACCAGCACCAACTCCAACACCATCAGGACCAAAACCAGCTCCAACACCAACAGGACCAAAACCAGCTCCAACACCAACGCCCACAGGTTCAAATCGGACATCAGCACCATCACCTCCATCATCCCCTTCAAGAGACCCTCCACCATCTAAAACGCCCTCAAACTCGTCTGATGGATCAACTGCTCGAGACAGCACTTCATCATCTAGGAAAAATAATTCGTCAACCCTCAAGATTGTTGGATTTGTTCTTCTCGGAATAGTGCTGTTCATAATTATAGTCCTGCTGGTAATATTTTGTTTGTCCAAGTACCAAGAGAGACAGTCAAGATATGATTATAACAGAAGTCAACTGGCAAGGGTGCATCATAGGGTTGAACCCAATATCAAGCCATCTTCAGTACAACCAAGGGATGATAATGAAAAAGGTTAACTACTTAACTTCTGTGTATATATCAGTAGTATAGGGAATTCTGGGGGTTTTTTTTGGTATTCATATAAGATGCTTTATTTGATAGGTCCAGGTGAGGTCCTTGATAGGAGGGGACGCGAATTAAGTTTGGCAGCAGCAGGTATGAAGTCCTTGGAGCAAAGAGGGCAGTCTAGTTTTTACATAATATTAATCAAGTTGAAATGTTTATAAGTTTTGTGCAATTGATTGCAGCTCTCCCTAAGAAGCCTCCTGAAAACCAGAAGGAGCACATTATAAATTTGGATCGAACAGATTCAGATCTTTTTGCAGTTGCTCCACCACCCCCACCCCCTCCACCTCCACTACTCCCTGTTGAAAAAGTTGTTGTAAATCCCATTGTTCCTCCAGAAAATAGATATAGCCCTCCGCCAAGGACAAGTACCCTGACTTCAGCCACACCCTTCTCTGTTGCATCTCTTCAGCAATATACAAGCAGTTTCAGAGAGGAGAACGTGATAAGAGAGACTAGATTAGGAAAGGTATACCTAGCAGAGCTTCCTGAAGGCAAGGTACGAAGTATTACTTGTAATGCAACTCACTATTCAGTGTGCAGTTCAAACATTAAACCTTTCTCCTATTCTGTGTAGTTATTGGAAGTAATAAAGATTGACAATGCTAATGGAAGAATATCAGTAGATGACTTTCTAGAACTGGTTGGGCATATCTCAAAGATCAAGCATCCTAACATCCTTGAGTTAGTTGGATATTGTGCTGAATATGGACAGCGGTTACTTGTGTATGAGCACTTTAGTAGAAAAACACTAGATGATGCACTTCATGATGGAGAGGACATTGACAGCACGCTATCATGGAATGCTCGCCTCCAGGTTGCTCTTGGTTCAGGAAAAGCCTTAGAGTAAGTGAAGTTATAGTTCTACATAATTCTTATCTGGTGTTCTTTTTCAAAATATGTGGACCTTTATACTTCCAAATTACTTTTTCCTGCAGGTATCTCCATGAAAGCTTCAAACCTCCAATTGTGCATCAGAATTTTGAACCAGCTAACGTGCTCCTTGATAATAAATTCTTGGTGTGTGTTGCTGAATGTGGACTGGCAGAACTGATGCAATCAAGTTCTGTCACTCAGGTAAGCTATAAAATGTGATATAGATGTTGCACGTTCTTAGGACACTAAACAGGGAGAGGAAGCTGTCAGGGTCTTCTTTTTTTTCATCATGACCAATGTATTTTAAGTGCTGATGGTGCTATGGCTAATACAGCCCAAAGTTAGAATAGCACGTAAAGCCTTAGGTGTTAACAATGAGATATCGGGCACAACATGCACTAGCTCATTGTAAGATAATTTGTATTGACAAGTCAGAGATGTTGATAATCTGCTTAGCTAATGTGGTTGCATATTGCATGATGTGTCATTTCTGTCTTCCTGTAGTTTTTCAAAAAAGCGGATATCAATCATTTAGTTGGTCTATTAATATTAGATAATTGTGCTTTATTTTAAGGTTTGAAAGTGAGGTTACTGAATTCCGATGGTGAATAAGCATGCTCATATATGCATCCAAGGTCTGAAAAATGAGGATTCTAGTAGTGGGGATAATAGATCAAGTCTCCTAGTAACTCCTTTGCCTGTTAGTCCAATGTAGTACCAACCTGTTCCTGGCTAATCTTTGACTCAACGTATTAGAAAATGCTGGATGGCCCATTGGTTGGAAGGAATTAAATTTTGATTGACCTGTAATTATTAATCACTTTACTTTTTTGTTCAAAACATGAATCACTTTGCTATTAGCTGACGCTTAATGCTTTCCCAGTTTGATCACAAATGAGTAGATTTAGCTAATTTAATTTGGCCAGGCAGTAAGAAATGCATCTTGTTATGCTGATGGAAATGACTGCTGGTGTACTTACAACTGGTATATTTTTGTTCCAGTTGTCAGGTCAGATGCGTGCATTACTATACTATAAAGCGCCTGAATTCCAAGAATCTGATATCATTACAGAACGAGGTGATGTTTACGGTTTTGGAGTAGTGATGCTAGAACTTCTTACTGGGCGTAAACCATATGATAGGTAAGATTTGAAAGTCTCATGCTTGGCCAAGACCTTCCCCAATTGTTTTAGATCATTTTTTTGTACAAAATAAGGAAATAATTCTCTGGTTCTCATGCCTGTTTCATGTGAAAATATGCAGTTCACGCCCGCGTGCTGAGCAACATCTTGTTAGATGGGCCAGTTCTCAGCTTCATGACATTGAATCCCTGTCCAAGATGGTGGACCATTCTATACGTGGGCAGTGTTCTGAGAAAGCATTGTCACGATTTGCTGACATAATCAGCCGTTGTATCCAGGTAGTTCATTTCTACTTTTCTTAGTTTACACTAAGCTGCAACTTCTAAGCATACTATACGCTATAGCACATATCCGATGCTTTACATTCTTTGTACAAAGCGTTCTGATATGAAATTTTCCTAATGCAGCGGGAGCCAGAATTCAGGCCACCAATGTCCGAAATTGTCCAAGACCTAGCTAGAATTGTAAATGCTACTGGTGAAGAATCGGAGTAACAAACAAATCAAGTAACTTACAACCTCATGCACCAAGTTGCCTGTTGAGAAGATTTTGGGAAGAAATTCTCTTTTTTAAAAAAGTAATATGGGGGGAAAGATTCTTTTGGCGCATCCTGGGGAGACTCATGGCAAAATCTATTTTCCCTGGAGGGTGGAGAGCATTGTACACTAACAATATGTCAACTTGGAGGCTCATGTACACAGGAAAGGAGAGTGGAGGTGCAACCAACATGCACCTATTAGTTGAAATTCATGCTTTGTTTTTTTGCAGACATGATTTATTACCCTGTATTTTTGTCACATTTTGTTTAAGTAAATCGGATGGTGTAGATCAAATAGTGAAGAATGGTTAGCTGATCAAATGATGTACACACACATACACTGATACACATGCATTGCTTAACAAAGAGCCGTAACGGAGATTTGATTAGTGTGCATGCATGATGCATCCATATCTTTGATGGCGCCTGTTCGTGTACACTCCCAAACAACAACGCAGTCACTGCATGCCACCGCCTGCCGGATCGTGCCTCGCCGCGCAGTGGCGGAGCCGGCGCGGCCGCTGGCGCCCTAGGTACACGGCCACCACGCGGCTGTGTCCCGCACCACGTCGTTGTCGCGGCCAGAGCTCAAGCCGCACCACGCACCTCCGCTACTTTCATGACATGGCTGTGACGCAGCTTCGGCTATGACGCGTCACGAAGACGCCGCCAACGCAGCGCCATCGTCGCCACAACAGCCCTCGACGAGCCGGCCCACGCTCGCCCCCGAGCTCGCCACACGGCCACGGCACTCCCAAGCGCGGCGACGGCGATTGACGCGGCGTGGCGTGTGGAGGGACACGTCCACCATGCACGTTCGTGCTCGCGTGTGCACCGTACCCTCGCATCCGCGCTGGCCGAGCCTCCTGGGCTGCGCCATCGCGCCAAAGCGCCGCGGCCGCACCAGCGCTGGCCAAACCACCTCTCCCATCGCACCGGAACACTGCACCTCCTCGCTGGACCAGCGCAGACCGAACCGCCTTGCTACGCCGCCGCGGCCGTCGCGCCGACGTGCTCTCCGGCAGCAGCACCCGCTTGGGACATGGACGCCGCTCGCCGGAGCTCCTTGTCAGAGCAGCCATCGCCCCCCCCCCCCCCCCCCCCCCATCTCCCTCTCCCTCTCTCTGTGGTACTAGCACTGTGGCCTATGTGCCGCTCGCGGCTCGCCGCTGAACCCCCAGTTGAGACGTGTTTTTGCGATCCATTACATGGAGAGCATTAAGTGCAGATTTTTTTTCCATATATAACCGAAAAACGCCACATAGTGGCCTCAAAACAAGTAAAACTATGGTGTTACAGGAGCAAAACAACCCAAACTACAAGAAGTAGAAATGTATATATTTTTTCTTCCAAGATACATATGCGTTCTGTACCTGTTGCACCCACCGGTCATTATTCTGTTAAACTAGCGTGGTGGTCCGCACACATACCGTACATCATTCTTAGAATATATTTAATTAGTTTACGGGTATATATATATATATATATATATATATATATATATATATATATATATATATATATATATATATATATATATATATATATATATATAGGATGGATAACAAAAAAATTTCATACGAAAAATAAAATGTTACAGATCACATGGAAGAATTCGGCCCTATTCACATAAAAAACGCAGACAAAAACTATCAGCTGCAATCCAAAAGAATAGCGCCTTCAAAAATTAGAATTTTTAGAAAATTATCAATTTAATTTCCATGTTTGTAGAGTTAGTTTTATTTGTGATATTAATGAATAGTAGTATATGTTAAAAAAGAATATAGATTATATCTTTGAAAGGAAATACTTATTCTTTATAATTTTTAATTGGCATCTCTAATAATAGAGATAATAGTTGTATCCATATTAATACAATTAAAATAATATAAATTATAATGGATATTGTAGGCAAGTTCGTGTATGTGTGTGGATCGCTTGAGTTCAATTCTATCTCCAACTACACGTGTATGCATATCATGGTGCAAATCAATTTCTTGCGCACTTTCGTAGATTTAGAAAAATAATTGGTTGTGATTTGTTAATCATAAGAAGGCTCCACCTAATAAAGAGCAAGATATTTTTCTTTTTGAGAGAATTTCTAGCAATTATTCTCATTTATCATATAACATACATCAGTTATGGATAGCTAAATATAATTAGAGTCCACCAAATTAAGGATGAAATATTTTTAATTTTTTGGAAGAATTTCTATAATATTTTGTCTTTTTTTCTTAGCTGATGTAATAAACCATCTTAAGTATTTATTGTACTATAGATAACACCCAACAGTTGATATAGTTCAACTTTAATTAGAATCTAGCAAAAAAAAATCAAAGTCATAAAATACATAAGAATGCTACAAGTAATATCTAGTGTTTGAACACAATGTCTCAATTTTGAACTTGTAGCATGCTAAATTGACTCAATTATAGCTTATTGGTTTCACTTAGAATATTAATATGACTTGACTCATTTTGGATACATTTAACTAGACTATAATCTTGACTGACTTGATTGGCTTCTGGAATTCTTGGTGGTCTGAGGTTGCTCTCTGGAATTTTTGGGGTTTTGGTCATGATTTGACTTGGGTGTTGTTGCTAGTATGCACATAAGTTTATTGTCCAATCCTAAACTTAGGCTCAATATTTTGGTTGTATACTTTTTGCATGGTGCATTGTATGGATTAATTGTGCAAATTGAAGATTTTGTATATTGTGCGTTGCTACGTGACAATTTGCTTGTTGGTGTTGGTTGTAGGACTTCGGAGCTAAATCATGATGAGGTGTAGGCAGACTGGGACTAGGCAAAGAGTGGTGCTGAGGTCCAGAACGGTCAGAGAGATGCTAAAGATGACCAAGGCTTATGGGGTGGTTGCAAGCCGAGACAACGAGGAACTGGAGCGAGAGCTACCGGTGGAGGACATCACGGGCAATGGCAAGGTGGACTGGGACTAGGCTTAGGGAGGAGTCAAAGTCCTATGTGGTCAAGGAAACTGGGTGCCATCATGTGCGAGAAGAGGTATGGAATTCGGACATATGAAAGGCTTGGCGGCAAGCCATTAAGACCATGTAGAAGATGGCGAAGCATATGTGATGTTTCATGGAAAAGGAAACGGGAAGCTTCGTGGAAGATGGCAAAGGGGCATTTTGGTAAATTGCCCAATACTGAAAAGTAGCGGCGTGTGAAACCGCTGTGTTGGCCTAAGTGATTTAGGTCTTGTATGTGCTGAAAATGTGAAGTGGATCAAGTATTGATTCACTAATTGGTTAATGGTTGTAAGCTGCTTTGAGAAGCGTGTGTGAGAGAAGAGTAAAATCCGGTGGTAGGTAGGGTTAACAGGTTATCCCTAGTTTGGCCTAATGAGTGGATCCATTAGTTTTTTATTCAGGTTGTGAGCCTATATAAGAGGGGGAGAGGCTAGTGCTAGGGTTTGAGAAGGTTAGCTAAGCCTTTTGGTGGCTAGCTCCTTCTCCCTCCCATGGGCGATAGGTTAGAAAGTATGTGTGCTCTAGCTTTAGAGCTTTGTCCTCTTAAGTAGAGTGGTTGTAAAACCAATCATCTCAAGTGAGCAATACATCAATCTTCGATCTACATTTTTGTGTATCTTCTTGTCTGATTGATTTTGCTCTGATTTTGAGTTAGTTTTTCCTCTCCTCTCAACCCCTTCTTGAATTCATCTGGTTGATTGAGTTGCTCTTGTTTCGGTTAGTTTGATATCTTTTCTGCCCTTCTCGTGATTTTGCTATGCTAAGGACATAAACGAGATGGAGATAATCTCTTGAGATTGACCTCCAATCATCTAGACACTTCAATAGCAAGATTTTTAAGAAACCTGTTTTTGCTCGTTCTTAGCCTAATCGGGTGATTTCTTGATCTGAGAGTTTTTGGGTTGATTCCTTCGGTGATCTTGTTTGCTGTGACATGTGGGAACGTGCTCAAAGCCATCTTGGCTTCTACCCACGAGTATGATCATCGATTTGGTTTTTAGTTTTCAGTTGACGTACGCTGCTTTAAATAGCAAAAAGGTCTTAAATTTGTCATGGATTTTTTGATCTAGGAATGGAATACCTTCCCGAGACCTTAAAAAACATGTGTGTAAAGTTTCACGACTTTTGGTTTAGTCGATCGAAAGTTTTGTGGATTTAGGATCTTGTGGCCGGGCTGAAACCCCTGTTCATATGGGAGAAATGGTAGTACCACACGCTGTGTAGCGGTAGTACTGCAACTCCTGTTCTCTAACCACTTTGATTTTCGATCATTCATTGGTCGACCACACTGGTCGAGGTTCGGTTCGGTTCGACCTTTTTGGTTTCGATCACTCTGGTCATATTCCGAACTGTTACGACTACTCGAGTCATTGACTACACGATTGATTTTTCGACCGCAGCTCCTGGTTATCGACCACGTTGGATTCGACCATGCTGGATTCGACCATGCTAGTTTCGATCATTCTCTGGTTGATGGCCGCTCAAGTCGTAACTCGATCACGTTGGTTTTCGACCGTTCTCTAATCGTCGACCACACGAGTCATTTTTAGACCACTTAGTCTTCCGATCGGTTACGGTAGTACTGCAAAAACAACAGCAGTAGTACCGCACCTGTGGATTTTGCACATTGGCTCAGCTCTGAGTCTCTCCAGATTTTGAGTAAGGTTCCTATCTGAATCTTCATAGCTGTGAGCTATCGGAGTAAAGGATAAGTGAATACTTGGGGGGAAATCTTTAAGGCACCATTTACCCTCTATTGCCATCTTCGGTCCTACACCTATGCTACGTGCAGAACTTGGATGAAGAAGTAAACCCTATGATTGCATATCTTGAAGAAAGCAATGCACTAGCTCTTGCTATTGTGGCACCAGGTATGTACTAGATGTAATCTCCAATTCAGAAATCCATTCACTGCTCAACAGGTTAAGCAAAACTGCAAAAGTAGTAGTTTTGTCGACAAGGACACCACGTCATGATCAAGTTCCCTCTGCACCGGTGATAGTTCATGTGTCGAGAATGCTTTGTCTATCAAAAGGGTATGTGCTGCTAAATACTGTATTATGAATATTGAATAATGTAAGGAATGAAAGCAAGGCTTCAACTTCTCAAGACTTGTTTGCCATCGACGAGTCTGGGTGGGAATTAGCACTGGTCACTGCACCAAGTAACCACACAAGTCAACCAGCTGACAACCAACTGGTATGTTTGCCTTGCTATCTTTAGATTCACTGTGTTTGTAGGACTTCAGACATTAGTAGTAAAAAAAGATGGTCATAAGTAATAGAAAAGATAACCTGGCAAAAATAAGTAAAACCATCGTAGTTGAATAACTTGTCTGCATTTGCTCAACAGGCTGGGGGGTTTGACAAGCTATTGCTAGACAGCTCTTGCCTTGATCAATTCGGCTTAAGCTTCTGGCTTCCGGCTTATTTTTCACTATTCACAAATTTCGTCTTTTTCTGAATTTTTGGTTTTTTTGTGCTTTTTTGCCGGTTCTTTTTTCCCGTATTTGTTTGTATTATACGTAATAGGCTAACATATTTTTTTTATATTTTTTGATTTTTTAAATTTAATTATGCTAAATAAGCCTCTGCCAGCTACAGTGCTTTCAGCTATAAGCCACAAAAAAAAGCCCAACTGATCACCACTATATGAAGATGAGGCAAGGAGGCAGCAAATAGCCAGTGTGACTTACACCGACAGCCTCGCGGCAAACCCATTTGCCATGTCCAATGGCTTCGCACCACCATCGAATGTACAGTTAGCCATGATGGCACAACAGCAGCGGTATTATCAGGTACAGCAGCAACAGTACTTCCAGATACAGCAACAACAGCAAATGGTGATGATGCCGCCGCAAACATACCAGCAGCAGCAACAGCCTGGTCTAGTCTTTTTGGCTGCGGCTTGTGACTTTTAGGCTGTTTGTGTGAGAAATTACATAGTAACAGAAACTCACGTGCGATTTTTAGCGATATAAATGAAGTCAATAAATTATATACTACAATTAACTAGTAGACTCTATCTTTAAAAAATACTCCGTTCAAAAGCTAGTTACTGTAGAAAAGCCGAAAAGCAGCTTTTAAAAGCTGAAAAGAACAGGGCCTCAGTAGTGTGCACCTCCTCCTTACACCGGACTATCCAATCCGTTTGGCGATCCATTCAGTGGCCTAGTTGTGATGGCAAATCCACCAAAGCAAAGCAATTCAAATTTACCCTAAATTGCGCGTGCCTTGCTACATCTCACTCCGATGTTGACCATATAACCCTTTTCCAATTTTGAGGAGCAACTTGTATAGTTCGAAACTTTGCGATACTGTATCTTGATGAGGCATTGTAATACTCACATTTGGAAACTGATATGATCATTGCAATGTCATTATGTTCCACAAGTCTGACTACTGTGCCGTGCTGATATCAGCTAATACAGGAGCATGTTTACCATCATACAATCTGGAAAATGACAGGTTATGCCGTTATGGTCAACTCTTCAATTCACCAAACAGGTCAGACAATATCACAAAAGATGGTGAGATGGTATTGTTAATCTCTTTATATATTGATGAGTCATACATATAATCAGAAAATGACATCAATTCGGTGTGTTTTTATTCCCACATAGTATCTCATGGATTCATGGGTTCTACATTTGTACAACAGCAGAAAGCAACAGGCAAACATGAAACAGGCTAGCCTTCCTTGATCCCCCACTTCATCCAGTGCAAAGAACTAGTCCTTTCCATTCATTCCTCTTCAGCTGGATCTGCATCCTGTCTTGAGCACTCCACTTCATCCGGAAATTGTCCTGCATAATCATTAAGCCACAGGTAAGCCACACATATTTAAGTAAGCGTGCAAAACAAGTAGAAAACAGTTTAGCCAAATTAGCTTGGATTGCAAAAGAGCGGAGCAAAACGATGAAGAGCAACAAAATTGTTCTGAATTCTAGTTGTTCTTGTGCAATGCGTGCGTTTCTTGAGTCATTTCAGAATTAGGCAGCATGAACAAGAAGGAGAAATGGAGATATCAGGTAATCAGATTCTCACCGTCGATGAAGTAGGTCGAGCAGGGGTATCCGCGGGAGGCGGAGGCGACGGCGCGCGCCTCGTCGCCGGGGAGCGCCCGAGGCAGCGGCCCCATCCCTCCGCCGTGGCTTACGAGCGCCAGCAGCCCGAGGGCCGCGCCGGCGGGCCGGGGCGGCGCGTAGTATGAAGTACCGGGCCGGAACGGCGCCCAGTCTGGCTCGGCCATCCGGGCCATGGCGCGATCGATGGCCTCCTCCAGCCGCTGCGTCACCGCATCTCCTTCCGCCGACATCGACGGCCCGGAGGCGTCGACCTCGAGCAGCTCCGCCGCCCGGCGGCGGGTGTGGTGGTGCCGGCGGCCTAGGATCCCGCCGGGCTGGGCCGCCCCGAGGCGGCGGGCCAGGCTCGCCGTCCGGGAGAGCACACGCTCCATGGACGCCGTCACGTCACGCAAAGACTGCCGCCGCGGTGGTCGTAGCTCGTAATCTGGAAGCAGCGCGTGCGACGGTGCGAGCAGCTGGTGCCGTGGTGGTGTTGTGTTGCGAGGGAGGTGGGTGGAGCGGGTGGTAAATATAGTAGTCGGCCGAGGGCTCCTCCGCAAAGGAGATGGTGGTCGGTTCCGTGACCACGGGCTGCAACTGTAATGCGGTTTTGCTCCAAAACTGCAGGCTGTCTCCGCCGGTTTTCCCATGGTTGGCGAGTGGCGACACACGTTTTCCCCTCAGGGACCTCTTCGTAATAATGAGATACCAAAGGGGTTAAATGAGAAAATTTCTCCACCTCTCCGCTTCTGGTGCCTTTAGGCACGGTCCACTTAGCTGTCAGTCTACACGGGTCAGGCTAACAATTGTGGGCTAAGCTGTAGATGTAGATCTGGCCCATCCAGGTGACGGGCCGTGGAGGCCTGGGCCTATTTAGCCCGACGGGGCAAGTCAGCTCGTCTAGTCTATTTGCTATGAATTTTTTTAAAAAAAATATTTAAAAATATAAAATATATATTTAAAATACAAAATAAAATTATTTAAACTTATAGAATTAAATATATAAAATTTAAAAAATACAAAATAAAATTATATAAATATTTAAACCACAGAAGTTTGAACTCTTAATTCCCCACTTTGCTATGTATCATATTGTGTTGATAGCTTAGTTTAGGTTAAACAGAGGTGAGATTTTCCTAACTTCATTGCTAAATAGGACTTTGGATTTAGGGGGACAATAAGGTGCTATTTGATTAATTGCTATATTTTGGCATGGGTCTGCCTTTCGGTAATTGCATTCGCAGTCTCTTCTTTGGGGCATTGTCCAAGAAGTTAAGTAGAATGACATTGTAAAGTTGGAACTCTGAATAAGTGGATGGTGGTGAGCTTCAGTGGTTTTCATCAGCAGATTGGTTGATGTGAGCTTAAAAGATTTAGTTTTTTTGCTTGTTAAATACTAATTGAGGGTCCTTTAGAATTGGCATAACCAATGTAGGTGGGCAACTGTCAGTTTGTCTATGACGAGAAAGCTTGTAGAAGTTCAGAATTTAACCACTCTGCAGATGTATATACCTTGTTTTACCTGGGACAGGAGGATGAGTTTCTGTTAGTTTTGGCTAACGTTTGGGTAGTTGATTGGGGGTGTGTACACCCATTTTCGTCCTAGTTCTTACTTCTTGTCAGTCTTTAGCTTATGGTCTGCACGGTTGCTTCTTGTCCTTTGTAGTCTTAACAGGGAGCCTAAGATCCGGAACAACCCTGTAAGGACTTAAAGACTTTAGTCCTGTTACGGTTTCTCTATGCATCCATCTGACTGGGATCTGATATATTGGCCCTCCGTTGTCTATCTACGATTGCATATTGGACCTAGGTTTAGTGTAGCCAGGAGACAGATGATGTTGATATGGTATCCCTTATTTAATTCCAAAATTACTAAGATATGTAGAATCCGTATTGCTTGATTCATACCGTGAACTTCGATAACCCTTCTGAAGCGGTTTGGTTAACACAAAATTCAGGATGCACGTTGTATTCTCTTCAATGCATTTTGCAACCTTTGTTGCATTAATAGTCTTTCGGTGCCATCATGTCTTACGAGCTCCACTAAGGTTCAGAAAGCTCGTTTCATCTAGCAATCATTTGGGTAGTGTTGACCTTATCATCCAATGCTTGCAGGATGATGGAATCAGGCTCGAAGCTGGGAATGGAATGACAGTGCTTGTTTGACATACACGGGATCATTTGTATGATGAGAAACTTAGGCATCATATATTCATATCAATCTTTGGTTGTTGAATTAACTTATCTGTATGGACGACCTCATGTGTTACAAAGGCATCATCGATAACTATTGCTTCGAAATTTTGTTATTTCAAATTTTCTCACGCCACAACTCGCCCTTACTAAATTGTAACCACTGTAGGATCAGAAGGTAACACCTGCTGGAAACAAGCGGCACTACTTGTTTTCCTGACAGACCAAACAAATTGCAGCAATGCCCACCAGCACCAATTTCTGAGTTTTGACGATGAGTCCCCGAACAGCTGATGCACATTTGATGGTACAGAATTGAGCCCAAGGGAGAGGCAACACTGTCAGGCACATCCACCGTAGGATCACAAGGGCGGAAATCATCTATATATATCTTTGATTACTTCTGTTCTCGAAACAAGAAACGGGAAAGGATATTAAGAAGAAACTTTGCAGATCCATGGTTGGTTCAGCCAGCACCGATGCAAGCAATAGAAAATCGGATGGCTGGCTTCACTTCTTTACAACCAGCCAACAGTTGTTCAAAAATATACAGTTGTGATTTATCGAATTTTTTTGTAAATAATCCATTTTCAATTGAAATTACAGAAATATACTCGTGCAAATTTTTGACGTGCCGGGTAGCCGGCCGGAGATCGTTTCCGACGAGCCGGCCTCCTCTGGCGCCTGTCCGAGCGCAGCTCCCGCTCCTGCTGCTAGGTGATCATCGTTGGGGCGGAACGGCGAGGCAGAGCATGGATGCAGGGCAATGCGTCGGAGCATTGCTAGTGCTGACACGTACGTGCTTACAGTTGGTTGAGAATTGGGTTGCGTTCAGGTTTAGGAGCTAATAGTCTTGGGAATCAACGTTCGTTTTTACAGGGCTTCTCATTTGAGGGATCTTTTCGTTCACATCCCCGTATACTTGCATGTACATTATTGAATTGAAATGCCCAGCCTTCGTTGTTCTTTTCCAAAAAAAAAAAGAAGAAAAAAAAAGCTTTCCTGTTCTTACGCACACCGTATGCCCATACGTGACTGACACTGCGTCCATTCGGCCCATACAAAGCGGCCCGCTACGAGCGTCGGCCCATGCACGGTGGCCCTGAGCATACACAGCGCGAAAGGTTTAGTACCACATCGCTTGCTAGACGAGGTTGGCGTGGGAGAGCTCGCTATAAAACCAGGGCCTGGGGCCTCCGTTCTCCATACTTACCTGGACGGGGTCGACGGGCGATCATGAAGGCTCGTGGCCTAGGTTAATGGCTCACATTGCACTTGGTGTGTGCGTTGACTTACCATCTCCCCAAGCGGGAGAGTGGACGTCATAATTTGTGGCAGAGGGGGTACGCGTTCGCGCGGCCCTGCCAATTCTATAATATTCAAAATTTGACACTGGTTTGCGGCCGCTTCCTGTTGTGTAATATTGAAATATTGCCCTGGTTTGTGGTTAGGTCCTTTGTCCCTGTGGGGTTGAACATTGAATCATAACAGCCATATACCCGGGGGACTCCGCGCGCGCTCAGCCCCTTTGCCGGCGCCACGGATTTTGGTACGGGCGGGGAGGCAGTTTTTTCCGGAAATTACGTAAGGTCCTTTTTCCTCGCGCTTTTTTAAGCCCCTCCACTTTGCAGGATTGCGCCCCGCGTTTTCTAAATTACGTACGGGTCCTCGTTTATTACATACAAGCTCTCGGTTTTTTTCGAAAAAGACCTTTGCCTTTATCGTTTATTACGTACATGCCTTCGGTTTTTTACAAAAGAGACCTTTGACTTTTTCGAAAATACACATACACCCTCGATTTTTTTAAATTTTTTTTTATACAAACTCCTCACGGATTATCGCCTCTTTTACTTCGGTACACACGGTGGCTGGCGCAGCGTGCCGCCGCGCCTATAAGGCTAGTAATTGCTGTATCCTCCAGTTTCGGGGTTTCGACAAGCGTGAACAGTATGCGAATGGTAGTTCCAGCAGGTGACATCAATAACCTGTCAAATAAACAACAAATTAGCCAAAGAACAAAGAGCAAAACATAGTGAAATCATGATTTGAGCTTAAGGTTTAGATATCTGACAACAAACACAGTTCTTTTTTATTCTTTTGTATCATAGACAAAAAAGGGAGGACTGTTACGATGAATCTGTCTATTGTCTGGAAGCAGAATATAGGATCTATAGAAACACCAACATATAGTAGGAGCTTTATTAGCAAAAACATCAATTAAAAACTATATATGCCACTGATTCTTTTTTCTGATAATAGAGGTGATATCTTGCAGTAAGTTACTTTCAAGTGGCAATAACAGTTTTCTGATTTAAATTTCATAATCAACAGCTTCTTGCAAGCATGGTTACCATGACCAACACGATCCTTTCGTTCTTCTATAGCCATGCGTGGTAAACTATTTATCAATTTTACAGGAACTATATCAGCGCCATGAAGTTCATCAACAATAGACTGCCTAGTTGAAGTCAAATTACCGTTTTCAAATTTAGCATCCTTGGTTCAGGAAACATTTGATTCTGTATTAGACAAACTTCTTCTTAACAAGCCCCTTCCCTTCATCCTAAAAATTGGACCATCACTTCTTTCGTCTGCTGACATCTGGAGCATCTTCCATGTCTCTTCCCTATAATTGGGTGGAGTTGAGAGAGATTTTGCTCTCAGAGGAGATGAAGGAAGATTTGCTTCCAAAGCAAAAGACTGCAATAACTTGGCTTTCTCAATTAAAGTTCTGTAAGTCAACATTTTAACAATCTCACTAGGCAAGAAGTTGCATGCTCACTTCCTAGCAAGGGGGATCTGAGTTGAAGCATCATTGAGACTGCCATTGACAAAATCAGGGCACCATAGGGAGTACACAAAACCTTAAACTGATAGTCTGCTCGACTCTTTATGTCTGTACAATATGAATAGTTAGGAGAAGAGAGGATTTCATCCCAGATAAATAGAAGATTGTCAAGTGAAAATTCACGGCCAAATAGGACTCAAAGCCATCATAACGCAAAGTACTGAGGTTCTACTCCCAACTCCACCAGATGACTGTGGATAGAGGAATCCACACTATGACACTAACAAGCAAGTGATACATTGCCGATAGGGCTGTAAAAAAAGCTCGAGACTCGTGAGCTACTCGGGTTCGGTTCGTCTTAGACTTGACTCGAGTTCGGCTCGAATTATAAACGAGCCAAGCTCAAGCTTGAGCTGAAGCTCGCAAGCTTATCGAGCTCGAGCTCGAAAAGCTCGAGTAGGCTCGTTCATTATTGCTAAGCATGACTCTTTAAAGTGTATACACATGTATTTCAATTTTTTTATCAATTGTATTGTCCAAATCACACCGGGCTTATAAATAAGACAATGGTTTAAGCCTAAGAACAAGATAGACTGTAGTTGGCTAAGCTTATGGTAGATAAAAAGCTAAAGACTCGTGAATTACTCGTGTTTCGCTCGTCTCAAGTTCGACTCGAGATCGGCTCGAAAGATAAATGAGCCAAGCTTGAGCCTAACTCTAGGCTCGAGTGATTCTGAGGCTCGGTTCGAGTTCAATTCGATTCTCTAACAAACTCAAGCTTGAGGCAGTGAGCTCGCTCGAGCTCGGCTCATTTACAGCCCTAATTGCCGATGATAACTCCCTTACAGGTGTTAAACCCGTCCTTGATTCCGGTGCAGTACTGAGAGAATAAGTCAGTGATAGCAACCACACCTTGTGCACCGTTCATCAAACCATTCATCCTATTCTCAAACATACAATAGACATCATGCTCCATAAACTTTTCAGATAAAATATTGCCCCCAAGTGCTCACTGCATTCATGATGTACAAGTGATTATAACATATGTATGTATAGGGTTAAAAGTTTTGTTTTGAAAAATAACTTGGAGAGCATCGAGACAAACGAAAGCACTAAATTTCATTCATTTAGTTCAAAATTTTAGACGAAAAATTAAATTTTTTCATAAAATTTAACCAAAATTTGGATGAAATTTGAATAAAATTTAAATAGAGATAAATTCTCCTTTCGGGGGTAACGAAATAGATGAATTTTTTTTGGCGAAATTGTGAACCGTACGTACGAACGTACGTAAGTATGTATGTACCATATCTCGGGCTGTCACGGTTTGCTCGACCAAAGACCTTGCTTCCTCTGGGGGTTCATAGCTTTCTCGATAAGATGGTCCAGAAAGTCTTAACGAGTCACGAGGTTGAGTGGAGCAGAAGCTCCAAGGGCAATATATGAGGGGTTTGGGTGTTTATACACACACACACACACACACTTAGTAGTCAATAGTAGCCATCTAGTGGTTCTTTGCATTTGAACTGCTTTTTTCTTACCATTAAAAGGCCATGTTGGTTGTCAATTCAGAAATTGTCAGTTTAGTTTGACGTAGGTAGTCAGCCTGAGAGTAGCTATAGTTTCAATTTTTTTCTCACTTGAATGATCGCATTTCTCAATATTCATCTGATAATGATTCCACGTTTTCACTTGTTTCCTAAAAAAATCTGGTCATGTTGGGTTCAGCATTACTCCTAGTGAGTTAAAACATTGCTAGCAGTTAAAACAGCAAGTTGGGTTCACCATGTCGTCGGAAAGAAGTGACCTATATTTACCTATATGGCAGAAATAAAGCTTGTTAGTTTAATAATCCTAACAAACTTAAGATTAAATGTGCTCATGGCAATGAACTCCACTAATGTTACATTACAATTTCCATAATAGCTTTGTAGCTATGAAAAAAACAGTGCGGTTGCAAAATATCTTGAAATGGAATGGCTCCACAACACATTGAATAAATACGAGGCCTAGGAACCAATTCTCTTGGACTATTGGGATGCTGCTGTTTCGCTTAGGCATATCGTATTGCAGGTTTGCAGGTTTAGTTGGATCCACCGCTGTTAGGACAGATGAGAAGTGCACAATAGCTGAATACACATCAATGACTTGCCGTGTTTACATCCAAACTCTGGGTACCTAAGGCTCCACACTAACAATACACGTCCAAGCATGGACTGGCATGTGCTTGTTTGGAAGAAGTCTCCCAATTCAGGATAGAGACTGGACAAATCTTGGTTCAGCATTTTCTCTAGTTCTGCATTCCTGAAATATTGCCCCCAAGTGCTCACTGCATTCATGTACAATGTGATTATAACATATGTATGTATGCTCCCTGCGCGCCACCGCCAAGCGCCGCGTCTCCTCCTTGCCGCCCGTCTACCGCACCGCCGGCAGGGCCCCGCCGTCCACGTCCTCATCAGACCGCAACGCGTTCCAAGCAGAGGCGGCGGCGACGGCCCCGGACCAGATGGACGTGCCGGGTAGCCGGCCGGAGATCGTTTCCGACGAGCCGGCCTCCTCTGGCGCCTGTCCGAGCGCAGCTCCCGCTCCTGCTGCTAGGTGACCATCGTTGGGGCGGAAACGGCGAGGCAGAGCATGGATGCAGGGCAATGCGTCGGAGCATTGCTAGTGCTGGCACTTACGTGCTTACAGTTGGTTGAGAATTGGGTTGCGTTCAGGTTTAGGAGCTAATAGTCTTGGGAATTAACGTTCGTTTTTACAGGGCTTCTCATTTGAGGGATCTTTTCGTTCACTTCCCCGTATACTTGCATGTACATTATTGAATTGAAATGCCCAGCCTTCGTTGTTCTTTTCCAAAAAAAATAAACAGAAGAAAAAGAAGAGCTTTCCTGTTCTTACGCACACCGGACGCACTGACACGGCGTCCAATTCGGCCCATACAAGCAGCCCGCTACGAGCGTCGGCCCATGCACGGTGGCCCTGAGCATACACAGCGCGAAAGGTGCGCACGTTTAGTACCACATCGCTTGCTAGCGGAGATTGGCGTGGGAGCGCTGGCTATAAAACCAGGGTCTGGGGCTCCCGTTGCACATACTTACCTGGACGGGGTCGACGGGCGATCATGAAGGCTCGTGGCCTAGGTTAATGGCTCACATTGCACTTGGTGTGCGCGTTGACTTACCATCTCCCCAAGTGGGAGAGTGGACGTCATAATTTGTGGCAGAGGGGGTACGCGTTCGCGCGGCCCCTACCAATTCTGTAATATTCAAATTTTGCACCTGGTTTGTGAACCCTGCCTATTCTATGGTATTCAAATTTGGCCCCTGGTTTGTGGTTAGATCCTTGTCCCTGTGGTGTTGAACATCGAAAGAATTGCTGTTACCCTTTCAGCTCCAGTATGTGTTTGTTTTTCAGTCTCATATAATTTATTATCATAATATACTAGAATAATAAAAAAAATGTATTAGAAAAGTATTTTGTAAGATAAATCTAACAATAAATCTAATAATATTATTTTTGTGTAGTTAATCTATATATATATATTAATAATCAAAATTTAAAAAGTTTGACCGCAACTATATTTGTGGATACAGAATATATGGTTTCCTTGGTTTCATCTTTAATTTATTCTCGCTCGGTGTGAAAAGAATGTGAAAGCGCTGTAGTGAGCCTACATATTCCATTCCACATCATTTATATGTTATTTTAACTCTATACACATATGAAAAAATGAATCGCCTACCCAAAAGATACTTAAAGTAAAAAATGTTTAGAAAAACAATCAATTGTATTTCTGAAAGGATATTTAGGCCCTGTTCGGCAAGGCACAAGCCGGTCGACTTTTGGCAGCCGCTACAGTACCTAACTTTTAAACGGAGTATTTTCTCAAAACGGGGTCTACAAGTTAAACGTAGTACACGTTAAAAGCCCAACATCTGTACCAGTCAAAATCGCAAGTGAGTATCGATCTTTCCGTAATCTGTACCGTAAACAGCCAAAATTTAAAAAATTCAGCCAAAAGCCAAAAGCCGCAGCAAAAAAGAACATACCCTTAATTTAGGTTGGATGTAGGACCATTTTGTGCCTGTTGTGATACGTTGTGGAATCTTCGCTGTTACAAGACCCTGATCAACTCGGCTTCGGCTTTTGGCTTCTGGCTTATTTTTCACTATTCATAAGTTTCGTCTTTTTCTGAACTTTTGACTTTTTGTTGAGTTTTTTTGCCTGTTCTTTTTTTCCGTATTTGTTTGTATTATACGTAATGTGCTAACATATTTTTTTTTATTTTTTATTTTTTTAAATTTAATTATGCTAAAACAGGACAGTATTTAGAAGCGGATTCTTCACACAGTTGTTTTCGAGCTTAAAACCGTGTGCACCATCCACATCAACATCTTCACCATCTACTGCTATATCGAAAAGCGCAGTCTCGGATTGGTAGTCGGGGTGAGAGAGTCTACATGTTGATTCTTGAACCCCCTCATTGGTAGGTGACTAACACCTAATGCAGAGTAGCCATATATGCTTTTAGACTTTGCTAGAAGGCTTCCTTTTCTTCTCTCTGTCTTGAGCAGCTTGAGGGTCTTTGTCATTGTGGTCGGAGGTTCAATTCCATTCCACTACTTCAGTAGTGGTCGTATGCCTGTCGGCCAAGTCAAAAAATTCGATGATAGTAGTCGGCGGGTTGGTGGTGTCCTCTGTGAACCTCTGATTGCGAACTCCTTACTTGAAAGCTTTAAAAATTCCTCTGTGAGTTTCTCCAAGGACGGCAGCGGCAAGTGGCACAGGCTGACCGTTGTTTACAATTTTACTTCTTTGAAAATTCTACTGCTAATATTATAGATGGTAGTATAACTAAATTCTAACTAATCTAAACCATTAGATTTCAAAGATTGGACGGTTTATATTCATTTTAAGGTACCGTAAAAGAGCTCTCTTTATGAGCATAGACCTGGAGATATCCACTAGCTGTCTTAATCTGAGGTGCCTAAGAGCAACTCCAAGAGAAGAGCTAAATTATTTTCTAAAGGTAAATTTGGCTATTATTGGAGAAAAAACGTCTCCAATAGACTCTGTAAATGACTCTCCAAATTTAGTAGCTCTCCATCCCTCCTCCTTCGCTCTCTATTTTTGGATAGCCTACCTCGCTCACCATTCAGCCTCTTGCGCGGTCGGCGTTTCCTTCCCGCACGCTGCGCCCCATTCCCGCGCGTACGCGACCCACCGCGCGCCCTCTAGTTTAGATAGCCTGTTGGAGTAGTCTTGTTTTTTTGGGTGAGATTCATTTTAGAGAATAGCTAAATCACTAAATTTAGATACTTCTTTTGGCTAATCTCTTGGAGTTGCTCTAACATGAACTTAGTACTCCAAGACCCAGAATTCCATATCAAACTATACTAGAATTGGTTCAGGGATATGATTCTGCAAAGAGACTTACTGTATGTGCACTGACAGCCTTTGCAATTGAAGGGAGGATGTCTTCAGGCTTGCCGTGCCGAACGAGCAAGTTGAGACTTTGTTTCCTCAGGTTCTGCTTCAGGTCTCCCAAACACTCTATCAAGAAGTGTGCCCTCAATGCTGAAAAAATAAATCACACTAAATGCTGTTACCAAGAACCCAACAATTAGGCAGCCAAAAGATAACCAAACACAAATTAATCTACACAATGCAACTAGATTCCAATTAGGAAGCGTCCAGCTTTGCAGGGGCAAGAATTTGGGGTAATCCCAAATGCAGCAAGAGGTAAGCCAATGTCCAATGCTCTCACCTCCAGTCTTGGGGAACCCGAAGCAATGCGTGCTCCCCCAAAGTTCCGGGGATCAACGCAGTACACCGGCAGAACCGCCTCGGAGGCCGCCCACGCGCGCACAAGCGCCTTGTTGTCGAGAAACCGGAAGTCGTTCCTGAACCACACAATGGCCACACCCACACCACTCCTCAAATTCGGCGAGGTGTACCTCCGGAAGGCCTCGTCGGCCGCCGCGCCGGTTTCGTCAGCGCCAAGGGAAGGCACCCACGCGCTGCGAGCCGGCCGGAACGCTGAGCTCGAGCTCGAGTCAGCGCTCACGGCGGTAACGGGGCCGAGGAGGACGCGGAGCTTGGTGGTGGGTTTGGGGAGGAGGAATTGGGGATTGAGAGGGAAGGAGGAAGAGAGGAAGTGGAGCATTTCTTGGATCGGGGTGAGGTTTTTGAGAAGTGAGGGGGTGAGTTGGAAAATGAGGGCGGGAGGAAATGGGGAGAGATGCCACGTGTGCAGATTGGAGTGATGCTACGTGGTTGGCTGTTGGCCTGTGGAAACGGGTTATAGATTTTGTGGGCCAGGAATAGTTAAAGCTGTGATCAACTCGGCTTATGGCTTCTGGTTTATTTTTCACTATTCATAAATTTCGTCTTTTTCTGAACTTTTGGTTTTTTGTTGAGCTTTTTTGCCGGTTCTTTTTTTCCCGTATTTGTTTGTATTATACGTAATGGGCTAACATATTTTTTTATATTTTTAAATTTTTTAAATTTAATTATGCGAAATAAGTCTCTGTCAGCTACAGTGCTTTTTTCAGCCAGCTACAGTGTTTTCAGCCATAAGCCATGAGCTTTTAAGCCGAGTTGATCACCACCTAAGTCTGGTGGACCCACGTATCAGTGTAGTAGTAATATTTTGGGATAAAAATTATGTGACCAAATGTGTATGAATTGGGTCTATGTTTATTAGGGTTTGTCACAGATTTAGTGGTAATATGGTGATATAAAATCTAAGTGCTTGTTACAAACCAAGAATTTAACCAATTTCGTTAAAACTTTTGGAAAACTTCACTTTCCAAGCGGGGAATGGGGCCATAGATATTCTCACATGATCATACAATCTAAAGTAAATTTCATAAAATCATATTACCTATGACAAATCTGTTACAAAACTACATTTTTAAACATCAATTTCAAATAACCATATTTCTTTGACAGGTTAGATTCACTCGTCAGTCTCACAAGAGTACCCTAAGAGTACCCCGTTTTCGTTTATTGACATAGAGATCGTTGCCACACTAGGAAAGAACTAACACAGCAACATGAATGATTAGTGATTGCGTGGAAGCCCCCACTGCTTCCACCCACTCAACGACAATGGTACTTTACTTCTAACTACCTCCTACAAATAACAAACTTGCCTTCTACTCAGTCCCACCACTCCATGCAATCATTTTGACACATCAGTTCTTATCCAACGTTGCAACTACCTCTCGTGTGAGATTGACCAGCGGATCCAACCTATCAGGCCAGTTGGATATGGTATCAATGCTTAAAAGGATAGTTTTACAAAACATTATGTAAATGGAAGTGTGGTTCCACGGAACTATCACTTAGAAATATAGTTTCATGGTAGTTTTGCCAAAGATAGTGTAGTTTTATGAAATTTATTCTACAATATATTCAACTTTGTCCAGCATAGTTTGCCATCCTTCATAAATCAGAATATATGCACAACAGAAAGGAAAAACGTACATGCCAGAGTCCACAGTAATAGATGCACCGTATAGTGGCAAAAAAAGTTTATAAAGTTATGTGGTACGTCTCTTGTTATCTCTTTGTGTCTACAAAGAATGGATCATATAATAACAGGATGGCAGATGACAAAAATCTGATCTCCAATAGCCAGGGGCTATAATGAGGCTAAGAAACAGGGAAAAAGGGGTGAAGCCGGTGAAGGACTAAAGGAAACATACAGAAAGCACAGTAGATTACATCGAGGGCAGTGTCATTGCTATAAATATCGCCCCAGCCTCGCCCCAGCCCCACCCAGGGACTGAACTACAGGCCGTCGCAATTGCTGCAGCGACAACCTGTCTCTCAAGGCCCAGATCCATGTTACGAAGCTAAGTATTGATTGATTTCACAATTTACATAAATAGAAAAAAATGCTTCTGGAGTTGAGACCATATGCTGAAGGCAAAGAATCAGGTTAAGTCAAACAGATTTATAACTGGTGAATATCCTCAGTAGGTTGTCAAGAGCTTCGGGATAAAATTTTCTAGCAAAAAGGTAGCATGGTCTCTTTGACCCGTTCCACAAACATGGCTTCTGCGTCACAAGTTTCTGCAAGAGGAAGAAAACAACACATCAGCTATGTAGCACGGACACGTATCAAAACCGCCGTATCCGTGTCCAACACGTGTCGGACACGGATACGACACGGACACGTCTCCGACACGTGTCGGCGACGTATCGGCCGATTTTGAAATTAATTTTAATTATTAAAATTCTCGACACGTGTCGGACACAGTAAATATACGAGTCGGACACGGCCTGGACATAGCCAGCCCAAGAATAGCCTAGGACACGGCTGGCCCAGGCCGGCCCATCCCTAACTCTAACCATAAGCGTCGATTCCCGAGCGCATCATTCCCATTGCTCGCTCGTGCTTCTCCGCATCGGCCACTCGCGCCGCCGCTCGCTCCCGTCGGCTCCCGCATCTCACCGCCGCTTCCATCTCCTCACTTGCATCTCCTCTGCCCGCCGGCTCCCGCATCTCGCCGCCGACTACATCTCCCGCGTCTCGCTGCCGACTACATCTCTCGTGCGTCGTCGGCTCCCGCATCTCCTCCCGTGTTACTTTTTCCCAGGTTAATAGAGTTCTTATTTCTAGAAATGGTATTCACATCAACAATTGTCGCCAGGATTAACAAAACAATTCATGAGGTATATATTCCGAATATACACTTTACAAATTACAAGTTTACAATTTACATTATTTCAGATAATAAGCATGTGGAAACATAGAAAATAATACATATATATAATTTATTTATTATTTAAATATATATAGCCGTGTCGGCGTATCGGTATTTTTGGGAAAACGGCGAATTCCCGTGTCAGTGTCGTATCGTGTCGTGTCGACGTATCCGTGTCCGTGCATCATAGCACATCAGCATTTGACAGTTGTTAATGCATGACTGTTCTTTTAGATCTAACATGAAAAGATTTACTTATTGTTCATGGATAGTCAGTGTTGACGACAGATTGCTGTGCTTACCTTGTCATCACTCGTTACGTGGAAGTACTCAACTACGGCCTGCACATAATGTACATGAGAATATGAATGCAAAGATAATGCAGTAAATGAAAAAAAACACGTAAAGCTTATCTCGAAATAAAAACATGTCAAGCAAGGCAAAAACATACTGTTATATTCTTTAAGAGATCATAGGTGACATCTGCAGATCTATATGACCTTGGATGCCATTTCCTCTCAGACCAATCAACATGTGTAACCGACCAATTAGCTATTCCACCAGGATCTACCATCTGAAGTAAAAGTATTTAGCAAGCAACTCAAAGAAACAAGAGGTAAATGCTACTCCGATAGATTGTAAATACTGACATTGAATAGGGTTGGCAAATAATGCTCGTCAGCAATGCAGTTGCGCCCTCCTGCTGGCTGCAAATCACAGGAGAAAGGTAGTTCCTTTTCAAAAAATTGGCTTACCAGAAGAATGTTTAAGAAAGCTAGAAAAGTGAAAATCATGACAATGACTCAGACTTCAGAAATGACAACTACAGTGTAGCTCAATTGCTTGCAGCATCTTAGGAGGTAACTTACACCATGAGGAATGTATGCAGTGCCAACTGCCATCCCATGCCAATTAAGTTTATTTAATATGTTTTACATATTGCTATGGAAAGAAAAAGGACAACTTTGCAATGAAGTTTACACATTATCCAATGTTTAAGAAAGTAGTCATCAAAACTGTTCTTCAGTCCCTCATGACTTATTTTGTGAGTTGGAGGGAATTGGTTGAAAGACCCTTTTGCATTTTTACCAATTAGAGGCAATTGCCAAATTTCTGTACTAAAGTTTCTCTATAAAAGCAATGGACGTTATATTGAAAAGATATGTGTACAGATATCACCATCAACCTCACAGTGAACAAAAATATAAATTCAGTTATCATTGTATGCATGTTTTGATTATTTTCTATTGAGATACCTGGTATCTAGTTCCATTCTATTAACTAAATATAGTAACTTTAGAAAGGCAACACACCTTGCAATATAGCTTGAACTTCTTGTAGTATAGACTGTCCGCCAGAATCAGTAAAGCATGTCTCCTTGTAATTGCAAACCACTGTAACATGAACAACAATTTAGACAAGAAAGCACGTAACATTAGAATTTGATACTCAGTTACCGATTTCTGAACATGTCAGTTTTATATGATGGAAAAAATTGCAAATAATATACCACTAAAAAATTAACTTTGTAGCGGCAAGTATTTTATAACCTAGCAAAGTACTATAGCAAAAAACTGTACCTGGGCACCCTTTCTGAAGTCTCTCTCCTCTATTTCAGGAAGCATCTCAACAGAATACCTTCCATTCCCATGTGGACCAGGATCCTGGAAGCTGACAAAATGATAATAAAGGCAGACAAAAATCAAAATACATGGACATGGACATCTTCAGCGGTAACACAAAAGTAAAAACTAATCAACAACATCGTGTGGTATTGATCACATGCCAACACCACTTGTTTCACTAATTCCCCTTTACTTCCCTTCTTTTTCGAAATGATAATGAAATATGAGTTCCAATGTTCTTACCAATCAATGAAGCTAACGTTCGTTCCCATCAGATAATTATAGACATAATCAAATGAATGCAGTGGAACACAGCTGTGACACAAAGGAAACATGATTTCAATAATGAATGAAATTATCAAAAAGTTAAAAGTCATCAATAATCAAGAGTCAGAACCTGTCAGAAAGCAAGACAAAAAATTGGTTATCAACATCTTCCAGCGCATTTGCTAATAGTCTCTTCTCCGCATCAACCATTGAAATCTTTCCCCATACTACCTGCATAGCAGTTACGTACTCTGTTCAAATCTGACAACCTAGAATATTCTGTTAGAACTTAGAAGAGAAGCCTACTAAAAATATTCAATATAGGAAGCCCTTCAATTGGCAAAAGTTAGGAGATTGTGTGTGTGTGTTGGAGGGTGGGGGGTGGGGTGGGGTGCATCTCAGTCCAAATTGCTAGTAGCGGGCTCCTTAGAAGAGATGGATCTCATGAAGTCATGATACAAGTAGTGCCCTTCGAACTATAAATAATGCAACACACTTTTTGTTGAAACAACCTTATGTTGGCACAGAACCTACTAAAGCATGACTTATCTGACGTCATGGGAAATTGGAAATTATACGAAAACTCTTTTATACAAGCAATCTTTATCAATTTATGTGCTCAATAAATCGATATGAGCACACTGCTATGTCCTGTGGTGTGTAACAACTGTTTAGCCATTGCTGGTTGCTGCGACCTTGGAATAAACACCCTAATAAACGAGTTCTGGTGGCACCAAAATCTACCACTTAGTTATTAGCACATTTAGATAAAGCATTAAATACAACCTATGAAGCACAGATGAAAATTATTACCGCGTCACTGTGAATATCTCGGCCAACAAACAAAGAACTAGAATGCACAGGCTTTTCACGTGATGCATGCACATAGATGGAGTATCGTCCCTCATGACCCTGTGTAGAGAAGTAAAAGTGATTCATTCTTTTAAGTTGACACAAATTATATAAGCAATAGACATTATTACTTCATATAGACATGCAGAGGGTTAGTAGCAAGGAGGGAGGAGATTCTAGTGACTAGTACTAGGGTACTAGCAAGATAATATTATTGGCTTGGTCAAAAAGATCAGTTTAACCTATTTATGCAGATAAGGATAAATTCCTCAACATTCTACTGCTCAAAGATGTATGACGATCCTATGCTACAATGTTAGGTAAATCACTAGCTAAAAAGAAAAAGGGAAAAGATGCACTCAGTAATTCAGTTCAAGGAACCCACTTGTTTGTCTCTCTACATACTTATATTGAAAAAGATTGATGATGCCTTGGCGCCTTGCAGTTAAAGGAAACCCAAAGGACCCTAACCCTTGAAAGATGTGTACTCCTTAAAAGGCAAAAAGACAACAAATATAATCAGACAAACCTGTAAAAATTTCTCCCACAATTTCTCAAAAGGCAATGAACCAGGTGTCAAGAACATAAGAGCGATCTTTGGATTCTTTGACACAGCCATGGGCATTGCAAGGATATCCCTAAGAACTACGGATGAAACAATTTCCTCATCAGTCCGCTGTGGACGGGATATAGCAGGGAGCCAATCCTTGAAAGGTGCACATACACTAGAAGCAGAGAAGTAGCATTGCGAGTAGCGCCGCGGTGGGTACACATATGCCCCAATCAACACAAAACAAACCAGGGACAAAAGCATGATTATCCACATGGGTTTCTTGGCAGCAGCACGGTGGCGCAGAGGCGGCATGACAGTCATGTCCTTGCTGCCCCCACTGCGACACTCAAGGTACTTTTATCTGCTCTCCATCTTCAGATCATCTAAAGTTCATCACCATCACACTCCAGTAATTTTGATGCCAAGCTACTACACCAGGGTCTGATGAAAATTCTCAGGCAACTGACACCTTCCTGCATTTGCAACACAAGGTAAGCATAGCAATAATCCATGAAACCATATACACGAAAAAGCAACAATCAAGAGGCGTACTAAGGCAATTTATCAAGATTCGGCCCTACAAACAAGCACCCCAGTTAGCTAATGTCTGTTCTAGCACAAATTCCGATGCATCTAGTATGCGACTCAGTTATGACCAGCTCTGATGCAAGCAGCAAGCTACCAAGACTTAACAAACACCACCCACTTAAGGCTGTGCAAACTCTTCAATTATGCTAGCTCCCAAGCTGGCTGTGCAATTGGGTTGGAAGTAGGTGATCCACATGTCCAAATCAGGTGGTTTCCACAAAAGACAGCGGTTGAAATCCACGGGGGCGGCTGGCGAAAAGTCAAACTCTGACCAAATCACCCGATCCCAATCGCTACGCCCCCACTGCATTACCAACTCGATCCAATCCCCTACCACCCACACCACCAGCTAAGCCACGCCAAATCACCAGAATTCGCTCACAAAGCTCGCGTAAAAATCGAAACTCTGCACCCAGAGCAGCAGGAAAAAAACACGCAAAATCACACGGGGAACCCCGCTTTCGAGCAGCCAAGCCCAATGCGAGGAGCAGGAGCTCCGAGCTTAGCCCGGATGGCAACGAAGCTGGTACCGGATTGGAGAGCGGGAGGAGGCGAGTCCGGCGAGGGGATTACCGCGGCGAGCTTGGCGTCGGCCGGGGAGGTGGATCTGGAGCTCGCGGAGATGAGATCGGATTGGGAGCCGGAGGTGGAGGTGCAGATGAGGAGGGAGGGAGGGAGGAGAGAGACGAGGGAGATAAACAAAAGGATTAATTAAGCTAGAAGTGGTACTAATTGTTGGTTAAGGGGTTGGGGTTAAAAGTCGGACCGCCTCTTGCTGCTGTAATGGGCTTTCAAAAGGAGGCAGGAAGAAGAAAGAGCGATGTTTCGGCGTGTGCTTTTGTACTTGAGACCCCTTGAATTTTCTGTTTTTGACGTGTGGTGGATTAGTACAAGAGTTTGGCCATATTCTTTTGAGTTATGGCTCATTTTTTTTACTATGATTGATAATTTTTATTTATATTTTTGTAAACAATAGCAGATGGTGTATAAGGTTTTAAATTTAAAAAGTCATTTAGAGAATCCATTTTAAAAAACACTCTATTTATTTGAACTTTCAAAAAAAGTAAAACTCAAAAGCTAAAGCCAAAAAAACGCCCAGCTTCTAGGCTTTTAGATTCTTTTTAGTTGAGGAGAACCGTGGTTTCGCTTACTCTCCGTGTGGTTAACTAGTAACCTTCTGTATAAGGGCATGTTCTTTACCTCACAAGCTGGCGGCTTTTGGCTTTTGCTACAGTACCAACTTTCAAACGGAGTATTTTCTCGAAATGAGGTCTACAAGTTAAACGATCTACACGTTAAAAGCTCAACATCTGTACCAGCCAAAATCACAAGTGAGTATCTGTCTCTCCGTAATATGTACCGTAAACAGCCAAAATTCAAAATTTTCAGCCAAAAGTCATAAACCATAGCCGAAAAGAACAGGCCCTAGTACAGTGGTTTCAATGGGTTGATCAGACTTCTAAATTTAGGATTGTTTAAGTGATTAGGTTCTAAACGTGAGTTATATTGAAAATTATATGTATTAAATCGGTGGTGGTATGCTTATGGGAAGTCTACGACTCCGCTCCAATTGGCTTACAGTTTAAACTTCTAGCTGTGGTTTTTAGCTGAAATTGTACTGTAGCGGTAGTTAACTTTTTAAAAAAAAGAAAAATAGGAAAAAAGTTACAACGCAAAGAAATAAGAGGGAAAAGAAAAGGTAAAAAGCAGGAGAAAACCTAAAAAACCAAAATAAGCTGAAATTAGAAACTAACGTGTTTTAAGTAGTTTCTAATTTAAATAAACTGAAAATCCAAATAAACTAGAAACTAAAACCGTTTAGAGTGAAGCCGAATCGTGGAAAGCACAAGATACTCATGTGCCACGTTCTCTGGAAAGAAAAGGCTCTGACTAATTAGTAACGTGCAAATTTATATCTTATTAGTTGCTAAGATTGTTTGTTACTGCGGGAGACATTGCAAAATCCAGTTAGCTAAGGGTGTTTTTAAAAACGTACCCCTTTTTATCCTCGTTTATATTTTTCTGAAAGAAATCCTCAAATTTGTACTTAATAACTTTGCCTAGAATCCAAAAGATGACTACCTTTGCTTGATATTCATCTTGTCTGGTACCTTCGGTACAAAAGTACATATGCATGGTGAGTACACTAAAGTACGAAAGTGGCAGACGCAGAAGCATATTCGCACGGTGCCAAGGAAAGAACACCTGGCCTGGTTAGTCTTATGGATCATCACATTACATGCTCTGTTGTTCACATGCCACAAGCACCACACCTAGATCGTCTCAACAAAGACAAATCGTCCAGATCAATCAAGCAAACAAAAAAAAGATTTCATGGCAACACAAAACGAAAAGGAAAATGCCTCTAGGCTTACGTATTTTGGACGTCCATAACATCCTCCAACAGAAAACGAAAGTGGTTTTAGGCTGTTCCATTAACAAGCAAGCGTCTGTGGTGCTTGGGGCATGTGAACAAAGAAGGGATGTAGATAGAGACAAACGTTAAAGCGGGACTGATTTTTAAATCGGATTCTACTTTTTAAGTTTACAACTGTGTATATTATTTATGCTAGTATCTTCGTCATCCGATGTTATATCAAAAAATTTAGATAAAAATTATCTATCTCAGTCCAAAAAAAACACCCTCAAAGTCCGGTAAGCTGGCCGTGGATTTTGAAGCTGCTTCCATCTCAGCCTCCCCGTACTGCCAAGAGGATCTCATGCATCAGCAATTCAGTATGCTTCCCACATTTCCATCAATGCCAATGCAGATATTCCTTGTCTGGTCTCTGATGTGGGGTGGGCAATAGCATATTGCACGGCTCCTCGCATGCAAAAGTACTCGTCGAAAACACTTCATGTGGATGAAGTCGACTAATCACCATTATTGTTTCAACCACACCAGTAAAAGATGCATCCACCATAATCAAAGTAGACAGTCGTATAAACAACTCGTGAAACTGATACAAGATGACCGCTTGTGACATAGAAATCACAGAAAAATAATGGCAAAGAAATATAGATGTTGTAGCATGCGCTACAACAGTGGGTACCGGTACCTCTCTCTATGGAGCATACGGATTAGCTAGAGAGAGAGAGAGCTGGTGGGTAGCCTAAAATGAGAGGGTATGACTATCTCGTACCACTCTTGGAGTTTATATACATGAATGAGATAGGATAGAAAATTTCCATCATACTCCTTAATAATTACAAAAGATGAGGGTAAACCAGTACATTTCTTTCTATATATATATAATAATATACTATTGGACTTGTTCCAAGGCCCAGCAGCCAAACCTAACGGGCTTACGGGCTGAGCACCCCCACAACAGTACTGCCTCGACAATACGCACAGAGGTCCCAACAGGCGAGCTGACACGACTAACTGCCCGCCCCAGCCCTCTGTCCCACGACAGCAAGCACGGAGGTCATAAGGTGCGAGCCAAAGCAACTACTTGCTCGAGACCCTAGGGGTCTAAACACTTTAAATGTCCCGGAACCGGGTTCTCCTTTCACTGGTGAAATCATAACCCTTTCCCATAGATGTGGCCCCTTTGAAGCAGGCAGCACATGGAGGCGAAGCCGGGGGTGTGGCCGCCCCTCCGAGGTGATGCCTACGAGAAGGATGGAGAAGTCCCACGACAGAGCCAGAGCCGTCGCGTCGAGGTCGTGCATCCGACCGGGCAGCGCGTAAAGGTAGAGCTAGGGACAGGCCGCCCCTTAGAGGCAATGCCTACAAGGAGGGTAGCTATAGTAGGGGTGGCCCCACCTAAGCCCATCCGGCTTGTTTGAGGGATTGTAGGGCCCAATGAGATATGTATAATGACATTTGTGCCCTTCTACGAGATACACAACTGTAAGAGCGATATTGTAATCATACTTTATGAAGATATCTATATGCCCTGAACATGGAGAATGGGCAAGCATTGTTCACCATTACAACCACTACACTACTCTCTTAGTTTACTGTTTGGCCGGTAGCCACAACAGTAGGCACCATTCCTGGGGAGATGGAGAGTAAGCCGTGGATTTTGAGAAGTGATGGCGCCCAAGAAAGCATCGTCAGCAACGAAAAGGAAGCGGAGCACGATGGCGGCGGTCACAAATGCTAGGGCCTCGGTTGGTGGGCCGCCTACGCTGACATTGGGGACTGGAGTTGAAGGCGACGTCGGTGTGGCGAACACCGATATCGACATCTGCATGAATACGATCGGCCACCATGAGGATCGTCGTGGCACGGCGGTCGGCCCCGCCAATGGTGCAACAGCTGACCTCATCAGTGGCGCCCGGGTCAGTAGGAGCATCGACGTCGACACTCACGTCGGCATGCCTAGTGACCCAGGATCCAGCGCAGGGGCGACAAGTGGTCCCAACGGTCGCGTCAGTCTCGTCGTCGACCGTGGGACCAGTCGCGTCGGCGCGTCGAACAGCTCCGGTGAGCAGGCCATAGTCGCCGACAACCCTGCAATGCGCAACACCGCTTAGGCAGCTGCGACCGCACCAGCAATGGAGAACGCTTTGTTGGTGGCCCTCGGGACGTTGCAGCGCGAGCTAGCAGACCTCCGAGGGGCCATGCGGGAGATGTAAGAGGCTCGGAGCCAGGAAACGCCGCCGGCAGCGGTAGTGGAGGTCATACCTGATTGGGCAGACAGCCGCGATGCCCCCACCTCCAGTCGCGCTACGCTTTAACGTGTAGACCCGGAGTCTCCACTCTCGGCCGGCCTGCAGCAGTCTACGTGGCAAGAACACTTCAAGTTCCTCACTGTTGAGCCGTACAAGGACGATACGGACCCTAGGTAGTTCGTTCGCGTGTACGAGCCAGCCATCGAGGCCGCCGGCGGGGATGACTCCACCAAAGCAAAGGGGCTACCGCTCGCTCTGCAGGGAGTAGCGCTCTCTTGATTCTTTACCATAGATCCGAACTCCATATATGTGTGGGAGCAAATCCGCGACCGTTTGTACAACTTCCAAGGTAACTACGTCGAGCGGGTCGACACGGACCAATTCTTCGCCATCAAGTAGAAGCCCTCGCAAAAGCTCCGAGAGTACTTCACACGTTTCACCAAGGTTCGCTGCCAAGTCAAGGACATTAATGAGACTACGATCATCAATACATCGATCCAAAGCCTTCGCCTAGGGCCGCTGGCCGAGTACAATACACGCAAGCCAATAAAAACGGTTGCCAAGCTCTTCGACAAGATGGAGGAGAATGCAAGAGTAGAAGACACGCAATGATGCAGGGGCAACACCTCCGACACAAAGCAAGCGCAGGACTCGCCGAAAGACACCTCCAATCGTAAGCAACGTAAAGCCCAGAGGGCCAGATATTGATGTTCAAGTAGATGGACATGGTGCTTATTAAACTATGAACATGTCCACCGGCGCCTTACAATAAATAATGGTACATCCAAAAAAGAATGTGTCCATCGAGCACTGGAGGCCAAACAAGGTAATTATAAAAAAGACTGTGCCAACGCCATAAAGAAAGAAAAAGAATCTGAGACGTAATTCGCATCTACAACCTCAGGCGAAGCAACACAAATTGCTCCCAAGTCATTCAGAACATTTGGTAATCCTTATTGTTTACATAAAATACACAATATTTTACCTAGCTTCATCTTCTAGGTTGCGGAATCCGGTGGTGAGGTCATCATACAATTTCTTAAATTTTGCAACTAAAGCGTCTTCACCTTCTGCAGGGTCCTCAAACTTTTGAGAGCTGTTGTATAGAAAGATAATATTTAGCAATTACATTATCAATAAATCACTGAAAAGAAAATCATCAATAAGTATCATTTTGAATACAAAATTGAAATACTTACACTAGGCGATAAAATAGATCACCCATGCGATGCTTTATAACACTGTAGGTTATCTTTTGTCCATCAGCATTAGCTGCTCGCTCCACAGCCTGCAAGACAGACAGACAGACAGACATATATTAAGAAGCAAACTTCAATTTTTGTTTCTTTCGTGTTATGATGAATTCAAACAAACTAACTCCATGGCTTCACCTATGAATACTAGAAACTAAAATAAAGGGTGCACCAACTGGCCCAAAACTTGCCTGGCAATGTGCCTTACTTTCTTTTTGTGCATGATAAATGTTTATAGTATAGACTAACTTCAAGTTTCAGCTCATGCCAGGCTAGCCAATGCTAATTTTTTATTTGAGTACGCTTACCCCTAGGTGTTTGTGCACCAGTAACCACTTGCAGCAAAAAAACATAATTAAGCAAAAGTTTCACGTAAGTGACTTAACCATAGGTTTTTTAGCATAAATGGTTCACTTCACCCCAGGTCTGTTAAGACTCGTGCTCACTGACTTGCTGAGGTGGACACCTGAACATGTTGCCATGGCGAGGACACTGAGGTGTTGGCATGCTGAGGGGTCCAACACAGTGAACCAGCGAGGACGGATCTAACAGACTTAGGGTTAAGTGAACCATTTTTTATCAAAGACCTGCAGTTAAGTGAAACTTTTGCTTCGACCTGCGGCTTTGTGCAACTGGTGAATTAAGTGTAATTTACTGTTTCCATTTTTAGGCCTGCTAGAGAAATAGATATCAGCATACAGTTCAGGGCAGGAACAAAGCATGATAGAATAGTTCTTACTGGAACCGTGCAAACATCAAATTATCAATCATTTCTGCAATAAGCCCCTAGGTCAAGATTAAGTAATATCAATCTTCAGAGCAAAAGGACAACCTTCCCAATGTCGTAAAAACACACATCCTTCAAAGGTTCATCCTTCAAAGTTCAAACATCTAAGCTGCTAGTGCAACTTAAGCTTTAGGGACCAAAAAGATTACAATAAGTGGGATTACCTGATTCGCCAATGTATTGAAATGAATAATGTTGCGCATCATCCAAACAGATTTGTAGAATGGACAAAACTTGTCATATCTGTTTCGACAAGTAATCATGGCCAGAATTAAAATGGTTGGGCATTTACAAGACAGGCAATTCATATTAGATCAGACTAGCTAGGTATCACTCACGGGGTAAATGCATTCTGTGCCAAATAATCTTCCCTCAGGAGCTTGGCTGTCTCCAGTGTAATCTTATCAGTTTCTGCCAGTGCATCTTTACCAACAAGCTGGAAATTTGGTAAATTTAGTCCAAATGATGTGGCAGCAATTACGTTACATAAAAACTCAAAAGCACCAATTCAATCTCTACATGGAGGTTTTCCGAATTTACAGTAACACTAAAGTACAAATCGAAGAGTTTAAGCAATTCAAAGTCCATTAACAAAACATGATTGAATCAACAGACACAGGTAAAGTATCAAAAATGACACAGGAAACAAAAGCACCAAGTTTTAAGTGTTTCGACTAATGCTTCTCGGAATGGGATCCTCGGGCAAGTGAGACACAAAGTGAAAAAGAATACCTGGACAATTTCATTTAGATCATCCTCTCTCTGTAACACTTCACGTGCTTTTGTTCTAATATCAATAAAATCTGGATCAAACTTTTCATAAAAGGATTCCAAAGCCTACAGTACAGAAGATAGTATGTTAGGATAAATGGATAATACAAATACTTCATGAAGAAACATCATTTTAATGCATGTAAACACATATATACAGCAAAAGCCAGCAGTAACTGGTGAAAGGGAGAATCATTACAGGAAACAAACTTCGACGTCCAAGCATAATGACAGCTAATGAGCTAAACATGTGCACAGAAGAAATACAATGGTGTTTTGAGTCTCTCGTGCTTAATCATTCGCCAAGTAACAATGTCCTGTGTTTGCACTTGTTGCACTATATACATGTAAGATGTATATGTGTCATAAATATGGGATGCGAACACAGTGCCAGGAATCATTGGGGATTTCGGGTGTCAGATGTCACAGAATTACAGTTGAGATGACAACCCAATGCTACACACAAGATCTAAAAGAGCACAATTTTCAAAATAATCTAAAACTCCAATTGCCAAGATTTAAAAAACTGGCAATTCCAATGAACCTACTTAATCATCAAGAATAACGTCAGAATTTCAGATAGCACATAAGACAATTGTTAGACATCATTTGGAGTTTACTGCTCTGTTCTAAGGAGCTTAATATACATGGAAGTGTTGAAAACATTCCAAAATTTGCAAACTCTGTTGGTTTCTTTTCTCCTGATTTCTGTTTAGTCATAAAGAATTCAGAGAGAACTGAAATTGTATTGATATCCTAGGCAAGTTAGGGAATAACCTTGGAGTATTTTGAGTAAGAAATGAGCCAATTCACAGATGGGAAATGCTTTCTTTGAGCCAGCTTCTTATCCAATCCCCAGAAGACCTGCAATTCAGAGCAATTAATAGTATCAAAGCAATGAAGATCCTGTCAGTAAGGTTGGACCTAAAGGTTGGGAGTAATCTAGTAGTTTTCTTACCTGTACAATACTAAGGGTTGCAGAGGTAACAGGATCTGAAAAATCACCTCCAGGAGGAGAGACAGCACCAACAATTGTGACACTGCCTGTCCGATCTGGACTGCCAAGACATTTCACCTTACCAGCACGTTCATAAAAGGATGCCAAACGTGCAGCCAAATACGCAGGGTAACCACTATCTGCAGGCATTTCAGCCTGGAGCATATTGAGCACACCATTAGTTTAAAAATTCACATTAGTATGCAGTAAAGCAGTAATTAACACATATATGCAAGAGCAACTTTCAACTCCAAATAATTTCCTATTGTTAAATGCCTTATCAGTAAGTATTTCATGTATGATGTATCAGTCGAAGATTTTACTTCTGGTTCAACAAGTTTGTTCTGCCATTTGCATTGAGAAAACATTAAAAAAAGAATTTTCATTTACATCAGAGCACAGTATACAGCAGTCAACATGAGTTCAAAAAAAAGGCAACAAAAGGGAAAACGGTAACGGACAAGGAAGCATCATACCAAACGTCCTGAAATCTCACGCAATGCTTCAGCCCATCGGGAGGTGGAATCAGCCATCATACTAACATTATAGCCCATGTCACGAAAGTATTCAGCAATCGTGATTCCTGGGGGGGGGGGGGGGGGGGGGTACAAGGAAAAAAAGAAAAGCCATTTGATTGTTTTGTTGATAGGAAAAACATCAGTTGTAAAGCATGAAAAAGAGAGGACCCTTTTTAGCGTATTAGCAGGAAACTGGACATGCTGTACCACTTCGATGAGGTTCATTCGCTACAAGATCTAGGATACCAAGTCCCATCATAAACTGAATTATAACAAAGTAATCAATAAATCACAACAGGTTATGCTAATAGAAAGATATGTATATCCACAATGCCCTACTAAAAATTTACAGCAACACACATATACAGATCTTAGGGATATGTCCACAGATGGCTATCCCTACCTGTGCTTGGTGCTTTTACTTTTTTTTCATATGTTGTGAACTTGTGATTTTCCAATCTGTGCCTTGCAGACTCAGTGATTCTAAAACTAGCCAGTATGTACATAGATAGATCACAAATGGGAAAGCCACAAGCTTGCAACAATTCCACGATATGACGACATTTAGATAAGTATGGTTTCTACTTTCTAGTAAAGCAACACAATTTGGTTGAGAAGAGGAGCTGCAGAAGCTGGAAACTCATGCCAATACTAATGGAATGTAAATATCAAAATATCAATGTGTATGTGTTACCTGTATAAATGGAGGCTTCACGAGCAGCAACAGGCATGTTGGATGTGTTAGCCACAAGTGTTGTTCTTTTCATGACTGACTCTTCACGTCCATCAGGCAATGTCATTGTCAACTGCGGGAAGTCCATAAGGACCTCAGCCATCTCATTTCCTCTTTCCCCACAGCCCACATAAACCACAGCTTCGGAATTAGAGTACTGTATAAGGTAACTTGAGTCAGTAAAAAGGCCAAAATCCACAGTTGGACAAAAATAGCACCTAAGAGACAAGAGCGGAATAGCCATGAGACCTTCGAAAGTGCCTGACTAATGACAGTTTTTCCACAACCAAATGCTCCGGGAATAGCACATGTTCCTCCAAGCACTGACGGAAACAGTGCGTCAAGTACACGCTGAAACCAATTCACAGTATATGTGAGATACAGAAAAATTTGATGGAACATGACAGGAAACGTCACTTCATGACATTTGGTGCATTCAGCAAATAAACCTTGACACTAATACAGAACACTTTTTATGGAGGACATGGCCTTGAGTAGCTAGCTCCATGTACCTGTCCTGTTAGAAGAGGCGTATCGGCAGCAAGCTTTGACGAAACAGGCCTTGGTGACCGCACAGGCCATGTCTGCAGAGAAGAAATATGACAATTATTCAGAGATGCATAACCATGATAAGTTCAAGCTAATGAAGGGGAAATGCTTTACCTGGAGCATAGTAAATTGCTTTTTGATGCCCTGAAATTCCAATTCCAGCACTGTATCCTGCATATATAGCAATAGGGCACCAAATAAAGTTAAGCAAAAAGAATAAGAAATGAAGCACAGAAGAAGCAGGTCTTTAAGTAACGTCTACTAACCTGCAAACTGTACTGACCAGCAGGGGCAATGTAACTTATTTTCCCCATAGAACCAGGAGGAAGGCCAACATGGTGTTGCATCAGTGTATTCTCAAATACGGTCTGCATGACAGCAAGACAATATAAAGATGCATATAGAAGTTAACAACAGGCATCCACAGATTGTAGCACATGAAAAATCTTCAGCAAGAATGCAAGATAGTATATTATAAAAAGGAAAATTAGATGTCTGGCTAACTCACAGCATATATATCTCCACCAGTGATGGCATCTCCAACACCTGAAACAAATGACCAAAATTATTGATCTTTTGGTACAGGACAAAACTTGAAAAGAGGTGCATCAACACCATGCTTAGCTTTTATATAGCATGTTATCACACACATTACCTAGCTTCTTTGGCTGAAATTCCCACAGCTGATCTTTATCAAGGGCAGGGACTGAAACACCACGTGGTATATACACATCTCCGGATTTAATAGCAATAGTTTTTAGAGGGCGCTGCAAATGGAAAATAAAAATGTCACATCACCAGAATAGAAATTCTCTCATTTAAGCCTAACAAATGTGTGTTTGTCACATTTATATTACCTGGATTCCATCAAAAATGTTTCCAAGAATACCAGGTCCCAATTCAACTGAAAGAGGCTGCATGAAAATAACCATGATGTGTTAAAATGGAGAGAAAACAAAAATCATTTGCAAAATGCACATGGAAATCAACATGCATTACACCTTTCTTGTTCTCAACACTGGATCATTAACCATCAGCCCAGCTGTTTCCTCATAAACTGCAAGACAGTAGTGGCAGATAAAATTTGTGAAATCCATGTTGTACATTTCCTTAGGGGGAAAAATCAACGTAAATACGTGAGGAAGAACTGCACTATACCATACCTTGAATTGTAGCTGAATCGCCCTCAAGACGAATAATTTCCCCGATGAGATTATCATGACCAACACGAACAAGTTCATACATAGCAGCACCACCCATTCCATCAGCCACAACCACAGGTCCAGAGACCTAGAACAACACAATATTAAGGTGAATAATGCGTCAAGACCCAATACGAAGACAACGTTACGTCATATGAGACTGCAGTGCAAACTAATGATCAACATATGAACTTATTGGACTAAACCCCAAGCACAACCATTCCGTTACATAATCTCCACACAGGAGCACGATTTCATGATCGAAACCAACTAGTTCCAGCCTATGCTAGCCCACGCACCATCGATCCACACAGTTAGCCAACGCCTCTCATAATCCAAACACCACAGAATCCTAAATTAAACCGCCCAATTCAGCGAATCCCCCCCCCCCCCCCCCCATCAATTCAACTCGACCCAAACACCACATAAATCTCCGCAGAGACGCATGGCAAGTACGGACAGCACAATCTCGTACTCCCGTGATCGAGACAACAGTAAAATCCGCAGAGAGCAGCGCCACACTCCAGTGGTCCAGAAACAACCTAATTTCTAACCGAGGCTACCGCATCTACGCATCAGATATCACAGACCACGAGAAGTAGGGTCTAATGAGCCAAACGGTGAGGGGAAGAGGCGGCGGCGGCGGCAAACCTTGCGCACGTAGCCGTACTCGCTCTCCTTCTCGGAGTCCTCAAAGGTCGTGACGCGATCGCCGTACGCCATGGTGGCCAGCGGCTAGGGGTCGTCGGCCGGCGTAGATCACGGGGGAGAGAGAGAGACGTGGTCTCGCGCGATCTAGGCTGGCTCTGCAAGGGCCAAGAAGCGATAAAGAAACGGGGCCACGATTGCAGAAGTGGATTTTTTTTTCTCGTTTATTTTCTGCATTAAAATTTAAACCGATGTGATGATTCATGAGGTTTTTTTTTTGTTTCCTTACTCTGATTGGACTTTGATTTTGCTATGGCTACTCGTGGCGTTGCTGCAGTAGTTGGCTTGCGACACTGATATGTGGGCCAGGTGGCATGCCAATAGAGTGTTAGAACGATTTTGCCATGGGATAGGCTAGAATGTATAAAGTCGCCATAAAATACAATAATTGAATGTCATGCTGAGTAACAAAAGTGGTCTCACGGTTTGATTTATTAAAACCAAAGCAAAGTTTTTATATCATGGAGGAAAAGAGCCAACGGTTTGATTTATTTAAACCAAAGCAAAGTTTTTATATCATGGAGGAAAAGAGCCAACGGTTTGATTTATTTAAACCAAAGCAAAGTTTAACAATGATATCAAGTTGGTTTACATAGCTTCCCTGAGAAAATACAAAGTGGTGTCAGGTTGTCTTCTGTGAGCAAACAAACCAATTTCCCGTACACCCAAGTGCAAAAGGCGTATGAAACTCGACACCCATCGGCTGAAGCTGTAAATCTTTTAGCAATTTTATACTCGAGTGTCTATCCTTATAGTGTTTTTGTTTTATACGTCTATTAAACACTTCAATTGCTACCTATGGTAGATGCACACGATAAATAAAAAAATAGCAATCGTTTAAAAAAAATAGCATCACCTAGTGGTTTAGGGATTGTCTTGGTTCTGAAGCCACCGATCATTTACAACACTGAGCATAAGTTTTATCGCTATTATGATTTTATTGCTCGTAGGACAAGGATATCTCATGACGTCACTTTCAATGAGTCTTATCCTTATTGCCCTCGTCCTTTTACCACCAGTTCCGCTTTCCTTGAGTTGATTTCTTTTCTAACTTTTCCTAACTCTTCGCTTCCTCTTGCCCCTGATTTATCTCAGTCGCCATAGTCATCTCCGTCTCCTCCGATTTCCATGTCTCCTCCAGAGGCTCCTACCAGCTCTTCTGTTGAGATCTCTCCTTTTCCGCTGCACACCTCTTATCGTCCGAGGCCTACTATTCCTCTAGTTGAGGCCTCTTCTCCTCCTTCCACTCTTCCATCCTTGCTGGGTCCTGCTCCAGCCTCTCCTCTCAGATACGATATTTGTGATTGTCGTATTGTTAGGCCTCTTAAGCATTACTATTTCGTAGTCGCTGCTCTTGCTGAGTCTATGACTTATCGTGAGGCTGCTGCTCACCAGGAGTGGCAGCACACGATGGCTGAGGATATTGCCACTTTGAAGTGTATTGGTACTTGTGATCTTTGCCTCTTTACCTGTGTGTGTCACTTATATTACGTGCAAGTGGATGTACAAGATCAAGACCCATTTGGATGGTTCTCTTGAGCACTACAAGACTCATCTTGTGGTGCGCGGTTTTCAGTAGGAGCATGGTCGTGACTATGATGAAATATTTGCTCCTATCACTCATATGATCATTGTTCACACTCTTCTTGCCATGGCCTCTATCCGTCAGTGGCCCATCTCTTAATTGGACATTAAGAATAAATTTCTCATGGCGAGCTACGTGAGGAGGTCTACATGCAACCATCTCTTGGGTATTTTGTCCCTCACGGTATGGTTTGTCTCGTTCACTGCTCTCTTTATGGGCTCAAACAAGTCCATCGTGTCTAGTTTGAGTGCTTCTCTTCTATTGTTACTGTTGGGACTTCTCTGCCAGTGATCATGACCATATTCTCTTTGTCCACACTTCCATGGTCGGATGTTTCTTCTTCTCTATATGGATGATATGATAATTACTGAGAATGACCCTCAATATATTGATTTTGTGAATATGCATCTCAATAAGCAGTTCTTGATGTTTGATCTGGGGTCTCTTTATTAGTTCTTTGGGATTGATATCTCTTCTACGCTTGAGAGCTACTATCTCTCTCAAGAAAAGTATATTTAGGATCTTCTTGCTTGCGCTTGCCTCACTAATCAGCGAACGGTGGACACTCCTATGGATCTTGGAGTTCATCTTCGGTCCACTGATGGTGAATCTCTTGAGGATCTCACTCGCAACCGTCACCTTGTTGGGAGCCTCGTCTACCTTAGCATCACTCGACCTGACATTTCTCACCCAGTTCACATTCTGAGTCAGTTCATCTCTGCTTCCACTAAGCTGCACTTTAGTCACCTTCATGTGTTGTGACTCCTTCGCAGGACCATCACTCGATGCCTTTTCTTTCCTTGTTCTAGCTCTCTATAGCTTTAGACATACTCTAGTGTGACATGGGCTAGTGATCATTCTGATCACCAGTCTCTTTATGCCTATTGTGTTTTCCTTAGTTCCTCTGCTTGCCTAGAAGACCAAGAAGTAGACAGATGTTTCTTGTTCGAGAGATGAGGCAGAGTTGAGGGTTATGACACCGTTGATGGTTGAAATCACTTGGCTGTAGTGCTACTCTGAGAATTTTGATGTTTGTCTCTGCACCGACTCCTCTCTTGTCGGATAGCACCAGTGTGATTAGTATTGCTCGAAATCTAGTAAAGTATGAGCTCACCAAATATATCGGCATTGACGCTTCCTACATGAGATCGTAGGTGCAGGAGCAGGCTGTCACTCTCCAGTATGTGCCTTCGGAGCTTCAGATAGAAAATTTCTTCACCAAGACACAGACTCGAGCTCAGCACAATTTCTATATCTCCAAACTCAGTGTTGTTGATCCACCATAAGTTTGATGGGGTGTTAGTGTTGTGGACGCGTTTGTCGGACAAACGTATAAGCGTCGGCGTAAGGCTATTGCGTCCGATTCGGACATTGCAGCAGTTTCGGTTTCAAAAGTTTCTGATGATGTTACTGCTAGTTGAATCAATTTAGCAAGACTTGACAAACACAGAGCTGTTCGTCAATACTTGACGTCTACAGATAGAGTCCAGTTCGGCTACAACGTCTTCACGTACAACTAAAGAGTAGAGTTCGGATTAACTACTATTTGCTATTCTATAGATAGATGAGTTTGTTTCAGAAGTTGTAACTTATTTATAGAAAGTCTATTATTAGTATGGTTTGTTAGGAAGGGCTCTCATGCATATAAGAGATTCCGGTTACTATTGGAGGAGATAACAAAGAAATTACTTCTAGCAAGCAACAAGCAGATCAGAGCCTTCGTTGATTTGGAACCAGCCAAACCAACGTAAGGGAGATTTGTACTATCTCGTATACCTACGTTTACATACTGCATCCAAGCCATAACAGTTAGATATTGTGTTAGCTGTGTAATTAGTCTCTTGTATAGGGGTCTTCTTTGCTTATTCACTTACTCATGTACATATACATATTTCGGCCTTGGGCACATTGCAATTGACTAACGTCCATTTTGCAACAATTTCGAAATACAAATTACTCCTTGTTTTGTTCTAAACATAATTATCTCACTGGGCTGGAGTTGAATCCTAAGCATCATTCCCTATTTCACAGATATATTTATAAATTAGTTATTTGGATGATGATCTGGATATTTGATTTACATGTACACCCTGCTTTTGCAGCTTTGTACGAAGGCAAGCTTATTTTGTACTGGAAAGTTGCGTGAGTTCATGAGGTTTGCATCATTCCCTGTTTGCTGTGGCAACTGCAACAAATAGCACCACCTTTCATACTGATGCAATATGACTGAGCTACATCAAATAACTATTTCACAGTAAACCTTTCTGGACAAGTATGGAACAAAGCAATTTGTTACAGAACCTATGGACCAAAGGCTTTAATGATCAATGATGTTTCTTCTATCAGGCAGGTTTTGATCAATGGCCTCAATGTTGCAGAGAGGATGAACCGTGAAGAATATATTCATCAGTACACAAAACACAAACGGTTTCACTTGCTTCTGAGTTTAGTACCTTTGCAGCTTGTCAGGTATGCACATATACCCAGTAACAACAGCTATTACTTTACATTGCGGTCCTGTTCTGGAGTGACCACATGTTAGCCGCACAGCTCGTCACCTCACTGGACATCCGGTTATCCAGACTCTGTAGGCTTGAGGTCCTCTGTACCGGCGAGTTCTGAACTTGTCGAGACCGCGTCAGACCTTTGAAGCATGCATCATCCCCTGGCAAATCCAACCCTGTGAGGCTGTGACTGAGAGCATATCCAAGGCTTGGCACATCTTCCTAGAGTTTAGAGATGGTGCCAACCCGAGGTAACCTAGGCCGCAGGACATTGTGCTTCTCGCTACCATATCTTCTGCCAATTTTACATGTGGAGCCAACTTCAGAGAGTTACGAAATTGATGATCATTCAGGGTGACTATTTCTCTGAGAAGCGAGCTGGTTACCTTGACTCTTAAGGCCTCTACATCTGATTTGAGGATTCTGTTGTCTGCGAATGCGGTGGTGAACTGCTGGGTGGCCTATGTGAGTTGCTCGAAGAGGGATGCATTTTCACCTTTAAGTTGTTCGACTTGCTTACAAGGGCACACGTGGATGATCATAAGCTCACAATAAACTCGCATCATCGCAGGCAATAGGAAGTCTGTACTAAGAGGACTGGTTACAACAATACCTGCGACTCGAGGTCACTTAATTGTGCCTGCTTTCTCTTCCTCGATCGTCGAGCAGACTCCCTGTTGGACACCATCCTGAAATATAAGTAAGCAATTCATCCCCAAAGAACAAACTGTAAGATGTCTATTCAAAATTTATTGGAAATTTACAGAATTTAAACACAGGTTTGATCCGGCTATACCTTCTTATTCGCTTCGTTTCCATGGATTTGGTGCCTCGCTCGCATGGAACTCCCTCTACGTCTATTAAGGATTCACTATCTGAGCCTAACCCACTATCAGGGCCGTGCTTCGCTGAGGTGGTTGCCCTGGGGCTGGGGCTAGCTACGACTAAGACAACACAATAGGTGAGCAATACTTCCCGTGTACCTAATTTGAGCATGATCAAACTATAAACCAATGCGGTTCACCGTTCACATGTTCAATTAGGGCTTGTTTGGAAGGCAAAAATTTCTCAGGAATCTTGGAGCAAAGGAAACATCCACCCCATCCACAGACAATGTTTCCTTTTGTTCAAAATTCCTGTGAAATTCACACATCCAAACAAGCTCTTAAACTGTAATTTATTGCGATTCACATGTCCAATTGCCCTCAATTTATCGATGCTCTGCATGTAGCCCACATCATTTCGAATAGTTAAAAAAACAACTTAGTTGCAGACTGAAGGAATATTAGTGTTCAGAAAAGGATCAAAGTGATATGTATCACGCACCGGAGTTGCACGCCGTTTGCGACTCAATCGTGGTTGAGATGGCGTGGTGTGGTGTACAGACGCTCTCGGACCGCCACATGTGTCTGGCGTTGCTTCCATCCATGGTGTCCTGCTCGAGCATAAAAGGAAGAATGGTTAAATCAAATCATGTACCAGTGCCGCAAACTATAAGCTGAGATGCTCTGACTGGCAAGCGATGCTATTGTGTTGCTCGTGGGGCGCAATCCTCACCGAGTCACCGAAGCTAAGGCCAGACAGGCCGCCGGGGCAGAACACGCCGACGTCTGCTTCGTGTCCGTGCTGCTTCCCCTCGTCGTCGGCGGCGTCTTCCCGGATGAACGCCTCCAGCTCCAGCTCCGACCCGCACTTCTTCATCATCCCCGCCCAGCCAACACGCAGCGCAGCAGCTGCAGCGGTGATGCTTTCTATCTGTCTGTCAGAATGTCTGGTGCTGGTTCCCTCTCCGGTGGGTCCCGTGTCGCCGGCGACGGTTTTTAAGGGGGTTCACGGAAACAAATCTCGGGACGTGGAAAGCTAGCTCTGTCAGGCGATAACCGCCACGTCCAATGGACAGTGACGCGAGCTGACTCGGATCCTCATCGGCCGAGGCAACGTACAAAGGCACGTGTGTAGGTGGCCCCATCCGACCGACATGCGGACCCCGCCGCTGGTGGGACGTGGTTGTTTGACAGTGGGGCGGCAACAATGGCAGCATGAGCCGCTAGGCGCGCGTGCAGATTGTTACAACCAAAAAGTAACCAATGTACAGACACCTCTTACTGTAAAGATATCATTTAGAACAGACACATCTTTTGCTGGCACCCCTCATCATCTATATATATGTATCAACATGTACAGATTCATACTGATGAATGAAACCATCTTTCTCTCCAATCACTTGTCTCAAATCTACTTTAACACGTTATCAGCACACGCTCAATCCATCCACACAGAGACAACAGAGACAAGAAGACAAGGTGAGAACCACGCCGATTACACATTCGCGCATGGATGTCTGCACACTGCGTGTGCCTTGCTTACCCTCTTCACGGTGTGATCGGCGCACGGCCCGGGGCATGAGTCTGCAGCGGCAGGCGGCCGGCTAGCCACGGTCCAGCGCGGCCGGCGAGGCAGCACCCGAGCCCGACGCGGCCGGTGCGGCCGGCGCTCGGCGCGGCCCGGCGGACGGTGCGGCGCCCGCGGCTGGCAGCGCGCCCGAGCCCGAGGTGGCGGCGCGGCCGACGAAGCCCGCTCGGTGCGGTCCGGCGGCCGGCGCGGCAAGGCGGTGGATCCCGAGCGCGAGGCCGGCGCGGCGACCGGAGCGGCCGGCGACGCGACGAGGCTGGCGTGGAGGCGCGCGATGCCCACGGCGAGGCGGCTCCAGAGGCCGTCGTGGCCACGCCCGTGGCGGCGCTCGCGGCCGGCGGCCAGCACGGCCGGCGCTCGGCAAAGCGGAGTGGAGCGGCAACGTCCGAGGTGGCGACGGCGCCAGGCCGGCGGCGACGGCACCCGGCCGGTTGGAGGCGGCGACGCCCGGACCGGGGCGGCCCTTGCGGCCGGCGACCGCCCGCGGCTCCCCACCAGGCGGCAGCGCCCATGGCCGGCGGCGGCGCGTGGCGGCACAGCCCGACCCGAGGCGAGAAGCGGCACCACGGGCCGGCGGCGTCGGAGGCCGCACCAAGGCCGGCGGTGCCCGAGCCGGGGGTGGAAGGCGGCGCCCGGGGCGGCCCTTGCGGCCGGCGGCGGCTCCCCACGAGGCGGCTTCCCGAGGCGGCGCCCGAAGAACCGGCGGCGCTGACGCCCGCAAGCAGAGGGTGGTGCCCGTGGCCGGCGACGGCATGCCCGGCGGCCCGAGGAGGCGCCCGAGCCCCGCGGCGCCCACATGGCGCGGCCGGCGGCACGCGGCGGCGCAGCCCGGCCCGAGGAGGCGGCCGGAGGTGGAAGCGGCCGGCGGCGGCTTGCCCGGAGGAGGTGGCGCCCGGAGCGGTGTCGCGGGAGAGGAAGCGGCACCCACGGCCAGCGGCGGCGGCGGTGGCGCCCGTCGACCGGCGGCGGCGGCGGCGCCCCATGGGCAGGCCGGCGGCTTGGGTTAGGGTTTGGGAACCCTAACCTCCCCCATTCCCTTTTATATGGCTGCCACTTAAATGGGCTTTGGCCCAATATCTCCCACCTCCCCACATGGGCCAAATGGCCGAATGGGCTTTAGCCCAGGTTTTCGCATATTTGCAAAACCCCCCCTCCATTTCATGATAATGCAGAATTTCATGTTAAAATAAATTCCTATTGTACATATTTTGCAGTATAGTCCTTATGCTGAAATAAATTAGCATTTCAGTCCCTACAGGAATTGAAAATTATGTAATTGTTCAAATAAATGTGCATGCACATTTCTATAACTTTTACATATTTAGGATTATTTTATTGCAATTTATTTACAACATGAATTGCGATCATATTTAAATTTGCTATCTTTTGCAAATTTAAAATTTAAAATTCCCATTTAGTAAGTACCATTGTACTTAATAATTTGGAATTTTTTTTGCAAAATATTATGCCTACCATAAATATCATAAAATCACAATTTATGGCACTTTGCTTGTACGCTATGCCATACAATAAATTGGTGTTCACCACCAATATTGTGATTTATACGGTATTATAAATATAACCTCATGTTATATTTAATTTGGATATATATTCATTCGGATTACAATACTCATATTGTTTTCCACATATTTTGCATTTTATTACAACATTACCATACACATTAATTTACCTCATGTAAATTAATTATTTATGGTGTACTTTTTATGTAAGTTTTTAAATAGCTTACCAAGCACTTAATATTTTTTTTTATGCAAATGTTTTAGGTTGATTTTCTCTCGTTTTGGAATAACACAAAGTTTCTTAACTTTGATATTGGCCATACACAAGGTAGTAATATAGTACTACTGCGGGATTTATTCCTTAACGTGCGTACCCAATATCAAGTTTTGAAACATTTTGGTCTACACTTTTGGGTGACTACCTTTATTTATTTTCAAATTGGCAATACACAAGGTAGTCTCATAGTACTACTGTGGGATTTTCATCCTCAACGTGCGTACCCAATTTGATTATAAATTATACAAGGTCTACACCTAAGTGATTACCATGGTTCTTTTTCACATTGGCCATACACAAGGTAGTATCAAAATACTGCTGTGGGATTATCATCCTCAAAGTGCGCACTCAATGTTGAAAAATGAATTAAAATAATGTTAATACCATTGGTGATTAACTTTGTTGTTCCACAATAGGAGAATGTCCCTTTATGTATTTCAAGTTTACCTTGATTACTTGCATTTCGCATTGCTTATTTAACATTGCCAAAGATTTTAACAAATCTGTGGCGCTCTTGACGGCCACAACTTCCCCACATGGGCGATGGATCTCAAAGTGAGTCTATCGTTGCGCGGAATGTACCAGGCAATTGCAGCTCCCCAAGAGGGTGTAGCTCCTTTGGCTGAGCCTCTCAAGTACAATGCCTTATTTATCATAAGGAACCACATCCATCCTGATCTCAAGGCTGAGTATCTGATGGAAGAAGACCCACGCGCTCTGTGGCTTGCTCTTCAAACACGGTATGAACAGCACAAAGCAGTCATCCTACCGGAGGCTGTCAATGAGTGGAACCACCTCCGCATACAGATTTTAAATCTGTGGGAGAGTTCAACCATGCTGTTCATATCGAACATATTTGGTATTGAAAATGAAATTTGTATGTATTCTATATACTACTATAAGAATTTCATTAAATTCTTTTTTGTGTATATAGATTTTTGGAGTCAATCCAATAGAGGAGGAATTATGCCTTGTGGATAGTGGTACCACAAACTCTATACATAGGGACACAAAATATTTCCTAACTCTTGCTAGGAGGAAAGGAAATGTTTTGACAATCGCTGGACGCGATGCAACGATAGTAGGCTCTGGTCGCGCCTCTATTACTCTCCCTATGGGTACACAATTAGAAATTGAGGATGCCCTTTTGTATCCCGATTCAACACGTACCCTACTTAGTTATAGAGATATCCGTCAAAATGGTTTCCATGTTGAAACCCAAAATGACAACAAAGAGGAATATCTCCTCTTAACCACAAACAACGGATATGGCAAACAATTTCTAAAAAAAATCCATCTTTAAACTCCGGATTGTACTATACATACATCAAACCCGTTCAACATATTGCGTACAAAGTAATTTTCCAAAACACTAACACATTCCAAATATGGCATGATCGCCTTAGCCATCCAGGCATTGGAATAATGAGGAAAATTATTAGCAATTCAATTGGTCATACATACCTCAAAACAAAATTTCCGGAATGCTAAGATTTTGTGTGCACTTCATGTGCCACCGGAAAATTGATTTTAAGACCCTCTTATCTTAAAATCAGAGCTGAACCACTTAAATTCCTTGAACGCATTCAAGGAGATATATGTGATCCTATACAACCATTATGTGGACCGTTCAGGTATTTCATGGTTCTCATCGACGCATCTACTAGATGGTCACAGTGTGTCTTTTATCCACACGAAACCATGCATTTGCTAAGTTAATTGGTCAAATTATCCAATTACGAGCACATTACCCTGAATATCGAATTCAATCAATTCGAATGGATAATGCTGCTGAATTTTCATACCATGCCTTCAATGACGATTGTATGGCTCTTGGGATACAAGTTCAACACTCTGTTCCATATGTCCACACACAAAATGGTTTAGCAGAATCTCTTATCAAGAGAATCAAGCTCATTGAAAGGCCATTACTACAGAATTGCAACTTACCAACATCATGTTGGGGTCATGCAGTTTTACACGCTGCTGACTTAATACAATTGCGTCCAACTGCTTATCATAGCACTTCCCCGCTATAATTACTACGTGCAAATCCACCAGATATTTCCCATCTGCGAAAAGTTCGGTTACGCTACATACGTACCGATCTCACCACCGCAACGTACCTCAATGGGACCTCACAGGAAACTTGGGATCTATGTTGGGTATAAATCTCTGTCAATCATAAAATACCTCGAGCCCCTAACAGGGGACCTGTTTACGGCCCGGTACGCTGATTGCATATTCAATGAGGAACATTTCCCGGCATTAGGGGGAGACAACAAGTACCAAACTGAATGCCAGGAAATTAATTGGAATGTTCAAGGCATTCCTGCCTCAGTCCCACGTACCAGAGAGACTGAACTTTAAGTTCAGAAACTCATTCATTTGCAAAACATTGCAAATAACCTGCCAGATGCATTTACTGATTATAAGGGTGTCACAAAATCTTATAATCCTGCCAGAAATGTACCTGAAAGAGTGGAGGTACCGCAAAATACCACTCAACTCCCAGTTCAACATAAGAGGGGAAGAAGTACGGTACAAACGGCGGATACAGCTTCTAACAAGCGACAAAGGAAACAAAAGAATGTAAATGCAGATCAACCTCAAGTTGATAGACACCAAAGGATCCTTGTACCCAGATCAACAGTGCACTCAATATCTGATCCTGGGACATCGGAATACCCGACTCAAATGTTTTGGGAAATAACATTGAGTCATCAGGGGTCCAAGAAATTTTCACAAACTATACTGATTCTGGAGAATCATACGATCGTAAGACTACATTTGTCGACATTTATTTCTCCACAACAATTGCAAACAACCTTCAAAATGATCCAGATACTAAGACCATGACAGAGTGCAAATAGCGCTCAGACTGGATTCAATGGAAGGATGCAATTCAAGAGGAGTTAGCCTCGCTCAAGAAAAGACATGTATTCACCAATGTGATACATACACCTCCCAAAGTATTCCCTGTCGGTTTCAAATGGGTTTTCGTCCGCAAACGGAATGAAAACAATGAGGTGGTGAGATACAAAGCAAGGCTTGTAGCACAAGGGTTCACGCAGAGACCCGGCATTGATTTCAATGAAACTTATTCTCCAGTAATGAGTGGAATAACATTCCGATACTTAATATCATTGGCAGTTAAAAATCATCTATCTTTTCAGTTGATGGATGTAGTGACTGCATATCTTTATGGGTCACTTGATTCGGACATATACATGAAAGTTCCCGATGGAATTTCAATTCCGAATCCAAACGAAAATCGCAATATGTATTGTGTAAAATTAAACAAGTCTTTACACGGCTTGAAACAGTCGGGAAGAATTTGGTACAACCGACTAAGTGAGTTCCTAACCAAAAAGGGATACTCCAACAATGATGATTGCCCATGCGTGTTCATTAAAAGATCCTCGACAGGATTTTACATTATATCTGTGTATGTTGATGATCTAAATATCATTGGTAACACACGGGATATAGATGAAGCACGTAATCATCTTGTGACGGAATTTGAAATGAAGGATTTGGGTAAAACCAAATTTTGCTTAGGTATACAACTTGAGCACCTTCATACAGGCACCCTAGTGCATCAATCAGCCTATGTCCAGAAAATATTGGAAAAATTCAATATGGACAAAGCATATCCATCGAAAACCCCCATGGTTGTTCGAACTCTCGACAGGGACAAAGATCCATTTAGACCCCGAGATGACAATGAAGAGCTATTGGAACCAAGGTTCCATATCTCAGTGCTATCGGAGCGCTAATGTACCTTGCAAATTGCACCCGGCCGGATATCGCATTTGCAGTAAATCTACTTGCTAGATATAGCGCTGCTCCAACCAAAAGACATTTGGTAGGAGTGAAGAATATCCTTAGATATCTTCAAGGCACTAAAGATCTCGGTCTATTCTTCCAAAAGAATAAAAAATATGGATTTAATAGGATATACTGATGCTGGCTATTTATCAGATCCCCATAATGCCAGATCTCAAACAGGCTTTGTATTTTTACATGGTGGAACAGCCATCTCTTGGAAGTCTTCGAAACAGGCTCTAGTGGCTACATCCACTAATCATTCTGAAATAATTGCATTATATGAAGCATCACGTGAATGTGTATGGCTTCGCAGAATGATTAATTACATACAACAATCATGTGGTATAGGTGCTATCGCATCACCTACCATTATCTACGAAGATAATGCTGCTTGCGTTGTTCAAATGCAAACGGGTTACATAAAGAACAATATCACAAAATATATTGCACCTAAATTATTTTACCCACATGAATCGCAAGAGAGTGGGGAAATAAATATTCTGCAAACTAAGTCTTGTGATAATCTCGCAGACTTATTCACCAAGTCATTACCAACATCCACATTCCAAAAATGTGTTCATGGAATTGGTATGCGAAGACTACGTGACTTGCAGATATCAGGAGGAGAAATCTCCTAACATTTAACCCGTTCAATATAAATATTGTACTCTTTTCCCTTTATGAGTTTTTCCTCTAAGGTTTCTCATTAAGGTTTTTAATGAGGCAATATGACAACGTAATCATAAATGTATCTCTCTTTTCCCCACAGGGGTTTTTAGGAGATATAATCAAATATATGCCATATCATTTTTCTCCTTAAAATTTTCCCATTGGGTTTTAAAGGAGTTTTTCATGGCATATCTACTCTATCGGTTCTCATATTTTTCCCTACAGGGTTTTGGAGGAGTTTTTCCAAGATGATGAATCAAGATGGTCATATGAAGATACATTGGTTAAGGGGGAGTGTTACAACCAAAAAGTAACCAATGTACAGACACCTCTTACTGTAAAGACATCATTTAGAACAGACACATCTTTTGCTGGCACCCCTCATCATCTATATATATGTATCAACATGTACAGATTCATACTGATGAATGAAACCATCTTTCTCTCCAATCACTTGTCTCAAATCTACTTTAACACAGATCACGACGAAAGCGAGGCAGTCCGAGTCAACAAGGGCTTGGGATCTTGAGCTGCTCATATGTATGGCATTGGAGTCATTTTTTTCAAGTTTGTTTTTGTAAATATAGTTTTCTTCATGAACTCAATTTCGCTTGCCGTGCTATAGCAGCTCGATAGATCCTGATAAGCCACCAGAGCTCGGCAGCACCTATGGACCTACCGAGCAACCGCATAACTGTGGCTCGGTAGGACTAGTTGCAAAGAAGCAGCAGATCCACATCAATTAATTAATTAATTAGTGATTAATTTAAGTACAATTAGCACTAATTAAGCTTTATATTGCATGATTAGCGCTAATTAAATATAATTAACAGTATTTAAACATTGCCTCGTTGGCTAGCTCGGCACATCCTACTACCGAAGGGAGGCTAAATTTGTAAAAACAAGTGTTCCGGATCAATTTGTTTTTTAAAAAAATATTATTGTACTATATGTATGAAAAGATCTGGGATCTCTTCGGCGGGCAGGGGGCTCCGTCCATACATTTTCAGATCTGATGAGTGGGTGAGTGAGTGGTGATGTGGCATGGTTGACTTGGCTGGTCCCAAGGCCCCTGCGTGTCCCACGGGGAGCGCGAGCTGATGGGGCTGCCGCGGCCTCTGATCGGATCGGCTCGGTGCGGTTTAGCAACGGGGCCGGGCAACTGCGCCCGGTAGTCGCAGGAGAGCACTCCGTCCAAATGACCTTTGAGGCATTCTGCTCCGATCACACTTGGATTAAATTAGATTGTAGAGTATATGCCATATAAAGAACAGTGGTAGAGTACATGCCACATAAAGAACAGTGATTTAGAACAATCACGATTTTGTGGTCACTTGATCGCAATTCTGTCAACGAGAAACGGACCCATTTTGGCGCCCATTCCGTTGGACAGGAATTAGTTCTTGGGATATTTTTATGGCATTCATGTGAAGTTCCTGTGCTCTGAATGGAGCCTCTACATAGGATGTTCATCTTGACGACCTTGGTCGGAGTTTGTAGGTTGGAAAATAAGGTGGTAGCTTGAGGGATGTCATACAAGCTAGTGTCTACAAGAAGAGTTCTGCCTCCAATACTTAAGACATTTTTTATAAGTCTGCAAGATCTTAAGGTACTACTTGAAGATTACATGAGACCACAACTCTAGGTGGCACCCACACTCTACGTGGAAAAATCACTGTCTTGTTGCTAAGTGATTCTAACCTCACTTGTTAGCCTCGTGTTGCATACTAGTATTTTACAGTTTACATATACTTGCAGTGTTTGTGAGCTAATTTTTTACTTTGGCGACACCTTCCTGTAATGTTCAGTACACTGCACTAGTCGCAAGCTGGGTACCACAAAAGGTTTATTAAAAAGGGTTTTGTTAAACGTCATCTGGATGTTTTCTTCCGATCAGCATGTCATTGGTTGGAAGCACTTTTCTCTATCTACGATTGATTCGATAAACTCTATGTTAGATCAACAACGGATTATGAAGGCTCCCGTTTGGGCCGGATGGGCAGTATATATACGCACACGCACACGATCTTCTTGATGATCTGATAGGTTTAGTTGGTGTTCTACGTGGAGTGAGAGTGCGGGTCGCCGGGCTGCGACGCCGCCTCGCCGTCGCTGACGTAGGACGGGGCAGTGCTACTGTCGTCGCCGGAGTCCCGCTCCCGGAGCTCCTCGATGCTCGCGAGGGCCGCCTTGAGGTCCCAGCGCTTGTCGACGTGGGTCTCGCAGCACCCGAGCCCGACCTTGAGCAGCTTCACCATCTCGCCCTCGCCGCTCCGGGTGCCGCGCATGTCCTTGTCGAACACCTCGCTGGTCCACTCCCCCCTCACCACCGAATGCACCCACCCGGCCAGGTCGGTGCCCGCCCGGCCCTGCCGGAGGTAGTTCGCCGGGAACTTGCCGGTGAGGACCTCCAGGATTAGGATCCCCAGGCTCCAGACGTCGCTCTTCTTGCTCGGCCGGCCCTGCTGCGCGCACTCCGGCGACTTGTACGCCACCATGACCTGGAAACAAATCTCCCATGTGTCAGTGTCAGTATTGTATGATCACCGTTGTTGATCGATGCGGATCGATTTGTTTCTGCGTTGACCTGCGCGGCGTGCTGCGGCGTGATGACGGGGACGAGGGCGTAGTCGCTGAGGTGCGGCTCGAAGGCGGCGTTGAGGAGGACGTTGGATGACTTGAGGTGGCCGTGCGGCACGGTGAGCATCGGGAGCTCGTCGTACAGGTGCGCCAGACCGCGCGCCACGCCCTTGATGATATTGAGCCGCTTTGGCCAGTCTAGCGGCGGCAGGCTCGACCTCGTACCTGCAACATCACATCGATCGAGCAAAAACGCGCTTCAAAACGTAGCTTGTTTTAGGATTAGATTACGTGCGTTGATTGGCTTTGCACGTACGTACCACCATGGAGCAGGTGAGCCAAGCTGCCATTGACCATGTAGTCCGTGATGAGCAGCTTCTCCTCCTTCTTGTAGAGGTAGGCGACGACGGGGAGGAGGTTGGGGTGCACCAGCCGACCGAGCCGCCGCATGTGCTCATTGAAGTCCAATCTCCCGACGCCGTTCATTTCCTTGAACCGCTTCACCACCATGGAAGGCCCCTCGAACAGGGTCGCCTTGTACGACGCGCCGAAGTTGCCGCTCCCCAGCACCTCGGCGGACGCCCGGAGCAGGTCCTCCAGCTCGAATCGCTGCCGGCTCTCCTGGATGAACACCAGCTGCCCGTGGTCGTCGCGTCGGCCCCCGCGCTTCGCCGGCACGGCCATCGCCACACCGTGCTGCTCGACGCCACCCTGTAGAAATGTCACATGTCAGTGCACTGCTACCGCGAAGAGTTTTAACGGGACACATGCGTGCATTGCGCAAGAGTTGCAGCTTACCTGCTCGATCTTGATGGCCGGATGGGAGTTGGCCTTCGCCTTGGCCGCGGCCGCGCCGTCGCCGAGTGTTTCGGTGGTCACGTGGCCGGGCTTGTTGCGGCGGGCGAGGACCGCGGTGAACACGCCCGCAGCAGCGAGGAGCGCGCCAACCACGACCACCACGATGGCGATGATCATGAGTATCCTCAAGCTGCTCGATGATGATGACGATGATGGTGCTTGGGGGCACGGAACGCTGAGCGGTGGGCCGCAGAGATCTTTGTTGCCTGAAGATTCAGGGTTTGGAGTACATTATACATAGAACGAGATAATTGGTTTTTTAGGACTCTAAATGTTGGGCTTCGCATATTTAGGACTCCAAACGTTGGCTTCGCAAAATTAGTACTTATATCATTGCCACTTTGATTTCTATGGTATTATACCTTATTTATTATTTCTTAATCCCTTTTCTTAATGCTTGGCACCTAATATGACCCTTTTCTTAATATGGAGCTTGCCCAGTTTAATTGTGTGGCGAACTGTGTTAGTTTTGTAGTACGGCAGAGTGGGCCTGCTTGTTTGGCCGGGGGAATTTGTGTCATGTGCTAGAACTTGGCTGAATGCTGGTGTAGTTTAATCATGTGAGTTGTATTGCGCTTCTCGGTATTGTCACGAGATTGTTAAGTTGAACATACGGGTTAATAGAATTATAGCCAGCGTTTAAACCGCTTTGGTAATGTGGCACGCAATGCTTGATTCATCACATTAGGTGCCAAGCATTAAGAAAAGAGATTAAGAAATAATAAATAAGGTATAATATCATAGAAATCAAAGTGTCAATGATATAAGTACTAATTTTGCGAAACCAACGTTTGGAGTCCTAAATATGCGAAGCCCAACGTTTAGAGTCCTAAAAAACCAATTATCTCTACATAGAACTTATGTATAGCAATTTGTTTTATTTGATATGTTTATGTTGTGCAGGTGTAGATTTACTTTCCTTGGTGGCCGACAATTAGGCACTCGTTCCCAACATGATCAGCCTAAGAGTTTCAGTGATGTTGCAATGTGTAAGACAGTACAAATAATATTGGAAATGTTTTTTTGGCTTTGGTTTTTGCTACAGTAACTAACTTTTAAATAGGGTATTTTTTAAGATAGAATCTACAAATTAATTGTAGTACACGTTAAAAACCCAATATCTGTACCATCTAAAATCGCAAACGAGTATTTCTCCGTAATTTCTGTCGTAAATAGCTGAAATTCAAAAATTTCAATCAAAACGCATAAGCCACAACCATAAAGAATAGGCTTTATATATTGTAACATTATGCAATAGCAGTAGTAGTTGACTTATGCCAACATAATATTACAACGCATTAAGCAATACATCATGTGGAGCAATTTTTTTTACTTGAGCTAGTGGCATAGCCAGTAGCCTTGCAGATGTAAATTTCTATGTTCCATGCAAAGCCTAATCTATTATATTATTAAAATAAAGATAAAAGGAGTCACCGCATTTACTCTCAAAGAGTGGAAATTGTTGGATTTCTGAGGGCATTTGGGTAATTTTCCAATTTGAGAAAAGAAAAAATAGAAAAGGGTGGTCCCCACCTGTCGGTAGGACAAGAGAGGGGATAAGGCGTTGGCCTCGCGTGAGCTGGAGAGGAGCCCGGTCTGACCGCTTCTCTCGGCTTGACTTGGCTGAGCTCATGCGACAATGGCGATGGCGATGGAGGCGTCACCGGCCCGTGTGCTTCAGCGCCGGCCATTGGCTACAGCTCGCCAACTATCTCCTCGCTCCTCTACATAAGGCGGCCTCCCTCTCCTCCTTTTGAGCAACAAAGAGATCCATGAGTCCTCTTCTTCCTTGATCTCTTCCTCCTCTCAGTTGTGTCTCAGTTTGGGCTTTGGATCTGCTGTCCTACCGTGTTTCTCACCGGCACCAACGGCAATGCAGTATAGATTTGCCTTCTTCGACGTTCCCTGTGCAGATCCTTAAGCCATATCTCTTTGAGACTTGGCATCAAGGTATTTGGGGATTTTTGCCCGAGACAACTAAATCCGGTTGGCTCTCCACCAAGGTGAGGAAAGGAGAAATTGAGGCTTGTTGCTTCGTGTTCTTCGGTAGACAAGGCCAGTGTGCTTGTTGGCCTTGTGCGGCATCCTTCCTGACCCTCAACTTCGTTCTTCTGTGTGCGGGAGTTCGAAGGCCGACATTGTATCTCTGTCAACCTCATCTCCTTGCGCAGCATTGTGAGGCATTTGGTTTTCTGGGACAGCGCCTTGAGGCATGCCTTAGATTTTTGCTCGGTGGCTTTGAGTGCCATTGGTATTGTGAGTATTTCGGTATTCTTATTACTTTGCTTCATCTGTTCTTGTCAAATTATCATCCTGTTGATATCTCTGTTGGTAAAATCAGCAAGGTAATATTGTGGGCTATGGTTTTGATAGCTCAATGAGTAGAATGGTCATATACTGAAATTGAATTATTCAAACTTGAGCTCTAAAGTATTGCTATCATTTTGATTTCAGTCTTGCTGCCAATTACTTTCGAATGTGCTCATGCTCTGTGATCTCTGAATTACAGAATATATGCTCCTTTGTTAGCCTATTAGGCTTATTGCTAAACTTGTTTCTGTGATCTTTTACACTGGGAGTTAATCAAGTTAGTTGGCTAATTTGGAGTGTAGTTTGGTGATCACATTTGTACTGTTTTACTGTCAGATGAAAGTATAATCTATTGTCATTTGTCTGGAATAAGTTTGACAGGTTAGTAAAGATTTTAGAGCTCAAAGATTGAATCTGAATTGTCATATTCAATTCGCGAAGAGTATAGACCATTGTAGCAAGAAGGCCAAGATTATATCTTGAGCAACTCTATATCTGAGAGCGATAATCAAATCAGAATGACTTGGTGGATTTACATATCTATATGTTGATTAAGCCATTTATATATCTTTAGATTCATACTTTTATCTTCGTTAATTATGCTGGAATCAGTATTAAATATTTGCTAAAATCGCACATCTTACAACAGAAATTCCCACATTAATCAAAGGAAAAAAGAGAAAGACCCACACCGTTGATCGTGGTGGGTCCAAATTATAACGGTTCAGATTTTAAAAAAAGTCCATGTCAAGTACAATAAAAAATAACTAACAGGATAAAAAATAAAATTAGCAACGTAATTTTCATATGAATTCCTAAGTAAAATTAAATAAAGATAACTTAGAATAAAATTAAGAAATTTAACAATTGAGTTTGTATATGATTCCAACAAAAACATAACTAAAATTCAGAATAAAAAATAAAATAAAATAGCAATTTCATTACAATGTGAATTCCAAATTAAAATACTAAATAACTTTAAATCGCACTAGAAATGTAAGAAAATTAGCAATTGGATTTGCACATGAATTCGAACCGATAAAATTGAAATTTGAAATAGAAAAGAAAAGAAAATTTGCAATTTGATTTCCATACAATTCCAAAGAAAAATCCTTAAATAAATAAAATCTGCACTAAATTAAACATAATTAACAATTTAGTTTCCATGCGAATTCCTAAGTAAAATCCCTAAATAAATATAAACCAAAATAAAAATTAAACAAATACTAGCAATTGGATTTGTAAACAAATTGTAAGAAAAAATTATTGAAATTTGGAATAAAAATATAATAAAATCCGTAATTTGATTTTGATACGAATTCCAAAGTGAAATCCCTAAATAACTATAGTTCCAAATAAAAAATGAACAAAAATTATCAATTGGATTTGTATACAAATTTTAGTAAAAAATAATTGAAATTCAAAGCAAAAACAAAATAAAATTTGCAATTTGATTCCCATACAATTGCGTAGTAAAATACTTAAATAACTAAAATTCAATATACATTAAATAAAATTAGCAATTTGATTTGTATACAAAATCCAGTAAAACAACTAAAATATTCAATAAAAATAAAAGTTATAACAAGAATAGTTCGAATGATGTTGGAGGAGACCACGAAAAACTACAATGGTGTCAATTTTTCTAACAAGAAGACATTGATCCATCGGAAAGCGAAGAGCCGAGGCGATGGTAGGGGAGATGAGCGCATTGTTGTGCTGCTCATCTTAGCAATTCGACGAGGACAATGTTGTGCTACTCGCCGAAGTCACCGAAGAGAGTTAGAGTCAAAGGAGCCAGGGGCCACAACAATGAGTGATGAGTGTTAGCGTTGTTGAAGAAGTCAATGTCTAAATAAACTCGATAATAGAGAAGCTTTGGTAGAGATGAGATAAAGTTTTGCATTAAAGATGAGCTATAACGATATAAGGCCATCAAGTAGCCAGGAGTGTGCCATCGTTGTTAAGGGCACAACGTTACTTGCGATGGCGAGAAAGTTCTCTATATCGTTAGACAGTGACTAAAGTAGACATATCAACTTCAGTGAAGATACGAGATCACCGCAATTAGTGAGGAAACCATAGCGTTGAGGTGGCCAATGTTGAAGAAGATGAACTATCGACACAGAAGAAGAGGGATATCGAGCATAACATCATGCATGTGTATACACATGCATGCATTTATATAAATATAAGTATAGACGTATAGAAACAAAGGAGCAAAGTGCTCAAAGTAGAGATGATGCAACCATAGGGAATAGGTTTAGGGCCACTCGAGGTGTCCCTGGTAGGGATTAGCAATGGCTGCGTGTGTATGCATGTTTGATGTTGCAACGGTCAACATTAAGCAATAATTGAGAAAAGTAGAAGATAACTAAGTGGTGGAGTATTGTATTGGAATAGGTAGCAGCTAAGAGATTGTATTGGAATGAGTAATAGTTAAGAGGGATAGATCAAGAATTGAGCATGATGTTAGAGGTTGAAGCAAAAAAGTTGTAATGGCGAGAAGAGATGGAAGACACACAGTTCAGTGGGGCAACCCACATGTGAGGGATTATAAGTTCAAGGTAAATCGTCTATGGTGCATCGGTGTATACGTGAGAAATATACTCTAATACCATATAAACTAATAAGATTGCAGCACATATAATTAACGTACTTTGAGATTAAATGGAGGTATGTGTGCATGCATACATTTTAGAAAAAAGTAACTAATGGATGAAGAATAGTGTCATGCATATACGATCCATATATGATGGAGAATGTTTATGTTTTTAAGAACCTCAATACATCAAACTCATACTTTAGTTACATTTCTTAAGTTGTATTTTGCTTCAAGCTTCTATTATCATTTTTAATGTTTATGATGTATTAAAATCCTAAATAGATTGCAAGATAAGTAAACATATTCTCAAACATCTAAGTTATATTATTTGATATTAACAACTTTAAAATAAATCTAGCCGCATAAATACGCGGACCATCTTCTAGTTATGTTATAAATTAAAAAATTACCAGCATAGTTGAAATCTTTTCAAAATCACTATTCCTTCCGATTCCAAATATAAATCATTTTAGTCTTCTCAAATCTTTTGTAAATATAAATCATTCTACAACTTTGAGGTACATTTATGTCATTTCTTCCTATTATACCCTCATTAAGTGAAGGCTCATATTCACATGAATAAATGAGGTCTATCTCTCAACCTCTCTTTTCCCCAGTACACTTAAGAAACTATTTTTTGAACCCTGAAGAATGAAACTATTAAAGTATAGGAATAAGTGAAGGACAACAAAATCATTTTTCTTACTCCTTAATTCGTGTGGCTAAAGCTAAAACGACCTATAATTGAAATTGGTTGGAGTATATCGCTAGCATGTACTAAACAAAATTATTTGTTTGGAGCAAAGAGCAAGTTCGTCCTTGCTAGCAGTTTCATTAAGAGAACACGGCAGCGTTCGGTACAGAAACTGCAATGATATATTCTTGAAGATTTGGAACGACATATACTAATTTCTCAGCTCTGATGATCTAGTATATGAATATACATTTTATGATATGGACATATGGTCAAATTTGGTATAGATAGTTTAATAGACTGTTTGGATACTAGCCAACGAAAATCTTACTAAAATTTGGTAACGCCAAAACCTTTACAAAACCAAATATTGGCAAAATAAATGTTGTTTGGACCATGTTTAAACCAAATTTTGGTGACCCATTTTCTCATCCTCGGATTACTCACATATGATATTGGATTTCATTGACATTACCAAAATTTCATAGATATTACCAAATTTTTGTAACAAACCAAACAACGGGCTTGTTCTTTTGGGCTGTGCCTGATGACTTTTGGCTATGACTGATGGCTTTTGGACTATTTGTGAGAGCGAATACGGAGTAACAGAAATTCGTGTACGGTTTTGGCTAATATAAATAAAGTCGTGTACTATAATTAATTTGTAAACCCTGTTTTTGAAAAAACATTCCGTTTAAAAGCTAGTTACTATAGTAAAAACCAAAAGCCGTTTAGAACAGGCCTAACAGCTCATTTTCATGGACGTTATTGAATTTTGGTAAGATTTTCGTTGACAACAGCCCATAAATCTAACCGACACGTTTGCTCATGTTCGATTTTTTACTTCTGAGCTTAACTCAGGTAAGCTTTTCTTAATTAACAACAAACTACTCCACTATTCAACCTGGAAATATGCACCTTGACCTTGGAGACCACTTTGTTTTTCTCTACCTAGTTCTTGCAGCCCATGTTATTCTTGGATTCTGACACATCAACCTGGGTTTACTAAAATTAACTTCCAGAGTTGACCAATTAAATTACAGCAAATGCGTAAATAAAGTCACTTAATAATCCCATTTAATCCCCCATTACTCCTAAATCCTATTGATTGTATCCGTTGCCTCCTAGATAATTGCACTTATCAGTAACATCAACGGAGATTTCACACAAAAAAAATCACACAGTTTTCTTTAAAAAAAAGAAAAATTATCAGACAGTAACAAAGAACAGAGAATCAACATGCATGAACGAACAAGTCGCAATGAAATTGTCGCCAAGCAACAATGAAAAAGAGAGAAACATGTTCGACGAACTCACCTTGGAACATGGTGGCGTTGAACCGTTGGAGCCCTTTCGGGATGGGCCCGGAGAGGTGGTTGTTCGAGACGTCGACGAACTGCAGGTCCTGCTGGTCGAAGTCCGGCAGGGGTCCCTCGAAGCGGTTCTTGGCGAGCTGCAGCACCAGCAGCCTCGGCGACGTGATGGAGCTCGGTATCGGCCCGGTGAAGGCGTTGTCGGAGAGGTAGAGCTTCCGGAGCCCCCTCATGGGCGCGAACGCGCCGTCCGGGATGTCCCCGGCGAGCTTGTTCCGGGACAGATAGAGCATCTTGAGCGCGGCGAGCCTGGAAACGTCTGGGAATGGGCCCGTGAGGTTGTTGTTGGCGAGGCTGAGCGCGCGCAGCCCCGGGAGCGCGGCGAGCGCGCTGATGTTCGGCGCTTGGCCCTGCAGGCCGAGGTACTCCAGCCGCAGGCCCAGCACTTGGCCGGTGATGCGGTGGCACGTCACGCCGTACCACAGCGCGTTGCCACCGCTGCACGGGCCGGTGCCGGGGGAGGCATCCCACTGTCTCAGCGGCGCCGGCAGGCCACCCTGCGGCCCCTGCAGCGTATTCCTGAAGTCCAGAAGCACGCTGGCCTCGGGCTGGGCCGCGGTGACCGCGGCCGCCGCGAGGACGAGCGCCGTGGCCAGGAGGAGCCGCCCGGCGGCGGCCTCGCCGGCCATGGACGCGCTAGGGGCAACTAGTGGCGAGGAACGCGGCGGCGACGTGCGGACGAGGAATAATGCGCGCGGCGCATGCGCATGGCTACTAAATACAGGGAGGTGAAGGAGGACAAAACCTCCGGAGGTGGATAGCCAAGAATAGGCACGCGGAGCGGTGCGCGTTGCGACATCTTTACCTAAACCAGTGTTTTCTTTGGACGCTAGACGGCCGTCTAGAGGAACAAAATCAGCTAGACAGTCAAGACGGGAGACTGACGTCTAGCGCCTAGACACCGTCTAAGCGAGCTAGACGGCCGTCTAGGGGAACACTAACCTAAACTATATATTGGCTATATACTAGTTATACTGGTTTGATATCAATTAATATCAGTTGTAATACCGATCAATACCGATCGGTACCGATGGAATGAATATCGGTTGTAATACTGATCGGTATCGACGGAATGGGTTATGCAGCACTGTTCTCTGGTTGGTAAATAAGGGGAGTGGTGGATAGGAGCTTTGCAGCTTAAGAAACAAAATGTATACAAGTGCACTGCAGGATGTACGCCTTTCTTGGTCGCAACCGTACGCACGACTCAAAACATGTACATACCATTCAAACAACGGTTGAAAAACTGATCCAACGACTGCAACAAATAAACAACAGAGGAGAAAATTACATCAGCATGATCCCTCCTCTGTGACACGAGCTATAGTGCTGTCTTTACTCATTTCGGTTTGAACTTTTGACTTTAGTTTTATTTTTCACTATTTCTAAATTTCATCTTTTCTGGTTTTTTGAGATTTTTTTACCAATTCTTTTTTTTCATATTCATTTGCGTTATTTGTGATGGGCTAACTTGTTTTTTCTTATTTTAGCACCTAAATGTTGCCCTTCATAAGCCACGGAGAGTTGCCTGATGTTCACTTCTTGTCATTGTGAAGGCACTCGTTTTTCAAGCGGAACATCACCTACGTGGTTACGTTCCTACATTGTCAAATGGCACTATTATAGTTTCCGAAACGAGATGCACGACAGGTTTGGTTCCAAGATGCGGCGACAGCTCGATCGGTTCCCTCGTGTTACTTTGTGCGTTTCGTGCAGCCAACTTGCAGCCACGATTTCAGCGATGTGAATACGTGACACATGAGTTGTATAGGCGGCGCTTACTTGCTTATGATTATGGCACTGTTTGGATACGCTTATCTGAGAATCGATTTTAATTTGATCAAGATTTTCTGATAAGTCGCGATCTGAAGAATCTGCGATCTGAATAATCCTGATGGGGCTTGCGGTACAGGATTTTGGATTCTCAGTGCAAATGCTGATTTTTCCCACCGCGGCGGTTGAAAGAATCGAAAAATAATCAAAGCGTTTGGGTGGGATTCTCGCTTAATTCTACCCAGAATCGGATTTTAAGCGTATCCAAACAGGGCCTATAGTTTTTGATTTATGATATTGATTGTAGCGGTTATTGGTTTTTTCTAAAAAAATAAAAAAATATTACATCGTCATGAATAATGCAAAGAAAAAAGACCCAAAAAAGACCAAAAAGCCAAAATAATCCAAAATAAGAAGCCAATATATTTTAAGTGCTTCTGATTTAAATAAATCGAAAGCTAAAAAAACTAGAAGCTGAAACCGTTTAGAATGGAAGATGGCTTTTGGGCCTGTTCTTTTTTTGCTGAAGCTTATGGCTTTTGACTGCGACTTGCGGCTTTTGGGCTATTCGTGCGAGAGATTATAGAGTAACAAAAACTCACGTGCGGTTTTTGCCGATATAAATGAAGTCAGTACAGTATGTACTACAATTAACTAGTAGATCCTATCTTAAAAAGATATTCTGTTTAAAAGTTAGTTACTGTAGAAAAGTCGAAGAACAGCTTTTAGAAGTCCAAAAGAACTGTCCCTTTGTAATGTGATACATAGTAGTAAGTAGTCGATGTTGCTGCTGGGGTATGCCTTGAGTTAATTCTTGGTTCCCTAAAACGAAATCTATGCGCATTTATATGCTATACGAAATTCATGCGCGGAATATACCATGATTGTTTTTCCAGCAAAAGAATTAGTCCAGAAAATATGCATTTGATCAAGATAGAAGTACGTAGCCTTATGTGTAGTGACGGCAAATATGAACAAGAAAGTATAGAGTGTGTTGTTGATGTGTGATCTGAATTCGGATGATTCATATAGATTATAGAAGGATGATTTGTGAGACCGTATGGGCGGCGGCTTCTGTGTCGGCCTAGATTTGTTTATTTTTCGGATTTGTTGTCGCTTTATATACTTGTATATACCATCTGAAGCCGCGTAGAATTAGCTGACATGTCATTGTAAAATCCTTGCTGGTACCTCTCCTCGTGTCGATAACATCTTTGTGGGTCCATGGGTTTCTCCCCAATTTTTATTTCTACATAAATATGTGGCTTTTTTCGCTTTAGTATATGTAGCTTTTAAATAGTTTATCTTTTCAATGTGGAGTCTACAAGCCGATTGTAATAGATACTATATCGAATTCAACTATATCAATTAAAACTACATACGGCTGTCTCTTTTTTTGTACTCTCGTACGAATAACCAGAATTCAAAAATTATAAGTTAAAATCCATAAATCACAGTATTAACAGAAGGGCTGACGGTCTGACACAGTTCGTTGGTGAGTTGAATCATGAATTGAATGGTTGAGGCGACGGGCACGCGCAGCCCGCGTTGGCGGCTGGCCGCGGCCGCTTTACGGCGTGCCGCGTGAGGTGCAAATCTACGACTTCCATGGGAAAAGGCACGAGGCAAGTCGCAAAATCTACGGACTCGGTAGGCTAGGCTGAGGATTGGGGCATTCGGCCGTTCCGGCCATGTACGTGGGCTTCGATTTGGTGCAGTTTGGCTGCAGCATGTGCCAATTCCTGGCACAAGTTTTGAAGAGATTCTCGTTGCCGGCCGTGATCAGCACGATCGTCTCCGTGCCAACTTGACCATTACGGCCCTGTTCAGAAGTGATGAAGCTTTTGACTGATTATGAGAAAGATTAAGAGAGTAAGAGATACTCGCATTAAGAAGCCACTTTACTCAAAGCAGTTTCTATAATGATTTCTACAAACGACTTATAGAAACCAGCTTAAGAATCCATACTATTCAAAAACTAGTTCCTAAAAACCAAAATTCAGAAGCTATTTAGAACATAACCTACATCAACAAAGTGAAAAATAAATAGCATCCTTTGGCAGCTAGAGAGCAATTATCATACATAGCATCCTGTATAAAGTGCCTGCATAACAAGATGCCATGCACAGTAGCCGCTATGCAAATAAAGAGGCGACGTGCGAAGATGTGGTTGATGACCTCACTCTTAACTAGTTTTGGGCACGCTCATTTATGATCCCCGCAAATGGTGGGGATATCTCCGATCGGATTGTGATCTCATCCCCCATCTTCCATTGCGAGATTTTACCCACGTACCCAGCGGTGCTGAGTCTGTGGGATGAGTGTTTGGTGCCTGGAGAGTCTTGTGCGCCGCACTTTTATGTTGAAATCCAATCGTTGTCTTCATCCGCACAAAAACCTCACGTGTTTTCAGCGACACGAAAGGATACCTCGTGAAGAGCATACGATCCTTAGTGACGTACTGTATGACAAACGTGCTCTTCAAGATCTTCCACGCTTTTCCCATCGCGAGAAGCACCTGCCATCACACGACGTGGACTTCTGCTAAGATCTTGAACGAGTTTGAAATTTCCATCCACAGTGTATTTTTCTCGTCTTTTGTTAAAGATTTCTAGTTTGCTGTGATGATGAGGACCCGTTGCCATCCAATTATCCCACAGGTAGTCTAAAATGATGTCGTTGCTTTCTTCGATTGTAGAGGGACCCCATCCGGAGAGACCGTTGTGATGGTCATTCGGCTCTCGGGCCTTTTTGATACTCCTCTGTCATGCTTAGTTACCCCCGTCTTCAGAGCATCAGATGCATTCGTCGATGTCGATGGTGACGACGATGACGTCATCTCTCTTACAAGAAAAACTGATTACAATGAGCTATAAGTGTAAATATTGGCACATGGTGCCCACGACGCCAAGCCGTGCATACTGAATGGCCACTAGAAGTGGTTTGGAGATGCCTATGAGATTAACTCACGTGTGTCTTGGAGGTGTGCCTACGACATTGAGTCATAGACACATCGGAGGGGTGCTCACGAGGCTAAATCATGGGGCACCGAACATCCATTAGGGGTGGTAGCCCCTAGTGAGCTTGGAGGCACCTATGAGGCTAACTCACAGGCACCTTGGAGGTATGCCTACGACACTAAGTCGTGGGCTCACCGAAGAGGTAACAACGAGGCTAAGTCATGAGGCACTGAATGACAGTTTGAAGGCGTCCATGAGTCTAACTCACAAACACCTTGAAGGTATGGCCATGCCACTAAGTCACGGGTATACCAGAGGGGTGCCCACGAGGCTAAGTTGTGGAGCACTGAATGGCCACTAGGGGTGTTAGCTTGTAGTGGGCTTGGAGGCTTCCATGAGGCTAACGCGTGGGCACTTTAGAGGTGTGCCTATAATATTAAGTCACGTGCACCCCTCCGGTGTGCCCATGAGGTTAAGTCGTGAGGCACCGAATGACCACTAGGGCTAGTAGCCTCCGGTGAGTTTGGAAGCCACAATGAGGTTAACTCACATGCACCTTAGAGGTATACCCACGACACTAAGTCATTAGGGGTGGTAACCCACAGTGGACTTGGAGGCACCCATGAGGCTAACTCATAGGCACCTTAGATGTATGCCCACGATACTATGTTACATGCATCGAAGTATGAGGACCGTGGAGCCCTTTTAGCCCATTAGTGAGGGCTTTTCCCTTAGTGCTCGAGAATGCATGAGAATGGTTAACCCTTGCAAAGTAACAAAACGAGGCATACAGTGACCTGGAGGTCGTTCGGCGCGTGGCCTGGAGTGTAAGGGAATGAGTTCTCAGCACATCCATTAACTTAGGTACTTGACCCAAGTCGTTCATGCCTTAGGTCTAGTAAGACACTAGCCGCCATGGTGGAGACGACGAAGGCCCAAGCTACCTTGGACTTTTGCTAGAGAAGACCACAAAGGTCGTGCGCCCTATGCACTGTGAGGGTGAAATCCTATGCAGGGAAAGTGTCTCGAGAGTCCAAGCGAGGGCAACGAGATTTGTAGGTCAGGATTGTCCCCTAACGGTAACACATTAGAGGGTAGCTCTCGTAGTTGGTCTTCATCGCCTTACAGTTAGCGACGTCAAGGTTACTTGGTGCGATGGTTGACCCTAGCACCTCTAGCCCTCCGTTAGCGAGGGCGATTTAAGCTTTCCGCCCTTGGATGGACTATGCATCAACTAGCACAAGGGAGGAGGACGCGCCATGGACGATGCATCAACTATTCATCAATTAGCTACAGTCCCATGGACGATGCCAATGTTGTAGGTGTGAAACCCAAACACAAGTGAGGAGGTAGACATTGGCTATCTGATGGGCCATTGTCTACGAGAGTAAAAATGGCATGGAGATTTATACAGATTCGAGGGTCCAAGAGGACCGCCCTACTCCTATGAGTGAGCTAACAGGGGTTACCTCCGGGGAGGGGGTCTCCGAGGGCTCATCAATATGAATATGCTTCTTTATTGCTCAAGAGAACCCTCCTACAAATAAGAGATACGTGGACCATTTATAGGCTCTTGGACTCGTGCAAATGACGAGAATACTCTTTAGTAAGATAATTAGTCTGAGTACAAGGGAGGGGTATAGTTGTTTTCTCTAAGCATGACTATAACTCTTGATTTATATGTAAGTATCTTCCGTTGAGTGAGCCCCCGCTAATGGAGTGATAAATTATTCCTCGAATAGAATAATAGACTTTTCACAACTTTTTCTTACAATAGTTGCACCTCCGCAGCTTCAAGTTCTGCTTGGAAGACGAACACAGATCCATCATATATACAAGAAACTGACAACACGTGGACATTGACTACTCATCTTTCAGTTTCCTTCTTGGTGTTGATTTCCCGTAGAATTGTAAGTTTACAACGGAAAACAAGCATCTATACAAAACTCGAACACACGGGCAACGACACGACACATTTCTCCATTTCCATTTTGGTGTGGATTTTTCCCCAGAGAACTGTTTCAAGTTTACAACATGAACCCCGTCATGGCAGGCACTCACATTACATGCTTTCCACAACGCTCCTCTACATACAATTGATAATCGGAAGAACAAGAAACCTAGCATGGTAGTACTTCCGCCATCAGAAAAATGCAACACTCACTGACTCATCTTGACAACAAGATGGATGGCAATGCAAAAGGCGAGTAGCAAGGGCTCAATCATCATCAAAAACTGCTGTGTGTTACTTATACCTTGTACAAATCCTCGTCCGGCGGATCCTTTCTACTTCCATTTCTGGAAGGGGATGCTAGTGCTTCCAGGCCCGGCTGCAGTCCGTCGGAGTCTGGTGAAGGGATGTACATCTTGCACTCCAAAGGCGGCTCACTCTTACTCCGGCCATTCCCTGGCCGTGTTCTTCTGCTCTGAGGCACTGGCTTTCCGTTCACCGGTGCCACAGCGTCAGTTTTTGCTGTCGTTTCTTGCTTCGCCTTCTCTGTCTCACCATGCTCCACAGGATCCTTTGGGACCTCGTAGAGCGTCACAGCACCGGTCATGCAGTTCTGAAGGAGTACGTCTTGGCATTCAGGCATGTTTTGCACAGCCTCAAAGGTCTCAACAACCTGGCTCATGGTGGGCCGTCCTTTGGGGCTCTGGCTCAAGCATCGGTATGCAAGGCTCGCGACCTCTATGGCAGCCTTCGTGGAGTACTGCCCTTCCATTCTTGGATCAATGATCTTGAACAGCTTCCGGTTGTGGACAAGGAGGGGGCGTGCCCATTCAACTAGGTTATGTTCACGGCTCGGACGGCTCTTGTCCACAGCTCTCCTCCCAATAATCATCTCGAGAAGCACAACACCAAAGCCATAAACATCGCTCCGGGCTGTCAAATGGCCTGTAGCAAATCAAATGGTTGGATTAACATACAGTAACTTCACCAAGTACAATGCAGTGCATGTTCATTCTTGAGAACATAAATATGCATTTAAATTTCCCTCAAGTATCAAGAAGGAACGGATTGGCTTTCTAAGAATAATGGAAAATTCCTTGCTCACCAGTCATGATATACTCAGGAGCTGCATAGCCATAAGTTCCCATGACACGAGTTGAAACATGAGTTTGGTCTCCACTAGGTCCAGTTCTTGCTAGGCCAAAGTCTGAAAGCTTAGCATTATAATCCTGAAAGGGTGGTACAGAGTGAGATTGCGGCACTATCAATGATATCAACACATAAGATCCCAAGGTCGCATTTAAGATATTTAGGTCTGTGTTCCTTTGTGCAGTTGTGTGGTTCCACAAGATGGATGAGGGCACAATTAATGTCTTCTATTTCTAAATGGTGGTACCACCAGGTGGAAGCATTGTGGAGTGACAAAGGGCAAAAATATTATTGATGGCATATTACATAGAATTGCAGGCTTGCAGCTCTGGATGTTGACAGCAAAAAACCTTGATCAACAGGCAAATACATCACAAAAACATCACCACTGCATGGCTTGGCGATGGAAAACATATTTTTGCCATATCACGCTCAGTTGGGAATATGAAATTTTTTTTGACATGGCAATGACCTTAAACAAGTGATTAAAACAGGGCAATGGTATCAAAGCATTCAAATAATAGATGAAATACGAACCGCATCTAACAAGATGTTTGATGTCTTGAAATCCCGATAGATGATAGATCTCTCGGCTCCGTGAAGGTACTCAAGCCCCCTTGCAGCACCCAGTGCAATCTTCATGCGAGTTGACCATGGCATATTAAGGCAAACTCCTGTTATCTTACAAGCAAGAGGATTAAATCAATGAATGTGCCCTTTTGAATGGGAATATACGTTTAACTAAAGCACTAAACTATATATATATATATATATATATATATATATATATATATATATATATATATATATATATATATATATATATATATATATATAGGAAAATTACGTAAGGCACCATGGTGCCTAGGCACCCACATCCGATACACGTGTATGATTGATAATTTTTTTGAGTTTGGGTATGAAAATGTTTTATACCCTTAATATATTTATGGTAAGTAAGTTTTGAACTCAGTTCAAACTAGTTTGAACTACTTTTGAATTCAATGCGACTACAATGAGTATATACCATAAAAATAGTTCAAACTAATTAAACTGAAGTTGAATTTAATTTTTTTCGGAGTTTAACATCTCAAATATACTTTTTTATGGGTATATGAAGATACCCACATCAAACGTTGCGAATCTCAAAGCTGTTATGAATAGCGCTTGTATTCAATATGAGGCCAATGGGCCGGTATATATACACAAAGTACAGGTGGCAAATATGCAAAGAACCCCTCATAACAATGGGGAATAACAAACTATACATATATCTCTAACACCCCCCCTCAAACTCATGGTGGATCAACAACACTGAGTTTGGAGAGGTAGAAGCTATGCTGTGCTCGAGTCTGGGCCTTCGTGAAGAAATCCGCTATCTGAAGCTCTGAAGGCACATACTGAAGAGTAATCACCTGATCATGCACGCAAGACCTCATGAAAGAAGCATCAACACCAATATGCTTGGTTAGCTCATGCTTCACAGGATCACGAGCAATACTGATAGCACCTGTACTGTCTGACAAGAGAGGGGTCGGTGTAGTGACAGAAACACCAAAATCCTCAAGTAACCACCGTAGCCAAGTAATCTCTGCTGTCAAGAGGGCCATAGCTCGCAACTCAGCCTCTGCACTCGAACGGGACACTGCAGTCTGTTTCTTCGTCTTCCAGGCAATAAGAGAACCACCAAGAAAAACACAGTAAGCAGAGATAGACCGGCGATCAGAGGGATCGCTAGCCCAAGTAGCATCCGAATAGGCCTGAAGCTGTAACGAACTGGAACGTGGAAAGAAGAGACGGCGAGAGATAGTCCCACGAAGGTATCGCAGAACTCGAAGAAGGTGGCTATAGTGGACCTGAGTGGGAGCTGAAACAAACTGACTCAGAATATGAACTGGATAAGTGATATCCGGACGAGTAACAGCAAGGTAGACAAGACTCCCAACAAGATGACGATAGCGAGTCGGATCAGAAAGAGGCTCGCCATCAGAGAGTCGGAGGTGAACATTGAGCTCCATGGGAGTCTCAACAGTACGCTGATCAGTGAGAGAGGCGCGATCAAGAAGATCCTGAATATATTTCTCTTGGGACATAAATAAACCATCTGGAGTGGAAGTAACCTCAATCCCAAGGAAGTAACTAAGAGGACCAAGATCCGACATAAGGAACTGTTCACTAAGACGAGCCTTGACAAAGGCAATGTACTCAGAATCATCCCCCGTAATGATCATATCATCAACATACAGGAGAAGGAGAGTCCGACCACGAGACGAAGTGTGGACAAAGAGCGCAGGATCATGATCACTAGCTGAAAAGCCAGCAGCAGTGACCACAGAGGAGAAGCGCTCAAACCAAGCACGAGGGGCTTGCTTAAGGCCATAGAGAGAGCGACGAAGGCGACAGACCATGCCCTCAGGAACAGAATACCCAGGTGGCGGATGCATGTAGACCTCCTCGCGCAACTCGCCATTAAGAAAGGCATTCTTGACATCAAGCTGAGAAACAGACCAGTGGCGAACAGACGCCACCGAAAGAAGAGTGCGAACAGTGGTCATGTGAGCCACAGGAGCAAAAGTCTCGTCGTAGTCAACACCATGCTCCTGCTGGAAACCACGAGCAACAAGACGCGCCTTATAGCGCTCAAGAGAGCCATCAGAGCAGTCTTAATCTTATAGACCCACTTACATGTGATGGGATGAGAATGGGATGGAAAAGGAACAAGATCCCAAGTACCAGTACGCTCGAGGGCAACAATCTCCTCGGCCATGGCAAGCTGCCACTCAGGGTGAGTAACAGCATCCCGGTAGGAGACAGGCTCACGAGTAGCTGTGCCAGCAAAGGCAAAACGGACAGGAGGCCGAATCGACTGGCGATCGCGGAGAGCGTAGCGAGGAGAAGATGACCCATCAGGGGAAGATGGAGCATCAGAAGAAGATGGATCATCAGAAGGAGATGACTCATCTGGAAGATCCTCAATACGAGGTCGACGAGTGTAGACGATAGTGGGAGGAGCCTGGGGAGTCGTAGGAGACGACACAGGCGGTGACAACGGCGGAGAGGCCACAGGGGGAATATGTGGAGACTCAGTAGGACAGGTGGACGAGGGCAAAACAGATATAGGAGTATCTAGAAAGGTCAAGAAAGACAGAGACTCCACAGAGGAGGCCGAAGGAGAGGCAGGACGTGGATAAAATGGACGAGACTCGTCGAAAGTCACATCCCGAGAAACCCGTATCCGACGACCAACAGGATCCCAGCACCGATAGCCCTTGTGCTCGGCACTGTACCCCAGAAAAACACACTCAACAGTCATCTCCTTCTGAAGAGAGTGTTCCTGGCGGACCACGGACAGGTACAGGGCATCACCAGAGGGCTCGTAGCGCTGACGAAGATGAGTCCACATCTGGAAAGCCGAAGGGAGTCCCACAACCTCAGAAGAAAACTGAGGCTGGACACTGGCGATGAAGACAGTAGCAGCCCGAGCGTCGTCATCGTACCACTGAGTGTAGACGGTCAGACGATCCTTGTAGGAATCCAGATCCTCCTGGTAGGTAGAGGCAGCGTCATCAGCAGTAAGGCGAGCGGCCTCAGTAGCAGCCTTATCGGCTGTCGAAGGCAATGCAACAGGCGTAGGCTCCGTCGGAGGAATAGGGCAAGGCGGGCAGGTGACATCGCCAGAGAGAACGCCCCAGAGACGAAGACCACGCATGTGGATGCGCATGTGAGACACGAAGTCGGTGTAATTAACACCATCAAAGATCACCGGGCAGCGAGGAAGGGAAACGGTGCCCATTGGTAGGCGGCGCTGGACGGCGCGGCGACCAAGACAACGAAGTCTAACAGGCGGCGCTGGACGGCGCGGCGGTTAGAACGACGTTTTTTTTTTGCTTTTTTTTTCTTTTTTTCTTTCGGTCGGTTTACAAACCGACCGGCTTCACCGAGCCCGAATGGAAAACCCTAATCGGGGGCGGGAGGCGGCGCAGGCGGCAGCGGCCCGGCGCGGGCGGAGGTGGCCCGGCGGCGGCCTCGAGCGGAGTGGCGGCCGGCGGCCTCGGGCGGGAGACGGCCGGACGGGCGGGCTCCAGGCGGGAGGCGACGGCGGCAGAGGCCGGGCAGGCGCCGGGCGGGGCCGACGGCGGCAGGGGGCAGCGGAGGCCGGGCGGACGGCGGAGGCGTCGATCCGAGGCCGACGGCGCGGGAGCGGCAGGCGACGTCAGGGAGCGGCCGGCGGCGGGGACGGAGGGAGCGCCCGCGCAAGGGAGCGGAGCGGCGGCGTCGGCCGGCGCGGAAGGAGCGGCCGGCGGGCGTCGGCTGGAGGCGCGACGACGGCGACGATAGATCCAATCTGGAGGCGCGGCGGCAGGGGAGTCGGCAGGGCCGACAGCGGCAGGAGAGTCGACGGCGGCGACGACGACGGGTGAGTCGGCGGGGCCAACGGGGGAGTCGACGGCGGCAGCGACGAGGCGGCAAGCGGAGCGACGGGAAACCCTAGGTACGCTCTGATACCATGTTATGAATAGCGCTTGTATTCAATATGAGGCCAATGGGCCGGTATATATACACAAAGTACAGGTGGCAAATATGCAAAGAACCCCTCATAACAATGGGGAATAACAAACTATACATATATCTCTAACAAAAGCAAATCAACGGGTATTGATATGGGTGCCTAGGCACCATGGTGCATGAAACACTCGTGTGTGTGTGTGTGTGTGTGTGTGTATATATATATATCTTTTGCATGAAGCTTGCTTGGCTTATTTTCCAGCCATCATTTACTTTTTCCAGTGTTCACATATCTTATAACATGTTCTCTCGGTAGATCAAACAAATGCAGGTGCAAGCTAGATTTGGTGCCTAACAGCGACTAGCATTTGTTATCATGTCGGTGGTAATTGTCAAGGCAAGAGTTAGAGCTTACGGCGAAAGAGGTGCTTTTCAAGGCTGCCGCAAGCCATGTACTCATAGACAAGCAATCTATGTGAACCCTCACAGCAGTAGCCAATCAGTTCGACTAGATTGGGATGACTAAGTTGCCCAAGATAGTTGACTTCTGCCTGGAAACATATCAGAAAAACATTAGTAGTCCTCCATTGATGGCAGGTAGTATGTTTTTTTTATTTCAACCTATCTGCAAAGAAACACTCTTTTTTCTAGTGTTATGTGAAAAGTTATTTCTTAAAAGGTCAACAAGTGAAGCTTTGAACGAAGATAATAAACAACTGTTCTGAATTCCTGATCGTTAAACTGAATCTTAAAAACCCAATCAGCTAAAAAGGCTCATGAAGACTTCACATGTGTCAGAAATTAGCATGAATTCATCTTATTGTATATGAGGCTATCAGGGTTTAGAAAAAGAAAATAAAGCAAGGAGACTTACCAACCATTCCTTGTCTCCCTGAAAGCCCTCCGGGTTTAGTTCTTTCACAGCAACCTGTGTGGATGGAAAACTTGCTCTAACATTTTCATCAATGACACCTTTGTAAACAACTCCAAACCCACCCTCTCCGAGAATTTGGTCAGGCCGGAAGTTTTTGGTGGCTGCTCTCAGTTCATTGTATGTGAAAATATTAACATTTCCATATCCTTCTGTTTGCAGGTCCTCCACATCTTTTGGAGGGGCAAGAACACTTGCTATAGCTTTAGAATCAGACTTGCACTTCCTCAACCCATCTGTTCCACCAGCTTCAGCTGATAGAAAAAAAGAAAATAAATACATCAGGAAATACGATATACATGGTCAATGCATGTTACAAAAATCAAGAGCATTTGGTCTTTGTAGTTTTTCTTTTAAAATAATCACATGTGAACTTGTAGATATCGCATCTTTAATCAGTGTACAGTAAAAACATGCACAAAAACCAAAAGTCAAGACATGTCAATGAACTTGAATGGAGAAGGAATGCATAGTATGCGGGCAATGAAGAATCATAAATAATGCAAGAACATTTTTAGGTCAATCCCAAGTTCACCCTACCACACTCTTTTGCAAGATTAATCTATCCTGACCAGAATGTTCTATTTTATGAGGCATACGGACAATTTTGCCCTGAAGACGAAAAATGTTTTCCCTACAAGACAATAAACTTGAAAATCATCCCTACCCAAAATGGCGTCCATTGTTTAGCTTGAGAATCGTGTGCCCATCTCCTCCTCCTACAATGTCACTTTAAAGCAGCTCTACAGCGATGAAAGGTCTCCATAGATCATCCCCCACGTTCAATTGGCAGGTCATAAATGTACAGCTAAGGGATATGACATGGACAAGGAAGGGTCTCCATTTTGGCTTCTCAAACATTCTAAGAATTGTTCCAAGGAGCATTTGTTGTCACATGTCCCATCTACAGGACAGCATATGTTACCTCTACCCTTTTTTCTGGATAGAAAATCTGCTATGTAAATTCTCGAATATAGGCAGATCTACCGCTGAATTTCTCCTTTATCTATTAAATATACGAGACTACAATATGAATTTGTACCTTCACACTCGACCAACTCGGGCAACCCTTCTACATTTCTACATCCTTCCTTTCTAGTGACACTGAAGACTGATTGCATCTGACGTTACAGGGTTGTTCAAACACCACCTTTGCGTAATACCAATACATCCAACCAGGTTAGAATCTTCTAGAAACTTTGCCAATACAGTACTACACCGAAATATGAGCTAAATGTAACTTATTCTACCACTAGACTACTGCTTTTCAGGGACCTAGCTTCAGACTGCAATTTCATAGGCAGCCTATCAGTATATCACTATATAATGCTTTCCACAGGCCAGCAAAGAGCAAAACTGTACCATGCTATTAGTTCAAGAAAGAAGAGAAGGGAAACTACAAGTAGAGAGCCCTGCATGTACGATGTCCAATCAAAATCAAATTTTTAGCACCCTACAGAGTATGGCATTTCCCATCACTCGTTACAGAAGCTTACAAGGATAGCATCACACCGCAATGACGCCATTCTTGAAAAGTCGAATTTTGAACAGAACTTACTGCAGCATAACCCCAAAAGGAGAAAATGATCCTGTCGCCCAAACCACAAGGATAGCATCAAACTACAGATTCCAACACCAAAATACTCATCAAAATTCATTTTTAGCTGAATTCGCCAAAATCCGGACTCCAACACCCCACCAATCCGTTCCATCTGACCAAACCCAACCTATTGCTAATTCAAAACCAAATTACACAGCCAACCACGCCAAACCGTGAAGCTTCAGTTCCATACGTATGCATCCAACGCGTGAACTATATCAGAGACAGCTCAAGCCAAGAACACGAACCTGTCCTACTCTGGAGCCGGTGCTCCTCCAGCGAGAAGCATCCGCCCATGGGAGCCCCAAGATCGCACCTTCCGCTCCAATCCGGACCCTACTCCCGCCTCCCCATCGCCAGCCTCCGGCCAGATCCACGCCCCCAATAACAGACCACCAACCCAGGAATTTCCGCCGCCGCCGGCCGCGCGCTCCGGCCGCCGGAGCTGAGGATTCACGCGCCACCCACCCGAATTCGCCGCCGAAATTTCTGGTGCGTTCGTGGGTGCGCCTTTTCTATTTCCGGGCTCCGTTTCGCTCGCTTGGTTTATTACTTTTTGGAGGAGGCGTTCGAGAAAACGAGGCGCCGGATTAGCTGTGCCAGAGGAAGCAGGAGTAAAAGGAAGCTGCTTTCGAATAAATAACACAACAGCACGGGAGCATTTGGGGCTTGAGGCTTTTTCTTCTTTGGGGGTTGAGGCTTTTTCTTCTTCCTCGTTGCTTTATGGTTGGGGCTTTGGTTTTGTGATTAATGTACGTGATTAAAGAGAGATTAGACAGTGACAGTGGCTTTGTTTGAAGTTAGATGGATTTTGATTGGTATTGTTTTTTTTCTCTTGTTAGCAAGTGGTATAGGTTTTGATAGTTTTTCTCTCGTTAGCAAATGATCTCCGAAGTAAACATCGATAAATATGGTGTCATTGTGCGGCATAACATTGAAGGGTTTGTTCTTTTATGGCTGCGATTTATGACTTTTGATTATGATTTGTTACTTTTAATTGTTTATACGAGAGATTACAGAGTAATTAAAATTCACGTGCAGCTTTTGCCGATATAAATGAAGTCGGTACAATATGTACTACAATTAATTAGTAGACCCCTCTTCAAAAGACACTCTGTTTAAAAGTTAGTTACTGTAGAAAAGTCAAAAGCTGAAGCCAAAAACCACAAAAGAACATGCCCAAAGTCATGTTTGGAACTCAGTAATTCCACCGAAATTTTACAGAAAATATTTTAATTTCTATTGGAATCGGGAAGAATTATCGTGTTCCAACTGGTACCTAAATACTTAGCTCGATAATACTATATGATTGCACGCCAAACAAGAGTAAAAAATGGCTAATTTACATCCAATAAAATAATTGCAAACAACAGCACAACTCATCTATACTATACTTATTTGCTGGTGTCAGACGAGATGTGTCCAACAATATCAGCCGCAATAAAGTTGAACCTTTGCCCTTATAAAAGTCATAACTCCCGGCTTAGAGCAAGGCTAATAATATAGCCTTCAGCTGGCTGTATGGAACTCACTTATCAGCCCATTCATATAGTAGTTTACAGCCAGCTGAAGGCTGTATGACCCACCCCTTTCTCTCACAAAGTTTCTTGGTTCTTGTGCTTCAGCTGGCTGTAAACTTACAGTCCACCTCTCTTCTCTCTCCTCCTCTCTCTCCTCCACCTCAGCATATAGCCTACTAACAGCCTCTTATTATACTTACTAAGCCCTTTCGAGCAGCTATTTTACCAAGGCTACTTTTATTTTGTGACCTAAGAAAACAAATGATACATATACAAGTATACAACAGCCATTGGCCCAGTGTACAGACAATGGAACAATAATCTCTCCAGGTCGCAAAACAAGGGGCAGTGCAGCTGCGCATGCATGCATGTCCCTAATTCCAGGTGCTCTACACATTAATCAATTGGCACCAATCCACCGGGCAGTTGATGATGCGATGTTTAACTAAATTAAAGAGGCAATTGTTGTAGCAACCAGCGTGATCGGTATGGATTATACGCCCCAATTGGCACCCAAAAAATCTGAATCAAATCCAAGACACCACATGGCGAAAGAGGCCTCCACATGGGCGCTCGGCCGAATCGCGAGTATTTTGCTTTGCTTTGGAACAATGCTGAGTTGCAGGATCCAGGTTTGGAAGCTTCGAATCGATAATTAACTAGTAGTACTTAGCAGCTTAATTGGGCATCACCGTGTCAAAGGCTCTTACCAGTGGCTGCTTGCCACGGATATTCATTTCTTTTTCTTTTTATGTGGAATTCATATGGCTTCAGTCAATTACGTATTGGAAACATACGAGCTATCGCATCCTAATGTATCCCGGCAATGCCCACTAGCGCGTAGATCTTGCAGTGGAATTGTTTTCTCGGGCTGTGACACATCTTTTAGTTCCAGTATAAATATTTATACTAATAAATCCAAAGCTGATAAATTATTTTTAAAAAACTATTCTGATAAGTCATATTAAAATAATAAAAAATTATTCTATTTATTTATTTGAGGAAAACCATAAACCTTTAGGTCCGATGTTTTATTTCCTAGCTTGGTGTGTCAACTCGACAAGTCCTGACTCGTAATGATTAATCAGTAATGCGTAGTTAGTTGTTTTGGCTTAGTGAAAAGCATTGGTCCCCTCCTTTTGGACTTATAGTTTATTTTTCTATAGTATCTTATCTTTTAAATAGAATATTTTTAAGACACAATCTATAAATTGATTGTAATAGACACTGTTTTAATTTTATCTATATCGGGTAAAATCGTATGTGAATATCACTCTCTATATTTTCTCTTACGAACAGTCAAAATTTAAATTTTAAATCTAACAACCATAAGCTACCATCCAAAAGAACCCGCCTAATGGCTTCCCAGTTTCAGACAAATGAATGAATCTGGACGCGAAGGACGGTGAGCGGATGAGCAGCGCGCAGCCACTCTTCCGATCAGAGCACCGATCTTGTTTTGTTTTCCTTTGACCGTGCGGTCGGAGGAGGACCAGGGAACCGAGTGTTTTTTAGTGGGCGTCGAGAAAAAGTCGTCCGCCCATGCGCGCGGCGGCGCGAACAAACGAACGCGGTTTCTCTGCGTCTCCACCCTCCCGGCCTTTCCTCGCGGAGAAGATGGGCCCATTCGTCTGCAGGATCGGTAGGATATTCGTTTCTCCCCCCAACCAACGCGGCGGGAGGACGCGTCTCTTTGATTGATCGTTTCGTCTCTTTTCACGTAGCGTTTGAAATGCAGTGGTAGTAGTTAGGAAAAGGTTGGCGCAGTACTGAGAAGGCCGTGGCCTCTTTTTTCCAAATCTATAAGGTCATGTTTATATTGGTTGAGCCGATGTCTGTTGGCTGAAAATAAATAGTAGTAACTGAAAAATCTAGCTTTATAGACGAAGGAATGGGTGGTGAGGAGAGTGAACGAGAGATGCGTACACGGAATGGGAGTGAGACAAGTGGGGTACGTGATATACCCATGGCCTCCTGCTGAGAGAGAAGAGAGCGAGAGGAGTGAAAAAAATCCAGATATTTTATATTAGCTTCTTTTCTCCAAACAGAAATTATAAGCAGTGACTAATATGAATATACCCTTAATTCTGCTCTGTGCGATGCATTGGTTGATATGCCGATGAAAGCACAATAGCCAACAACAACTTCTAGGCTTATGGTGCACGCGCCGCTCTCATTGTTGCATATGTAAAGGCTTCGGAGAGTGCCTCCCTCAATTTGCACGGCTACTTTAGAGTCGAGAAGCACGCGCGTTGACATAAAAGGTGGCCGTAAAAGGAGGCCACCGTCATATTTGTCACATACCTTCGAGTTATGCACCGCTATCTTAGGATTCTTTTGGGTTGCGGCTAATGGGTTTTGTCTGCGCTTTTTGATATGGTAGTGGACAACGAAGATGTTGACACGAATGACACATAATTTTGGCTTCGAAAAGCTGTTTGAAAAATCCGCTTTAAAAAGCCATTCTGTTTTGATATTTGCCTTTTTAACTTCAGAAAAGATGAAAGCCAAAAGAACCTGTTTGAGTGTGAACTTGTGATGCATTATGGACCGTGAATCTGGTGGAACTCGCCGTTGGTAGCTACCATACGTATCGCCGAGCCCGGAGAAGAGAGCGCGTTCCTGTGGGCGTTGTGGCCCAGTAAAAACGGCAGCGGAAGAGAATGGAGCACTGATGGGCTCGAGGCCTAATTAGACTCTGAAGAGGTGGGTGGGTGGGAGCAGAGCGGAGTGGGCGGGTCAAATCGGAGTCGCGTTGACTAGACTCTCGTCGCACCTTCCTTCTCCGCTTGCTTCTCGAACCTTCCTTCTCCGCTCTCCTCCCCTCCCCGCCGCTTCCACGCCCCGCTCCGCCCCAAACCCTAGCCCGGTGCCCCGCCGTCGTTGGGTTCCTCCGCTGCGCCCGAACGCCCCACGCCACGGCCGCCGCCAAAAACCCTAGCGCTGGCCGCTGGCCGCACAAACCCTAGCCGGCACCAGCTCCTTCCCACGGCCGGCGTTATGAGGCGGCGGAGATATGCCCGCGGGGATGTTGGAGGGAAAGCGGGAGGATTCCTGATTCGGCGACCCCATGGCCTTCGGGCGGGGTTTGAGCGGCGGCGGAGAGAAGCTGCCGCGGGTGAAACTCTTGAGGCGGAGAGAAGCAGATTTTAGAAGCTGAAAAGAACAGGGCCTCAAACATGACATGTTGATTGCAGAGGTGAAAGAAAAGCTTTCAAAGAGCATTGAGCGCTGCAGAACCCAAAGGTTTGTTGCCTATAACTTGACAATGATACTCCCAAAAGAACGACTTTGTAATGGTAGTGTTGTATTGTAGTAAAAAAAGTTGTAGGCTTTTTGCTAATTCATTAGGTATCTGGCCTGTCATTCGGCGAGTTGATAACCGGGTACTTATTTAACAACATATGAGGTTTCCTGGTATGTTTTCTTTTGTACCGGAGGAAAGATTCACCAAATCTTCTTGCTTGTTTGCGACAATAAAATTATCAGGAGATGCATGTTCTTTATTTGGATAGGTATTTGGCATCATCCTATAGTTTTTCTAATATTTGTAATTCCTTCTTGGGGCTCATTGTTGGGCAGTATGGTATCATTTGAATGTTGTTTTTTAGTTGTTGAAGCTTAATTTCTGATATGATACACGCTCTATTAATGCGGACCCTTATCTCGATGCTATTGATAGGAGGGCAGTAGTGGTAATGTAGCAGCAGGAAACGGTGTTCCTTTCCAGGTACTTGCATAAAAATCCTATCAAGTAACGCTTCTAGTATCCTTATTAGGTGGCATTTCCTTTCCTTTTTTCAATTGGATTTCACTCAAGTTACATGCTCACCTTAATAAAGCTGGAATGTTTATTCCATGTGCCCCGCACCTAACCAACCAATTCTATCCAGCATGTGAATAAGGTCTGTAACACCCTCATTTCTGGGAGTATTATGAAACCCTCGCAACCGCCCAGGACTGTTCAGTTGCGAGTTACATCAATCGAGTGTATAATATTGCCAACACATGCTCAAGACAAACGCCAGATTTATTTCAATATAAAGGCATAGAAGCCAAATTTTACAGAAGGGCAAGCGACCCTTAGATAACTTACAAACAAAAGAACGCCACAGGCACGCCTGAGCGGAAGGCGACCCTAATTCCACGTAATCTTGATCTTGTAAAATCCCACCTCTTCGCCTTCATCTGACTTCTCATCACTGGCTAATTTCTGTTAATGTTTTTAGCAAGTATGAGTACAACTACCGTACTCAGCAAGTCACACGGAGACTACCATTAACTACATGCAGGGTACATCAAGTAATGGGGAAAAGTTCATAATTTTATGTGGATGCAGTTTTAGTTGGAAGCCAGATTTTAAACATAAAATCATAGCTTTCTATAAGCTTTGGGGGTTTTCAAGGTTCAATTACCAGACCACCAACATTACCAAATCCTTTCCAAATCTTTAAAGTCCATAGCCGAGATATGATGCTTCAAAGATATCTGCAATCCTTCTCTAAATCTTTCCATCTTTTTCTCCTCGGTTTCCACATCATCAAGGGCGTAACGAGCCAATGTAATGAATTCATGAAGATACTCTGTGACTGTACGTTCTCCTTGCTTTAATGCGAGAAATTCTCGACGCTTAGCTTCAATTACTCCAGTAAGTATATGGGTTTGGCGAAAAGAATCCTCAAACTCTCTCCACGTTATTTCTCGACCTTTAACCATAACTTGATAATTCATCCACCAGGCTGCTGCTGGGCCTTGCAGCTGATGGGAGGCATACAATACTTTTTCTTTGTCATTGCATTGGACTGTATTTAACTTTCTCTTTACATCTCTAAACCAATCTTCTGCCACCATTGGGTCAGGTGAGGAAGAAAAGACTGGTGGTCGGGTCTTATGAAAATCTGCCCATTTTGGTTGTACGGGCAGTCCTTGCTGACTATTTCCTTCACTTTCCTTAGCAATCTGTTCTAATAGTTTAGTATGTTGTTCCATCATGCTGGTTTGACGAAGTTCCGCTTGATGTCGATCTTCTTCCATTTTTGCCAATAGGTTTATTATGTTTGGCTGCCTTGCTTCTTCTGGATACAAATTGCCTTGCTCTTGTGATCCATTTTCAGTTTCAGCCATCTTGATTACTCCCGATGGGATTGGAAGTTAGGTCTGCAGCGAGTTTTTGATAAAGTTAGATAGGGAAGTAAGAGTTCAGAACGTAAGGTAAGACTAGAAGGAAATAGATAAGGACTTTAGAGTGAAATAGAAAGACTGAGACTTGAAGAGGGTAAGGCTAGAGATACTTACGGCAAACAAACTATCAGAAAGGCAAAGATAGTTTTTATTCATTATACAAGTTGGACGCATACTATTCATATGTAGTACACATCTCAACTTGTTTTACACAGTCAAAAAGATACGATTACCAAAGGGTTCAACTATACTAACGCATACAGCTCTACCTTTCCTAACTTTTTTTTTACTCACATCGTCAAATTTGAATTTAGACAAGCATAGGTATAAATAGTTTTAGGAAGCAAAACTTAGGTCTAACTAGCAGTAGTATAGACAGGGAAAAAGAAGTTATACAGGAGTATTACCTATATTTTATGCAATTCATTTTTTTTAACAAAATAGTTTTTGTAAACACACCTAACACACTTAGGGTCATCCTACGGTCAAGCAGGCAGGCTCTGATACCACTCTGTAACACCCCCATTTCTGGGAGTATTATGAAACCCTCGCAACCGCCCAGGACTGTTCAGTTGCGAGTTACATCAATCGAGTGTATAATATTGCCAACACATGCTCAAGACAAACGCCAGATTTATTTCAATATAAAGGCATAGAAGCCAAATTTTACAGAAGGGCAAGCGACCCTTAGATAACTTACAAACAAAAGAACGCCACAGGCACGCCTGAGCGGAAGGCGACCCTAATTCCACGTAATCTTGATCTTGTAAAATCCCACCTCTTCGCCTTCATCTGACTTCTCATCACTGGCTAATTTCTGTTAATGTTTTTAGCAAGTATGAGTACAACTACCGTACTCAGCAAGTCACACGGAGACTACCATTAACTACATGCAGGGTACATCAAGTAATGGGGAAAAGTTCATTATTTTATGTGGATGCAGTTTTAGTTGGAAGCCAGATTTTAAACATAAAATCATAGCTTTCTATAAGCTTTGGGGGTTTTCAAGGTTCAATTACCAGACCACCAACATTACCAAATCCTTTCCAAATCTACTTATGCTTTGTTGTTGGATTCACCCATTAAACATAACTCCATTGACCGGAAGTACGGCGTACTCGAATACTATTAGTCATGACTTTGCAAAGCGGCCCTGCTTTACCCACAAGATTCCTTTAACTCCGGCCAAAGAGTCAAGAAAACAAGGTTGTTCACTGCTCAATTCTTTATATAGCCTCTACCTAGTAGACTTCCTCAACAAGCTCAGGCCACAACCTCTGACTTATCTCAGCCTACTATTGTGTGGACACCCGATAATCAAATCAATAGTAAAAACAATAACGGTGCCAACTTCCATACGGCCCTCCCTTAACTCCCTTCCGTATGTACTCACACTGTGCCTCCGCCCTGCGTTCGTAGAGGTTCAATTGAATTTGAGCAGTTACTAGACCAGGTTTGACGTATCAACGCTTGTGGTTGGGCGATCACTATGTTCTTTACTCAGCATAAGGGTCTAGTCCTTGTATTTTCACCGGTGGCAGTTTCTTCCCCACAAATTCTTGTCTAGTGCCGCAACACTGTCACTGATTTGTGATACTTGCCTTCACCCTTGGTTAAAGTCACAGGATCCCACGATCCTCGCTTACCACTTCCCAAATAAATACCACTTCTTTCAACAACAGAAGATATCAATTCACTAAACTACCATGATTACATATTATTGCTATAATCAATATTACTATGTCTTGTCAAGGTGAATATGGCCATCAAATTAGACTGGACTTTTTCGGGTGGTAGGACATAACTAGTATCATGTCATTCTAAGCATTTATTGTACATAAAATAACAGTTAACAAATAACATAATGAAAATACTGGTAAATAAATAAATAGCGGAAATGTAGGCTTAATGTGATCAAGGTATGTGTGACTTGCCTTGCGAATTTACGATTTCGATTAATTTGTATTCGTCGACGGGCTGGGCCTGAACTTGAGCTTTTCCCCCCTGCTCCTGCGAATCTTCGTCTTCGGATACTAACGTAAAACAATTAAAAATAAATTAATTCCATGCCCGAAGGACTAGGCTAGGAATAAAGAAAATAAAATAAAGAAATAAAATCCGAAGAACTCCATTAAATTGAGGATATTGGATTAAAGGAGGGCTATATGGGGAAATGGGTCTTGGATTTGGGTTGGCGGGCTCGAAACGAATCCGGGGAGTATAAATATGCATTTTGGGCTTTGGGCTAGTCACTGTTCATCCGGTCCGGTCGGTTACTGTTTCTCGGGCTCGGACTAGCTGGCTCGGTCGAACCACGTTGGTCGGGCTCGAATCCGACGCAACGGGCGCGCGGGCGAGCGGATTCGGCTGGATCAAGTCGCCGCAGCTCGGGTCGGACGCGCCAGGCGCGGGGCGGTGCGGTCGGCGCTGCAGTCGGGCGCGGAACGGGCTGGCTTGGCCCAGCCAAGCCGGGGCGGCGAGGTCGGGTGAACAGTGCTTCGGCACTGTTCTTCTTCCTCGCCTGACTCCCGCGCGCGCAGCGAGCAGAGGAAGGAGGCGGCGAGTGGCGGCGGAGCTTCGATGACTTGCGACGCAATCCGAGTGCATGGACGGGTTCGTGGGAGTGAGGGGGTCTCGTTTTTGGCGGTTGGGAGCCCGGTGGATGCGGCGTTCGCCGGCGGCGAGGCCATCTCTCCCACGGCCATTTTTAAACGTTAGAGCGATTGGGGTGTTCTTGGGGCAATTGGGCTGGTCCTAGGGCATCAGTGGGGATGGGGTAAGCTCGGAGAGGGGTTGGCCGAAGCTCGGAAAGTCCAGGTTAGGCTGGCCACGGTGGCCGGTTTTGGCAGGGAGGGGGTAACCGGTGCCGGGGAAGAGGGGTGGTTGGGAGCTCAAGGCAATGGTTGGGGAAGGTTTCTAGGGTTATGGAGGAGCTCTGGGTGGCGGGAATTGGAGAGTGGAGGAGGGGAGAGCCGACATTGGGCTAGGGCATCAATTTGGGGCTTTTTGGGATTACCGGCGATGGGGCGGTGATGGGTGTTCTGGGCATGCTTGGTGAGCTTCAGGGAGACCAGTGGGCTTCAATGGAGGGCCTTGGGCGGCTTAAATAGGTCGGGAATGGCGGTTCAGCGGGGAGGGGAAAATATCAGAGCGGCGTTGCGGCTTCGGGAGAGGCCGGGGCAGCTCGAGGGCTTCCGGGGGGGGTGCAGCTGGTCTAGGGTGGTACGAGGCGGCGGTCAAAAGGTGGCGGAGGGCTGTCAGGTCGGCCGTGAGGAGAACGCGCGTGAAGGGGCAAAGATGGGCGCGCACGGACGGCGGCGGCTTTGCCACGGCTTGCGGCCGGTCTGGGTGCATTCAATGGCCGGGTACGGCATCTGACAGAGGGGGCAGGAGCTGGCAGCGGCGCGCAGGCGCGAGAAGGCGCGAGGGAGGTCGGCGGCGGTGAAAAATCGGGCGGCGACGGGATTTTTCAGTCCAGCTACAGTAACCGCGCGAAAATATCCCGTTCTGGCCGTGATAACGCCGTGATGACTGGGATTAAGGGGCAATTTTGCTTTGAGATTGGTGAGGATTAGGGCTGTGGAGGAGATGGAGCTCAAATCAAAGCAAATCAACTCAAATTTTTGGTTTTTGAAAATTTTGGTTGTTTCAACCTGCCCTCCTTAAAAAGGATCTCGTCCTCGAGATCAACTCGGGCCAAGGAGTAGGTTGGGAAATTCTCGCTGTAGGTCTGACTCCTTCTCCCATGTTGCTTCATCTGGTGTATGGTTTCTCCATTGTATTTTATGTAACTTGATATTTTTGTTTCTCAATTGTCTCTCCGTGGTTTCCAGTATTTGAAATGGCTCCTCCTCATATGACAAATCATCTCCCAGGTCTATGTCATCAACTGGCACTTGTTCTGAAGAGTGACGAAGACATTTCCGTAGCTGTGACACATGGAATACATTATGAACTCTGGCTAGATTGGGTGTCAACTGCAATTTATAAGCCACTTCTCCGATTCTCTCAATAATCTTGAACGGACCAATATACCTTGGAGCTAGCTTTCCTTTAACTTGAAACCTTTTTACTGACTTGAAGGGTGTAACCTTGAGATATACCAAATTTCCAACTTCAAAACTCAGTTCTTTTCGACGTTTATCAGCATAACTCTTCTGTCGTCTCTGGGCTATCTTCATTTTGTCTTGAATAATCTTGATGTGGGCTTCTGCATCTTGAACGACTTGTGGTCCTAATAACTGTCGTTCTCCGATTTCAGTCCAATTCAATGGCGTTCTACATGTTCTTCCATACAGGGCTTCAAATGGTGCCATCTTGATACTAGCTTGATAACTGTTATTGTAAGAGAATTCTGCAAACGGCAAGCATGTATCCCAAGCTGCTCCATAGACTAGCGCACATGCTCGCAACATGTCTTCTAGGATTTGGTTTACTCGTTCTGTTTGTCCTCCGGTTTGTGGGTGATAGGCTGTGCTGAATGCTAGATCTGTTCCCATTGCCTCATGCAATTTTTCCCAGAAAACAGATGTAAATTGTGCTCCTCTGTCAGATATTATCCTCTTTGGAATTCCATGCAACACCACAATCTTGGTTAAGTATAATTCTGCTAGTTTGTTTTTGCCATAGGTTTGCTTGATCGGTATGAAGTGTGCTACTTTCGTCAGTCGGTCTACGATTACCCAAATAGCATCGTGACCGTTGCGGGTTTTTGGGAACCCTGTGATAAAGTCCATACCAATATCTTCCCATTTCCATTCTGGAATGGGTAAAGGATTCAATAATCCTGATGGCTTCTGGTGATCTATCTTTATCTTTCGACATGTGTCACAGCGTGCGATATACTTTGCTATCTCTCTTTTCATTCTATTCCACCAATATCTCTTCTTCAAGTCTTGATACATTTTAGTTTCCCCTGGATGTATGGAGAATTGAGATGAGTGGGCTTCTCGTAAAATCAAGTCCTTTAGCTCTTTATTATTAGGTATACAATAACGACCTCGGAACCTCAGGATTCCTTGGTTATCTTGAACAAACTTAGTTGAATTTTCTTCTTGACTTTTCTTCGCGAGTCGTTGTGTTTCCTCATCATTCTCTTGAGCTGTCTTAATCTGATCTATCAGTGTTTGCTGGATTTCTAATGCTGCTATCTGACCTTGTTCGCCATGGTACCTCTTTTGACTTACTGCATCAACGATGCCGTTGTTGGCTCTAGTTGCTTCTTCTGCCGAGATATAACTCATTCTTTCTTGGACTGGTCTCAGTATACCTTTGTCTTTGTCCGTTGCTAGCATTGTAGCTGTCGTCTGAATTCTAACTGGTTTGACTGTAAACTGTCGGCTCTGGCCTTCTTCCTCCTGTTTTGGTACAACGATCAATTGTCGTGGTGAAGATGTTTGCACTCTAACTTGGGCCTTTGCCACTTTAGAAGGTAGTCCTTCTCTTGGGCACTGAGTCTTGAAATGACCAGCTTGGCCACAATGGAAACAAGCGGGGCGCCACTGTGGACACTGCTTCTGAAAATGGTCCCCATCACATTTAAAGCATCTTGAAGTTGAGGTTCCCATTGTATCTCGTGGTGGAGTTGTGGTATTCTGGTTTATTTGAAACTGTGGTCCTAGAGTAAATATCATTTTTCTACCTTGTTGGTTTTTGGACTGGGATGCCAAGATTACTCGCTTTCGAGGTGCATCTGATGATGATGTTACCTGTTCTATCTTCCTTTTCCGTGTATTCTCTAACTCCTTTTTGGTTTCCTCTGATATAATGAGTTTATTTACCATCGAAGGCAAATCTTTAAAGTCCATAGCCGAGATATGATGCTTCAAAGATATCTGCAATCCTTCTCTAAATCTTTCCATCTTTTTCTCATCGGTTTCCACATCATCAAGGGCGTAACGAGCCAATGTAATGAATTCATGAAGATACTCTGTGACTGTACGTTCTCCTTGCTTTAATGCGAGAAATTCTCGACGCTTAGCTTCAATTACTCCAGTAAGTATATGGGTTTGGCGAAAAGAATCCTCAAACTCTCTCCACGTTATTTCTCGACCTTTAACCATAGCTTGATAATTCATCCACCAGGCTGCTGCTGGGCCTTGCAGCTGATGGGAGGCATACAATACTTTTTCTTTGTCATTGCATTGGACTGTATTTAACTTTCTCTTTACATCTCTAAACCAATCTTCTGCCACCATTGGGTCAGGTGAGGAAGAAAAGACTGGTGGTCGGGTCTTATGAAAATCTGCCCATTTTGGTTGTACGGGCAGTCCTTGCTGACTATTTCCTTCACTTTCCTTAGCAATCTGTTCTAATAGTTTAGTATGTTGTTCCATCATGCTGGTTTGACGAAGTTCCGCTTGATGTCGATCTTCTTCCATTTTTGCCAATAGGTTTATTATGTTTGGCTGCCTTGCTTCTTCTGGATACAAATTGCCTTGCTCTTGTGATCCATTTTCAGTTTCAGCCATCTTGATTACTCCCGATGGGATTGGAAGTTAGGTCTGCAGCGAGTTTTTGATAAAGTTAGATAGGGAAGTAAGAGTTCAGAACGTAAGGTAAGACTAGAAGGAAATAGATAAGGACTTTAGAGTGAAATAGAAAGACTGAGACTTGAAGAGGGTAAGGCTAGAGATACTTACGGCAAACAAACTATCAGAAAGGCAAAGATAGTTTTTATTCATTATACAAGTTGGACGCATACTATTCATATGTAGTACACATCTCAACTTGTTTTACACAGTCAAAAAGATACGATTACCAAAGGGTTCAACTATACTAACGCATACAGCTCTACCTTTCCTAACTTTTTTTTTTACTCACATCGTCAAATTTGAATTTAGACAAGCATAGATATAAATAGTTTTAGGAAGCAAAACTTAGGTCTAACTAGCAGTAGTATAGACAGGGAAAAAGAAGTTATACAGGAGTATTACCTATATTTTATGCAATTCATTTTTTTTAACAAAATAGTTTTTGTAAACACACCTAACACACTTAGGGTCATCCTACGGTCAAGCAGGCAGGCTCTGATACCACTCTGTAACACCCCCATTTCTGGGAGTATTATGAAACCCTCGCAACCGCCCAGGACTGTTCAGTTGCGAGTTACATCAATCGAGTGTATAATATTGCCAACACATGCTCAAGACAAACGCCAGATTTATTTCAATATAAAGGCATAGAAGCCAAATTTTACAGAAGGGCAAGCGACCCTTAGATAACTTACAAACAAAAGAACGCCACAGGCACGCCTGAGCGGAAGGCGACCCTAATTCCACGTAATCTTGATCTTGTAAAATCCCACCTCTTCGCCTTCATCTGACTTCTCATCACTGGCTAATTTCTGTTAATGTTTTTAGCAAGTATGAGTACAACTACCGTACTCAGCAAGTCACACGGAGACTACCATTAACTACATGCAGGGTACATCAAGTAATGGGGAAAAGTTCATTATTTTATGTGGATGCAGTTTTAGTTGGAAGCCAGATTTTAAACATAAAATCATAGCTTTCTATAAGCTTTGGGGGTTTTCAAGGTTCAATTACCAGACCACCAACATTACCAAATCCTTTCCAAATCTACTTATGCTTTGTTGTTGGATTCACCCATTAAACATAACTCCATTGACCGGAAGTACGGCGTACTCGAATACTATTAGTCATGACTTTGCAAAGCGGCCCTGCTTTACCCACAAGATTCATTTAACTCCAGCCAAAGAGTCAAGAAAACAAGGTTGTTCACTGCTCAATTCTTTATATAGCCTCTACCTAGTAGACTTCCTCAACAAGCCCAGGCCACAACCTCTGACTTATCTCAGCCTGCTATTGTGTGGACACCCGATAATCAAATCAATAGTAAAAACAATAACGGTGCCAACTTCCATACGGCTCTCCCTTAACTCCCTTTCGTATGTACTCACACTGTGCCTCCGCCCTGCGTTCGTAGAGGTTCAATTGAATTTGAGCAGTTACTAGACCAGGTTTGATGTATCAACGCTTGTGGTTGGGCGATCACTATGTTCTTTACTCAGCATAAGGGTCTAGTCCTTGTATTTTCACCGGTGGCAGTTTCTTCCCCACAAATTCTTGTCTAGTGCCGCAACACTGTCACTGATTTGTGATACTTGCCTTCACCCTTGGTTAAAGTCACAGGATCCCACGATCCTCGCTTACCACTTCCCAAATAAATACCACTTCTTTCAACAACAGAAGATATCAATTCACTAAACTACCATAATTACATATTATTGCTATAATCAATATTACTATGTCTTGTCAAGGTGAATATGGCCATCAAATTAGACTGGGCTTTTTCGGGTGGTAGGACATAACTAGTATCATGTCATTCTAAGCATTTATTGTACATAAAATAACAGTTAACAAATAACATAATGAAAATACTGGTAAATAAATAAATAGCGGAAATGTAGGCTTAATGTGATCAAGGTATGTGTGACTTGCCTTGCGAATTTACGATTTCGATTAATTTGTATTCGTCGACGGGCTGGGCCTGAACTTGAGCTTTTCCCCCCTGCTCCTGCGAATCTTCGTCTTCGGATACTAACGTAAAACAATTAAAAATAAATTAATTCCATGCCCGAAGGACTAGGCTAGGAATAAAGAAAATAAAATAAAGAAATAAAATCCGAAGAACTCCATTAAATTGAGGATATTGGATTAAAGGAGGGCTATATGGGGAAATGGGTCTTGGATTTGGGTTGGCGGGCTCGAAACGAATCCGGGGAGTATAAATATGCATTTTGGGCTTTGGGCTAGTCACTGTTCATCCGGTCCGGTCGGTTACTGTTTCTCGGGCTCGGACTAGCTGGCTCGGTCGAACCACGTTGGTCGGGCTCGAATCCGACGCAACGGGCGCGCGGGCGAGCGGATTCGGCTGGATCAAGTCGCCGCGGCTCGGGTCGGACGTGCCAGGCGCGGGGCGGTGCGGTCGGCGCTGCAGTCGGGCGCGGAACGGGCTGGCTTGGCCCAGCCAAGCCGGGGCGGCGAGGTCGGGTGAACAGTGCTTCGGCACTGTTCTTCTTCCTCGCCTGACTCCCGCGCGCGCAGCGAGCAGAGGAAGGAGGCGGCGAGTGGCGGCGGAGCTTCGATGACTTGCGACGCAATCCGAGTGCATGGACGGGTTCGTGGGAGTGAGGGGGTCTCGTTTTTGGCGGTTGGGAGCCCGGTGGATGCGGCGTTCGCCGGCGGCGAGGCCATCTCTCCCACGGCCATTTTTAAACGTTAGAGCGATTGGGGTGTTCTTGGGGCAATTGGGCTGGTCCTAGGGCATCAGTGGGGATGGGGTAAGCTCGGAGAGGGGTTGGCCGAAGCTCGGAAAGTCCAGGTTAGGCTGGCCACGGTGGCCGGTTTTGGCAGGGAGGGGGTAACCGGTGCCGGGGAAGAGGGGTGGTTGGGAGCTCAAGGCAATGGTTGGGGAAGGTTTCTAGGGTTATGGAGGAGCTCTGGGTGGCGGGAATTGGAGAGTGGAGGAGGGGAGAGCCGACATTGGGCTAGGGCATCAATTTGGGGCTTTTTGGGATTACCGGCGATGGGGCGGTGATGGGTGTTCTGGGCATGCTTGGTGAGCTTCAGGGAGACCAGTGGGCTTCAATGGAGGGCCTTGGGCGGCTTAAATAGGTCGGGAATGGCGGTTCAGCGGGGAGGGGAAAATATCAGAGCGGCGTTGCGGCTTCGGGAGAGGCCGGGGCAGCTCGAGGGCTTCCGGGGGGGTGCAGCTGGTCTAGGGTGGTACGAGGCGGCGGTCAAAAGGTGGCGGAGGGCTGTCAGGTCGGCCGTGAGGAGAACGCGCGTGAAGGGGCAAAGATGGGCGCGCACGGACGGCGGCGGCTTTGCCACGGCTTGCGGCCGGTCTGGGTGCATTCAATGGCCGGGTACGGCATCTGACAGAGGGGGCAGGAGCTGGCAGCGGCGCGCAGGCGCGAGAAGGCGCGAGGGAGGTCGGCGGCGGTGAAAAATCGGGCGGCGACGGGATTTTTCAGTCCAGCTACAGTAACCGCGCGAAAATATCCCGTTCTGGCCGTGATAACGCCGTGATGACTGGGATTAAGGGGCAATTTTGCTTTGAGATTGGTGAGGATTAGGGCTGTGGAGGAGATGGAGCTCAAATCAAAGCAAATCAACTCAAATTTTTGGTTTTTGAAAATTTTGGTTGTTTCAAGGTCTTAGTGGACCTACAATTTGAGTGTTACGGACATAGAGTAGAGCTGCTGTTAACAAATTATGATATCTTCTGCATTCCTGACATTCATGGATACAAATTATGTTCCAAAATAGCTAGGATCGTTATCATATCTTATCTATTGCTACTTGAGTTTCTTTTCATCTAGGTACCATCACTTGTCACGTTTTTATTTTTCGAACAAAGGGCTAGATCACCCTGTTTTCTACCTGTCCAGTTATCAACGAAACCTGAATTATAGGAAGAGCAAACATTGTTTACCCAATTACCAGTTTAGTCCTTAGAAGTTAAGCTGAATTATGTTTGATTTCCGTTCAATTTTTTTCCGTCTATCATGTAGCCGGGTGCTTATGGAAAAATCTTTGATGAACTTCATATTGAAGATCATTCACGGCGTTTTGACAAACATGTCATCCATTGCGTATCTGAAAATTCACTTCCCCGTTTATATCGTAACTTTTGGAATATGATAATGTTTCTTTTTTGGGCTTTAACTTGCGATGTTGTGATGCCAGGTGAAATGGTGCAGCTCTCAGCGCCACTTGGGACCCGGCAGGAATCTTTACATAGCTCTTTTGTCCCGCGTTTTAGATCGGCACTTGGTGGCCTATTAGGCCCCGGTTGGCAGAGCTCTAGCTCTAGAAAATCTGTAGATTTTCTAGAGCTGATCATCTGCAGCTCTAAGAAATTCTGGATCTAGAGTTGCAGGCATGTTAAGTGCATTTACATGACTCATTTCATTTATATTATATATTAAATAAAAATATTTAAATCACTTTAATTTAGTCAACAAACTACAGATCCAGCATAGATCTCGGAGCTAGAGCTGTGCCAAACGGGGCCTTAATTTCACATGGAACGTCAATGCGGATTGGCGGTCGTGTCAAGTTCCGATCATAACGTCGACTGGTATGGCCAACATGTAAGAGCAACTCCAGCAGGAGCCCTCAAATCAGAGCCCCTACTTTTGATTTGAGGGCTCCCCCTACTTTTGAGGGCCCTGTTTTTTGAGTTGAACTCCAGCAGAAGCCCTCAAATTCATTGCAACTGAGAATGACATGTAGGACCCACTCCTCCTCACCTCCACCCGTCTCCTCCACCCGTGCCTCCTCCTCTCCTCTCCGCCGCCGCGCTCCTCCTCTCCTCCACCCGCGCCTCCTCCTCCCCTCTCCGCCGCCGTGCTCCTCCTCTCCTCCACCCGCGCCTCCTCCTCCCCTCTCCGCCGCCGCGCTCCTCCTCTCCTCCACCCGCGCCTCCTCCTCCCCTCTCCGCCGCCGCGCTCCTCCTCTCCTCCACCCGCGCCTCCTCCTCCCCTCTCCGCCGCCGCGCTCCTCCTCTCCTCCACCCGCGCCTCCTCCTCCCCTCTCCGCCGCCGCGCTCCTCCTCTCCTCCACCCGCGCCTCCTCCTCCCCTCTCCGCCGCCGCGCTCCTCCTCTCCTCCACCCGTGCCCACCGCTCGGCGCCGCCACTCTCCACCTTCTCCGGCCGCCACGCCTCCGGATCCTCCTCCGCGCCACCACTTCTCCGCGGACGGCACCACCACAGCGAGGCGGTGGACGAGCCGAGGCGCCGGGCAGAGGCATCGGGCGCGGCGACGAGCGAGCGCCGGGCGGAGGCGTCGGGCGAGCGGAGGTGCTGGGCGGAGGCGTCGGGCCAGGCGGCGGGCGAGCTGAGGCGTCGGGCGGAGGAGGCGAGCCGAGGCGCCGGGCGGAGCCGAGGAAGCGGAGGAGGCGGGGGGCGAGCAGAAGCCGGGAGGCGGGGCGGGGGATTTTTCACCGAGGCGGGGAAAAAACAGAAAATGAGAGCCAGAGTAGGGGGCCCTGGGAATGAGGGCTTGAAGGCCTCATTTGAGAGGCCTCCTATTTTTGAGAGCCAAGTAGGAGGTCTGTTGGAGTTCAATTTTTTGCTCTGGCTCTCAAATATGAGGTTTAAGGGCTCAAGTAGGGGGCCTGCTAGAGTTGCTCTAACATGTAAGCGTTTTTGAGAGCGTACTACTATACCTTAGCATACGGCCTAGCTATAACAAGGCACATTAACGGCCCAAAGTGGCACATTCCACATTCGGTGCAAGAGAAGATACTGTGCGCCTGCATCCCAACGAAGATCTGGGCCCATTTAGGGCCTATATGCCACAGTGGCACATTCCACGATCCGTTAAGTACCTCAATGAAGAACAGAGACCCATCACTGCGTACATAGGCCCATATGCGGCCCTAAAACCCAAAGTGCGTGTAGGTGCAGTTCTGTGGCCCAACAATACGGATATCGGCCCGTTACAGCCCAACTGCTAGTGTGGTACCGATGAAATCCAAGTTACAATCAGAGTTTGTCAAACAGATGTTTTCTTGCGGCCCGTTTACGTCCTAGTTGAAACACTAGAACACGCGGCCTGCTAACGACCCAGGCTGCCTGTTGTTTCCGCGTTTAAGGGTGCGTTTGGTTTAAAGGCAAAGTGGGATGGGACGGGGTCATCCCTGTTTTCTGGGACGAGGTGGCCCCTGTTGCTGTTTGATTCTATGGATGGGGCGAGCCCCTTTTTTTGTTTGGTGCAAAGGATGAGTGAAGGACGAGGTCGCCCCAGTTTTTGTTTGGATGGATGAATATGGACACATAGATTTGATCTTTACCCCATATATATACATTTTCAACACAAACTAAATTGGTATCATACATTTTCAACAAGCTCAAGTGCCAAGTCCTTTGCAGTGTCCCCATCAGGATAATACACTGAACCATAATACACTCATAGCTTGCTATCAACATTCAATAGATAAAAACTGGACCAAGAGAACATGAGCTTACCAAGAAAAGGGCAGTCATCATTAGCTTACCTCAGCTCGGCGGGAGCGCGCGCGTGGGAAGCCCGGCGGGACCTCAGCTCGGCGGGAGCGCGCGCGTGGGGGACTCAGGCGGGAGCGCCCGCGTGAGGGAGCCCGGCGGGAGCGCGCGCGTGGGGGAGCGACGCGGGAGCGCGCGCGCGGGGGAAAGCTACGCGGGAGCGCGCGCGGGAGAGCTGCAGGAGCGCGCGCGCGGGGAGCTGAAGCGGGGGCGAGCGCGAGGTGGGGGCAGCGCCATCCGGTCGATTTCGGTGGATGGTGTTGCCCCCGAATATGAGGGAATATTCTGTTGTGGTTGCCCTTGCCTCCCTGTGACTCTGATCCAAACGGTGATTTCAACAGGGCCGCCCCGTTCCATCCATCCTAAGACAAGGAACCAAACACTCCCTAAGAGACGACATTAACTGGACTACGGCTACTCCAATAAGATGGACCCGTCAAAGGCGGGGCTACCGGGCTTACCATTATAATGGCGAACTTACAGCTACTGGCCTATAGTATGACAAAAAGAACGGGCCTGCTGACAGAACTAAAATCGAAAAGAAGGAAATTGGCCCACACAATTACATCACAAGATGGAAAGATCACGTTGACGAAGCACCCCAACGAAGTTACGAACTCGACACAATTAGAACCACATGTACAAAAGTTGCACACTATCCCATTTCCGACTCCTCGAGAAATTTTCCAGCAAGTATGACATCATGAACATCGTTAGGGTTTATAAAACATCATGAACATCGTTAGGGTTTATAAAACATCATATAACAGTTTAAAAGAGCACATAGAACACAACTTGATGGCAGGTTACAGAAGAATGATAGCACACTAACCAAATGAAAACTACGACAACTAATTTTGGAAATGCAAGCAGCATTGATCAAAAACTCATCACTGTAATTTTCGAGGCAGAAGGGACCCGACACCTTGGCCCAAAAGTTGGAACGGAACAGGTAAGACTAAAAAGATTGTCATTTCATACGTTCCCAATTCCTACACAGATCATGAAAGCTGATGACAAGTGTAATTTTGTACCATCAGAGAATTCCAAAAGCACCATAAACACATGAGAATCCTATTGTGTGTGTGTGTATACTAATTCAATGAGCATTAAACAAAGTACAAGGAAGACAAAAGGTAAGTCATCTTTTTTTCCCAACACTCATATGAAAGTTTTTCAAATTAAGTTAATAAAAAGTATAAAAGTTTGAGATAAATAACACAATTAAGTACAGTAGGACCCAAGATATTTTACTCTTTATTCTCTATAGAGCAACATAACCTATACAAAATACACAGTTGCTTAGCAACATCTGGTTTTGCTCATTACATCGAAAGTCATGATTGACTTGCACAATCCATTTAATCCACCTAGCTTTCATCATCTTAATCAAGCATGAAAATTTTTGAAACAGCGAATAAACTTTTTAAATGCTACTTGCCTCATTGTCTCAATCGGTGTTACCTGGGGGGCCATGTGGTAGGTCCTACGTTTGTCCAGTGAGGTGTTTACTAAATTCCCACTCCTTAGCCCTCAAAATTGACTAACAACACCGCAGTTCTTCTACAGTGAACAGGATGTTACGTATATGAAAGTGTACATGTATCTGGTCCAATAGGGTTAGGATTGTATGTTTATATACACACACACAATTGTTCACATTGAATGAATGCGATACCGGTGAATCGATTTTCTTCTAACATGGTATTAGAGCATCCAGGTTCTCTTATCCATTGAGAAACCTCATCATCCGCCATCTGCTCGTGGGACCACATCGCCATAGCTTTGCCCTCCTCGTCCGGCGCCTTCATTGCCGGTGAGTGACGACGCTACCTCATCTAGCGCCTCCATCCTTTTTCTATTTGTAGAGTTGCTTGCCACTGCGTGGACATCTCTATTTCATATCATGGTTACTTTTGATCCATTTCTTGGTGGTGGTACTTTTTTGGCCTCTAGTATTAAACTTAATGGTCAGAACTATTGTGAGTGGGTATCGTCTGTTTGTATGCTTCTTAGATCGATCGGACTTGCTTCCCACCTCACTAAGGAACCCCTGTTCTTCATGCGCTAGATCCGACAGCTGCTAAGGCTAGAGGATTGCTGATGATTATGTGATGGGCATCCTATGCATGAGTGCAGAGATATCCATTCGGATGAGCTTCATGACCTCTCATCAGCTCGGCAGATGTGGGAGTATCTACAACAGTGCTACCAGTAGAGCAGTGAGGCTCTTCACTTCTCTCTTTGCTAGAGCCTTCAATGTCTTCAGCAGTAGAAAGATGTGACTGTAGTAAAGTTCTACACTGCCTTTACACGTCTTTCATGTCAGCTGGACTCTATGGTGCCCCTGGCTCACTCTGGATGCAAGGCTTGTGCTTCCAAGGAAAAGTATGATATGGGGGCACCCCATCAACCTCTCCCGACGAGGACAGAGAGGAGGTTGGCAAAGGAGGAGATGAAGGAGGTGAAGACCCGGGAGAGGAACTCAAGGCAGGCGTGATGACTCCCTAGCCAGCCAATGCGATGACCGGAGGTAGGTGCGATGACTCCTTGCTATGCAGGTACGACAAAGGGGAATGTGGTGGCCATCCCACCGGGGGAGAGGCCGGCGGAGGAGCGCGAGCGCTTATCTCCTTCATACGCACATCCCTTGTCCGCCACCATCACCACTGCATCCATCCCCCCACCACCACCACTACTCCGCACCAACACCCCCTTTTGCTCCTCACCAGGGCACCACCACCCCTCTGTCCTCCAAAGGTGAGCCACCACTATCCTCCCCTAGATCCACACATCTGCCACCTTTCCCAAACACGTTGACTTCTCTCCCTTGTATGCTCAGGGAACAGATCTACCATCTAGGCAGTGGCGGTTGAGCGGGGAGATGAAATCACTACATCACATGATTTGCAAGGGCGTGCGCCCACCTAGGGTGGAGTGGTTGGTAACAAGGTTCGACAGCGCCACACGGACTGCGGACATGGTCATTTTCTCTCTGTATTCCTACTTTTCATTGTGAATTTCAAATCCCTGTTGATCTAAGAGCAAGTTTAATAGAAGAGGTGGCTGCCACCTCTAGGATTAGCCAAATAATCAAAAACAGTACACGTGGCTCATGGTGGAGGTAGCTAATACAATAAGTTGAGTAGAGATTACCTCTACTAAAGCACTCAAATATTTAATACTTGCATAAATACATCAGGGGTCACCTCTTACATGAGGGCCAGCTTGCCTCTCTCTCCTCGTATGATGTGCTAGAGGTCACCTCTTACATGAGAGGCAGCTTGCCTCTCTCTCCTTTTTTCTCTCTCTTCCACGTAGGATTGTGTTGACGTGGATTTCGCTAGAGGCGACCTAGTCAGCATTATTGTACTTGCTCTAAGATGCTTTGCTTGATGTCTTTTTTAAGACAGGATGTGCGTTTTTTCATGGATCAACCTTTTGCTTTGGGAATGGATACTTCATTAAAGGATCTAACACTGATGGTCAAGGATTTCATTCATTCAGTAATAGATCATTGCAAGTTTTAACTCTTATTCTATCCAATTACTATTGTGTGCCCTGGTACATATATATTGTTGTCTATAGCCGACGACTTCAAGCAACTTCGATATTGTTGTCTAATTTGTAGTCTTGAGGAATTTGGTCAGCATCACCATTATTGGCTTTTATGAAACTACATCTGTAATCAACTATGTCCTATACTAATATAAAAGGCTTTGGGAATAAGACAGAAGGATACAGACATATTATGCACCCAACTCGTCTCATTTCAATCTCATACACGTATCTCTTTTTCATTTTTCTACCACCTATCTCATCCTTAAAAAAACTACTTCTTTTAGTCATTAAAATTTCTTTTTAGTTAAAGGACATTAACCACTGAAAAAAATCATCTGCCACCGCCAGAATGGACTACTAGGGACCGAGCAACGCATACGCACCACCGTGATTTCCATCCGGTGCACGTGGATGCACGCAAGCGTTTAACACCTCATAACACGCCCCGTTGTCCCTGTCATTCGTCGGTGCATTTTTCGTTAACCATTTCTTGATGAAATATCAGTCCATCCGTCATTTATTAGTTGCAGCGATAAATCACCATCATATTTGTTTTGCAGTGGACAAAATAGAGCACGAGCTGATACGGAAGTCCGTGTATCGACATCGTGGAGAAGAGAGAGAGAGTCGTGATTGAGGGCCTGATCTTTTTCTTCGAAGCTACGGCTTTTAATTTTTGCTACAGTACCTAATTTTTAAATAGAATATTTTCTTAAGACGTGGTCTACAAGTTAAACGATCTGTACGTTAAAAGCTCAACATCTGTATCAGCCAAAATCGCAAGTGAGTATCTGTCTCTCCGTAATCTATACCGTAAACAACTAAAATTTAAAAATTTTAGCTAAAAATTATAAGCCACAATCATTATCAAACAGGCCGTGATTGGAATCTAGTGAACACTGCAAACGCCAGCCGGACGCTCTTGTTGACTTCAACCGACAATTGGTGTGGACAACCACTTGCCACCGCGACAGATTTTCCCCCGGAAGGACGTAAGCCCAACTACCGAGGTCACATGATCACCGAATATGTAGATGATGGGTGTAGAACCTTAGATGTTGACCATAAGATAGGGTAACAATGCCATATTTGGACTAATCACCGTTGATTACTGTGATAGATGACATGCAACTATGATCAATTTTTTTGACAGAACAAGTATGATCAAATTATATGTACTACCGGCTTTTGAGTACGAACAGAAACATGCTACGGTCTGGGACTGGGATTCACAGGATCACGAGTGCCAACCTCATGTCCGATGCCGTTTTCCAAAAAAAAAAAACATAGGTTGCGGTTGTGTCCAACTCATTCAGATCTGTTTGTTTTTGACTTCTATTAATTGTTTTTTAGAATATCTATACAACATGTGACTGTTTTTAAGGACAAAAACAGTCAGATTGATCTGGAGCGTTAGATCTCCATCCAACGGATCCACCCATACAAGCCCCCTAAAAAATGATCTAGGGCGTTGGATCTCTATCTAACAGCTCAAAATCTGACTATTTTTGTCTAAAAAACAGTCACATGTTGTATAGACACTCCCTTGTTTTTTTTAAGTAAATGGCTTTTTTATAATACTTAGCTTTCAAATAAAGTATCTCTTCAAGATAGAATGTACTAGTTGATCGTAATACACACTGTAATAATTTTATTTATATCGGCTAAAATCGTACACGAGTATTTATATCTCTACAAGTTTTTCTATAAACTATTACCATTTATAAGCTAAGATCAAATATCACCAGCAAAACCTAATATGAATGTCAGTTAACCCATCCAGCTGTTGGCATGAATCACACGACACCTATCAAAAAAAAAAAGCATGACGCTGATCCTGTGTGCTTAATAGGTTTGAATTGACTAATGAAGTGCTAATGCAAGGCCAACGATACGCGGCGAAAATAGAAGAGTTGCTACCTGCTAGGCAATTTCCTACTAATGGACTCGTGCTCATTCGTTACGTCATCCATCGGTCATCCCTCCTGAGAATGGCTGATTCTTCATTCTTTACCGCCATCGAAGAGTTGAACAATCTTCAGTTCCCAAAGAAAAAGGTTGAGCAAACCTTCAGAGAAGAACACAACATGGCCACATGGGCGAAAGACCACACCAGTTTAGGCCAACCCTAGGATAATTACCTCCGGCTAGCCGAGAAATGTTTTTGAGGTTTCAGGTTGTTGATCCATGACCATATTAAACAAGTGTTTTGTTTTGCTAATGACAAAAAAAAAAGCTAATTTGAATAGCACTTTACTATCCAATTTCGTCTACTCTCGCTAAAAGAAGACATACTCAACTTTCTTTTAGATTTAATGGTTAAGGAATAAACAAATGCTGATCACTCGACTTAGATCGAGATTTTTCTCGGTTAGGGATCTACTTATGGATTGAGCACAGGATTGGTCAGTTTTAATGGAAAAAGAATTTCATAAGGAATAAACAAATATTCTCGGGTGTTGCTATTCGTTATATCTCACCGCCAGGCCCATTGTAGGCTGTAAAAGAGGTATATATTACAGATAAGATTCCCAACACAACTAAGAAAAAGCGGGAAGATAGACTCATAGACCCCGCTTCAGCTTCTGGTTTATTTTAGCTTTCAATTTATTTAAATCAAAAGTCACTTAGAACACGTTTGCTTTTATTTTTGGTTTTTTAGGATTTTTTCGTTTTTTGTTTATTCTTTTTTGTCTTATTCCTTTGTATTGTCCGTAATGATATAACATTTTTTTATTTTTCTTCATTCTTTTCTTAGAAAACTAATAGTCGTTACAGTGCATTTTTAGCCATAAGCCAAAAATCACAGCGAGAAACTTAAGTCATAAGCCAGTTAGAACAGAGCCTTAGATAGCAGGTAGGCTCGAAACATCACAGATACTCTTGTAGCAGCTATTTTGAGCCATGTGGTCAAAAATAAAAATTCACACAGGTAGTATATGGCTCTGTTCTTTTTTACTATAGTTTATATTTTTTAATTTTAATTTATTATTCTAATAAATAATTATTGCTAAATAAAATCGAAGTCAAAAAATTGCGTGAAAAGCCCCCCAAAAAAACCTAGCAGAGATATAGAGCAAACGAATGGAAAGGCTAGAGGGTAAAATCGGCAAAAAAAAGGGGGGGGGGGGGGGGGTGGGGGAAAGAAATGAGAACTAGGTCCTCTGATCTCCCCACTCCCGAGTCGTCGTCTCCCTTACCAGTCTCCGAAAGGCGAACAACAAGAAGCCGCACGTCAATCCGGCAATCCCCGGTTCTTTCCCCTCCCCGCCTCCGATTTCCCACCATCCAATCGCAACTCCGCCTCTGCAGCTTCTTCAGCACTTCCATTAGCTCCCGATCGAGGCACGTCGTGTCCAATCCCACCCCATATCGCCCAATTCGGGTTGCTCTAGGGTTTTGCTCGAATCTTTGTTGTTTGTTGCTCCATTGCTTCGTGAAAGATTGGTTTTTACTGCTTATCTTGCTATATTACTGTTCCTGATTGGGGAATTTTGGAGGTAGTAGTGATCTTGGAAGGACTTGTAGTCGGCAAATTGATATATTTATGTGAAAATTGTGAAGTTTTAACCTTTAGGGAGCATATTTTTGAGAAAGCTGTTAGTTCAAGGAGGAATTCTGAAAGTAGGAAAGGCTTGAATGCTAAGTCCTATATTAGCTGTGAGTTGTTCACATAAGTAAAGTTTTGAAAAGTTTTGCTCTCGAATGGATTTTGGGGGCGTGTAGTTCTTAGCTGTAGAAACTAGAAAGGAGCTAATTTATTGTATTTATGTAGGTTGTATATTGGGTATTTTCATAGATGGTAATAGATTCTGGCTTGGTTATGTAGGAACAGTGCGGGCGCTAAATAGGGCAACTTTTTGCCTGAAGATGGAGAATTTTCAGAGAATCTGCTATTATTGTTAGATTTTTAAAGATGATCGAAGGACCAAGGTTTCACAATATGCTAGGCGGTGCTGGTATCGGTGCTGGCGGTGGCAGAGGAAGGCCAGAAAATGAGAGCAATGGCTTCTACAATATGCCCTACTACCATAAGGTTGGGGAGAGCTCCCACATGTCGGTGGATAGTGCAGACAACTTGAATTTGACAAACTTTGTTGGCGGTTCAGTTGCTATGTCAGTGGATAACAGCAGCGTGGGTTCGAATGAGTCCCGCACGGTTATGCTCAACCACCCTGGCCTCCGTGATGTTCCAACACCGAGTTATTCAGTTCACAATAGCGTCATCCATCCCAGCAGGGCTGCCGCACCCACTCTAAACGAGGATGCATTGGCTCGGGTTTTGATGGACCCTAGTCATCCAACGGAGATACTCACTAATTATGAGGAGTGGACTATTGATCTGGGGAAGCTGGACATGGGGGCTCCTTTTGCTCAAGGGGCCTTTGGGAAGCTATATCGGGGAACATACAATGGGGAAGATGTTGCCATTAAGCTGCTCGAGAAGCCTGAGAATGACCCAGAGAGAGCGCAATTGATGGAACAGCAATTCGTGCAAGAAGTTATGATGTTGTCTAGGTTGAAGCACCCAAATATTGTAAGGTTCATTGGGGCATGCAGGAAGTCAATTGTTTGGTGTATCATTACTGAATATGCAAAAGGTGGTTCTGTCCGGCAGTTTCTTGCCCGAAGGCAGAATAAGTCTGCGCCTCTGAGATTGTCAATGAAACAGGCGCTTGATGTTGCCCAGGGAATGGCATATGTGCATGCCTTGGGATTTATCCACAGGGATCTAAAGTCAGACAACCTTCTAATTGCAGCGGACAAATCCATCAAGATTGCTGACTTTGGAGTTGCTCGAATTGAGGTGAAAACCGAGGGAATGACTCCAGAGACAGGAACCTACCGCTGGATGGCACCGTAAGTCATAATTGCACCCAGTGCCGATTGTTTACCTGTGCAAATGTCTGTCTAATATGCTTATGTCTTTCCTTTTTGCAGGGAGATGATCCAGCACAGGCCTTATGATCATAAAGTTGACGTATATAGCTTTGGGATTGTCTTGTGGGAGCTCATAACTGGCATGCTCCCCTTCACAAACATGACAGCTGTTCAGGCAGCTTTTGCTGTCGTAAACAGGGGCGCTCGTCCTGTAATCCCACAGGATTGTTTGCCTGCTCTAAGCCACATCATGACTCGTTGCTGGGATGCTGTTTCTGAAGTCCGGCCATCATTTGCCGAGGTCGTCACCATGCTTGAGAGTGCCGAGATGGAGATTTTGAGCAATGTCCGCAAAGCTCGGTTCCGCTGTTGTATTTCTGAGCCCATGACCACTGACTGAGATTAGTGCAGGATAGATTACCAGAAAGGAAAGGAAAAGAAAAAGAAAAAGGAGGCAGTGCAATCTCGATGTATAGACCACATCGATACATTTGGGCTTTGCATGCCTATACGAAGGTTTCATCCCTGGGCTTCAAGGTTCTACATTGCTGCTTTCTATCTTGTGTTAGTTGCATGGGTTGATCATTTGTCAAATATGGATGCTACCTTGTATGTTAACAAAATGCTATCATATGTATTCTTCGAAAACAAAGAGCTATCTTCGTATGTATTCTTCGAAAACAAAGAGCTATCTTATGTTAATAATAACAGCTGCATATTCGAGTTTGCCCCCTATCTGTTGTGTACTTTGTGTGTCCATTGTCTGAAGCGTCGACCTACTTGTGGTCATCCTCTGATTGTCGTGTCCATTTGAGATGACTGTACTGCCATTCTTTGCACCTCCAAATCCAATCCATATTATTCTCTTTGGGTTATTTTTCTTACGGATCCATTATCAGTTTATTACCTATTTCAAAGGCTCAAAGCCTAATGTATTTTCCCTGCGGCGTTTGATCACTTGATGATCATGGTAAAATGCACGGATTTGACTAGTGATTTTGTGTTGCCAAAGACTAAAATACTACCCGACATTTTGTGAAATTACCTCTCATAGAAGTATCACTTGGTAGACAAAAGCATCAACCAAAAAAAAAAACTCTCTTTTTCGTGGTAGACTTACTGTCCAGGCGACGAGCGGTCAAGCACAATGGCATCTCGTGGGGCAAAATTACTAAGAGCACCATGTCATTTCAGATTAATCACTCATAAGAGATACGAGACAGTACGCACAAAAAAAAACTTGTCTTGATTATTCAGAGCTTCAATGAGATCAATCGGTTTGGCGGTAGACTGTACAGCACCAAGAACAAATAATAGCACGAGCACAGTTACATTGAAACGGGAACAAGGTTGAAACTTGAAACTGCATACTTTGTGAACACTTAAGACACAAGAAGCTGGCGTTCACGGGGCTCATCTGAATTAAGGGGCAGCAAATAAATACAGACAAGAGTAAGGTGCCGGTAGTTTGCCTTTGCAGTGCACTGGCAGACGGGCAATTCTTGCATGGTCCAGGACACTTTTGTTTGAGGACTGTGTTACTCAGGCTTCAATGTATCTGGTTCATTCTGAACAGCGTAGACCCATAGGCAGGTTTGATCCGCTCCAGATCCTGAAACACAGTGCTACCGGTGTCCACTGTGAACTGAACCACTTGAGACTCGGGTGCCAGAGGTTGTCCATCTATCCAGAAGGGCGAATTAGAGTTCCCTCCGTTTGATACAGGAGACATCATGCCGTTTTGGTTAGCATCCGTGAATTGGATGAGAGAAGATGTTTGCTGTACAGGGTCAGTCGAACACCAAGAACTAGCTGACAGAAGAGAGAGAGCACGCCGAACATCCAGTGCTCCATCTAACTTTGAAGCAGCTCCAGAAGGATCTGCACCTGGACCAGCAAAATTGACCAAGGCATGTGCACCATCAAAATTTGGAGAAACTGTATAAAACCCAAATAATAGTAACAGAAACATCTGGCATGACAAATTAAGCGTGCAGCACAGATACATTTAAGACTGAAGACATACACAAAGAAAGTAGCAGCGAATGTAAGCAAATATTTCCCAAAAGAGAGTGTAACTTCTCATGAATATCAAGGGCCTTGGATGATGTACAGAATTTAGTTGAAGGACTTGCAAACTCACTCTTGCATATTGCCTTCAATATAGTGATGCTGCAAAATGTCAAATGCAAGACATTTCTCAATCTGAAGGACCTATTGTTATCTGACACATCACCTGAACGGTAACTGGATTGCTTTTCCTATGTAGGTTGCAAAATTATAAGTGTTGCATCAAGGTACACATGTCCGTAGTAGTTCAGGAATAAGGTTTCCCACTTCAAGTGTTCCCAACGTTTTGGCAATGCCTTAAGAAATCTCAATTTTGCGAAACAGCAAGCCTTGAGTTTGGTATACACGTTGCTGAATAAACTACAAAATTCTAAGTTTGGCATACAGGTTGCTGAATAAACTACAAAGTACATAATTCAAGACTTGACGCCTTGACATAGGTTTAAGATTCTGTTTGGGCTTTCGACGCCACATCATGCTAAGTTGCTTCTTTGGGGTCCATATGTCAGAGTATCGCTGATCTGCCAAGCGACCAGGCGCCGGTACTGATCACTACTGTCAACATGGGGATGCGAAGGTCTCCATCCGTGACCGCCACTTGATAGTTCAAGGACAAGTGGCCTCGAGGGACGAAGTGTTATGGCAAGGTACTGTAGCGACATGTAAACAGTACCTCCATGGGTACTGCAGCGACGCGTCAATAGTACCGTGTGGTACTATAGCGTGTTGGATATTTGGACAGCTTGATAGCATTGGCAACATATCGTGGATTAGGAATATAATAATTAGTTTCCATATTATTTTGCTTTATTTTCATTTATATTTATTCCATGTATTAGAAATAAGTTGTCTATTATTAGGGTTAGTTGAGATAGGTTTCTTAAGAATCAAGTATAGCCATCCCTATACAAGAGACAACATTTGATCGTTATCATTAAGCAATGAGTAAACAAAGTTCATATTCTCTCTCTCTCTCTCTCTTTTCTTCAACTAAGCATTAGAGCCTTGACGGCGGCATGGTCGGCTGTTCAAAGACGAGTACCCTACCCTTGGTCCTTAGATCCGTACCCAACCAACACCAAACATATCACAGTGGCCAGTGAGTTACAACATACATGGTTTAGCCAGCCATTCTTGGCTATTTGACATATGGGTTACTGCTTTTGTTAGAACATAATGATAACATTTTACCATACATAGCATATATCTTCTGCTGTTCTGCAACTGCCTTCCCCCAAAACATAATGCAGCACATTATAGGGAACCCATATTAGCTTTGTCAGGATTGCTAAGTAAAGTAAACTAGCTTCGTCTGGAAATATTAAAAATCAGATTTTAATTGTTAAGGCACTTCATCATGACCGCATATTAGCTTTCCCATCTATAAACGACATGATAAAGGGTCTTGGAGTCATACCTTTTATTGGGAAGAGCTCACCAATGTCATGGTAAAGAGTTGGAAAAGAATTTGATAGATTAGATTTTGACAAATGGATTCGTCTGTTGGCTGCTCCAGCTTTTATTGATTTTTCTCCTACGTCCAACACTTGTGAGAGCTTCAAGTCAGATGGCCATGAAGAATATGGAAAGGGCTTTACATCGCTAAGTGGAGCTTTGTTCCAGACAAAACTTATTTCTCGCCGATCATCTGCAATAGCATCTAAATGTAAGTAAAGAAAAAATTCTAACAAAGAGATAGAAAGAGGAAGAAAAACTATCCAAGAATTAGTAAGGTCAAGAAGGGAAATGGTCATTTTGTTTTCTCCAAAGAAAAGCAAATATCTGCTATCCAACAGATTTTGCATTGACAAAATCTGAAACTAAACAGCGCCTTGATCCATGTGCACAGTCAATGGTTTTTCAGCAGGCCACATATCATCAAAACCCAGACATCTGATACAATGCAGAAATATGAGACCGTATTGGTTGAGGTACTCTTAAGCCTTATTACTAGCTCATACATGATATTCTTTAAGAACTCCCATTTGCAGACTATTTAAAGCATTAATAGGACAACGATCAGCTAAGGGTAATCTCAGGCCAGGCCTAGAGAACATACGACCAACTTGTTTTGCCTTGGATCAAGAGAACCGGGTGTTTAATTTTCGATAATACATTAGGCATCTTATTAGCCAACCACCAATAATTTGCTATTATATATTAGACAACACCTACTGAAAATTTTGTGACTGACTTAACCCTTGTAGGACACAAAGACATTACCAAGCAACGATGGTGGTGGTACTGTCAAGCCAAATGAGAACACATCCGGCTGTGGTTTCCGCCGACGGGCATTATGATCAGAAAGTCGTCTCCGGCAGCTCCGCTTCTTCTGATCAAACTCCGAGAGTGCATGGAACCTTGATGGGAAAAAACCCATCAAAGTAATCAGCAAAATGCCAAAATCACATAAAAATGCCACAAACTTTCCATGGTTTTACTGTTGCTAACCACCATAAAATAGACAATTTGGTCAGATGGAGAATATGGCAAACACATATGCAAGCCACAGAAAAGGCCTCCACATAGTAATAACTCACTGAACAGACAGCACAACTTCACCGCAAATATACCGTCATACACACACAGACTCAAGTCCCACCAGAAATAGAAGCTGCCTTGCAGGACTATTGAACTGTTCTCGCAACTGTCCAAACGCACAACACACAGGCAAATTTTAAGCACAACGTACAGTACTAGTCAGGGGAAACATGATCTTACCTCCCTAAATCGGGCAACATACAGGCCAAAGCTCTGTGACCAAATCAGTCATGCACACAGGTTACATGCTGTACTGGGGCAAAATGGCCACACAAGTGCCAAGATTTTAATATACAGTTAGTAGTACTAGCTAGTACTGACGATCAAAGAAAAGCACAAGCGTGCACGAACTAATCAACCGCATAATTATACACAAGAACACACTTTTGCACAAAACAAGCATACACGGGCGCGTATTTGCCTTGGCCAATCACTGCAAGGCGGCGATTGCACAGGTTGCTCATCGATTACCCGCAGAAAGCAAAACAGTTTTGAGACATCGTGGAAAGGTTACCTGCTGCACTGCTGGCAGAAGCGGCGCTCCTGACCGGCGACGACGACGCGGGGGCACTTGGAGTGCGCCTCACAGACGCGGTGCTTCCGGTGGTACCCCTTGGCGCCGCCCAGCTCCACCCCGCACCCCTCCACCTGGCACCGCGCCTCCCCCTCCCCCGCCGCGGCGCCTCCCCCCTGCTGCCTCCCCCGCTTCACCCCCCTCTCCTCCTCGATGTCGGTGGCGTCCCAGTCCCACAGCAGCGCGGGCGGCGGGGAGGAGGAGGGGCACGGCGCCGCGGGCCTCGGGGTCCACTCCATGGCGCGCGAAGTGGGATGGATCGGGGAGCGAGGAGAAGAGGGAGACTCGGGGAGACCAATGGTGGTGCGGAGTCTGGCGAGGCGCGGTGGAGGCGGCGACGCGGATTATAGGGGAGGCCGCTGGCTGAAGCCTGCGGAGGGGAGGTGGGGGCGGGCCTTCCTTTGGGTTTTTCTGCGGGCCCGTCGTAAGGAGCTTTTTTGGTTCGGTCCCTGGCAGATTCTGTATTTGCTGAATATTGCGTGGGGGAGTGAGGGTTGGTTGACCTTGGCATGTTCAAAAGCACCGTGGTTTTCGTATTTTAACTGTGTTTTTTTTAATCTTTTGGCTAAGATGATATTGTATCGGTTATTAGTCTTTTGTATTTTTTTGAGATATTTAATTAAAAATAAAGAAAGAAACACCGTTATATCTCATGGATAATGCAAAAGGAAAAGAAAAAAAAGAGAGGGAGGAAAATATGTTAAAAAACCAACGTATTCCAAATGGCTTTTAGCTTTGGAAGCCAGAAGCTAAAAGCTATTTGAAACGGTGCCTTTGACTACAATAAACATTACTCATTTGGACTTTTTTGTTGGTTTACAATTTATTTTTCACTGTTTGATAATATAGCTAACTTATTTTATACTATAGTTATTTATGGTTTTTTGGAGTAATTAATTTTAAAATTTTAAAAATAGGTTAGACCATCATGAACAATACAAAAGCATATGAAAAAAATAAAAAGCCAAAAAAACTAGAAAAGGATAACTAAAAAACTAAAAGTTAGAAATCAAAAGCTAAAATCCAAACGAGTGTGGCCGATTTGTGACCTCGTTCACGGCTCACCACTTGCCTATCCGGGGAGGGCGTATATGATATGAACAATCTTTAGCTCCATTTAAAATGGCTTTTGGCTTTTAGTTTATCTATTAAAAAAGTTAGAAGTCGTTTTGAATAGAATAACTTCTCAACCAAAAAATATAAGTAAAAACCGTTTTGAATACCTCTTTAGACTGGAGGGTGTAAACTTACTGAAGAACGGTGACCTATGGCTAAATATGGTTTAGAGATTCGGTTGGCTACATCACTGTTGGTTCTCTCTGAGATGTCAAAATGGAGCGTACAATAATGCCTCATATTGATCGGATAGCTCAGGATGAGCTGTGTTTGCATTGACAGAGTAGTTTACACCGACACATCATAAATCTCATATTCTGAGCACAACGTCCCAGTCCCACACATTTAAAGAGCAGGGATGCCTCCGAGAATAGTGTGGTGTAGGAGGTGTTTTTGTGTATGAGGCCATGAGAATAGTTGGCATTTTCTTCGGCAGTGCTGTACAGCAACTGCTCATCATGGAGTTTTTTTTATTGTGCTTTATAGTTTATTGTTTAAAATTTTAAATTCTAGTTATTCGTGAGAGACAGCACGCAAAGAAAAATAGGTGTATACGATTTTAAGGGCATCCATAGTGTATATAACACAAGGGGTCTTAAGACGGTCCCACTCGGCAGCTAAAGAAAAATTGTATTTTAATGCTTGTGGCCAGGTCTTTACCTTGAGGACCAGCTTTAAGCCTTTTTTGCTTATAACCTGCTTAAGGTCACCCCTGTAATGTATAAGGTTGATCTTAAGGTGGTTTAAGACCCTCTATTTTCATACACTACAGAACCGATATAACTGAATTCAGTACACTTTTTACTATAATTTTACTGTTGATCCTGTCTTAAAAAAGTACAGTTTATTGGCTTGGCATACAAGTAGGAACTCACTGCCTCCATGTTTGCTCCTTAATTTTTCTTGTACTGGTAGCTGGTTAGATAACTAAGACGAAGACTGGTGTGTGTGTGTATGAAATACGGTATTATGGTGTCTGGTAGCTTTCTATCTTTGGATTGCTTTTAGATACGTGTAATTAGAAAGGAATTCATTGATTTAGCATACTGAATCAATCACGGATGGAAAGTCTTAATCATGAATAGAAATTCTCAATCACAGAGCTTGGGCACCATGGTGCCCAGACTCTATGATTGAGATTTTTCATCCATGATTAAGACTTTCTATCTATGATTAAGGCTTTCCATCCTGATATATTATATATCATTGCATTTGCACGTATCTAAAAGAAATCTAAAGACAGGGAGACTTGGTGCCCAAACACCATGATGTCTAGGCTCTATGACTGAGACTTTCCATCCATGATTAAGACTTTCCATCCATGATTGATTCAGCATGCTAAACTAATATTCAGTATGCTAAACTAATGACTTCATTTCCAAATTGACGTCTTTCCGAATTAATAAATGTTAACGGATTTGCTTGATATATTATACTTGCACGTCTCTAAAAGCAATCTAAAGACAGGGAGGTTTGGTGCTCAGATACTATGGTGTCCCATTTCAGTGTCTAAATAACAGGGGCACTTCACACGACTCGCGTTCTTCTCGTTCAAGAGTGAATTGGATATCATATGGAACTACGATAACATCTAGGCAAATTCTGACAGCACTTCCAACCTATGTTTTGTTCTAGTGTAGTGTTTTACCTCTTGTTATTGGGGCATGTTAGTGTGGTAGTGGGGAAATTATTATCTATGTGAGCAATGGAGTAAACATCATTTTCTGCATAAAGAATGGGGTCGTTTTCCGTGTCTTTCCATTGTCCTTTTCTTGTGAAAAAGGAAAACAGTTCTTTTGATTGATGGAAGGATAATATGTGATAATGATGATGATAAGAGGTGATATGTTGAAGTGTCTTCCACTCAACCCCATCTCCACTCAACCTAGTATAAATACAAGCCACTTTTACTGGGTTTTCAAAAAAGCTCTATACCCTTGTTCTTTTTATTTCCTCAATGCTAAATAGCACAAGTTATTGTGACTTTCTGAGTCTACAAAAGAGAAGTGAAAGTAAATGTTTGCCTAATGGAAAGAGGATATCTAGTCTATTTTTGAAAGTGTTTTTAATACTGCTATTCATGCTCAGTCCTTGGATTTTATGTTATCACAAAACTACTCTAGAGTTCAGGAATTTTACATGAACTTTGCAGGAATCTGTATAGTTCCTCCAAAATTATATAGAATTCCTATAATATTCCGAACAGGATCTTACAATGGACGGTCTACGTATAGAAAATCTTATGTACAACAGTTAGACATGTTAACCCTGATAACACCGTTTGGTGGAGTGTGGTCGGTTTGTTCTGTTTTAGTACTGATTGGTTGTAGTCATTCAAGTGGAATGATCAAGGCCGGAATATGGTTATATTCCGTTTTCTAAAAAAAACCCTGATAAACAATTGCACTCTCAACAATGCCGCCTCCTCTATAACCAAGTGCAACAAAAGAAAGAAACAGTGCAAGACAAGAAACAAAACAAAGAAACAGTCCCAAGACAAGAGACCCCAATTGTCGCTTCTAGAAACCAAATGGCACGAATGATCAATCACAGTCCGAGGTTTAGATTTGTTTGTCGTAGGTGATTAAACCAGTGAAACGTCCAAGTGTTCTTTGGCGATTGAAATCTTGACGTAGCCATCCAATCTTGTGCCTTTCAGGTCAGATCCGTCGTGTAAGCTGATCTAATAGTTTCGGTTAAATATTTGGGCGATGGATCTTGGGAAGATCTGTTGACATTAACAGCTACCACGTGGTTTTACTCAGAATTTAAGAGTTGACACCCATGGCTGCTAATTCGAGAGTATCGGCCGGCTGGAAAGATCGGTTTATCCGTTGAAATGGCACTCAAAATTTGATGGTTGAGATGGATCTAAGCATCCATCTATTGCTTATCACAGGCTGCATGCATGGACCGACTGCATCGTGTATTACCTTAATTCTTAACAAATTAGGAGTCGGCATCTTGCATTTTTTGGAGAAGGGATGCCATCACAAACATTTAACTACATATATAGAGTTATGGGACTGTTCTTTTTGGCTTCTGACTTTTGGCTGTGGCTTATGACTTTTGGATTGATCGTGAGAGAGTGCAAAGTAATATAAACTTGTGTGCGGTTTTGTCCGATATAAATAAAGTCGTTATAATGTGTACTATAATTAACTTGTAGTTCTCACTTTAAAAAGATATTTTGTTTGAAAGTTAGTTATTGTAGAAAAGTTAAAAAATACTTTTTAGAAACTAAAAGGAAGATGGTGTATAACAGACGATAACAACGTACCTAGGGTTTTGTAGGTAGTGTGGATTTTCAACCTCCACGAGGCGAGTACAAGCCCTTGAATTGGCACAACCTTTTCTTTGGCTCATTGTTCGTCTCATTGTTCGTCGATGGCGACGTTGGACGGCTGCCCAACCTGCCGTGATTGTGGCTTTGTCCATGCACGGTAGGCAGTACTGTTACACAAGTCAGAGGGCCTGTTTTTTTTAGCTGTGGCTTTTGGCTGTGGCTTGTGATTTTTAGGTTGTTTGTGTAGGAGATTACAATGTAACAAAAACTCATGTATAGTTTTTGCCGATATAAATAAAGTCGGTAAAGCTTGTACTATAATTAATTAGTAGATTCTATCTTGAAAAGATACTCCGTTTAAAAGTTAGTTACCATAGAAAAGCTGAAAAGTGGTTTTTAGAAGCTGAAAAGAACAATGCCAAATTATGTGCTGGCTAGAAGTGAGAGGTATACATACATAAGTATGAAGTCAAAACTCCGGACGAATTGATAAATATGTAGATGTTGCAAGGGATAACCTATTGAATCTCAATGGAAGACATGGAACACAGCGCTCGAGAATATCCCTTACATGAGATGCCATTCGCATCGTTGACAAGTTAAACAATGGGTTTAAATAGCTGGTCGGCTAAGCATCCAATGGCACTCTAGTAATACATTATTGTCAATGGGATTTTTCTTAGAGGATTATCATGGGATTTTTATGCAGCGGAGGTAAACAAGCGTACGTATGCATGCAGTCACATTTTGAGTGGGCCGCGTGTCTTACAAGACAAGAAGTCGATCGTGCCCAACCACAATCAGCACGGACGCGTTCTATGAACCGTGAGTCCGTGACACTTGTAACCTTGTACCGTGCCCGCCGCCCTTCCACGCTAATTGCGCGAAGGGGAAAATTGAGGATTTGGCACTGTTAAACACATTGATCTAGAATTTATCACCTTTAAGCTTCTTCTGGATGATTTCCCACTATGTAACACTTCTATTTTTGGGACGTTAGGTTACTCTTGCAACTGTCTAGGATTGTTTAGCTACGAGTACTGTAGATAAATGTACACCATTATCAAAACAAGCTTAAGCATAAAAACCAAACTTTATTACAAAATTTAGGCTTAAAAGCTAAATTTTATATAGTCAGGGTGTACAACCCAAAGATACATTACAAAAGAAATTCCACAGGCAGGTCTGAGTGTAGAACAAACCCTAACACCAGGCGTCGTCTATATCATAGAGCTTAGCGTCGTCTTGATGGACTCCTTCATTTTCTTAGCAAGCATTCTCTGCTTATAATTTTAGCAAGTATGAGTACAATTAACCATATTCAACAAATCACATGGGAAATGCTATTTAACATTTTGCTTTTAAATACAAGATATCAAATCATAAACTACAATTAGCTATAAGTCATGCCACATAACAAAGCATATTGACTGAAACGTACAAAAAGCAGAAATTTTACAGAGCCTATTTTGCATATTTGAGCAACCACTGTCCAAAACATAATAAATATCAAAGCATATGATACTTGTGTGTACCAAATCGATGTAAAGAAGACAAGGATTGTTCACAGATATAATGGTAGTCCCAGAATTTTTATTTATTTACTTATTTATTGTGAAAGAAAATGAAAATGTTGAGGTCCCTGAAGTACATATAAGTATATAACGAGGAACAGATGGATAAACTCATCAACCGCAGTTGTTCGCAAATCCACCAAGAAAAAGTTTGGTTCAAAACAAATTCGCCAAAAAAGAGGGAATGTGGTGTGCAATACCTCTCTGAAAGCAAGAAAACCAGGAATATACGGCACGCTGTCGAACTACATCAAACTCTTCGTGGACAACTTCTAAAGTATCGGCATCAAAAACTACCATTGTAGCACATGCCATAGAAGGGTTTTGCTTCAAGAAGCTAATGTCAACGGCCAACCCCACCTATGTACTTCAGTTTGCCCCTTATTTTTTAGATAACGGAATAACAATATTCCGGCCTTGATCATTCCATGGGAATGACTACAGCCAAACAGAGACAAAACAAACCACAGACCATCCTCCACCAAAAGGCGCAACAAAAGCTCTTAAGGAGCGAATACAAACCAAAAGTTTGCCCCTTATATTACTCTGATCTGAATTTGAGCTCACCGAAGGCAACGACCACTCAAACTCATCTTCAAGAATGCGCTTACTCTTGAGCATGTCTTGTGTTCTGCGTCACCAGACAACCAGCAAGAGATATGAGTCGACTCCTCTTGATTTACCTAGGATAAATTATATGAACAGTTGATGAAATCAATGAAATGGCACCAAGGCATACTTGACCCATTCTTGTTTCTGCATCACCAACTCACGGTCATCTCCTTCTTCTCTATATCCTGGGGACCTGGGCTATTATCCATTCCTCTTGTGCTCCTCACAAGACTGCAAATTCTTGCACGGTGGTTCGGAACTCTCGAAGGAAGCTTGGGTGCCCTGAAAAATCTAGCCGTGTTCTCGGTCAACTTAACGATGTGTTGAATCGAGCTATTCAGTAACAGGTCGCTTAAATTCGCCCACTGCGGATTAAAGAATCAATAGCATTATAGAGGGGTTTTCCCAGTGCAGTGAATCGAGAGCTAATCCATAGATAAATGGACTAAATCAACGTGTCTCCCTTGGAGGCTATTGGTGGTGATCGGTTCGGCTGAAAAGCTCATAGCTTATGGCTGAAAACACTGTAGCTGGCTTAAAAAAGCACTGTAGCTGACAGAGGCTTATTTAGCATAATTAAATTTAAAAAAATTTAAAAATATAAAAAATATGTTAGCCCATTACGTATAATACAAACAAATACGGGAAAAAAAGAACCGGCAAAAAAGCTCAACAAAAAGTTAAAAGTTCAGAAAAAGACGAAACTTATGAATAGTGAAAAATAAGCCAGAAGCCGAGTTGATCAGGGCGTTAACTTTTTGCTTTTAACTTTTAACGTGTCTCCCTTGGAGGCTTCAGCTTTTAACTTTTTGCTTTTTTTATTTATAAATTTTATCTTTTTCTGAATTTTCGGTCTTTTTTGAACTTTTTGTCGGTTCTTTTTTTCCATATCGTTTGCATTGTTCGTGATGAGCTAGCATATTTTTTTATTTTTAAATTTTTTAAATTAAATTACGCCAAATAAGTCACCTTCAGCTATAGTAAAATTTCAGTCGCTACAGTGCAATTTCAGCCATAAGTCACAGCTTTTCAACCCAACCGAGCAGGGCCTAATTAATTTTGTCATTTTTTGGTTTTTTAGGTTTGTCTGTATTTTTTTACCTTATTTCTTTACATTGTCTATGATATATAATTTTTTATTTTTTAAATATAATTGCACTGAAAAAGTTAACAACATCTACAATATATTTTCATCTACGATGGTGCAAAAAAAAACCAAAAGACTAGGCTTAATAGACCCAAATGAGCCCTGATCCCACCCTTTTGATCATCAGAAAAAAATGGTGCAATAGTATCGTCATGAAAGAGCCCGATTCATCGTGTTGCTACGCTGCGTAAGTTGATACGTTGTGCAAATCTAGCACGGTGCAGACTGAGCACATTGGCGTCAGAGAGCAGGATACAAGCCTATAGGCGAAATGCCAGTACAGATTACACGAGCCTTTCGATCTTGATATGAAGTTAGCAACACAAGACATCGACTTTACCTCTCCCACGCCGACACGGATCGTGAGCGGTTTCCCGCGCTTGTAGCTGCTGTCGAACACCGTGCCGTCCTCCAGCCTTCCTGTGTAATGTGCCGGCGCCAAACCAAAAGATTAACCAACTCGTGAAACTACGCATCAAGAACTAAGAAAACCGAGAAGCCATAGCAGAATTTCACTAGCCGGCGAGTAGCCCGGCCGATACCGACCTTGATGAGCTTGCCTTGCTCGGCGGCAGCGCCGGTGCCGACGACGCCGTCGCAGAAGGCGAGGCCAGAGGGGGCCAACTCAAGCGGGCACTCTCCACCGGCGGCTTCGGCCACAGCGGGGAGGACGCGGGAGAGGATGGCCGTGGACAGCACGGCGGCCGCGACCTCGCGCCGGCGGAGGACGAGGCTGGGGTTCTTTGCGGCCCCGCCGGCGTTCGGGTTAGGAAATTGAGGGGAACATGAGGGTTTGACGTTGGGCTTTGGGAGGCTAAGGAGGAGGCGGGAAAGCAGCGAGGTAAAGGTGGAGGTGGACGGAGCCATGGCTACCGGCCTCCTTACTAGCAGTTAAACCAGAGACAGAGAAAGCGCTACAATGCATACGAGTCACCTTTCATGAACTGTGGCATCTGATTTTCAGATTATGCTGATCTAGACCGTCTGTTTTCGATCCAACGCTCTCACAAGTAGGTCGGACATCGCAACGTCTCGACACAAAATGTTGGAAAGAGCCTGTCAAGGCAGAGAGAGAGGGAGAGGCCCAAGCCTGTCTAGCCAAGTGAAAAGTGATACACGTACACTTCCGACAAAAAGATAGTCGAGTTGGGCGTCCCGGAGTTTGGGTGGGGAGGGAGGAAATCTAAGCCGCCGAGAAATATAAATCTTCCGCACCATCTCGACGTTTCGGCGCCACTTACACGGTTGGCGGGGTCGGCTCGGAGTAAACGCTGGTATGTTTCGGTCGGTTCCAAGCCCCTCGTCCCTCGCCCACGCGCGTGCCGTCTTGCCCGACCAAGTCGATCGACAAGTTCGGCACGTTGTTGTTTGACCTGGGAAAAAAACCTCGGAGAATCAATCACTCCTACGATCATGGTGGAAACAAAGTTGTTTAAATTGTGATCCCGTACGTGATCCATCAATACTAATACAATTTAAATCGTACCATAGGTGTAACCAGTAGGATTATGATCCCTACCGCAATCCTAATCATGAGAGGAATACTAACTTCACTCTGCACTCACGGTAGGATCTAATCGCAATTCTGAGACTATGAAACACTAAGGTGTTTAATTGTTTTCTAGCCTTGAGTGAAGTTTCATGGTAAATACTAAGTAGTCAACAGTTTATATATTTAGATTTGGATGCTTGAAATAATAAATTTTCAATACATTATTTCTTTTATCTTTTTTTATGTAAAATGACAGCTACAAGCAAAAATACTAAATCTAAAAGGAAGAATATCATAGAAAATGATTTGACCACGGAAAGAGCATGGAGAAGAGAATGGTGCTCAAAAGGAGAATAGAAAAAAGGGAGTGCATAGGCATCAACCGGATGTTTTCTTTCTAGTTATCATCTAAATTTGTGATCTTTAGATTACAGATGAAGGGGCCCCTTATTTTTGAAGGGGAAGATTTTCTACCTCATATTTGAGAGAAGATTGTGAAGCTTTAGGGCATAAGCAGATGGGAGTGAGATGGCACTAATTAGTCAAAGTCGGTGTCAAAATGACTGACTAAGCACCAAGATCACTTTTGAAATACATGGAATATTTTCAAAAAAAAAATTTAGAATCAAGTAAGCTCTTAGATTCAAACTGTTCACTGATTTGGCCCTGTAGCAATGTTTTTTTCAATCTTAGCCCTTGAACACCTGTTTTTACAAAAATGGCCCCTTCTTCAAGTTCGGAAGGTACGACAGACGACACATGTCACCGCCCATGCCTAGGGAGCTTGGCAGGAGCCGACGAGTGCGGCAAGCCTCAGCGCGACGCTGCCTACCGAACCACCCTTGCTAGTTAAATACCCTAACTCCTATTTAAATCACTGTCAAGTATATAGCTACAACTATTTCAATACCCTAACTCCTGAATAATAATTTGTATAGTTAAGAGCCTACGAAAGTAACTTATGTAAAAATTCTGTATGACTGTTATATAGTAGGAAATTGTGTATTTAAAAATATGTACTGGAGGATATCTGTGTAGATCCAATGAACAACAGGAGACGCCAACTCCCATCAGAGCTACGGTCCACATACATTGGCATTCTACAGTGAGCTACTAAAAAGAATGTATTCCTAGTTCATTCTAGAATGAGCTTGTTGACTCCTTTTGGTGTTGCACTTACAGTACAGGAAGCAGCAGCAGCACGGCACGGCCGAGACTTGGTTAGTTCAGCAGATTAAATAGAAGAGACAATCAAGTGTTCAGATAGAAGAGACCAGCACCGACACAGTGTACTATGAGCTGCCGATCGCCACTACTTGATTTATGCAGAGCTTAGCCTTTGCTGCTCGTCTGCTTGTACTAGGAGCTGCTCCTTGTAGCATTGTACCAGTGTTTGTGATGGCGATGGGCTCGCCATCCGCATCCACATACCTTGCTCTCCTCGCTTAATTTCCTCCTCGCCGTGCCGTGGGGCGTTGACTGCGTTGCGGCGGGCCCGGCGGGCCTCGGGTACAACGTCGTCTCCGTCGTCGGGTCGGCAAACCAGCTGTCGGCCCGGCTGGAGCTCGTCGGCGAGACGGCGGTGCTCGGGCCCGACGTCCAGAGGCTCAGCCTAACTGCAAGGCAAGCATGAATTGATGCAATCTGCATGCATATTATCCTGAGTCAGTAGTATGACGGGGTTTTTTGTTCCATGTCAATTGTGATGCTTAAATCATGAGTGTGGCATATGCTTGATTGGTCACTGGATTAAGGACGCTTAATTTGATCATCCATTAGCAATTTTTTAAAGCACCGAGAGGAGCTCTGCTATTCATCAAAAGAAAAAAGAAATGTCCATTCAATAGAACCGATGGACGTACACACAAGGAGGAATTATGTTACTCTCTTTTGTTAGGGTTGGAATTATGTTACTGATCAAAGCAACTGCCTACTTAATTACCTATAGCCAAAGGATGCCATTTAGTTTACGATTTTTTTGGGGGAAGAGTTTATCATAGATTGATTAGGACAACGTACCTACCACGTCATCTAGAAGAAATAAGAGCAACAAAAAAAAAAGGAAACGTTAACAACGATACCGGTGGGACGCTAACACACAATCTCCGCTCCAGAGGCAAGCGCCTTATCCATTAGCCCAATATAATCACACTGGAATATAAAGAACTGAAATAAGTGAAACATTGTTGCTCACCGTTGAAAATTTTGTCATGCCGGCGGCAGCCTCGAGACGGACAGCCGGCTGCACGTCCGCATCACCGATGCTGACCACCCTCGATGGGAGGTCCCGCAGGACATCATCCCGTGCCCGACGCCGGAGGACGTCTTCCTCGGCGCACCGCGCCAGAGCAATGCTGCCTCGCTGGGCAGCCGCGTCCTCTCCTCCGCGGCCTCGGACCTCACCTTCGCCATCCACGCCTCCCCGTTCCGCTTCACCGTCTCCCCGTTCCGCTTCACCGTCTCCCGCCGCTCCACCGGCGACGTCCTGTTCGACACCTCCCCCACCCTCGTATTCAAGGACAGGTACTAGGAGGTGACATCGGCGCTGCCGGCCGACCGGGCGTCGCTGTACGGGCTGGGCGAGCACACGAAGCGGACGTTCCGGCTGCAGCACGACGACACGTTCACGCTGTGGAACTCGGACGTTGCCGCGGGCAACGGGGACCTCAACCTCTACGGCTCGCACCCGTTCTACATGGACGTGCGGTCGTCGTCCCCCGACGGCTCCCCCACGGCGCCGGCGCCGCGCACGGCGTGCTCCTCCTCAACAGCAACGGGATGGACGTCCTGTACGGAGGGTCCTACGTCACCTACAAGGTGATCGGCGGCGTGCTCGACTTCTACTTCTTCGCCGGCCCCTCCCCGCTCGACGTCGTCGACCAGTACACCCAGCTCATCGGGCGCCCTGTCCCCATGCCGTACTGGTCATTCGGTACGGCCATACGAATATGCTTTCTTGGCATCTGCATCTGCTCGCACTCTGCACACTCTGTTCCTTGTGTCTCACTTGCCAATTGTGATCACATCGTTGATTGGAACGTGCAGGGTTCCACCAGTGCAGGTGGGGGTACAAGAACGTGGCTGACCTGGAGGGCGTGGTGGCCGGCTACGCCAAGGCCAGGATCCCACTGGAGGTGATGTGGACGGACATCGACTACATGGACGTGTACAAGGACTTCACGCTGGATCCGGTGAACTTCCCGGCCGACCGTCTACGGAGGTTCGTCGTGTTGAAGTATAAGTGAATTGCCCATCTTTCCTCATCAGCTTAAGCTTTTGGGTGAACTGGCTGATGCATGAAACTCAATATGGTAATATGGTATCAGAGCCAAGAGGTCTCGAGTTCAAGACCTAGCTGACGCAATTAAAAAAAATTAATTGCAGTCCATTTCTATTCCACGTATTAGACCTAAGGGAGCCTACACGTGAGGGGGAGTGTTGAAGTATAAGTGAATTGCCCATCTTTCCTTATCAGCTTAAGCTTTTGGGTGAACTGGCTGATGCATGAAACTCAATACGTCGATCGGCTCCACTGGAACGGCCAGAAATATGTGATCATCCTAGACCCAGGTACATCAATCAAGCTGGCAGCATGACGAAAATTGTAAATTGTACCTGCAGCTGCGGCATGATGAAATCACATGGCATTTCGCGCAGGGATTAGCGTAAACACGACGTACGGGACGTACGTCCGTGGGATGCAGCAGGACATCTTCGTGAAGCGCAACGGCACAAACTACCTCGGCGTGGTGTGGCCTGGCAACGTCTACTTCCCGGACTTCTTGAACCCCCGCGCCGCCGAGTTCTGGGCGCGGGAGATTGCCACGTTCCGGCGGACCATCCCCGTCGACGGGCTGTGGATCGACATGAACGAGATCTCCAACTTCATCGACCCGGCGCCGCTCAACGCGCTCGACGATCCGCCCTACCCATTAACAACTTGGGCGTGCACCGCCCCATCAACAAGAAGACCGTGCCGGCCTCCGCCGTGCACCACGGCGGCGTGGCCGAGTACGACGCGCACAACCTCTATAGCTTCCTCGAGGCGCGTGCCACACACTACGCGCTGCTCAGGGACACTGGCCGCCGGCCCTTCGTGCTGAGCCGCTCCACGTTCGTCGGGTCCGGGAGGTACACCGCGCACTGGACTGGCGACAACTTCGCGTCGTGGGACGACCTCCGGTACTCCATCAACACCATGCTCAGCTTCGGCCTCTTCGGCATCCCCATGATCGGCGCCGACATCTGCGGCTTCGGTGGCGACACCACCGAGGAGCTCTACAGCCGCTGGATTCAGGTGACACATACGTTTCTACATTTGTGCCGAACTCCAAAATGATGGGCCGTCCATTGGTGTCCATTGACTCGTTAATTTGAGGTTTTGCGTTTCTGTTTGAAGCTTGGCGCGTTCTACCCGTTCTCGAGGGACCACTCGGAGATCGGCACCGTCCGGCGAGAGCTGTACTTGTGGGAGTCGGTGGCGCGGTCGGCGAGGAAGGCGCTCGGGCTGCGGTACCAGCTCCTCCCCTACATCTACAAGCTCATGTACGAGGCGCACACCACAGGGGCGCCCATCGCGCGGCCGCTCTTCTTCTCGTACCCGCACGACATCGACTCATACGGCGTGGACAGGCAGTTCATGCTCGGCCGTGGCGTGCTCGTGTCGCCGGTGCTCGAGCCGGGCGCCACCACCGTCGACGCCTACTTCCCGGCCGGCCGATGGTTCAGCCTCTACGACTACTCCCTCGCCGTCGCCACGGGGACCGGCAAGCACGTGACGCTCTCCGCGCCCGCGGACACGGTGAACGTGCACGTGGCCGGCGGCAGCATCCTGCCGCTGCAGCAGCAAGCGCTGACGACGTCGCGGGCACGGCAGAGCGTGTTCCACCTCGTGGTCGCGCTCGCTGAGGACGCCACGGCCTCCGGGGAGCTGTTCTTGGATGACGGCGAGTCACCGGAGATGGGCGGGGAGAGGAGCAGCTGGAGCCTGATAAGATTCAGCTGCGCCATGGAGAGCAGCGGCATTAGAATGAGGTCACATGTGGTGCACGACTCGTACGCGCCGAGCCAGACGCTGGTCATTGGCATGGTGGTGTTCCTGGGGCTCCAGTCGCCGGAGCCACCGAAGGAATTGGCCGTCTATGTCAATGGCGTTGAGGTGAACGCGAACTCGGTCACCGGCACCCGGTACCCGAAGAGTGGAGCGCTCGGCGTCGCGCACGTTGGTGGGCTGTCGCTGGTCGTCGGAAAGGAGTTCGAGCTGAAGGTCGTCATGTCCTATTAAGCTAGAGAATTTGAGCATTAGTACATAAGATCCGAATAAAAATTGAGAAAATTGGAGTTGAAATAAATGGCATCATCAGCCAGCTGATCCTTTCACCAACATTGTGCAATGTGACATCCTCCGCCGGTAAGGATATAGAACATTTGTCAAGGAAAATATAGAAGATCCAACAGTTTAATTATCTCTACTATTTAAGAAAAGAAATTAATGGTGATATGTTCTTTCGCTCCTCCCATCCTCACATCAGAAAAACAATTATGCCGACTCGTGGGCCTCCTCCTCGCCTACTCCCGCTATCCGCTGTCTCTCGCATCTCCTTGCCCACCTTCACAAAATCAAATGCCACCAATCGTCCCGATTCATCTCCCTCCTGACACAAAATCCTAACCCAGCCGGGGATGCCGGCACCGTCGCTCTCCTCAGCCGCCACTGCGGCCGACCCCTCCGCCTCACCTCACCTCAAGAGGTTGACTCCCCACGTCCCGATTCACCTCAAATGCTCACTCCCTCCCTTCCGACCCAAAATCCTAACCCTAAGCCAGGGATGCCGCTGCCGCCCTCCTCAGCCACTGCTGCGGCCGACCCCTTCGCCTCACCTCACCTCAAGAGGCTGACTCCCACGTCCCGATTCACCTAAGTTCCTCACTCCCTCCCTCCCGACCCAAAATCATAACCCTAAGCTGGGGATGCCGTCGTCACCACCCTCCTCGACCACCGCCAACCTCTACGAGATAGCCTCGCAGCATGACCCCTCCGCCTCACCTCTACTCTCCACCCTAACTGCTTTCCCCCCACCCACCTCGCGCATTTGGCCAGGCACCTCACCTCTCGCACCACCCGAACTACTCCGCGCCGCCTCCCCCTTCCTCCGCTACCACCCTAGTCGGGTATGGTGACTCCGCTGCTCTCCTTGGCCGCCGAGATCTTGGACAAGGCGGTGATGGCTTCTTCCCCAAATCCGGTTAGATTCGGCTATCCCTACGATCTCCCACGGATGCGAATGCCAATAAGTGAGAGGTGACGCTGGTTGCTGGCACCCGGTACCCGAAGAGTGGAGCGCTCGGCGCAGGCCCGTTGACGAGGGCGTGCCAGCTGAGCGACGGCACAGGGCCCCCAAATTGGTGGGGCCCTCAAACCAATACGTATACGTATTATGTACAGGCTACAGCCGGTCCCGGTCCTGACTCCTGCGGCTCCTGCCGATGCGCATGACGCATGGCGTGCCTGCTAGGGTTTCTTCAATTCTGCGGCCGCTGATGTGGTGACGAACTGACGACGGTGGTGCCGCTAGCATCAGTGGTTCATACGACGCCTTCGTCGCCGCGGCCGGCGCGTTCCTGTCCTTCGGCAACACGGGCGACGCAAGCGAGCGCAAGTCCTGGCGCAGACTTCCCAGGAGACCTCCGGTACGTACGTAACTAGCTAGAAAGTAGAAACTGTTTTCGCACAATCGCACGTAGGAAATTAACGTATATACTGTGGTTGGACTTTGGAGTAGAGGCTGGTTAATTATGAAGATATAATTGGAGATTTCATTTCAAGAAATACAAGATGTATGATGCTTTTTAGTAGAACATGAGGTCAGTACTATATTTTTTTGGTCTTAATATTTGATATATTTTCAAATCTTGTATGGAGTAATACATATTAAAGTTACATCTTACATGATTGTGCGATAGTATGCCTTAGTTATATTAGACAAATATTTTTTAAAAATTGAGGGCCTCATTTTGCAATTTGCCCTGGGCCCCAAATTTCTGGAGACGGCCCTGGCTCGGCGTCACGCACATCGGCGGTCTGTCGCTGGTCATCGGAAAGGAGTTCGAGTCCTATTAAGGTAGAGAATTTGAGCATTATCACATAAGACCCGAATAAAAATTGAGAAAATTGGAGATTGAAATAAATGGCATCATAAGCCAGCTAATCCTTTCACCAACATTCTGCAATGTGACATCCTCCGCCAGTCAGGATATAGAACATCTGTTATGGAAAAGAGAGAAGATAAGACAGAGCAAGTGAGCAACTATTGGAAAAATTCAGGGGCACTCCGTTTGACAATGGTTTATAGCTTTTTTTATTGTAACTAGCTTATTTTTTGGTGTAATTAAATTTAAAAAATTAAAAAAAATAGAAAAACAGGTTAGACCATCATGGACTATGCAAAGGAATACAGGAAAAAAAATAAAAGGTAAAAAAGCCAAAAAAACTAAAAAGTCAGAAAAGGACAAAATTAATGAACAGTGAGTTAAAAGTCAGAAGTCAGAAGCTAAATCTGAAACAAATTATCCGGATCTCTTGCGAGATCTAGGTAATGATTGTCATGCTATATATGTGATCTGCTTGTGTTGTTTCAATCATCTGTATAATTTATGTAATGTTGTGTTGTGCTATATATACGTGATCTTGTTTGTTTTCAGAGGGCATGACTTGCATATCCTGAGGCTAGCCTAAAAAGAGCAAATAAAACCGCTGTTGAAATAGCTATCACAGACGGTTCGGTTTCCAAACCGTCTGTGATATATATTCCAGACGGTTTCCAACACCGAATTGTCTGTAATATGAACGATATCATATACAGTTTTTATTATTAACCATATGTGATATAGTGTATATCACAAACGGTTCGGAACATCTAACCGTCTGTGATATGAACCATATCACAGACAGTTTTTATTAAAAACCATCTATGATAATCGACTATCACAGACGATTTTTTTTGTTAAAAACCGTATGTATTGTAAGTTATCACAGATGGTGTGGGAGCTGTTTGTGATAATCACATATTATTACTGACACATAAACGCAAACGATTCAGAAACTATCTGTGATGACAGTTTTGATTCGTCTGTGATAACACTTTCCGTAGTAGTGCTATAGGCGAAATGCCAGTACGGATTACACGAGCCTTTCGATCTTGATATGAAGTTAGCAACGCAAGACATCAACTTTACCTCTCCCACGCCGACGTGGATCGTGAGCGGTTTTCCGCGCTTGTAGCTGCTGTCGAACACCGTGCTTTCCTCCAGCCTTCCCGTGTAATGCGCTTGCGCCAAACCAAAAGATTAACTAACTCATGAAACTATACATCAAAAACTAAGAAAACCAAGAAGCCATAGCAGAATTTCACTAGCCGGCGAGTAGCCCGGCCGGTACCGACCTTGATGAGCTTGCCTTGCTTGGCGGCAGCGCCGGTGCCGACGACGCGGTCGCAGAAGGCGAGGCCAGAGGGGGCCAACTCAAGCGGGCACTGTCCGCCGGTGGCTTCGGCCACAGCGGGAAGGACGCGGGTGAGGATGGTCGTGGACAGCACGGCGGCCGCAACGTCGCGCCCGTGGAGGACGAGGCTGGGGTTCTTTGCGGCCTCGCCGGCGTTCGGGTTAGGAGATTGAGGGGAGCAAGAGGGTTTGGCGTTGAGCTTTGGGAGGCTGAGGAGGAGGCGGGAAAGCGGCGAGGTAGAGGTGGAGGTGGACGGAGCCATGGCTGCCGGGCTCCTTACTAGCAGTTAAACCAGAGACAGAGAAAGCGCTACAATGCATACGAGTCACCTTTCATGAACTGTGGCATCTGATTTTCAGATTATAAGGACCAGATCCGACATGCATAGAGCCCATAAGCCCAAGCTCAAAGCTGAAATCGTCCACCGATGTTGGCTCCCATTCGCAGTGCGACGTGCAACCGTCAAGCTCATGCATGCTACGCACACAACCACGACGGATAATACGGTCTTCACGGGTGTCAAATGACTAGCTAAGCACCAAGATCACTTTTGAAATACATGGAAGATTTTCAAAATTATTTTTTTATAGAATCAAATAAGATCTTAGATTCAAATTGTTCATCGATTTGGACCTGCAGCAATAGTTTTTTCAATTTTAGCCTCTGAACATTTGTTGTTCTACAATGAGCTTGTTGACTCCTTTTGGTGTTGCACTTACAGTACAGGAAGCAGCAGCAGCACGGCACGGCCGAGACTTGGTCGACAATCAAGGGCACACAGGAGTTAGTTCAGCAGATTAGTTAGTTTGTCATTTGTTATTCAGTCCGTTAGACATTCAGTAAGATATCTCCTTCAGATTCATGTTAGGGGCGCCTAATTAAGAGCTGCCGCATCTACTCTTTAAGCAAGAATCAATAAAGTGCCCTTAGTTATCCGCAGCTTGCCTCTCAGAGCGTCCTTCCGAGCTCGGGGAGAGAAGCATTTTTATAAAAACGGATGTTTAAAGTTAAAATTGAAAAATATATTGCTATAGAAACAAATCGGTAAGCAGTTTCTTAGATTCTACGGTTCCATCATATAATACAACCCGAACGGAGTATCTTTGATTTGATTCGTGATCACGAGCATGATAACCTTTGGTGGAAAAATGCATAGATCGGTGTTATTTCGTATACATCAGGATTTATAACTTTTCTGAGAGATAGAAGAGGGGAAATGAGAAATGAGTTCGTGTTTGACATACAGAAATTTCGCATGATTTAATTTTTACTCCTTCAAGAACCTACAGAATTTCCACGTTTAAAACGGGCTGAGATGGAACGAGTGCAGTACTGCAGTGCGAAGGATGCAGTACTGTTGAGGTAACAGTTTACAGAAGCCCTCACTGCTTTGGACCTGTGGCAATTTTCTTTCAATTCTAGTCCCTCTCGTGTAGAATTGCAAAAATAGCCCACTTATCCACTATGGTAGAAATAGCAGATGAAACGTGTCACCTGCCGCGCTACGCAACCGTAGCAGGTTGCCTTCATTCGCAGCAGGTCCTACCGCAATGTTTGATCGTAGCAGGTCCTGCTGCGATACCACATTGCGGCAACATTAGCTAGCCTGCAGGCGCACGTATAGAGCTAGCGATGGTGCTCCCACCCAGCATATCTTGCTGTAATCTCACAGCACGGCAAGTACTGTGACGGTGTCATACCGCAGTAGGTTTGTGGCTATCGTGCTAGGCGAGCAACTAGCCGTAGTCCAGACTGTTGCTTTAGTAGGAGTGTGTAGTAGGTACATGTGTCACTTATCATTGCTATTGTGGTCACACAAGGACTAAGAGTAAAATTTTGCATGAGAAAAGGCCAAAATTGCAAAAGAGAGAGACAGGGGCCAAACAGGCCAAAGCTTCCAGTATACCGTGATGCCATGCCACCAACCCAACGACCCCTTTTTGTCAACGCCAGTACACGCGAAGCGAAGCACTCCAATGTCAAGTCAGATATGGGTTTTTAAGTGTTGGAGGGTGACATGAACCGGACCGGAGCCAGCCTTGTCCAGTGTCCGCTGCTCCAGAAAGTCTAGCACTCTTGATCCCAAAAGGCTTTATTACTAGTAGTGCTTAGCAATGTTTGACCGGCCACGAGGCATTAGCAACCACTTGAATGACTAATGGCTGTCACCTCTTTGATGCGGGGATGATAAATTCGTACATATTATGTGAACGGTTTCTCAAATCTAAAAATATGTGGTGTTGATATCTTCACCGTCTGTTAACGTATCAAAGGTACAGATAAAAATCATCAATCAGAGTTAAAACCATCAGACACAGTTATAAAGAACTACACCTTTACCTTTTGACGGCCGGAGACCACCTCGTCTCGTATATACGGATGCCAATTGCCAACAGACAAAGGTTGGGTTCGATTTGGTTTAGTCTTTTTGGCTTTTATCTTTTACCATAGTTAAATTTCTCCAAATTAATGTGTCTTACAGGAGGAAACAGTATTTAGCTTGCAGGGGAAATATGCAGTACGATGTTACTGAAACAATAGATAAAGGCCGGGTTTTTGGTTTAATGTTGACTTATCTACAGTAACTAATTTTTAAACAGTATATTTTTTAACATGAGGTCAATAGAAAGATTGCAGTAAAAAAATATATTCAGTTCAGCTGTATCGGCTAAAATCGTATGTGACTATTGTTCTCTGCGTACTGCCTCTCGCAAATAACCATAATTCAAATATTTAAGTCATAAGCCATAAGCAATCAGTCCAAAATAACCCACCCAAATCCAAGCTCACCAACGTGCACAGCATTGCAACTAGTTTAAAGAACATGCCGCTTGCATAGCAAGTATGCGCAGTGGCGGAGCCACTCCCGAATTAGGTCCTGTTCTTTACGGTTTCTAAAAGCGGCTTTTGGCTTTTGCTACAGTACTTAACTTTCAAACGGAGTATTTTCTCAAGACGGGGTCTACAAGTTAATTGTAGTACACATTAAAAGCCCAACACCTGTATCAACTAAAATCACAAGCAAATATCTCTCTCCGTAATCTCTGTCGCAAATAGCTAAAATCCAAAAATTTCAGTCAAGAATCATAAACCGCAACCATATCAAACAGTCCCTAAACTGAGCGGCTGTCCGACCTCACTGGCAAATAACACAGTGGGTGTTCTTAGCTCGCCGATGAACAACGCAGCAGCAAGCTGGACAAGCTCAAGAAATTCGTGTCTCCGCCGCTACGCCCTGCGTGCGGTCGCGAATCCGCTGATACGTCGCTGCAACTGCAAACTTTTTTTATAGATACGGATGTCCTCATGTAGGAGTTCAGTTCGGGTGGCGAGTCGCAGGAACTGAATTAAACGGGTAAGGATTCGGTTCACCAACTCCTAGCATCTTTGCTATGCACTCGTGCTTATAGATGAGATAAGATAATGTTTTCAGGTTCGGTAATGGCATGGTTGTTGGGTAATAAGTAGAGCGGACTGCATCTTGCTTCCGGTGGAGCGTCAGAGCGACGGTTGCATGCATAATTGAATGTTTTAAGTGTCGTGTTCACTGCACAATTCACTGTGATTTCTAGTAAAATGCATGTGCTACCAGGTACTCTCTCTCCTATCTTTTTCGTTCGACGCTCTAGAGTCCGCTTCGTTAAATTCTTTAAAGATTGATCACTAATATATTTAAAACTATTTAGATTGAGTATATAAAAACTGTCATTAAATTTATGATTAAAAATACTTTTATAACACTATAATTTTATTGATATATCTTAATTTAAAGTTGTAAAAATAATAATAATTAAAGTTTGCATCTTAGGCCATAAAAATAAAAATATCAAATAAAAAAGGACAGAGTAACTAGTGTCGTGCTCATTACACACATGCCAACTTAAAAAAGTGCCTTCGAGATATGTCTACGCAGCGCAGTAGTGCAAGTGCTAGCATACCAACTTTCGGATGAACCCACTGACGTTATAGTAGTAGTAGAGGACAATTCAAGGACTCCTGCCTTATGTGCTTACACTCATAAAACATTTCACCATACGACGTAAAAAAACACACAAAATGAATTTTATCGTACTGAAAAGTCAGTGAGAAATCTTTGAGTTGGAGCGAAACTAATAAATCTTAGCCAAAAGACATAAGCCGCATAAAAAAATAGACCCAATGTCATATGACCATTGGCAGTTTGGCACAAGCATTTCTGAGATTGTTCTTTTTTGTTTTGGCTTATGACTTATGCCTATTCGTAAAAGAGAGAATGGAAACACAAATAACTCACGTGCGGTTTTGACCAATATAAATAAAGTCGATATATTGTGTACTATAATTAATTTATCGACCACGTTTTGAAAAGATACTTTGTTTGCAAGCTAGTTGCTGTAAAAAGCTAAAAAACAACTTTTAAAAGCTGAAAAGAGAAACTCTAATCCACTTGTGTTGACTGAGAGGTTGGTGGTCGCCCCACCAGCACCAAGGCCGGCTCTGACCCTGCTCCAAGTGCTTGGTCATTTGAGCTTTTTTTATGGTTTATGGCTTTTTTTATTGTTTGGCATTGTACCCGACTTATTTTGCACTGTAGCTGTTGACGGCTTTTTTGGCGTAATTAAATTTTAAAAATTAAAAAAATAGAAAAACAAATTAGCCCATCACTGTTAATGTAAAGGAATACGGAAAAAAGAAAAGAAATAGAAAAAAGGCCCAAAAAAACAAAAAAAGACGAAAATAAGAAACTTGAAGACAGAAGCCAAAAGCTGAATCCCAAATGAGCTGTAACACCTCGACCCCTCAACCGAGCTCAGGATTTGTAACATCCTGAAAATTTGAATTTAAGAATTTAAAGCTTTTGAATTATTATTGCAATGTATTTCATTTGAATTTGGAATTTATGGGATTTTCTGAAAAATTTGGTGAAGGTTCCGACGGTTAAAAGGAACGAGAAGAAAACGAACATGTTTAAACAACAGAGAATTAAAATTTAAAATACTAATCTGAAAAGATGATCCAGTATAAGAAGAGGGAAACCTGAGTTAAAAATATAAAATCTCATTTTGAGAATAATGGCATAAATAGCAATAAGAGTAAATGGATAAAATACAAATATGCATATACAAATTGTGCAAGTGAGAGCTTAGAAATAAATATGCAAAATGAAATAAGCCAGCAAACTAACAATGAATGAAATTATATATATACATATATATATGTATATGTGTGTGTATATATATACAAAAAAAAATGAAATGGATGGAGTTAGGCCGGCCGACACCATCCAGCCCAACCCCATCCCTCCTTCGGCCGTGCGGCCCAATTTTCCGCTTGCCCGGCCCCCGCGCGCAGCGCGCAAGCGCACTCTGACGGGCGGACCCCGCCCTCACCCTCGCCTTCTCTCCCAGCCAGCGGGCCCGGCTTCTCTCCCCCGTTCCCTCACTGGCCGGTGGCCCTCCTATCGCCCGACTCTTTCTTCCTCCTCCTCGCTCTTCCCTCTGCCGCGCGCAGAGCTTTCCGACCACGTGGCGCGCGCTTCCTGCTGCCCCAGCGCGCGTGCGGAGCAAAGCAGCGGAGCAGGTAAGGGTGGTCAAGCGCCAGGAATCCCACGCCTGCCCTGTCGACATCGCCCGGTGCCCTCCGTCGCGTCCCCGCCTGCGCTCCCGCGTCATCACCGCCACGCCCATGCTCTGCCGCCCGTCACCGCGCGCTCGCATCGCCGTCTTGTCCTGGCCACTGTGCCATGGTCACCGGTCACATGGGCGCCGCAGCAACCCCCTTTCCACGCCTACAAAGAGCTCTCCCGGCCGCCCACTGCTTCCCGCGCCCCTCCCCTCTCCTCAGCTGCGCGGCGCGCTGATCGCGCCGGTCCTCCACGCCGCCCGGTCGGCTCCCAGTCTTTAAAAGCAAGGGAGCACCTCCATTGGCCTCACATCATCCCCCACATCCTCTCCTCTCACGGAATTGAACCCCCACGACCGGAGCTCGCCGGAATCGCTTTCCTCTTCACCGCCGGCCAAGCGCACCACTGCCGCCGCCGTTCTCTCCACAGGCCGTCCCCGGCCAATTCCTCCGAGTAGGAGCACCCTCAGAGCACGGCGAAGCTTCCCCCGTTCCCGGCCGAGCCCCTCCTGGTCCACACTTCGCCGGCACCGTGCACCACCTCCGTTCACCGCCGCCGCACGCCGCCAAGCCGCCACAGCTGCCCCCGAGTCAAGCCGACCCCCGAGGTAGCTTCCTGTCCCCGCTGAGATGCTCTCTTGCGAATTAATTGAGTTCCTATGCCCTGTGCCGCCGTAACACCCGTTTCCTTGTTCCGCCGCCGCTCCGGGTCGCCGCCGGCCCGCTCCGAAGCTCCCCGGCCTCCGCCGACGCTTCCACCAGTTTCCCCTGCCTGCGGACAACCCGTTTTCGCCATCACCCCCTGCTCTCCGACCACCCCTCGCCGGCGCCACCGTCGGCCGTATCACCCCCGAGTTTCCTTTGCTTCAGCCCTGCTCACTCAACTCAGTTGCATTCGTTCGCCTCCTTCTGTCAGGTAATACCCTGAGCCCGAGCGGTTAACAGCGCGTGCGTTCACCCAGGCGTCCCGAGTTCGATTCCCTCTGCCGCCAAAATAAAACGGGGTTTTTCGGATGGTTTTTGCCAAGTCACAGTAAGGAAGAAAAATCTGAAATAATTTATAAAAGATGCAACAATTTATTAGGATAAATCCTGTGGTTAATGTACTTTGAATATTTGTTTTAAAGCTCAACTATTAATCAAAAGTATAATAAGAAATTGAGTAAAAACTTGTTTAGGTTGTGCACTCATGTAATTATGAATTAACAAATGAAAATGTTCTAAAGAACAAGACATAAACCCATGTATTTTAGTAAAAGAGGGTTTAAATTTTGATTAGTTATCATGATAAATAATTAGTGTGCCTTTAGTATCTAATTTTAAATCTAATTATTTACTAAAGTCATTAGTAAGGAAAAGTGGCCTTGGATAAATATCCGCATTTAATAAAGATTACCCCTAATTAAAATATAAACGTTTATGCCCTAATATTTATCATGCCGTCATGAAATAAATCCTACTGTTAGTCTTGCTAATTAGAAAATGTTGGGATATAACCTTGCTAGACAAACAAATCTTTAAGTTAAAAGATCATCCTTAATTATAAATAAATAAATGCCATACCCTTTGTCATGCCGGCATAAAATAAATCTTAATGATAAATTTAGTGGAACAACATTTGGGTATAGCGAGCTCGGTCCTATGTGAATAGAAGTTTAACTAAAACAGGCAAGATGCTAATGCAAAGGAAAAAGTAACAATGACCGTTGGTCCTCAAAGTATCTCCAAATGAAAAGTCGTGTCAGTGTATAGATGCTAAAGTATAGTAGCCCTAGGTCATCGGACGTTGAGATAATCTCACTAACAAACCACCCGAAGAAACCTATAATAGTGTGACCAATGGCTGCAGATGAGTAGCAAATAAGAATATACTAATGGTTCTATTAAACATCAATAAGATAATTAAAAACATGCACGTGCGGCTCTGAATCGTTAAAATTAACCATTAAGTATACACCTTGAATAATTGGTAAATAAATTTTAATTAAAGCCAGGCCAAATGATAACTAAAATGTATGTATATATATACGTATATATATATATATATATATCTATATATGCACAAATGAGTAGAGAGATGCGGATGGCATGTGTGCAAATCACTAGTAAAAATAACCAAACAACTTTGCGATCACCGTAGAGCCTACTAATGTATATGTATGTATATTATCGTTAGTATACCGCCAGTCATGAAATCTTAAATAGTAACATTAGTTAATAATGATGATAAGATGAACTCCTATATAGCAGGCTCTACTTGTAAAAGGATAAAATATCGAGTATCAGTAGTTTTCAGGGAGCACTTAAATTAAAAGGTCAAAACAATATACAAATGCAAAGAATATAGGCGATAAGATTAACTCGATACGCAAAGATTTGCAAATATTACTTATATATAAATGTAAATCATGTGCCCTGAACATTACTACTCGACAAAATACACCAATTCATAAGAATACCCTAACTCATGGAACTTCCTTGATAAATAACAAAATAATAAAAAGAGATTATTAATAAAAAGATCAAGTTATCATATGCTATTACCAACCTTGCCTCAAATCACCGAATCACCCATTAACTCGTAATAAAACTAAATTGAGTTTATTCGGATTTATTTGGATCCTTTTTGAGTTATTTGCTTTTATTTGGATTCATTCGTTTATCGCGTAGTTAGAAACTGGAGTCCCGAAGAATGAATGGATCAAGCGAGATCGAGATCAAGTTGACGATAAAGACTAGAAGCTCAAGACCATCAAATGATATAGCTTTGAGTGAGCTCAAGACCGCGGTGAACCGCGCCAGGCGAGTCAATACTTTGATCATGTTGATCCAATATTTTCTGCAAATTACTTTGATTTAAATTATCAAATTGCATGCTGTTATGTTTATGAAAATACATGTTTAATTCAATAACCTAGTTATGTGCCTATTGTTTACCTTGGATAATATTACCCCTCCTTTGGAATATTTGAATGTGCGAACCTTGTCGCCCTAGCAAAATTATAATGGTAACTTTTGAAAATAAGTCCCTAATTATACGCCATGCTTAGTTTTGCTTAGGTACTCATGGGCGCGAGAGCGCCCAAGCATCACCTTTAATCCTGAGAAAAATTGGTTGGGCAGTCATGGTGGAAATGACTGGTATCCTTTGATATGGTTATTTTATGCTCTCAAGAATCCCAACTTGCTTAAATATCTGAGCGGATGGCTTGGGGGCTGGTATGTGGTGCGAAGGAATGCACAAAATTGTGGAGTGTGGTAGAACCGCTCAGATAATACTAAGGACTGAATCTTGTCATGTCAGCCCGTGTAAAACAGTACAACCACAAGTCTGTAAAATACAACTTGGCTAAGTAAATTTATCGAAATCCCGGACTCATCTCACTGGTAGTGGATTGATGGGGTTATGCTATGGCAAGGGGGCCTGAAGGGACACCAGTGAGGGGTGAAGTTTCTCAGTCGTGCTAGCGCAGAGGGGAGGGAAGCCCGTACGCTAGTAGTAGTGAGAAACATCCCGTGCAAACAGATGGGGCCCATCGCAAATGGGAGGTTACCCATAAGGTGAGATGGGAGAAAGGACTAGATACTTTGAAAAGTCACTGTGATGGTCTGCTCGACCACACGTCTAAGGAATCGTGTGGGGCAACGAGTTGATTGTCTCTTGTGGTGAAAGTGTACAAACTCTGCAGAGTCAAAACTATTCGAATAGCCGTGCCCACGGTCATGGGCAGACATGGGAACTTAACTGGATATAGTTCTGTTTCAAAAACATTGGAAACTGGGAATGGAAACTTGAAGGGCGAAGGACTGCCCTGGTTTGGAATTGTCCTGGGCGTCGTCCCAGTGGTAAGTTAAGCGGCTATAACGCTGAAGAAATTGCTATATGGTGCAGATGCCATGTAACGGTGGATGGAATCTGAATCGATATTAATAATGCATTTCCTTGTACATTATGATTTGTTCCAAAATTGTTAAGTCATAGGACTTTTTAATTAATTGTATTCAAAAGCACTCTACGCAAAGTAAAATAGCCCGAGCCTTTCCTTTGTTAAGCCATGCATACTATTTAATTGCATTCTGTGTATTGGCTCGCGGAGCACGGGGTCGGAGTGCTCATGCTCGCTTTTGCGACAAAAATTCAGAATCAGGAAATCAAATCACCTCGCCTCAGCAACAAGATTGGACAAGCTGGCCAAGAAGATGAAGATGTCAAGGGCTAGGTCGCGAACCTCCAGTTGGCTGCCTGTGGGCACGTCCTGAAGGTCCCACTTGCGTGCTTCGTTCTTCCGCTGCTGCAATTTCATGATTTCGGCCTAATCGGCCCATGAGTAAGTCTACTATTATATTTACGTTTCCGCATGATATGAACTTTGATATTCAGAACTGTAATCTGTGAGCACTATCTACTGATCCAGGGAATAGTGCGGTGGAATCACAGAGGGTTCGGATTGAAAAATCCGGGTCTGACAGGATGCTACCACTACGCACTTACCATCTCAATTTGGAGCTACTAATAAAAATTTTCATAGCACATCCCCTATTTATACGACTACCAACAGAGAGCAATTAACATACACATACGAGCAAATGACTTCACATTTACGCACAAACCTGACACAACCAATCCTACTCTCATTGTACAACTTCCCATTGTCTCGATGCTCAATCGACCCAAAAACTTAGCGATTCCATCATCTATACCCGCAGATTGAATTCTACATGCTGAATCTCGCCTTGCTCACTATTGGGCCAAACAAACATACCATCTAACCTTTCTGCCCTCTAATCTCTCTTTCCGCTGATCTCTCTCATTCTCTCTTTAATTAGTTATACTAACCAATCTTGCATTGCTTTATCATTTAATAATTAGTTTATACCCAATCACCTACATTAGTTAACCCATTCAGCTGTGCACCGACAGCCCAATTTTCTACTGCTAGCATACCCACACGGCCAACACTTGTGCGCACTACACCACACACTGCTAGCAGCTATTACTACTATTCTCTTCACCCATCCTTCCTCCCCATTTCCTTCTCCCTCCATAAATTAACAAGATCAACTGTCGCAGCACCAATTACACTATCCAAGCATTCATAATAATTGATATTGTAACTTCTACGCAAATCAATAATCAAGCAGGGGGAAGGAATCAAAGCGTTACCCTAGCCCCGAATGATCGGATCGGGGGCCCCTACCTTCCTTTCCTTGGACAGATCAGACAGATCAGACGCTAAATCAAGCTTCCTTTTTTTCTTTTCTTCTTTTTCTTCCTTTCCTTTCGTTTCCTCTTCTCCTTTTTCTTTCCTCCTAGTCGACCTCCTCCCCTTTCTTCTTTTCTTCCCCCTTCCTTTCTTCTTCTACTTCTCTTCCTCATGGCTAACTCCTCCCATTTCTCTCTTCCCTCATGGCCGACCTCCTCTTCACCTCTCAACCCGCTTGGCTCCTCCCGTCCTCTCTTCCCTTGGCTAGCCAGCACTTCTCTCACAGCCGGTCGGCTATCCCCTTTATCCCCTCCCGCTTGGCTAGAAACCGTAGCTAGGCGGCAACGACCTGTGGCCAGCAGTGAGAAAGGGGTAGGGCGACGATTGTGGCTAGCCAGGCGGCGCACGCTGGGTGGAGCGGCAACACGGACTGGCGACGGCTAGGCCGCAAGTAGAGGCGACGCTCGGCTGTGGCTTGGCCGGAGGGCGGAGGCAACGATGCCAATGGAGCTTGGCCACAACGGGTTGCATGAGTAGAGGCAGCAGCGTGTGGCGGGGTCAACACCGGGGGAGGCGTAGAGTTTGGCATGGGGACAAGTGAATCAATTTCTCCTCCTCCTCTTGGCTTGCCCCTTGTGAGGGATCGACGTGGGCTGGAATGGGCCGAAGCCGGCCTAGGTATTACACTATGGGCCCAAATAACCAATGCAAGAACTTCTAGTACTAGTAATAGATCTCATTTCGTCACAGTTCATCGAATAAAAGTCCTCACACGAATCATGACATCTAATCAAAGATTGAGGGCAGCATTTCAAACTAGAAATCTTCTCATGAATGGACTTCAGTACACTTAGTGCAATTGGGGATGAAATGAATAGGGATCCACGAGAATGTATCCAGTGCACTTAGCTATTTCAGTGTATTCATGCATTTAGCTCATGTCAGCTGTCCGATCTCCATCCGACGTCCCATATCAATGTGTGTCACTTTTTGCAAAAACTCGCCCACCACTCACGTTGGATTTGTAACTCGCTCCCTGAGCCATCCCCTTCACCCCACCTCTCTCCAGACCCGCCGCCCCTCGTCGCCGCCCGCCTCCGCCTTCCTCTTCTCTAGCCGCCCCCTCTCCTCCGCCACGACCACCGCCACCTTCGACCATGGCCACAGCAAGGATGGGGGCAGCGAGGAGGGGGTTGCGAGGAGGGGAGGCAGCATAGGGAGCAACGAGGAGGACGGCTGGAGGAGAGGAGGGGTGGCGCTTCGGGGGCGGTTCGGGGCGGAGGCTCAGAGCAGAGGCAGGCGGCGGCTAGGGGGAAAGGAGGGGCGGTAGCAGGTGGTGGCTCGGGGTGGAGGCGGGCGACGACAAGGGCAGCGGGTCTGGAGAGAGGAGAGGCGAAAGAGGTGGCTTAGGGGGTGATTTGCAAATCCAATGCGAGTGGTGGGCGGGTTTTTGCGAAAAGTGATGCATGTTGATATGAGACATCAGATGAAAATTGGACGACTGATATGAGCTGAATGCATGAATACCCAAAATAACTGAGTGCACTAGATACGACCTCGAGATCCACAGTGATCGTTGGTTCTCAGACTTCTCTTCTTAGAGCAGGTACAATAAGGCTTACTCAGCAGGCTATAGCAAATATAATATCAACCAAATCTTATGTGGCAGAGAGAGAAAGGAAGAGAGAGAAGGAAGCTGGATACTAAATTACAGCTAGCTATAGCACGTAAAAATATGCATTTCACTCTCTTACACGTGGGGCCAAATAGTTATTGTAATAGTTACCTTATTGTATGAACTATTTTTTTGAAGGCTATAAATGAAATGGACAAGTGTTAGAGCAGGTACAATAAGGCTTAGTCAGCAGGGCTATAGCAAATATAATATCAACCAAATCTTATGTGGCAGAGAGAGAAAGGAAGAGAGAGAAGGAAGCTGGCTACTAAATTACAGCTAGTTATAGCACGTAAAAATATGCATTTCACTCTCTTACACGTGGGGCCAGATAGTTATTGTAATAGCTACCTTATAGTATGAACTATTTTTTTGAAGGCTATAGATGAAATAGACAAGTGTTATAGACACTAATTGGCTATACTATTGTACTTGCTCTTATAGCCACTAGTTGGCTATACTATTGTACTTGCTCTTACCACTGGGACACAGGAATCTTCCCATATCCAAGGTAGATGCGGAATTATGCTGCTCTGGTTGCGGTTAGTACTTGTCCTTGCAGCATAGGGATGTGCACGCAGTTAGGAGTAGTTATGTCTTGTGGGATAAATGCTCCCGATGTGCTTCGGAGTTTGGAATTTGAACTTCCCAGTAGAGTTGTCCATTTATGTCGATCAAACGGAGACAAAAAACGGATTTCTTGAGTACGAAATTACTTCTTTTATTCGTGCTATGAAGATGGCTGGAGTAAAATAGAAGGATATAGTTTATGCATTCAATCTTTTTTAAAAAAAATATTCTACCACTCCAAAAAAGTAAGAAATTTCCAGCAATAGTTCGAGGAGAAAACTCGACTAATTGTTTTGGAATTGATGGTAATACCGATATACAAACTACAAAAAAAAAACTTCAAGCTATGTAACAGCTGGAACACAGAAATTTTGTAGGGCAAATTCATTCGAAATTCTTGTAAAATCTGTGTAGTCCAAAATCCAAACAAGCCCCTTAAGCTTAAGTGGCAGTGTGGCTATTCCTTGTCGAAAAGGAGTGCTTTAGGCAAACTTTTCAACTGAACCTTTTATTGCCAACACAATTTGGAGCAAAGCATGATCCATAAATTTTGCCAACCGGGCATGCCGCCTTTACACCAAAATAGTTCACTGAATTTTCACATTGTTCATTTCAACTCATGTTTCCCAATGCTAGTTATAGGAAGAAATAAAGGGAAATGGATTGAATCTAGCTCCACCACTCCAAGAGTGAAAGTACCAAATCTTCAAGGACTTCTCTATAAAAAAAGATTAGAAATTTTTAAAAGGGGCTATAGTTGGAAGGACTTCATGGGAAAGATATTGGGTGGGCTCTTTTGGGCTGTGGATTATGATTTATTATTTAAATTTTTGAATTCTGGCTGTTCGTGAGAGACAGTACGCAACAGAAAATAGCCGCGTGCGATTATGACCGATACAGTTGAACTCAGTATATTTTTTACTACAATATTTCTGCTGACCTCCTTTGAAAGACGCACTGTTTAAAAACTAGTTAATATAGTATAAGCCATAAGTAGAAAATAACTTAGCCATTACCCTCCAAATGCCAACCCTACAGTATACAACATAGACAAATAAATAATTATTGAGAAGTGGTTCTATGCTTTTCTCTCTAACAAGAGTAATACTAATATCAAAACACATAAAGAGGTAAGTAATATCTATCCATAATTCATGGTGCTTTAAAAATTATGCAAATCACTGTTAAGAAAAGTATAGAAGCACCTTTTATAATTATTTATATTCTAAAAATAAATCATTGTTTATTGCCAATTGCGCAAAGACAAACAATAACATCAACTTTATTATCCCCGAAAAAATAACATCCAATCCATGCACCAAGATTTAGGTGTCGCTCAGTTGTGCTGAAATAAACTGGCTTATGGTTGAAATTGTACTGTAGCTGATGGTGGCTTATTTGACGTAACTAAATTTTAAAAAAAATTAAAAATAGAAAAACAGGTTAGCCCACCACAGACAACGCAAACGAATACAGGAAAAAGAACCAGCAAACAAAGAAAAAAACTAAAAAAGCTAAAAAAAGATAAAATTTAAAAATAGTAAAAAAATAAGCCAAAAAGTAGAAACTCAATTCGAAATAAAAAGGCTTACACATCAAAATCCATATTCTTTCCACCACTCACTCTAATATCTCCGTATCTTTATCACACTATGCCTCCATGAGAGCCATTCCATTACAAATGATTTTGCTAATATTTTATTCTTTTCTTGGCTTGTAGGTGTAGGTCCCCTATCCATCTCTCTCTAGATCTGCCTCTATATTGTTCTCTTCTGAGAGATGAGAAGAATAGCTGCAACACGAAGGAAAGCGCTGGCAAGTTTCAAAAGAACCCGCCACCCTCTACTCTCCTCTCAATTCTCTCTCATATTTATTCGTTTGCCTCCATCCTCCATTTTCTTGGGCACCGTGCGAGCTCCAAGTACTGCTGTTCTGCCTATCTGCCTGCCTGCTCGGTTCTTTCTTCCTCCCGTTCTGGTTCAACAGTTAATTTCTTCAATGCAAGAAAGCATCCGGAGAAATTGTCCTTGCTGAGTTTCGTCAAGTTCGTTGTCGTCTTGGAAAGCGAAGTTCTTGTAGCAGGGAGACGGTGACGAAGAGGATATATGGCCTCCAAGGAAGGTATTTTTCTCTGCCAGATTCTGGTGCTCATATACAAAGTTCGCTATTTTTTTCCTCTTTCTTCTGTCCATCTGGTGGAGCGGAAGAGAAAAATCGCAAGAACTAGTTGGCGATGATGAAACTGAAGGAGTATTTCTTGCTCGAATCTGCTGCAGAGGCAGGTGAAGATGAGAGGCCAAAAGATGTTCTTGGTTCTGATAAGGAAGGTTAGCTCTGGCTAATGGCTATTGATTGCTTTCCTCGTTTCTACTTGTGTGGTGTATTAATCTTAGCAGTATCTTTTCTTTCTTGCTTTAATCTTTGTGCTCCTTTAAGCGGATCAATATTTTTCTTATTTTAATCCCGGAATTTATGAGTCACCACACATGTTCTAAGAGTATGCCACAACTTTGTAGAGTCTTTTTGAAGAGAGAATCGGTGCCAGTTTTGGGATTCTGGTCTAATTTGTAATTGTTTAATATTTTAGGTTGAGCTGTCTTTTGTTTCTCTCCATACAAAAGACTGGTAGATTGCCAAGTTCTCCCAAAATTCCTCCCTACCAAAATCTCCGAAATGGACATTTATATTGGTTTATGCACCCCCTTCGTCTTTTGCAAATAGGCCGTCCTAAAGGGCTGCATGAGTTATTTTCAGCCTTAGTTGTGGTATACTGAAAGAAAACATCAGTTTTGGAAGGGGGCAGGGGTGGTGCAGATGTCAATTTTTTGGGGGGCATATATCTGCAAAGAGAATGCCTCAGATACTCTCAACGGGCAGCATGTGCTTTTCATGGCAAACCAGACAAACACAAACCTCCTATCACGAATCACGATCGAATCCAGTCTGTAACTCTGTTTGTGATGATGATGTGTTTCTTGCAGTGACTTGCGTTGCACTTTGTCTTGTTCTTGATAGTAGGTGGTTGATTTGCCCATGAATAGGATTCAGTTTTGTAGCATAACAAACTTATGACAGCCCATGCTATGTCTACATCTCGTTTTGTTCTGCTTAGGGCCAGGAGAGAACCAAGAAAACACTAGGAGAGCTTCCAACGAAACAACCAATGAGGATTGCGACAACAGTGGATCTGTAACCGATGCCACTGTATTGAGTGAAGTTCCCAGTGACAGGCACAGCAGTGAAAGCAACAGCCAATGTGCTGATTCTGATGGAGGTAGCAAAGAGGCGCCTAAAATGGTCTCCAAGGGAAGTAACGATGACAACAGCGAGTGCACCGATCGGAGCTCTCCCCGTGCTGTGCTAGATATCTCAGTATCTGGTAGCGTGGACTCTGATGAGAGCTCCTCTGTTGAGCAGCCAGCAGAGTCCAACCACAATGTGCAGTGGAGGAATCTGATCAGCGGGCTAATACTCAGGAGAAAGAAGTCGATGGCAAGAGCAGTGACATTCCCTCAGAGATCCAAGAGCGCAGGGCTTAAAAGGTATCTCGAGAGGATTCGGAGCGGTAAGAACCAGGTGGATTGTAGCGCCATTGCCCCAGAGATCCTTCCGGAGATTGAGAAGTGGAGACCATCATGGAGAAGCTTCGACTACGATGAGCTTTGTGCTGCAACTGGCAGATTTAGTTCAGGTAACATGTGCGCTTACTTCTATGTTGCTGTAATTCTGTGAGTTAATAATTAGCCTCTGTTACTATCATTACAAAACTTGAGGGATGTAGCTTTGACATTAAGCTATGGATTTATAATCGGAGCGCTATGATTTCAGTGAGGAAAGAGGGTTTGAGTTCCTAATCATGAACTGTTCTTTAGGTCAGTAATGCGTTGTTACTGGTTACTAGTTGGAAAACTTAAGTACTAGAGCATATTATTCCACTATTCTATGCTAGTTTTTTTTTAGCATGACCCGTTTTGTAGATTGTAGTACCTCCAATATCGGACAATATAATATGGAAATCAAATCCCTTAAGCTCTGTTTCTTACTTCCAAGTGTCCTGTAATACAAGTACTGTTCTTGGCCTGAACTAGTTTTCTGTATCTGCATTATCTCTGAACATTTTTGCTTGACACCTGATAATACTAGAAAATTTGATCGGGAAGGGAGGGCATGCTGAGGTGTACAAAGGACAGCTTGCTGATGGACAGTTTGTGGCAGTGAAGAGGTTAACAAAAGGTGGCAACAAAGAGGACAGGATTAGCGATTTCCTATCTGAACTTGGAATAATAGCGCATGTTAACCACCCAAATGCGGCACAGCTCTTGGGGTTCAGTGTGGAAGGGGGCTTGCACTTGGTTCTTCAGTTCTCACCTCATGGAAGCCTGGCTTCTGTTCTCCATGGTATAGTCCTCTAGCAATTTGTTAGGTAATGAATGAAATAGCTGAGTAATATGCTGTTGCACGGTGGCGTATTTTACATCATATTTCCAAAAAATAGGAATTATATCTATACCTTACGTTAAGGATTTGATGAGAACAGATCTCTTGGCATTCATTTCAGTACAGCATAATCATTCAAAGCAGTATGTGAAATGCCACTGTCCAATGAGTGCATATTAAGATCATGTAAGTTCATAATTTGCATTTCTTCATTCTATTTATAGATTGTACATTATCACTTTTCGTAGCCCTCTTTTCAGTTGCCTCAAAATCACAAATACTATAGGGCTATAGGCTATATCAAAATACATGGTCTGAAGCATCACCTTTCAAAAGAAAAAATGAAATAGATACAAGAGTTTACCTGAGATGCCCTTAGTCTAGTGATAAAATGGAGTTCAGCTGATCAGGTGCAAAGGGAGCCCTCAAGTGGAAGGTCAGGTTCAATATTGCCCTTGGAATCGCTGAAGGGCTGCTTTATCTACACGAAGGCTGCCATCGGCGCATAATTCACAGAGACATCAAGGCTTCAAATATTCTTTTAACTGAAGAGTATGAACCTCAGGTATGTGGTGTACTGTTAATCTGTTACAGTAGTCGTGTCCATTCTACAATTCCTAAGATGTCAAGTGCAAATTTTTTGCTCCCTCCTTTCACAGATCTCAGATTTTGGGCTTGCAAAGTGGCTTCCTGATAAATGGACCCATCATGTTGTGTTCCCTATTGAAGGCACATTCGGGTGAGTTTGATATGTTCTTGATCATTGCTTCATGATGAATTCATAGCACCCAGAGGACCAAAACAGTGCTGTAATTGTTATTTTACCTTTGATTTTACACCCGTTTTCAGGTATATGGCTCCAGAGTACTTCATGCATGGGATCATAAATGAGAAGACCGATGTGTTTGCATATGGAGTTTTGCTTCTTGAACTAGTGACAGGACGGAAAGCAGTGGACTCCTCCAGACAAAGCCTAGTAATATGGGTAAAATAGCAAATTGCTCCGATGTACTTTATTATATATAGATTCCAATCAGTTCATTGAATATTATTGTTTGATCATATAAAGAGAGGAAACTGACAATTCAATAGCAAGTCTAGAATACATGCTTGGATAACATGAAGTGATGTAGTTATATCTTCTGAAACCCCTTGAATTCACAAGTTGTTCTTCATCATCTGCAAAGGCAAAACCGTTGCTTGACTCGAACAACATGAAAGAGCTAGCGGATCCTTCTCTTGATGTTGGATATGACCCAGAAGAGATGGCACACACCCTAGCAGTGGCATCCATGTGCATTCACCACAGCTCAAGCTCGCGGCCTAGTATGAAATCGGTGAGTGAGTTGGACGTACCTGCCATTTCGAGTGCAAAATGAGCACGGTGAATTGACGAGGTTATATGTTGGTTGCAGGTGGTCCGTTTCTTGAAGGGAGACAGGGAGTCAATTGAACTGATGCCAAGGCCTAAACTCGCAAAGCCCCCTATGTTTGATTCCTGTGATTCAGAAGATTACACTCGCTCAAGTTACCTCAATGATCTGGACCGGCACAAGCAGCTTGCCTTGGAGCAGTGAAATTTAGTTGATTTTGGACAGATTTTGCCTTCTCTTTGTACATCATCACTATCTACATTGTGATCCTCCCGCTTTCCAGAGATTCTTAAAGATTGTAAGGATGGGTGTGAGGGATCAATCATCATTTACTTCCTGGTTGCCGATCTAAGGTGTCATTTTGGTTTCCAACGTGTAATGCATGTTGTGATACTATGATCTGTATGATCAGGACCCTTATGTCATGTGATGTAGTCCCCAGTGACAGCAAATTATTCTCTTCTATTATGCACTGAACTGCATGGGAAAGAAGACAACAAAAAAACAAGACAGAGAGAACACTGATCTTGCAAATACACATACATACACGTGTTACATTATTTTATGCTGCAATACCTGAAAATTTTACCTCTTGCCTATCATTAAACCTCATATCCAGGATTAACCTTCTGCTGGACATCCCCATAGCTTTCCAACTCAAGCATGTCCTCCATGCTCCCTAGGAACAATGGCAGCCTCTGATGCAGCTTAACAGGCTGAATCGAGAGGATTCTGACCTTGCCATCTGACCCTCGACCCCCTGCCTGCTCCGCAAGGAAACTCAGAGGATTCGCCTCATAGACCAACCGAAGGTGATCCCTTGGGTTCATGGCTACTCCACCGTATGTTAGTGTCCGGTGGAAATCAGCAACCAGTGAGCACACGTACCGAGCTGAGTACTTCTTCGGATGCTGCCCCTTGCCTTGTCTGATCGTGTCAATGTACTGCCTTAGGCCCTCAGGCCAGTCGAAATATCGTGCATCATTCACAGAATATATCTGTCCTGACATAGTATGCAATTACAACCTTTGAGCAAAGATAAAAGTATCTGCTAAATCATGCATTTCTAACTGATAGTAATACTGCAGACTTAAAGGCAGGCATATGGAATGAAGCACAGTAGCAGTGTGGAACAGTACGTGGGGTTCATATTTCAGTTTTTAGGTCATAAGAAATTTTTTCTATAATATCTTCTCAAATTACTCATGTTGATTGCCCATCAAGCCCTATAAATCAAGAAATCAGATATAAGAAAACGTGTAGTGCTAGTGCAAGTGAATTTAGGTAACAACCGCTCAAGATTTAATAGAAAGTAAGGAAATCAGCAGATTATCATGTACCGATAGATACACATCTTATTTACCTCTAGGGGGTATTTGGATGGAAGGATGTGTTAGAATAAATTCTCCAGTCGATCGATCCAATGTGAAGCCATGGGTACCTGCACCGAAGCTGATACAGAAGATGGTGGCGGATGAATACATGACATAACCAGCAGCGACAAAGCGAGTTCCACTTTGCAGTGAATTGAGCTGAGCTCTCTCCTCCACAGGGAGATGGTCGAGTTCCACCAGCCTATTGTATATCCCAAATATTGTTCCAGTGGGGATGGCGACCTCAATGTTGCGAGAACCATCAAGTGGATCGGTAACAACAACATATGGGCCATCATTGGATATCCAAATGGGGAGATCATTTTCTTCGGATGCCATCACTGCAACTTTTCCAGAACTTTGGAGCGACTTCAAGATGATGTCATTCTGAACTAAAAATGAAGTTAATACACAGGTTACTTGAAGCTCCTATTATGCTAAGATGCATACTGTTACACTCTAATACCCCTTCTTATACACAATAACCACTAGATCGGATCAGAATTTGTGAGATACTACACGGTTTTAAGAATGAAGAAGATAAATCTTGTAGATAGAACCAAAATAATGACGTTGAAGCAACAACGACGAGAGAGAAAAGATTTGGCGAAGCCGACCGAAAATTCCTTAAGCACATTTCAAAAGAGTACAAAAAATTGTCACTGTCTCATAACCTTCTCGAATCTTATAGGACATTCGGATACTTACCCTATATAAGAATCTAGCGCTAAATATTAACCTAGCCTCTAATTCTCTCGTGCACCTCTACCTTTGATTCTGGTAAACCAGCTAACCTGAAGCGAATAAACACCCTCAAAGTCTCCGGATATTACCCGCAAATGCCACTGCTTACCCCCTTCGATCTCCCTCCCGTCTGTTTCTCAGTCGGGCAGTCTGGTACGCGCCTGGCCCTCATAAACTAACCAGCTACTGCACTTCTCATGGATATATTTGTAGTGTGCCATATCAAGTCCTTACTACCAATCTCACAGCAATGGCACTATTTTAATGTGGCATGATTCGCAAGAAAAGCACATGTAGATGCGAGAACCAAAACACCAAATCAATAACCAGCGAAACGCACCGACAATTCGTCGAGCGGCTTGGGCGCGTCCCGCCCGGCCGCCACCGCGCCGCCGCCCTCCTTCGTCCGCGACAGCTCGAAGTTGCCAGGTGACGCGACGAGCGCGGCGATGCGCTTGCACGCGCCCTGGATGTGGGCGACGAGGACGGCGAGGTCGTCGGCCGTGCCAGTCTGGCCCATGTACTCGAGAAGGGTGGGAGGCGACGCCGCCGCCGCCGCGGCCATGTCGGTGCCCGCCGCACGTGGCCGGGAGACGAGGGTGCGGCTGCGACGGCGGGGCGTGAGCGGCGGGAGGAGGAGGCGGGCGGGAGGCGGCGGTGGCGGGTAATTTGACGTTGGCGGGAGCGGGAGGGGAGGGTGGTGGAGGGGGCGGAGCGAGCGAGAGGATAACGGCATAGTTTAGCCACTGGTGGGATGTCTCGTGTGGATCGGGGAAAGCAAGGCGGGGAAGCAAGTTGCGACCAATGATCTTGTGCCACGTTTGATATGTAAAGTGTGTACCTCTGTTTTGCTCGCATGTGGGCGGCGTGCTAGCCTGCTAGGTAAAGAGGAGTCTCCGTCAAGTTTACAAGATACTACCTCCTGCAGACCGTAAGAAGCTTTTAGAAAAAAATTAAGGATCCGTATATATTTCTTAAGAAAGTAAAAAAATTCTAAAAAAATATGGAACCTGTACGTAATGCTTGAAAAAATAAGGAACTTTATTTCATAAAAAGAGGGTCTCGCTAAAAAAATCAAGAGTCCATATGTAATTTTGTAAAAGCGGAGGGCTTCTCGTGAAATCGTTGACAAGCCATAGACCTTTCCGCAAAAACAAAGATCCGTACGCAATTTCGAAAAACTGAAAGATCTTTTCATAGAATTGCCTATGTGGTAGCATTGACTGGGGAGTAATCCCCTAGGGAATAATGACGAAGCATTTGGACCTGCTCAAAAGGGCTTATTTTAAGTGGTTTATGACAAAGCCAAAAAAACCAGAAAAAACGAAATTGTTGAATAATGAAAAATAAGCCAGAAGCTCAAGCTGAAATGAGCGGGGCCAATGACTAGATTATTTTTAATTATTATCTCTAAGTATTATATTTCATATATGTATATAGATAATAGCAAATAAAAATGTATATTTATTAAATATATAAAGATAATATCATACTAATTTTGTATTAAAATATAAAATATGTTTTATATTTATGGACAAAATTATTAAAAAAATATACTATATTAACTAGGACAGAGGAGTACAACGTAAAAAACTTGCTAGGGCCGTTGGTCGTGGTTGCCATGATTGTTCGTGTGGGAAAACCTTTTTTTCTCTGTCCGATCCTTCTTGTCTTCACCGACATAACCAAACAAAATGGAACATAGAATTTCCCACTGTTCTTTGCTTTACAAAGCATTAGCTAAATTTTCACCGCAACTCGTGGGTAGATACTAACGTATCTTGATATCTGAAAATAAATTCATACTTGTTAATACAATTCTAATGCTTATTACTAAAAATATAGTTGCCTCGATAAATCTGGACCGATCAAAATAAATTATATATAACTTTTTCCTTTTTATCTAATTAATGTGGTTATTTCTAGCTTCTTAGAGCGAATGCAAAAGCTTCTTTTAACATTTTCCATTCACCGTCACTAGCTTAAACGTTTGCCTACTATAACTGCAATTCTTTTAACATTTTCCATTCACCACCACTAACTTAAATGTTTGCCTACTATTAGTTATGTACCTGTGCGTTGCAACGAAACTCATTGAATATATAGAGAATCATGCTATAGAAGAGAGTTGCTCTGATCGGTTAAAAAGTGGAGAATGGTAAGAATTTGAGAGAATAGAACGGTTAGAGGAGAATGGACATACAACTATCAACTCGTTCTTTTATAATAGTAATGATAACTGCAATTCTTATTCGTAGCCATGTGTAAGGCCCTGTTTGGTACAGTTTCACCAACAGCTTCATGAGCTGTTGTGAGCTATTTTTTGCCAAACACCCTTTTTGCAAACAGCTTCATGGATGAAGCTCCTTAAATCATGCTCTCACAAGGGAATGGGGTGGGGTGAAGCTAAAAATAGTAGCTTTTCACAGCTCTCTCCCTCAGGCTCGCAGTTCTAGGAACCCACTGCCCTTGTAGTTGACAGAAATTACAGCACTTTGCCACTGGGTCCCCACGCCTGTTTCCTCTCCTCCTGTTCGCACTTCTCTACCGTTGGAACTTTTTGGTTATTTGGGGGGGGCGATATGGAAGCTGCTAGCTCCCTTTCCCTTATTACGTTACCATTTCTCTCCGCTATTCTTCGCTTAGAAGGGCTTGACTTACTTAACTTACCGCTTTCCCGAAACTCGCTAAAAAAGGTCAGGTATACCTTGTGGTATGGTTACAATTAGCCTTCGGGTCTTCTATTCCGGCTAAGTCCCCTATTGGTCCAGCCAGTATTCTATTTTCTTCCTAATATCCATCCTTTGTTGTCAGCCTGAAAGTGGTCTAAATCTGCGGCGCACTGATTTTATTTTTTTTATTTTTTTATTTTAATTTTTTTAATTCATACTCATTCAAATATATTATTTTTTAATTCATATGACCATATACAAACATACAACTCCAAATGTTAGAACAAGTCAGGTAGACAGGGGCATCTTGGACAATTGCCCTCTCTCAGCCATGCATGAAGCTGTTGGTGAAGCTGTTTTGCCAAACAGTTTTAGCTTCACCGGTAAAGCTGCTCGTGAAGCTGAAACAAAAAAATAGCTTCACTAGTGAAGCTGAGCTGTGCCAAACGGGGCCTAAGAAGTTCGTGTGATCCTTCAACCAGAATCATGGTCTTCGAAGACAGCTTTGTGGATACTAGTTATAGCACGTGATAGCAACAACACCATCACCTTTTTTCTCCTTTTGTATATGTATATAATATAGGGTATTGCTAAGGAGTAGTCGGATGTTACTAAAAAACTGTTGCACAGTTTATTGCTATTGTGAATCCATGTACATACACCGCACACGTGTCTTAACATTGAATAACTCCAACTTCATCAAAGATATTGTCACTATTCTTACCAGCTTATGATTCATAATTTCTTTCAAATAAATAAGTAGAATGGTTTTTTCGCTGTTGTTTCGAAGCGGTTTATCGTAACCTTTTTGAAACGGCTTATCGGTTTATCAATTTTTGGTTCATTTGCACAAATGCCTACACTAGAGCCAAAAGCTATCACTGTAGCCGAAAAGATTACAACCATTATTCATATCAGACTGAAAAAATCTTCCACTTAGCCCTACAATATTCCAAACAGAACCAGTTGCACAATAGTTCTGATTCATGACCAATCTTGGTACGCTCGTTCCGGCATTAGCTTCTGACTTCTAGTTCACTATTCCTAAATTTTGTCTTTTTCTGATCTTTTAGCTTTTTTGGGGTTTTTTGTCTTTTCTTTTCCCGTGTTCGTTTGCATTGTCCGTGATAGGCTAACCTATTTTTCTATTTTTTAAAATTAATTATGCTAAAAATACTAGTAACTACAGTACAAAATAAGTCAAATACAGTATAAATAAGTGTAAAACAGCTTATTTCAGCTAAACTGCCCTGCCGTGCTTTGCACCCACAGGAGACCGACTGACCAAGACTTTAAAAAAGAGAATGCCTAAGGAGAAACTAGATATCTTTTTATTGAGAAAAAATAGATATCTAAATTCGAGTGAAAAAGGACTTGAATCTGACTGAAAGAGGTTAATTTATCAAAACGACCATAAGTTGCAACTTTTTGCCAAATCATACATATAGAGTAAATCTATATATTAATACTTCCAAATCCCAATTTTGTTCGTCCAAAAGCACTGATCTAGAATATTGTTTTTCCTTTCATCGTACGCATGGAACATCAGTACTGGTTTTCCTCCCTCCGAGAGTGTTTTCTTCGAAGCAATGTCTGTACTGTACTCTTAACAAGAAAACAACAGCTATCATGATGTGTGATTTTTGTCTCTAGTATGGGTTTTTGTATGAATAAATTGAATGCCGATAAGCTGATTTAAATAGACTATCTCGATAAACCGTTTCGAAACGATGACTAAGAAGACATCCTGTTTGTTGATTTGAAAAAATCAGAAGTCATAAGTCATACATTATAAGCTAAAAAAGAATATAGCCATAGATATTAGTGTACTCACTGCGCTATTAATTTTGTAAGAGTAAGTGTTACATCTAAAATATCGTACCACAGCATATGTTCCACGAAAGAGATGAAGCATCACACCTTTATTTTCTTGGTTTTGCTACAAATATAAGCATCCATGATGTGAACCCATGGCGTGTAATAGCAGTTCTATAGGTAACCGGTACCCCCCCCAGGTATGTTCTTCTCATAGAAAGGTCAGGCGATGTCAAAACAAGAACTTGCCATCGATACAAATATAGTCATACTCTTAACGAATCAACCAGAATCGCATTGAAATTTGCACTTTTACCTTTTGAATTAGTATTAGTACGATGCAATTTTAAACGATTGGAAGGTAAGAAAATTCAGATAACTAAAAGTTAGTAAAACAGTTAAATTAACTGTCATGGAACACAGCCCACATGGATCCACAATTAATAATGTATAAACAATAAAATGAGAAAGATGAAAAAGTGAAACCATAAATATCTAACGAGATGACATGAAGTTGGCATAAACCTGTCCACAGAGAGGGAGAGACTCCAAACCAGAACTCTCTCTCTCTCTCTCTCATTAGTGATTGGAATTGATTTCTTCAGTTCCTCTTATTTTCAAAAAAAAAAAAGTTTTTCCTTTCATGCTCCTACTCTGTATAACCTCCACATCTGCTAGTAGTTGGCTGCTGCCTCGCACACACCTTCCTCCCCTCTGTCACCTTCCCTTGTACGTCACAAAAGTTGACACCAATGCCCAGACCAACCACATTTTAGTACGATCCAAGCAACCCTCTCGGCTCTCGTCATCTCACCTCTCAAGTCCGAGCTCTCTCTCTCTCTCTCTCTCCTCTCGCAGCCATCCATTTCCCTTGCGCAGTTGCACCCGTCAGTTTGCAATTGCACAAGCAAGAACCCGGCAAGAACATTTCTTTTCTTGTGACCACCTAACCTTGCTACCGAACACAACTCGTTGGGCGCCTCTTTGAAGTCTTGTTCCCTCCTCTCATCGCCAGGGAGAGGAGGGAGAGGTGATCGATTGCTTGATTGGTCGTGCAGCAATGGCGAGGCGCGCGTCATGGCTTGATGGCCTTGTTGTTGTAGGGTTCTTGATCGTCATGGTGATGGTGGCCGCGCCGGTGCGCGGCCGGTTCGTGGTGGAGAAGAGCAGCGTGAGGGTGCTTGCGCCGGAGCACATCCGGGGCCACCACGACGCGGCCATCGGCAACTTCGGCGTGCCCGACTACGGCGGCACGCTCACCGGCGTCGTCCTCTACCCCGACAGGAAGGCCACCGGCTGCACCGAGTTCGACACCAAGTTCAAGTCCAAGTCCCGCCGGCCGGTCATCCTTCTGCTTGACCGTGGAGGTAGGCGCACGGCTTCTCTTGATAAGTTTGTTTTAATTTGCATAAGAAAGTTCTTCAGAAAAGTTTGCGTAAGAAAGAAGCTTCTTGAATATATCTTATGTGCCAATTCTGGAAGTCTGAATTGTTCAAGTACCGGCAGTTTTTCCACTGATAATTTTGTTTCTGAAAGCTCGTTTTGCCTATGATCTATGCCCATATCCCAATTCATGTCAATAGTTGTTCTGTTGATGAGTTATGTCAATGGGCTTATCTTCTCTAGGATCAATGGTTAGCTGGCGAGTTTCAGGTAGACATGCTAACTAAGTGTTATAGTATTTTAACTTTCTGATGTAGATTGATCTCCAACTTAGGTGTCAAAGAGATTGTAATCAGATTTCTGATATTTTTTATTTGCAGAGAGGGAAGGTAATTGATAATTCAGTTCTCCATGTAGAGCTGAATAATACAATCCAATATTCCATTGAGTTCGTTACTTAGTTTTGGGCTCAACTGCATGTTAAACAGTACTAGTATTAGGAATACTGCAGTACCTACCATAAACTATGACCAACAATGACTGGAACTTAGTCGTCTTTCAGAGCCATGATTGGCGTCGTCTTTCAGAGCCATGATTGAAGTCGTCTTGGCGTCTCCTGTGTTGTATGTATGCAATAGTAAATAGTCAGGCAGATTGTTTTTAATTTCATCCAGGTTAATTTTCCGGGACCATCAATTTTTAGTTTTCTGTTGACGAATTGGCATCAGATTGTTCCTTTATTTGCATCAGAGTTTCAGACAACTGTCTGATCTGACAACTCTGAACCCAGGAAGGCAAGAACTGAATTCTGATGTTCATACATGTAGGATACATCCGTTGCATTTCTGAATTCTGATGCTCCTATATGATTCAGTCATTTAATCCAACCAACGAAACGCCCTTGATAACAACTCGTCCACTACCAATCAGTAGGTGTCACAATTCCTTTAAGCCAAAGGCAGCACAGACCAATCTGTTCAGCCTTCCTTTCCAAGCAAAGCCTTCCAACTCTCCATCAGATGCAGTGTCACTTAGAAAAATCAGCTTATCCACCTGTCCTATACTAACATTTCGGAGTTATTAATTCACTTTAGTGCATTGCAATCGTAAAAAAAGAACAAAAAATAAATCTTTTACATACTTTTAGCTGTAAAGAATGTGATTATGTGGCATTTTTCATGGCCCCTCCAGAATGCTTCTTCGCGTTGAAGTCGTGGAACGCGCAGCAGGCCGGCGCGGCGGCCGTGCTCATCGCGGACAACATCGACGAGCAGCTGCTCACCATGGACACCCCCGAGGAGTCGCCGGACACGGAGTACATCGACAAGATCAACATCCCGTCGGCGCTCGTGAACCGCGCGTTCGGCGAGTCCCTGAAGAAGATGATCCAGAAGGCGGATAACCAGGCAAGAACTCAATGTCTGAAACTATCTTTGAATGGTTTGAGTGAACAGTGAACACACCATGAACTGAGACTTGCACGTACATGGATTGTTGGTCGATCAGGAGGAGGTGATCGTGAAGCTTGACTGGCGCGAGTCGATGCCGCACCCGGACGAGCGCGTGGAGTACGAGTTCTGGACCAACAGCAACGACGAGTGCGGGCCGCGGTGCGACGAGCAGATGGAGTTCGCGCGGAGCTTCCGTGGCCACGCGCAGATCCTGGAGCGCGGCGGCTACACGCAGTTCACCCCGCACTACATCACCTGGTACTGCCCCGAGGCCTTCAAGCTCACGCAGCAGTGCAGGTCCCAGTGCATCAACCATGGCAGGTACTGCGCGCCTGACCCGGAGCAGGACTTCGGGGAGGGGTACGAGGGGAAGGACGTGGTGGTGGAGAACCTGAGGCAGCTCTGCGTGCACCGCGTCGCCAACGAGAGCGGCCACCCCTGGACGTGGTGGGACTACGTCATGGACTACAAGATCCGCTGCTCCATGAAGGAGAAGAAGTACAGCAAGGGCTGCGCCGAGGACGTCGTCAAGGCGCTAGGTGAGTCGCGTTTCAGCGTGAAACTACCAAACAGTGCGATGTTTCTTGCGTCTTTGAATTGTATCTTGGACTTCTCTTCATCCATCTCGGCGTCCTTTTGGAACTAGGATTGTCTCTCGAAAAGGTGCTGGAGTGCATGGGGGATCCGGAGGCCGACACCGAGAACGCCGTCTTGTCCAAGGAGCAGGAAGCCCAGGTTCGGTCGTCGGAAGAATCCGTCGGAAACATTATAATTCCTTCTATTCAACAGATTTTTTTAGCATTTAATCTTCAGGCGTTAGGCTGGTCACTTTCAGTCCAAAGTCTCATGATGCTGCAACGTCGGTGGTTTTCGGTTTTGCTGCTCTTTCAGATCGGTCGCGGATCGCGAGGAGATGTGACCATCTTGCCTACTCTGGTCATCAACAACGTTCAGTACAGAGGTTGGTTGCGGCATCCCTTTCAGAAACGGGGAGCTACCAACAGTTTTGATGCGAAAGTTGCATCTTTCTAAACCTGATTTCTTGTGGACTAACACGAACCGTGTCTGCGTGAAGGGAAACTGGAGAGAACGGCAGTGCTGAAAGCTGTTTGTGCTGGTTTCAAGGAGGGGACTGAACCTCATGTCTGCTTGAGCCATGGTACGCCTTCGAACTGCAGTGTTTTTTTTAAAAAAATTTTATCTTTGTGAACAGCGAAACGACGATCAACTCTTCTCCTTCGAGCCGTAGACATCGAGACGAACGAATGCCTTCACAGGAACGGCGGATGCTGGCGAGACAAGGATACGAACGTAACTGCTTGCAGGGTATGGCTGTGTCAGAAGATGAACATTACATCATGTGTGCAAGAACAGAGATTTTGCCTAGTGCAATGAGCCGGTGACTGAACTTTGTTCCCCTCTCGCGGTGCGCAGGACACGTACAGGGGCAGAGTGTGCGAATGCCCCGTGGTGAATGGCGTGCAGTACGAGGGCGACGGGTACACCAGCTGCAAAGGTACGCTTCTCATGCCATGGTGCCAGGACCGTTCCTGTAATTTAGAGGACCCTAGGGCGTAATAAAAGTAAAGACCAATCGTTCTAATATAAATATGTAATAGTATCTTTTATTTCAATTGCAAAAGTTAAAAGCTCAATCAATAACCATTAGACTTAGTACATCACAAAATACAAAATATTTATTGATGATATTAGACTTAGTACATCACAAAATACAAAATATTTATTGATGATATTAGACTTAGTACATCACAAAATACAAAGTCATATAAAGCAATTTCTTCTAACATTTCTAGATGCAAAGTCATTGACAATAGTATCAACATCAATATGATCTAATATATCATTCTCAATGCATAAAGTGGCCAGACCATTCAACCTTTCATGTGACATTGATGACCTCAAATAGTTTTTCAATAATTTCAACTTTGAAAAAACTTCTTTCAGCTGATGCTACAGTCATAGGAACAACAAACAAGATTTAATAAGCAATTGAAACATTTAGATAGCAGTCTATATCTCTAACAAACTCAAAAACCTTTTGTCTCTTCTCCTCTGCTTTTTAGCCTTTTGTTTCTTGAGGACCCAAAAACCCAACTAGGAGGGAGATACTAGTACCAGTAATACATACATACATATATACATCCATCCATCCCCAAGAAAGAAGAGAGAGAAAGGAAGAGCCAAGAACCTGACAGGAGGGAGGGGGGCGCAGGACGGGAAGCCAGCGGCAGTGTGCCCGCCATAAAGGAAGGAGCAGGCGCGAGTTTCCCGAGATTCAAGAACCGTGAGATCCGTCCGTTCCCTTTCCTGGCTCGCCACCGTCGTCGGAGCGATTCGCCGGTTTCTTCCTTGATGCTACTGGGCCGCGGCCTCGGCTTATTGGGTTCTTGGGGAGCGGCGCGGTGATACTTGTGCGCAGTGAGAGCACACATGTCCATGGCGCGGACGCGCTTCTTGGGCACGGGGGAGGCGAGGGAGGAGGAGTTCTTTGACTCGAGGGAGGTCATGTCGCCGACGTCCGTCTCGTCACCGGTGAGCTCCGGGCGCCACGACGGGTGGCTGTACGGCGAGCCCCTGCTTGAGGTCTGGGTCAGGGACCCGTGCAGCGTCCATGAGAGCTAATTCTCTCTCTTTTTTTTTTTTTTGATAAGGATGAGAGCTAATTCTCGCACGAGGCTCTTCCCTATAGCCGTTTTTTTTTCGGGCACATGAGTACCCGGGACCTGCAGAAATCCAGCGGAACGCATGGACATGCCCGCATGGCCTTGTTCCAAATGAGCAGTGCCAGGCCCGGATGCCCGGATGGATTGGGCCATTATTGTCTTCAGCTGGCCGGCTAGCCCAATCTACGGCTCACGGCTGAACGCCTGAACGGCAGAACCGGAGTCCGGAGAAGTACCCAATACATGATGTATATATACATAGGCTTGAGCTAGGGGCTCTTAGTTTTCATAGACCCTAGGCGGTTGCCCCTGCTGCCCAGGCCCAGGGCCAGCCCTGCATGGTGCTACTGTGTTACTACTTCGCAGAAGTTTTTGACATGTCATGGCTAGTGACATCTCCGTAGTTAGCCTGACATTGGTGTTTCTTCTGGAGTGCTTGATCACGATTTGATTTAACAATACAGCAAGTGGGGTTTTCCTAGACATGCCACCGCACCTACAATCTATAGACTCCACAAAAACACACACTAGAGTCCTATACACCGAGCAACACAGCACACAAATCAGTAGTTAGCCTATCTGTGTTTCTATATAGTTATTTGTAATAGCTTCATGTGATTAATGTGTTATCTGTATAGTTGTCTATACAATGATATAGATAATAAAAAGTCATCTATAAAGTCGTCTGTTAAATAGTAGACGACATATTTCTTTCCTCTCTTTATGTCTTCTCCACATCATCCAAAATCCTATATGGCATATGCTTATAGATAGCTGATATGTATTATTGTACATGCTCTTAGGCTGCGGTGGATAGTTTTTTTTATGGTTGACGTTTTTATCTATGTTTTTCGAGACGACAACGAATGGTGCATATGATTTTAGATTCGATAAACCATTTCGATAATTCGTTTTAAAAACCTCTCCGTTTATTTTTATTTTCGGAAAAAAAAATCAAAAGTGCAAAAAAAAGGGCCTTCACAAATCACAAGTTCAATTACTACAAAACAAACCGTTTTTTAGTCTGTTCCCAGCACACGTTTGAGAGTAATCCAATCTAAGCCATGAGCACGGTGTCCTTGCTTAAATGAGCTGCTGGTCCAATTTCGTAGTGCCACGTAGTAAAACCTACCATCTGTCTTGTTCGTTCCCTGTTTCAGCTGTTGGGCCAGGTAGGTGCACGCTGAACAACGGAGGATGCTGGTCGGAGACTAGGGGCAAACAGACATTCTCTGCTTGCTCGGTAAAACTTCCTCTCTCTCGCTTTCACCTGCATATAATTTCGTCATCCATGATCTTCACTAACCACATGCTCCACAAATCGAAGGACACCGCACTGACTGGATGCCGATGCCCGCCAGGGTTCCAAGGTGATGGCCACAAATGCGAAGGTAAAACCTATTCTGAAACTGATCAGTAACGGAGCTGAGTAGTACTGATCAAGAACTCTGTGCTCCATGTGCACTACTCCTTCAGATTTGGATGAATGCAAGGAAAAGCTTGCGTGCACTTGCCCCGACTGCCACTGCAAGAACACTTGGGGCAACTACGAGTGCAAATGCAAGGGCAACCAGATCTACATACGAGGAGAGGACGCATGCATAGGTAACACAATCATGTGACCGTGGCGTGAAATCTTGGGGAACATACTTCAAATGCTCTTGCTTGGCTCTGTGATGCAGCTAATAACATGTCGAGGTTCGGCTGGTTCATCACCGTCTTGGTTGTGTCGTGCGTCGTGGGCGTAGGGATCGCCGGCTACGTGTTCTACAAGTACAGACTCAGGGTATGTCCATCTCACAAACATAGCTCAACAGAAATGGCTGTGAAGTGTCAGGTATGTGATGTAAAACGATGTGTACAAGTGAACATTCTTCGTTGTGTTTTTTGTAGTCGTACATGGACTCGGAGGTCATGGCCATCATGTCCCAGTACATGCCGCTTGACAGCCAGCATAATGAGAACCAGCCTCTTCGGCAGCATGATTCAGAAGCGTAAGGTAATTTCACTCCCCAACCGAATTTACAGTCCTTATTTGTTAGGTTTAGCATCACAAAGCTACACATTCAGTTGCACGTATGCCCTTATGTTAGATTTAGGATCATGAGCTAAGTGATCTCTTGAAATGTCTGTGCGACCTTTGCATCTTATGAACAGGCACTAGGAGGAGAATTTGGACAGTGGAACCTGAAGAGTTTCCTCCAAAGAGGGCTGGGACTTGCAAAGCATCATGTTACTCATGATTTCAACCATGCTAAGCAGATATTGTTGTGCTTTCGATGATTTTTACACCATTTTTGTATAGTAATGAAAATAACGGTTTGTACCAAGCCACAGCCCACAAAGATGAGCGTTAGAGAATTAGCAAGGTAGGCATTTCTGCTCTCTTGTGGATCAACACTCGACAGACAAAACACACGGAGTAAAAAGAAATATACAAGCAGGGATGTACAAATGTACAATAGATAAGCCATATTAGCACTATGGTGTTTTCGTACTCGTCAAGTGGTTTCCTTGCGTGCTTTCCTGAAAACACCAGGGGCTTCTTACAGAAACCTTGTTATGTGTACCAATGCTATTGCAAGCGCTCCAGTTTTCAGAAATCCATGATAAGAGAGCTGAGCAACTTGCTACTTCTCTTATAGGCTATCACTATGAAGGAACCGCACAAGAACCCAAATGCACTAATAGCAGGCTGAGGGGCTGACAGATTCTTGATTCTTGATCTCGGCCATGTGGAGTTGTCCCACAATCCCCTTCCCCAATGCCATTTCTTGGGCAGTGGAGCATTATCGGGGACAGTTCCATGAATCCATGATATGATTCTGCTGTTCCTACTTGGGCTGCCGACTTGCCAACACCGAAAAGAGCAGTTCCTGCAAAGAGCTGCCCCTCTGAGCACAAAATTCCATTCATTTCTGAAGTGGTCCAGATATGGGAATGTGATCCGTAGATCAAATTCGAACGAACGGTGACAATTCATCATTTGATTAGCACCTTAAGAGAACTTAAAATGGGGTAGGGGAGTTTCAATCGCCATAAAGAAATGGTGGCAATGATTCTAGAATCAAATGACAAGGACAAAAAAAAACTCCCAAAAGAAACGTTCATGATTATCAGTGATTTTATATATCTAACTAGCATCCTAATGAAAGGGAAAAAAACATTGCATGGATTAAAGGTAACATCACACATTCTCTCAAAACAAAGAAATATCCGCTAAATCTTCATGGGAGGCAAAATGAGATCTTACAACAAAGTATAAGATAGCTTTCTACTTGTATTGCTCTGAAACTTCACGAACAAACTTGTCCATGAAATGGCATTTCTTGTCAAAACCCCAGCTGGATTATTCTGCAAAACATAGAAAGAGAAATAAGCATACAGAAATTCATCATGCTACGCCACATCTTGTCTTTTCTGGAAGGAAAGCGAAAGGAGAATAGTGGCAAGTAGGAAACAAATTCCTCCAAGAAAAATAAAAACACTGAATACAGAAATACACTAAACAGGGTCTCGAGACTTAAAAAATCCCCTTTTTAACGTACTATCTAAGGGCAGTATGTAAGCTGTGCAGCATATAAATGGTTATGATAATATTTTATCAAACAAGACGAAGACAAATGGCATGGCACATTTGGTATTTATGATGTTGGGCATGTTCTTTTTCAGCTTTTGGCTTTTCTAGAGTAACTAGCTTTTAAACGGAGTGTCTTTTCAAGATAAGGTCTACTAATTAATTGTAGTACATACTGTACCGATTTCATTTATATCGGCAAAAATCGCACATGAGTTTCAGTTACTCTATAATATCTCATACGAACAGCCTAAAAGCCACAAGCCGCAGCTAAAAACCATAAGCCTCAGCCAAAAAGAACAGGCCCGTTGACTGCAAATCTTCCAATATGTAGTGCTACTTCTTTGTCAGGTATTCACAATTAGCCAACTTAAAGCATATACACTTGGCCAGCCTTGAGAAAGATAGGATAAACCACTTGCTATCTCTGAGAAAGGCAAGGTAATCACCTATCAAATGTATCTATCTGGTACAGCGTGTCATGATAAATCTAGACAAGATATGTTACAGAACCAGGGTAGCTTAGTAAGACCAGACTATAGATAGATGAGACTTGAAGGTGGGAACAAACAATTCAAATAGTATGAAGACGGTACATTTAAAAAAACTTAGCTAAGATGATCCATAGTGTAGTTAAAATTAAAGTTTGATATGCTAACCGAAGGCATCTCTATTTTCGAAAGCAAGCTGATCATAGATGGTCATGTTAGAATTTCATATGACTATTAAGTCAGACATGAATCATGTTGTTTCCATCACTCCTGGAGATTCAGAAATCGGTTACTCATAAGACATCATTCAAATCGACCATCAATATTATAAATACTGTTCAGAGCATCAGTTGTAAAAGAAGGCAAACCTTAGGAGATAGTAGAGTTTATCAGTAAATCGCTTTTCTGAAGAGGGTATGTTTTCTGGAAGAGTGTTGGCAACTCTTTGCAGCTCCTCTTCCTGTTGTTTTGCAGTTACGACATCAGGCCCGCTGTACATATCTATCAGCTCTTTCATACAGGGCACCCTCGCCATTACATCTTTCACAGCTTCCTATTAGTGATACAGTAGATTATACTGGATCAGTTGAAGATACCCAAAAGAACTCATATTAGCAGCAAGGTGAGTACAACTGTTAATGTATGCATGTACTGGTTGGCATATTAGTCGAAGGCTGTGAGACAACATGTAATGTGGTGTCATACAGGACTTTCCATGTGTGCACTGAATACTGAAATGTAGAACCGGATATGTTTATTTCTACAAGTCCAGGAGATATCTGATCTGAAAACTAATATCATCATATTTTGAAAGTCATTGAATCACTGTTATGAGGAAATACATCGATAATAAAACCCAAAAGCAAATGAGCCGATCCTGTCAAAATCTTTCCCATAAGCACCGGTTCTTCAACAAGAAATTCTAATTAGCTCAGCTATATCTATATAAAAGAACCGTCTTTCATTTTCATACATGATACATCTGATACAAGTTAAACCTTTCTGGAAAGTAATTATGCAAATCTTGTATCCAATGCAGTCACAATCTGCTTTTATTTGGAACAAGTTGAAACTTATGAGGTAGTTCAGAGTGACTTAGAAATCAACTGGACAGCAGTAATGCAATTCAGAAAGTCAAATCTTCTGTATAAACCTTATATTCCCTCCATTTATCACATATGCATATCAGCCTATAAAATTGTAACGTTATGAAAGTAGATCTGACAGCAAATCGACTAATATCATTTTGAGGCCAATCTAGGTAACTTTTTGTATACTAGAGGACGAAGTTAGGTAAGTTTGACTGCAAACATACCGCAACAATATACATTTGTAAAATGAGGGGACACTATTTTGATAGTAAACTATGTTATTGGTCCATCTGTTTATTTACCAAGCCTGAAGCAGGTTATTATAGTCTGATATCACCCAACTATAGACTTGGACCCAGTTTGCATGCTATAAGCCTATAACAGCAAAACAAGGTATCAATTAACCTGGCTATGCAGACTTACTCTATCACATTCTAATGCAGCAAAAACAAGTAAATCAGAAACTATATACTGACACAAACATTTCCGTGGAGGAACATAATATGGTGTGGGGTCAATTAAACAAATCACCTCCCATTCTTCCTGGTTCTGGATGCCCTCATAAGCAATTATCAATGGCTTCACCTTCTGCAGCACCTTCTCCAATGACATTGGTGGCTTCTCATCAATATCTGGATAATCAAAATTCGCATGGTACTCTGGCTCAAACTCAATCTGCACACACAAACCCACAGAAACAAAAACCATCAGGAACCTCACAAGCACAATCCGATCTGACAATTTTCCAAACTCCACCAAAGTGCCGCACGCACCATGTTCTTGGTGTGAACAGCGTCGAGGTACGCATCCTCCATTGGATGCGGCAGTGCATTCTCGGCCGCTTCATCAAAAGCTTGGTTCAAAATCTTCATCTTGTCCGCGCCGAGCTTCTTCTCGAATTTCTCACCATCGGCGTTGTCCCCCAAGTAGACCCGTGCCGCTCGTCCACTTCAGCAGGTCGGCGGCGACCGCGTCCCCGCGCGACCTGCGGCCACGGCCACTACGGTCACCGCGCCCCACGCCGCCGCGTCCACCATCGTCGCCGCGGCCCAGGAGCTCCAAAGCACGCTTCACGGCGTCCTGTGGCGATAACTTTGGCTGCCCGCTCGGGCCCGAAGGGGATGCAGCCTGCTTCGCCTCGAGACGTCGGATGAAGCGGTTCTCCTCGGGGGGCCTATCCACTGGTTGCTGCATCCGCGGCACGCCGCGGCCGGCGCCAGAGGTAGGGAACGAACGCGACGGCTCGGAGCACGAGGCGCGGGGCGTGGGCGGCTCCGGATCGGAGGGGGGAGGGATGTCATCGAAGCGCTTGGTAAAGGTCGCGTTGCTTGGGGGCATCTTGACCGGACGGCGGCAGGGGCAGCGGCGATCCACGACCGCGGCCAGCGCCAGAAAATGACGAGAAGGATGGGATGGTGGGGGAGGACGGGATCACGGGCTCCCCGCGACCGCAGCCAACGGATGCTGGGGCGGAGACGGGATCCGCGCCGCCGTCGTCGTCGGGGATGAGTCGCAGGCCGATACGGGCCGCGGCCAGGCCGGCTCAAGCTGTACGAGTGTTTGAAGGAGAAGTGAATTGTCATTCTTTTCTTATCAAATTAAATTTTTAAATAAATTGATTGATACATATAATTCAATATGATATCAAAATAAGAGATCTTAGTTTAAGACTTGGCTAACACAGTTAAAAAAATGCTGTCCACTCATATTACACATATTAGATATGAAGGAATCTAGACATGAGAGAAGTATTAAAGTATAAGTGAATTGTTCGCCTTTTTTTTGTTTGGTTCGTACATGCAATTCAATAGTGAGAACAGAGACCACCTGTGCGGTCGGCCTCGGCAAGGGTGCCACACACAACCTTACCGCTCGCGGGCCGTAGCCACGCCGGCTCAGCCGAAGGGTTGCATCGGTAACATCGCGCTTACACCCACGCGCATGCCACTAGCTGCCATGCAAATGCATCGTCACGACGGTGAAGAGCCTACCTGCCATGTCAAAATGTTCCAACCGTGGCCCGTGGGCTGCACGTTGTTGCATAAATACGACAGATCTCCTAGCATCAAGTTCATCACAACGGTGAAGAGCCTACCTGTCATATCAAAATGTTCCAACCGTGGCCCGTGGGCTGCACGTTGTTGCCTAAATACGACAGATCTCTTAGCATCAAGTAGGCGAAGGCATCGTGCACCTGCTCGTGTTTCAAAGTGAAGAAGAAAGTGATAGCATCAAGTGGGGGAGGTATCGTGCACCTGCTCATATTTCAAATTGAAGAAGAAAGTGTTGGAAATGCGGGGAATATTTTAATTTCAAATTTTACTAGGAGGCAAATATCGCAAATAACTAATGATACATAAATCAGTGCTAACAACAGCCAACTCATTATACTTCAAAATATATGTAGAAACAAAACAGGTCGATCGGTCACACGAACGACTTACAGTTGGGTGTGAGAAAAAAAGGAAGCAGTGTAGAACGTAGATGTCGTAGCGAAGCGAGCGATCACGCAGATGTGCACTGTCCAGAAACCTTATTGCCGCCCCCGTGCAGGTCTTCACGGTAGCAACGGCTTGGAGATATCACTCTCCTTCGCGGTGCACATCGGGAAGAAGAGTCGACGAGGTTTGGACATTGCAAAACAACTACATAGGTTTGTAGGAAGAAGAAATGGAGGCAGTGATTCTTACCTATGCACTTTGGTAGGGTTGTTCACATTTAAACCGGACCCAAAAAATTGGACCAAAAACGGATCGAACCGGTCAGCTTGGTTTGACCAGTTATTGGTGTTCGGTTTAGGATCTAGCTTTTTTTGGTTTTTAGTCGTTTTTTCTGGTAAAACCGGCTGAAAACCAAAGAAACCGAAAATAGCTACTACTCGTGTTTCAAAGTGAAGAAGAAAGTGATTGCATCAAGTGGGCGGAGGCATCATGCACCTGCTCGTATTTCAAAGTGAAGAAGAAAGTGTTGGAAATACGAGGAATATTTTAATTTCAAATTTTACTAGGAGGCAAATATCGCAAATAACTAATGATACATAAATCAGTGCTAACAATAGCCAACTCATTGTACTTCAAAATATATGTAGAAACAAAATTTAAACAAGTTGATGGTCATACAAACGACTTATAGTTGGGTGACCGTCGGTTGCTGTTGTAGTCACCGGACGACTGAGCTAGCTAGCTAGCTTTATGATGTTCTCATTCATCCTCCCTACTTTCCTCGGCCCCGGAAACCCCATTTTTGACCTTAATTCCATATTTTTTGTTTGGATTTGTGGGTGTCATCTTGGGATGCTTTAGTGACGTGTGCATGCATGGGAAGACAATCTTCTGTTCTACTAAAGGGAGAGTGAGACTATAAGTTGAACTTGTTCACTTTTGATTCTTTTCGGGATCGTTATCTGTCGACCCATGTATTTGTCGCTATACGCTCTCTAAACACATGAAACTCCTTGCAACTAAGTGCCATGCACAGATCGTCTAACGTGATGTAGCAACATCTAAATGGACGAGAGGAGTTTTTATCTAACAACGAGTTCAGTCGTCTATTCTATCAAGAAGTTATTAACTAAAATGGATTTTATGCATGGACCTGACAAGGATTAAATAATTTATAATTAATACTTTATTATTAAGTATAGCTATTATAATAACTCCAGCTAAGGTTCCTCGAGTATACCATGGTAAAGGGTAAGTGTACTCGATCAGTACCAAGTCTCGACCAAAGACTACTCAGAAGCTTCCACTAAATTGGCATATGGGCACATTCCCTAAGTGGCCGTTGAGCCTTTGGTGTCTTGCTCTCCATAGTTGGAGGGGAACAACGTGTGCAGTTATGCTTTCACCATAACTCCACGTTTTCTCCCACGATATTGACAAGAACTGCACGACAGTTTGTACGGGAAGAATGTCTCTCTGACAACAACTGCTCGACGGTTCCTATATGGAGGATATCTTATTGACAACAACCAACAGCACGTATGGACTCTATGAATTGATCAGACGTCTCCTGACTGAGTCTTGGAAGCAAGAAGGTTAGGCCGGAAGATATCTCTTAGCGAGCAGCAACTATCACCCCTTCATGAGCTATATAAGGTTAGGCCGGAAGCGACAACACAAGGACCAACCTGAATCAAATTTCAATTTCATTTTCTATGTAATTAAAGCTCCTTGAGCACCTTTGTAAACCTTCTTTTAGCAATAAAGAAGTCATTATCTCTTTCGTGTAGTCTGTTGAGTGACCTTTCTCTCCTTTATACTCGTAACATCGATTTTCAAATTGTTGATAGGACCCTATTTGCTTTTTTGTCAGATTGTTCAATCGACATATATCTCTTACTATCCCATGCATTACTAGTCTATAGCTGGTTCACCCAAAAAGATAAAGTTGTTACATGTTAGTTTGGTAGGGAAAAGCAAGTAATCTCATGATACAACGACACTAATCGAGTGTATACTCACTTACATTGACGAGGAAGAATTAGAATATTATGTCCCATGCATATATAAATCTGCGGATGATATTGGTTTTGAGGCACCAACAAAAGGGAGGATGGCTGCTAGGTCCCCCCCCCCACACAGGCACTATATATGCCATCAATGGTTCCACTCCGAGGCATGGTGGCCTTAGTTTCCTTTTATTGGGTATGTTGTGTTGTCTACTTAGCCAACTAACAATTCCCAGGGCTCAATGCAAATGCATGGCTTTTTAATTCCCACACAATCTGCAAACCATCATTTAGACATTATGGTGTTTGGAGTATACTCCTTTTTCGTGCATTGATGTCTATGCATAGCTTGATCCATTGATGATTTGATTCACTGGTGATAAAGTATGAATTTCTTTCTTTGATATGCACCAGATCGACTCTAGGACATGCATGACAGTTAAGTAGTACTTTCATGCCTTGTAAAATTAAAGTACTGTCGTCTAATCCCTGGAAGAACAATACTATGATAGAGCACGTTTCCAAATTGCAATCATCATCTTAATTACAGTAATACATGATCAATCATTTGTCCCTAGGTAAAATATGAAGCCCACTACCCCAGAACTTCTAAAACAAAGAGAGATATTAATTATATCCTCTACTAGGGCTCAAGGGAAACTAATAGTATCTCACATACCCATAATTAGTGCCTTTTGGAACACTCTTCATATAAATTGAACTCACAAACAGATGATATATAGTGCTGTTTTAGTCAACAACCTACCGCTACTCCCCTGGTAAAACATGCATGAAAAACTAGGGTTTAAATTAGTTCTTTCAAAAAAGCTTATAGATGACAAATTCGATGGGTTTCTTTTCGTTGAATGGGCCTCTCTCTCATCTTTTGCAAAGGGGGCGTGAGGGGACAGTGGCGAGGCTTCGAGTAGTTGGTTGTGGCTTTTCTCCTCGGGATAGAATACCCCATGAGCTTTCTAGGTCAGGAGAGACCAACACACAGAGAGAAAGAGAGAAACAAAGCAACTAGAGAAAAGAGGGAGAGATAAGAGAGATGAGAACACATCAAGAAAGAACAGATAAAGGGTAGTACTACTACTATACCGTCCTCGTTCTGTGTGCAGAGCGAACCCTATTCCTTGTTCTTGAATCTCTTCCAATTCTGTAGCAGATCAGAGAGGGAAAAGAGAGAATTACCTCAGGAGATCTGGAGAGAGAAAGATTTAAGGGGGAAAGCAAGGAGCTAAGAGAACAGAATGTTCCCTTCCTCCAAGAAGCCCAGTACTACTAGCACCGTGAGCTCAAATGATCGACCTATGTGCGTAGGAGACTCCGGCCTCATCCTCACCACCGACCCCAAGCCCCGCCTCCGGTGGACCGTCGAGCTCCATGACCGCTTCGTCGACGTCGTCACCCAGCTCGGAGGGCCAGACAGTACGTAGATGTTTGAGTTTACACAAGTGTTTGATGATAATAATTTAATGGGTTTTGATCCCCTACTTCCCTGTAGAGGCAACTCCAAAGACTATCATGAGGGTCATGGGAGTCAAGGGCCTCACCCTCTACCATCTCAAGAGCCATCTTCAGGTATGTGCACATATGTAGTCCGTAGTTGCATCTATGCATGGTGAATTTTTTTTTTGTTTTAGCGTTCTCTCTCTCTCTCTCGGTCTGATTTGGGTTGTTCTTTCTCAGAAATTCAGACTAGGGAAGCAGCACAAGGAGTTCAACGATCACCCAGTTAAGGATGGTAAATATAACATCTACTTATTAAACTAACATATGCTTGTGTAGATCTTAGCGTGTTCTTAGCTTCGTTGTTTACATATGCATGCGTGTTTGTATTTTTCCTTCCTTTTGTTATCGTTAACTTAGCTGATCTAAGTCATGTTAGGTGGGTGAGTTCTTCTTTCGTTTATAGATAGATGCATGTGCGTAACCTAATTGTGCAGGTTAGTTCATTTCACAATTACTGCATTTGTTCAAAAGGTGAACTATATATTCTAGCTATCAAAGTTTTTTCGTCATCTTTATTTCCCAATTGCATGCAGTAATGGAGATGCAACGGAATGCGGCCTCTTCTTCAGGCATGATGGGAAGAAGCATGAATAAGTTGATTCTTCACATAATATACCGTAAATTAGTTAGTTCTTTCAAAATTCACTCTTCATTATCTTAAGCGGGTCAGTGCTAACATATTTCTAATAGAATTTTCTGTTGTTAATAATCAGCCGCAGCGTGCACATGAATGAGGCACTAAGGATGCAGATGGAAGTCCAAAGAAGGCTCCATGGGCAACTAGAGGTGAGCGAGAACTAAGCACATGCAAATCACATACCGACGTACATAGGAAGTTTACTTGGCACTTTGTCATTCTCCATGTTCCTCCACATGTTGGTCGATCCTGAAGTTTGCATGCATGCATGAACGTTCTTAGGAAGTTCACATACTTGACAGCTTATATGGCAATGTCTGTTGTTCACGTTTCTGAACTCGATGTGTGCAAGATGCCAAGAACATTCTTGGGAAGTTTACTTAACTTTTGTTTTGGTCCATCTACTCGTATGTGATATGCGTTTGGCATATATGCATTTTTTCAAGACAAAAGACTTTAACTTTGCGTGCATGCATGACAAATGCAGGTGCAAAAGCACCTCCAGATGAGGATTGAGGCCCAGGGGAAGTACATGCAGTCCATCCTGGAGAAAGCATACCAAGCGCTCGCCTACGGCGATTGCGCCACGTGGCCCTCGGGATACAAATCTCTAGGCAACCAAGCAATCCTTGACATTGGCAGCTCCATGAGCTTCCCTTCTATCCAGGACCTACACTTGTATGCAGGGAGCCACCTGGAACTGTAGCAGCAAATGGAGAGGCCAATGGACAGCTTCTTGGCATTCAACGAGAGTTGCATTAGGTCAGCAGGCAAGAAGAGCCCTAACCATTACAGCTCCACTGGCAAGAGCCCAATGGTGTGGGCCGGCGAAAAGCAGGCAGAGATTTCTGCCGATCAGCTCCAGATGGCACCGTTGACGGTGATGGAGGCGGGCGGCATCAACGTCATGGAGCCGATCGCTGACGTGTATGAGGCGAAGCAGATCATGTCAAACGACTCCATGGGCAGTAAGGGCTTGGAGAGTCCGAGCTCCAAGCTCGAGATGATGTCGTCTCCACAACGAGCACCTGTGGGAAGTGAGGGGGTAATTAAGTAGTCCAGTGGTTGGAGCTCAAGCAAGGAATTTGTCCTATGGTTATAGATCGTACTAGATTTTAAAAAACTAGACCAAGAGGTAAATTAACGTCGTGTTGTGAACCAAGCATAATTAACTCTTGCATGGATCGATCACTAAATAAGCATGGCTTGAGTGGGGTGTAGAGTAGTATGCATTCATCAATTAGGATGCATTCATGATCTTCAGAGGGTGCTTCATATGTTTGATGACTAGCCACGTAGGCGTGGCGCCACGCCACGCCAGCCACCGTGTGGATCGAAATAAAAGAGGCGAAAATTCGCAGAAAAAGAAAGCGTAGGGCTTTTTTCGCAAAAAATTGAGGGCCTTTTCGTAATAAAAGGAGAGTGGAGGGGTTTTTTCACAAAAAATCGGAAGAAATAAGGGCCTGTTCATAATTACGGGAAACCACGGGTCGCTACCCAGCAAAAAATGTGTAGGGGCTTTTCCGCAAGAATCTAGGGACCTTTCTGCGAAAACCAGGGACCTAAATGTAATTACCAAATCTTTGTGGGCTGTTTCGCGGAGACTGACACATGGATGGACTCTCCAGGCAGATAATCCCCCGGTCATAATATATACTAGCCTCATAGGCGCGGCGTCACGCCGCGCCAGCCACCGTGTGTACCGAAGTAAAAGAGACGATAATTCGTGAGAAGTTTTTTTAAAAAAATCGAGGGCACATGTGTATTTTCGGAAAAGCCAAATGTCTAATTTAGAAAACCGCCGTGTGTACCGAAGTAAAAGAGACGATAATTCGTGAGAAGTTTTTTTAAAAAAATCGAGGGCACATGTGTATTTTCGGAAAAGCCAAATGTCTAATTTAGAAAACCGCGTGAGGAGCTTTTTAAAAAAATCGAGGGCGCATGTGTATTTTCGAAAAAGTCAAAGGTTTTTTTCGTAAAAAATCGAGGACCTGTACGTAACTAAACGAGGACCCGAACGTAATCTAGAAAATCGTGGGGCGCTGTCCTGCAAAGTATACAAAAGTGGAGGGGTGTTTTCAGAAAAAGCGCTTCCAAAAAAACCGGCAGGGGCCTTTTCGGAAAAGCCAAATGTCTAATTTAGAAAACCGCTTGAGGAGCTTTTTAAAAAAAATCGAGGGCGCATGTGTATTTTCGAAAAAGTCAATGGTTTTTTTCGTAAAAAATCGAGGACCTGTACGTAACTAAACGAGGACCCGAACGTAATTTAGAAAACTGTGGGGCGCTATCCTGCAAAGTATACAAAAGTGAAGGGGTGTTTTCAGAAAAAGCGCTTCCAAAAAAACCGGCAGGGGCCTTTTTGCGAGAATCAAGGACTTTTACGTAATTTTGGAAAAATACAGGGACTTTTTCGCAAAAAAGGGCACCCGACCGTACGAAGATTCATGCGCCACGCGCCGGCCGGAGCGAACGCAGGGGGTGACGTGGGAGCTCTCTCCGCGCGGGGAATCCCCGGGGAGTAATACTGGGATGATAGTATGCCCTAAGATTATCTGCTATTTTGAGGATGGTCTAGGTAATTGTGTTTAACTTGTTAACGATGGTTTTAAGGTGTGTACATTTTGGTTTTCCTGAATTAAATAGCTTCTAATCTGATGCTTGTCTCAATACTGAAATTTTTTTTGAGATGTATTGGACCTGTTCATGTCACACTGTTTAATTATGCATATGATGCTGCATGTGTTGTTAGTGCTATATGTTTGCGTAACTGATTATTTTCTCAGAGAAGCGTCGACTGATGTTGAGACGTGTTCTTCCAGATATAATGAAGTGGCGTTTCTCATAGCTAATCTGTGCAGTGTATTTTGATCACTTGCGTTGCGATCGTGGGGAGTACATATTTACAAGCTCCGGACTTCGGTGCAGAAGAGATCTCGAAATGCCTCTGCAACTGCAAGCCGGAGCGCCGGATACGCCATGCATGCATGGCGCGGCCGTGGGGAGCACGCGCCAGCGCCGCGTCGCATGGGGTCCGCAAGCACCGCGTGCAGCCGGGCGAGCTCGTCGGCGCCTCCGCTCTGTTCGCCGACGCCGCTCGGGTGGGTGCAATTAGTGTATTGGCCAAGCCAGCCCTCACAAATATCCAACCGCGCGCTATTTTCCTCCTCGATATGGACTGTCGATCCGTCTCCGCGTACGACGGCGGTGCCCACCGGAGCGACGTCGCCTCGTCGGGCACGCCATGATGCGGTATGTAGTAGCAGCGCGCGTGGCGTGCACCCGGATGAACGGGGCACCGGCGTGAGCCACTCGATCGATCGGCTCGCCGGCCGCTCAGACGCCGGACTCCGGGTGCGCGCACGGCCTCCCTCGCGCGCCTTAATTTCGATCCACTCTCTGCAGGTTGCCAACATGCAGATACATACACGTGCATACATGCTGATATGCATTAACTTGGCAGATACATGCACGTATTGGTCGATCTCTTTTGCTCAAAACAGTCAAACGAGAATTGATGTACGAGATGCAATGCAAGCTCCAAGGTTCCAACAGGTGGCTGACAGGGGCGGAGAGAGGGGGGGGGCGGGCAGGGGCCTGGCCCCCCCCAATGGCCCACCAGGCATCAGACCCCCCAATCCCAAATCCAATGGTCCACCAGGCTGCGACGGTTTCGCTGCTCGCGCGAGTTCGGAACACATGGCGCGCGCGTACGTCATGGCCGCCGTGCCGTCGGGCGCGGAGCTCGTCAGAGAAGCAAGCGCCGGTTCTGCAGAGCTCCATCGCCTCCCCGTAGCCTCACGTCTCCCGCGCTTTCTCCAGGTGCGTACTGCTCGGCTCGCCTATCCCCTTGTTCCAGCTTTACCTTCCGCCCGAGTTCTGCTCACGAGGTGCTCGACGTAATGTCTACGTGAGAATCTCCAGGAGAAAATTTTGCATCGTATGTGTAATGTGTTCTCTTTCTGTTCTTGTGCTTTATATTCTATCGCTAATTACATACGAACGAGCGAATGGTGGATGGTTTGGAGTTCAAATGCATGGGGGCCTCTCACTATGGTCTGTGCACGTTTAGTGGAGTCCCATTCCTCTTTATGACAGATTGGTCCCCTTGCTTACAAAATTGGTTTAGCTACAGTGCTAATGTTAAAAAAAAGGCTGGATTATTGTTGAGTTAATATAACTCTCTGTTACTTATTTAAATTTCAAGGAGCACATTTTGTTTTCCTTGCTTGTTAGAGTCTTATATGTTTTGCACAAACACAAACAGATGCTTTCACTTATTAATAACTGCAGAAATAAGAGAAGATACAATCGCTATCTGATTCTTGCTATTTAATTATTTAACTCAACTACCCGTCCATCCTGATGATCAATGTGGACCAAATAAGAGAGGCCAATCTTATTCCATTTGAAGTAAAGAGGAACCAAATTAAGGTGGTAAAATAAAGTAGAGGGATCAAACACACCATTAACCCATTAAGGCACGATGGTGCATTATTTCCCAAGTCCTCCATACCATTTGTAGTCTCCAGCACAGTGAATCACATAATCAGGCATCATTGGTCACAGTCTTGTCCTTGATTACTTGTCTGCCTCCTGTACATTGGTCACAGTCTTGCCCATGACGCCGGCGCCTTGACAGGTCGGCCCCCCCTTTGTCTGGATCCTGGCTCCGCCCCTGGTGGCTGATTTTCATGGCCGGTCGGCAGACGATGTTTCACCTGGTTGGAAAGAACAATATAGCGATCGACAGAGATCATAATTCAGAAATAACCATCCAAAGACTACACGGGATTATTCACAAAACGTACGTTCAAAAGAATCTATAAAGGGAGGCGGGCTTCGATAGATGCACGGGGAAAAAATAGGTATCCGATGGGACGCACGTATATCTACACACCACAAAAGAGGAACATGCATGTATTCCTGCGTGTACGTGTACGTGCTGCCTTGCTGTCTGTGGAACGATGGAGGCAGGCAGAGAGCATCTGCTCCACTTTGTCCTCTTTTTTCCTGCCCACAGGGAGAACCACACATTGGTCTGGATGCTCCATGTACATGCAAGTAAAGAGACAGCTTCACCCGCACGTCTTGAATGACTGCTTGCATGCACATCAATGTGTCGATGAGACGGAGACGCCGAGACGGTGTGTGCTTGTGTGTGAGTGAGAACTCTGTGATTGCATATTGACCTTGAAGGTGTTAGAATGATCTCACGGGTGCGCTCGCCGCCGTTCCGCACGCGGGCCGCCGGTCGCCGCCTTGCGCCCCGCGCTTGCGCGTCGCCGCCGTTGAGCCGCCTCGGGGCCGCCGCCGTAGCGGGACCCCGGGACCGCCGCCGGAGATGGAGCCCCTGGCGGGTGCCGCGCCGCCGCCTCGCGGTCCTCCCGCGCCGGCTGCCCCGCGTGTGCGCCGCCGCCGCATGGCCCCCGTTTTTTTCGGGAGGTGAGGAGGGCTGTTTGGCCTAGGGTTAGGGTTTTTCCGGGCTTTAAATCCGGCCGAACGCGTCTCAGCCGTCCGATCAGATCGGACGGCAATCGTTTGATGAGGCTGGTGGGCCGGTGGAAGCCGTGGGCCAAGCCTGCGGAAGTTTTTGCTGCGCGCGTTTTGGGCTGGCCGCGCGTGGGAAATTTTGTTTTGGGCCGCGGCTGCAAGAATGGGCCAAATTGGCCATTCGCACAGTAATGTTTGTTAAATGAATGTTATTGTTTTCAGAAGCATTTATGAGTGAATTTGAATGCAAATTGAACCAAAATCTCTGTAAATTTTTGCACCAACGTGTTAATTATTTCCAGAGATTGATGAGTACAGTAATGGTGCTTCTGAATGTGAATTATTTTAGAATAATTTCATGTTAATTATTTTTCAGTAGCACCTTAATTGTTAATTTGGCTAATTTTGCTAAATTGAATCTGTCAAAAATTTGAACCAACGGGATATTTTTGACAGAATAGAAAAGTATAGAAGATGCTTCTGAAAAAAAAATAGAGAATTTATTGTTTCCGCTGCAAAAGTTAATGTTAATTGATTTTCATTATTAAATTCGAACCAACGGGAGAATTTAATTTTGGAAAAATAGTGATAAATCCCAGATAATTATGATATTGTTATTTTCTGACCAACGTTGATAATAACAGTATTATAATTTTTTAATTGATGATTTTATGCATTATCTCTATTTCTGCCCAACGGTGATGTAGATTTAATGTATAAATAAAATTGTATGTCGTATTTTTGACCAACGTTGGAAATAAGGCATATAATTTTGCTGTTATTAATGTTTAAATGTTCTCACTGTATTTGAAATATTTTTCAGGAGGATACAACTTAATGAGTTGTATTAGAGAAATCCCCACTCTCAAAGGTGATAATTATGGAGAGTGGAAGAAAAAGATAGACTTAGCGTTTATCTTGGCTGAGGTGGATTGGGTCCTCACCACAGCACGTCCCACTGAGCCTATGGCACCAGTGAGGGATCAAAATGAGGATGATACTGCTTGGCAGAAAAGACAGAGGGATCACGCTCCCTTACAGATGTCTTATGACCTTGAGCATAAGAAATGGACCACAGCCAACAAGAAATGTATGGCTGTGATAAAGAACACAATTGAGCCTGCGATTTTAGGCTCAATTGCAGAGTGTGACACTGTCACTGAATACCTTGATAAAATAAAGAGTCAGTTCACTGACTCTTCAAAGACTTATGCTACACAGCTGATTAAGCAGCTGGTAACAGAAAGGTATTCTGGCAGTGGCAATGGCATAAGAGAGCACATTCTTAGAATGAGCAACTTGGCATCTAAACTTAAACCGATGGATTTAGCTCTCAAGGATGAGTTCCTTATTCATTTGGTTTTTGCTTCTTTGCCAAAAGAGTTTGACACTTTTGTTGTCAACTATAATATGCAGCCCGAGAAATGGGACATGGAAAAGTGCATAGCTATGTGCGTGCAAGAGGAGGAAAGAATCAAATCCTCACATGGTGGTTCTATCAACTATGTGAAGGATAACAAGAAAAAGAATTACAACAGTAACCCCTTCTCAAAGAACAAGGGCAAAGCCTCTGTATATCAGCCTCAACAGAATAAATTTGCTGTAGACAAAGACCAGTGTCTTCACTGCAAGAAGACGGGACATTACAAGAAGAACTGTCCTGATTATTTAAAGATGATAATGGCAAAGAAAGGTGAGAACATTATTACCTTTATTAATGAATGCCTGTATGTGAAATATTCGAAATCCACTTGGTGGATTGACTCAGGAGCAACTGTTCATGTTGCTAATTCATTACAGGGATTCCGTTCGACGAGGACTACGCAAAGAAAAGAAAGATGCATTAAAGTTGCAAATGGAGTCGAAGCTGAAGTTGAAGCCGTTGGCGATCTTTCATTAGAATTAGCTAATGGCTGCACTCTTTTACTTAGAGATGTCCTTTTTGTACCCTCTTTACAGAGGAATTTGATTAGTGTGTCAAATTTGGACAAAGATGGTTATGATTGCAATTTTGGAAATGGCAAGTGCGAAATAATGTTTAATAAAGAATGTGTTGGTATTGCCATATTACAGAATGAGCTTTATTTGTTATCATTGTGTGATGATGTGAATGTCGTATGCGATAATGAGAACGTTGCGTGCGAGAAAGTGATTGAATCCTCGTCTACGAATGTAAACAGAAAACGAAAGAGAACTCTAGGTGAGTCGTCGAAATTATGGCACTGTCGTTTAGGCCATATTTCGAGGGGGAGAATAGAAAGACTAGTAAAGAATGATATTCTTCCTCCATTAGAGTTCTCAGACTTAGAACAATGCAGAGAATGCATTAAAGGAAAATATGTAAAGAAAATAAAGAAAAATGCTAAAAGAAGCACAGGAGTTCTACAAATTATTCACACAGATATTTGTGGTCCTTTTCCTGTGAAAAGTGTGGATGGATATGACTCGTTCATAACATTCACAGATGATTACTCCCGTTATGGATATATTTATCCAATCAAAGAAAGAAATGAAGCCTTGGATAAATTCAAGATATTTAAGGCTGAAATTGAAAACCAACACGATTTAAAGATTAAGATAGTCCGATCTGATCGTGGAGGGGGGGAGTACTACGGTCGACATACCCCATATGGACAAGTTCCTGGACCTTTTGCAAGGTTTTTACAGGAAAATGGAATAGTGGCCCAGTATTCTATGCCGGGCGAACCTCAGCAAAATGGAGTAGCTGAAAGACGCAACCGTACCCTGATGGATATGGTGCGAAGTATGATGAGCCACTCCACACTCCCATTGAGTTTATGTATGGAGGCGTTGAAAACCGCCATTCATATTCTCAACAGAGTGCCTAGTAAGTCGGTGCCCAAAACACCGTACGAGTTGTGGACAGGAAGAGTTCCCTCACTAAACCACTTACGTGTGTGGGGGAGTCCTGCTGAGGCTAAAGTATTTAACCCAAACCTTGGGAAACTTGATCCCAAAACAGTAAGTTGCCATTTCATTGGCTACCCTGAAAAATCAAAAGGTTATCGTTTCTACTGTCCAGACAGATACACAAAGTTTGTAGAAACGAGACACGCTGTCTTCTTAGAGGATGAAATGATGAGGGGGAGCATGGTAGCTCGAGAGATTGACCTTGAAGAGAAGCGGGTGTATGCGCCCACTCCGATGATTCAAGAGCCATTCTTCACACTACCTGCTGTCGCTGCACCGACGGTGCAAGACACTGTGGTGCCAGCACCTGTTATTGTTCCTCCTGTGGCAACAATGAATGAGAATGAAGAACCTGTTCTTCAGGATCCTATAGAACCCATTGCCACAGATGAGGGGGAGCAACAGCAGCCTCAAACAGTAGATGTACCAAATGAGGAGGCCCCGAGGAGGTCTCAAAGAGTAAGAAGATCAGCTATTTCTGATGATTATCAGATTTATAATACAGAGGAATTTCAAATGGAGGATGATCCCACCTCATTTGAAGAAGCCATGAGAAGCGAAAATTCCTCAAAATGGCTTGAGGCCATGGAAGAGGAAATGAGGTCCATGAAGACTAATAAAGTCTGGAACTTGGAAATTATTCCTAAAGGAGCCAAAACAGTAGGCTGTAAATGGGTCTACAAGACAAAGCATGACTCCTAAGGGAATGTAGAAAGATACAAAGCGCGACTTGTGGCAAAAGGCTTTACGCAAAGAGAAGGGATTGATTACAATGAGACCTTTTCTCCAGTCTCATGTAAAGATTCCTTCAGAATCATAATGGCATTAGTAGCACATTATGATTTAGAGTTACATCAGATGGATGTAAAGGCGGCATTTCTTAATGGGGATTTGGAGGAAAATGTTTACATGGCACAACCAAAAGGTTTTGTCGTGGAAGGAAATGAAAGAATGGGATGCCGCCTAAAGAAATCGATTTATGGGTTAAAGCAAGCTTCAAGACAGTGGTACTTGAAGTTTGACAGTACAATAAGAAAATTTGGGTTTAAAGAGAATGTTGAGGACAACTGTGTTTATGCAAAGTTTAAAGATGGGAAGTTTATCTTCCTAATCCTGTATGTGGATGATATCCTACTAGCTAGTAGTGATGTTAGTCTGCTACTGGAAACAAAGAAGTTTTTGTCCTCAAACTTCGATATGAAAGATCTTGGTGAAGCTTCATTCGTTCTAGGGATCGAAATTCACCGAGATAGAAACAAAGGGGTATTGGGACTGTCACAAAAGGCATACATAGAGAAAGTCTTAAAGAAATTTGGTATGCATAAAAGTAGTCCTTCACCTGCACCTATAGTCAAGGGCGACAGATATGGGGATTTTCAATGCCCCAGGAACCAGTATGAGATCGATCAAATGAAAGCGGTTCCATATGCTTCAGCTGTCGGAAGCTTACAGTATGCTCAAGTGTGCACACGCCCTGACTTAGCATTTGTTACCGGGTTACTTGGCAGATTCCAGAGCAATCCTGGAATAGAACATTGGAAATTGATAAAGAAAGTCTTGCGTTATTTGCAAGGAACAAAAGGCCTCATGATGACATACAGAAGATCAGATTCACTCCACATAGTGGGTTATACAGATTCTGATTTTGCGGGAGATGATAGAAAGTCTACATCCGGATATGTATTCACTCTCGCTGGAGGAGCTATATCGTGGAAAAGCTCAAAGCAAACCGTCACTGCATCGTCCACAATGTATGCCGAGTTTGTAGCATGTTATGAGGCTACGGGGCAGGTGAACTGGCTAAAGAAGTTCATACCCGGTTTAAAAGTGGTTGACGACATCAATAGACCACTTAAGTTGTACTGCGATAATGAACCCGCAGTAACGTATGCCCACAACAATAAGTCAAGTGGTGCTGCCAAACACATTGACATAAAGTAGTATGTTGTGAAAGATAAAGTTCGGGATCAAATTATAAGTCTTGAGCACATAAGTACCGCAAAGATGTTAACGGATCCGCTTACTAAAGGCTTACCACCCAACGTGTTCAGAGAACATGTAGCCGGCATGGGTTTAAGGGAAAGCCTATGATACCTGGACTAAAAGATGGCCCAAAGATTAAAGTAACTATTTCAGAACAGAGAGGTGTATTGTAACTGTTGAATCTATCGGCGATTGACCGTGACGATGAGACATGTTCTATGCACTAATCTGTGATGGAATGTGTAAAGTCAAAAGTAATTAAAGATAAAGTATAGATTGAGATCAAGGGGGAGAATGTTAGAATGATCTCAGGGGGTTTGGCCCAACGGCCAAATCCCCCCCTTGCTCGCGCCCTGATCGGGGGCGCCCAGCCCATAATGGCTGGTGGGCCCCTGTCGCCAGCGCTATAAAAACAGAGGTGGGGGCCGGGCGGCACGCATCCCAAGGTTGACCGTGCCGCCGCCACCCCACCGACAAACCCTAAAACCCGATCTGTAAGAGGGGGCGCTGAGGCGACGGGAAGCACCACCGGTCTTCTTCACCGGATCTCCGCCGCCGCCGCCGTCGTCTTCCTTCTTCCCCGACCGTCGCTGCCCGTGCGCAGACTTCACCGAGCGAACGTGAGATGGCCACCTCCTCCTCCACGCCGTCGGACGGTTAGTACACATCTCTCCCTCTAAGTGTAGCCCTCAAGAACCCGAACGCAAAAGAAAAGACACCCACAATGGTATCAGAGCCTGTTGTCAATGTTCATGGCTCGGTTCTTAGAAATTAGAAGGAGGTGAATTCTTTTTTCGCAAGAACCCTAATGCCCCAAGATTCCGATCCAAATAAAAAGAAAAGGGGAAGAAGATTTTGGGGTATCACGAGGTTGACCGCGCCGCCGTCACCCCACCGACAAACCCTAACCCGATCTGTAAGAGGGGGCGCTGAGCCGACGGGAAGCACCACCGCCGCCGTTCACCGCCGCCAGGGAGACGCCGCCGCCCGGGACACGCCGCAGAGGAGCCCAGCACCTCTTCCCCGACCGTCGCTGCCCGTGCGCAGATCTTCACCGCCGAACCCGAGATGGCCTCATCCTCCTCCACGCAGTCGGAAGGTTGGTACCCCCTCTCCCTCTCAGTGTAGCACTCGAAACCCCTAGAGAAAAGGATAGCCCCGCTAGATCTACCCTAGGAGGTCCTAAAGAACTAGTCTTTCAGAAGGAACTCCCTGTAATTTGCTTCTTTTATCGCCTATGGTCTTTTGGTAAAAGAAAAAGAAAGAAAGCAAGAAAGCCTCAGTGGTATGATGGAGTAGTGCTCCTTATTGGAGTCAGACAAATGTAGGGGGGAGACACAAGTGAGGGCGGGTGGGTTCTTTTAAGCTTATAATTTGGCTTTATACAGTAACTAGTTTTCAAATAGAGTCTACAAATCGATTGAAATAGACATTGTCTTGACTTTATCTATATCGGCTAAAATTGTATACGAGTATCTCTCTATACTCTCTTACGAACAGACAGAATTCAAAAATTTAAGTCATAAACCATAGTCTAAAGGAACCCACACTGCATGTACAACAGGTGGCCTCAGCTGGGTACCCTGCGGGTCCAACTAGGCTTAGATGCCACTGTGGAGGGGAGATGGTGGCTTGCCGGGTGTCAGCGTGGCTTCCGCAAGGCATAAGTGTTTAGAAGAGAGTTTGTGGTCTAGGGGGAGGAGTGGTGCCCGAAGTGAGGAAACATGTGGCGCTTGCATGGATTTGTCCAAAACTATGTGTTGTTGAGTCCGGTCGAGGTTGGCAGTGGTTGGATTTGGCCAAGGCAAGGTCGATGGTGGCGGATTTGGCCAAGGCAAGGTCAGTGGAGATTGACGGCGATAGACTAGTGGAGGGAGATGTCGACGTGGGCGTGGGAGAGGGAGCCACGTCAGGGAGATGGCGGTGTGGACGCGGGAGAGGAGCATCTCGATGATGGTGGCCAGCTCCAACGAGACTAAGCGTTGGCATCGAGTTTTGACAGTGAAGGGTGTTGATGTGAGGAGAGGTGAAGGGAAAGTGAGGAGAGAGGATGAGGATGAGTTATATTTGGCTGACAGGTGGGTTAGGGGTGTAAATGTAATTTCTTTTTTTTGTTAGGTTTTAGTGTATATACTTTGATAAATTTATACATTTAAATGTTATAAGGGCTGAAATGGAAAAAATAGAGGGCTAAAATACAACTGTTTCAAATTACCACTTGAAACCACCGAACATTGGATACGAAATGTGTGGAGTGGCCTAAACGTATGTGGCATACTCTCTCTTTGGGGCTACATGCATTGTACATGGCCTGAGCGACACAAAGCTAGATGCGCATGCAGAGATTCCAAGTAAGCTTCTTCTGGCCTTTTGCCGTCTGAACATTCAGGCTCAAGCTACCTGTGAGTTTTGAGCAAAACTACATTATATTCTCTAGGCAAGGCAAGCAAAGCTGGTGTGACGCTAGCTAGCTGCTTGGACCGATGGAGCCGTACGTGGAGCCTTTGAAGTGAAAGGGAGGTGTGGATGGTGAGGGCATCTCCAATGGTTATAGCTAGCAACTAACTATAAGACTTCCACATCATTTATATAGTACACACTAAAGCTAGCATTCTAAAAGAACTATCTATAAGGATAGCTATTTGATGCTTACATGCACACACAGAATTTATAGAGGCTGCCTCGTTTGGCGTTATAGACTAGTGCTTAAGGAAGAGCTGGCTCGATTTTTTTTGCATACTCTCTTTTCTCCATATAGGATATATGCTGATGTGTACATGTATATAGCTAGCTGACTCAGACTATTGGAGATGCCCTAAAGAGCCGCTTGGCGTTGATGAGAGCGGAAGTTTCGTTTATTCCCTTGCGCTGCATCCGCAGTTCACCTCGAAATCGAAGGGAGTGACCGGCCGATTTCCTCGTCTGGTTCTTGATTTCTCGGCAAACGCAAAAGCACGGAGAGAGAGAGAAAAAGCAGAGCAGTTCTTTCTTCGGTTCAGAACTTCATATCACGGTCACAGTCAGTCTTCCTTCATTGGTCGAATGCAGAAGCTATTTCTCATCCAAGGATCTCTAAGGCAAATCAGTAATTCTGGAGTGTGCTGTGCCCTTGTTTAGCGGAGGTATTCAAGAAACTAGTGAAATTGGGTTCGGAGATGTGGCTGGACCACTACGGGCCATGTCAGAGCCCAGCCCAGATACGTAACAGTCAACTAGTCAAATGTCCTCCTGTTACTACTAAACATCTTATGTATGTATTCTTAATCAATTGACGTAGATATCATATATCCTAGTTTAATTTAAATGTTACATGTGAGCATCTCTGAATATAACAATAAGATATTGTGCGAAAATAATATAAGCTAAATACATAGGCTAGAAACTAATAGAGACAGGGATATTTGCTTTAGAGTTTCATCTATTGCTGGTGAAAACATGAAACTCCATAATGGATCTGTTCTTTTTGGCTTCGGCTTATGGATCTTCGTTGCGGCTTATAACTTTTGAGCTGTCCGTGAGAGAGAGTATGGAGTAACAGAAACTCACGTACGGTTTTGATCAATATAAATGAAGTCGCTACAACTTGTATGCGGTTTTAGCCGATATAAATGAAGTCGCTACAGAGTAGAAGAGCGGGGGTGGAGGTTGGAGGTGGAGAGGAGGAGGAGGCGTGACGGGTAAGGATGTAGGAGAGAGATGGTGGCGGTGTGATGGGGCGACGACGGAGAAGACAGGGGTGGCGACTCGACAGGATAAGGACAAAGAAGTTGGGGGTGGCGATGTGGGGAGAACGATGGTTGGGATCAAGAGGACATCACGATGGGATTGATGGAGCGCAGATGATTATGAGAGAGGGGAGGGAAGGAGCGCGAGATGAATTGTCCGGATCCTATCTTGTAACCAGATCGGATGATTATAAAGAGGGAAAAGAGAATAGATCATCATTAACTTATATTTTTAAGTTATAGAGATAACTAGATGGATAACTGGAGACGGCGTCGAACGGACATTGAAGCACAACGCAACTAACTGTCGCATTGTCTTCCAGATGCTATCATTTGACTTTGACCCTTGACTTTCAACCAGACCTACGCGGCAACGACTAACGACCGCTAAGTACTTCGTGTAATTGTGATGATCAGAGTCATGTAAGAACGTTTCATTGCTGAATCCTCTCTGTTGAATATTTACGTACGTGATTATCGACAGGTGGATGAAGTCATGGAAGGACCAAAAGATTCTACGAAAGGTGGCGCTGAAATATTTGTTCTGCCTGTCCCTCCCTACGCTGCCTGTTATCCAACCTTGCTTCTAAAAAGAGCGGCGCAGCATATGACGTGGACATCTTATTTCAACCACACGCCAAAGAATTTCATCCAGTTATGGTTAGAGGTGCAAACGAAGTGAGTAATTTTCGTCCATCTAACCGACCAAAGGCATGTGGAACAGATACGAAAGAGGTTGATGGGTACTCGGCACTATCCATGTCCGACTCCGATTCCGAGAAAAAAATATGGAATAGAATACGGGATAATTGATATCCGTTTGGATATATCCGTATGTCAAATGATATGAGGAAGTCTGTTGTGATTTCACCTAGGAACAAAATAACATATAGGCAGATTGTAACATCTAAATAAGCGGAAGTACTGAGTGTTCTTCCTTCAACATCTCAGTAATTAGTATCTCTATGTTCGCTCTGATTGTACCATATTGTCCAATGTCCTGTGCAAAGAAACGGATAATTTCCGTCCGACCGACCGTCCGAAAGATTATGGAACGGATACGGAATGGAGAAATAGGTATCCGACATTATCCGTGTCCAACTCCGACTCCGAGAAAAAAATACAGAATAAGATACAGAATAAGTGATATATGTCTGTATCCGCTCCGATTGCACCTCTAGTTATGGTTTAGATTAGATAATTTTGTAAGAGTTGATTTCAATAGGTGCAAATTAATCCGGGTAAGACAACTTTGTATGTGCAAATTATTTTGATTTATAAATTAGTCTGACGTAAGACCTCTCTTAATCCCAAAGTTACAGGGTTATTAGAGAAACTCACCAGAAAAACAACTAAGCTTCACACCATAAAGTACAACTGTGGTGGCGCTATTTGTCATTTGCAACTGTCCACGCATAATGCACATCGTGTACATAATTGTTCTCACTATATTAGAATTAGTTTGCAGGGAGAAATGCACAAAAAGTTTCATTTTAAACATAATCCAAATCCATCCAAAATATCTCAATTAAAACTCCACAGTAAGAAAAAGAAAAATGTTCTGCAACAGTCCTGCCCACATAGGCCGCATGGCACGGGCCTGTTAGGCATGGCCTGTTTAGTCCGCCAGCCTGAATAGGCCATGCCATGCCGGCTTGTGGGTCGAGGCGTGGTTCAAAGGGGGTTCGTGCCACGCCGGGCCAGCATGCCCCTATTTAGCCCAACGGCCAGCAGGCACGACTAGGTTGTTCGGCCCAATTGGCCTAAAATTTTTGAAAAAAATGTAATAATTCTAAAAAATTTGTAGAATTAAAAAAAACACAATGAATGGTCGAAATTGTAGAAAAAGACATAATAAATTATAAAAATTGTAAAAAAGCACAATAAATTGTAGAAATATAATAGTGACTTGTGAGCTTTATTAATGTTAAAATGGTTGTCTCGTTAAAAAATTTGCCAAGTAAAAAACTTAACTTGAGAAAATCTTAGCAAAGAAAAAAGAGTACAGCCTGTAATTTAGCATTACAGGTAAAAAATCATAAAAAGTACAATGTATATATGAACGCTCTAAGAATCGTCGGTGTCGTTGGCGTCTTGTCTGCCTTCGCCGCCATCTAGATAGAGATTATTGAACACGTGTTCTGTTGTCGTACAAGTCTGGACAGTGAACTTAGAAGCTCCCTTGGTCGGATGCGAAGACCACCGCGGGTGTGAAGAGACCTCGAAGTAGCACAACCATCAAGTAAATTCAAGAAAAGTGTATTATGGTTACAAGAGTGGCCTTCCCTCCCATTACGAGGGGTCCTATTTATTGGGTGAGAGGGGAGGCCAGTGTAGTTACTATCCTTTGCTCCTTTCGATCTAGCTTGTCGGCCAACTCCTCCTTGTGCAGAGCCTGCCGTGCTATCTCAACGGCGCTCATGTTGGAGATGCCCTGGACTTAGCATTGGATCTGAACAAACCGGTGCATGAAGTATTGAATGGACTCACCCGACATTTGCTTGAGGGCGTGCAGGTCGAAGGACATGACAGGCTTGTTCCGACTTCCTTGGAAGTGGTTGCTCAACTTCTCACGGAGTTCTCCCGCGAGTACACCAAGCATGGCAGGAGGGAGAGGTACCAGGACTAGGCGACCCCTGAGAGGGCCAGGGGTAGACTCTTCACCATGATGGCCTCTCCCCCTCTTGCCGCCGTGATGGCAGTTTTTTATACACAAACAAACTCCACTGGGTTAGAGCACCCTGCATACTTGGCAACTTTGGCATCTAAAAGCGCACGGGCCATGGGGTGGCCTGCAAGCCTGGACTCAGTAGATTCGAGCAATCGATGAGGGGGACCACCCCACGGGCGGGAGCCCCTTGAGGTGAAGAGGCATGAGGAGGGCTGACGTAGGATTGAGCACAGGGCCATGCGCCTGGCTAGCCTAGACTAGGTCAGCCCCTTGGTGCCCGTGGCTTGTTCCCGCACCCCCGTTGAGGCCAGGGCTTCCCTTCATACTTGGTTGATTTGTGCCCGTAGGTTGTCAGCTTTTTGGGCCCCAGCTAGTGGTTGCAGGTTCACTCAAGCTCTGGCCCCAGCCAATTTAGCTTGAAGGGCTTCAACCTCAGGTGCCTCGGTGCGCATCGCCTCCTGTGCCGATGCACACGCCTCCTCGAATTGGCTCCCTAGCTCCTCAGCTTCTCGCGTCTTGATGGTCGGCAGGAGTCACATCTCGGCTCGTGCCCTCTCGAGTTATGCCTGGAGTTCTCTTGCTTGATGAGCTTCGGCCATGGACCGCAAGGCCTCGGTCTACGCCTCTCTCAGCTGCCTTCGAAGGTCCTCCAACTCCCTCTCCAATTCCTCGTGGAAGCTTGGGAGATCGGTTTCTTGGGAAGCCACGACCTCGCTAGTGGATCGAGCCTCCATAGAGGTGTCTGCCCGCATCCCTCGCCCCGAGGTGGCATGGGCTGCGATCTAACTCGACTTCAGCCTTGAGGGGGGTTGCACCCCCGACCTCGGTGGCCTTCCGCACTTTGCTTTTCTTGGGCGGCATGGCTTCTTGTTCAAGAGTTCCCACGGACAGCACCAACTATCATCGGTATGAGCTCGGACAGTGAACTTAGAAGCTCCCCTAGTCGGATACGAAGATTGCTGCAGGTGCGAAGGGACCTCGAGTAGCACAATTATCAAGTGAATTCAAGAAAAGTGTATTAGGGTTACAAGAGTAGCCTCCCCCTCCCATTACAAGGGGTCCTATTTATAGGGGGAGAGGTGAGGCCAGTGTAGTTACATTTTTGTCCTTAGGGTTTGGTCTACTTCTGGGGCATTTCGATCATTTTCTCCACGTGGCCCCGCATATCCGGGGCCTTGGGGTCAGTCCAAGGTCTGCCCCGGACCCTTCCACGGTCGGTCTCGTGTACTTCGCCCGGGGTTGGCTCAGGGTCCTCCTAGGGTCGATCTTGCTTACTTTGCCCAGGGTTGGGCTGGGGTCCTCCTAGGGTCGATCTTGTACTTTGCTCGGGGTTGGCCCAGGGTCCACCTGGGGGTGGTCACGCGTACTTCGCCTAGGGGTGGCTCAAGCTTGGCTCGGGATAGACATTTCGTGGGCCCGAGGTAGTGCGAGGACCCTTCCCCAAGGTGTTCTAACTCTATATCCACCACGCAGTGTTGAGCTCACGCATCAGTTTATTCCTAGTTTTTCACTGTGAGAAGTACTTCCACCATCTCACTCGTGAGTCTTGTTCTTCTCTCCTATAATATTCTTACTGAAAGATTGAAATCAAACTTAGAAGAAACCATCGAGATATGAATGGTTAACATATCTAGTACTAATATGGATAGCACTGGATATATTAGCTTGTGCTCGTGCCACTAGTCTAAAATGTTGAAGTTCTATGTATGGTGAGGTACATGATTGCTGTCCAGAAAGACTGATAGTTCTTCGTGGGCCCTGGTATGGATTGCTGTAGCACTTAACGATGTAGATGTTGATCTTTCAGATGATCCTGGTGCACCAAAGATTTTGCCCCACATATTTATCTTCTTGTGGTGGGTGCTGGTGGAGGTCGCTGTAAGTGAACTCCATGAAACTTTTGCTCGCACTTTCGATAAACTTTAGATAGTTGTGAATGAACAACTGTAAAATATTAGAATAATCTAACCCTATTGCCTCACCTATAATTGAAAAAATATTAGTGAATTCTACAATTTTAGCTGTTGGATCTAGAATAAACGCAAATGCGTATAAGTACGGAATCTCATTCCAATATTTTAAATATTTAGTTTTTATAGCGCATGTAGCCTCTCATAACACTTGGTCATTTTCATTAGCTTTTAAGTGACCAATAATCGCAAGAATATGACTCACAATTACATGAGATGTTGGATAGTACACTCCAGATAAAGCAACAATAAATTCGTAAAAGAGTTCCAGAAATGCTAATAACTTCTCAGCAATATACCAGTGCTACTCAATTAGTAGTGCGTCATCGGTATAGCTATGATAGTGCGTGTGGATAAAAATAGAAAATATGGGCTTATAGGGTAAAAGATTTTGTAGCATGCGATAAGTTGAGTTCCATCTTACCGGTATGTCAACAGTGAACTTTTGTGGACATACACCCATCGCAATGTAGTAGGTCTTGTATACTGCAATTCATTGGTTAGAATTATTTATAAAATAAATTGCACCACGAAAAGTTTGAAGATATGATCCAACCTCTTCAAACCACATTTAACTATAAGATTAATAATATGACAGATACATCGCTAATTTAGCAAGAAGAATACAACGTATGTACTAAATAAGAGAGTGAGAATATTCATTGCCCTGTAGTTTGCTGCAGCATTGTCCAGGGCAATTGCAAAAAAATTATTTATAAGACCAAAACCTTCCACGACTTTAATAATATATTCTGTTGTATTCTCACCTGTATGTGTTATATCAATTAGTTTGTAGCTCATGATTCTCTTTTCCCAATACATAATCAGCATTTATATAATGAACGACTACATTAAGATAATTCTCCCTTGACAGACCACTCTATATGTCTGAAGTCAAGGCCACAAAAAATATGTAGGTTCTATAGAGTTCTTTAATTTTATCACGATCATTATTGTAGTATTTAACTAAATCTCTAGTTGTTGTCGATCTAGAAATGTGACTAAATCTATAATGTACTTGCTAATGTGACTAAATCATCTTTGCTCCAGTGCTTGCTAAATGCTAATGCAGAGGCATTGATAGAGCCTGACGATGGTATAACCACGGTCCGCTTTGCTATTTTGAGGTGGAGGTGGAGGTGAAGGTGAAGGCATTTCATTCCTGAAGGATGAAAGTTCTTCTGGATCAATTTCGTATTCACTCATAGGAAAATTGTCAAAATTTTCCATGGAGAAATATGAAAAATTGCAAAATACAAATAGAAAATTACACTGTTACCTATTTTTATATCACAATAAAGAAAAGTAAGAACAATATAAGAATATAAAAATTAATATTGTTACCTCTTTTCTTAGTTGTCGGACGGATTTCGATTTTTTGGAATTTTTTGCAAAATTATCATAAATTGCATCGAAATTTTCACAGGAGAATCAGAGAAGAGATTTCTAGTGAGGGTGTGGTTGAATGAAGGGTGTATGATGCCTATTTATAGAAAAAATTTAAGATTTTTTTTTCATATTTTTAAACTCACAAATGATCACAAAACGGCTATAAATTTCCAAAAATCGATGTTACCCGTGCTAAACAGGCCGTGCCCACCGTGCCATACCCATCAAACGTGTCTAACAGTCACTTTTTTTTGTGCCAAATGAGTTGCGCCTACTAGCCACCAGGCTACTTATGCCTACGGGCCAAGCGTGCTGAATGAGACACCGTGCCGTGTTGAGCCGTGCCTGGCCCACCACTATACGTGCGGTGCTGGCACGGCACGCTAGGCTAGGATCAGGGGCGGAGCCACATCTCAGACAGGGTAGGTTTTAGCCTGGGGTGTGAAAAAATATATTTAGTGTATAGTTTGGGTAAATTCAGTCTAGCCTGTGTAACATTTTCATGATCCAGCCTAGATAGTTTAGATTATTTCATCACTGAGTTCGAGGCGTAATCAAATTCTAACTCCGTCACCGGCTAGGATGAAGGCCCATCCCATTATGCCATGCCGATTCTCATACCGTATTATGCTGTGAGCCGTATCCACAGATAAACTATTTGGACACCACTATTTTACAACAGAGCAGGCAGTGAAAACCGAAAAGAAAGGCAATTTCTTTGACCGCTTCGACTCCCCGACCCCGAGTCGTCTCCGCCGGTTCGACACAAACCCCACCCCACCCACCACCCCGGTACAGTCCTCGTCGTCCTCCCTCCCCCGGGGGCCAGGGGTCAAATCACTACCCCATCTTCCTTGCAACCTTCGCAAGAAGGAAGCCAGAACAAAGAGCACCAAGATCGCGGCAAGCCCCCCCCCCCCCCCCCCGGGTCTTGCACCCACCTCGAGTCACCAGCAGAAACCGCCTCTTGTGGTGTCCGGGGAGCCCGGTTCTTGCTTCCGGACCGGTCAGGCTGCGATTTTTGGCGTGGTCACGAGGTTTCTTGGCTTCCGGAGGAGTTTCTTGGTGGCTTGGCTTGGTGCGATGAACAACCACGCTGCCGGCACGAGCAACGGCGGATCCGGGGATGGGGATGGGGGCGCAGCCAGGAGGAACACCAAGATGCCCAAGTGTGAGATCTCTCGTCGAATCTTGATGTTACTTGGTGGTTCTTCTCTTTTTGGTCTTGTTGCTAAGGATGAATGGGATGTAGTGTTCTTGATGGTGTTAATTTGGTTAGCTTGGGGTCTCGAGATGCTAGCTGCGGAAAAGTTTTTTTAGTTGCTATACTTCCCTTATTAAGCTACGGAGCTTAACCTAGTGATTATACCTAGTTTAATCTAGAAAAAGCTTCAATCTAGTCGGTACATGATGGTATTATTTGCTTGTGTTTGCGTTTGAGCAACGGGAAGAACCTTTGAGATTGAAATGTTGATTTAGAGGAATTGCTAACCTTGTGGTGGGACTTAGGTTTCTGGTTGTGAGCCAATTCTTACTCCTAAATTCTTATGCGCAGATTCCAAGTTCACGCAGCAGGAGCTGCCGGCTTGTAAGCCAATCCTTACACCAAAATGGGTAAGCTTACTGGTTCTAGAGATTATGATGCTACTGCTTCTAGAGGATAAAAGGCGCATGTTGGAGCAGCTCACAGATGTTTTGGATTGTGTTGTCTAGGTTGTCTCAGTGTTTTTCCTTGTTGGCCTCATCTTTGTCCCTGTTGGCGTCGTTTCGCTGCTAGCTGCACGAGATGTACGCTGCTTACCTTTTACACCTTATGTTAAGGTAGACGTTGTGGTAGTTTCTGTTTTGATTTATGCTGAATGATTGCAGGTTGTTGAGATTATTGATCGGTACGATGAGGCATGTGTGCCAATTAACATGACTGATAACAAGCTTGGCTACATCCAGAACTCGAGCATATCCAAAGAGTGCACAAGGACTCTCACGGTAATAAGCTTGGTTTCCTGGGGATTGACTCGTAATTTAAAGGATAAGGGTATATAAGGAGCAACAGTGCAATAAATAGATTTGTGACGGATTATTTGGAGTGTAAGATATTTATAAATTTCCAACGAGCATGCGGCTGCAAGCCAACATCTTCTATCACAGTTTCTTGGCTAAAAAATGAACTGAATGTTTGTCTCCAGGTTACCAAGGATATGAATCAGCCAATTTTTGTGTATTACCAACTTGATAATTTCTACCAGAATCATAGGAGGTATGATCCTATTTGAGGTTTTTCAGGCAGTCACTTAAATATTTTAGCCTTCCGCACAATTTGTTAGTTATTCAGTTTCCTGTTTCTTTGCAAATTGCAAATGTATATGATGCAATTAAAATTGGAAAAGCATAACATGTAACAAATTGACCAATGAGTTGGCTACCATATGCTAAGAATAGCATGTATAACCCTAAACAAATTCAGGTATGTGAAGAGCCGAAATGATTATCAGCTAAGAGATGCTAAGAAGGCTAATCAGGCATCTGCTTGTGAACCTGAGAAGACCACGGCAGATGGAAAACCAATTGTTCCTTGTGGTCTGATTGCTTGGAGCTTGTTCAATGACACATATAACTTCACTCGTGGTAATGAGAACTTGATGGTAGACAAGAAGGAGATCTCCTGGAAGAGTGATAGGGAGCACAAATTTGGCAAAAACGTCTATCCAAGCAACTTCCAGAATGGCACACTCAAAGGTGGAGGAATGCTTGACCCAAAGATCCCGGTAGGTGAATTTTTGATCTTTATTATCACCTTGTTGCGTATATGTGTAGGGAGTGTGGGAGACAACATTCATTTAGTATATACCCTCAACATCTTAATTTTCTGCCAAGATGACCTATGTTTCTTTTGAGTTCTTAATTCACATAGATAAAGAAAGCTCTGTGGGTATGGAACATCTGTAGGAGTTATTCATGTCAGTTGGCATTTTATGTGACAGTTGAGCGAGCAAGAGGACCTTATAGTTTGGATGCGGACCGCAGCACTTCCTACATTCAGAAAGTTGTATGGGAGGATATACGTTGATCTCAAGGAGAATGATACCATAACAGTGAGCCTGAGTAACAACTACAATACATATAGCTTTGGTGGCAAGAAAAAGTTGGTCCTTTCCACTGCAACCTGGCTTGGAGGGAAGAATGATTTTCTTGGCTTTGCGTACTTAATAGTCGGTGGGCTCTGTTTTTTCTTGGCATTTGCATTCACCTTGCTATACATGATCAAACCAAGGTTAGTAACTTTTGAGCTCATACCCACTGCAATTAAATGAAAATTTGCTATGTACTTGGTATGTTTGTAAGCCATGCGTGTTACATGCAATTAACCTTCTAGATTTAGTTTTTAAGTTCCCTGTGTATAATTGTAGATGGTTATGCTATCTAATGCTATATTCTGACAGAGTTAATCTGGTTGTCATTAGGTCTGGTCGAGTCCATGACAAGAGTATGTCTACGGCCACGGCAGTCTTTATGACTAGTGTTTATATTCGAGTACTATAGTAGTCGTAAGTCAAGTAGCAGTTGGAGAAGGGTACTGTAGCAGTCATAGTTGTAAAAATAATATAGCAGTCGTAGTCATAAAAGATCAGGATACAGAGTTCGTATAGGATTCAGAGTGGTTGTAAAGGAAAGTTAAGATGTGTCCGTATAGGACTTTCAGCGTGGGATGCTGCGTTGGTTACGGAGCCTTGTATGTTGCTTCTCTATATCAAAAAGACGAAAAGGACGCAGACGTATCGCATCGCCAAAGATCTATCTAAGTTTACTCATGTTCGCGTGTGTGATCTCAAAGTACCCTGGGCAAATTCCCAACAAATGGTATCAGAGCCTAAGGGGACGAAGCGATGATCGGCAACGTTGGTGATCCATCGAAGTCAGGAGCGCTCGTTAAAACCATGGGCAACGAGCTTGATCCATCGAAGTCAGGCGTGTTCGTCAAGCCAACGGCAAGAGGCGCCTCGATTCTGATCCAATACCCAATGTTGAGCGAAATGAATTACGACATATGGGTCGTCAAGATGAAGTTAATCTTGCGTTCGCTAGGGGTATGGTCGGCGGTCGAAGATGGAGACGACGACGACAAGGATCAAAGTCCGTTGGTGGCCATCTCGCAAGCGGTGCCAGACGACGTGATGATGTTGATCACGGAGAAGGAGACGACGAAAGAAGCCTGGAATGCACTCAGGGAAATGCGAATAGGCGAAGATCGCGTTAAGAAGGCACACACTCAAGTGCTGAAACGACAATTGAGCAAGTTACAGATAGGGGACTCGGAGACGATCACCGAGTACTCCATGAAACTCACCACGCTGATGGGTGAGATCCGTTCACATGGCACAAAACTGGAAGAGAGCGACTTCGTCGAAAAACTGTTCAGTTCGGTTCCAGATTATCGAAACGATTGAACAGTTCAGCAATGTCGCACCAATGTCGCTCTCGGAGGCGATCGTTCGCTTCAAAACCTATGAGGAAGGATTCAAGGGTCGACGACATTCTAAGGACGGGAGTGACAAACTTCTCTTTACCCAGAATGAGTGGGAAGAGAGAAACTCGAAGACAAAAAAGCACGAGGGCGCTTTTAGTACCAAGAGAGGAGGTCGTAACAGAAGAGGTCGGGGACGCGGCCGCGGACAAGATGGAGGTCAAGGCGATGGTGATTGCGTCATCGATGAACGAATGCCGCCAAACTCCGACAAGACCAAGGTCAAGTGCTTCAATTGCAACGAGTATGGGCACTTTGCGAAAGAGTGTCCAAAGCCAAACCGAAGAGGAAGGGCCAATCTCGTAGCAAAGTAGAACGATGAAGATCCTCAACTGTTGATGGTCGAAGCATGTGAACTTGTCCATACAGTTTCGACGCTTGAAGAGGAGGTATTCCTACATGAATACAAGGTTGTGCCGAAGCTTAGCGGCACCCAAAACAAGGCCTGGTACCTTGATACCGGAGCAAGTAACGACATGACCGGCTGCAAGGAGTTTACTGAAATTGACACTACCATAAAAGGTTCGGTCAAATTTGGTGATGGTTCGGCTGTGGACATACAAGGAAAGGGCTCGGTACTGTTGGAATGTTCTACATGTGAACATCGTATCCTCATGAATGTTTACTACATCCCGAAACTGACAAGCAATATAATCAGCCTCGGTCAGCTAGACGAGAATGGCTGCAAGTTGTGGTTGAAGGAGTGATGTCAATCTTAGATAGAACTCGCAAATTGTTGGCCAAAGTGAGCAGATCAAGAAATCGGATGTATGTGTTGTACATCAATTTGGCCCTCTTGGAGTGTCTCCTGCCAAGAAGCACAGAAGAGGCGTGGTGATGGCACGTCAGATACGGGCATGTGAACTTTCATGCTCTGAAGGAACTGGCTCACAAGGTGGTGCATGGGATGCCCATGATCGAGCACATGGATCGCATCTGTGATAGTTGTCTGGTCAACAAGCAACATCGGAGCTTGTTTTCAACCAACGTCTATACCGAGCAGATATGCCCCTCGAGTTGTGGAATGGTGACATTTGCGGGCCAATCACATCGACCGGGAATGGAAGAAATTGTTACTTCTTGCTGTTGGTTGATGATTGCACAAGGTTTATGTGGCTGGCTTTACTCCGAAGCAAAGATGAACTTTCGAGGCATTTAAGAGGATCAAGGCTGCAACCGAGATGGAGAAAAATCTAAGGCTGAAAGCTCTACGCACCGACCGTGGTGGCGAGTTTACCTCGAGCGAGTTCACGGACTACTATGAGCTGTTGGAAATTAGGCGTTATCTGACAACGCCTTATTCTCCCTAAAGAACGGTGTGGTTGAAAGAAGGAACCAGACGGTGGTCGGTATGGTGAGGAGTTTGTTGAAAAGCATGGGAGTCCCAGGCGAATTTTGGGGAGAAGCGGTATCAACTGCCGTTTATCTCCTAAATCGGGCACCAATGAAGAGCGTCGTCGACAAAACTCCATATGAAGTCTACTACGATTGCAAGCCAAGTGTTGGTCACCTTCGCACTTTCGGGTGCGTTGCACACGTGAAGACGACCATGCCACACCTCACCAAACTAGCAGATCAAAGCAAGCCAATGGCACTCATTGGGTATGATCTGTGGACAAAAGGTTATCAGATGTTTGATCCGGAGACATGACAAGTTGTGGTGACTCGTGATGCAATGTTTGAGGAGAGGAAGTGGGAGTGGAGCAGAGATCCCTCGATAGAGGTATGACCGATTGAAGACATGTTCACGGTACATCACTCTCCTAACACTGATGCAGGTCCTGACGATCACGTGGGGGCAACCGACATGTGAACCACGGAGGGCGTAGTCGGAGGACCCGACCACAACGAGGTTGTAGGTCCTAACGACCACATGATGGCTTTCGATACTCCGATCACGGAGGACGTAGTCGGAGGACACAACAATGAAGCGGTAACTCCAGGCACACCATGCACTCCTGCAGCAATGATGAGAGTGCCGGTCTCACCAGGAGCCCTGCTACGGATGGATCTCGGTGAGAGCTCAACTGAAGGACCACGAGGGGAGCATGACATCAAAAGTCTATGATGCTACATCTCCGATAGAGCTGGAAGATTCAGGGTTTTGCTTACTCGGAGAGGAGTCTATGAACTTTGAAGAAGCCAAGACAAAGCTATGGAGGAGATGTCCTCTATCCAAGAGAATGGAACATGGGAGCTTGTTCCATTGCCAGACAACTATAGACCAATCGAATTGAGTATAAGTTAAAGGACACTCAAGGTGTGATCGTAAAACACAAGGCAAGGCTAGTTGTGAAGGGGTACGTTCAACGACAAGGGGTTGATTTCGACGAAGTCTTTGCCCCTGTTGTGAGGCTAGAGACGGTGCGCTTGCTTACTGCGATCGCGACGCATGAAGGATGGGAGGTTCATCATATGGATGTGAAATGAGCCTTAACGGTGACCTAGAAGAAGTCTATGTTGTGCAACCTCCAGGATTTGAGAAGACAGAGGAAGAACACCTGGTATTAAGATTGCACAAAGCTCTGTATCGTCTACGTTAAGCCTCAAGAGCTTGGAATTCAAAGCTAGACAAGTCCTTGGTGGCACTCAGATTTGAAAGATGCCCGTTAGAGAATGCAGTGTACAACTGAAGACAAGGAAAAGGGAGTTTGTTAGTTGGAGTTTATGTGGATGATTTGATCATCACTGGAGAGAGTATCGAGGAGATTAATAGCTTCAAAAGCCAGATGAAGAAGTTTAGCATGAGCAACGTCGGGTTACTCAGTTGCTACTTGGGCATTGAAGTACATTAGAGCTCTGGGAAGATCACTCTCAGCTAGTCCGCATATACAATAAAGGTGTTGGACAAATGCGGTATGAAAGATTGTAATCCAACGCAAATTCCGATGGAACACCACCTGAAGTTGAGCAAGAGCAGCACAAACCCTTCTATGGACAAGAGCCTGTACCGAAGCATAGTCAATAGCTTGAGATACTTGCTACACACACGACCGGACTTAGCGTTCTCGGTTGGCATGGTGAGCAGGTACATGGAGAAGCCGACTACGAAGCATATGGCCGCTGTAAAGCACATATTGAGGTATGTAAGAGGAACTTTGAGTTGCTGGTGTGTCTATGAGAAGAAGAAAGAAGGTTTGGGGCTGATCGGTTATTCTAATAGTGACCTGGCCGGTGATATTGATGACTGAAAAAGCACTTCGAGCATGTCATTTTTCCTTGGATCGAACCCAATCAGTTGGTGTTCATAGAAGCAGAAAGTGGTTGCTTTATCCTCGTGTGAAGCTGAGTACATTGCAGCTTGTGCGACAGCATATCAAGGGGTATGGCTGGGACGATTGTTGGTTGACATGTTAGAGACAAAGGTTGAGAAGGTAATCTTGAAGATTGATAATTAGTCTGCAATTGCATTGTGCAAGAACCCAGTCTACCATGAGAGAAACAAACATATCGACACATGGTACCATTATATTAGAGAACGTGTGGATCAGGGAAGATAGAGGTGCAACATGTTTGCACGAAAGATCAGCTCGTTGATATCCTGACCAAGTCACTTGGATAGTTGGATGATTGAAGTTCATGAAAATAAGGAAGAAAATCGGTGTGTAGAACATCGACGAAAGACAACAAGCTTAAGGAGGAGATTGATAGAGTTAATTTAGTTGTCTTCAGGTCTGGTCGAGTCCATGACCAGAGTATGTCTAATGACCACGGCAGTTTTTACGACCAGTATTTATGTTCGAGTACTATAATAGTCGTAAGTCAAGTAGCGGTCGGATAAGGATACTGTAGCAGTCGTAAAAGTACTGTAGCAGTCGTAGTCATAAAATGTCAAGATACAGAGTCCATATAAGATTCAGAGTGGTTGTAAAGTCAAGGTATGTCCGTGTAGGACTCTCAGCGTGGGATGTCTTGTTGGTTATGGAGTTTTGTATATTGCTTCTTTATATAAGAAATATGAAAAGGACGCAGACATATCGCGTTGCCAAAGATCTATTTGAGTTCTCGTGTTCGCGTGCGTGATCTCAAAGTTCAAGTTCATCGCTCGTGTAGACCCTAGGCAAATTCCCAACACATTCATAGCATTCTTGTTATTTGTTATGCATGCAGCAAAACCTCTGGATTTAGCCTATCAAGTTTGCAGAGAAGTTGTATATTGACATCTTGATTATGTTTGATGCACTCCATTTTCTTACATCTCCTAGTCGCATTAAAATGTAGGTGGCATTGAGGCATTGGGTTGTATCATTGTATGAGCAAAGTCCATGTTGTACGTACTTCGTTCCTTTGTTGAAAGAGATTGGGTAGAAGCGTCTCTTGTATTGCTGAATTTAGTAGGGTCACGCAAAGGACTAGAACCAGGCAACCAGTTGTCCCCATTTACTTTGATCTTTTACACTACAAGTTGGTTTACTCTGGTATTATGCTGCGAGTATGCGGCATCCCTATTCACCTCACTTGATTCATACATGTCCTGAGTCCTGACATGATCAAGCGTTTTTTTTTTGTCACAAGAACAGTCTTTGTAGAACTTTTCACACAACCACCACATTCTGTCTGATGAAATAACCAGTATTCCTTTTTGCTGACCAATCTGAATTAATGTCATTTTAACGTACTAATTTATGGCCTTCGGCAGGAAATTGGGGAATCACAACTGCCTGTCCTGGAACCGACACCCTGCTGGCCGCTAAGATGTTCTGGAACTCCAAACTGCATAAAATGGCTCAAGTACTTGAAATGTATCGTGTACTAAATGATATATCTGAGATTGCAAGTGGTCGTAACCAGGTCTTCGGTTCGGCCTAGACCTTCATGTACATTGTAGCAAAAGAGAAGAAACTACGCTGTTTTGTTTCTTTGTTTCTTTTATTTTTTAGAGCTGCATATAGCAGTGATGAAGGTAATACCTACTGATTGTCCGATTGCATGTTTCGTGATATGAAATTATGAATTACTCAAAACGGTTTCCTCTGTAATATTTCATTTTCCCTATCAGAGCATGCTTCGGCTACCAAATGTCTTCTGATAACCCTGTGAGATCAGATAGATACGGTACATTCACTGTAAACTTCTGCTGTGCAAATTGATAAGCCTCTTTCGGGATAACAATCAAGTGCTATGCAAATTGATAAGCAGCTCTTAATTTGCTACATTAATGCAATTTTCAGCATATTTGTATGTAAACTTATGCTGATAACTAGTTCATCTTTAAGGTACAAGCCGCAAAATCATATGCCCTTCAACCTGAGATGCATGGGCCTAGTCCATGTCTTGTTTCTTCTTTGTTGTTTCAGACAGGTGAAGAACGCAAAACAGAACTAGAATTCTTCGTTGAAACTTGATACATGGCACGTTGATTTGCTTGCCATCTTCAGCAATTAGCATCAGCCCCAGAAGCTACCACCAGACAGCAGCTCCAGCTAATTACACTGGCCGGTAGACAAGAACCATCACCTATCTCCCTCCCATTTGTGCAGTACAACGATAAACCGTTTCTTTGGCTCCCTCACTTCACAAAAAGGAACTCTCTACAGGGGCAAAATTCACATATAAGTTTTTCAGACATTCTGCTCAGCTGCTACTGGTTCCTCCTGGTTCTTGCTGAGCCACTCCTGAGCAGCAACCAGGTCGGGGAACACTGGTGCGCCAGACTGCCTCCAGCTCTCAGCATCAGCGGTCTTGAATCGGTCCAGGAGCAGTGCATGCATCCCAACGCTGCGTGCAGGGACGTAGTCCTTGCGCATGCTGTCACCTATGTGAAGCGCTTCTTCTGGTGCCACGTTTCCCGCCATTTGCAGTGCGATCTTGTAGATTCTTGGATCAGGCTTCTCGACACCAACAATGCCTGAGAACACCCCAAAGTCCCATTCCGAGCCCTAATTGCAAAAGCCATGGCATGCATTAGATCGCTGCAGTTACGAATGAAGACAAATCAAATGATTACACAAGTGTGTAACTGTCATGTGTAATGTTATCAGACCTGATTCAACCCTAAAGCAGGCAAGATGACATCTTTGTAACGGTACTCTGCATTGCTGACGATTCCAACTGTGAGCCCCTTCTCCCGCAGCCATCTCAGGAAGGGCTGCGCATCAGGAAATACCGAGTATGGTGCGGAGGAGCCAAAAGCAGAATAAATTCGTTTGAAGACTTTCTCAAATGTTTCATCATCATAGTCATAGCCAGCCTGCAGTATATATAGAGCAACCAAATAACCAAGTATCTAAGCCCTGTGCACATGAAAAAAAAAGGCACCACTGTTTCATTAAAAGCTTCATATCTACAAAATTATCTTACCTTCACAAATGAATCCTTAACGCACATCCTCCACCAATCGACATTTGGCATCTTTGCTGCAAATCCAAAGCATGGGTATTGCCTTGCCATCTCTGTGTATGCAAGCTTGAAGCCTTCATGCATACGCTTATAGTCAGGACATGGCATCCCGGCAGACTTAGCTGCCATACAGTAGTAATCCCCAAGCTGTCCTTTGTAAGCAAGCAGAGTACCAGTCACATCCACAGTGATCAAGCGTAGCTTTGAAAGGAGCGACATGCTTGATGATAATCTGAACCGCAGCTTTGTTAAGTTATCTGTGAACGAAGATTAATAATGAAAATTAGGATGAAACTGCCCTTCTACAGAAGCAGCTAAACAAACGATAAAAAAATATGGCATGCATTTGAGTATCTACAGAAAGACTTCTACATATAGCAGAGCTCATACATAACAAAGTAACAGGCATGCAAGGCAACACTACGAGCGGTAGAAACTATCTTTTGCACCCAGAAGTCAAATTTGCACTAACACACCTCTCCCTACCTCCGAATTAATATCCAAGATATTTTTCCCCATCCAACTAATACCCATTGTAATGGATGTTCCATGAGAAACTAAAAAGGAAGGAGCAGCCATAAGAAAATGGTGAGAAACTAAACCATTAATTAGAATAAGGAAATGAAATGGAAAGGAGGCAAACCAACAATCATAATATCACTAAATACAGTAATGGAACATCTAGGACGAACACGCCTACTTACAAACAGAAGCTCAACCTAAATGTAGCACTCCCCACCCCATTAGAAATGACATACTGGAACAATTAGCAGTGAATGCAGAACACAACAATGTGGATCTCAGCTACCAGGCAGAGTGAGCAGGGAAGATTATCCCATCTCTATGACTCTATCAAAGCACCTCCAAAACCCCCCAGTTAACCCTAATTCAAGCAACCCTATCGATTAAGATTAACAGCTCCAGTCTATAATGAAGACCCCCTTTTTACTTCTCAAGAAAAGCAGGAAGTAAATCTTAACCAGTGCACCATAAAGGACCACAGAGAAAGCTGACATGCTCCATTACCTCAAGCAAAGGATCAGGGATTATTTCTCCTGTCACCAAGAATACCAACAAGAACAGCACAAGCACAAGATCCGTCAAGGAATCGGCGACGGCTCACCTAGCAAGATCCTCCCTTTTTGCACAAGAACACGCCAAGAACCACGAAAATAAAGGAAGAATCCAGATACTACCTGTCGATTCCTGCAGCCCAGGCGGTTCCTGATGCTCAACACGCATCGACTACTAGAACTGCGAGCTGCAAATCAATAAAAATTGCAGCTTTCTGGGCTTAGATTTGAAGAAACGGAAAGCATCAGGGCCAATGGCGCCGGGCACCAGGGAATCGCGGAAGTTGATTCTTCCCGTTTCCTGTGAGCTCCAGGTTTTGGAGGTGGAATTTTGCTCGGTTTTTGGCCTGCTATAAGTACTGGGAGTGGGTAGTGCAAATCTGTGGAATTGGGAATAGAATACCGGCGGTGTTGGTCCACGGTTTTAGTTCATCGGATCTCAAGCGTACTTGGCAGAAAGTGGAGAGGTACATCTCGCCTAAAGAAACGTTTGGAAGGGACAGGTGTGCCATGTCAGCGATAGACCTACTGCCTTCTGTGTCCATGTCAGCAAAATCAAGCACATCCTGTTTTGGAAGGATTTTTCCTAGCAAAAACACGGGCCTTTGCAGTCCATAGGATTGGCTACTGCTCACCCAACACTCCATCGAATCCCGTACCCTTGCAAAGGAGTTTTTTTATGCGAGAGAAACATTCAGTTGGACCGGAAGTTATGTTTCCTGTGTTAGCGAGAGAGATGCAGAGACGAATCTTAGGATGAAAATAGAGAAGGACTTTATTATTATGACTAGTATAGTGTCCGTGTTAACGTCACGGTGGCATTTTAAGGATGCACATAAAATCAACCAAATGAATTTTTGAATGGCCATACATGTTTTGTTCCCTGCTTTCAAAGCCAATTTTTGAATGACCATACATATTTTGTTTGGATAATTGGGTTGCTGCTGGCAACAAAGTCCATCCATGAATGAAAGCCAAACATATACATCAGATTATTTTGGTCAATCACTACAAATAATTGAAGACATCCAAATGGCACATAATATAGCCACTGCATATAGTATATAAGTTAACTGCAGATATCAGTGCTTGGGAATTAATAAATTCATCCTGCAAGGCTGTAACATATGCACATAATACATGCAGAATAATACATGTTGGCCAAAATTCTTTGAACATTTAGAGCACTAAAAAAATAATCAGAATCGACAATTTCATATGTAGAGATGCTATTAAAATTATTCCTCCATACATAATACAAGTGACCAAAGCATTGAAGCGACATGTACATCACAAAAAAAAAATGCAACAACACAGACCGCTTGGCTGCAATGCTGCGCATCATCCATGTTAAATATCATGCCGGCAATGAAACCACAGTGAAGTCATCATCACTGGTAAGGATCCATCACATTTAGCAAGCAATAGTTCACCACTTGGACATAATCCACCACTGAGATTGTCAAATTTCTGAAGACAGGAATGGCCGCGGCAGTGGCAGTTTCATGCCACAGATTTGCAATACTGAGAGTAGGCATTCCATGCGGCCAGTTGAAGTAATAAGTTACAAAATAGCTTCTCATTTTGAATAAAAAAGAAGAAATGGCTTCTCTTTTTTTAAAAGAAAAAAGCTGACCTAATGGAAAACTTCCAGAAATTTAAGAAATCTATCTGAAAATGACCTGTACAATCCCAGCTCTGCAGATAACGTGTAATCACCACCAGATTAGTAAGGCAGCCAGATATACCATCAACTCCTGTTTGAACAAAAGAATCAGCAAAACTAAACAGAATATCTTCTGATGGGAAATAACGGACATTCTCAAAAAGATCACTAAACAGATGATACATCACGGGTGCAGTGATGGATAAGAAACATAAGATCTTAGCATGGTACAACAGAATAACTCTCTTCTACATACTGCAGGGGCACATTGCACTCTGGTCGTAGTAAGAAATAATTACCTGTCTAGCGGTAATCCACCGCACCAGCACCCAATGTGAATGGAAAGGTTAGAGAACCTGTCAAGCAAACAATCGCAAATAATGTCAAACCTTTGACCGGAAACTTCCTAAGACTCTCACACAGAACTTGAACTACTCCAGCTAAAGGGAGCATCCCTGTCTTCACCTAGTCAACTCAAGAACAAGTAATAAACATTGCATATTTACACTTGCTCAAATGAAATTAATGTACAGTAAAATGTATGAAATCAATGTACAGTAACATGTATTGCATCACTCCTAACCGCAGATTTTCATATGACAGCAAGATTTCTTGTAGATAAACATAATTGTGTCAACCAAAAGTTAATTACTTCATAGTTTCACACACACACAAACAGAAAAAAATCTTGCAAACATAGTTCATAGGAATGCAACAACCAAAAAAACAAAATCCAATCTGCCATCTACAACTATATAATTATATAAACAGATAGTAAACTGTCAATGATATCACTTATCAATGACAAATGAGAATACATGGAAACAATCCAATGTCATGGAGAATTTAACCGTGAACACCTATTTTGTCGTAGAACTAAATAGTCAAACCGCAATCTTCGACAATACAATGGCTGTAAGAATAAATGCGTTTAGCCAAGTCATAAGGCGTCGTAAATCCCCATCCGCATAAATCAAACCTAAACTAATAGGATAATATCTATGTTGCAGTCCTGACTCTGAACTCAGGAAGGATGAATCTAGTCGGTTCTTTCCTTCAGGACGAAAACTACCCAAAACGGGTACAACACAGCTCATCCAGCCCTTACAATTTCTCAGAAGTCTACATTTTAGTATTTGAACCCAAACCTTTTATGTAAAAATGATTAGGACGCTCAAACCTTGCATATATTGTCTAATGATCAAGTCCTGCTCCAGCAAAAGTGTAATGACATGGAAACGCTATTTGGCGGAAAGTTTTGCATCGATTCCAAGCCGGAAAGCAGTTGTAACTTGTTAAAACTGAAATTTTGCTTCTCGGATATGATGCGTTTATCAAATTGGCCAACAACTTTTCTAATCAACAGAATGGTTATTTCTAACTCGAGCATTCAAGGAGCTTAAAAAGTTCCATGGATCCAAACCTGCAACATCTTGGGATGGAAGTTGGGCACGCCAACCTGCGAGACGGCCGCTGCGCCAAAGAAGTTCCCAAGAAGCGCGGCGTCCGTCCCTGACAGCCCCCACAGCAACCCGGCCGCGAAACACGCGAGGAAGCTGTCCCCGGCGCCGGTGGGGTCCACCTGGACGGCGGGGAATGGCGCCACGCGCGCCTCCCCAATGTCCCAGTACAGCCGACACCCGTCCCTCCCCTCCGTCATGGTCACGCAGCACCGCTGCCTCGCCGTCTCCACCCCCACATACGGCGCCTCCTCCGACGACGCCTTGAGGAACGCCACCCGCGGGAGAAGCCGAGCGTACGGCGTCCCCTCCAGCGCCACGTGGCGGACGTTCCCCTCGCCGTCGAAGGCCCGGATCAGCGCCTGCGCGTCCACGAGCACCTTGGGGCAGAGCCGGATCATCCGCTCGAGCGTCTCCGGCAGGACCTCCCCGGCGACGCCGACGGCGAGGCCGTAGGCGAAGCGGCCTTGGGGAAGGTCGGCGGGGTAGATCGGGTCGCAGGCGTGGACGCGCCTGAGCTGTCGGTCGGGCACGTGTACGCCCGAGGGTTTCGTGGGGGGAAGCGAGCGAGGAGAGGACGCACGCACCTCGCAGCCGAGCGACGTGCCGATGAGCCGCTTGGCGTAGCCGATGACGTCCTGGCGCCGCTGCTCCGCCTCCTCGGTGGGGTGCACGCGCAGCACCACCTCGCGCGCCGCCTCCTCCGCCGCCCGCATCGCCTCGGGCCGGATCAACGCGGGCCTCGGGAGCGGAGATCGGGGAGGATGGGGGGAGCGGTGGGAGCGGAGACGCGGGGAAGGCGAGGGAGCGGAGGCACGGGGGAGCGGCGGGAGCAGAGGCGCGGGGGAGGCAGAGATGGGGGAGGATGGGGGGAGGCGCGGTGGAGGATGGGGGAGGCGGAAGGAGGGAGTGAGGAGGCATGGCGAGGCGAGAGGAGGGAAAGGCGGCGGCGCCTAGGGCGAGAGCAGGAGGGAGAAGGGGAACGCGGATGGGCGGGAGCGTGAGGGCGATTGCGCAAACAAGCGAGCGTTAGGGACGCGGGAGGGGTACAGCAGATCCATTGAAAAATGACCGTCGGATATGGTTGAGTAAGGAGAGAGAATAGAGAAGAGTTAATCTGGTGCGGACGTTTTAAGGATGGTGTAATTCTGGGTGCATATTGTGGTGTGGACGTAGTTAAGGTCATGACTGTGGAGCAGGTAATTGTTGGGTGGATGTAGGATAATTTTAACTGGTGGATTAATAGTGTAGATTATAGTATAATATAAATATATTAAAATTATATCTACTAGTTTTTTGCCATTGAAATATCAAATTCATACATAAATAGAAAGAGAACAAATTGAAAATGTACAATACAATAAATTTGGTACCTTACTAATGGATAATGCCTCCAAATGTTCATAAATATGTGAGTACCGATTTGTAGATAAGAAATATCAAATATAGCAATACAATATTAAATTATGAATTTCCATAAACATTAAAAATGAAATGAAAATATTAAATATATCATTAAGTCACTAAATCTGATTGCAACACAATTTCATTCTATGAGTTTTCATGTCTTGAAAGCGTTGAATGATTTTTTTGTTATCAAGGCTTCTAAATATCTCCTACTCAGTGTAGCACACCATCAAGTTATTGAGCCGTACATTTGATACCTTGTTGTGCAAATCTATTTAATAATTTTCATTGCTGAGAAAATTCTTTCAATTGATGCTGTTGCCACTGGAAGGATCAATGTGAGCTCGATGAAGCGATACACCAATGCAAAAGTTATATTTTTTTTCCGGTTTCAACCATCTTTTGAGCAACCTTTGCAAGATCACGGCATTCACGAAATTTAACACTTTCTAACATTGAGAATGAATGTTTGAAATTGATTTCTTAATAACAAACAATCAGTTATGGTGAAATATGTTGTATGAATCTCAGCAAGGCAAACTAGCTTTTGCACATCAAACTTAGAGAAGAAGTTGCTTGGATCAAGACAAGACATGCATACCAAAAACTCTGAAGAAACTTTATTGAAACAATGATCCATCTCTGCCATAATGGCATCAAGAGCAACATTGAAAATATCAATATGATAATAGTGAAGGAGAGTAACTTTATGCTTCCGACGTGTAGATTTACCCTTTACTTTGATGTGATCATTCATACTTGGCACATTAATCTCATTGATTCACAAAAGCTTTTTACTGTGTTGAACAATGGCTCCCACCCATTATCCCTCATGTCTTACAAGCGCGTTTTCACATCCACAATCAAATCCATAGCTTAAATAATATCTTAATCGCTTCTTTGCAAAGAAAGCGATAACTCATGTGTAATGGCCAACAAGTCTATCAAGAAATGCATGATGAACACAAATTCAAAGCTCTCCATATTTTGTATCAAACCTGCCACTCCACCATGATCTGAAGGATATGCTGCATCTTTACATATCATCTCTAACACCACAAGCACTGATTCCCACATTTGGTATATACGAAGTAATATTTTAAGATGTGTGCCTTATCTAGTATCTCCAGGTCTAACTAGACCAGTTGCCTGATTCAAGCATGTTCCTATTGAAAGCACACCATTCTCTAATTTCTCCAATAAAACTTCCTGATGCTTTTCTATCAAAGCATTGTTTCTTTTGCAAGATGCACTTGCAGTGGTCACTATCAAGAGAACATAGTTAAAGAAATTAGCAATAGCACCACTATAACTTACGATAGTGACAACTACTGATTGCAATTGGTGGGCGAAACAATAGATATAGAAAGTATACAGATTCTCATCTCGTATTAATCTATGCAAGCCATTAATTACCCTATCATATTTGAAGCTCTATCATAACCCTGTCCGTATAGCCTACAAATAGGTAGATCAACCTTAGCAAGCACATGAACTAAAACTTTCTTTAGTGCAATAAATGTACATAAAGTGACATGCTCAATACCAATAAACCTTTCCACGATCTTTCCTTATTTATTTACAAACCTACATAGTATGAATTTTACAAAGTTAAAACAAAACTATAATGCACAAATCATAAATGATACGACTAAAAAACATTATATGTACAACTAACCTCACAATCACGGACATCTACTCCTTTATTGATGAATCACGGGACTCATCAATAAGCACTGCGAAGTTTCTATCTCCAATCTCATCCTTAGTCACCTATGTGACATTCTGTGCACAACATTTCGCGAGTTCCTTCTGTATATCCGGACAAAGCATCAAACAATTGCCACCACCCTCAAATTCAAAAGCCTCCTTCATATCTACCTTTTTATCAATGTACTAATCCACCAACTCTCTAAAATTTCCCTTATTCATGATCTACACTTGCTCTTTGATTCTAAAAATCTTCACAATTTAGCATTGCAGTGTTGTGGACAGTAGTAGGTCCACCAACAAGTTGACTAAAAGATTCCATAGCACTTCTCCAATTCACATACTCAACTTTTGTGAAGACATCCTTTCTAAAGTGAGTGGGGTGTGACGGCTTCTTAAAAAGAAAGCAATAGAAACAAAAAGCGGCATCTTTTTCTACACTATATTTTAGCCCATCAAACTTCTTATACCATGATTCTTGAAATGATCTTGAAATTGAACCTTGCATTTTCTTTGAAAAATCATGACCAATTGGTTGAGTTGGACCCTACAACAAATATGCTCTTCTAACTTGATCTCTAATATTATTAGGATAATCTTCAATTGGTTTGCCACATGTTGGATCGACAATAATATCATCTGGATTAAATTCATGCTGAACCATTTTTGCTTTAGTTCTGCTTTCTATGATTGGCGGGTTACTGCTAGTTGCATAGTTTGAGAAATATTTGTGCAAAGTTCGCTTCTCCATTTTTGTAAATATAAGAATAATTAAACAACAACCAGTCAACAACTGATTAAACATTCAATTAAACAATCATTTGCATCAGTAGAACAATAATAAAATGGGATTCACTCACTTTCACAAATCACGGTCAGTCACGCCGTCACGGGCAAATGGGCTCACGGCCTCTAGGCCTCACGTAGCTGGCAGCTCACCTAAGTGCTCAGTCATCAGTACCATCACGGGCTCACCTGCTCACCACTTCATTGAGTCGTTGGGGAATGGGGAATAGCCGAATAGGATTAACTCAGACAGTCCGGTCATCGCTCGTCGCCTCATCCTCTCCGAATCTCCGATGCATCCGATGCGCCAATGCCGCTGCGTGCCCCCTGTCAGGCGCTAGCCCCGCTCGGCCTCACCTGCGCAGCCGTGCCCACACTTGGCCTCCACTGAGTGGCCGACCGCCTTCGGCCTCCCCCTTCGCTCCGAGTCGAGCCGCCCTCTGTGCCGGACCGCCGACCGCCTCCAGCCTCCCCCTCCCCCTTCGCCGCACCTGGCTATCGACTCGTGACGGTGTGGGCCAACGATCGCCTTTGATCTCCCCTTCATGCCAAGTCGCTGACCGCCTCCCCCTCCACCACGTCGGGCTGCCGACTCGTGATGGTGTCTCTCTCCAACTTGGCGTCTCGACCTCTCTATGACCTTATCTATTGTTCAGGCGTCGCATTGTGCTGTTTATCTTCTCCGTGAGGCCGTGACCTTATCTACCGTCCATCTGCTATTCTGATGTTCTTGGGGTTTTAGGTCAGGATTCGCCACTGATTTGGATCGGCTAGGGCGCTGGGCCTTAAGACACCGTTTGGACCGCATGCTTTCTGACTCACTCTGGCTCTTCTTCATCTTCCGGTCCTTCAACCTCTGGGCTGGCCGGGTCTTCTTTAACTACGATGGAAGGAGAGGGTGCTTGAGCACCTATAAGCACCTACGATAGATTCACCCCTATACAGATGAAGAGACTAATCTACGTGAAACCTGTCGCGGTTGCTGGAATCAGATTGGATGGAGCCACTGCTGTGTGAAGCCTCCGTTGGGCGAAGCCAAGCCGCCGTCGCCAACAAGTCACACTACCATGCCATCGCTCGAAGGTCCTCAGCGTCGCGTAGCCAAGCCAGAAGCCACCGAGTTGTGGCGTCGCTCGATGCTATAGGGCCTGTAGTCAAAAGCTGGCGGCTTTTGGCTTTTGCTACAGTACATAACTTTCAAACGGAGTATTTTCTCAAGACGGGGTCTACAAGTTAAACGATCTACACGTTAAAAGCCTAATATCTATACCAGTCAACATCGCAAGTGAGTATTTGTCTCTCCGTAATCTGTACCGTAAACAGCCAAAATTTAAAAATTTCAGCAAAAAATCATAAACCGCAGCCAAAAAAACAGTCCCATAGCCGAATTGCCCTGTCGCCGTACAACTCCCACTGCAGCCATCGTGGATTTGTATATGAGTTGTCTTTTTTTATTGCGAGAGTAAAGAAGAGGGTGATTGCTGTGCATTCCTCAAAGCGTATAGCGGTTGCTGCGCGACCGGCGCCACTTCCGGCTCAACCGGCCGGCGAAGCGTTTCGACATGATGTCATGGTCAACATGGTCATGCAACTCCATCTGGCTCAGGCGCCTCAACTTGATTCTCCCGTACTGGCAGACGGACAAAGCAATATGACACGCATGCACCTGACATGGCCTAGCTAGTACATGCATGTGCCAAGTGTCAATGCATGCATGTGTCATGGTCAGGCCTAGCTAGCCTGGCTAGGTAGTGTGGTAGGCTAGTATTAGCCGTACTATACTCAGGGGCGGAGCTCTCAGTATGGCAAGGTATGACGCTCGCCATACCTTGAATTCCCAGCGATTTTTACCCCCAAATCATTCTGTACCATGGACACATCAAGAAAGATGAAGTTTCACTGTAATAAACTCTCAGCCAGCGGCGAGAGGAAGAAGAACAGTAGCGAATGTTACCTGGACGTTCTCCTGGGCTGTCGGCTGCTTTTGGGCTGCTACTTTATTTAATTGTGTGGACGTATTAGTGATTTAGTGTATCACGTATGGCCTTTTGGCCTTTTCTTTAGCCTGCTGGAGCTATCGGTCTTCTATGAGAACGAGACTACGACGATGAAGATTATCAAAACAGAATTGCGCAACAAGATGTCAGATGCTTGGCTTAATGACTTAATGGTGTGTTATATTGAGCGAGAGATATTCAAAGGAATTGATCTTGAGAAGATTAAGAAATCATTTCAGAAAAAGAAAGATAGGCAAGTGCAATTGCCTACCTCGCCTAGACGCAATTGAAGTTCATTGTCACTCGGTTAGTCTATTGACTTGACTTGTATCTTTCTATTTATTCTAAATGTTTTTACTTATATAGTAGGTGACGATCATGATATATTATATGTGTATAAACCAATTTAGTGAGAAATCTTTGATATCTATGTTATCGATTTCGCCAAACCTTATTTTTTTCCGTCCTCCGCCACTGACTATACTGCATAATGATAGTTTGACAATTGTATTTCAGTAACGTAATTGCTACTGTCGTGGTAACAACGACAGTAACTACTTTGCTGCACAGCAATCGCCCTCTTCTTTACTCTCGCAATGAAAAACAACTTGAACACAATCCATCCGGCTTTGGTGCTACAGCTTCTCACTGGTGACTGAAATTACGCCTATAATAACTATTAGTTTTTAAATTATTAAATTAAATAAAAATAAAAAAGCGAAAAATGAACACGCCGTTATATCTTCACAGATAATAAAAAAACCAAAAAAGATTAAAAGACAAAATTAAGAAGACGACACGTTGCTTCTGGAAGCCGCAAGCCAGAAACCAAAACCACTTGAAGCGGGGTTATCACGTTTGTCAAACTTTAGTACTGCTTTTGCATTTTCTCAAAACCTGTTTTCCCTTTAATTTCAATCGGTCTCAACACTCAAAGCATACTACACGTTCTGACCATGCCTCTACTTTAAACACCATTGATAATTTCAAAATAAATTAAACATCACTACTTTAAAAAAACTTGCAATTCTTTTAGACCCAATTGGACCCAAATCCGTCTTGCTCAAGATCGTGCCGTGGACCCGTGGTAAATGACATCCCATCGATCTTTTTTTTCACAAATAGCGAAATAGTACAAACCAAACGCTCACATGCTCGTGAGTCGTGACATCGCAGGCAGGCCAACCATTGAAAAATGATATATGTACATGATGCAGAAGACATGTGGGGATTCCATTGCACAAAAGTCTTACAAAACATTTTCATTTTCTGAAGAGCCCTGGTAAAAACGCCGGCAACCATCATAACCTGCACAAAGCAAAACAAAAACCCCGGTAAAAACAGTTACAATTCGTATAAAAACCGATTAAATTTCCAAAAGCACAACCCACATTTTTTTAGAGAAAGACACAACCCAATTTTTTTTGAGAAACATCCTCCGATTTATATTGATAACTTATGAAAAAAAGTACACAAGTAGTCAATAACCCAATTAGGTGAGTAAAATTAGGACCGGAAGACAGATATATTTTTCTCCTCATTAGAATGGGCCTGATGTCCCATGAGCCATGTGTATATGAGTGATAGCCAATTTAAATTTGCCTCACCCCTTCTTGGGCCGAAATAACATGCAGGCCGTGGCCCCAACGACCAAACTGCATGTTGCATCGAAATTTCGGAACAGCGCACGGCACAAACTTTTAATACGCGCGTCCCTGCACGTGCGAGTGCGTGTGTGAGCATGGCGGCGCCGGCGAAGTCGCATGTGCCGCCGGCGACCTTGGTGAGCTGCCAGTAGCTGTTGAAGGCCGTAGGAGGCGCGCGCCATGAGCGTGTCCGGCAGGTAGCACGGCCCGCCGGGCACCGTCATGTCGCAGTCCGCGCCCGACCCGCACGCGTAGTCCATCGCCGTCCGCACCACCTCTCTCGCCACCATCGGGTTCGCCACGCACCAAACCCCCGGCTGCGGCCCCGGAGCCGGGAACGCCACCGTCGGCAGGAACGCCGGCGACACGTTGATCATTGGCGGGCTGCTGCCCGGTGCTATGAACGGTGGACCGGCCGGAGGGGCTGCGCCGGGGCTCACCGGCGTCGGTGGCAATGGGGCCGGTAATTAACGTAGGCTTGGCCGGGGGAGGGTACACGCAGTAGGGCGGAGGCAGCGGCGACGGTGCGACGCCGGCTACAGGAGTCGATGGGCCTATCACGTCTTTGTACGGTGGCAATAAGGAGGGCGAGTTCAAAAGGTTTGGGTGCGAGCTCTTGTTCTTGAGGCGCCATTTGCCCAACCTGCATGACACAATCTCACATTATAAAAAGAGAGAAAATTAGAGAGAACTATGTATGAACAATACATACATATACATATATATATATATATATGTATGTATATATATATATATATATATATATATATATATATATATATATATATATATATATATATATATATATATATATATATATATATATATATATATATATATATATATATATATATATATATATATATATATATGCCTACAAAAAGAGAGGAGAGTGAGTGCAAGAACATGATCAATTACGGATTAATGCGTAACTCAAAAAAAATTTATGGATTGATGTGCATTAATGGTAGAGATGCATTGTCATTACCATATTGAATGGACAAGATAAGAGCTAGGAGGATGTAAGCACTTCTTGATCATCATTAGCTCCATGATGAGTTTGCCAAGTGATGAGAGCCTAAGTACCAAATGCTTGCTATGAGGCATGGGAATGAGGTTGATATAGTGCCAGAAAAGGGATGTGAGGGAATACTAGTCAAGCCTCGAGTGGGTAAGTAAAGGGGAGAAGGGTTATCATAACCGGCGTTGATAGGACCAATTATCGGTTAATTTCGGTAGATTTTGGTCCAAAATTTTTAAATCAAAATTTAATTTTTTAAAATGGCCAAAAATCAGAAAATATTGGAGTTTTTAGGCCCGAAAAATTCAAAGCAAATCGGCGTAAATCGGTATAACTCGGTGTAAATCGGTGCAAATTCAAATTTAACTGAAATATTTGAGACCGGTTTATACTCTAATCGGGATGCCCGATAGAACCGATTTTTACGAAAATCGGCCGGTTATCATAACCCTGAAGGGGAGGTTTGAAGAATTCACCACCTGCAAGCTAGTCAGATTTGGCCATGTCTCTTTTGCTAAAGGTGCACGGACTGGTTACTTAGGGTCTGTTCTTTTTGGTTGCGGCTTGTGACTTTTGGCTGTAACTTGTGGCTTTTAGGCTGTTTGTACGAGAGATTACAGAGTAACAGAAACTCACGTACGGTTTTTGTCAACATAAATGAAGTTAGTAAAGTATGTACTACAATTAACTAATAAATCCTATTTTGAAAAAATACTCCGTTTAAAAGCTAGTTACTGTAGAATAGCCAAGAAGCAGCTTTTAGAAGCTGAAAAAACAGGGCCTTAATCCTATAGAAAATTAGATTGGGTGCAAATGTTTACTTCTTTTCACGGCTGATTTCGGCGTGTGGGTTTGGATTCTAACTCTCGTCTTTTCTCCCGGTGCAGTTTTGGCACCTGTGTTTCCTTGGTCGAAGAGAAATTCAAGAAACAAAAAATATAAAGGAAAAGGGCAAAGACAAAAGGTCCGAGTATGGTTTGGTCTTTTTCGTTGCTTTGGTTCCACTCAAGCAGAGACAACTGGCTGATCAGTAGTTTAATCTGTTATGTGGTCTCCAAATGTCTCCATCTCAACATGTAAGTAGTAACTAGGTCATAGGAAAAACATGCGTGCACGTAGTTGGAGAGACTCGAATCACATGTCTCGTCAAATCGTAGCGAGTTCACAGAACCTGTGAAACAACCCATAATTCAAAATGAGCTTGAATTGAACCGAATCTTGGTTTCAATCGAGTCTGAGAGACCATGTGGAGGTGTCCCTATGTTTGTGATGAGTTATTGACACTTGGTTTGGAAAGATTGAGTTTGATTTGGGCGTTTTCTGCGAAGTCGTAGTCTTGTTTGAGCGGTCGGAAACCTTACGACCACATTGGGTGTGGTCGTAGGTCACTGGGGTGGCTTACGCCTTTTAGACCATGTTCGAAAGGCAGCAGCAAAGCTTACGACCACGCTTGGCCGTGATCGTAGGTCTCCGAGAAGTTTACGACCACTTTGGTCGTGGTTGGAAGTCTCCCGACTCAGCTACGACCACGTTGGCCGTGGTCTGTGGTCGCGAGTCGTGTTACGACCGCTATGGTCGGTAGTCGGCGCTCGAATGAACGATCACGTTGAGGAGTCGGCGCATTACGACCACGTTACCGCGAGAGGTAGTCGAAGGTCGAGACTTCGACTGCTGTGGTCTATAGTCGGTAGACTTCGACTTCGACCACGGGGGAAGTCAGAGGACTCCGACCACGTTGTGAAGCGGTCGAATGTGGTTGGGTCGGCTCGATGGGACGTGGTCGTATGCGGTCGGCTACGAGCGTATGTCAGTTGGTTGCGGTCGGATGTGCTCTCTCTCATGCTCGGTTGTGGTTGGAAAGGGGTTCGACCACGGCAAATCCCGTTGTGCGTGGTCGGAAGGTGGTTCGATCACGCGATAAGCGGTCAGAAGTCCTCGAGAGGCTTGAACGTGGTCGTAGACATCTTGTATCCGGTCGTATGACCTCCAGGATCGATGGTTTCGCCTGGGAATCGGTCGTATCAACTCCTAGACTGGTCGTCTTGACCTAGAGAGCGGTCGTAGGTCTTGTGCATTAATGTTTAAGTGATTGTGACCGGTCATAGTGGATGTACGACTTTGTGAAGCATGTTTTGAGTTCCTTTTATATATGCAGATAGTTGTATACAATGTTTTGTGCGGTGCTATGAATGTGTGCTTGTCTGTGATGGTTTGCAGGACTTGGAGACTAGTTGTGGAGAGGCATGGATGGCCAAGATTAGGCACGGGCGGTGCTGAGGTCAAGAGTGGTCGGGAGATGCCGAAGACGACGAGGTCTGCCAGGTGGTTGCAAGACTTGAGCGACAAGGGGGGAGGAAGCTTCCGGGAAGGCAGCGGGATGGCATTTGGAGAAATGCGGAAAGCTGCAAAGGGAAGTTGTGTCTCTGCGAAAGCACTGGAGTGGTTGGCGCTAACGGGCAAAGCAGTGGAGCAGTTGGGTGTAACGGGTAAAGCACTGGAGCTCGTTCTCGCTAGTGGGTAAAGAGAGTGGTAAAACCCGGTGTTAGTTGGGGTTAACGGGTTCTCCCCTGGTAGCTTGAGGCTATAAATAGAGAGGTAGAGCTCGGGTGATCGGTGAGGTTGTTTTCCGAGTCACTCTGAGCTTTTCATTTCTATTTATGTGAGTTGTCTCTGGGTAGAGCATGGTTGCTCTTGTACCTCCGATGGAGTGGCTGTAGAAACCTCCATGATCAATCATTCATCTATCTTCCTCAAATTGATTTATGTTGTTATGAGATGTTTTTGATTGTTTTGTTTGCGATCTGTTTTGAGAGCTTGTTCTTCATGTTATATTTTTCTCTCATCTCTTCTGTGTAAGTCCGCATTTGCTTTGGTGTGCTTCTTGTTGCTCAGAACTGAGAATCTGTCTCAAGGCCACTTGGCCAGATCATTCTCGAGAGCAAGAGTTGAATCAGAGAAGTTCTCTTTGCCAAATGGTCTTGCGCCTCAAGTCCGCTATTTCGAGTTCGACCTTGTCACTCTAGCCGACCATAGCAAAGTCTTTGGATTTTCTTGGTAGTTTCTCTTCCAGAGGCCAGCTTCCTTCAGTACTTCAAGTTTTAGGATCAAAAGACCAGAGAGTCTCAAGTTACTCGGAAATCTGGCAAACGAGTCCTTCTTCTGTTTTCGGTTCGACCGCACAGTTATCACTGTTTGATTTCTTTTGTTGGCTCGGGCAAGTGTTCGACCTCGTGGTGTTCGACCGGAGAAGCTAGTTCTTTCGCCCGATTTGTTGTGTGGGTACTTGGGGAGTTTCGAAGGCACCATTCACCCCCCCTCTGTTGCCATTTCGGTCCTACAATTGGTATCAGAGCCGGTTAGCTCTTTTCAATAGATCTTAACCGGTCTCAAGAGCCATGGCGACGGACAAGTACTCGACCAAGCCGCCCGTGTTCGATGGCATCTATTACCCCTTCTGGAAGAGCCGAATGGAGACATACATCCAGGCCCAGGGGTATGCCATCTGGCGGAAGGTTAAGGTACGATTTGTTGTTCCTGCCGATGAGAACATCAATGCCGGGAACATGGCTGATGTTGAGGCGAATGCAAAGGCAAAGAACATCATCATCCAGGGTTTGATTCGTAGCGAGTTTGACCGCATATCTCACCTGTCGTCCGCCTACGACATCTGGGTGACCCTCGATGCATACCATGAGGGCACCACCCAGATCAAGACGGTTCGACAAGACCAGTTCAAGCGCGAATACAACAAATTCGAGATGCTTGCTGGTGAGTCCCTGGACGAGTGCTTTTCGCGATTTCACAAAATCTTGAGCAACCTCCGAGCGGTCGGTCTCACATACCCCGACTCGGACAACGCTCGTCAGATGCTCGCGGCACTCGATCTGCGTGTTTGGGAGATGAAAGTGACCACCATCAAAGACACGACAGACCTCTCGACCCTGACTCTTGACGCGCTGTACTCACGCCTCAAGGCTCACGAGATTGACGTTGTCTCTCGTCGGTCGAAGTCACAGTCGATGGCCTTGGTCACCGATCCCGTTTCTTCTTCCGGGCCTTCTTCTGATTCTTCTTGCGGTTTCTCCCTTTCTGCTCTCTGTGATATAACTGATGATAAGTTAGAGCAGCTTGCGGATGATCAGCTGGCCCTCCTAGCCCGAAGGTTTTCCCATGCCTACAAGGGTAGGAGAGACAGAAAGAGAGGAGGACCCGTGATTTGCTTTGAGTGTGGTGGCCCCAACCACATTCGGGCAAACTGTCCCAAGCTGGAGAAGGGCAAGAACGACTACGGCGGTTCGGCCAAGAACGACTACACCGACAAGAACCGCAACAAGAAGCCTCCAGCTCAGACGCAGGGAAAGAAGAAGTTTTGCAACTTTGGCAAAGCCAAGAAGCTCTTCCACCGCGTCCTCACCGCATTCGACGACCTCGACCTCAGCGAGGTGGAGGGATGGAGCGACGACGACGGGGCGGGTGACCAAGTGCCCAAGGATGGCGGCGAAGACTTCTCCGGCATGTGCTTCATGGCCCTCGAGGGCGAACTCAGCGACAGCGAGCTGTACTCCGACTCGGACGAGTATGCCCCACATACGACCAACTCAATCATGCTTTTCTTAAGCTAGGTGGATTTCATGCTAGAGCTAGGGCTAGGTGTACTGAGTTAGAGAAGGAAGTAGACAGATTGTCACTAGAGATTATTGCTCTTACATCTGGTCCCTCTAGTGACGACTGTGATACATGCTCTGTCTTGCTCGGTGACATGAAGAAATTAAGGACCTCGCATGATAGTCTGTCCTCTGAACTTGACATTGTTAAGGTGGAGAATCTTAGTCTCTTGGCTAAACTAGAAATGAGTAGGATTGCTTCTACTTCATCTACTCCTGTTGAGACTATTGCTTGCACCTCATGTGAGGATAAGGACAATGCTTTTAGAGGTCTTTACACCATGCTGTTAGATCTGCCCGAGTCTTGTGAAAACTGTAATAAATTGAAGATGAACCTAAAACGGGCAGATCACAAGATTGCTGAGTTGAGTGCTTCTTTACTTGAGCCTATTGATTCATGTTTGAACTGTCCAAAGTTAACTGTTGAACTTGAATCTGTCTCAAAACAGTTTCAAGAAATGATTGACAACAACAAGAAAATGGCTCAGTATGCGACTAAGGATCCTGTTAGCTCACCATGCATTAGTTGTGATAAACTAAAACTTGAACTCGTTGCTTTGAATGACAAATGTGTGAAGCTAACTAAGGACTAACTAGAGAAGCCACAATCTGGTTGTGATGTGATTGATGGTGTGGGGGGAGAAGCCCCAGGGTAAGGGTGAGACGCCTAGAGACGCGAACCAACCTGCTAGTAGTAGGACTGTCCCCTCAGAGTCGGCTGTGCGTGCACAAGCCATTCTTTCCTCTACTGTTGGTTCTTCTTCTGCTCCCTTACCTCCTGCTGTTCCCTCTTCTCCCTGCTCTTCTTGCACCTCTCTCTTTCGGGAGTGTCAGTACCTTATGAACACTCTCGAGAGATTTGTAGGAGGCAAAAAGAAGCTTAATCTTATTCTAGACCAATCCAAGATTTGTAAGTTCAATCAAGGTCTAGGATATGATTTCTATGAGGATATGAGGAAGCATCCTCCTGCTATTCTTAGACCCATAGTGGGAGGTGTGATCGAGGTCGAACCCAGATCTGATGAGGTCAAATTCAAATCAGCGGATTTTGTCCAAGGGATCTCTGACAGTAAGGTGATTCCACCTGTTGCTTCGGCCTCTCAGAAGGCGAAGCATCTTCGTGCTACTTCCACCTCTTAGAAGGTGAAGTACCACTGCACCTTCTGTCAGAAGGATGGGCACTCGATCGAGAGATGCTTCAGGCGCGCCAGGATTGCGCGTAGAGACCGTGCAGAGGCACTTAGGCGTATTCAGGGTCAGCCCCAGATTCTAAGTGCACCTAAGACTAGCACGAGGTCCAGGTTTGCTTCTGACAGGTTTGGGCAGCATCGAGGACTTGGTTTTTCTGAGTCTTCTGGTTTTCGTCCTCGTGCTGCTCCGGGTCGTGACTTCCGCCGTCCTGAGGGTACATCTCGTTTCCCCCGTCGAGACAGTTACCCACGGCGTGATCAGCAGGTTGCTGGTGTTTCGACTCGCTTTCCCATAGCAGTCGGACCTAGCAACAGCTTCAGGTCTGCACACAGACCTTCTGCTTCTTTGAGTCACAGAGAGCGTAGGGTAGATAGAGGTCAGTCGTGCTTGACGACTTCATCTGCTCGACGTGTTGTTCAGTATTGGGTGCCAAAATCTCTCTTGATTTATCCCAGTACTGAGACTTTACTCTCTGTTTGACTCAGGTTCGCCGGGTAGGGAAGGAGAAGGTTTGGCTTGTAGACTCCGGTTGTTCTCGTCATATGACCGGAGACTCCCGTTGGTTCTCCTCCCTAGCCCGCACTCCAGGTGATGAGACGATCATCTTCGGAGACACTTCGTCTGGGCGCGTCATCGCCAAAGGTACTGTGCGTATTAATGCTTCCTTTATTCTTAAGGATGTTGCCTTGGTTAGTAAGCTGCAGTACAATTTGTTTTCTGTTTCTCAGCTTACCGATGACGGTTTCGAGGTGAGCTTCAAGAAAAATAATTGCAAAATTCTTGATTCTTCGGGTAGTCTGGTTTGCGCGATTTCTCGTTTTGGGAGGATCTTTCGTGCTGATTTTTCTGGTGATCCTCTCCGGTGTTTGGTTGCCTCAGAGTCCCGTGATTTGACCTTCTGGCATAGGAGACTTGGTCATATTGGATTTGACCATTTGACCCGAGTTAGCGGCCACGACCTCATTCGTGGTCTACCGAAGCTCAAAATGGTCAAAGATCTTATTTGCGCTCCATGCCGGCACGGCAAGATGGTTGCCGCTTCACATCCTCCGGTCACTGTGACCATGACTGATGCACCGGGACAGCTGCTTCATATGGACACTGTTGGACCAGCTCGAGTGCAGTCAGCTGGAGGGAAGTAGTATGTTCTTGTTGTGGTTGATGACTATTCGAGATTTTCTTAGGTGTTTTTCTTAGCCTCGAAGGATGAGATATTTTCACATTTCTGAGGTCTTGTCGGTAGGCTTTCTGTTGAGCTCCCGGGTGCCTTACGAGCGATCCGCAGTGACAATGGCACGGAGTTCAAGAATTCATACTTCGAGAGTTTCTGTGGTGAGACAGGTGTAGAGCACCAGTTCTCTTCTCCGCACGTTCCACAACAAAACGGTGTTGCGGAGAGGAAGAACCGTACCTTGGTCGAGATGGCCAGGACGATGCTCGATGAGTACTCTACACTGCGGAAGTTTTGGGCTGAGGCTATAGCTACCGCGTGCCATGTCTCAAATCGAGTATTTCTTAGGGCACACTTGCACCGCACTTCTTATGAGTTGAGATACGGGCGAAAGCCCAGCGTCTCTCATTTTCGTGTGTTCGGTTGCAAGTGCTTTATTTTGAAGTCCGGGAACCTAGACAAGTTAGAGTCACGTTCTTGTGATGGTATCTTTCTAGGTTACTCGCCTTCTTCGCGGGCTTATCGGGTTTGGAACTGCGAGTCTAGTAAAATGGTAGAGACCTGTAAGGTGACCTTCGATGAGGCCAGTCCGGGGACTAGGCCCGATATCTCAGGTTCTTTAGAGCAGTCCGAGCTCATCTTCGTAGATGATGAGGATGATGGAGATGAGGGTTGTCTACCCGATCCAGTCCCTCATCCACCCCTTGAGGTGCCGTCTTCCACCGCACCCCGAGGCGATCAGCCCTTGCCTTCTGCTTTCTCCAGAGCTAGTGGCTCTGTCCCTGCCTCGTCTGCACACGAGGTAGAGGCCACTTCTTCTCCTCATCCAGGACCTCCTCAATATATCCAGAAAAGGCATCCTTCAGAGCAGATGATTGGAGACCTCTTCGAGCGTGTGACCCGCTCAAAATCTGGCTTATCTCAATTCTGTCTCCATTCTGCTTTATTGCCTCCTTTGAGCCCAAAGATGTTTCTCATGCTCTTTCCGACGAGTCTTGGGTCAATACCATGCATGAGGAGCTAGAAAACTTCGAGAGAAACAAGGTCTGGTCGCTTGTCGAGCCCAGGTCACAATATCATGAGACTAAGTGGGTGTTCAAGAACAAGCAGAGTGAGGATGGTGTGGTTATTCGAAACAATGCTAGACTGGTAGCTCAGGGGTTCTCCCAGGTTGAGGGTCTAGATTTCGAGGAGACCTTTGCCCCTGTAGCTCGACTTGAGGCCATTAGAATCCTGCTCGCCTTTGCAGCCTCTAAGGGTTTCAAGCTTTACCAGATGGACGTCAAAAGTGTCTTCCTTAATGGAGTCATTGAGGAAGAAGTCTACGTCAGACAGCCTCCAGGTTTCGAAAACCCCAAATACCCAAACCATGTCTTCAAGCTTTCCAAAGCTTTGTATGGACTTAAGCTAGCTCCTAGAGCTTGGTATGAGAGGCTTAAGTCCTACTTGTTAAGTCATGGTTTTGAGATGGGTAAAGTTGACAAGACCTTGTTCATCCACCGTCATGGCAATGACCTTCTGCTCGTCCAGATCTATGTCGATGACATCATCTTTGGCGGCTCTTCCCATACTCTGGTTTCACAGTTCTCGGATGTCATGAGCACCGAGTTTGAGATGAGTATGATGGGCGAGTTGACCTTCTTCCTTGGCTTCCAAATCAAGCAGTCTCGAGAGGGTACATTTCTTCATCAGGGAAAGTACACTCGTGACCTCCTGAGGCGCTTCGACATGAGTGATGGTAAGCCTGTGTCGACTCCCATGGCTTCTACAGCCTATCTTGACCCAGATGAGGACGGCGAGCCAGTTGATCAGAAAGAGTTCAGAAGTATGATCGGCTCCCTTCTTTACCTCACTGCCTCGAGACTAGACATACACTTCTCTTTGTGTCTGTGTGCTCGTTTTCAGGCCTCTCCTCGCGTATCTCACCGCCAGGCGGTGAAGCGCATCTTTCGATACCTCTGAGCTACCATTGACTATGGTATCTGGTACTCTTCCTCATCCTGTCTTTCCTTGAGAGTCTTTTCGGACGCAGACTTTGCTGGCTGTAGGATAGATCGGAAGAGCACTTCTGGCACTTGCCAATTCATTGGCACTTCTCTCGTCTCTTGGTCTTCTAGGAAGCAGTCCGGTGTTGCACAGTCCACCGCAGAGGCCGAGTATGTTGCTGCAGCCAGCTGCTGCAGTCAGGTACTCTGGATGGCTTCGACCCTGCGGGACTTTAGGTTAGTTATCGACAGTGTTCCACTTTTTTGTGATAACACTTCTGCGATTAACATTGCTAAGAACCCAGTGCAACACTCTCGGACCAAGCACATCGATATCCGTTATCACTTCCTTAGAGACCATGTAGAGAAGGGCGATATAGTGCTCCAGTTTGTGGATAGTGACCACCAGTTGGCTGACATCTTCACCAAGCCATTGGATTGTTCGAGGTTTTCAGCTCTGCGGGGAGAGCTTGGGGTGGTTTGTCCTTATGGACTGTAGTGAGGGGGAGCTTTGGGCTTTACTTCTTTACTATATTGATTATGCTTCTGTCTCATTTCTGTTGCTTTGCACTTGGGGTGCATCGGGCTTAGTCCTTCTAGCATAGGTTAGAGTACTTCTCTTGTCTAGTTGCTTAGACTTCTTACTCTTATCTTGTTCTTTCAGGATGCTTCTTATTAGCCGCTTCTTATCTCACTAGATTGAGCTCACTCACTTCTTGTAGGTTCTAGCGAGGGTCGGGCCACTCTCGGATAGACATGGTACGTGTTTGCTCTCTAGTGTGTGGTTTACGGTCAGCTAATAGTCCTGGAGTATTATGGGGTAGATGAGAGTCTGTCTGAGCCATAGTTGTTTCTATATCTTATCTATGCTTTGAGGACTGCCTGTTTGCTGTTTTCTTTCTCAGCTTCTCGATTTATGGCTTTGGTTCAGGGGGAGTTCATTTGGGAGCTTCTGGAGCTTAATATTAACTTAACTCTACTTGAACTAAAAGGTGCATGTCATGTTGAGGGGGAACTAGATTTTCTTGCATGTTAGCATCTCGCATTGTAATATAACTACTTTGAGTCTTGATTATTATCCTGTTATGACATGTTTACAATGCTTTACACCTTGCCATGATTTGTGTTGATATGCTAGATTTATCATGACTTCATATGTGTAGACTAGTTTTTACCATGATAAGTTAATTAAAATTGCCCAACTTGAAGTAAAACTTGTCATGCTTGCATTTGAGTTTAGTCTTTCTGGAGCTATCCCTTTATGATTCATGCCATGTCAAATAGGCTTAGCTGAGCGTTGAATCTTTGTTGAGCCTTAGATTGAGCTATTTTAGTCTCTTGATGTAGCATAAGGTAGTACAACATGTTTACAAAGCAAAAAGATCTCTTTTGTGCGAAAAAAACTGATTTCACCAATTCTTTCTCATGAGACGGCTTGCCATTGCACTAGGCATGAACTCAGGGGGAGTTTTGGATGGCCTAGACTATCTTCTTAAGCTTATTGCTTGGAGTAGTCGCATAAGGCTTGAGATCTAGCACATAAACAAAAATTGGGTTGGAAACAACCATATGCTTTCAAAAGAAAATGTTTAATGTGCTCAAATTTGCTTAATCTACAAAAAGAACCAAGTACTTGCGCCAATGTTTCATTCTTGAGCATAGCACTCTAGTTGGTCTCAATATTAGCTTCTTCGTTCCGCTTAGCTTAATTGACATGGCCGGCATCATCCTTGGATATCTCTAGCTCGACTTTGCTTATTGATGACTTGACATGTTCTCAAAATTGCTCTACATTTCAGATTGTCTTTTACTTGGTCTAGTTGGCTTATATATATCTTGTCATGATCTAGATAGCTTTCTGTGGAGTTATGGCTTGGTGTAATACGTTATGGTCATTTTGGATAATTCTCATGGCTCTAAATGCTTAGAATAAGAAACTTCAGCAATTTCATCCATGTCATATTCTCTCTTTAGCATCCTTGATGTGTTTATTGCCAAAAAGGGGGAGAATACTTGAGAAAAAGCCTTTTTCTAGGAAAATTTGGAGCTTTTGAGGAAAACTTGTTTCTTTCTATTTTTGCTCCGTGTCGACATGGTCATTAGCTTCATTGACTTCTTCTTTTGGACCATGTTGGATTCTTCAAAACAAACTCAACTTCACGCTTTTTCTGGGTTTGTCAATATACTCATCAAGGGGGAGATTGAGAGACCATGTGGAGGTGTCCCTATGTTTGTGATGAGTTATTGACACTTGGTGGAAAGATTGAGTTTGATTTGGGCGTTTTCTGCGAAGTCGTAGTCTTCTTTGAGCGGTCGGAAGACCTTACGACCACATTGGGCGTGGTCGTAGGTCACTGGGGTGGCTTACGCCTTTTAGACCATGGTCGAAAGGCAGCAGCAAAGCTTACGACCACGCTTGGCCGTGATCGTAGGTCTCCAAGAAGTTTACGACCACTTTGGTCGTGGTCGGAAGTCTCCCGACTCAGCTACGACCACGTTGGCCGTGGTCTGTGGTCGCGAGTCGTGCTACGACCGCTTTGGTCGGTAGTCGGCGCTCGAATGAACGATCACGTTGAGGAGTCGGCGCGTTATGACCACGTTACCGCGAGAGGTAGTCGGAGGTCGAGACTTCGACTGCTGTGGTCTATAGTCGGTAGACTTCGACTTCGACCACGTGGGAAGTCAAAGGACTCCGACCACGTTGTGAAGCGGTCGAATGTGGTTGGGTCGGCTCGATGGGACGTGGTCGTATGCGGTCGGCTACGGGCGTAGGTCAGTTGATTGCGGTCGGATGTGTCTCTCTCATGCTCGGTTGTGGTTGGAAAGGGGTTCGACCACGGCAAATCCCGTTGTGCGTGGTCGGAAGGTGGTTCGATCACGCGATAAGCGGTCAGAAGTCCTCGAGAGGCTTGAACGTGGTCGTAGACATCTTGTATCCGGTCGTATGACCTCCTGGATCGATGGTTTCGCCTGGGAATCGGTCGTATCAACTCCTAGACTGGTCGTCTTGACCTAGAGAGCGGTCGTAGGTCTTGTGCATTAATGTTTAAGTGATTGTGACCGGTCGTAGTGGATGTACGACTTTGTGAAGCATGTTTTGAGTTCCTTTTATATATGCAGATAGTTGTATACAATATTTTGTGCGGTGCTATGAATGTGTGCTTGTCTGTGATGGTTTGTAGGACTTGGAGACTAGTTGTGGAGAGGCATGGATGGCCAAGATTAGGCACGGGCGGTGCTGAGGTCAAGAGTGGTCGGGAGATGCCGAAGACGACGAGGTCTGCCAGGTGGTTGCAAGACTTGAGCGACAAGGGGGGAGGAAGCTTCCGGGAAGGCAGCGGGATGGCATTTTGGAGAAATGCGGAAAGCTGCAAAGGGAAGCTGTGTCTCTGCGAAAGCACTGGAGTGGTTGGCGCTAACGGGCAAAGCAGTGGAGCAGTTGGGTGTAACGGGAACGCACTGGAGCTCGTTCTCGCTAGTGGGTGAAGAGAGTGGTAAAACCCGGTGTTAGTTGGGGTTAACGGGTTCTCCCCTGGTAGCTTGAGGCTATAAATAGAGAGGTAGAGCTCGGGTGATCGGTGAGGTTGTTTTCCGAGTCACTCTGAGCTTTTCATTTCTATTTATGTGAGTTGTCTCTGGGTAGAGCATGGTTGCTCTTGTACCTCCGATGGAGTGGCTGTAGAAACCTCCATGATCAATTATTCATCTATCTTCCTCAAATTGATTTCTGTTGTTATGAGATGTTTTTGATTGTTTTGTTTGCGATCTGTTTTGAGAGCTTGTTCTTCATGTTATATTTTTCTCTCATCTCTTCTGTGTAAGTCCGCATTTGCTTTGGTGTGCTTCTTGTTGCTCAGAACTGAGAATCTGTCTCAAGGCCACTTGGCCAGATCATTCTCGAGAGCAAGAGTTGAATCAGAGAAGTTCTCTTTGCCAAATGGTCTTGCGCCTCAAGTCCTCTGTTTCGAGTTCGACCTTGTCACTCTAGCCGACCATAGCAAAGTCTTTGGATTTTCTTGGTAGTTTCTCTTCCAGAGGCCAGCTTCCTTCAGTACTTCAAGTTTTAGGACCAAAAGACCAGAGAGTCTCAAGTTACTCGGAAATCTGGCAAACGAGTCCTTCTTCTGTTTTCGGTTCGACCGCACAGTTATCACTGTTTGATTTCTTTTGTCGGCTCGGGCAAGTGTTCGACCTCGTGGTGTTCGATCGGAGAAGCTAGTTCTTTCGCCCGATTTGTTGTGTGGGTACTTGGGGAGTTTTGAAGGCACCATTCACGCCCCCCTCTGTTGCCATTTCGGTCCTACAGAGTCTTTACCCAATTCAGCACCTTTCCCACCTATTTATGCTTTCCTTTCTTGATCATGCCGCCTCCTCTGGCCGATTGTGCAAACCCTCTACCGCCTAGCACTATTCATCGTCTGACAAAATTCGTTGCCAAATTCCACCGCCTTTCACACCGATCGGTCAGCGCTGCAACACCCGATTCAACCCACCGTACGCCTGCTTGCAGAGCCACTGACACCCAGTAAAGACCACAGATCGGCACCAGACAAGCCAAGCCAAAGCTCCTAGCCATTGCCTTCCCGCCTGTCTCATGGCCGACAGATTGCATCTTGCACCACAACTCTTTGATCAAGAAATCACTAAGGCCGAGGCGCTACATTGCATGCCGACCTCGCTCCTTCCGCCGTCGAAGCATGCTGAACCCTCCCACACACTCGTCGGCCACGTCTCATGAACCGAGCAGGACATCCCACTGCACAAACCGCCTCTCTCGTCCTATAAAAGCCTATGAACCCTCCTAATAGTAAGCATTGATGTCCAATAGCCCCTAGGCCACCCCCACACCCCTCGCCGGCCAGTGATCTGCCATCGCCACCGAAACCTCATGGTAATCCCTAATGTCCAATTTTGGTATTACGCTTTATCATTGTCCAATTTCCTTTGTCCATAGCTTCTCCCTGACCTCCCAAACAACATCTCCCACTTACCCTAGCCTCCTCAACACCCTAGCTTGTCAACTACCCTCTTCCCCAGCCTACCAAGCGCAGCCGCGTCGCTGCATAAGGTCACCTTCCACAACGCTATTGCCTCGCATAGGTTCATTGGGGGTCCAAGCAACCCATTTTTGGGGTCGCCGACCACTACTCTTAGTGTTGTTGCTCTGTGTTGGCAAAAACAGAAAGAGTGAAACCACTATGGAGACCTATGTAGTGCAGGCCCCACCTATCATGTCTATTGATTTTTCAGTTAGAAAATAATTCAAAAAAATTAAAATAGGTAAGAAAAATTCAAGTGAAAATATGATGAGATAGTTTTAGCTATAAATAAAACAAGAATAAAATTAATTAAAGTATTAAATAAAGGTTTATGCAGATTGAAAATATTTGAAAATTAAATCTTGATTAGTTACATGTCAATAAGGATTAGCAAATTAATTAATGCAAAAAACAATTAGTGTGGGATTAAACCATGTAAAATATAATATATTACAAAATTCATGTTCGCTCCTTTTGTAAATGATGATTTAATTAATTAAGAAAATAATATGTCATTGGTATTTAACTGGAAATACAAAATTTTATTTAAGGATTACCTTGAAATATAATTAGATGTTATTGAAAGGTAGTTAGTATTTAATTTAAAGGGAAAACTTTAAATAGGATGTCATTAATAATTATTTAAAAATTCAAATATCAGTCGAAGACAACCTTAATATAATTTTGTATAGGAATCATGTTAAAATGTATCTTCACTAAAGTATGTCACTTAGTATGCATGACAACTGTAATCACAGCATAAACAAATCGATTAAGGTGAATAAACAAATTAGCAGTTCATTTGAATTTACTAGGAAATAAGTTAAGGTTAACCATAGGTTGCACATTAGTTTGGTATGTAGTTTCGGACATAGACCGTTAGTCTCTTGCATATAGGCCTTCACCTTAGCACTTGGTACTAAAAGTTAATCACTGAGCGGTTGCATTGATGAAGGCTCAGAGTATTATGATTGTTGCTTAGCGCACAAATTAATGTAAAGTTAAAACCCTAGGATTAATTAATTATCAATTATGGTTTATGAGTAATTAGTGGCCTAACTAAAGTTAGCTATTAATTAGCAATTAGTGATATAACCTGTCAGCCACTTAGATGAGTCTCCAATATAAGGATATTATAGAAGCTAATTAAAGAGCTACCCCCATATTTTAGTTAATTATTGAATTGATCATTCAATTAATTGGCAATTGAACCTTGAATAATAATATGTCATGAGATTATTAGCAATGTAAAATCTAAGATTAATATAATTAATTAAAATTATACCTATTATAGCCAGGTAGTCCAAGCCATAATCCTTAAATAATAATATTCGGCAAATGCTGCTTAATGCACCACTTAGACCCTCGTACATGTCCATAAGTCTCACCTAATTTGTAGAATTTCCTTAATAAATAGAAAATAATAAATAAATCACTAAATTAGGTTCGAGTGATAGTATCTATGGTCCATCGGTCAACTCTATCTAATTGCCTTCGAATCTAGAGTGCAATATTCCCGTGAATATTCATTCATCCTCCTTGATCCCTCCTTGATGTTCTTCCGAGCAGATTTCCTCTATGCCATTTTCCCCTTGCTCAAATTTCATTTGACCCCATCTACATCCTGCACTCACTAGAATCCTATCTCATGTCTGCAAATTAATCATGATAGAATTCAATTCAAATTTATTTGAATTTTGATGTTTATTTGAGTTGATTCAAATTCTTTTGAATTTATTCGGTTGCCTTTTGGATTTATTTGGATTTGGTTTTTTTCATGTAATTACAATTTGGAGTCTTGATGAAGCAACAGTTCGAATGAGATCAAGACCCAGATAAAAATGAAGACCAAGACTTTAAGCAAGAACAAGACCCATAGTAAATTGAGCAAGGCGAGTCAATACTTTGATCATTTTGTACCTACTTTTTCGAATACAAAGTATATTGTTTTAAGTTATCAGAATTCATGTTTTACTCTCACTAAAATTATATTATAATTAGTTCTTAGTTAATGTCGTATAACTATCCACTTACTATCGTCCATTCCTTGAATTGGGGGCATAATCTCTTGTCACATTGGAATTAATGGTATACATACCAACTGATAAGTCTGCATCTATGTACCATATTTAGCCTTGCATGCCCATATTGGCATGTGGGTATTAAATTACCCTGACATAATTTCAAATATAAAAACTTGGTTTAGGGCAGCCATTGGATGGACATGGTTGGTATGTTGAATTAGAAAGGATATTTTGAAATCCAAAACTCTAAACTTGCTTCATATTTGGGCGGATGGTAAGTTGGGCTAGTGCAAATAGAGCACGAGAGCTTTGTATGTGGCAGAACTACCCAAGTAATCTTAAGTACTGGATCTTATGATGACCTCCCAGGTAAAACAGTGCAACAACAAGCCTATAACAGGTACAACTTGGCCAATTAATTTTCATTGACTCAGCATTGGATGCACCATCCGGTGGAATATGGGCAAGTGAGTCGGAAGGAGACCTTTGACATGCGGCGCAAGAGGGGACCTCCAAAGCGAGTGGATGGAACCCTACGGCGATGGAAACTTTAGCGGGTGTAGCAACGTTGGGAAGATGCATAGTAAAGACCTTGTGATGATCTTTTGAGTCTCACGCCAATGGTAGCGTGACAGCAGAATAAGTTGAACATATCTTGTTGGTAAAGTGTGTGACTTCTGTAGAGTGAAAATTGTTCGAACAGTCGTGCCCACGGTCCAGGCGGGTGTGGGAATTTATTCGAGTTAGTATCTATTTTATAAAAGAATCTTTGTGGTCAGGATGAAAAACATAATGGGTAGATAGAACCTTGACTTTGATTTACCCTAGGTGAATGGAATCCTAATAACAAAAATAGCATATGATGGATGGAACCATACTCTGTAATAGGTGGATGAAACCTGCTCTATAATTATTATTGCATACTCTTACACTCTTTAAAAACATGGTTTAGTTAAAATGCTAGGTCCTATGCTTTTTATTTATTGTATTTCAATTGTGCCTTTCTGCAAATAAAAGAATCTCGAGCCTCCTTTTGTTCAGCCATGTATACATTATAATTGCATTATGTGTAATGACTTGCTAAATATCTTCGTACTCACTGTTGCTCAATTACTATCATTCAGTAAGTAAATAGGAAAAAGAAAAATCCTACGGTTATCTAAAGGCATTCACAAGACTGGAAGATGAAGAGGCCAAGAGTTAGACCGCGATCCCCAGTTGATTGTATATAAACATATCTTGAGGGTTCCACCTATGTGTTGTTTTCGTTTCTGCTGTTGCTTTTAAAGGTTTTGACTTGATTGGCCCATTGTGTAAGTCAAGGACCCTTAGATCTATTTATGTATTGTCTGCTACTATTGTATTAATTTTGGTTTTATGAAATATATATTTTGATATATAATGATATGACTATATGCACTAGTTACTGATAAAAAAACACTGATTTACATAAAGAGTTCCGAACGATAAATCCGGATCCCACATCTTAGCATCATTCAAAATATATAGCATAACAAACGTGTGAGTGGCCGATGTTCCTCGCTCGTACAGATATTCACACTTCTTTTTCAAAAAAAGTACCATGTGCTTGTCTTGCTCCGCCAGGTGAGCCGTGAGCCTGTACTTGTACTGTTTCAACATGTCCTTTTGTTTTCAACTCATCGATTATAGCTTACTAGTTGGATGCCCGTGCGTTGCTACGGATTAAAACATAATCGTAACATTTAAAAAGTCTAATTGCAAAATGATAGGGAGCAAAGGAAATACTCTAAAATTAGTCTATCAAACAAGAACACTATAGATCAGTGGCGAAGCTAGTCTATCAAAATAAGCACCACAACACAATCACCACAATTTCATTTAACCTAAAAATAAGCTAGACTTTGATTAAACCGATATAAACACAAGCTACAAAACAGATGAAAGTCGAGCTCAAATATAACATAAAAGATTGACAGATGAGAGTCGAGCTCAAATATTGAGAAAAATACAGCCTTAGAACACTTCTGGATCTAAATAATATCAACCCAGGAAATTTGTAAACCTCAACTATGTCAGAGAACTATCCGTTTAGCTAGTACAGTTAGACATGTGAGCATCCGGTAAACATTTTCCCTACCAATCAGGAAAGCATATAACAATTGCATAGGCTAAAATAAATGAGATGATTTGTTGAGATAGAACAAATACTTAAATAGCTTCAAATCTGCAACTGAGATTAAACAAACAAATATCTTGTTGAACATCAAATAAAAAACATTTCCGATATGTAGCAAAAATGTCCACCTGCTTTGCACTCTTCCCAAACACAAAGAGCATTGCATCGATGACATTGCTCTTCCCACTGCCATTTGGCCCAACAACAGCCGAAAAGCTCTGCAACCAAGATAGAAAAAATATCATATTTCTTTGTCTCTAAGAATCATCACTCAGTGAGCAACCTTAGAGAAAAAGCATTCCATATATTCAATTATATTTCGCACGAATCCTAACTATAGTGTGAAAATTCTATGTTCCAAAGAGCTAAAACTGTAGTTTACTCTTTGACGGTATCCTCTTGCCTGGAATACCACGAGCTCACTTGTTTGTAAACTGAAGCATATTAAGGTATTGTGGAGTTTTTTTGTAGTTCCCTTGTTATGCACTTGTGTCACTTCTTATTTACTTCTCTTTCTATGTTTACTTTTTGTATTAGCGAGGTGCTCTCCTTGAAATCTATGAGTCCAAAGTTGTTCGTGTAAATGGTGAGGCTTTGGACAAGACTGCTAAGGTTAACTTGAGTGGAGGAGATGAAATTGTCTTTAGTTCACCCATGAGGCACGCTTATGTATCCTTTTCTATTGCCTACTTTATCTAGTGGATATCTTCTTACTCATTCTTTTTGGGCCTAACACTGATGAAGGAGTTTGATTTGTATTATACTTAGTTTCAAACTTACAATTAATATGAAGTGATAAGAAATGATTTGTATTATACTTAGTTTCAAACTTACAATTAATATGAAGTGATAAGAAATGATTAGACATGTTAACATTTTGGCATTGAAAGTCCTTAATGTCTTATGTATCCTTTTCTATTGCCTACTTCTTTATCTAGTGGATATCTTCTTACTCATTCTTTTTGGGCTTAACACTGATGAAGGAGTTTGATTTGTATTATACTTAGTTTCAAACTTACAATTAATATGAAGTGATAAGAAATGATTTGTATTATACTTAGTTTCAAACTTACAATTAATATGAAGTGATAAGAAATGATTAGACATGTTAACATTTTGGCATTGAAAGTCCTTAATGTGATGGTAGATATTTGAGCAACTATCAGAGGAGAAATCAAGCACTTCAGCGTTTTCCTCTACCTGCAGTAGTGTTCAGGGGCAACATTCACTTGTCAAAGATATTCCGGATCATTTATATCATCTAAAGGACCCAAAGAATCATCCTTTTACACTTTGGAAAAGGCCGACCTCCATTGATCCCTATTGGTGAGACTAATGTATTTTATTTAAATTTGCACTTTACTGTGATTAAAAATGATGCTAAGGTAGTAAACATTGTTACAGGATCATCAGCGGATCCAGGTCTATTTAGTAGTTTATGTAAAACAATGGAGGACCACTTTAATGCTGAAGAAAATATACTGTTTACTCGATGTCAACTATTAAAGGAGGATCTGAAAATTGCAACAATTGATGACAACTCTAGAGTAGAAGACAGAACATGATGACTATTGGACCCACCATGGTAGCATTAGAAAATATTCCAAAATAATGGAAGAAATAAGGATACCCTGTCATCCTGAACTACGCTCTCCCATACCAATTTGAAGCAGGCAGCATCACAAATTCATACAATACAAAGCATACAGCATGGCATATTCGTGGTATAAACATAGATGATGAAGGACAAAAATGTTTGCTGCTATCGATTGAGATACCAAATAAAGTTTTAAACCCTTTTCCTTATCCACTAATAATAGCAGTAGTCTCTTACAACTTCTAGTAATGCACACAAAAATGAGTCTGATATACACCAACTTGCAAAGTCATCCTAAAACAACCATAGTGTTGAGGATGTGGTATGCAACGAAAATTGGAGTACTTGGAAGGTAATGCTGATGCAAATTTGTCGAGCTTATAATGACAAAAGCTATCATTTTCATTTTTCAAGCAAATAATGAAAATACAAACATGCCTGTTGGGGGTTCCATCTTTATCTTTATTGATAAAATGTTGAGATGCAACAGGATTCTTTCCAGGATCTTGCAACTGTTGCCTTTCTTTCCAGGATCTTGCAACTGTTGCCTCAATGACATTGAATAGACTGCACAATGGACACAAATACTTTATCTCAAGACATAATTCAATTCTATGAATAAAGAAGTCCAAAATAAAAAGTACTCAACAGATCATCTCCTGACAACATTCCAACGATCAGGTCATGCCCATCCTTGGCCTCCGAGTCAAATGCATGGCAAAGTGGGTTTGAGTTACTGAAGTGGATAGACTTTATTGGATCCTGGTGCAATTAACAACTTGATTAGAACCACAAGGTGACACTTGTAAGTAACTTTAGCATGCATTCAAGAAGGGAACAAATACTTTGTCATGTGAGTGGAGATCATTGATGAACAGTGTATTAGCAGTATTGAAGATGATGTACGCGCCCTTGCCATCACAATTTAAGCTGAGTCGTCATCGGTTCCTCTCTACTTCAAACTGGAATTCCCCACAAATTATAGCAAAGATGATCCGTTGGTATGGTTAAATTGGTGTGAGCAATTCTTTTGGAGGCAAAGAACAGATACTGTTTACTCGATGTCAACTATTAAAGGAGGATCTGATAATTGCAACAATTGATGCTAATGACATCTCCGAGTCATTTGATAGCTGCCCGTATTATCTACCGTATTATCTAAGGTACTATATACATTCAGTGGTTAATAATTCTACTCTTTCGTTCTTTCGTTTTTATGATGCCCTGTTTGTGATATGTTGCAAATGAATTTTGTGATGTGTTGTAAATGAATTTAGTTAAGAGATGATAGATTATGAATTGAATAATCAATAGCTGATGTAGGGATACTTCCTTCAATGACCTAGTGCAGTTATATGTTTCTATCTGTAATTTGCATAATCAATAGCTGATGTAGGGATACTTACTTAGGATAAAACATGGACTGCCGCGCCTCCTCCTACCTCCGCCCCCAACCGGTGAGAGAAGACGGACGCAACCTGCAACCTGCAGCCGGTCTTGATGATCCTTGAGGGTGGCGGCGCGCTGGGTGTTCTTGGCGCGGCAGCCGAATGCGATGTACAGCGCCCTCAGGATCGCGCTCTTCCCGCCTGCGCTGGCACGGAGAAGAAAGGGCATCAACGGGCAGGGGGGAGGGAGAGAGGGGGGTAGGGTTTCAGGGAGGCGTACTGCCGTTCTGGCCGGTGATGAAGTTGACGCGGAGTGGCACATGAAGTTCTCCAGGCGGATGCGGGAGATCGTCCCGGAGGCGACAACATGGGGTGGGGGGAGAAGCGGGGGCGGCAAAGGAGCCGAGGAGGAGGCGGCGACGGCAGCGCGGCGTGGGGAGGAGAAGGCGAGGGCGAAGTGCAGGAGCGGCGGCAGCGGGCACCGGGCAGGCGGCCAGGCGGGCACAGGCGCACGGCGGCCTCACCCCTCACTGCCTCACGCTCACGGAGTCACGGGCGCCTCAGTGCCTTGGCCCTCGCCCCTCGGTGCCGGGCCTGCCGGCCGGCCGGCGGACTGGCGCAGACGCGAGAGCGGAGGGCGGAGCCGCGGGCGCCCAGTAGCCCAGTCGCCGCCGAGTTGTCGCTGACCGCCGCAGGCCCGCAGCACTCGCCGAGTCGCCGCCGACCGCCGCAGCCGCGCACCGTCGGCCGCCCCTGGTCCCTCTACCCCTAGCGGCGGCGGATCTTGCGGGATCGGGGGCGGCGGCGACCTGGCCCTGACCCGAGGCAGGGGGAGAGCAAGGGGGAGGCGGTGGGGCAGCGACGCAGGGTGGGTGGGAGGGAAGGAGGCGGCGGCGCGGTGAGAGCGAGGGGCGGCGGCGGGGGATTAGGAGGCGGGGGGGGGGCGCGGGGAGAGCGAGGGGGGCGGCGGGGGAGAGCGAGGGGGGCGGCGGCGGCGGCGCGGGGTGGGGAGGGGGAGGAGGCGCCCGAGGGGTGGGGAGGCGGCGGCGGCGCGGGGTGGGGAGGGGGAGGAGGCGCCCGGGAGGTGGGGAGGAGGCGGCGGCGCGGTGAGAGCGAGGGGCGGCGGCGGGGGATTAGGAGGTGGGGGGCGCGGGGAGAGCGAGGGGGCGGCGGGGGAGAGCGAGGCGGGGGCGCGGGGAGAGCGAGGGGGCGGCGGCGGCGGCGCGGGGTGGGGAGGGGGAGGAGGCGCCCGAGGTGGGGAGGAGGAGGCGGCGCGGGGTGGGGAGAGGGAGGAGGCGCCCGGGAGGTGGGGAGGAGGCGGCGGCGCGGTGAGAGCGAGGGGCGGCGGCGGGGGATTAGGAGGCGGGGGGGCGCGGGGAGAGCGAGGGGGGCGGCGGGGGAGAGCGAGGTGGGGGCGCGGGGAGAGCAAGGGGGGCGGCGGGGGAGAGCGAGGCGGGGGCGCGGGGAGAGCGAGGGGGAGGCGGTGGAGGGAGAGCGCGGGGGGTTGGGGCGCGGGGAGAGCGAGGGGTGGCGGCGGGGGAGAGCGAGGCGGGGGGCGTAGGATTGACCATCACCTTCAACTCGTTCTTTTATTAGTTTAGATAGGTTTTCTAAACTAAGTAAATAATTATTTTTTTTCATTATCTTTGCAAAATGACATATTAAAACCTTTTTTAAATGGTTTGTCAATATTTAGTTGTCTATATAAATGCTTCCTTAGAGAGAAAACTATAAACTATAGCATAAGCCACTGCTAAAAGAAAACAATCTTAGTTGTTAGCCCTAAGCCAAAGAAATAATAAGAATCCAGCAGCCAACCATGTGAGCTTTCTCTGTGGCACTGGTTCAGGCAGACTGGCTAGCTCTGGGCGATCCGGTCAAGAAGTACCTGGATTTATACCCCTGGGACCTGGTGATCCTGACATGCTACAGTACTAAACTGATGTGCATTCCCATAAGAGGTTCTTCCATTCCAGTGAACATTGCCAAATATAGTTCGACTGGACATGCATTTATGGGGTGTTTGGTTGCTAGCCACACTTTGCCAACAAAAATTGCCACACTTGCCTAAGTTGAGGTGCTCAAATTCTTTGCCACACCTTAGCAAGTCTAAGGGAATCTTGCCACACTTTTTTGAGTCATTGACGCGTGGGACCTAGTTTGCTGGGAGGGAATCTTGCCACAACTGTGGCTGCAACCAAACAGCTTCCAAAGTTGGTCAAACTTGCCTAACCTTAGGCGTGGTAAACTGTGGCTGGCAACCAAACACCCCCTTACCTCTTCACATTCATATAGTTTTTCTTTTCAGAAATTGGTATATGTTATAAATGCATGCCGGTTCTTTTTGGCTTTATCTTTAGCTTATCACTTTTTACTATAGTAACTATTTTTAAACAGTGTATTTTTTCAAAACGAGATCTACAGGTATATTGTAGTAGACACTGTACCGAGTTCAATTATACTGGTCAAAATCACATGCGACTATTTCTTTCTGCATATTACCTCTCGTGAACATACAAAATTAAGCCAAAAGTTAAAGTTACAGCTTAAAAGAACCCACCCTGATATACCTAAATTGACATATTTGATTCTTGCAAATTTATTACTCCATCCGGTGCAAAAAGATTGTTGTTTTTGTATGCCATTGATCTGATAGTGATTCTATTAATTTGGCAAGGTTTATAGGTTTGGTTGGACGTGCCTTATGTGAATTTGGGTACGTGCTCTTTATTTCTGAATGATTTTTTTTTTGCAAATTTTATAATACATATATATAGTTGAAACAATATTTCATTGTCCTTCGTAGAAAACAAGAAATTTTCCAAGGTTCCGAAGCGTATATACCAGCTCCTGTTCTTAGGGGGTGGGGTGTGTATATATACAGTGGCGGAATCAGGATTTGGTTATGCTCTGCGCTCAGTGATGGAATAAACTAGGCTATCTGGGCTGGACCATGAAAATGTTACCTAGGCTGGACTGAATTTACCCGGGCTGTACACTAGATATTTTTCCACACTTTAGGCTAAAGCCTACCTTGCCCAAGGTGTGGTTCTGCCCCTGTATATATATCTCTCTTAAGGGGGAACTAGGTGTATATATCCTGTCTCCAATTAGATAAAAAAATCCCAAATTAACAAATTTGGATGATAATTAGAAAGAAAACATCCAGGTGATGCCTATACACTCCCAAAAGTAAATTCTAGAATTAGCACAAAATAACAATTTGGTCATAAATTTTGATCAAAGGATCTGCATAAACCTGATTCATTGTGGGCTCTTACTTCGTCAAGTTGGTTTTAGTTGCACTAAAAGTATTCAGAATATAACACGCAATCACATCTCTTTGCTCTATCAATATTCAATAAATGTGTGAGAAAAAAAATGCATTCCCAAAGATTGGAATTATCTAAAGTAGATTCAGATTAAACAAATAAAACACGCTAGATGATCTCCTTCTCGCATGATCACATAATTAATATAATGTTGTATATGACTAGATGCACGCATGTGATCATGGAACTATCTAATTCTCAAACATACATAAATTATGAAATACCACACTTACTACTAGCTGCTAAGAAACATCCATGCATGACACATCACTACTAAACCAGTTACCAGGCTAGCTAAGACACAGACCCATGACACACATCACGACTTAGCTCATGCATGGGTGCATGCACTAACCATCAATTAAGAAGCCATGCATAAGCCACATATGCAAGCTAGCACCTAACCATGCATGCCATGCAAGACGACCGGCACCGTGGCGTCGAGGAGGCCAATGGCCGGCGTCGCCAGGCGGGGCTCGTACGCGAACACCCGAAACCCTGCCCCACCAACCCCTCCTCCGCCGTGCCCGACGTACGGGCACGGCGGAGCCCACCGCCACTCGTCGCGGCGCGAGTCGAACACGAGCACGTTCGCGGGCGCCGGGGACGCCGGCCCGCGGGGCGCGAGCACGACGAAGTCGCCGTGCGCGGCGCACTCAAACCCGCGTCCGCCCTCGACCGCGGCAAACTGCTCGTGCACCTCGGGCGGCATCCGGGCCACCTCGGTCCACGAGACGCTGCCTCTGCCGCCGCCAGCTCCTCCGAGACCGCCGCGCAGCGTCCACACGCGCACGCTCCGTGGCACGTTGAGACGGCTCTTCTCTACGGTCGCGACGAGCCCCACCCTCGCCGCGTTATCTGTCCCGCCACTGAGCTCCACAAGCGCCGGCGACCGCAGGAATCGCCTCATCGGCGGCTGCACCTTGCTCCAGACGTTGGCCGCCACATCAAACACAAGAACCGCAAACGGCGACAAGCTCAAGCAGTAGAACCTGCAACGACAACGATAAGCTAGCCATACTCAACAAATTGCATGTACTGATTATGTACAAGCATCTCTGCATATATACGCATGTGCGAGCGTACCTTCCGAAGGCGAAGGCCATGCCGGCGCGGGGGTCGAGTGAGGAGAGGCGGGGGAGGAGGGAGCTGGGGGCCCAGAAGCCTGAGGGGGGGACGGAGGCGGCGGCGTCGGCGACGAAGGTGTCGGCGGAGATGTTCTTGACGGCGAAAGGGGACACCAGGTCATCGCCAGCCACGACGACGATAATGGAGGTTGGGCCAGCAGTGACGCCGACGGTGGGGGAGAGGCGCGCGGTGGGGCATAACGGCAGCGCCGCGAGGAGGCGCGTGATGGGGTTGGCGAGGAGCAGCATCTTGTGGCCGGACGCGTCGGACAGGAACGCTAGCAGGCCGGCGGACGCGGCCGCTGGGGAGAAGCCCTGGCTGCCGGCGCCGGCGGGCACTGGGAGCGGGAGGGGGAGGCTGGACCAGGAGGGGGCCTGCACGGTGGGGTCGAGGAGGAGGAAGTGGCCGGCGGAGGGGATCACGAAGGCGAAGAAGGGGAGGTGCGGGGAGAGGAGGAGGTGGGAGTGGAGGAATGGGGAAGAGAAGAGGAGGTGGTAGAAGCGGCGGCAGGCAGCGCGGATGCGGAGGAAGGACGGCGTCGGGAGGCACGCCAGCACGCGGTCCACCAGCGGCTGCGGCAGCCGGCGCCACACGCGCGGGTCCATGTCCACCGCCGCCGCCAAGGACGACGAGGAGTGGCCGGCCGGCAAGGGCAGCGGCAGGCGGTGAGGGTTCAGCATCCTCGACGCTCTAGTACTGGGAGAGTGGAAGCTGGGGAGTGTGTGTGTGAGAGAGAGAGCTGCAACTTTGCAGGTGTCAAGAGTGAAGTGGCTAGAAAGAGCGAACAAGAGGGCAAATAATACGCCAGTTTTGCTTTGTCCAAGCCAGGGTTTATCATTTCGTCCAAAATGGAGTGAAATTTTGGAAATCTTGCTCCTTTCGGTACCTTCCAAAATAAGTTTGGCCCTATTTGGAATTTGTTCAAATTTATTCAAAATTTAGTTAACTTTCATCAAAATTCAAATGATATTTAAAATTTTTGTCCAAATTTTCGAACGAAATGAATGAAATTTTAGAAATTCGTTCATCTCAGTGACCTCCAAAAGTTTTTTCAAACCGAATCATTTAACCCTGGTCCTAGCTCTCTGTTATTCTATGCATGCATGCATTGTGCAATGTTGGGAGGGCAGACCAACTATCGATGAGGCATAGACACTGGTTAATCAGGTGTTGCTGAAATCATGAAATGGATACAAGAACAGAAAAACTGTTTAGGGGCTCTGTGGATACAAAATATTTTTGAGTTTCGAAGGAGTACCATGGTTTCCAGAAATATCATAGTATTAAATACAACGAGATGTTTGGGTAAAAAATATTGTATAGTTTTATAAATTGGTATTACAAATACCGTAGTATTTTTTTGGAGTTTTAAAAAATCCACTCGGTACCTCTTTTTTCTGAACCGAATCATGAGCTTCTCAGAGCTGTGTTGTATACCTACGTCTCTTAACGCATCTACTAGTATTTTCTTACTCTTCTTGTCAATCCTGGTAACTAGCGAATCAGTGACGAAGAACTCTCTCGTATGACAACCAGCAATTAAACGTAAGTCTATTTGCGCCTTTGCATATTAGAGCCTAAACTCGGTATCTTGTATTCCCTTTTTTTTACCAGAATGCTATCTGGTATCTTGCAAGTACTATCACATAGCTTAATCAAAGTTTCTAACTTATTACGTTTGGTGCCTAGCTATTTTGGAAGTTGGAACGTTCATATAAAGCAGTGCTTTCGAAAACCATATAAATTGGTGTTGAATAGTCCACGCTGCACTCGAAATATACGTCCAAAAGAAGCCACCATGCATGCATGTTTATACGTTGTTTAAAATGCTCACATAACGTCGAACAATCTATTTCAAGCCAAATACTGTATTAAATACTGCAGTTACCAAACATGTCATAGTTTTTCTCAATACATTATATGCTAGTTTTGTTACCAGGGTTACATCCACCCATTAATATTACCACGTTACATCCATCCAAGGCAATCCAAATCCAGGATTACATCTACACGATGAGTTTTTATCTCACCTACAAAGTTTTAGAAATAGACACTAACTCGAGTAGGTTCCTATGCCCGCCCATAACCGTGGGCATAGCTATCCAAATAGTTTACACTCTACAGAGGTTGTATACTTTACCCATAAGAGATAATCAGCTTGATGTGTTTCACATGTTTCCTTAGACTTGCGAATCAATAAGATCACCACAAGGCCTACCAATGCATCTCCCTAGTAAGGCTACACCAGCTAAGGTTTTCACTGTTGTGAGGTTATATCCACTCGCTTCAATGGCTTCCTCTTGCGCCACATGGAAGCTTAAACTAGCACTCATCCTATGTTCCACCAAATGGCGCAACCCACATTGGGTCCATGCAAATTAGCTGGTCAAGTTGTATCTATTATAGACTTATGGTTGTACTATTTTACATTAGGAAGTCATCACTAGATTTAGTCCTTAGAGTTATCTGGGTGGTACCACCATAAACCGCACATTCTCATGCTACATTTACACCAACATCTCTTACCACCCGCCCAGATATGTAAAGCAGGATTTAAGGGGGTTTGAGAAGTATAAAATTAAATTATCCAACATACCAACTATTTTCCTCTAATGACTGTCCAAAACTAGTTTCATGATTAAAATGATGATTAGGGCAATTTAATACCCCGGGTACCAAAGCAAGAATAAGCATGACGTTTAGATAAAACCTATAAATAGTAAAGTTACCATTATAATTCTAGGGTGACAAGGAATTAAGTATTCAATTTGCTGAAGGGGTGAGGTACAGTAATACAAAAATGATAGGTATTTATCTACAACCTTAAATTTGAATATAAATTGCATATCAAATAGAAGCATGCAATTTGATAATTTAAATGAATATAATTAGCATAAATGTATAAGTTCAATATGATCAAAGTATTGACTTGCCTGGCTCACAAGCAAGGTGGTCTTAGAAGTCTTGTTGTGGCTTGAAATGTGGTTCTTTGGTGTCCTTGTAATCTATTTGGATGAACATGATGAAAATGTAACACACAAATGAGCAAATATCTCCAAATAAAAATTCAAGAAAACTCAAAACTAAAATATTTTACTTCCATTAGATAGACCTTAAATTTAGATGAATTTAGAAGAAAAAAATTCATTAAATTGGAGTTAAAACAAGTGAGAACGAGCCTTCCAAAAATTAGGACATGATTATATCCAAGAAATAAATAGAGGAGAGAGGTTACTTCACTAACATGTGGGGTCACAGGATTTAAATTTCTTTTAGAATTAAATTCTTAAAGAAAAAAGGGGTTAGAGGCAGACAGGTGGGACGGTACTATGTAAATAGTTCGAGGGACCCATATGTCAGAGGCTCAACTTCTATAATTGAGTTTAATTAGATTTAATCCGTGGATAGTTCCAAAGGTCAGAGACTTACTTAAACTAACAACCGGGCCAACTAACCAGTTATTGGCTAAACAAGTTTAACAGAGATCGTTAACTTTAATCAAGGTATAAACTAATCTAACGTGCCCTACAATGATCATCTTCCTATCAAGCATGGCGTAGCTCATCGCTGGTGAGGGGAGCCACAGCGGCTGGTGGGAATGGCAAAAATGGGGTTCTAGGGCTAAACCACATCTATGGGTGGCTACGGCTTCACCGGAGGAACACCGAAGAGGCGATGCGTCGGTGAGGGGTGCGGCGAGGCCTTGCATACCATGGCAGCGATGGTTTTGGTGGCATAGTGAGCTAAAAGAAGGAATGGGGAGCATCAGAGAGGCAAGGGGGCCTACCGGAGGGAACGGCTAAGCTCAAGGAGGGCTGAGGTAGTACGACGATGAGAGACCAAAGCGACGTAGGGGAGGAGCACAACACCGACGAACCAAAATGGCGGTGAGGATAACTTCACAGCATCACAGGGAAGCTCCAGGCAGAAGGAATTGGCTGATGGCACTCGGAGTCAACCGGTGGTGGAGATGGTCGGAGTTGGAGACAAAGAAGGCTCCAGCGAGCTGCAAGGGAAGAGAGGTCGATTAGGCGAGGTGAGAGCGGGAGTAGAGCAAGGCGAGCTTAGGGGATAGCTCGGCGTGGCTCAAATATATGTACTATCTATGCATTGATTATGATAATCTAAAGATATTTAGCAACTCAGTGCAGATTGAAGCTCACTTGATTCGAAGGGGTTTCAGAAAAGGGTACAAATGTTGGATCAGTCATGGTGAAAAGAAGATTACACAAGAAGGTAGTTATGACATCGTCGAGGGAGACAATGATATGCCGATTGTGGACTGTGCTTTCGATAAGGATAGGTCACAGGATGATAATCTGGACTATAGTGAGAGAGAGTTTGGTAAATTTAGGGACTTGATGAATGACTCAGAGAAACCTTTGTTCCCGAGCTATAATCCACAATACACAAGGTTGTCATCCATTCTAGAACTGCTGAAATTGAAGACAAGTAATGGTTGGTCCGATAAGAGTTTCACAGCATTGTTAGGTCTCCTAGCGGACATACTTCCAAAGGGAAATGTGTTGCCGAGAACCACCTACCAAGCCAAAAAGATTCTTTGTCCATTGGGAATGGAAGTACAAAGAATACATGCATGTCCGAATGATTGTATCCTCTACCGTAAAGAGTATGCTAGTTTACAGTTTGTCCAGTGTGCAAAGCATCTCAATACAAGTATAAAAATAACTCTAATGATGGAAAAGACATCGAGGTGGAGCAAGGTGTTGTGGTATCTTCCTGTAATTCCCTGTTTGAAGCATTTATTTGCAAACTGAAAAGATGCAAGATTGGTGCATTGGCACTCGGAGCAGCGTAAGAAAGATAGAATGATAAGACACATTGCTGATTCTGCCCAATGGAGGAATATTGATAGGATGTTTGTAGACTTCGGTGTAGAACCGAGGAATATAAGGTTTGGATTGAGTGTAGATGGAATGAATTCTTTTGGTAACATGAGTAGCCGACATAGCACCTGACCCGTGACTCTGTGCATGTACAACCTTCCTCCTTGGCTGTGTATGAAGCGGAAGTATATTTTGATATCAATACTTATCCAAGGGCCAAAGCAACATAGGAACAATATTGATGTGTACCTAGCACCATTGGTGGAATATCTTGCGATACTGTGGAACGAAGGGGTACATGTGTAGGATGCGGACAAACGAGAGAACTTCACTCTGCGTGCCATGTTGTTCTGCACCATTAATTATTTTCCTGCCCTTGGTAACTTGTCAGGGTTGAGTACAAAAAGAGCCAAAGCCTATCCACAGTGCTTAGATTATATCGAGAGTGTGTGATTGAACAACTCGTGCAAAACTGTGTACATGCGTCACCGTAGGTTCCTTCCAAAGTATCACCCATACCGCAAGATGAAGAAACAATTTGATGAAAAAGAGAGGATGACTTAGTACCAAGGCCTTTTAGCGGGAAAAAGGCCTATGATATGATCAAGGATATCGACGTTGTGCTTAGAAAGGGATGTAAATCGAGGACATGTCGGAAGAATATGTGAAAGAAGAGGTCAATATTTTGGGACTTGCGTTATTAGGAGCACTTAGAAGTTCGCAATTGCATTAATGTCATGCACGTAGAGAAGAATGTATGTGACAGTTTGATTGGTCTCTTACTGAATATTCCTGACAAAACAAAGGATGGTGTTAACGCAAGGTGTGACTTGGTCGCTATGAACATCAACACCGAGTTAGCACCGATAGAGATTAATAAAGGTTAGACATATCTTTCCCCAGCTTGCTACACTCTGTCTAAGTCTGAGAGAACTCAACTGTGCTAGTGCTTGCATGGTGTGAAAGTTTTGTCCGGGCACTCCACCAGCATGAAGAAACTTGTTTCCATGGAACATATGAAACTATTTGGCATGAAGTCTCATGATTGTCATGTGCTAATGACACAAATGCTACCATTGAAATTAGAAGTATTTTGACAAACAAGGTTCGAGTAACAATCATAAGGCTATGTTATTTCTTTAACGTAATTGCTTAGAGGGTCATCGATCCCGATGGACTAGATGCTCTATAAACTGAGATGGTGATGACTCTATGTCATCGAGAGATGTATTTCCCTCCGTCATTTTTTGATATCATGGTCCATCTCATTGTCCACCTTGTGAAAGAGACAAAGATATGTGGCCCTGTGTTTCTACGTCATATGTACCCATTCGAGAGGTACATGGTAATTCTCAAGTTCTATGTACGCAATCGATCTCAATCTGAGGGTAGCATCATCAAAGATTATACAACTGAAGAGGATACTGAATTCTGCGTTGGTTACATGGCTCAGGTCGAACCGATAGGTGTACCTCTATCTCATCACGAGGGGAGGCTAGAGGGTATTGGGACTATTAGAAGGAAAGCAATAACTCCGGATCGAGATACATATGCTCAACCCCATTTCACAGTTTTACAACACATAACTGAAGTGACCCTGTATATTGAAGATCACAAGGACATGCTATGCCAAGAGAATACAGGCTAGTCAGAGGTTTGGATTACGAGACAACACAACCGTCAGTTCAACGAATGGTTGAAGGTGCGATTGACTGGGAGGTCATCAAGTAAAACACTACAATGGTTGGCAAAAGGGCCAAAATTTACGATTGTGACATGGCAAAGATATGGTATTAATGGATACACATTTTATACAATAGATTAGGATAGAAAGAACACAATGCAGAACTCAAGTATCCGTAGATGCCTTTGATGCACACATCAGTACCGCTGGTCCAAGGTCATACTACGGGCGTGCAGAGGAGATTTGGGAGCTTGATTACGTAATTTTCAAGATTTTTCTATTTCGATGCCGTTAGGTCCAACTCCCACGGGGTGTAAAGGTCAATAAGTATGGCGTCACTACCGTGGACCTCGAATGTGTTGAATACGAAGACAAACCATTCATACTTGCGAGGCAAGTTGTTCAAGTATTTTATGTAACTGACTCGACTAATAAGAAGCACCATGTATTTCTTCGTGGAAAAAGGATTGTTGGAGTTGAGAATGTCGTGGATGAGGAATCGTACAATCAATTTGATAAGCTGCCTCCATTCGGAGACGACATTAGGCTCGAGGAAGGACAAGACGATGAAGTAAGCTATATGCATATCGATCATCTGAAGGGCTTTATTTAAAAGGAAATAGCCAAGTGTAATCAATGATCCCACACATCGAGCATCTATTTAGAAACTGTTACAATGTAATCATAATTAGAAAACTTGACATGTAATTATGGAACTATATTCCATTGTAATTGTAATTGATTCAGTAACTAAGAAATTGTTATATTTATGATTATGCTTGCGTTTTTCATATTGCATGGCCAGCATGCATTTCTTGTGGCTAGATGAAGAATAGGGAACTATCACAGGTAGTTTATTGGAATAAACCATCTGTGATAATACTATCACAGATGATTCTTTTATAGAACCGTCTGTGATAGTATTATCATAGATGGTTCCATAAAAGAACTGTCTGTAATAGTATTATCACAGGCGGTTTCATAATAGAACCGTCTGTGATAGTTTCCCTATAAATATATCTTAAGAATAGGATCTGCTTGCAGAGTCCTAACTCACGCACTCCGTCTCTGTTGCCCCTGCTGGATTTTGCTAGATCTGACTGCTTACTCACGCGTGACGTCGCCTCTCCCTCATGACGCCGCCTCTCCCTCCCATCGCCACCTCTCCCTCTTGACGCTGTCCACATCTCCCTCCTGACGTTGGCCGCCTCTCGCTCCTGACGACGGCCACCTCTCGCTCCCAACGTCGGCTGCCTCTCCCTCCCGACGTTGGCCGCCTCTCCCTCCCGACGTCGGCCGCCTCTCGCTCCTGACGACGGCCACCTCTCGCTCCCAACGTCAGCTGCCTCTCCTTCCCAACACCCGCCGCCTCTCCCTCCCGATGCCGGCCGCCTCTCCTCCCTATGGTACAAAACCCAAATCCCACAGTGGGTTTGGATATTAGCTCGATGATGATACTGGTCTAATACTTCATGATATATATAGTACTTCATGATATATTCTTCACTTGTTAGCTATAAGATCTAATCTCAATAGTTGGCTAATTTGTTTTGTGATCTTTAGTATTTCATGATATATGCTTTACTTGTTAGCTACAAGATCTAATACTAAAATTAGATATTCAAGCTTGAGCTCTAAATTGTTATTATTACTATCATTTGTCAATCTTGTGGTCTATCTCAATAGTTGGTCTCTGAGCAATTCATCAATAATAATGCATACTTCATCTAAGATTACGTAATGAGCGGATTGATTGCTCACAGTGACAAGGAATACATCATGGTACCCTTCAACTAAGAGTAAGTGCTTTACTAGTTGCCACACAAGTTTCATTTGTACTTTATACGCAACATGAACTTAGGATTAATCACTATGGTGACACACATGACTAGGTCTCACTGGATTCTGATTGTGATTGTACCAAAGTGGAATAAGGTGATATACCTTGATTCTTTACTTAGGAGCAAGCACGACTTCACTTGTGTGCAACAAGCAATTGACAGGTAAATTCATTTCCTCTATACATAACTCTGTTGTAATCTTTCCTTCGTTGTAGTGACCGAGGCTAACTTTTTTGGAATCACGTAGGTCGTTTAGTGCTTATGTTGCCCAGGGAGGGAGACACAAGGAATCCAACGACACACTGTGACACAACACGATTTTCGGTACCCGCTACAACACAACAATCATATATCACACTTCATTGTAATGCCTCTAGAATTGACAATATATATGTATGTAATTCTATTTTTGCAGTGTCACTAACATCTATAGGGCAACATATATGAATTCTACGTTTGCCGCCATATGAAGGAAATCATGGACGCTAAGACGAACGATTCAGAGGTTTGTCAACCTTCCAATAATTATTATTTTTTGATTATATATGTATATATATATATATAGACATACTAATTAATGACTTAACATTACTTCTAGCGATAGCGTGTGGACTTTGACAAAGGTGCAATTGATCTTGACAAACTCGTCGAAATTCGAGGAAACTTCTCCCAATTATTGCTAGCAGAGGTCATAAACAAGACTGGAGAGTTCCACCCCGGCAATGGTGATAGATGTTGAAACATTGGATTCAATTATAATCACTCAATTGTGCATAATCAAACAATTCATTCAATTTAATTCATTTGTGAGATCTGTGTAACGATTGTCATGCTATATATGTTATTTGCTTGTGTTGTTTCATTCATCTGTGAGATTTATGTAATCATTGTCCTGTGCTATATATACATGATCTTGCTTGTTTTCAGATGGCATAGCTAGCATATCCTAAGGCTAGCCAAAAAAGAGCAATCAACATCACTGTTGAAATAGCTATCACAGACGGTTTGGAACACCGAACCATCTATGATATGTACCATATCAGACAGTTAATAACAAAAACCGTTTGTGACATCGTGCATATCACAGACGGTTAATACAAAAAAACGTCTATGATAGTCAAATATCACAAACGATTTTTCAGAAAAATCATCTGTGTTGTAAGTTATCACAAACGGTGTGGGAGCCATATGTGATAACCAGCTATTATCACTGACACATAAACATCAACGGTTTAGAAACCATCTGTGATAATGGTTTTGAACCATCTGTGATAACACCATCTGTAATAGTGCAAGTAGAGTGCGCTTCTGTTAACTTGTAAACATGACAACATTTTGTAATTGTAACAACCCAGATTTGCTTCAAAATAAAAACATGCATGATTTTTATGGATTTCAAGAATTTTTATGCATTGTTAAAAATTCATAAAGCATTTCTTGAGTTCTAAGATTTTAAAATAAATCCATTGGCCCAAAAATGTATTTTAAAATAAATCCATTGGCCCAAAAATGTAATGTCAAAATTTCTATAAGTTAATCCCGAAGCCATGCCATGGCACCACGCCCCCATCTCTCTCTTATCCCCTCTATTTAAGCCACCTCGAGAGCGGCAAAACCTTTGCCCTAACCCACTCTTCTTTTCCTCCAAGCTCACATGCCCTACTTGCCCTCGAAGACGAAGAATTCAAGCTTCTTCTCCAAGTCTAGCCGAGAGCTTCGTCGTCCGATTCCTCACCGTCCGGTCAATTTCCGATGATGCCATTGTGCACTTTATGTTCTTATCACTTCCCTCTACCTCGTGCTCACTCCCCGTGTGCAATGTCGTCGTCGACCTCATCGCTCCATCCCCATTGCTCTGGTGAACTTCGACCTTGGCCATCATGTTCTTGGCCCCCACCTTGACCTCCCCGTGCTAACATACCCTTTGATTTGCCTTGCCATGTGCCAGAGTTACCAGAACACATCTGTCTTCCCACATCACCGACCTGAAGCACTCCACCCCTGCCACCACCTCTATTTTGGGACCTTTGATTTAATACTATATTAAATATTGATTGTTTACCGACACCATGCAATTATACTTATTACTCTCCTTTCTTGATTGTTTATATTTTTCTTTGCCATGTCACCCTACGATACTTATAACGGTAATAACTCCACCATTGGTTAAACCTTACTAGATTATGGTTGTACTTAGAAATTCCTTAGTGGTGAAATAGAACACAACACAAACATTACCAACTGAAACTTGAGACATGCTAATAGGAGTCGTAACGTGGGTTACCACTAGAAACAGAAAAATGTTTTATAAATTGGCGAGACTCGGGAAAGTGGTTGGAAGGAGACTGTTATCGTAATGCACGAAATCTAGGTTTGTTGGTTTGTCTCGTGCCACTCTTTTCTACACCCAAATCATGCAACCACAAGTTAAGTATGTGATTGATCCGGCCAACTAATTTGCTTAGTTTCGGTGTGGACTCCTACACATTAGATTGGTAGGAGAATTTTTGGATTTCTATTGTGATTATTTTGGGAGTAACTCGCGCTGGTCACTGCCCCTATATGGATTTCGTTAAATGCGAAGGGTCGTAGACTCTCTAACAATGTTGATCCCTCATTGAGAAAGTTGCCCATAATTGTTCGTTCTGGGTGACCTGTAATGGTCACTTTCTCAGTGTTGAGGGTCTCACCTCCGGAGTGGGAGAAAACATTGGGACTAAGCATTGTAAAAGTCTTGCTTTGATTTTCTTAGTCGTACGCTTATGGAAATGTGTAGTGGCCGACATTATGAGTTAATCATACTTTGTGAATAAAGTTGTACAATCTTTGTAGAGTATTAAAAATCTTTTTTGAATAGCCATGCCCCGGTCATAGGCAAAGTGTACAAATGCCACACTTGCATAATTTCATGAAATAATGGTTACTAATTAATGGTAGTTATGGATGAAAGTATGGGAAATGGTTACGACATCTTGATACGGAAATGAATATGGTGGACAACTATGAAGAGAGTTTGACCTTACAAATTTAATTGAAACTAGACATTTTTATTTTAGTTAAAAATAGCTAAGTCATATGTTTGAAAACTAGCTATAGTATGATATTTGACAAATTGGTTTCATACTAAAAAAAATATAAGACCTTCTTTCAATTAAGCCTTGCATATAGATATATACACCTACACTTGCATTATGATATAGAGACTTGCTGAGTACTTTTGTACTCGTAGTTGCTTAATATGTGGATTTAGATGACGGAATAGATTACCCGGTGTATGAATACATCTATGCCTCAGGCTATGATATTGAAGACGATGGTCAGGACTAGGTTTAGCCCCAATCGATTGCATATGGCAGATCATGGAAATCCTTTTGGTTTATTTACTCTTCACTGCTTTATGTGAACAAACTCATTTAGCCTGCCGACCTGTTCTGTAATACTTGATTGTAAGATTTATTTATGGATGTCTATGAAATATCAAGCATTCCTTTTTATTTATACGCATGTACGGATGTGAGATGTGCCAATGTTATATTATATTGGCTAGCTACTGATCCACACATAAGATTTAGATTGCCAAATCTGGATCACTACAGTAATCTGTGCACACTTTGGGAATTAAGATCAAGCCCATGTTTGTCAGGACGAACACAAGAATTATGTCCTGTTGAATCTTCGCAGGAATTGTTCACATGAGCTGCTAGAATTTTACATGGAAAAATACAAGAATTTTGAGAGAGAACGATATATACAAAGAAAATTTCCCATGAAATCTGAACTTATGTTAGATCTTCTTCCTAAATTTCTATTAGTTAAGCCATTTCATATGAATTTTGGGGAGTCATTCTTCTGTTCTTTGACGGTACGTATAGGAAATTTTCTTTATGATCGATCCAAACACATCAAATTTCATCTGATATCTATCTTTCGAAACCACGACTGTGTGCATTAAGTTCTAGGTTGTTGGACTGTCATAACAAAGGAACGAACTCTCACCACTGGTTAAAACCACGCGCGCAAGTCTAAGTAGAAGAGGCATACGCATCACAACACTAGTATGCATCTCTGCTTGCTTGGTGTGAATAATTTTTGTCGCGTCCATGGAGGACAACCAGACAAGTAGTACTTGTAGCAGCTAGGGCACTTCGTAGCTGTGGAATGCTAGCAACACGAGTTGACATGAAGTAGCCAACTCGAAGCTTATCACAGATTCACAGGGCATCAGCCTTTCTCGTCAAAGCTGTCGCAGTGAGGGAGAGAGAGAGAGAGAGGGAGGGAGAGAGAGAGAGAGAGAGAGAGAGAGATGTGTTGCAACAGCAAGAGGCCAAAAGTTGATGGCAATACCATCCGATTTGTCTGTTACCATTTCCACTCTCGTGTCGCTGTCCCTCCTCTCATCTCCCTGCATTTTCGCGTTACTCCATTTCCATTTTTGTGCCTCTCCATTTCTAAATTTCTAATGCACACGTCTCTGTCCGAGCTCTCAGCTCAAGGCTTAGGCACTGCTCAAAAAGGTTTATTTTAAGTGACTTTTGATTAAAAATTATTGTAGGTTGAAAAAATATTGTAGCTCACAGTGACTTATCTAACGTAATTAAATGTAAAAAATTTAAAAATAAAATAAACAGGTTTGCCTGTCACGGACAGTACAAACGAATACAAGAAAAAATAGAACTGACAAAAAGCTAAAAAACAAAAAAAAATCAAAAAATACAAAATTATTGAATAATGAACAATAAACAAAAAATCTAAGTCGAAACGAACGGGGCTTTTAGCTCCTACTCGCGATCGAACTCGATCGATCGGCGACGGTTCGATCTGTTTGTAAGTCTGACACGATAGCAAGCAAATCGATGGATGGATGGATGGAGGGATACAGATTCATGGTTGTCAGGTGGGAGTAAAGAAGAGTAGCAATTCAAGGCTCAAGCTAGCTCAAGGAATCAGCGCCATGCATGCATGCCAGCCAGCATATCTCATTGGTTATGTCTCATCGAAATTAAGAACTTGCAACGAGTACTTGTATAAATTATTACCGGAAATGCTATACCACAGTGGAGTGTTATTTTTAGGGCCTGTTTGGGAGAGCTCCACCAACTCCAGATTCACGAAAAACGTGGATCTGGAGCTGGATTCACCGTGGAGCAGCTCCATGGTGGATCTGGGATTCGTCAAAGTGTTTGGTACAGCTCCACCTCCCTCTCTATCTCACTTCCACCTGGGCCCCACGCGTCAGGGGGCAAAATGAAAAAAAATCCAACGGCGGACGGCGGCGCCGGGCGGCGCAGGCGAGGCGGAGGCCGGGAGGAGGCGGAGGAGGTGGGCGCGGCCCCGGGCGGCGCAGGCGAGGCGCAAGGTGGACGCGGGGGAGGCGGCGCCGGCCCGGGGGGAGGCGGAGGCCGGGAGGAGGCGGGGGAGGCGGGCGCGGACCTGGGCGGCGCAGGCGAGGTGGACGGCGGACGCGGGGGAGGCGGCGCCGGCCCGGGGGGAGGCGGAGGCCGGGAGGAGGCGGGGGAGGCGGGCGCGGCCCTGGGCGGCGCAGGCGAGGTGGACGGCGGACGCGGGGGAGGCGGCGCCGGCCCGGGGAGAGGCGGAGGCCGGGAGGAGGCGGGGGAGGCGGGCGCGGCCCCGAGCGGCGCAGGCAAGGCGCACGGCGGACGCGGGGGAGGCGGCGCCGGCCCGGGGGAGGCGGAGGCCGGGAGGAGGCGGTGCCGGAACGGGAGGAGGCGGGGGAGGCGGAGGCCGGGAGGAGGCGGTCGGGAGGACGCGGGAGGAGGCGGAGCCCGGGAGGTGACGCGGGAGGAGGCGGAGGCCCGGGAGGAGGCGGGGGAAAAGGAAACGAACCGTTTTTTGTGTAACCAGTGGCAATGGTGGGTAATTTTCCCCAACTCCACCAATTTGAGTTTGGTGGAGCACCCCTTGAGGTGCTCCATGGATTTGGTGAATCTGGAGCCAGATCCATGGTTTTGGTGGAGCAGATCCACGGTGGAGCTGCTGGAGCTGGAACTGTTTGGCTTGGAAAAGTGAATCTGGATCTGAATTTGGTGAATCTGGAGCTAGTGGAGCTCTCCCAAACAGGCCCTTAGATTTTCAGTCGATTTCCTACCTTACAATTTGTTCCACGATTCGTGCCACGTTCTTCCTCCTCCAGCTCCGGTGACCGGCGAAGCCGAGGATCCTGTGCACGTGAGCTCCACCGCAGCACCCGAACATGAGTGCGAGCGCCACCACCGGCGAAGCGGGCTTGCCGCTGCCGCCGACGAAGTCCCCCTCCGCCGAGCGCCCCTCCGACGAACGTGTGCTCCGCCGCCGCATTCGATGGACGGAGGTGGAAGGAGGCAGTAGTATTGGAGAGGGCGAGAAGGCATCTGTTGGATTTTGATCCAATGGCTAAGAAATCTGACCGTTTTTGAGAGAGAAAAAATAGTTAGGTGTTATTTAGACACTCCCAGTTGTTATTTACTGATGGGAAACTCAATGTTTGATCCACCGTTTTAGAATTAAAAAACAAGAATATATGCGATGAACTACGCACTTTAATTTAAAGAAGGACGTGCCAGGTCTTGAAATCACTTGTGTTTGAACGTTAAGAGTTTTGTACAAATAGCTACGATTCCTTCAAGCTTTCTACCAAATCTCCGATCAAATAGGGCGTAGGATATAATGCCACATATGTATGGTTCTGGAGTTTATTCTTGTTACTTATAAATGGGGAATATAATGTCGTTCTATTATATAATTGGATGAAACCACGACGAATGATGTTTCGACATTTCCTTTTGTTTTGCAAACACAACACAAAATGAGACCATTTCTTGATAGGGTGGTAAAGTTATGGATGTACTATTTCACCCATCAGGGCTCAAATCTTGATTCCCACCTTATGCAAGTGCACCTTAGGGTCGACCTCTCTAATCAGGGCATCTGTAGTGTATGAAAATAGAGGGTCTTAAGCCACCTTAAGGTCAATCTTATACATTACAGAGGTGATCTTAAGCAGGCTATAAGCAAAAAAAAGCTTAAGGTTGGTCCTCAAGCTAAAGACCTGGCCACAAGCATTAAAATACAATTTTTCTTTATCTGCCAAGTGGGACCATCTTAAGACTCCTTGGGTTATATACACTATGGAGTCAGCCTTAAGGTTTAGATGGAACCCACCTTAAGGCCCCTTGGGTTATATACACTACCAATGCCCTTATAGGCATGTGCTTAGAGGGTGCATTCACGTATGTGTGATTAGGAATGGAAATGAATTGGATACGATCGAATAGTCGCAAATACGAATGTAAATCTATATTTTTTAAAAAAAAATGAATGCGAATCGAATGTTGTAACGGATACGAATTTGAATCGAATATGTACTTAATTTGGTCGAATATGAATATCCCCTACAACTTCTGTAACAAATCTCAGTAGAACAAATTCCTAATGGTTTTGCGTTTTTTCACTGGTTGCCGGTTTCAAACCACCCAAATTTAAATTTCGAATCCCAAAATTTGTTCAGGTTTTTCCTGAGTTCCGAAAACGGATAGAATACAAATCGAATAGTTTCGAATATGAATACGAATACGAATGCGAATACAAATATTCTTAAATATGGATATGAATATTCTTGAATACGAATATGAACATTTTTTAATATGAATTTTACTTATCACACTCGTGTTTTCTTGGATACGAATATCGGATAAAACGGATTATCCGTTACCGTTTCCCACCCCTATGGGTGATGGTATGAGTATGTAACACCTGATCCGTTCGTAGTGCAGCCCATGTGATCCATGTGAAGTTGTGATAGTGGGATTAGTCCCACATTAGTTATCTAAAGTGGGTTGTAGTAGAATATAATGCTTGCTGGATCCAACGTAGCACCTCTATGTCAACCCTTTTATACAAAACAAGAATGAAAGTATAAACGGGGTGCTATGTGTTCTTAGATTCGCCCTACAATTAGGTTGGACATTGAGCGGATTTTGCCCAAGATGTTATAAATAAGGGTGGCAACGGGGCGGGGATAGTGGGGGGACTCCCATACGACCCTTCTCCAATCCCTGCTAAGCCATCCCCGCTCCGCTCCGCCAAGCTTCGTGGGGGGAAATGCCCATGTCCCCACCTCGACAAGGATCTGAGCCCCATGGGGATCCCCGTGGGTATGGCGGTAAACGAATCGAGCTCAAGCGAGTTTGGCCTCCTAAGCTTGAGCTCAATAGAAGCTTGAGCCGAGTTCGAGCGAGCTGGAGTTGGGGTCCGAGGCTAGACTTAGGCTCGAGCTAGGCTCAGTCCAAACTTGAGTAGGCTCGAGCTCAACTCGAGTAAACTCGATAACAGTCAAAACAATTCAACATGCATTAATTTTCAGCAACAAGAAAAGGTCGAGCTCGAGTTTGGCTCAAGTAAAATCGATAACAGTTAAAACAATTCAACATACAATAATTTTTAACAATAAGAAAAGCTCAAGCTCGACTTAAGTAAGCTCGTTAAGAGTTAACATGCATCAATATTCAAGCTCGAATTGAGCCCTAACGAGCTATTCGAGCTCGGCTCGTTGAAACTCGCGAGTTCGGGATCAAACTCGACCTCGGCTCGTTTAGAGTTCGAGTCGAGCACGAATCTAGCTTCAAAAGTTATATCTTAATATATATACATTCAAGTTTTAGACTAGACATATAAAAATAATTATTTCGTATTAAAAATCTATACTATGTAAAGAAAATAATATACTTTTAAATTTTATTGGGTCGCTACAGGACACCCTACTAACCAAGCTAGCGGGGAGGTCCCTTCCCCCCGAAAGGATTATCCCCACGGGTCCCTGTACCTGCTGAGGAAATTGCCGCTCTCTAGTTACAGTTGCGAAAAGAAAAGAAAAGGAGTAAAGTCCATTACCGGTCCTTAAACTTTTTATGCTGTGTCATCCCGTTCATAAACTTTTAAAGTATGTCATCCCGGTACTTAAACTTTCAAAGTGTGACAATTTCTTTTAAAAGTCTATGGACCGGGATGACACAGCATAAAAAGTTCACTGCTACAACTACATAGGATATTGCCACACTTTGAAAGTTTAAGGACCGGGATGACATACTTTAAAAATTTATGGACCGAGATGACACAGCATAAAAAATTTAAGGACCGGTAATGGACTTTACTCCGAGAAAAGAAAACACAACACAACATATACACAACGTGTTTCTAGCTACCTATATTTCTAACTCAGTTCCGAATAAGACAATACTTTCAATCACCTACGAAATATTGTCATTGTACTTATTAATTGCCTACATATATAGGAGAACATCACTAGTTTATTAGCACAACCATGTATATGCAAGCTACGACGCTGCAGCGTTTTGTACGAGAAAATGAGCTTGGCACGTGTTGCCTACTAGCTCTACGGATCTATCCTCGTGTGTGAGCGAGAGAGGGAGATACACAGTATTCTCGTACCTCTCCAGATCGATGGATGTCACGATATCTTTTGCTTTGCTTCCTTCCTCTGGCACACGCGGACGCAGGAGACAAGGAGGAGCGAACCTTTATCTGGTTGCAAGAGGGAGAATCTTGGCAGCGTTTTTTCTGGTCACACAGCCCTATGATTTGGACCCGTGAAAGTCCTGCATGCCATTCTTCATCCCATGACTATACCTTCCCCTAGCTGGACATGGCCTGGGGATGCATGCAGAACCTTCGGCGTGGATTTGCCATCCAAATCACTCGTGTTTTTACCGTATTATTTTTTTATTAATAAATAGTACATGCAGATGTATTACTAAACATCAAACGCATATATTACTAAAGCAAAACTAATATAATAGTAGACTTACACATATATCACTCAGGCCAAAACCTTTAAAGAGCAGGAGCAAAAACGGAACAACGCACAAGTAGGACTCTCATAATACGCCCACAAGCATTCGACTAGGGCTTGCAATCTAGTTATTGGTCTCGTTATCTTCTAGTCTTGTCAACGACTTTAGATGACCGCAAGGTTCCATACACCTTTTACAGAGTATGTTTCCAACCACCATATGCTATTATCATTTATAGGGTTCTATCCACCTATTATATTCACTGTGTTCTGTCCACCCAGGGAAATCAAAGTTAGGATTCTAACCACCCTCTAGTTTTTTTATCCTAACCACAAAGATTTTTTTATAAGATAGACTCTAACTCGAGTAAGTTTCCATACTCGCCCTTGACCATAGGCACAACTGTTCGAATAGTATTCACTCTATAGAGGTCACACGTTTTACCCACAAGAGATGTTCAACTTGCTATATTCCACATGCTTCCTTCGGGGGCATGCAGATCAAGAAAACCATTACAAGACCTTTACAATGCACCTTCCCAATGTGAATACACCGGCTAAGATTTTCACCGCCATGGGGTTCTATCCACCTGCTCTAGAGGCCCCTCTTACACCGCACATCAAGAGCCTTCTATCCAACACTTTTGCTCATTTACACTGGATGGTGTAACCAGCGCTGAGTCGATACAAATTAATTGGCCAGATGACACCCATTATAGCTTGTGGTTACGTTATTTTACATTAGGATGTCATCACAAAATTCAATCCTTAAGACTATTTGGGTGGTTCTACCATATACCACACTCTCGTACTCTATCCATACCAAGCCCACTTACTATCCGCGCAAGTATGAAGCAAGTTTAGAGTTTTATATTAAAAATACATTTTCTAGTTCAACATATCAGCCATTTCCATTCAATGGTTGTCCAAACTAAGTTTTCATATTTGAAATAATATCGGGGCAAATTAATGCCCACATGTATCTAAGCAAAGCTAAGTATGACATTTAGATATAGACTTATCAACGTGTATGTATACCATTAGTTCTAGGACGACAAGGATTTATGTCCAAAGCCAAAGAGTGGGGTGTAATAAAGTAATTATCAACATAGAATTAATTACGAGCTAATATGAATATAATTTACATAAAAAATAAAGCATGCAATTTAATAATTTAAAGCAATATAGTTTGCATTTAAAAATTAGGTGCAAAATTATCAAAGTATTGACTTGCCTCTCTCAATTTATCCTAGATCTTGTTCTTGTGCAAGGTCTTGCTTTATTTGGATATTGATCAAACTCGAACTGTTGCTTCTTTGAGACTCTAAATTCTAGTTACAAAAACTCAATTAAACTTTATTATGATTAAGTTGGTGGCATGAGACAAGGTTTCAGTGAGTGCAGGATATAGATAGGGTCAGACGAAGTTTGAGCGAGGGGGAATTGGCATGAAGGAAATTTGCCGAGAAGAATATCAACGAGGGATCAAGGAGGATGAATGAATATTCACAAGAATATTCTACTATAGTTTCAAAAACGATTAGATATAGTTGACCAGTGGATACTATTGTTTGAACCTAACTTAATAATTTCTATTATTTAACAATTAATCAAATAATTAATTAAACAATTAACTAAAATATGGAATTAGTTATTTAATCAATATGACAAGCACAACGTTAATGCAGTGAGAAAGATTGTGCATAAGTAGTAAACAAAGGAGTAAGAATTTTCATAACCTTAGTGTTTGCAGCTGCATTATCTAAAGTTGATGCAAAAAAAAAATTTAAGATAATTTATGATTATTACCACAAATTTTACAAATAGCATATCTTACCGAATTCCGCAAGCAGCGTCCAACGCGCGCCCCGCGGATTTGTCGGCGCGATCACAAGGGCTTGAAGGGCGCTTTGCCAGCCCAGCTGCAGCGCGTGCCAACAGGCGGCGTACCCGTCCGTCGCGGACCCAACCACGGACCGCCACGGCCCAATCCTCACACCGCGTTCGGTTAGCACCGCAAATTGGCCCAGTCGCCCACCGTTTTCTCGCGCTGCGCACGGTGCGTGGCCTCGTACGGTCTTGACCCTTGGGTTAGCACCGCAAATGAGTCTGATGGCTTACAAGTTGTAGCGACGAAAGTAACACCGTAGACCGTCGCAAATGAGGAAAATGACGTTAGGCGATATATGGTGACCGTAGACCGTCGCAAATGAGGAAAATGACGTTAGGCGATATATGGTGACAGCAGACCGTCGCGGCCGACGACTAAAAGTACTCTAGTCATCGACTCATCGGCATGCACCGATCAAAACAGCTGAAAACTCTCTCCGCCAAAAACTTCCCACTTCCCGTGTGACGGCAAGGTCCACAACCAACCGCGACCCCCTCCCAGATTATTTAAAGTACGGCCGTCTTGCTACTGCTCCTGCAACACCTGAGCTGCTGAGGAGCACGACCACCACAAGGTTAGAGTTCCGAGCCAGACGCGCAAATGGACGACCAGGCGATGCCTTACGTACCTCAGCTCGACGATCCAGAGGTGATCGGAGGCCGCGACGGCGAGCTTGGCGCCGGCCTTGACCACCTGCAGCAGCTCTTCCTCGACGCCGGCCGCGTCCTTGTGTTAGGCGGCTGGCTTGTCGTCACCCACTCATTCGGCAACCCCGGTGCAAACGCGGAGCATGTCTTGATCGGCTACGTTCTCCTGCTCCTTGGCGTCTTCCTGCTGACATTATCGCCCGTGGCGAACCAGCTGTTCCCTGGAGCTGCGGGGATTGGCGCCGCAGTGGCGAACGCCGTCGTGGACTACTTCGCGCCGGAGAACTAGCTTTTGGGAGGACAGGTAAGAAATAAACGTCATTAGTAGTGTGGTCTGTGTGTTAGCAACTTAGCATGCAGTAGTACCCTGTTTCCGCTCTGCCTTCGTGTCTGAGAGTATTGTATGGTGTGTGCTTGTGCTTGTACTTGTACTGGATCTGCGGTTATGTGGAATACTGTATCGTTTGTACTTGTGCTTGTACTGGATCTGCGGTTATGTGGTTGCTATTATGTATTTTTAAGGAAAACATGTTGTCATAATTTGTGACAAGAGATGTTGCTGTTGTCCCTTGTGCACCAAATTATCCTCGGACGTTTCAAAGTTTTTTTTGGTTCGAATGTTTCGTCACTCGCTCTGTTATTCAATCTGTTAATTTGGTTGTCTCTGTTCATTTCGGCGTGCAAATTAACTTCTTTTTCCCTATTTGTGCTCTCAAATTAGCTAGTAGTTCTCTCGCCGGCAAGTTGTAAGCGAGTGCGTTGCTATAGAATCGTGCGGCGGTGGCCGTGGGGTGAGTGGGCGGTACCTGTGGCGTGATCTCCAAGGCAGCCAGAGCCCATGCCTCGGCAGCGCGCGACGCAGCAATCGCACGATGCTGCAGTAACAAGTTTGAATTCTTTTTTACAAATAATCTATTTTTTATTCAAAATAACATAAATATACCTACGGCAAATTTTTTTTTACAGATATAGACTTCAGTTGCTTGACTGTTGAGCGACCGAAGCCTATCGCCCAACCGCCAAGCAACACATAAGCAATCCATCCGGCCGTTGGACAAATTATTGCAGTCGTCCAACGGTCAGACGATTGGGGGTTAAAAGGTCAGCCCAGTAGGCCACACACCACACGGTACACCCCGCCGTGCGCTGCCGTCCGCGCAAGCTAGTGGCCCGCCAGTTCCGTCCGCGCGGCAGATTTCCGCTGCACGGCACTGTTCACACACAACTATAGAAATCTGCGCAATCTTCGCACGGATGAACAACAGGGGAGGAAGGAGGGAAACCCATGCGAAGAGTCTCTCGGCGAAGAGAGCCGTTTATTTTTCTGGAACAACAGTTCTATATGTACAATTGTAGGCTACGGAACTACCAAAGAATCATCACAATTCTGCCACTGCGCTCTGGTCAACAAAGCTGACCAGCGCGAGCCCCGCGGCCCAGACGTCGTCGTCCGGCACGAACTCCTCCGGCGAGTGGCTGACGCCCCCGCGACACCGCACGAACAGCATCCCGATCTGCTAGCAAAAAACGAGGATTGTAACAACCATTTACGCAAATGCTAAAACGCGACAGTTTGCAGCTTCTACTTGCATACACATCCCTACGTACGTACCTTGGTCAGCCTGGCCATCGCCAACGCATCGTGCCCCGCGCCGCTCATTAGCACCGGTGTCTCGCCGGCCGTGTGACCCGGCATCATCGACAGAATCGAGCGCGTCGCGTGCTTCAGCTGAGAGGTCAGCTCAGGGTCACAGTGCGTGGCCGCTGCTGAATGCTGGAAATACAAACCCAACATAATTGTCAATTAACACAAGTGTACAGCTGCAAACATGACAAACCACAGTGAAGCAATTCAATTCCCGCACCTTATGCTCAACAGCACAATCGACCAACCTGTCGTCGCATTTCTGAAGAACAAGCCTTGAAAAGCTCGCGACAATTGTTTCCCTCACTTTGTCGTCCATCGCGCGTATATCCACCGTGAAATTGACCTGTCACAGGACTCCAAGCTTGCAACACCAGGTGGCAAGAGTGAAGAATGCTTGGCAAGGTGTGATGAGCTTACCTGGCCAGGTATGACATTGCTCGCACTAGGCCATGTCAGCAATTCACCGACGGTGCAGACCAGTCCAGCAAGAGACTCCTCCGTGAAGCAACCACATTCCTCGTCGTATGTCAGGAACTTATTGGGTTCTTTGCATAGGCTCTCCAGTGTTACAACAAGTTCTGCAGCTGCAACCATCGGATCACGGCGCAATTTCATTGGAACCGTGCCAGCATGCCCTTGTGAACCATTTACTATTACCTAAAAAATATATTAAAAAACTAAGCATTGGAACTTGGAAGGAAGCCAGCTTGAGCGATTTGGCCTAGCAGTGTTGTAGGCTATGTAGCACGGACACTTGGCAAAATAGCCGTATCCGTGTCCGACAACGTGTCGGACACGGATACGACACGGACACGTCTTCGACACGTGTCGAAGACGTATCGGCCGATTTTAGAATTAATTTTAATTAGTAAAATTCTCGACACGTGTCGGACACACTAAATACATGAATCGGACACGGCCTGAACACAACCGGCCCAGGACACGGCTGGCCCAGGCCGGCCCATTACCCATAACGCATGCACGGCGTGCCCTAACCCTAACGCACGGATCGCACGCACGAGCGGCCGAGTGGGTTATTCCTGCTGCTCCGCATCGTCTGCTTGCACCGCCGCCCACTCCCGCATCTCGCCGCCAGCTCCCGCACCTTAGCTTAAAAATGAAGTTGCAAAGGCTGAGGAAGAACAAGCAAAAACAAAGCCAAGAAATGTGCCCTTGCCACCATCAACTATGGGTAGTGTTGCTAGTGCTAGTGTTTCGTCCTCAAGCATGGACTCGGCTATGTTGGGGACTAAGAAGCGTAGGGGACCTCCTTTGGCATTAGAGAAAGCTTGGGCTCAAGATTTGCGCAATCAATTGGATGCACAAATTGCAAGGATGTTTTATTCTGGAGGTATGTAATCGACTTTCAATCATTGTTTCAATTTTATCCAACTTACAATTTGCATTCAACTAATTTTGGTTATGTGAAATTAACAGGATTGTCTTTCAATCTAGCAAGAAATCTACATTTTCAACAATCTTATAACTTTGCTGCAAACAATAACAACATTATTGCAGTTTAACAAGCATGTGGAAACATAGAAAATAATACATACATACATACATACATACATATATATATATATATATAATTTATTTACTATTTAAATATATACAGCCGTGTCGCCGTATCGGTCTTTTTGGGAAAATGGCGAATTCCCGTGTCGGTGTCGTGTCGTGTCGACGTATCCGTGTCCGTGCTACATAGGCTGTAGGAGTTGAGATTGGTTATCCTGAATTTATAGTAGAGCATAGAGGCACTGTTCATGTTAAAATCACAAAGAACACAGCACTACAGAGCAATTTTGGTGATAGCCATGATCTTGTCTCCTGAATGGTTAACGAGAAGTAATTCTTTTATTAAAGATAGCACACATCGTATCATTGTAGTGGACTAGCAAGGGCTCTATGCTAAGTAATCTTTGGAAGGCGTTTATTAAACGATTCATGTTGACTACTGACATTCTTTGCTCAAAAAAAGACTACTAACGATCCAGTTGTTTATTTGATTGTTTACTCGTTAGTCGCTACTAGTTGTTCCTGCCTGATGGTTTTGCAATAGTTGGTCTTAAACAAGCATACCCATTGTTGGCAAATTTTGATATATACCACTCAGAAAGCACCACTAAGTTTCTTTAAATTCGAAATTTGCCACTCAAGTTTTTTCCTCTTTTGACATATGCCATTATCACTCATTTTCCTCCATTTTCTTTTCTATTCTCTGATTTTTTTCATATATTCTAAAGGTGAACTGCCGGTTTTGCCCCTTATCTATTCCTCTCATCCGTACGGGCCCATCGGTTGGCGTTTTCCCCCTCTTTCTCCTTTCCCCGCCCGACCCCACCCGTCATTCCCCCACCGTCTCCTTCCTCCTGCTTTTCCCCCTCTTCTCTTCTTCCTCCGCGAGCCATCGACGCCATGACTGTTGCCCGCCCTACCTTCCCCGCCACCCCTTGCTCGCCTTCGTTTCCATTCCCAGCTCCCGAGTCACTCCTGCGCCGTGGCCCTCCACATCCGAGTGCTGGCGACACCATGGCGAGCAATCACCGGTAGCCTGAGCCGCCTCAAGCTCCGTTGAAGCTTTCTCCAGCTCCTCCGCCCCTTCTCCGTGCTCTCCCGCTGTCGGAACGTTGACGCCACCACAGGCCGAACCCTGTCACCGCTTTTCCCTCACCGCCGGTCGCCCCTTGGTTTCCAAGCCCCACCCATAGGTGAGGTCTCCCCTCACTTCCCTCTTGCGCTTACACCACTCACCGGCCACTGCCGTGCACTGGAGTGCCAGTGCGCCTTGGTCTTCGCGTGCAGCCACCGACTGGCAGCGCCATGTCAGCATGCGGCTCACGTGGCTGCCATGTGTGACTAGGCGTCGCCCCATGCGGGCGCCATCTCAGCACAGGTGCGCCACAAACGGATGAGAGGAATAGATAAGTGGCAAAACCACCAATTCACCTTTGGAATATATGAAAAATCAGATAATAGAAAAGAAAATGGGAGAAAATATGTGATAATGGTATATGTCAAAAGAGGAAGAAACTGGAGTGGCAAATTTCGAATTTCAGGAAACTGAGTGGTATATCTCAAAGTGCAACTTTTTGAGTGGCATATATCAAATTTTGCCTGTTTTTGCAAAAGATAGTGTGCAATGCTACTTGGTCATATTTTAGTTTTGGCTGACATAGTTCTTCGGCTAGTGTCAGTGTTTACTTTTCACAAAAATAGCAGAAAACTTGAATGCACCTTCAACCGCGTCTGTCCTGCAATTCCTTTTACGACACCAAGAGGATAATGGAGGGCTTCCAGGACAGGCCCTTGTTCCATGTGAACCTACCATACAGAAACAGAAACTGTAAAGCACTGTAATTTTGTTTATTTATCGTGTAACTACATGAAAACTATATACAAATTCTTTATACCTCAATATAACTCCCCACCGACTCCGGTTTGTACTTGACTTGACCAAGAGCAGCAGCAGTAGCCTTGAAAGAATTCAACTTGAGAACATCTTGAACTGTAGTGCCACTGAAGAAGTTGAACACAGCATATAGACTGCGTCAGTAAACAGTTCTTAAAAAGTAGTCCGGTTGATTTATGCAAAAAAGACAACCTCTTGTCAGATACTTGTAAAATTGATTCAGGTAGTGTACCAGCTACAGAGGCGCTTCCCAGAAAAGTTGTTTGAAATCTAACACCCTCCTCATCGCTGAATGCAATCACCTGAGGTTTACTAAGCAAAAATGAGTACCAGGCTATGTCATGGTGACATGTTCAGATGTTGATAATGCCCGATCATACTGTGCAATGGTTTGGTATACTGCTTAAGCCACATTAGCTTAAAGGCATCTAAGTCAAGCAGTAACAGATAAATTGACACTGATGCATATCAAAACTAACATGCAGGTCTTGATCTAAAGACAACACTATAGCATATGTTTTTCAGGTCAAACACATGACACCTAACAGCTTGTGAATTCTGAACATCAGGATCGCTAGAATAACAAAAGTTGAGCATGCATACATTCTCCTCTAGATTAGCAGGGAAATGACCAAGTGATTAAAGAGGCACCATAAAACTAAACTTCTCCTGGCTTATATATATTACAGCCTGTCTGATTATCTTATTACAATATCAGCATACCTCATACGTACTTTAAAAACCTAGGTACCAAATCAGCACCCCAAAGTTAGATCTAAAACAATTAAACCAAAGATGATATTAAAACATCACAAAGGCATGATATTAAGCATTGTAAAATAGTAAAATACACAAGACAAGTTCTGTGCAGATAACTGTCGTATTTATAGGACACATGTGACTCATCATGCCCAATTGTAAGGAACAACATAGCGACTATCATAACCCAACTCACAAACTGTAGCGAGACAAACACACTATGATGATAAAGTAGTAATAACACTGCTATACTGGAAACACTAGAAATTTTAACCTCTACTGGTCTAGTTAGCCTCTGAAGTTTCCCCGAAACTTTTAAAACCTTCAGAGCAGATATTGCACAAATGATACCCAAAGCTCCGTCATACATGCCAGCATCAATGACAGTGTCCTGTTTTTCCAAAGATAAGATCGTTTTTCATCAGTGATAGCTCTTTTAACTAATAAAAGAGTCACAGCATGAGATAAATAGTTCTCACCATGTGAGATCCAATTAATAAAGCCTCTTTGGTTGAATTGGCCGGTTCAAATCGACCGTGTATGTTACCCATTTGATCAACCCACCTTCATATTGAACAGAGATTGGTCAGTTGAGGTCATAAGGGTGAGAAAATAACGGCAAGTGCAAACAAACGTACGTTGTAAGTCCGGCATCTTTCATCCAGCTGATGATGACTTCAGTGGCTCTGATAAAAGCAGGACTCAAGAATGTTCTTTCGAGGTAACCTTCCCCATCAGATATCTGATTCATACAAATCAACGCCGTGTTAGAAATGTGTGGCTGCATAGCTATACTGTTAGGCCTAGTAGTAAAAGACAAGATGCAGCACACATCTTAGAAACCAGGAATTGCTCAGTTTGGATATTTAATAATCCATCTACAGAACGTGAAAACTCAGCAACATTCATAGCGTAAGGTTATCTCCCCAGAAAAAAAGGCATGGATAAAATTATACAGAATGACCAGGAAGCACAATCCAACAAAAGATGAAAACTCGAAAAAAGTTTGATTTGTTAACACCCAACATAATTGTTTGCCAAAAAAGAGAGAAAATCTACGTATCTGCATGAATTGGCAAACTAACTTTCTTGTAAGAGAAGGTCTCTACCGCAGCCCAGTTGCAAACAGCTTATACCTTTTGGCTTTTAGAAGCCTGTTTTCGATCGGAGTGGCTTCTCAAGGTAATTTCTATAAGTTGTTCGTAGGAGTCATTACATGAGCCGTTGTGAACGGAATGGCTTCTCAATATGAGTGTCCCTTACTACCTCAGTTACTCTCACAATTAATCAAAAGCCACAGCCGAAAGCCATAGCACTTTTGAATAGGACCCTAAGTCTTAATTACAAAATGAAATAGACATGTTCTCTTGAGGGAGCAAGTATTATTGCTGTTCCTCTACTGCATAATCTCAAAATCCGCAAAGAAGAAAGGTGTAATCTACACCAAAGAACCCCAAATCTTCGCTATTTTCAGCTGCATCCATTGGGGTATCGATAATTCTTCCACATAAGCCCTACAAATCTTCTTTCTTGCATCTAGGAAGACATACATCGATCCGACTGCTCAGGCCACCATCTAGTTACCATAACAACTAACAACGGTCCAAGCAACAAGATTCCTGTATCTCAAGCTGGAAAAGTGGATCAAGAACTGAATATTCCAATAAACCATAATCGATCAACAATCTGACCTTGCCCAGTTCTTTAAGCCTCAACACGGTCTCGTCCCTCAGAATCTCCCTGTAAAGGCCATCTCCTCCCAGCTCCAATCCATCTACTTAATTTGGCAAAATCAGCAGTGAGAAAGAATCATAAGAAACGAAGCATTTTGGACGGCTTGCAACGGATCACCCACCCAAGATTGGAATCGAGGTGAAGAGGACGGAAATGGAGAGGATTAGGAGGCGGAGGCGGATTGCGTGCAGATGGCAGAGAGACTGGCAGTGGTGCCTGGGGCAGGAAAGGACAGAGGAGGGAGCCATGACCATGAGCCGCCGCTGGTCTGCGTGGGGCCTCTGTGGGTGGTGGCTCTTCCCTTCCCACAGGGGCTGTGGCTATGGCGAAAGGTGCCTGCTTTATAGCCCCGCTTTGGCCTTGGCTCATGGTGTGCGTTTGCTCCGGTGGAACATGATAACGTGTGTGAGATCGTGAGCTCATCACCTCCGCACAAGACGATGTTTCCATGAAATTTGCCGGGGGAACATGATGACGCATGTGAGACCGTGAGCTCATCACCTCTGCATAAGATGCTGTTTCCACGAAATTTGCCATCAATAATAGGTGTATAGTAAAACCTAAAAAAACATAGCTTGATTTATGTTGCGATGGGTTTCATAGCGAGCTTATGCACACGGCAGACAGAAATGTTGAGCCAAAAAGAAAAAGATCACACTTGGCTCTGCAGCTAAGCAAAGGAAAACGAGGTTTTTTTTTTGTGTAAGGAGTGCCTCCGAAATCAGAAGGCACAGCCTAAGGTGATGGTGAATCCGCGGGGGAGCGTACCACGTTCCGTCTCGCAACTGAACTCTCTTCGATCACGGGTCCCAAGGGCCGTTCTGGACACAACCTCCCAGGTGCATGCACGCACGAGACAAGAAAGCACAACTGCTCCTAGCCTTGAAAAAAGGAGTGGCGCAGAGAGAGCTCTCAGCTAAAATAATAGCTGCATCGTTGCTCTCCGAACTGAATCTGGAATCCAGCGAGTCTCCAACCAGTAGCAGTCTACCAGCAGCCCGAGTGGTGGCGCCACCGACGGCGAGTGCATCCGCGATGACGGTGGGGCCGGTAGGTTAGCTCGGAGTGCGCCCTGCCTCTCTGTATCGTAGCGTGTGGGTGCGCCGTGCATGTGACCGCGAGCAATGGGCGCGTTGGATTCTTCCGCCGTGCGCGAGGACCAGAGCGCACGGCGCGGTGTGCGTGAGCGCGACAGATTCTGGTGAATCTGATGGCGGCGACGTGCGGAGGAGGACGGAGGAAACCACGCCGCACCCAAGTTGCCCGACGTTTTCACCCGTCTTTTCTCGTTCTCTGCGTTTGCATGTGCAGTGTAAACCGATGAAAACCAGCAAGGTACTGCGGCTTATGAGCAGCTTTTAAAAAAAACGATTTTAAATTTTAAGCGCGAGAGGCCGGTAGCGCCGGTATGACCGAAAACCGAAAAAAAAATCATAGGATTTTGGACCAAAATTTTTAAATTAAAATTTGAATTTTAAAAATCAACCGATTTTCGGCCAAAAATGGTTGAAAATATCGACCAAAATTTTTGAAATAAATTTTAGTAAAACTTTCTTCTAAATTTAATAAATTCATGGAAAATGATTTTTTAAAAGCCGGTTTCAAATTTTACCAATATGACCAGGTTTTCGGTCGATAAAAACTTCCCCGCTTATAAGTCTATTGGCATTGATCAGAGATATGGACATTTGTCGCACAGAAAGCGAGGATGAATGGGGGCGCCAATGCAAGCACGGCTTCTTAGAGCAAGTTTAATAAGGCTGACTGTGCTAGCTACAAGGAAATCTATGTCAGCATAGTCCTATGTGGAGGGGAGAGAAAATGAGAGAGAGAGCCAAGCCGACTCCCATGCAAGAGTCAGGCTATAGCACAGGAAAAGATGCATTATCCATGCATGTACCCATAGAATTAATTGCTATACCCATGCATGTATTAAATTATCAATACCCATGTATGTATTAAATGATTGAGAGCTCTTGTGGAGACAACTTATAGCCAGCTTATTGTATGAGTTGACTGCACATTATCTTTTGATGACATGAAAATGTATTGGAGGTAGCAGCTATCTGTACTATTAAACTTGCTCTTAGTTACCTGCGTATTTGAAGCTTTTGAACCGTGTGTATTATTGTATATAGCCGTGTGGATGCAACATGCAACGTTATATGCAAGTGTGCAACATGTAACACCGGCAGATCCATGATTATCGATCAAGATCGAGCAGGGCAGGACTAATGACTTCACAATGCACCCAATTAAACCCGATCACACTCAGTTGGAAACTTTAGTTTGTCCTTGCTGTCAAACTTGATCGAGATGACTTCACAATGCACCAATTAAAATATAAAGACATCCATTGCAAACTTTAGTTTGTCCTTTGCTGTCAACCGCATTGCTCGTGTGCCCCACGCGAAGGCAGTTGTTTTATGTACAGCATGAAACGCGCGGTCGGACGTTCCATGGGTGCTTGAGCGATAACAATGGGGGGATTTTCAAAGGCTTGCAATGCATGTCTTAGTTATTTGAATTTTTTGGAATGTCGCCCAATTCTGTATCTCGCAAAATCAATTAATAAAACTAAAGTCAAAACCTAAAATTAAAAATCATGCAAGTGGAAAACAAAAATTAAAATGAAAAATTGAAATAAAAAAGACTAGGCCAAAATTTGAATTTAAATTGAGCTTGAAAAGCAAACGAAATTAAAAGAAAACTGTGAAAACCCAAAGTAGGCCGAACCATCTCTTTCCTTCTTTCTTTCCTTTCTCCCCGGTCTAGCCCACTAGGGCGCTTCTTCCAGTGGCGGAGCCAGGATTTCGTAAAGCCTCGGGCCCAAAACTAAGGGGCTATAAGTCTACAACTAATGTCGAATTGTATCAACACTGAGCCATAACAAAAGTACAACATAACCTTTATTTTCACAGTACTAAGAATTTTACAGTTGGACTAGAACCTTCAACCTTTAAAAATAAGCCACCATCCAAGATGAGAAATAAGACTGGCTAGCAAACATGACCATGGAACAGAATTTAATTCCCGTATTCCAAAACTAGTTGAAGCTCTTAATTGTTGACAAAAAACGGCCGACAACACACAAAACATCCAAAAAATTCCACATGGCAAAAACTGAGTGTTCCTCTAATTGTCCATATATATCATACCCCCGGAAGCACCACAACTAATTGTGGACAACCAGACAAACCCAAGCTACCATAAGGTCCTTAGCGCATACAGCAAAATACCCAAATCTGCAACACCATCGCTACTCCATTCCCACTTCCCAGACAGTCCAACATCCAAATAGGAACTAAAATTGCCAGAAACAGTGACAGAATCGAACAGTGGGGTTAAGATCATTGATCTTCTCGATTGCCTCCTAAACATTCCCTGACTGTACCGCTCTCTTCACCTCCATCCGATCCATGATGGTCGCCAGGTCAATATCCGCTGCAGAACAACATAAATTCACACTTCAATAATGTCCATAAAACACAACTATTACAAGAGACTCAATGGGGAGCGACAAGGCGTATAGTACGTTGGGTGCCGGACTCGATGCGGAACTTGTCGGCGGCGTCGACGAAGCCCTCGGTGACGAGGAAGTTCATGACGAGGCGGTTCATGTCCTCCTTGCGAATCTTGACTTCGCGCAGTTTCCGCTCCCACTCGTCGCGCGTCGTCGCCTTCTTCGAGGATGCCATGGAGGTGGGGGAATCGATGGAGTCCAGGTCGCGCAGGACGATGCGGGAAAGGAACATCAGATGCGGGGGTGTGCCGCGGCGGCCGGCGGAGATCACACCAGACGAATCAAAGACGAGGAAGCGCCGATCGAGGCGGAGATCCGCTGAGGAGGCGACGGCGGAGTCGCGGAGAGGGGGCACCGAGGCGCCTGGCGGGCTCAGCGGAGAGGAGGCGCTGACGCCACCGAGGCAGGGGGCGGCATCTCGGGCTCACGGGCGGCGGTGGGGGACTGGGGGCGGTGCGTCGCGGGAGGAGGCGCAGATGTGATTTTCACGCGGGCGGAGATGCAGATGCAGCGCATCGGTGGGGGGCTGGAGGCGGCTCGTGAGGCCGAGGGGCGCTCTGCGCGGTTAGGGTAGGGCGCGCTCGAGCCGGCCAGAATAGTGTCGGGCCGCCCAATAAGTCTCGGGCCCAACTACTATACAATTTTTTGGAGGTATAATTACTAAAATTTTGCATTGTTATTTTTTCTGGGTCTCGGGCCATTGCCCAACCGGCCCGAGGCCCATCTCCGCCCCTAGCTTCTTCTATCTTTCTTTCTTTCCTGCCTCACTGCAGCCCACGCTCACCGTGCCCACACCACATGTTGTCCCCACCCCTGACAGCCACGCGTGCCACACACACCCGAGCCATTGTAGCCATGCTACCACCCACATCAATGCCGCCCTCGCCTGACCACCGCCCTGACGACCTGCTCTCTCCTGCATTGCATCGTCGCCTGCACCCACATCGTGCTCTATGGCGACGTCACTGCGCATAGCACTGTCGTCTGTCCCGCATGTCGGAGCCACCACCTTGCATCACTCCATGTGCCACCCATACCTCAACAACCCCTTGCACGGAGCGCGCGCGTCCTCTCTGCATCGCGTCGTACGTCGTCGCTCGCACCGAGCTCCACACCGCTCCTGCACAGCTCCATGCTACCTCTTCTCCTAGTTAAGCTGGGCGAGCTCTCCTAGAGCATTACCTCACTCCCTCATCACCTCCTCACCCCGCCATTTTCCCTCCCTGAGTTCGAGCCAAGCTCGAAAACACGTCGTTGTGCACCAAGCGTGAGCTTTGTCGTGCGCAACTGCTTCCCCGGTGAGCCCCTTCCCCATTCACTGCGTCAAAGTGTGTTCCCTGGCCTCCCCTTCTCTTCCCTTCATTCAATTTCCTCCTACCCAAAGGAGTTCACAGACGACCCTCGTCTTCCCCAACTCCGGCCGAAATCACCACCATTTCTCGCACAATGTGTCCCAATCCAATTCTTCCCTCTTGGAACATCTCCATACCATCCTTAGTCCTTCCCCATCTTAGATTTTGGCCACCCTTTCTCCCAGCTCGCTGTCGTCATTGAGATCACCGTGCCGCCTCGGGTCACCACCGCCAGCCCTCCTTAGCTCATCTCCAACCATACCATCCACGCTGGTGAGTTCCCCTTGCCAAGTAGAAACTCATGGTGCGCTTGGATTTGGTGAGTAATCGCTATCAGACCGATTGCCATGGTGGCAGTGCCACCGCCACCGCCGTGCGTAGCCCCTGAAAGCATCTAGGCCCCTAAAAATGTTAGTTTTGGTAATTAATGAATTTATGTAAATATGGGACTAATGTGTGCATTAAGTGTTTGAAAGGATATGTTCAAATAGCAAAGAAAGAGGCTCACAAAATATCCCATGAAGATTCAAGATCTCTAGGGCGACAAGGTAAATAGTTTAGGTATCTATTTCGTTTTACCGGTCTTGGAGTTAGGCTGGAAGACCGGATTATAGGATAGACGCCGTACTATTAAGAGGGATCATGGTGATTGCTTGATCATATTCAAATGTGCCTTTTGGATCAATTTAGGATCATGCATGCACTTAGAAATTAAAATCAAATCAAATCTGTGCATTGTCAGGAAATCCGGTAGTTCCAGCGTGTATTGGGCGGAACTACCGCAGGTCCGGTAGTACCGGGCGCCCGAGCGGAACGTTTTTTCCAGAGAGCGCCCGGACTAAGACTTAGTCTCTCGGAAAACGGTAGTACCGCGGTTTGACCTGCGGAACTACCGGACTGCCGGTAGTACCGGGCACTCGAGCGGAACGTTTTTTCCAGAGAGCGCCCGGACTTTAACTTAGCCTCTCGGAAAACGGTAGTACCGCGGTTTTACCTGCGGAACTACCGCATGTGCGGAAGTTCCGGTCACCCGAGCGGAACGTTCTTTTCAGAAAGCGCCGAGAATAAGACTTAGTCTCGTTGAGATCGGAAGTACCGGGCTTGGGGCGGAACTTCCGGACGTCCGGAAGTACCGCGGTTTTAACGGCGGTAGTACCGCACTCATTGACCAACGGTTACTTCTGACTCTCTGACATAGCCGTTCTGACCGGTCAGCTAGGGTCCGGTAGTACCGCGGTTTTGCCTGCGGTAGTACCGGATTTCCTGAATTCTTCAGGATTGTTTATTGCAACGGCTATTTGAGGTGGGTGAGGGTATAAATACACCCCCACCAGAACTAGGACGAGTTGTTGAACATCCATTGAATACATTTGAGCCTAGAGCAACCTCTCACACCTCATTCACTCTCTTGTGCATTCATTTGAGGTAGTTGACCCAAAATTCAGGTGCATTGCATTCTAGTTGATCCATTGAGCACTTGAGTGAGATCAAGCCGCAGTGGTCTATTCTCTTGGTGCTTGCCGGCACCTAGACGGCTTGGCGAAGTTTCGGTGATCTTCTCAAGAAGATTGTGAGAAGGCCCGGAAGATTGTGAAGGCTTGGAGCTCGCCTACCCGGAGAGGGAAAGGGCATCCAATAGTGATCGAGGTGCTTAGGCTCATTCGTGGAGCCGGTCCGATTCGTTCGGGCTTACCTCAACGTGGACTAGGGGAGACCGGCAAGTCTCCGATCACCACGGTAAAAAGTAACCGTGTCAAAATTGTGGTTTGCTCTCTTGTGATCATATTCTTCCAAGCAACGCTCTTTATTTATATCATTTGATTGCTTGCTTAGTTAGAGTAGCAATTGTTGTTCTCTACCGTTCATTATTGCTCTTAGTCAATCACTTGTGCTAGTGTTAGTGTTATCTTGCTCTATTACTCCATCTAGTTTAAAATTGCTAATTAGAATTAGACGAAAATTTTATAACCTCCTATTCACCCCCCCTCTAGTCGGCTTCCTCGATCTTACAAGTGGTATCAGAGCTTGGTCTCTCAAATTTAGACTTAACCGTCTAGAGAGAAAAGGATGGCTAATGAGGGTATAGCAATAGGAAAGGCACCTCTATTTGATGGCTCAAATTATGCTTATTGGAAGATTAGAATGTCTATTTATTTAAAGGCCATGAGTCCTCAAATTTGGAAAGTCGTAAATGAGGGTTACGTTATGGCTCTTGATCCGGATCACCCAACGGATCAAGACGGGCGTAATGCTCATTTAGACGCCCAAGCTATGAATGCTCTATTTGGAGCCTTGAACGCGGATGAGTTCAATAGGGTGAGCAATCTTGAGACGGCTCATGCTATTTGGACTACCCTTTCGGAAATACACGAAGGGACATCCACGGTCAAGGAGGCCAAATTGCATCGGCTTAGGATCAAATATGAGACATTCACAATGTTGCCCCATGAAGACATTAATGAGATGTACTCAAGGCTCAACAACATTGTGAATGAGCTTAAGGGCCTTGGAACTAATCTTTCCGATCTTGATATTGTTCGAAAGATGCTTAGGGCCTTGCCGGAGAAATATGAAGTGTTGGTGACTCTCTTCCTCAACTCACCGGAGTTGGCAAGAATGACACCAACGCAATTGTTGGGCAACCTCATCACCAACGAGCTATACAAGAAAGACAAGGAAGAGCTCTTGGAGCAATCCTCTTCCAAGAATAAGAAGATCACCGCTTTCAAAGCTAAAGCGGTAATGAGTGAAGAATCCGAAGAAGATGATGAGGAGGACTCCGAAGAAGAATTTGCGCTTCTAGTTAGAAGAATGAAGAAGTTCATGAGAAGACGCCCATTTCGGAGTACAAGCCATGAGAAGACCAAGAAATGGCACTCTTCCTCCAACAAGAAGTTTAGCAACATTCGTTGCTATGAATGTGATGAGAAGGGGCACATTGCCTCTCAATGTCCAACAAAGAAGGATGACAAGGAGAAGTCATCAAAGAAGAAGAACTACAACGGCAAGAAGAAGCTTTTCAAGAAGCTTCACAAGGATGGCAAGAATGAAGCTCATATTGGTGAGTGGAACTCCGAAGAGGAGTATTCGGACTCCGACTCAAGCGAGGACGAATCTCCCAAGAAGAAAGGGCTTGTGGGCATTGCAATCAAGGAGGCTCCATCACTATTCTCCACTCCTACATGCCTTATGGCTAAAGGAGAAAAGGTAAACTTGCTTGATGATGATGAGCCTTCATATGATGACTTGATGAATATGCTAATTGAATTGAATGAATTTCTTGGAAAAGAAAAATCAAAGTTTAAGGTCTTAAAGAGAGAACACACCTCTCTCAAAGACTCTTATGAGGAGCTAAAGGAAGCTCATGATTTGCTTCTTCAAGAAAATCACAAATCTAGTACTAGCATTGGAGTTACTTGCAATATCTTGAATGAAATGTCTAGCATAGAAATTTCAAAGTCTAGTATATCTACTTGTTGTGATGATCTACTTGCCATACCTTGTTCATCAAGTGTAGATTCTAGAAATGTTTCAAATCTTGTTCATGATGATATCATTGCAAATGAGAACAAAAATTTAAAAGAACAAGTGCTAAAACTAAACAAAAGTTTAGAGAGGGCTTACAAGGGAAAGGAAACCCTTGATAAGTTACTAAGCGATCAAAGATGCTCTTTTAACAAAGAGGGACTTGGATATGTCCCCCAAAAGGGTAAAAAGCCGGTATACAAGCCTCCAAGGTTTGTAAAGGAAAATGGTAAGTATTGCACAAAATGCCGGTGTATTGGACATATGCCAAGTGATTGCTCTAAGAATAACATGCATTCCATTGGTTTATATGATTCATGTTATATGCTTAGAAAATCCAAAAATGGAAATGTTATTGCTCATTTCATTGGCACCTCAATTTTGGGTGCTAAAAAGAAATCCATTTGGGTACCCAAGACCTTGGTCACTAACCTCCAAGGACCCAAACAAATTTGGGTACCTAAAAGAACTTGATCTTCTTTTGTAGGTGAACTACAAAACCGGTGGAAGGCATTGGGTGTTGGATAGCGGTTGCACTCAACATATGACCGGAGACCGGAAGATGTTCACCACATTTGAGAATGGAAGCAATGACAAAATCACATTTGGAGACAATAGCAAAGGAAAGGTATTAGGATTGGGTAAAATCGCTATCTCAAACGACCTTTCAATTTCTAATGTATCTTTAGTTGAATCATTAAATTTCAACTTACTATCCGTTGCTCAAATATGTGATCTAGGCTTAACATGCACATTCTCAAAAGAAAATGTTGTAATCTCAAAAGATAATAATAATGAACTAGTCTTCAAAGGCTTTAGATTTGGGAATCTCTATTTGGTAGATTTTTCCTCAAATGAGTCTTGTTTGAAAACTTGTTTAATTGCAAAAACTTCCTTAGGTTGGTTGTGGCATAGAAGGTTAGGTCATGTGGGAATGATTCAACTTAAAAAGCTTTTTAAGCATGACTTAGTGGTTGGCTTGAAGGATGTAAAGTTTGAGAAAAATCGACTTTGTAGTGCTTGTCAAGCCGGAAAACAAGTCGCTAATTCTCATCCTTCCAAAAGTATCATGTCAACCTCTAGGCCATTAGCGCTCTTACATATGGATTTGTTCGGGCCAACAACCTATAAGAGCATTGGAGGAAATAGCTATTGTTTAGTCATTGTGGATGATTACTCTAGATATACATGGGTTTTCTTCCTAAATGACAAAAGTGAAACCTCCGGGATTTTCAAAAGTTTTTCAAAAAGGGCTCAAAATGAATTTGATTTTAAAATAAAGAAAATTAGGAGTGACAATGGTTCCGAGTTCAAAAACACAAAAGTTGAAGACTTTTGTGATGAACTTGGAATAAAGCACGAACTTTCCACAACCTACACTCCGGAGCAAAATGGAGTTGTAGAGAGGAAAAATCGAACATTAATTGAAATGGCTAGGACAATGCTTGATGAATATGATACTTCCGACAAGTTTTGGGCGGAAGCTATTAACATCGCATGTCATGCCATAAATCGCCTCTACTTACATCGACTCCTGAAAAAGACTTCCTATGAGCTTCTTGTTGGAAGGAGACCGAACATCTCTTATTTTAGAGTATTTGGTTGCAAATGCTATATTCTAAGAAAAGGTGTTCGGCTCTCAAAATTTCAAAGTCGATGTGATGAAGGTTTCCTTTTAGGGTATTCCTCAAATAGTAAAGCCTATAGGGTCTATAATAAAAATTCGGGTTTAGTGGAAGAATCATGTGATGTTCAATTTGATGAAACTAACGGCTCTCAAGAAGAGCATGAGAACTTGGATGATGTAGGAGATGAAAGTCTTCGCAAGGCAATGGAGAACATGCAAATCGGAGACATCAAGCCAAAAGAGGATCCAACATCACCAAGCTCATCCAGACAAGTGGAACCACCCTCTTCTTCCACAATGAACGATGTTCAAGTTATTGAAGATGAAGAAAAGGATCAATCGCAAAATATGTTCAAGATTCACAATGCAATAGCCAAGGATCATCCAATTGACCAAATATTGGGTGACGTAAGTAAGGGTGTTCAAACTCGCTCTAGAGTAGCTTCATTTTGTGAACACTATTCTTTTGTATCTTCACTTGAACCTAAGCGTGTAGAAGAAGCATTAGATGACCCGGATTGGATAAATGCTATGCATGAAGAGATGAATAACTTTGCCCAAAACGATGTTTGGACTTTGGTGGAGAGACCCAAGGAGCACAATGTCATTGGCACAAAATGGGTTTTCCGGAACAAACAAGATGAGAACGGAATTGTGGTAAGAAATAAAGCAAGGTTAGTAGCTCAAGGTTATACTCAAGTCGAGGGCTTAGATTATGATGAGACTTTTGCGCCCGTTGCTAGACTTGAATCAATTAGAATTTTGCTTGCTTTTGCATCATGCTTTGACATTAAATTGTTTCAAATGGATGTCAAAAGTGCATTTCTTAATGGTACAATTTCCGAATTAGTATATGTGGAACAACCCCCGGGATTTGAAGATGCTAAATACTCTAATCATGTGTATAGATTGTCAAAGGCACTATATGGTTTAAAGCAAGCTCCTAGAGCTTGGTATGAGCGCCTGCGTAACTTTCTAGTATCAAAAGGCTTTAAAATTGGTAAAGTAGATACAACTCTATTCACAAAAATTATTGGAGATGATTTCTTTGTATGTCAAATATATGTTGATGATATTATATTTGGTTCTACTAATCAAGACTTTTGCAAAGAATTTGGTGAGATGATGTCTAGGGAATTCGAGATGTCGATGATCGGTGAGCTAAGCTACTTCCTTGGACTTCAAATCAAACAACTTAAAGATGGGACGTTTATAAGCCAAACAAAGTATGTGAAGGATCTACTCAAAAGATTCGGAATGGAAGAAGCAAAACCTATCAAAACACCCATGGCAACAAACGGGCATCTAGACCTCAACGAAGAAGGTAAGTCGGTAGATTTAAAGCTTTATAGATCCATGATTGGTAGTTTGCTTTATCTTACCGCATCTAGGCCCGACATTATGTTTAGTGTATGCATGTGTGCACGTTTTCAAGCTTCTCCAAAAGAGTGCCATTTAGTGGCCGTAAAGAGGATTCTAAGATATTTAAAGCATTCCTCAAGCATAGGGCTTTGGTATCCCAAAGGTGCAAAATTTGAATTAATTGGATATTCGGATTCTGATTATGCGGGATGCAAAGTGGATAGAAAAAGCACATCGGGTAGTTGCCAATTTCTAGGAAGATCACTAGTGTGTTGGTCATCCAAGAAACAAAATTCCGTAGCTCTTTCAACCGCCGAAGCCGAATATATTTCAGCAGGAAGTTGTTGTGCTCAATTACTTTGGATGAGGCAAACATTGTTGGATTATGGAATCAATTTTGATAAGATGCCTCTTTTGTGTGATAATGATAGTGCTATCAAGATATCCAATAATCCCGTTCAACACTCAAGAACCAAGCATATAGATATACGCCACCATTTCTTGAGAGATCATGTGAGCAAGGGAGATATTGAGATTAGCCACATCCGAACTGAAAATCAACTAGCGGACATTTTCATCAAACCATTAGATGAAAGCCGCTTTTGCAAATTGAGGAATGAATTAAATGTCATAGACTACTCAAATGTAGCTTGAAATCTCATTTCATCCAATTTTGCTCAACTGTTGTGCTCATATGGATTTTTGTTGTTTTTTTTCCCTATTTTTGGTCAAAAATTTGTTTAAATTCATAAAAATTAGCTTCAAAATATAGCATTAGCTAAATTGATGCATAATGATCCTGAATGACTTTAGTTGGATGCAAAACTAGGGATCATTTGCAAAATTTCAAGTTCTAAATCTAAAATTCTGAAAAGTTCCAGAAAATCCGGAACTACCGCAGTTCATTGTCCGGTACTTCCGCACCCGACAGAAAAACCGGAACTACCGCAGTGTAATCCGCGGAACTTCCGGAATTTCTGTGACCACGGTACTACCGGCGTGTTACGCGCGGTACTACCGCATTCTGCGGGATTCAGTGCGGTTTCCAAAATCGCAAACCCCTCCAACCGTTACTCCTTATCCCTGTAACCTCTCTCTCTCTCTCTCTCATCTTTACTCCTCCCAAACTGCAGCCTCCCCTTCCTCTCCTCTTCCTCTCCTCCAACCTCTCTCTCCCAAGAACCTACCTCCTCTCCCGATCTTTGAATCCGAGGAGAGTTCTTCGTTTTTGGGTGATTCCTTGGACTCCCAGGGTTCTCCTCCTTCGACTTCACAAGGTAAATCGGATCAAAATCCACTTTTTTACCTTGTTCTTAGAACCCTAGGTGGAGTTTAGATTAAAATTGAAATGTGATGACTTTTGCTGAAATTTTCTTGGGCAAAATAGTTATTTAGGGTATTGGAATGTTTTTACAAACATGCATTGGATTCAATCCAAGAAATACCCCAAAAGATTCAACTTTTGTCTTGCCCTAGAAATGTCCAGAAAAACCGGAACTACCGGTCGAATTGGCCGGAACTTCCGGGGTCCCGGTAGTACCGCATGTTTAATGCCGGAACTACCGGATTTCCCGGAAGTACCGCAATTTTGCCGCCGGTACTTCCGTGTTTCCTGGAACAGCAAGAATTCATTGCTTTCAATTTAAAACCTACTCTTGCTTATTCTACTTCATACCTTGATTATCCTTCTATGTCATTGAAGATGCCGAGGATGAAGAACGTCTCCCACAAGACTTATGGGGGCAATGCTGGTCAATCCTCCTCGACTCCCGCATCTCAGTCAGTGGCGCACAAGGGCAAAGGTCCCGCCTCCGACCCTGAGAGTGACTCAGAGGATTCGCATGAGAGCGAATCTGAGGCCTCGCATGAGAGCGAGGAATATGCAGTCCCAGATGAAGAGATGCCTGAGGTAACTGCAGACCACGAAGTGGACCTCGACAAAATCACAAATGAAGATTATGCCATTCTTCGTCGCAGAAATCAGTATGTACGCCCTCGAAACTCAATGAATCCCGAGTTTCATTCCAAGTTTCAAGAGAAGGTGTACCGAGAGATGTATAGTCCTGCTCGCAAATTTGCTGCCCATAAGTATGTGGACTGGGATCACTTGTCGCAGATCGACAAGTTCAGTGGTGCTTATCAGCTCTTCCAGCGAGCCGATATTCATCAACTCGTTGCATTCAAATGCAATTACATGGACAACATGATCAGGCAGTTCTATGCTACCCTGCACATCTCTCCAAACTTTGAGACTCTGAGTTGGATGACAGAGACCCAGTTTATTGAGTGCACCAGGCACGAGTTTGAGCTAGCACTTGGGACGGAGACCAGTACATATGAGAAGGTGTTCAGCAAGCGAGCTCTTCCTATTGCTGCATATTCAGAGTATTATGACCATTCAGCTGAACAATCTCTGGGGACGACAGGTGGCTTACTCCCTATTCCCAGCCTTGTCAACAGGATCATCAACCACACCATTTTTCCCAAGAGTGGGAACTATGATGCTATTCGTGGCCATGCGTGGAATGTTATTGATTACATTATGCGCGGCCAAAAGTTTGATGTGGTGGATCTTATCATCAGGGGGATTGACGCCAATAAAAATGACAAGCAGAAAAGGATCAACTATGCACCATTCATTATGGCCTTAATCATTAGGAAGACTGGGTACCGAGGAGCACTCTGCACCCCGCACAAGCCATACAAGCCTCGCGCAGAGGCCCCTGTTCCTGCTCCTGTTCGTACCCGTGCTCAGCCTCAGCCTCAGCCTCAGCCTCAGGCAGCAGCTGTTCCTCCCCAGGGCGAGGGCGATGTGTCGCTTTCTCAGATCTACTCCGCCATTCTTCGTCTTGAGGAGCGCCAGGATGTCTTGATCACCACTGTGTCCTCCCTTGGTGATCGTGTGTCTGCCTTGGAGAGTGCAGTTCATCCGCCTTCTCCAGTTCGTTATGGACGTCGTACTCGCCGCCGTGGTCCTCCTTCTCCCAGTGCAGCTCAGGACTAGCTCCTTTTTTTTTGGTACTTCGATGCCAAAGGGGGAGAAAATGAAGCAAGGAGGAGAAGAAGTTTAAGTCTTTTAGCCTATCTATTAGCTTTGTAATAAACTATGGTGAAATGAACCATGTAATGCCTAATGTGTTGCTTAATCTCTATGGTCATTTAGTATCTTAATTTCTGATGCTTTGTAATGAACTATGTCTTGTCCTTAATGCAATGCCTATTTACTTGTCTATTATGTATCTTTGAATTTTGGTAAATGTGCTATGATGAAATCATGTCAAATAAATTCCTGCAAAATTTAATGCACATGTTTAGGGGGAGCTATTTCTTATTAGTTCCTAAAATGCAAAAATTCCCCATGTTCTAAAAATTGCTAAAATTTCAAAGTCCTTGTGATATACATCTTGCAAATTAGAAGTATATCCAAATCTTAAATTCTTCTCATAAATTGCTCTTGTTGTCATCAATTACCAAAAAGGGGGAGATTGAAAGCATCTAGGCCCCTAAAAATGTTAGTTTTGGTAATTAATGAATTTATGTAAATATGGGACTAATGTGTGCATTAAGTGTTTGAAAGGATATGTTCAAATAGCAAAGAAAGAGGCTCACAAAATATCCCATGAAGATTCAAGATCTCTAGGGCGACAAGGTAAATAGTTTAGGTATCTATTTCGTTTTACCGGTCTTGGAGTTAGGCTGGAAGACCGGATTATAGGATAGACGCCGTACTATTAAGAGGGATCATGGTGATTGCTTGATCATATTCAAATGTGCCTTTTGGATCAATTTAGGATCATGCATGCACTTAGAAATTAAAATCAAATCAAATCTGTGCATTGTCAGGAAATCCGGTAGTTCCGGCGTGTATTGGGCGGAACTACCGCAGGTCCGGTAGTACCGGGCGCCCGAGCGGAACGTTTTTTCCAGAGAGCGCCCGGACTAAGACTTAGTCTCTCGGAAAACGGTAGTACCGCGGTTTGACCTGCGGAACTACCGGACTGCCGGTAGTACCGGGCACTCGAGCGGAACGTTTTTTCCAGAGAGCGCCCGGACTTTAACTTAGCCTCTCGGAAAACGGTAGTACCGCGGTTTTACCTGCGGAACTACCGCATGTGCGGAAGTTCCGGTCACCCGAGCGGAACGTTCTTTTCAGAAAGCGCCGAGAATAAGACTTAGTCTCGTTGAGATCGGAAGTACCGGGCTTGGGGCGGAACTTCCGGACGTCCGGAAGTACCGCGGTTTTAACGGCGGTAGTACCGCACTCATTGACCAACGGTTACTTCTGACTCTCTGACATAGCCGTTCTGACCGGTCAGCTAGGGTCCGGTAGTACCGCGGTTTTGCCTGCGGTAGTACCGGATTTCCTGAATTCTTCAGGATTGTTTATTGCAACGGCTATTTGAGGTGGGTGAGGGTATAAATACACCCCCACCAGAACTAGGACGAGTTGTTGAACATCCATTGAATACATTTGAGCCTAGAGCAACCTCTCACACCTCATTCACTCTCTTGTGCATTCATTTGAGGTAGTTGACCCAAAATTCAGGTGCATTGCATTCTAGTTGATCCATTGAGCACTTGAGTGAGATCAAGCCGCAGTGGTCTATTCTCTTGGTGCTTGCCGGCACCTAGACGGCTTGGCGAAGTTTCGGTGATCTTCTCAAGAAGATTGTGAGAAGGCCCGGAAGATTGTGAAGGCTTGGAGCTCGCCTACCCGGAGAGGGAAAGGGCATCCAATAGTGATCGAGGTGCTTAGGCTCATTCGTGGAGCCGGTCCGATTCGTTCGGGCTTACCTCAACGTGGACTAGGGGAGACCGGCAAGTCTCCGATCACCACGGTAAAAAGTAACCGTGTCAAAATTGTGGTTTGCTCTCTTGTGATCATATTCTTCCAAGCAACGCTCTTTATTTATATCATTTGATTGCTTGCTTAGTTAGAGTAGCAATTGTTGTTCTCTACCGTTCATTATTGCTCTTAGTCAATCACTTGTGCTAGTGTTAGTGTTATCTTGCTCTATTACTCCATCTAGTTTAAAATTGCTAATTAGAATTAGACGAAAATTTTATAACCTCCTATTCACCCCCCCTCTAGTCGGCTTCCTCGATCTTACAGCCCCGCTGTTGCCATAGGTCACTGCGCACCACGTTGTCGCTGCCTATAGGATTCCAAGGACCCCGGAGACCCGTTTTTGAGGTCACCGACCACCACCTAGCTCAGTCGAGGTGCTACTCTAGATGCTCTATTTCAGCTAGAGAGAAGATTTACTGTAGCCAGGCCCCACCTACCAGTCAATGTTGAATTATCAATTGGAAATAAAATTTGAAAATAAATCAACACATAGTTGGCCCCATATGTAAGCCATTGTTCATGTTTTCCAATTATAAAATAAAATCAGTAGCCTAGTTGTCAGTGAGAGACACCTATTTTCTCTGTTTATTTTTTGAATTTTCTTTGGATTTAAAACTTCTGAGAGACAAATCTCTCTCATCTTAATTCCTAATTTGCCGATTCTTGTTTCTAAATTCATGTAAATTCATACCCTACCCAATGGTATCAAAATTTTCAATTTGTTTGAATGCATTTGAATTCTTTTGAATTTATTTGACTTTGATTAGATTTTGTTTATTTAGATCCAGAAGCTCTGAAAGAGCACCTGATCGAGAACGACCAAGGCCTACGAGATTGTGAGCAACATGAGTCAACATTTTGTCCATTTTGCTTCCACCTATCTTTGAAATGTATGTTGTTTTAAAGTATCAAATTGCATGATGTACTTTTAAGTACAATTATGTTGTTGTTAGCTCATAGTTAATGCCTTATTATTAATTGTGCTACTATATTTCATTCTTTGGCTTTGACATAATACCTTGTCACCCTTATTGGTTTATCTAACTAGCTGATAAGTTTGTATCCAAGTGTCATTGTTAGTCTTACTTAGATACGTTGCCATGTGGGCATTAATTTGCCCCAACATCACTCAATCATCAAAGTTTTATTTGGATAGCCATTGGATGGAAATGGCTGGTATGTTGAACCTAGATAGGATTTTGAAAATAAAACTCAAAAATTGTTTTTGACTAAGGTAGATGGTAAGTAGGACATGTGCAAATGGAGCACGAGATCTTGTAATGCGGTAGAACCGCCCGAGTTAGTTAAGGACCAAATCTTATGATGACCTTCGAGCACTAAATGTATAACCACAAGTCTATAATGGTGTTGACCTAGTTGATTGCTCTAACAAAACTTAGCATTTATGTCGTAGGCTGCAACAGTTTGTGTGTGATCCTCTTGTTGGAGGTGCAAGTAGTGTGTCATTCACTTGAGGAAGTGTGATGGATCGCTTCCGTTGTACCATGAGTTTGGACCCTACATGGCGGAGGGGTGCCTTTTTTTCCTCATTGGAGTGAGAGATAATTTCAATCCATGACCCCAGTCACTTGCTGCAAGAGTTGCCTCGGTAGATTTTGATGGTGATTGTGTGCACATCTATTATTTTGTAGGATCAAACATCGCAATCAAAGGAGGGGTGAATGATTGCCGCCACTTTTTGAGATCCCTAAGTAGTCGATGAAAGTTTTAACTAATCGATGCTCAGCTACTCGCTAGATCACTCAGCTTTGCTCTTTGACCATATTCAACGTACTCGAAGTCGTCAACCCAGAAGCAGAACCTCTTGATCACATTTGCACGTAGTCATACACTTTGATCCAACTGCAAACACCAGCACTTTTTGAGTAAACCAAGAACCAGATTTATTCAAAATAATGTTTATTGCTGGAATTTCGTGGATTTACAAAGTGCTCTCATGGCACCCCTAAAAGCCTTCTCGACGAAAGCCCTCTCAACCCAACAAAAACCTTCTCTAATTCACAACTCTGCTAAACCGTACAATGTTAACATCACAAACCATGTCTACCTCAAACATGGAATCAAAATTTTATCTCTTTCGAAAACCAAGAGACCTAAAACCCTTCCAAACATGGGTTTTATCCAACCTCTAAGTCTTTCTAGTTATGGACTCCTTTCACAACTCTTAACTAATCACGTGATGAAGCCTCTATGACAGCACCTCCCGTAGCCTCATCAACATCCGTGTTGAAGCCTCTAGGACCACATCGCTCGTAACTTCTCCATGCATCACCACTTTTGATCTTCACGTGCTCCAGCGTGAGCTCGACCACCTCGCGTGACATCCTCAACCGCTTGGACCTTAGATCGCCCCATCCTAGTCTCGGTCCTCCTCGTCACCGACCATAACCAAATAAACTTTCTCCCAACACAAGTTCTTTCCAACTTGACCAACATCCGTCCACACACTCGTATCACACCCTTATCCATCCGTCAACATCAACCAAATCTGCCATGATCACAAATTCCATCGCTTTCCAAAAATCAGCCTCAGATTACTCATTACGACCGTTAGTTCATCGAGTACTCGAAAACCATAAGTACTCAGAAATTACCATCACTTCACTCAAAACACTCAGAAATCATAAGTACTTCTACCGACCATCAAACAACATAGAACCCTCGAGTACCAATCCTATACTGTATCAACGACAATCGCTATGACATACCTGGTACTGTAGCAAAGACCACTAATCACTGTTGTCATGAACAGATTAGTCAACCACTAACCCAACACGAGTACTCGAGGTACTCAAAGATCACAATAATTAAAGCACTCGTACCGATCATGAAGTCCATGAGTACTGACCATGAAGTCTGTGGGTACCAACCATTAAGCCTACAGCAACCGATCGCTAAGCCTTTAACTACCGATCACGAGGTCTACGACAACCGATCAAAAAGCCTAAGACAACGACAGTCAATTGCAAAGTCTACGACTACCGATCACAAAGTATTTGACTATCGAGTACCGACCAGTAAAGTCTATGACTATCGAGTATACTAGTAAAGTTTACGACTATCGATCAGTTACTGTAGTAGACGAGCTTATGACCATCAACCAGCTCACTATAGTTAAGACCAGTTCACTGTTGCTTATGACCTATTTCCTGTACCATACGACCGGTTCACTGTTCTTAGTCGAAGTCAACCGATTACCTGCCATGGTCATTCTATCGTGGTCGACTTACCGTGATTGAAATGAAGTGGTTGAAGCCTTATGTGGTTGAAATACTATGGTCGATTTGCCATGGTCGAAGCTTTACGTGGTTGAAATACCATGGTCAAAATGCCGTGGTCGAAGCTTGACATTGTCGAAACCTGCAGTGGTCGACTTACTATGGTCGAAGCTTGACATGGTAGAGATCCGTAGTGGTTGACTTACTGTGGTCAAGCTTGACGTGCTCGAAACTTGATGTGGCCGAGACTTGACATGGTCGAAATCTGTAGTGGTTGACTTACTATGGTTGAAGCCTAACATGGTCAAAACTTGATGTGGTCGACATTTGCAGTGGTCGACTTACCATGGTAGAAGTTTGATGTGGTCGAAATCTGCAATGGTCAACTTACCGTGGTCAAAACTTGACATGGTCGAGATTTGCAGTGGTCGATTTACCATGGTTGAAGCTTGACGTTGTCAAAACTTGATGTGGTTGAAATCTGTAGTGGTCGACTTACTGTGGTCAAAGCCAGCCATGGTGGAAATGCTGTTCTCAAAACTCTAGCAACAATAACGTATCGATCAGATCTTTCACAGATGCAAATTTCAATACAACCTAAATATCAGTTATTCATCATTACTAAATTTATGACCAAACCACATGGTCTAACATATCTCCAGTTGCATGTTGCAAAAGTTGTTTTGGTAGGCTTTGGTGGTGATTTTGTATACATCTATACCCCTAGTCGCTTGCCTATGGACAGTTTGTTGGATTCACCTCTTGTTATCTACTTTCGCATCTCGTTCTGTATTTTGCTTAAACGTTGTACTAAGTATTTAGCCTGATCAACCTATATTGCAAACAATTGTTTGTATAGACGATTTACTCCCTTTGTAAGTTTATGGTGTTGTTTGGTTTTCTATGATATATGTATATAATTCAGCAATGTATCTGCGTGAACTATCTACCGATCCAGAGAGAGTTTGGTGAAACACAGAGGATTGTGGATTGAAAATCTAGGATGTGACAATGGGCACCTGACACCTGATCACTCGATCACTCCATCTTATGGACTAATCGGGCGCTCTGTTTCATTGTTTGTTTGCATAGCTGGCTCCAATATTAGTTAGGTTCTTTTTAATGGCGGAGTCAGCCAAGCGTGGGTGCACGGGTAGAGCTGGCTAGAGTACGGGATCAGACCGTGTTTGGATTTGGACTTGCTAGGAGATAAATTGTGGATTGGTCTCCGGCTTACTCTGGTCTTCCGTGTCTGTGGGCTATGGGTCTCCCTTTTCTTCTTAGTCGTCGCGTGGCTTTGGCCCAATAATTTATGTGCCACACTCGTTCTAGGAAGTTCCTGTTGTGAAGCCTGCGTGCGCCGTGCCGGCGCGCGTCAAAAAACGTCGAACTTGCGCGCAAAACATGGACGGCGCGGCTGGCAGGCCACGCCGCCGCCAGCGACCGGCGTGTGAGCGACGGATCATAAGTTTTCCGGAAGAACAACCCGGCTGGTGGCAACGCCTACGCACAGGACTGGACTGGCACCGGCCACAGGGACTGCCGGGGCACACGCACGGTCCTCTAGAGGCGAGCGGCCGGCGGCCGGCACAGCGCGGCGGGCTAAAGATGGGTGCGACGAGAGTAACGCGCCTGAGCGGCGGGCCGGTGGGGCCGTGCCGTCGGCGCGGGCACGAGTTCCTCCGTTCTCGAGGTGGGCGTCGGCTCGCCTCCTTCCGCGTGCGCGCGGCTGTGGAAAGGCGCCATCGCATTCGCATCGCCTGCGACCCAGACGCCAGCGCCGCGGCCGACGGGTACGTACTCCTCCACTCTCCCACATTCCCCTTCATCAGGAACGTGTGTTCTGTTTCTGTAGCACATACAACCTTCCTCTAATCTCTGGCATTCTCCATTAATCGTTAGTAGTAAACACGTACTCCGACTTGTTTTCGTAAGTATCAAACAAGTTCCGCCGAAGAAAATCACGGCATCAACTCACCAATCACTCATTTTGCTGAGATCTGTATTGCAACGAAGAGAGACAGGCGACGGCTTTACAACACAAACCTTCCAACTTAGACTAACCAAACATGAATGAAGAATGCAGAAAGAATTTACCACAGTAGTACTGAGAGCCGAGAATCAACCAAAAGGCAAAAAAAAAAAACTCTTAAACCTGTAAAGCAACGGCAAAAGGACAACATTTACATTTCATTTCATTTCAGTAAAAACGGTGAAGGGAACTACAGTATTAACAATCACTCCACAGTTATCTGCAACACAGTCGTGAGCCTTGGTTTTGATCTATATCTTCTCAACAACAGTGAGGAGCACACTACACTTACAGACGAGAAGGCCATGCAAGCACCGGCCAGCCACGGCGGCATCTGGAGGCCGGTGAACGCGAACAGCGCACCGGAGGGGTTGGCGGAGCTTGGGGAAACTCAATGTGGGGTTGGTGTCATTGACCCAAGACAACGCAGTGGAGGATCACGGCACCAGTGAGTTAGGGTCAGGGTCTGCCTAAATTGAGTTAAGGCAGAGTTACAAGGAGTAGAGAGAATGCTTCGGGCGTGAGGAATTGGCCAGAGACTCACCGGAGAGGTGACGACAGCGAAAATGGCAATTTTGGCTGGTGGGGAAATTCGTTTGGAGCTCAATTGATCAAGGAGTGAAGAGGGTGGTGTGGGGAGGCAAGGAGGGCTCCTATGGCTTTTATAGCCATGCGGTGAGCTCGGGTGCGACACGGCGGCATGGCCATCACAAGCATAGCATGGGCACGGCACAGGGGAGCAAGGACGGCTGGTGTCAGCACGAAATGGGTGCAGTGGAGTAACGGGATGGCTCGGGAGCAGGTGCACGCATGACGACACTGCGTGACAAGGCGTGTAGTGGCATCGGTGAAGCCGCTCTCTCGGCGTGGTCGTTAGTGTGGCGGTCGAGGTGATGCAATAGCATGGCAGGGCCTTTGCCGGTGCAGCGTGCTTTGTCGTTGCACGGTGCAACGAGTTAATGTGACTGGCGTTGGTGGGTGGTGCTGACGTAGGTGTGGCCTGGTGGTCGTCACAGTCATCCATTGCGGGCGCGCCCTAGCGCGGTATGGCGCCGAGCGAGGGAGAAGAGAGGGCAGGTTGGGCCAAGCAGGCCGAAGGCCAATGGGCCAAGGGGAGGATAGAAAAGAAGAGAGAAGTGGGCAGGCCCAGAAATTATTTTTAAAATTTGAATTCCTTTCTAATTTCTCATTTAAATTTCCAACTTTGCTTGAATTTGAATGGGGATTTGATTGGCACTTAGAATTAAATTTTCCAAGGCATGAATTTTGGCTTTTGTTTTGGTAATTTAATATGAATTCCCAAATTTTGATTTGAACTTGTGCTTGAGTTTAATTTGGGCTTAATTTAAAAATGGTTTATAATTTAGAATTTAAACTATTGGACTTTGATTTCAATTCCACTTTCCTTTTCCAATTTTTTTCTTTAAAATTTAGCGCATGATTTGCTTTAATGAAATAAACTTCAAATTTGGAATTCAGCGAGGATTCAAGTTTACCTCAAATAGATTTTACTATAAATTCTCCCGTGGTACTTTATGGATCATCTTTTCATATTTGGCTTTTTATTCTAATTTGTTTTGTTAATTATATATCTTTTCTTGAGTTAATGTTCATAACTCAATTTCCAAAAAAACCCAAATAACATTCCAAAAATCCAAATGTCAACAGGATGCATAAAAAAAAGTTTTAAATGTTTCACATTTTCGAAAACTCTAGTTTTTGGGATGTTACAATTTTACTATTCTAGCCCAGCCCAACCATCACAAGCGCAATAATTTGACCGCAAAAAGAAGAAAAGTTGGTTCGTGTGTTCTTTGACATTAAGTATATCGTTGCAATGGCTAAGAACATTTCATGACATTTACTGTCAAACAGACTATTTCATAGCATGTTGTGACACTGAAGCGTTGCTGATTTCCTGGAATGGGAATACTATTTGTTTGGAGTACTCAGACTTATGATAACCGCATGGGGATTTTCAGTGGAAAATATCCATGATTTGACTGTTCGTTAAGGTAGTGTAAATAGTTTGGTCTTTTTTTCCTCTGTATTGTGGTTATTTGTAAAGGGGATATGTTATACACTGTTTGGTTAGATCACTGTGTAACTGAAATACCCTGTTAGGAATATACTTTAATACAATTCTCAATGCACCCAAGGTGGAATGCATTTCAAATACATTAAAACGCCTTTCGATTATTCATTTTATATCCATCTCTCGCTTCGTTATGGATAGGTGCCTTTTGTCCTGTTTTGTTATTGCAGGATGGACTAGGAAGCAAACTAAGTAATCTGAAAATATTCTCTGTGGTAAGTTGCAATTTTTAAACTATAATTCATGGCATTTTGTTATCATTCTTATGATCTAGATTGCTGTGCAACTTTCATTCGATATCATAATCGTTATATATTTATTTTTTTTATGGCTAGATGAATGAGATCGTGTACAGTGACACTTCAGTAAATGCAATAGCTTGTATGGTTTGTTCATTTCACTAAAAAGATTCTGGATGCTAGGGCCATTATTGTTTTTTTGCCAGCATGTTCGTGTGTTTTACGTCAGATGGTCTTTACCGTCCTTCATCCTAATTCATATTGCAAATATTTGACTGTTGCTGGATCTTGCACAGCCAACGTTCCATTTCTGTCACCAGGGCCGCTCCTGATATTTTGGAGGCCCTGGGGCGAGATAAAAGTGGAGGTCTTAGAGTGTTCCTGATATTTTAAAAATCTCACTTCTATTCAGGCTGATCTGACACTTTTATGATCAAAACCTAATGTATGCCAATAATAAGTGCACATAATTCTAGATAACCAACATCATATTGTATGAGCAAGGTTATATATACTAAACTTCTCTTGCAAGTTGCAAGAGATATATAAGTTAAAGGTCTTATTTAAATCTTGAGAAATTTATGTTGTTTCTTGTGAAATTCATATGTTCTAAATATGCCCTTTACGAATGAAACCACATAAAAAACTATTTTATGACATTTTTCAGTTAGCCGGGACATTAACTAAGTAGTCATCAGCCACACTAAAAGGCAAAAGCACCAACCTTCAAAAGAAAATCTTCAATCTTTCAACTGATACAGAACTTTCTGTTAGTCGCCAAACACAACCAAATGCACTGAAAATTTAGAGTTCTAGGCTACCAATCTTGAACCAAAATTTTTCTTTGTATACTTGAACTGAAGAATTCAAATATTTCAGAAATCACCTGTTGTCAAATTCCCAGTTTAATTAGAAAGTAAATAAGATACAAGTTAGTTGGGCTGAGCTAGGCATCGATCTTATGAGCGAGCATTCATTCGTTTAGTCACCTGTAACATGTCAAATGAAGTGTTTCCAAATTGAGTTGGACACTTGGGCTACCTATACAAGTTTTCAATATGGTTGCTAGTTGTCTTCTTCATGTTGTTGCTAATGGCTGCCTAGAAGTTAACGATATGAGCCTGTAGTCTTATATACTTTGGTTGATCCTTCTAACTATAAGTTCAAACAAGTTATATATATAGGTATATATACATGTGTTGGGACCCCTAATTTTCATGAGCTCTAGGCGATCGCCCTTGTCGCCCATGCCCAGGACCAGCCCTGTCTGTCACAAAGGTCAGAAGACTAGCGAAGTAGTTGGCGCTGATGTGAAAAAACTTGAAGCTGCCATGGGAAGTCTTCGCAAGTATGATATCCAATCATTACCTTCTTTTTGTCTCAATTATTACTTACAAATACAGTATAATGCTGCTTGAATAATCTTATATGCAGTTAAGTAAAGAAACGAATATAAACCTGGCCAAGATAAGTCTAATCCTGTAATTACGAAACAGACGAAACCCTGGGTTGTCAGTTGTCAGCACGATATGATATGTGACGGGTCCATCATAAACTTGTGCTATCTACTATATATCGCAATTCTACTGACATTATACACTTCTTGTACTGGCAGCATTAGAAGTTTCATAGAAGAGCTTGACCTGGAGGGGGACAGTTCCTTTCATGTTCCATACATGAAGTGAAGAGGTTGTAATGCTTCTGATTCCTATCAACGTACTTGACATTGAAACTTCTGCTTAGGCAAGCAACCTTGCCCAGATATTCTGTTATGTTTGGATTGAGAAAGAAGGTTGGCTGAAGACGTTGGGATCTCAATTTCTGATGCGCTTTTTAGCACAACTTTTGTACACAGTATGCAACGTGAATTTAGCAGGATCAACTGAATCTGCGTACTCGGGTGCCACTTCCTGATGGTTGGGCTTGACTTGTACGAATCCTGGGCCTTTGTCAACTGAGCCCACTATTTTGCTCCGTCATCAGCATCTGAAAAGTATGGTACGTTGCACCGTGTGGATGCGGAACTCTTTACTCTTTTGACCTCGCGAATCGTCTTACCTTTTGTAAATCTGGCCTCTTAGGGCCTGTTTGACAGAGCTCCACCACTGAAAAAAAAAATTTGGAGCAGCAGATCCACCAAAAACAGCTCCACCGTGAATCTGGGATCCCACCATGGAGCTGGACAAAACTGTTTGGCTTGCACAGCAGCTCCAGATCCACGAAACTGAGTTTTTGGTGGGAATAGCCTGTTTTGCCCATGGTTTTTATGGTGGTATGGGATGGGGTGTGTAACCAGTGACAAAAGGTGGGTAATTACCACCCAACTCCACGAGTAGATACGAAACAAGGTTTGTGGAGCACCCCTTGAGGTGCTCCATGGATTTCATGAATCTGGAGCTAGATTCAGTATTTTGGTGGATCCAGATTTCGTGGAGCTGGAGCGTTTGGGTAAAAATTCGTGGAGTGGAGCTATTTTTTGTGGATCTGGAGTTGGTGGAGCTCTACCAAACAGGCCCTTAGCTATATTTTTTGGTGAATTTGGTCTCTTCTTGAACACGAAAGAGGGGTGCGTGGCACGTGCCTCTTTTCGCGCTCTAAGAGCGCAGCACGGCGTCACGACCGTAGGACCTGGGCTAAGCACAGTGGGTGGTAGGCCCCACATGGCCTTTGCGCCACAGGAGCGCAGCAGGTAGCATCCACGCCCGGCAACCACGGAAAGCGGCTTCTACGCCTAGCGTCTGCGAGAAAGAGCTCCTGCTAAAATTGTATAGTGTTGTTGTCATAGAGATAACACTAGATAATACCGGTGATAGTTAGCTAGTACTAACAAACAAGCAAAAAAGATAATGTTCCGCAAGTCCCCAAGCCTATATGACTCTCTTCCCCGTGGACTCCGGGTGCGGAAGCCGCTTTCCGCGATGCTAGGTGCGAATGCTGCTTGCTGCACTCCCGTGGCATCAGTGGCGGACCCAGAAATGAAGCAAGAGAGGGGCTAATTTATGACAGAATTAAAACATCACTGGATTGCAATTAAACTATATCGTAGCATAAATACATAAGCAGTAACATAACATGAGCTAAGCAACTTAGCATTAAGAAAGCAATTCAAAAGGTATACTAATAATGCACCGAGTAATCACAATGAGCTGATCTCAACTTATCGAAAGGACCAAAACGCCTTTTAAAATCCAAGGGTACTGCATTGGAAGACAAAGAGACACTGGGAATTCATGTTAATTCGTTGTCCTGCCATAGAGAACATATGGATATAATCAGATTAAACAAACATCAAAGCGAAATAAAATAAAACACTGAACATTAGCACAATGGCTAAGAACACAAATGTGTCACTCTGTCATCATCCGTCTTATTTTCACTTAATGGAGGATGACCATTGACCAAGGACATTGACCTAAGCCATGAATGGCTAATACTCCACAACATCCACCCAGTCCACCATAGTATCATTACATTTTACTATCTAAGGACCAATTTAAACCCCCAGATAACCAATAGTTCTCTAACATCTAGCAACATTTGTAGAAATGAACAGACGACAAGCATCATTTTATGAGTGGCAATAACAAACAAGGAAATCTTCACGAAAGTATTTAGGGAAAATTGCTCTCATGCCACAAACTTAAGTGTCATCCTCTCATTTGCCACATACTTAAGTGACTTTGTTATTATGCCACAAACTTGAGTGTTTTGCCCTTTGTTTTGCCATTTTCTCTCTTTAATGTCTATTTTAATTTCATTTTGCCATTTTCTCCCTCTTCTGCGCCACGAGCACGCTCCTCCTGCCAGCCCAAACTCCCGTGCCGGCGATCTCTCCCGCCTCGTCTGCCGCGGCCGCGGCGGCCTTGCTCCTGCCACTGCTTCCCTGCAAGCGGCGCGGAGGTGGGGGACGGAGTCGGTGGGGAGGTGGAAGAGCAGCGGGTGACGGGCGGCGGCGCGGGATACGCTGCGGCCTCGGGGGAAGCCGAGCTCGTGGTACAGCTTGCCGACCTCGGAAAGGGGGATGCCGGTGCGGAGGCGGGAGGGAGGCTAGGAACAACCGCGCGCGGGTGAGGAAGCGGAAGGCGGCGGCGCGGTCGAGGACGGCGTCGAGGGCCGGCACGCGGCGAGCGGCCTCTGGCTCGATGGGCGCGGCGCGCGGGCTGTTGAGCTTCTTCAGGAGCTTCTCGTGCCGCTTGCAGGGAAGTAGTGGCAGGAGCGAGGTCGCCGCGGCCGCGGCAGACCAGGCGGGAGAGATCGCCGGCACCGGCGCTGGCGCGGGAGTTGGGGCGGGCAGGAGGAGCGCGCTCGTGGCACAGAAGAGGGAGAAAATGGCAAAATGAAATTAAAATAGATATTAAAGGGAGAAAATGGCAAAACAAAGGGTAAAACACTCAAGTTTGTGGCATAATAATAAAGTCACTTAAGTATGTGGCAAATAAGAGGATGGCCCTTCAGTTTATGGCATGAGAGCAATTTTCCCAAGTATTTAGATAAAGACATGCCAAGCAGTCAGGATGCACATATACAAGGTTCAAATTTTTTGATCCAGCCCTGGAAACACTTTATCCACAAACAAACACCAACACCACCCAGCCCTCACCCAGAAGCACTGAAGCAGATTGCTCTACTCAGATGGGCAGCAGGGATGTCCCTCATAATATGTATTTCCAATTCCAAATCGGTCAACCTACACAAGCATCACAACCATTGTCACCTTGGCCTCAGATGCTATGAACCGTCACACTATCAATATCTTCCATTGCAAAGGTATCAAGCATCAAGCAAGCAACAGAAAATAAAAACACTCCGCTCATCCGCTGCGTCTTATAGAACTAGAGTTAATTATTTCTGCTACCTTAGCGTTGGGGAAGTGGCAGAGTTAGAGGGCTGCCGCCAGGAGCCCGGATCCCGGAGGCGGAGGGCGGCGGCCGGGAGCTGGGAGGGCGGAAGTGGAGGCCGGAGGGGCGGAGGACCGAGGCGGTGAGGCCAGAGCCGGCGGCAGGGAACCGAAGCAGGGGGCGAAGCGTCGGAGCTGGAGTCGGAGTTCCGGCGGGCTGGTGGCAGTGGAATCGGTCGGGGGGCGGCGGGGCGCGACGTGAGCTAGGGTTGTGAGGAGCCGCACGGGGTCGGGGGCTTCGTCTGGCAAGGGGGCTGCCGGCTGTTTTAGATGTTTTTGGGCCTGATGAACAGTACCAGTCTATAGAGGTTAATGGGCCAGGACCCGGGCTACAGCCCCCTAGCCCGGGCCCTAGATCCGCTCCTGCGTGGCATGGAAGCCAAGTGGGGCTGCCACCCGCTGTGCCCTGCCGAGGCATGCCGTACTCGGCCCGGGTCTCACAGTCATGATGCCATGCCACGCTCCTGGAGCGCGAAAGGAGGCACACGTCGCACGCCCCTTCTTCCACGATCCGGAAGAGGCCAAATATACAAAAAAAAACATAGCAAGGGGGCAAACTTATAAAAAAGATGGCACTGGAGGCCAAAAGAGTAAAGAATTCGCGGATGCACGTCTACTTTCTTTGCCTTTTTCTCTCATTACCTTTTTGCCACCGGACAAAGGGGTGAACTCCCTCCCCTGTTTGCAGAGGACCAGCCTGCGGTAGTGGTATGCACAGCCTCCAGCATCCGAGCAGAGGCTCAAGGTGCCTTCTGCGTCGCTACCGGACGGAAGATTTGCGTGTTTCCCGGCGTAATGGTTGGGAGAAACGACACCAAATCGGTCGGGAAAAGAGAGTCCACGCAACGATCGATGGACTAAATGTGACCTCTAGGATCGATGTTTATTCGTTCTAGTTGTACGCTTTTGAGTTGTCCGGTCAAGGTGTAAGCTAATCACAAAACGACTGTGTTTTCGCGAGGAAGTGTGGCTCCGCGATTGGTCGAGAAGCCAGGGGTGTAGAACTGCAGACGCGGTGCAGGGCAGGAAGCCTATCATTGCCAAGTCACTAATCCATCTGATCTCGCGCTCGATCTGCCCTCTGTACCGATCGATTCTCGATACAGTAGAAGCCAGGGCGGCCGGGCTTGCCACCACCACACATGCACGCGACGCGATGCAAGCGGTCATTCATGGCGTCTCAGCCCGTTAGCCGGGCAGACAGGGAGGGCAGGCTCGCTCTTGGCATGCAGATGCAGTAGCTCTGCAAGCTCAGGCAGGCCAATTCCCCACTGGCTCCGGCCGGTTGCTACTTGCACCGGTCGGTCATTCAGTACTCATTCGGAGGGAGGGGGAGAGAGATGGAAGCTGGGGCTCTCCTGGGTTGTCCCCTGAGGGTTGGCAATGCGATGCGTGTTTCCCGCCCAAGTGGCAACGCGACGGAGGCAAGCAGCGCGCGCAGCGCTGGGATCGGGCCATCGAAGTGGTGGGGGGTGACGCGCACGTGAATACACACATGCTCCGGTAGTTCACAAGTCCAGTCCACCACTGCCTGACGACGACGATGGATTTTGCCACCCGTCGGTGGTAGCTTGAGCTTCACCCTTTTTTCAGGTTCTGATTTTTTATACAGTAATTAGTTTTCAAGAAAAATATCTTTTCAAGATGAATTTATAAATCGATTATTATAGATACTGTATCAACTTTAGCTATATCAACTAAAATCACACGTAAATATTTCTCTCTATATTCTTTTGTAAACAAATATAATCCAAAAATTTTAGTCATAAATCACAGCACAAAACAACTCCCTCCAACCGACAGCATATTTGGACAGTCAACAATCTCTCTCCCCGGGATTGTGGGCCCCTTTCCCTGTCCTAACTCCTAATTAACTTGGGCGTATGTGATGTACTCCTAAATTCATTCATGTTCCAGACCAGCGCGTAGCACGAGGCCCCTGACAACGTGGGCCTAGGAACAACGACACGAGCCCGCATAAGAGCAAGTCCAATAATAGAGCCAAGTGTTTGGCTATAAGTCAAGTTATAAGAGCCAAGTTATACAATAATATGTCTTCTATTTGTCTACAAAAGATTTTATTATTATTATGTGGTACCATGTCTCACATTCTCTTTCCTACTCCTCCTCACATACATTTATTATCTGGACCCACCACTGCATAGGCTCCCGTGTGCAGCTTGTTGCTTGCATGAGAGCCAATCTCTCCTCTCTTCTCTCCTCCACATCAGCAAAAATGCTGACTAGCTTGGCTATAAGACCATTGTTGTACTTGCTCTAACCGGCCTTCGCCCTTCCGGCAGTGGACAGGCCCACCGTACGGACGACAGGGGGCGGCGGTGGAAGCTCTGCACGGCACGGGGGGCGCTGCACCCCACGCGTCACATCCTCTCTCGCCCATTGGGAGCGAACAGCGGCGCCTCACATGGCGACCACAGGCTGGCCCTCGAGGCCGTGTCGCCACATGGGATGGGGGACGCGACGTTCGAACTATTGCTTTCTCTCGGCTCCTCCGCAATGGTGCTCGGATCTCCTGCGGCCAGCGAGTTTGCGCGCGTGTGTGTACAACCAAGCTTTCTGTGTGTAGAATGTAGACTCTCAGTACCAACCTCTCAGGGTTTTTTTTTTAAGAAAACATCCTATGACGTTTTCTTTCTTTCGTTTCATAGAACCGTCCTGTGAAAGCTGAAATTGGCGCTTCCATACCAATCAATGTAGTGCTGCTCTGATATCTAATGCTCTTTCTTTTTTTTGAACACAATTACCTATTACTCTACTCCGTCCATCGCTAACTTCTCAATGAAACCTTCTGTAGGATCAGATATGCGATAGAGAGTAAATAGTACCTTAAAATTTTTCTTTAAGTATTCGCTTATCCTTTACTCCAATAGCTACAAAGTTACGAAGATTAGAATAGCAATCCCACTGGCAAACCAGAGATTCTCAATAGTAGCGCTCTTAACACGCTGGTACTACCGCTTTCCAAAGCGATACTTCCACACCTTGCAAACCCGTACTGGATCTCTCTGAAAAAACATACTGCAATTCAGAGCGGAACTACCGCCTTGCAGTACTACCGTGTTAACAAGTGCGGTACTTCTGATTTTTCTAACATCTCCAAAAAAACAATCCAGCTCAAATTCAATCTTTACAAAACTCTCAAAAACCAAACTCAAAATCCACAAATACTTTAATCCAAAATTTAATTACTCATCACAATCATCAAATGATCTCCTCATGGTCTCACACCTTTCAAATGAATACGTAACTAATCATAAGCCTACACCATAACAACGAGAAGAATATGTACAGGAAACAAGATTTGTTTCGAGTTAGAAGACACACATCAAGACAGAGCCCGGGGAAGCTGTGGCGTGCGTATAGGATCCGAACTTTATCCTGTTAGTCTCTGACCACAGTCAAAGCTAATTGAGCTAGGGTAATCCTAATCCAACCAAATGGAAGCCAAAATGCAGGCAGCAAGTGCATGCCGAAAGTTTCAGTTAGGCATCGGTGAGCGACGCGATGGTCTGACGATGGATGCGACGAGCGAGGGGTCCTGCACTTTGCAGGCGCGAAGCATGCAGCTATCGCTTTGAGTCCTCCATGCATGCACGCGTGGCGCGCCATGGCCACATATCGACCGAGCAAAAGAGTACGTAACGACCAGTCCTAGCAAAGGCAGATGGAGGAGGACGACGACACAACAACATCTCATCAAGGAAATTAAAAGCCGGCCTCTGCTGAGCAGTACGTTAGAAGGGTGTAGCTAGCTTGTCACTGTAAGGTTTAGACTATGTTCTAAGCAGCTTTTAGTTTTTAGAAGTTAAAAGTTAAATGGGTGACAAGGGCTTTTTTGGTATGCCCGGCCCAAACACGAATGGTGACATGGGCTTTTTCTATCGTATTTCGAGTAAGCGGGCCGGTTGGGGGCGCCGGACATGTCTGACTGGTTTGGGCTGCAGCTCAGGTAAAATGGGTATATATTTGGTATTGATTTTTGTTCATGTTAGTTGTCTGATTACTTTCCTGATTATAAATCGATTTTACTGGCAATTAGATTAGCTTTGAGATGTTTGTGTGCCATTATATAGGCATCTAAAATTATCAAAAAAGCTAACTTAATTGAAGTTTTGGTAGAAGATTTTTCATTCGGCAATAGTATGTTCTTAGGGTATTTGAAACGTATCTATATATAAATAAAAATAATTGATGATATTCAAATTATCTCATTCATTTTGAGCATAAAAAATCCCACAATAATCCTAAAAAGAAAAAATCCTAGAAATTCTCACATTAATTGAAAAAAGAGAGAGAAGGATCTCTATCACATATTATGGTGGACTTAGATTATAATGATATAGATTAATCATATATGGATATTAGAGTTATATAACAAATACAATTGTATTTCAATTACACAAAGTAGAGTTGTATATCAAAGATACCTATATCATACTATCTAGCAGCGCAGTTGCCCGGGTAAATCTGCTAGTTATATAATAAAAGATAATGGCAGGTGATTTATAGTTACTAAGAAAAAAGAGAAATATCCTATAAATTCACACAAAAATGAAAACATCTAATCTTTAGTTTGATGGACCCTCATTTTAAAGGCTTATATTTGATAGCTGGATTAGACATATTATTGAAACAATTCTCACGTAAAAGAAAGGTTTAGCCATTAATATTGCAGACTTTACATTTAAGGCTTGATTTAATAGCTGGCTTAGTGATATATTAATTAAAAAATAGATAAGTAGCACTACCTATAATACATAGGTTAATTACGCGTAAACTTGCTAAAGGGGCCCATCTTCCAATCCTCTCTTTCACATAGCATGAGAGAGATCTCACAATAGATTGTACTAATTAAATATGAAATTAAAAATTCCAAATGTACATTGTTTGCGAAATACGAATTTCAACATTTGGAATTCGCAAAGAAAATTCATAGGCTATATTGTGCCACATTACATCACAAATTCATGAGCCAATCGGCTACTTATTCAAATACACTATTAGTTAGAAGCACTTTCTAAGGAAGGCTCTTGTCATTTCAACCTTATCTATTCTACTTTTCTAGCTCCCCTCATCCACTGTTGCTCCATTCTCCATGCCTATCTTTTCACCAAAAATGGAATTACCAGGCATTGCTAAACCTCATCTCCTCTTCCTCCACTTGTCCCACCTGAGCACTTCATCATAGCCGTATTAATTGATTAGCATGACATTATGCCCCCAGGCACTGTCTTACCATGCTTTCTCGTACTCCCCTTACTCTACCTGGCTCTGTAGCCCATCCATCTCTTCGCCAACATCAACGGAGTATATGTCCTCCTTATCCTCAAGTCCACCCTTAACCTCTCCTATCGCATCCTGTGGTGCCCTGACACCTTGCGTAGCTTGCGCTGCCCCTAACCCAACCTGCATTTTTTTATTTTGCACAAGGATTAAGGAGATGGTGAAATTGAGAAAGGTTATAAAATGACTTAGATACCCCTCATAATTATCTTGATAAGAGAAAATGATTTGTATGGGTGATAATAAATAAATGCATATGATAAAGAGAACATAAATAGGGGCATAGGAAGAAAAGCCTCATTAAATATACATGCAGGCCTTATATTTATCAACAAAACTTTTCAAACTATAGACCTTATATTTCTAGATGGTAGAAATATTTGCTATAGATTCCAACAAATATTTGGTCAATCCCCACCATTATAATCTAAACCTACATAATATCGATGGTGCATATATTTTTCTTTTTTACTCTGATAACGTGTTGATTTATAGCTCTTGAGAGTGAATGTGATGCTTTGTTTCTTTGTTTTAATAATGTGCTTGATAATATCATGTGTTTCTCATCCTATAAATCATAAGCAATTAAAATGTTTGCTATGGTTTGATAAGAGTTTTTTCTTTGGAGAAACTTCTAATACAAAATTAGAAAAAAAATGTAAATATTAGCATGGCCTGTGTTTGCCCACATATCAGAATTTTTATCCTGTTGCCTATTGGCTATAAGCAACTCTTGTCAATCTCGAACTTGTTAGACCCCAGATTTACCATCTGGAATCCTCTATGTACAACGGCACTAGTCCCTGGGTCAGTGCTAGTACAAACAATAACATCATTGAATATCAAACACATGTCTCATAAAAAGCAAAACTAATACAATAGTAGTAGGTAATACATAAATAGACCTAACAGTCCTTGACTTACACATTGGTCGATCAGGCCAAAACCTTTAAAGAGTAGCAGCAGAAACAGAATCAACATGTAAGTGGGATCTTTAGAAATATGCCCATAGGCAACCACTAGGGCTACCCATTTCATCTTCCACTAAGTGAGTAGTACCTTAGCAAGTCACCACACATAATGCAATTATAATAGATGCAAGGTTGAACAAAGAAAAGCATGAGGTCTTTTATTTGTAGTTAGCCACATTTAAAATAGAATATATAGAAAGACTGAGACCTAGCATTTTGACCAAACTAGGTTTTAATGAATTTAAGAGAATGCAGTAATAATCATAGCAAAGGTTACATCCACCTGTTACAGAGCATGGTTCCATCTACCATATGCTATTTTTATTTTTAGGGTTCTATCCACCCATTATATTCGCTAGGTTCTATTCACCCAACAGAAATCAAAGTCAGGGTTCTATCTATCCAACATTTTTTATTCCCATAAAAGATTTTGTAAAACAAAGACTAACTTGAGCGTACGCCCATTGCAATACAATAGTTCTTATATGCAACAATTCATGGGCTGGAAGAAGTAATTTTACTATTAGTTATAAGTAATTTCATTGCCAATTGGTAGTCACAACAAATTTTAATACCAATCGTAAGTATTTTACTGCCAGTCATGATTATTTTATTGCTAGTCATAAGCAATTTTACTGCCAATCGCAAGTAATTTTACTGCCAAGTTACATGTCCATGCTCAGAAGAGTGTAGTAACCCTAATACAGATAATTTTATTGCCATTCGTAAGCAATTTTACTGCAGTACCATATGAGATTTATTGCACCCTTCTAAGCAGACCTGGCCTCCTGGAGGGTTGGGGAGGGGGTAAATGGCATGCCGTACTGTGTTGGGTCAGTCGAGCCAGGCCTCGGCACAATATTATGCATGTTGTGCTGGCCCAGCCCATCATGCTGAGGTGTTGGCTCAAGCACGACACGCCTAGTCGGGTCGGCACAACATGGCCCATTTACTGTTTGTGCCATGTTGTGTCTTGGTCGGACTAATAGTACCGTGCCTCGAGATGACATGGTTGGCCTAGCTGGCCATGACTAACTGATGCATATTGGGCCATCACCACTATTTTGTTATTTAATCAAGCTCATACAATTGTTGTTGTTGTTGCTTCAAGTTGTTCAGCTTCTGTCCATATGAGCAAACCCATGCCATAGCATGCATGTGAAACACATAGCCTGAGCCTACACGATCTCGACACCCTCAATTTATTGCCCAAAAAGAAGTAAATTTTATGTAACCACACTATTTTTTTTGACAAAACCATACTTTTAAGCACCAGTTTTATAGAACCACACTTCTCTTTGCATAATATGAACTCTTATCCAACGTGGCTACTACCTCCATGTTGTCAAACAAACAGGTAGTCTTTTGAGGCTAGCGAGTGCCCAGCTTGCCATGCCCGTTGGATATGACAACAATGCTTAAAAGTATGGTTTTGTGAAATGTTAGTCAAATGACAGTGTAGTTCATCAAGTGTTGCTTAAAAGTATGTGCATGATCAATTATGGCAGTCGGAGGATGAATTTGTGAGACCATGTGGAGATCACCCCATGGTTGTGATGAGTAATTGACCTTTGCTTTAGAGTCTGTGTAAAGTTTGAGTTTGATTTTTGAGGTTTTATGCAAAAGTTTGGTCCTCTACGACTTGTTCTTTACGATCGCTGCTATGTGTTTCTGTGGTCAGCAGTAGCATTTACGACCATGTGGTCGGCAGTCGTTTTTACGACTTTATATATGTATATGTATATGCATATGTATATTATACATGTATATGTATATATATATGTATATGTATATGTGTATATATATATGTAGTAAAAATAATGAGTGTTTCTTGGTGCCCGGCACCATAATTTAAAATATGTATGTATCGTGTGCAAATTTTTTTAAAATTTCTCGGATGTCAAGTTTAACTAGTTTACTAACTAGTTCAAACAAGTTTGAACTAAATTTCCAATTGTAGTTGCCTTTTTTATGATAGTTTGATTGCAGGTATATGCTAATTATACATATAAATCAGTAAAGTACGTGTTCTAAATTTATTCAAAACTTTGAATTTGAGTATATTTTTTCAAACTTATACATTTCATTTGAATTATTATAGATGAGTATATAAGTAAACTAGAAGTAGTGATTCATTTTTAAATTAAAGTAAACTATTAATTAAGCTAGATCTAAATCTAACTATCATCTTTTGATGACATATTGATAGTCAGTAACCCTTGTTAGTGCGCACTTGGACAATCTAATAGAGAAAGGAAGTTGCGTACCTGGACGGGGGTTCTGTCGCAGCGCCTCTAGGCTCTAGCCCGGTGGCCACAAGCTTACGGCCTAAAAATCTTGATGTCTTGTTCTGCTGCTCTCACTACTCAGACCTCCACATCGACTTATCTCCTGTATCAGGAACCACCATGCAGTCGGATTGTTAATGGCTCTCAAACACAATTTTATCTACGCACGGAGAGCGGAAGGCTAGAACTACCATAACCCTGGAGCTGAAGTTGTATTAGAGTTGTATCTGATACATTTGTATTCTTGGCAAACTTGTCATGTTTGTATATTTGATCCATGTTGTTATAATATAGACCCATCAGGATCGATGGTGCTGCTGATCTTTTTTCATCGATTAATATGAAAAACTAGCTGCATATAAGCGCGGCGCACGCCGCGCTAGCTACCGTGTAGACAAAAGTAAAAGAGACGATGATTCGCAGGGGTTTAATAAAAAAAATCGAGCACATATGCGTAATTTAGGAAAAACCAAAGGTATTTTTGTAAAAAACCGAGGACTTGTACGTAAGTAAATAAGGACCTAGACGTAATTTTGGAAACCCTCGGGGCGCTATCAAAATTTTTTAGGGGAAAAAACCTGCAGGGACTTTTTTGAAAAATTCAAGGACCTTTTCGCGAAGAAAAAGGACCTTTACGTAATTTCGGAAAACCAGGAGGGAATGGCCTCCCCCGGCCGTACCAAAAACCGGGCGCCACGCGCCGGCCGGCCGAGGGAGGGGGGCGACGTGGACACGCTGGGGGGCCGGAACCCCAGGTTTGTATAGTTGATGATTTTTCATTTGAGGGTGAACATGATGACTTCTTTTTTTTTACTTTGCTTTAATAAGATGATATTAATAATAAATAGAATAGATAGAAAGATTTCGGAGAGAGCGACCAGGATTTGGATTTAACATTAAATTTGATGACCACAGTTGTTCTTTCATATTAGTAGCATATTTGTTCTTAATTAAGAGCTTTCAGTACTTGCTATTCTTTCTTATTAGTACTACCACATACGTTCTTTACTGTGTCTAAAAATGTATTATGTTCCTTGATAAACACGTGTGGCTTTCTTGATAAACAAATGTGATGTAAGTTCTAAAAAACTTGGATTTATCTATCTACAAATGCAAAGATTTGAACTCTCAAGGTAGGGATGCAATGCATATATAGCCAAATAGTCACCAAAATGCCCATTGGGACCCTCTATACCCAGGAAATTGACTGGGAATGGTACGACAAAGGCAACAATGCATGTCGTGGGCCCCCTATGCACTTCCTTCTGAAATTCAGCTCATGCATATTACATCAGATATCTATGTGATCTTGATTTGACAAACACAGCTAGCATATATAGCTCTTGGCTTATAGATATATAACCTTAATTTGTTTCTGCCAAACCTCGCACAAATGCTTGATACCTCAAATCGGAAAATTTGCAGTAACATCCATGTAATTACCTCTGCAATATACTCCTTGCGTCTCCAAATGACATTCGGCGGGCGTGCCGCAAATATGTGAGAAGCGACTAGATAACATGTGATAAAAGCAAAGTGTGACATCAAATCAAACAGTCTTGGAATTGTAAATACTTGTTCATCCAGCAATCATTCCTGGCCTTCAACTACCTCATATCATGCAAGCCAGGTATGTATGTTACTAGTAGCTAGCATGCAGCTGCTGGTCATGTGAGTGAAACCCTCACATGGCCACCCATAATTCCACAGGGTTACTTGCATGTATGAAACGATTGAAGGCGCAGGCAGGGGAAGTTTCTCTTTTGACTCGCATGTATCTGAATCTGAATCAGGTTACTGGCGAGTAAAAGCCACACACATGCATGTAAGCCTGAAATGCTCACCCGAATGGCGCTAGGCATGCCAGAAACAAGCTTCAGGACAAGGCGCCATAAACATCCAGTACTCATATGGCTTGCAGTGATTGGCCACCTGCAGCTGCATCACATGTAGGAGTGCTAGTAGTGGTAGTATGTATCCAGTTAGCCACAAAGCATGTGTTGCACTGCATGTATACTGCTTGCATGCACTGATCTATATATCTCTGAAGCCTATCATCACTGCAGTAATCGTGTGTATTTCGTCAGGTGCTTAATTTGTTACTTATCGATGTGCTAAACGTTGTGGCTGGCCTTGGCATTATCATGGACTAGCTAGGAGCTGGTTGTCACCGGCCGGCAGGTCCAAGCAGCAACAAGGCTGGCTGCACGGACTAATCATTAAGGGAGATCCAACAGAGATGTAGGTCAGGTGTGATGCCTCTGCTAAGTCGTTTCGTTCCCGGGGCATTCATGGAGAATGGTCGTAGAACAAGTACAGCCTCCGTGTCTTCACAGTGGGCTACTAGCAAAGTATCTAGCTAGCTAGTAGCTGAACGAGTTATTGCGTCCTGTGCTGGGATTTTTAGGGTCTGTAATGTAAGATACTAAGATGGGAACTGCAATGCCTTTAGTGTTCAGTTCTACTTCTTCAGAGACCGTGGTGAAACTGAAACACAACACATGCTTTAAAGCATTTCCCTTTTACTTCAGGGTGTCTTCATGCTCAGGCACAGGGCTTTGTGACTCAAATTTTGTGAAATAGCTCATTTCTGATCAAGGATTGACCGTATATGTTGATCTCAGGAATTGTATCCTTTTTGAAACTAGGTAGGGAGAAACAAGGCAAACAAACCAGCCTGTTTTTTCCATGGATCGAGAAATACACAAATTAATGGCGCACAGCTGCAAAATTTGTAGCACGTACGTAGAACGTACGAGGCTACTCCACTACCCTAGAGGCTAGAGTCCTCACTACAGTCCAAGAAGCTGGGAAATGGAAAAGAACTTCGAAAATAGTGGAAACGAAGGCACAAACGGCCACATAAAACAAGAAAAGAAAAGGTTCTAACCGGAAAGGCAGGGACGGTAGTACCGCGCAAAATGAACAGCAGCGACAACGAACCGGTCAATCTCTTCGATCTTCTGGCAAATTTTGAAGCTGCAAATTAGCAGGGATTAATAGTAAAGAAACTCTGTTGAAAAAAGGGTGTAGATTTCAAGAGTGATTGATGCACGCTAGATTGGTGATGGTAACTGCTGGAGTTGAGGAGATATTTACGAGTGATTGACCTTGCTTCTTGCCAATAGTTAACCTGGACAATTCATCGTACCTGTTTCAGGTAAGAGAAATGTAAAACTACATAAACTGTTGGTGGCAAAGAAGGAATGTAACTTGAGGACAATCATCTACGAGACAAAGTGAGTTTAATTTCTCCGGAACTGGAGAGCGTTGTGTTAATCAAGGCTAGCCGAGATCGAAATAGGGTTGTGTTAATCAAGGCTAGCCGGAACTGGCGTTGTGTTAATCAAAGCTAGCCGGAGCTGGAGAGCGTTGTGTTAATCAAGGCTAGCCGAGATCGAAATAGTCCTAAAACGAAAGTCCTGTATCAGAGACGTGTAGAAACGAAAGCCCTGCATGCTCTTGTTTTTCTATGGTCAGAGTTGGAAAAACCACATGCCAATTATCGGTTTACCTTGTTAGTATCGGGATTTTCCAAATGGAAGCAAGTCTCAGTTATACCAAGTTGGATCGGGCAATTCTTATTGAATCCGACTGCTGTGCAGGCGTTCAGTTGCTCTTCACTTGGAAGCTAACACTATCAACTCACGATCGATGCTACCACAAGAAACAACGAAGATCGTTGAATTCATTTGTTCTCTCACCCCCAAGAATGCTCGGTGAGGTATTTTCTTCTTCTTCTTCTTCTTCTTCTTCTTCTTCTTCTTCTTCTTCTTCTTCAAAATGGTCTGATTAAAGAGGGGAAAATTTTGGTTGCCATTTGATCTCTGAACATCAAGCTATGACAAGACGAAGCAAAGAATGGACAAAAAAACGGCGAAGAGAACGCATCCGTATGAGTGGAAAGCAACGGCTTAACGCAACAAAAAGTCCCCAGTTTTACCACCAACGCGAGCGCATCTCATGATCTGTTCTAGGCATCTAGTACAGCGATGATGGATCATCCCATAGTGGAGTAGTAATCAGTCAGACTCAAAACACCGCTGCATTATCACCAGCAAAATCTTCGCAGAAACCACCCTGTATCGCTGCACCATTCGCGCACAACCCCTCGACGTCTCACGAGACAAATCGCGGGAAGCCCCCTAGAACGTTGGAGCAATTGCAGGGCAGGTCCCCGACACTTGGACCGTGACGCCCAACTGTTCCTTTGACCACCGAACCCAAGATGTCCCCTTGACGCCATTAGCCACAGCTCGCGAACAAGATCCATCGATACCTCACTCTTTCTCGCTCTATATATAAACGCCATGGACGACTCTCTCCTCACTCCCCTCTAGCCTCCTCTCTCAACCACAAGGCGACCTAGGCTAGTACATCTGTATTATATACGCATACGCATACGGCTAATTAAGACCAAGCTAGAGAGAGGAGAGAGAGAGAGAGAGAGAGAGTTGTAGTTGTGGTGGAGAGGGAGAAGAGAGTGTAAGGGAGGGGGAGGGCAAGAATTGGCGAGGAGGAAGGAATCGAAGGAGATGGGGATGAGGCCGGGATGGGTGGGGGGATTGGTGGAGGAGAGCTTCTTCGTGGGGTGCGCGGCGCACGAGAACCGCAAGAAGAACGAGAAGAACATCTTCTGCCTCGGATGCTGCGCCAGCATCTGCCCGCACTGCGCGCCGGCGCACCGCCACCACCCGCTCCTGCAGGTGTGCCTCGCCGGTCGCCGCCGTTCTAGTACTCCTCCAATTAACATGCATCCTTAATTATATATCGACAGAACAATAATTCTCCTCTGATATATCTCTCTATGCATGTAGATATTCCTGTCTCGTGTTCTGTTCTTGATTTGCATGCTTAGTTTAGGCCTGCAATTAGATAATTCTTGCCCATTTTTTCTTCTTTTGCGTATGTGAAGTAGGTGTTCGTTAAGGAATAGTACACATGTGTTGTTAGCTTGTTATTACTCATCTGTTGGTATAATTATCTGCTTATAATTCGGTAATTCATTGGTTCTGTAGGTGTAGGGATCCCTGTACGTGCTTGGCCTAATTAGCCTTTTGGGCTGTGTTGTTCTGTAAAGGAATTTAGCCGTCTCAAAAATTAAAATAAATGAAGGAATTTAGAGCTAGTAGATGTGGAGGGCTTACATCTTGTTCGTGCCTTACTACCACTAGAGACCATACTTATCTTTAGCTACTAGTGTTTTTTTTCTTCCTAGCTAATTCGATTTAGTTGGGCTTAATTACTCATCTGACTTAACCACTTGCTTCTCCATCCCTTTTAGAACCCTGTGCTCATGTTTCGGTTTCCCCCATGTCGTCTTCCGGGCATCGGTTTGTGCTATGTGCCGTGCCCCCTCGTTTCATCAACCCTATGAGTCCATCCAATTAACTATAGCTTAATTTGCACGATTCTACTCTTCCTAATTCCCATTTGTTACTGGTGCAATGGTGTCTTCTTCCCAATTTACTCCAGTATTTCTTCCTTTCCTTTGCCACTGTACCATTTGGCTCCTGTTTGGTGGCACGTGTAACTCTTGCTCCATCAGAGCATCTCCAATGGGTCTATAGCAGCTATCTACAAGAGAGTCCATGTCATCAACTGTCCTACGTGGAAGATATTAAATGAAGAAAGAGAACGTAGCTCTCTACAGCTCTAGAGATAGTCTATAGCGCCAAACGAGGCAGCCTCCATAAATTCTGTGTGTGCATGTAAGCATCAAATAGCTATCCTTATAGATAGTTCTTTAGAATGCTAACTTTAGTGTGTACTATATAGATGATGTGGAAGTCTTATAGTTAGTTGCTAGCTATAACCATTGGAGATGCCCTGGGAGTGTATGCAGATGGAGAGAGGGCAAAAAAGTATGAGAGTTACTGCGCCTTGGCCGCACACTCGAAATAAGCGTAGTCTTACAATTAAGGTGAATCCTTCAGCTACACCACCACCGCTGCTGCTGCACGCCAGCCACAACCATTCATGTGCCCTTCTTTTGCTCATTCACTCACCACCTGCAAAAGTTACAGCAAGGGAACAGTCATCTCTCTCTAGGCGCATCTCACCTTTCCCCTTCCTCTCTCTCTCTCTCTCACAGAAAGCTCTGGCCTGCCTTTTAACGGTGGTAATGGGTACTTTTTTCAGCAGCAGATGGCAGATGGCTCATGTCTATAGCATTTTAGTCTTGGTATAAGCATTTATACGTGTATATCGATAAGCTGATTCAAAAGTCTGTCTCGATAAACCGTTTTGAAACAACGATGGAGAAATTATCACGTTTGTTTGTTGGGAGAAAAAAAAGAGCCAACAGCGATTTCACTAGTTTGATCTGTTCACTCGCTCCTCACTCTCCTCTTCTGTGAATTGAATTCAGTTCAGTTCAATGAACCGAGCTGAATTAATTTTATGCTCCTCTCCTCCATGAGAGCAGCAGTCCTAACAAATTGCCTTGCAAATGGCGTGGGTTATCCGAATTGTTTTGCCATGAATAGGAAAGCACCCCTCGCTGATCTCTTAAGCTGTTAAGCCAGTGTAGCAGCAGTCACTGTAGGCACAGCAGCCACGGGCGAGGTAGAGAGCAAAAAATTTACCATATGTGTGCATGGTAAAAGAGGCTGCCCTCTTACCAAACAAGGCCTCAATACTGTTGCCCCCTTTGTGTGTGTATATATATATATAATCCTGCTACCGTCCAAAGGGGCCTTGATGACACTGTTCATCCATTCAGGCCACAGTGAGGCCAAGTGGCGAGCTTTTTTACCGCACCCCACACCCCGGGTTAGTGTAACTTTGATCGTCGGTCGTTTTTACCTTTCTACCCTCCGGTATGCTTGGTCTTTGTTGAAGGGTACGAAGCGTCGAGGGGCAGTCTGGTCATTACGGGTGCTATCTATCGCCGCTGCACGATGGGTGCACCCTCGGTCTCCCACGGTGGGGATGACGACGAGCCGCCGGTCAAAGCCTCGCAATTATTACCTCATCACATTTCACACACCGCCCTGAATATATACTAATTAAATTCTGGAAGATTCTTTACTTACTCGTACTCCAAGTAGGATTACCGTGTAGTAGTATTATTCCTCGCAGAAAAAAAAGATTACCATGTAGTAGTAGTATACGTAGTAGTGATAGTACCACGCAATGTATAGTGGTAGTACTCGTGCAGCCATGTCCGTATAAAAGAGGTTTGTAATGTATGTGTAGGTGCGGAGGTACGTATACAACGACGTGGTGCGCCTGGACGATCTGGAGAAGCTCATCGACTGCTCCTTTGTTCAGGTGAGCGACAAGTCTAGTACTTGAAAATTTTAACCGGTGTCCAAGAACAATGTCGATGAACATCGACTTGAAAGTTGTTGCCTAATGTTAAATCTTTTCTCCTCTTGTGCTGTATGCTGCCGGCGCAGCCCTACACGATCAACAGTGCAAAGGTGATCTTTCTGAAGCCGAGGCCTCAGTCTAGGCCATTCAAGGGCTCTGGCAACATCTGCTTGACATGTGACAGGATCCTCCAGGAGCCCTTCCACTTCTGCTGCCTCTCTTGCAAGGCACTACAACTCCGTCTACCTAAAAACTTCTGTACTCAAATGTGTCATCCTGACACGTTGCTTTGCAAATATGGTCATGAGACGATGAATTCTTTGCTACATTTAACACATGAATGATGCATGCAGGTGGATCATGTGATGATGCAGGGGGGCGACCTGTCCAACATCCTGTACATGTCCGGCGAGCCGGACCTCGCCTGCTTCCCGCGGTTCGAGAACCTCCGCGTCGACGGGTCGGACCTCCTCGACGACGACGTCGGCGGCCATGTCACCCCGAACTCGATCCTCGAAGACCCGCTGCACCACTACGGGGGCGGCGTCAGCGGCGGCTCGAGCAACGGCGGTGGCGGAGGCAGGAACGCGCGGCGCGGCTGCGACGCGGCGGGCGCCGGCGACGTCCCGAGGAAGAAGAAAGGCGGAGGGTTCTTCCCCCAGATCGTCCTGTCGCTCGGCAACAGGAGGAAGGGTGCACCACATAGGTCACCACTCGCCTGATTTTAGCATGCCATGCATGCAATCGCTAGTACAGATCGAACTCCCCCCCTATATATGTGTTACTATGCTGTTCATTACCACTAGCTAGTAGCAGAAGTGCTACTGTAGTAGTACCTTAATTGCAATCCTATGATTAGCTAGCCATGTAGAGAGAGGAAGAGAGAGGTGTTGGTTGGTTGCCGGATGAGAGAGAGATGGATGGCCTTTTCTTTCTAGGGTCATCCATCTTAGGGCAGTGTTTTGACGAGACCGGAGAGGGTAGAGAGAGAAGCTTAGCATGCTTGCAACCCCCTCTGTTACAGGACTAGGTAGGCACAGGCTTGTGGGGCCCCTGGTGCAGGGTCCCAAAAGGTGGCTACCAATTTTGTACTTGATGTAACGGGGGTTACGTTTGCTCGCATGCATGCGGTGTACACTTCCGTAACTATATATATATCACCATCTCGACATCCCTATATATATACATAGGTTGGGTTTTTTTTTATGTTTTATGTTTTTTAGTTTAAATATTTGAATTCTGACTATTCGTGAGAAAGAGTACCAAGAGATACTCGTATGCAATTTTAATCGATATAAATGAATAAATAAAGTCGAGATAGTATCTAAATCCTACTTTAAAAAGACACTAATTAAAAAGCTAATTAGTTAAGCCATAAGCTCAAAACAATCCGCCCATAATATAGTGTCGTGCGTGTGATGCGCTTACATGTACAGCTCTCTCTAATTATCAGGTGAGTAGGCGACTAATGTTTTTTTAGCGAGCTGAAATTTTTGGTCGTTAGATGGACCTTGGAGATGTGTCGTCGATGTTAGTTGATCTGATTGACGGAAATTTGGGGCAGTTTATTCAAGCTTTTTTAGTGGTTTATGGTTGTTGGTTTTTTTATATGAAATTATACTATAATAGATGTTAGTTTTTTTCTAATTCATTTAATTTAAAAAATAATAAAATACTATTATATCTTTATAGATAATACAAAGGAAAAAAGAAAATAAAAGAAGAAAAAGCTCAGGCTTCTGGAATTCACAAGCTGACAAGAAATCAACGGGGCCATTGACTTAATGTCTGACAAAAAATAATGTTCTTAGTTATCAGTGTGCTTGTATGCATGTTCATCCTGAATCATTCATGGAAGTACTTGCATGCATGCTTGGGTCTCCATCCATACTTATTGTTTGTGCGTGTCCTTTGACCGGCATGGACGGGCCGACGAGCTCACCAATTGTGTCACGCTGGAGAAAATATGTGCCCTTGAAGCGCCGGGCTGCTTGATCTATGGTGCCCCTGTGTCTGCCTGCCGTGCATGGGCCACGGTACCATGCTAGCGTCGTCGTGATCGATCTAGCTAGTAAGTTCAGACTTGAGAGAGAGAGAGAGAGAGAGAGCCATAGCTGTATAGCTCACCTGAATTGAATATATATCCATGTCTACTGCTAGTGCTTATGTTCGTACTACCCCGTCCCTTTTACGACCACTACGTACAGCGGCACAGACAACACATCACATGGTGAGTTTACGTACATGTACGTAGCTAACCCATCGGCTCCTGCATGCATCTGGTTCATAGTAAATTATCAGTTGGTCGATGTGTTTAGGAGTAATCAACTATGAAGAGTACTTAGGTTTTTTAACGCTTCGTCTCGAGGTGGGCGTTGTGGTGAAGTGGCGACGGCCATGCATCTCGAAAAGTCAGAATGCATCTCCAAGGCGCGCGAGGTTGCTAGCTAGCGAGCTGCTTTTTGAGCGGCCGAAAGCAGCGTTTTTTGGGGACTAGGGAAGTGTCGGTTTCTCAGAAAGCCACCTCAGATCCATCTTTGCTTCTCATCACTCCGTACTTCTCTCTTTTGGATCGACCCTAGGTCGATGCTCGAATCAACCCTCCTGCTTCGCTTTTTCATCTTTCAACCCTGTACACGCACATGCGAATGCGATCGAGTTACTAGCTTGTTTAGAGCTTGAAGAACTACTAGTAATTAATCCTACTTCAAAACGAGATTTATAGAAAGCGGTAGCTTTACTAGGAAAACTAGTCATTACTCTTAATTCTCTAATTTTTTTGGTGACATGCTGGATGATTGCTGATGGTTGGTTTTGACGCGCTACTACAGCTCCATTCTCTGTACCCTGCTAGTGGTGGTTAAATAACATGATACTTACTCCAAGTTTCTTCTCTCGGTGCTGCCCCTCCGAGTATAGCAAATTTGCTTGACAGAAGTGCCCTAACAGTAAGGTATCACCTCGGGCTGCATGCCTGAGATAACATCAGCTAGCTGGACGAGCAGCCAGCTCGTAGTCCAAGGAACGGAGTGACAAGTTGGTGTTCACCACGTGAAGACCAATGAGCAGTAGATGGTGAGAGAGACATAATAAATTTCACCGAGAAGGGAGCCGTGATCGACTCGTCGTTTTCCTGCTCATAGGGAGGTAGAATTGAAGTATAGGAGGAGATCAGAAAGAAAAGTTCGAAGCAGGGAGTAGTGGCGAAGACACGAACAAAATCATAATAAAATCAAGGGTAGATTAAGATGTTAATCTAGATTGTTATAAATATAATATTTTATGTCTGTTCAACTCAAATTTATTTATGAATACAAGAGAAACAAAGATAAATATAATAAAAGTATCTCAATAATAGAAAACGTATCTCGAAAATATATAAATATGCTTCCAGTGAGTAGAGATCAGTCATTTGTATATCAAAAATAGCAAAATTAGTAATAAATAATTGTAAATGATCATGAACATTGAAGAAAAACATAACATATCACTAACACGTAAGATTAAATTACGGGACAAATTCATTCTACAATATTCTATAAATGCAATGCAGTACAAACTCAAGTAGCTATCCCTCACTTCCAAAACATTAGAGCATCTCCAATGGTCTGAGTCAGCTAGCTATATGCATGTACACATCAGCATATATCCTATGTGGAGGAAAGAGAGTATGCAAAAAAAAACCGAGCCAGCTCTTCCTTAAGCACTAGTCTATAACGCAAAACGAGACAGTCTCTATAAATGATAGTACTTTTTTGTGTGTGCATGTAAGCATCAAATAGCTATCCTTAGGGCATATCCAATGGTCTGAGTCAGCTAGCTATATGCATGTACACATCAGCATATATCCTATGTGGAGGAAAGAGAGTATGCAAAAAAAATCGAGCCAGCTCTTCCTTAAGCACTAGTCTATAACGCCAAACGAGACAGCCTCTATAAATTCTGTGTGTGCATGTAAGCATCAAATAGCTATCCTTAGGGCATGTCCAATGGTGATTTATGAGCTAGTTCTAAACATATTATTTCATATTTTAATAGAAGAGAGAGAAAAGCTAGCTCTTGATCAAGAGCTAGTCTCATACACACATTCCAAGATTATATGAGGATGTCATGTGGGACTATTCATGTTATGAGCTATGTGCTAAAAGTTAATATCATTGGAGAAGTTATCTTAGGGCATCTCCAATGGTCTGAGTCAGCTAGCTATATGCATGTACACATCAGCATATATCCTATGTGGAGGAAAGAGATTATGCAAAAAAAATCAAGCCAGCTCTTCCTTAAGCAATAGTCTATAACGCCAAACGATACAGCCTCTATAAATTCTGTGTGTGCATGTAATCATCAAATAGATATCCTTATAGATAGTTCTTTAGAATGCTAGCTTTAGTGTGTACTATATAGATAATGTGGAAGTCTTATAATTAGTTGCTAGCTATAACCATTGGAGATGCCCTTAGAGCTAGTAACTAGCTCATACCATTGTACATGCTCTTATAGATAGTTCTTTAGAATGCTAGCTTTAGTGTGTACTATATAAATGATGTGGAAGTCTTATAGTTAGTTGCTAGCTATAACCATTGGAGATGCCCTTAGGGCAAGTATTATAAGAGGCTGTAAGCTGGCTGTATGTTGAGGTGGAGGAGAGAGAGGAGGAGAGAGAAGAGAGGTGGGCTGTAAGCTTACAGCCAGCTGAAGCACAAGAACCAAGAAACTTTGTGAGAGGAAGGGGTAGGTCATACAGCCTTCAGCTGGCTGTAACTACTATATGAGTAGACTGAAAAGTGAGCTGTAAATATTCATACAGCCAGCTGAAGACTGTATTATAAGACTTGCTCTAAATAAATAGTTCTTTAGAATGCTAGCTTTAGTGTGTACTATATAAATGATGTGGAAGTCTTATAGTTAGTTGCTAGCTATAACCATTGGAGATGCCCTTAGAGCAAGTATTATAAGAGGCTGTATGCTGAGGTGGAGGAGAGAGAGGAGGAGAGAGAAGAGAGGTGGGCTGTAAGCTTACAGCCAGCTGAAGCACAAGAACCAAGAAACTTTGTGAGAGGAATGGGTAGGTCAGACAGCCTTCAGTTGGCTGTAACTATTATATGAGTAGGCTGATAAGTAAGCTGTAAGTATTCATACAACCAGCTGAAGACTGTATTATAAGACTTGCTCTTATGTGTTGAAAAATGGTACAACTTCCACACTGTAAGTTCCTTTCTAGAAGTTTTATGTCTTCAAAATCAATTATGGATTCTTCCTCAATAAACTAGCTATTAAATGCTTTTAGAATGCCTAAACTGCAACTATTATTATAAGTTAAATAGAAGCACATTTCCCAGGTAGTGAGTTCCTTGCTTTTGGCACCCTCATTTCGTGTGTCATCTATGGATCACACCTTGCTAATTATATCTGGACGGAAGTTTATACAGGATATGAATGCTGATTGTGTGATCAAATCAATATTTTCTAGGGTCAGACATAAAGATGCAATCCTTTGCATGAGGGTCTTACATCTCCTGAATGGATAATTCTCGCACATTTTAGCCACTCAGCCCACTTTCTATGATCCACTACATCATCTCTGTATGGTAACTAGTGAGATACTTTTTAATCTCGAAAATAAAAAGGTGATAATGCGAAAATAAAAAGGTGATAATGCATAATCATGTAGTATAGCTAGAGTACACAGACATACATGTAGCACACTCCACCAAGCTTTTCAATGTTGTTCGCTAATTTCAGTGTATACCTTGGGCTCAAAAATCAGGAAAAAGATCAAAGCATCTATGGCAAATATAATTGATTGTTATTTAAGCATGTATGAAAATATCAGAGTATGCTAACATGAAAGTGCATTACTGTGTGTATGTAGCCATCAAGGTTCCAAATCTAAGTCGACTAATAATCAAAGGTGAAGTCGAAGATAAGACTTTGAGAAATATTCCTCAGCTCCTACTACGTGAAAATGCAAATTCAAATATCCTTATGCTCTAATTGAACTCTTATCAGAAGAAGGGTAGGCATTGTAAATGAGGGAAGACTTGCTTTTGTCTGGCTGCCTGCGGCTGGCTGAGGGGAATTAGGAACATATCGGCGAGCGGTGTTGGAAATTACCTGTCAACCAATATGCTTCCTTCTGCATGAGTTAACGATAGGGCGTTGCTCCGTATGGGTCCTAAGATTTGCTCGCCCGCCGTCTTCTCGGACTCCTGGTTCTCAGATCTCCTTGGCACCTCGTCCGTTGGCGCGGCGTCGCCAGGATCTGCTTGGTACTGTGCAGGATTCGAGTTAGTAGGCACGCAAGAAGTCACAAAGCGCCACCGTTGGATCTGCTCTCCACCAGGTGTCGCGCGCTACACCGCCGGCCGCCAACGCCACTAGGTGAGGTGGGGTGGGGTGAGGATTCAGAGCGGGTTGAAGGGTGGGCTGAAGCCTGACAAAACCTACTCGGTGGCTCCGTTCCTGATTGTACGAGTATTCTATAGTGCGAATAGAGTCATAAATACAAATATTCGAAGAAAAACATCATCAGTAGAACTCATCATACTAGAATAACTAAAATGTACGAAACTATCGTTCGCAAAGCTGATCAGACTAGAATAACTAAAACTGTACGAAACTGCCTGACTTCCTTAGGGATTTATAAATAAAAATTCATGTGTTCTACATCGGACCCACAAAACTTTGGGAAAAACCTACAAAAATATTCGGTCTATCTCGTTCGGGATTATTGTGAAACTTTTGCATAAATTTGATAAGAATCGAGCATTCCATATCGAGCTGGAAATGTTTTTTCACGGGGCAAATTAATCGAATCCACACGGCTCCAAATTCCGACGCGACCCTGTCGGCGCATTCGAAACCGCGGGCCCTGTCGGCGCGGGCAAAACCCGAAAAGAAAAGGAGAAATTAAAAGGCGTGAGGCCCCAACATAGCCCTTCGGTTTGCGGTGCTGATGCGGTCGGTCGGTGAACAGCTCCCACAGTTGATGGGAAAGGAACTAGAGCTCCTCTAATGCAGTGAACACACCGACCTCGTTTGCAAATTGATGCGCATCCATTGTGTAGTTGTGTTTGTTCTCATCTTGTTGCTTCCTTCCTGTCTTGTCACACGCCTAAACTGGCTTTCTTTGCGTGCTGTCTTTGTTTAGAGAGAGGACGATGCTATGTTAGCACATTCTCATTTCTAGGGTGTTACTGTACTGACCGTTTTTATTATGCCCCAGAATTTTTAAAAAGTTTGCACATAATGCATCCAGTTATCTGAGCACAGATCACAAAGTCTGTCGACTTGCAGAACCAACCAATTCCCCAGAATACTTAAGTTTATGAAATAAGTTAGACGATATACTTCAACACTTTCTCAGGTTCACACTACTTCATCACCTGAAAAAAGTGTTGAACTTAGTACCGTTTTAACTCTGATACTATATTAAATTACATGCATCAACCAATTTAATAACAAAACTTAAGTTGACGAGAAAAGTAGAGAATATACTTTAACAAAGTCAACTGATTTCTTTCTTTTTTTACATATAGTACTCCTCTGTTTTTCTTATACTTGTCACTTTTGTCCGAAACTTTCTTCTACAAATACTTACACTTGTGGTTCTTTAGATAAACTTTTCCAAATTACCCCTATCAATGCTAGCCAACTCAATCACTTAGTGTGCAGTGTGTGATTTGACTTTGGTGTGGTTATTGTTGACGTTTGAGTTTGGTGTTTGCCGAGAGTTGCAAATTTCTAGTTGCTGTCAGTGTGACTAGTCTGACCTATATGCAGGACTAGTCAGACCGTTGGGCTTATGTGGTTCAACCACTGTGATTTTGAGTTGGACCTTTTTTATACACTTTGGGAGGTGGCGGAGTTGTTGGATCAGGTGCAAACTGTTTGACCAATACAGGGGTGTGGTTAGACGTTAGTTGCACTATGACCAGGCTATGGTAGCCAATTGCTTTTTAGCAGATAGCATGTTTTGGAGTTGGGCGCGTACGATCAAACCGGTCGTTGGTTGGCAATTAGACTGGAGTTGAGTTGGGCGGTATGACCGACAATGAAGATGTGTTAACCATTGTCCTGTTACCGAGGAAGGTTTAAGTTGGTTTAGGCTGGTTAAACCGGTCAATGGTTGATGGTTTGACCTGTTGGGAGTGCGATCAGACCAGTTGCTATGGCTAGAGAACATTGAGAGGTGTCTTGAGTGGTTTGAGAGTGTGCATGGCATGAGAGCTATTGGTTGGTTATGTTGTGTTGCATGATACATTGTTTTAACTAACGTGAGTTAGTTGCAAGGAACTTGTGCCCGAAATAGTTGCTTGATCTTTGGATGTGCAGGTGACCTAGAGAATTTTAGTGGTCAATGACAAGTGACCGGGACTAGGCGGGAGAGCTGAGCTTCGTACTATCGAGTAAGTCCATGGTGAGACTACATGGCTCAAGCGGGAAGCACGTAAAAGACAAAGATTATGAAGAGGCGAGTTGGTACATGTGGTGTGCTAAGTGACTTGGGCTAGTGCAAGCAGAGACGATCCGGGGGAGACCGGATGTGTGAAGACTTGACGGTAAGTCATTAGGCAACAGAGTCAAGGGAAGTTACTGGGAAACTTTATTAGGGGTATTTTGGGAGTTTACCAAAATAACGGGTTAACCCTGGACAAAACCACAATGCGAAGAGGCGCAAAGAAGAAGCGGTTTAGATCAAGGTGACCCGGGATGGCTAAGTGGATCAATCACTTGTCGGACCCTGGAGCAATAACCGCTGGATCCTCTGTGTTAATCGCACTGATCCATAATCATCTAGTGCACACAGTGGTATCAAGGATACATATCAAGCACAATGATAAATTATATTAATTAAAAGAGTACGGCCTTATGGGCAAGGTTTACATCCATGGCCTATAGGCTAAATTTAAATATAAGCAGCGAAAAATAAAACTGTAACATCCTGAAAAATTTAAATTTCAAAATATAAATTTCTTGAATTCTTTTGCAATATATTCTGTTGGAATTTGGATTTTATGGTGTTTTCCTGAATTTGGAAGAGATTTCAAATTTTTAAGAATTCATAAAAGACAAACAATAATAATGCCAATGCTATATATATAAAAATACACAACAAATGAAAAAAAAATCCCGAAGCCGGGCCGGCCATCACCCTGGGCCAGCTCCTCTCTTGTCTTCTCTCTCCATTCGGCCGAACCGGCCATTTCCTCCGCGCGCAGCCCGTCCGCCTCCATCCGCGCGCGCCCTCGCCTGCGGCCCAGCCATGCCTCGCCGCTCTCTCTGTGCCCCGGCCCAGCCGACTCAGCGCCCCCTCCCTCTGCCAGGCGGGCCCGCGACCTCCCCCGCCTCCTCTCGCTGGCCAGTGGTACCCGCAGCACAACGCCTTCGCTCCGTTTGTCTTCTTCCTCCCCGCACGGCAGCTCTCTCCTCTGTTCATCACCGTTCAAAAGCCGATTGACCCGGAGCAAAGCCGTGAAGCACGCGCGACGTGCGGGGGCCGCCCGAGGGTCCGCTGCCTTGCACGTCACCGTGGTTCCCGCTGAAGCCGCCGCCGCCTAACACTGCCGCCCGACACCCCGCCGTGCGCGCACGTCGCCCACGTGGAGAGGTGCGCTCGCGCAGCTATAAAGCACGGGGAGGGTGCCACTTGCATCGCCATCTCACACACATCCTGCTCCCGAAACCAGTTGAACTTAAACTCACCCAACCGCTGGCAATCCCTCATCTTCTCCAACTCCGGCCGCCGGCCTCTCCACCCAATTCCGCCTCCACACACCATTAGAATCCAATTAGCCGCGCCTACATCCTCTCCAGATCACCGCGAAGCTCCTCCAACCCTCAACCGAGCTCCTCGCCGCCCGTACGTCACTGGCACCGAACGCCTCCCCAAGCCGCCGCCGCCTCACATCGCCGGCACGCCTCGCCATCTCTCCGGCCAAGCCAACCGTCTAGGTAGGTTCTACTGATCCTCCTCGTGCTCACGCTCTCCTCCGTTCTCGTCCCCGTCCTCTCCGGTGCCGTCTCCACCGCCAACCCATTCCCGCCGCCGCCAGGAGAGTCGCTGGCCGCCGCCCTGGCCGAATTGGCCGGCGATGTTTCATCCGCAGGTAGAGGCGGACATGAGAAATCCATTTTGCCAATCACCGTTGTCTCCCCGGGCGCCGCCTGCCGCCGACGTGCGCAGCACCATGCGCCTCCCGCCTCCCCTGTTTTTGCTCTGTGTTGCTCAGGCCGTGCTTTGCTTTATCTATTTTGTTCCCGTTCTCTAGCTAAGAAACACCAATCGCCCCGTTGGTTACCAGCGCCCGCCTAACACGCTCACAGCCGAGATCTTGGTTTCGATCCCCATTTTTAGTTAAATTTTTGTATCCCATTTTAATTGGTAAAAATTATGAAACTAAAGTGCAACTATGAATGTAAACTAAAAATATATTGCTGAGGGATAATCTAGAAAAGCTAATAAATTTAATTATGTCATAAAACCAGATTGATTAATATTTAAATGTGGATTAGTTAATATGTTTAAATAATTAATACTGTTTGAATAATTAATTAAAAGACTAAATACTAATTAAAAGATTTTGAAAAAAACAGCTTAGGGTAAATGACCAAATAAAGATTGTCGTTAATTGAAATCAAGATTTATGCCCAATATTTTAAAGTGCCGCCGATAAATAAATCCTATGGTAGATTTTGCTAACTAGCAAATATTGAAATACGCCTGTAGAAAATATGGTAAGAACTATTTGCACAACAAAAGCATTAAATAATTAAGTAATACAAAATTTAACCATCTAAAGTATGACTATCGTTTCCATGTCTTTAAAAGGGGCATCTTAATATATCGTTACTAAAATATAATAGCCCTTGGGCATCATACGTTAAAATGACCTAAATCATGTACGTAAACACTCTAAAATAAATGTTTAATTAATAACACGATTAATTACGGTCACATAAAATGCTACATATCAAATTACTAGTAATATGAGTTAGTCCGATAAGCTAAATCATACACGTCGTCTTTAAAACACCCACCCATATGTCCGTCTCGACTCATGGAGTTTCCTAAATAAATATAAAATAGTAGAAGAAGTTTGTAATAAAAAGATCGAGTCGTCGTATTCTATCACCGACATTGCCTCAAACCACCCGAATCATCCACTACCCCATAATAAAACTGAATTGAGTTTATTTGGATTTATTTGGATCTTTTGAGTTACTTGCTTTTATTTGGATTGAATCGTTGTTGCGTAATTAGAAATTGAAAGTCGTGAAGATTCAATGGATCGAGCGAGATCAAGCCCGAAGTGAAGATAGAGACCAAAGGCTCAACAGAAAGCATTGTGCGAGCTCAAGACTGCGGTAAACCATGTCAGGCGAGTCAATACTTTGATCATGATGAACCTACATTTCCTGCAAATTACTTTGTTTTAAATTAACAAAATGCATGCTGTTATTTTTATGCAAATACATGCTAAACTTGATATTCTAGTTAAATGCCAATGTTTACCTTGAATAATATTACCCCTCCTTTGGAATGATTGAATGTGTAAACCTTGTCGCCCTAGCAAAAATATAATATTAATATTTCGAAAATAAGTCCCTAATGATATGTTATGCTTAGTGTTGCATTTATACTCAGGGGGCGCTGAAATGCCCCATACATCATGATCGCTTTTAATGATGAGAAAATTGGTTGGGCAGTCATGGTGGGAATGACTGGTATATTTGACATGGCTATTTTATACCCTCAAAATCCCCAACTTGCTTAAATATCTGGGCGGATTGGTTGGATGGTGTGAGTGTGGTGCAGTGGATGCACAAAATGGGTTAGTGATAGACCGCCCAGATACCACTAAGGACTGAATCTTGTCATGACCTCCCGGGTAAAACAGTACAACCACAAGTCTGTAAATTACAACTTGGCTAAGTACATTTATCGAATCCTCGGACTCATTTCACGGGTTGGGGTTCGAAGGGGTTATGCTATGGCAAGGGGGCCTGAAGGGACACCAGTGGGGGGTGAAGTTTCCCAGCTGTCCTACGTTGCGGAAAGAGAGAAGGTCCGGCTGCGTAGTGGCTGTGGGAAACATCCCGCGCACAGATGGGACCCACCGCAAGTGGGCAGTCTCCCATAAAAGTGAAATGAGAAAAGGGACTCGATAATTTGAAAAGTCACTGTGATGGTCTGCTCAACCACACGTCTAAGGAATCGTGTGGGGCAATGAGTTGATTGTCTCTTGTGGTGAAAGTGTACAAACTCTGCAGAGTCTAAAACTATTCGAATAGCCGTGCCCACGGTCAAGGGCGGACATGGGAACTTAACCAGATATAGTTCTATTTTAAAATGATTTATGAATGGGAATGGAAAAGTGGAGGGCAGTGTAAGGCCCTGGTTTGGAATTGTCCTGGGTGTCGTCCCAATGGTAAGTTAAGCGGCTATAACGCTGAAGAATTGCTATATGGTGCAGATGCCATGTAATGGTGGATGGAATCTGAATCACTATTATTACTGCATTCAACATATACGTGTGTTCAAAATGCTAGGTCTTAAGGAATTTTTATATAATTGTATTCAAAAGCACTTTTCGCAAAAGAAAATAAACTTAAGCCATCCTTGATTAGCCATACATGTTATATATACTGCATTCTGTGTGTTGATTCGCTGAGCACGGGGTCGGAGTGCTCACGCTCGCTTTTGCGACAAAATTCAGAATCAGGAGTCAAATCACCTCGCCTCAGCAACAAGAGTGGACAAGCTGGCAGATAAGATGAAGATGAAGATGTCAAGGGCTAGGTCGCGAACCTCCAGTTGGCTGCCTGTGGGCATGTCCTGAAGGTCTCACCTGTGTGCTTCGTTCTTCCGCTGCTGCAATTTAATGATTTCGGCCTAATCGGCCCATGAGTAAGTTTATTATTTTAATTATGTTTCCGCATGATATGTACTTTGATATTCAGAACTGTAACTGTGTGCACTATCTACTGATCCAGGGAATAGTGCAGTTAAACACAGTAGATTCCGGATTGCAAAATCTGGGTCTGACAAAAACCAAAGCAAAAGAAGCCCATCAAACTTGCCCACAAGCAAGCAATAGTAAGACGCGGTCTACTCGTCCTAATCCTCACCATAGTCAAAGTCGTCCTCCTCTGAGCAACAAATTTAGTAAGTGTGAGCACATGAAATGTACAGCGCAAATTACACGGGAAAAATGCAATATTAATGAAAGGCTAATAAGTAAGGGCATATAGGGTTAATCGAGAATAAAATAGCATATAATGAAATACAATAAATTGATAGAAATTGCTAGATTTAGTACTATAAGTAAAGACAACAATTTAACAAAGTAATACCGTTAGCATAGGCATTGACCTGATGCTAACATATCCACGGGTATTCCACCCGGACCATCTTTCTCCGAAAGGATACCACATTTTCAACCAAAACTAGTTTATCAAAACAAAGTCTAATTCATGAAAAACTTTACTTAGCATGCCCATGACTGTGGGCACAGCTATCTAGGATAGTTTATACACTTTGCAGAAGTAGTACAATTTTATCCACAAGATATGATTAACTCGTATTGTCGGCCACTACACGCTTCCATAAGCATGCAACTAAGTAATCATAACAAGGCCTTTACAAAGCAAAGCCATCAAACTGGCCACGTCTCCACTAAGATTTCACCCCAATAAGGAACCCACCAGATTGGGGCATCCTCTTGTGTCATATGAGACTTCTCGCAGCCTATGTCACGCTCACATTCAACCTATAGTGAGACTCAAGTTAGGATCTGCTAATTAGTTAGTCAGGACTATCCCATACCAGTCTTGTGGTAATATGATAGAGCTTTGTAGCAGTAGCTCATAGACTGGTCTTTAATTGACTTAATCACTTCTCACATACCCCTCGTGCCTAGCATCTACGTTGGGCCATCGAACAACGTGTGCTAGCAAGCACCCACCACCTAACAATTTCTCTAAGTTTAAACTAGGTTTTATATTTTATTTTGAAACATTTCATAGAGTTCCTCGACTCACCAGAGTCAAGTATACTTTTAAAAAGCTCATTGTTTTATGTGTAAAATGTTGCACCAAGCCTAAAGTTATATTTATGCAGGTCTAACTATTTGCTACAAAATTCTTTAGCCATACTAGTGTCACGACTAAAGTTTTATTCTAGGGTGACAAGGTATAGGAATTCACAAAGGCAAAGGTAGGGGGAGCAAACGGAGCAGACAATTTCCGTCCGTCCGACCAACCGAAGGCTTACAAAAACAAATACGGAAGGGGTAGATGGGTATCCGGTACTATCCGTGTTCGACTCTGACTCCAAGGAAAAAATATGGAATATAATACGAGATAAGTGATATCCATCCGTATATATCCTTATGTTAAGTGATATGAGGAAGTCTATTGTAACTTCACATAGGAAAGATAACATATAGGCAGATTGTTACATCTAAACAGGTGGGAGTACTGAGTGTTCTTCCTTCAACATCTCAGTAATTAGTTTTTCCATGTTCACTCTGATTGTACCATACTATCCAATGTCCTATGCAAAGAAGTGGATAATTTCCGTCCGACCGACCGTCCGAAAGATTATGGAATGGATACGGAATGGACTCAAAAACTCAAAAAAGACTTAGGAAAATAGCAAATAAATTCTAAAATTTTCAAAAAATTCATAGAAATTCCTAGAACCATTTTGGACTTAGAAAAAATATTTATAACTTAATTTGGTCTTTAATGTTTATACTAAAAATACTTTTTAATTTTAAAATTACATCTCAAGCCCTAGAAATTCGCAGAAAACCAGATAAAAGCCGAATAAGTTTAAATAATTAATTTGAATTAGGATTTTTATAGAAATTCAAAATATCCTTTATTTAATAATATTTTATGTTTTTACTTAAATTACTTTTCAAAAGAAAAGCCTTTTTAAAAGGAGAAAAACAAGCAAACAAACTTAGCATTGCTGGGTATGCAGGTAAAATCCCGCAATGATGGAAGGAGAACGATCAGGCAATCCTGTGGGAGGCCTCCATGCCATTTACCGGGATCTCTAATGAGCTCACCTAAAACTGGAAAAGCGTGAGGTCATCTACCGTGTCATTGGGGGCCATCTCCTTTCGAAACCTTGCAGACAAGAAAGTATCCCACGCCTAGTAAGATATCGAACTACCTAGTTTGTAATTACTCCATAACTTCATAGAAAGTGAAATGACATGTTGGGCTCTTGTAGGAAGTGCTGTGTGTAGAATCTTCTCAAAACTCACTCCAGGCAATTAGGGAGAGATATACTCTCCATGGCCCTGGGAAACATGGAGCACCCGGGTCGCATGAGAGGCTTTGATCTTTATGTTCCTTAGAATCATGGTTTCTCAAAGGATTACGAAGCGTACCGGAGTAGAAAGCGAGCCAAAGCCAAGCGTGAGGCACGACTATTAGAGGAGATTAAGGCATCCCTTAGAGATGAGATCATTGATTCCGTCAATGATGAGATGCAAAGGTGTAGGAAAATTCAGTTAGAAGCCACCACTGCTCCTGTGCTAGCCAGCACTCCCAACCATCGGAGTAGCTGTACGTCTAACCCTACCTCAGAAAGTAACCATAGATTTTCTATCAATGACATCTTGGTAATATTATTATCTCTTGAATGCTCGATCCATTGATGGGCCTATTGAGTAGTTAATTTTGTATCGTTATGTAGGTGACTAAGAAATGCAAGCTCCAAGTGAGATATGCCTCTGTTGCCATGTACCCTACTTGAGCCCAGACGTATCCATCTGGTGCTGGGGCCTTGGTGCACGGTGTAACTCTAGCATCGGGTTTTGCAAAAGTGAATGTGGACAGTGTCATACCAATTTCGAGGTCATCTCGCTACAGATGCCCCTAAACAACGAGGTCGTGACTTTAGGACAAGCCATTGGAATATTCATCTAGTGGCCCAAGAGGGACATCTGCCTGGAGGCTCCTGCACCAGTGCCAAGTCCACAGGAGCTATCTGCACCGGTGCTAAGTCCACCGTAGGTACCTACATCGATGCCAAATCCACGGGAGCTACTTGCACTGGTGCCAAGTCCATCGGTGCTACCTACACTGATGCGGCAAGGGCGCGATGGATCATATGCATCTACATCTCGTGCCCGATCATCTACCGTGAAGTTGACCTCGAACAACTAAGGCAGCAAGGGCAAATCGAAGAAGACCGATGATGATATTTCCTACTTGCCGTTGGCCCAAAAATTCGTTCTAGGTGAGCCGTTGGTCATCCCGATAGGGCACCTCCAAACCCTTGGATTAGCTTGTCAGAGATTGCACACATAGTCATGAGTTCCTTCGCTTCTTTTAGACCATGTGCGACTTTTGCAACTTCTTGTTTTTCTTTTCAAAAACAAACTGTCTTCATGTATTTTTTCTGTGTTTGTCAATATACTCATCAAGGGGGAGATTTTGAGACCATGTGGATGTCACCCTATAGTTGTGATGAGTAATTGACCTTTGGATTTGAGTTTGTGTATAGGTTGAGTTTGGCTTTTGAGGTTTGTCCAGAAGTTGGCTCTTTGTTTATGAGGTCTAGAGCTCATGCCCCTTACGACCTGGTGGTCGACAGAGGCTCTTATGACTTGGTGGTCAGCAGAGGTTCTTAAGACTTGGTGGTCGGCAGAGGCCTTTACGACTTGGTGGTTAGTAGATAGTTTTACGACTTGGTGGTCAGCAGGAGTTCTTACGAATTGGTGGTCGGCAGGAATTCTTACGACTTGGTGGTCGGTAGGAGTACTTATGACTTGGTGGTCATGATCGATAGTTGTAGCTCTTCCTAGTTATGATCGATAGTCGTAGCTCTGCCTAGTTGTGATCGATAGTCATAGTCGATGTGTGCAGTGGTCGTAGCGTTCTGATGGTCACGATCGATTGTCGTAGCGCTTGTCCTGCTTGTGATCAATAGTCGTAAGTCGTAGTGATTAGGTTGGTAAAGTCATAACGATGAGGTTTGGTAAAGTCATAGTTGCTGTGAGCGATAGTTGTAACATTCTGTGCAGTAGTCGTAGCCTATGTTCTCCATGGTCGCAGCGACTGCTACATGGTCATAGAATCTATTTCATGGTCGTAGCGACCTATGTGATGGTCGTAACGACTTGATAAGTGGTCGTAGACTGCTGGTAGAACCTCATGGGCTATGAGTGCCACATGTCTTGCGCATCAGAGTAGTCGTAAGCTGTATTAGACCAGTTGGTTTGCTGAGATTGTTCACTAGGATACATTTTGATGGTGCAAATTGATGATCTTTGTGTATCGTGCGGTGCTATGTGATGGTCTGCCTGTTGGTGTTGGTTGCAAGACTTTAGAGCTAGATCATGATGAGGTGAGAAAGGACTGAGACTAGGCATAGGGAGGTGTTGAGGTCCAAAATGGTCAGAGAGACGCCGAAGATGATCGAGGCTGGTGAGGTGGTTGTAAGCCGAGACGATGAGGAACCGGAGTGGGAGCTACCGGTGGTGGACATGACGGGCAACGGCGAGGTGAACCAAGACTAGGCTCAGGGAGGAGTCGAGGTACAGATGGTCAAGGATGTCGGGTGCTGTCATGCGCAAGGAGAAGCACGTTGTGCGCCAAGTGACTTGGGTCACTTGCAAGCGAGGACGGTTCGGTAGAGTCCGGACGCGTGAGAGGCTTGATGACAAGTCATTGGGGCTACGTGTAAGCTGCTTTGAGAAGCATGCATGAGTCAAACCTAATGTTAGGTGGGGTTAACATGTTATCCCTAGTTTGGACTAATGGTTGGATCCATTAGGTCTAGGGTTCATTTGGAGAGCCTATAAAAGGGGATGGAGGGCTACCCATCCCGATGTCTCTCTTGTGTGCGTTCTTTCTGGATTAGGATTAGGGTTTTTGTGTGGAGCACTTGTGCTCTTGGTCCTGCTAGATTGAGTTGGCTTCGATTTGGTTCTTCCTCTGTTCTTCATGTTCTTCTGTTCTGTGGTTGTTTCTTTTCTTCTCTTGATCTGAGAGGAAGTTCTTGCGTGCTTTGTTGATGATCTGACTTGCCCGGTGTTGGGGAATCATACTCAAAGCCATCTTGGCTATTCTATTCCCACTAGCATGGTCTGATTGTCTTTTCACCATCTTGGCTTCGATTTTGTGCGCTCTTGGAGAAATCACGGAAAGATCTTTATTTGCTTGCTAAGTTTTCAATTAAAGTTTAGAATAGCCTCTTGACTAAGTCTAACTTTTTGGAATTACGTAGGTCGTTTGCCAAGTATGTTGCTTCTGTACAAAAATCTAAGGGAGGATTCAACACCCTATGACACGATCTAAATTTCTAGGTATTCACTAGTACACATTACTCCTATATAACACATCATAGTAATGTCTCTCGAACTAACAAATTCTATTTTTGCAGTGCCACCACCAGTCACTGGGCAACATATGTGGATTCTATGTTTGCCACAACATGGAACTACTCCTCGGTTCTGTGAAGATCAATGATTCTCAGGTTTGTCAATCTTGCAATAATTATTTTATACTTATCAATTTATATGTATGCACGACATTGATTTTCCTACCGATAGATTGTGACCATCACTACAATTACGTTAGAACAGGTTAATCTTCAACAAATTCGAGGACAGTGTGCATACCTCTTGATGTCTCAGGAAATAAACAAAGATGGGGAGTTCCACAATGTATAATGAGTTTGATTGGGATAAGATTAATTGAGCTTAATTGCACATATGTGTATTTATTCACGAATGGTTAATTTATTTGATTTGAGTTAATTGATTTGTGAAATGGATATTTTTGTTTCTGAAATGAATGTGCATTGGATGTATTTATACTTGTTGTGATTCTGTTTGTTTCAGAGGGCATGGCTAGCATTTCTTGAGGCTAGCCAACAAACAGAAATATATTTAGAAATATAAAATAATATCACAGATGGTTATTAATTCATAACCGTCTGTGATAGTTAACTATCACAGATGGTTTGTTGTAGCAACCATCTATGATATCTCATGAATCATAGATGGTTTCAATACAAAAACCGTCTATGATATCTTATGAATCACAGATAGTTTCTACTACAAACTGTCTGTAATTGTCAACTATCACAGACGATTTTGAGTTAATAATCGTTTGTGATAGTACGAATCATAGATGGTTCGAAAACCGTTGGTGATGACCTCATATCATTACTGACCCATAAATTCAGACGGCTCATGAAACCATCTATGATGACGTTTTTGAACCGTCTATGATGACCTTTTCTGCAGTAGTGACCATTTTGGCTTGATTCCTCTCACCAGCTTATCTCAATCACTGTTTTCGTATTTGGCTCGATTTTGGTGCAGCATGCCTTCGGATTGAAAAATATCAAAACTTTGGAAAGCTTTTCTTAAACTTCTTTTTGGGTTAGGTTCACAATATCGTAGGCTGCAAAGTTTCAGGTAGTTTGGAGCAATGGGTTAAAAAGTTACGCTAATATTTGGATTTAAAATTATGCTGATTTTCAGTTCTATGTTGAGAGAGATCAGACTACCCCTTAGTTGGATGTCTAACCGCCGGGATACATAAAACCTTGTTTGTTTTGATTTTTCTTGGAGATTATAAGCTTTGATATTCACATCTTAACATAGCTTTTAATCACTACTGAATTGAAGAGTCTTGAATTCTACTTGAGAAAAGATTTTGAAAAGAATTATATTTGTGTAGTCTCCTATTCATCTCCTTTGGTCGCCATTATCGGTGCTACAAGTATGGAATGAAATAATATGAGTCTTGTTTAAAAATATAAGAATTCTATAGAATTATATGAGAATTACATTGTTTTCTACATTTTTTGTGAAACTCGAATTCGAATGTAATGATAAGATTTATGTGTGTAGATCGACATGCTTCTTCCGATGTTCCAACAATAAGAGGAAATCCGCACAATGCCATGCAGTTAGTAGTAAATTAGCACACTCACGCACGGCAAGTGCTTTAAGATCTGTGAAGTTCTATTTGTCGAAACGGTGAAAAGAAGACGCAATACGCTAGTGGCATGCACCAACCTGAACTTCGAGTCTATAGACTGTTGCTAGCTATCTTATCCATATATTCTCAGCAGCGACCGATCTCAACACACTCTTAACGAACCGACCAGCTGATCAAGATGGAACTGCATGCGCTGCTTGGGCCTCATGTAACTGTAGTGTTGCTAGCGTGGCAATGCTATGGATGAAGCTGACGTGACACGCGCATGAGGTGAGACCTGTTGCAGCAGCTGTACGCATCTGGAGTACCTAGCTAGCCGTTCTGAGCCTGACGATCAGATCAAGAACTCGATGGGGCAGAGAGAAAAGCCATCATCATACCACTTTGTTTGTGAGAGAGACAAAGGGAAAGAAGTGAAGGGCAGGGCAGTTGTACACTGCATGCAACTGCAACGGGGTTATGGGGATAACTGAACAGGGCCCTCCAAATGCTCTGTCACACTGCCTTGTCCTAGGAAAGCTGCACCATGCAATACTCCTATCTGCCGTGTGAGAAACATGCATATATGGTCCAAATCCCATAGCTCCCTGTCATCCACGTACGTGCATCTCCTCTCTTTGCATGCACGGCGCGCATATGCCTCGCAGCCGATTGCTCTTGATCTCACATGCAACTAAAGCTCAAAACTACCATGTTTTATATACCTATCCAATACAAGCTACCATTAGCGTGTTACTTTTGGTACTTTGATTGAACGGCAAAGAAAACAAAATTGTTTGTGAACAACAGCGACAATGTGATCAAATAGATGGGGATAAATTAAACTAGACACGAGACTAAAGTGATGGATTGAAGAGACTCGTGCATGGTGACGGTGTGACCTATGATCCCCTCACATGCATGCATGCCCTATGCTATTGACATGTTGGACTGCCTCCATGCATGCATGCCCTATGCTATGCGCCTATGCCTTTCGAGTGTAGGGTAGAGAGTGTTCAGCATCCAGCCGTATGAAATGTGTATCCTGAGCGTATAGTACTGCTGTGTAGTGCTGGATGGAGTGTGTAGAACGACGTCATACGGCGGCCGTCTTTTTACGTGGGCTATGATTTGTCACTTCGGAGGTAGGTGCATGTAGGTAGGTAGGAGGACGGGAGGATGTGGATCCCCTGGACGTCAATCTTTTCATTCCATGTGATTGCCCACTCCGTTTACTAATGTTGTTTCCCTACGTGACCATTTGATAATGTTGCGAGCCAAAATTCCACACGTACATAGAAGAGCCATTTCACAAACCTATAGAGCAACTCCACACTACAAGAAATTTGAGTATCAGTGACGAATATAGTTATGATGAGAAACGCAAATGTCATAGATTAGCTACCATTCCGTGACGATTCAAGTGATTTCGTCATTAATATGCGGGACGGTACCTTCGACGCCTAGTTTTGTGACGAAAAAAAATATTTGTCACAGAATATATATAAAACCATGATGATTATTTATATTCGTCATAAAATAAATTATTATCTGTGACGATTTATTGGATGACGAAAACAGTTTTGTCAAAAAAAGTTCGGGCGAATGGGGCCATTGTGAAGTACTAGCCGTGACCCAACGGCAGCCGCCTCCCGCGCACTCAAGGACATCGCGCATTCGCCCCCTTGCCCCCCGGGTAGGTCGCCGCCGCCTCATCACCTCCCACGAGCCGGCGGCTCCTCCTCCTCCTCGCCTCTCCGCCGCCGCCTCATCACCTCCCACGAGCCGGCGGCTCCTCCTCCTCCTCGCCTCTCCGCCGCCGGCTCTGCTCCCATCTTCCCCGACGGCCCGCCGGCCTACTTCCCCGCTCCGGCAAGGCGAACCGCCGCTCCTTGCGTCCCCAGCAAGGTCGCCGCCGCCTCACCGTCTCCCCCAAGCCAGCGCCGCCGGATGCTGCCTCCTTGCCCCCCGGCTAGGTCGCCGCGCCCCCTTGCCCCCCGGCTAGGTCGCCGCCGCCTCATCACCTCCCACGAGCCGGCGGCTCCTCCTCCTCATCGCCTCTCCGCCGACGGCTCTGCTCCCATCTTCCCCGGCAAGATGGAGAATATTAATGTGTGTATATGTAGATTATTGATGCTATGCAGTTGAGGAATGCAATTTTATTGTTTGATTGTTGTATACATATTTGATCCTATGCAAAATTGCTAGTTTTGTAGATGTAGTTCTGTCAATTTTGTTACTGAAATATTGACATCTTGTTGGAACTGAAAATCGCCTGGATTGAAAGTGCAAATTATGTAGAACAGCTTGATAAAATTGCATGCTTGTGCTAGATATTGAAATTATATCTCAAAATATCAGATTAGTTGATTGGCTAAATTTGTTTTTGTTGGTCAGATCATATGTGTTTGAAAAACTTAATGTATCCACTTGTGCCTGAGTTCAACCCTACATGTTAATTCTCCTATGTGTTTGAAAAACTTAATGTATCTCTTATATTTTTCAGATGGATAAGTCTTGGATAAATGATAGGCAATTTTCCGCTGCATATATTAAGGGTGTGAAGACCTTCATGCGCTTTGTTCGGGAACGGTGCGATGTGAATTCTCAAATACATTGCCCATGTTCAGAATGCAATAATAGAAAGTATGGACATCTAGCTCAAGTGGAAGACCACATATATATTTATGGCATGTGCAGTACATACACTAGGTGGATATATCATGGGGAACCACTTATTGCTGAAAGCAATGAAGATGTTGGGCATGAAGTTCAGGTTCCTGATCAAATGGTCACTGATTATCTTGATGAGATTGCTCCACATGACTACCAAGATGATGATGACGATGATGGAATTCCAGAACTACTAGGTGACTTGTACACAAGCGCAAATAAGGATAAGAGTCAGTCAATGTTTGGAAAGATTTTAGAAGATGCCAAGTGTGAACTTTACCCTGGGTGTGCCAAATTTACAAAATTCTCTTTTCTTATTAAGCTACTTCATCTCAAGTCATATTATCGGATCACCAATGTTGCCTTTGATGCACTTCTCCAGTTACTGTCCTTGGCATTTCCAGCTCACAATGCACTACCCAAATCATATAATGAAGCAAAAACTCTTCTTCGCGAACTGGGGCTTGGGTATGAGTCAATTCATGTATGTGTGAATAATTGTGTCCTATTTTGGAAGAAGTATGCCAAACATGATCATTGCCCAGTATGTAAAGAGTCAAGGTGGAAAGATCCAAATGGGAAAAAGCGAGTTGCTCAGAAGGTACTACGCTATTTTCCTTTGAAGCCAAGACTTCAGAGATTGTTCATGTCTAAAGAGACAGCAGAGAACACTCAGTGGCACAAGTTGAAGCGACAGATTGTTGAGAATGAAATGAGGCATCCTGCTGATGGTGAGGCATGGAAAGATTTTGATAGAAAGTATGAATGGTTTGCACAAGATGCTAGAAATCTCCGACTTGGTCTCGCCACTGATGGTTTTAACCCATTTGGTAACATGAGTAACTCCTATAGCATGTGGCCAGTGTTTGTAATCCCGTACAATTTGCCACCATGGGCATGCATGAATCAATCTAATTTTATGATGACCTTGCTTATCCCAGGTCCAAATGCTCCAGGAAAGGATTTTGATGTATTCTTCCAGCCATTAATAGAGGATTTGCTTGAACTATGGAAAGGAATTCAGACATATGATGCATTTACTGGTGAAATGTTTAGTTTACATGCTGCAGTTCTTTGGTGTATCCACGATTATCCAGCCTTGGGTACATTGTCTGGGCGTAGCACAAAAGGTTACTTTGCTTGTGTTCATTGTGATGAAGATCCTCTATCGCAGGCTCTAAGGAACAAAATTGGTTATTTTGGTCATCGCCGTTTCCTTCCAATAAATCATCCTTGGCGGAAAAGCAAAGTATTTAATGGCAAGCATGAAAAGAAGGGCAAACCAAGAGAGTTTTCAACATCTGAGCTATTGGAGAAATTGGAAGAAGTAAAAGACGTTAGACCAGGAAAGCATAGTCTCAATAGAAAGAGGAAACGCGCAAATAAGGATCAGCCAACTTGGCACCGAAGGGTTAGTTTGTTCGACCTAACTTATTGGTCAGAACTAAGACTACGGCATAATCTTGATGTCATGCACATTGAAAAGAACATATGTGAGAATTTACTTGGGACATTTCTTGATATTGATGGAAAGACAAAGGACACTATCAATGCTAGGCTTGATTTGGAAGATCTTGGTATCAGAAAGGAGCTACACTTAAAACAGAGCGGTGATTCATATGAAAAACCACATGCTTGCTATACAATGACAAAGGAGCAGAGGGTTGCATTTTGTGAATTTTTAAGAGATGTTAAGTTCCCAGATGGATATGCGGCTAACTTGACAAGATGTGTTAATATGGATGGGCATAAGGTTCAAGGGTTAAAAACTCATGACTGCCATATTCTTTTACAACGAATTCTACCAGCTGCATTACGAGGAATGACCCGTAATGATATATATGAAGCCATATGTGAGCTAGGAAACTTTTTTAGGCAAATATGTTCAAAGACTCTTAAGGTGGATGTTTTGCATAAACTAAAGGCTGAGATTCCAATAATTCTTTGCAAACTTGAGAAAATTTACCCACCTGCCTTTTTTGATGTCATGGTACACTTGGCTGTGCACTTACCTGAGGAGGCACTACTTAGAGGTCCAGTACAATATGGATGGATGTACCCTATTGAAAGGAGATTATGTACTCTGAAGCGTTATGTGAGAAATAGGGCTAGACCTGAAGGGTCCATTGCTGAGGCGTACATAGTTGATGAATGCTTGACTTTTTGCTCAAGATATTTTAGTGATGTAGAAACAAGATTTAATCGGCAGGGAAGACAAAACAATTGTCAAGGTACTAGTATACGAGCTGATGGTCTCTCAATTTTTACGCTTGGTGTTAATTTACTTGGAGCCTCAAAGGTTTCATATAATGATGCTGATTATGATAAATTGGTTTGGTATGTGCTCAACAATTGTCCAGAAGTTGATCAATACAAGACGTATGTACTCACATTTGCCTTGTTCATTTTCTTCATAAAATGTTTTCTTGGCTCCATTGCTGATGTTTTATGTAAATTTTTAGCCTTTTTAGAGAAGAGTTGGAACGTGAAAATGCAGTTAATATTGACCAAAGGCTGGAAAAGGGGTTTGCAAAATGGTTTAAGAACCATGTAAGTTATATTCACATTTAGAGAAATATAGATTATTGTATGTTTATTTATTTGCATAACATGCTCTGTTGTATGGACAGATTGCAAAGTTGCAGTGTGATGGGACAGAGGAAGTAAGTGATGATATGTATGCGTTGTCATGTGGCCCAGATAAGCGAATTGAAATTTACTCATCTTGCATTGCCAACGGAGTCCGCTATCGAACTGTCAGCCATGAGAAACATCGAAAGACACAGAACAGTGGTACCATGACTGAGGGTACTCATAAAGATCAATACATTGACTTTTATGGTGTTCTTAATGAAATTGTTGTGCTGCTATATCCTTCAAATAACCAATTTACTCAATCGGTTGTTTTATTTCAATGTGACTGGTATAATCTTGAAGGAAAAAAGACAGCCATGAAAGATGATGGGTACTTTAGAAGCATCAATGTAGAGCGTTATTGGTATAAAAATGACCCTTATATTTTAGCCACTCAAGCAGCACAGGTATTTTATTTGAATGACACAAAGCTTGGTAAAGGGTGGAAAGTGGTGCAAAAATTTGAGCATAGGCATCTCTATGATGTGACTGAAACTGAAGATCATACTCCTGATGTTGCACTTCAGGATGATATTTCCTCCGGTACAGAGCATATTTTGAGTGATATTGATCAACATATGGAGAATTTGCATCGTATTGATGAGGATGGCTGTACAATTGATGCTGAAATAGTTGATAATATTAGAAATAGCACTGATGATACTTCTGATGATAGTGACTGTCCACAAAGCCCAGCAAATGAAACTGATGATGATAAAACTGATGATGATGAAATTGATAAATAGATTTGTATGTAAAATCTTGCATTGCTCTCTAGGGGCTTTTTGTAGAAGCATTGTTGCTACCCCATCAAAAATATATATGTATAACCTTGTAATCGTACTGGCAAAAATGTAGAATTGTCCTGGTTTAAATATCAGCTAGTACTGCAATTTAACATACTTCACGCAAAATGTCACGATTCTTGTAATTTTTCACGAAAATTTTCATGCGCGCCAAACTTTCGCGCGGCGGGGCATGAAATCCCAGACTGGCGCGCAACAATCCCTCCAGGCGACCAGGCGCGCAACAATCCCTCCAGGCGACCAGGCGCGCAACAATCCCAGACGGGTTGCCCCTCACTCTCTCCTCCCTCCCATCGACCCCCTCTCCCTCCCCAGATCGCCCTCCTCTCCTCCCTCCCCAAATCGCCCCCTCCCTCCCAGTCCAGGTCGCCCCCCTCCGTCGCCCCTCACTCTCTCCTCCCTCCGTCGCCCCCCTCCGTCGCCCCCCTCCATCGCCCCCCTCCTCTCCTCCCTCCCCAGATCCCTCCCTCCCGCCCAGTCCAGGTCGCCCCCCTCCGTCGCCCCTCACTCTCTCCTCCCTCCATCGCCCCCCTCTCTAAACCCTAGCTCGTGGCCACCCCCTCCCAATCTCTAAACCCTAGCTCGTGGCCACCCCCTCCCAATCTCTAAACCCTAGCTCGTGCCGACCCCCTCCCAATCTCTAAACCCTAGCTCGTATCCTCCATCTGTAGAAAATGCAGCAGTCATGAGCATGGTTATGGAGGTTGCAGAGCGATGACTCTGCATGTTAAGGTAATGTTAGACAATTTTGTTGTATCTTTTTGGTTTAATTGATCCCTTGTTGTTGATCTATTTGTCAGAACCTGTTGACATAAGGAGTAGAGTTTATTTTGCTGGACGAAATCTCTTTCCAGTGAACTCAGGTGTCCTAGGTAAGTCTATTCCTGTTGTCTCCTGCCTATGCTTTTTCAATGCTTCAATTACTATTTTTCACTTATAAAGAACCAAATATAACATCATTTGTAGCTATGGTTAGTTTGTATGCTTTTATTTAACACTATCCTTATTGGACCATGTAAAGCAATGCCGATCAATATATGAGGAGGAGAGACGTAACAATATCAAGAGAAACATAGCACGAATGGGATCACTTGGCATAGATCATGTAAAAAACATTTTGGATGAGATGGGCAGAGGGAAAAAAGATGAATACAGAACAGTGCCAAGCAAGAAAAATAACTCTGAAGAATCCACATCAGACTACGACCCTCTTGAGGATGACACCAATCAATCAGATGAAAGTGATGACAGTTTAGGAGAGGAAGATGAAATGCCAGTGACAGCGAACATATCATCTAGGTTCAAGGTTGTCACTTATTCTTGTAAACTTTAGCTTATGTGTAGGGTCTTCACTTAAAATATATTTTCTACATCTAGTACAGCTCACTGATTTTATTTCAGCTCACTGATTTTATTTCTACGGGATTCTTTTGCTTTTGCTTTTGATATTGTTGATGGTAGAAAATTTATTCTCTTTATTTTTGTGTGTTATGTAGGTTTCAAAGTATTCTCAAATGGCTCCTGGATCAAGAAATCCAAAGGCATCAAGGAATTCCCTAGGTGGTGGACCATGTTCTAAGTCAACAAGGTCAGGATCAGAACCATCAGCTAACACTTATGCTCAAGAAAGGAACCAAAATAGAATGGAAGAAGGGCTTATATCACATTCTGAATCTGAGCCAAGAGAAGTCAACAAGGCAATGCTTTTGAGGACAACTCAGCTAATTACTGATGGAAATGAGGGAACTTCTAGCATGAATTCAATTGATAATGCTGGACAGTTTGATGAAGGTAAGAAATTGCAACATATTTTCATTCCACTTTGTATCTTGCAAACATAGTTCTAATCCATTATATTTCTTATCTACTTTGTACCTTGCAAACATGTTGTGAGTTGCAGCACCAACCGCCAAGGGACATCGGAAGCCAACTTGGGGAAGAGGGCTTAACAAGCTTACTAAAGCTATGGGTTCTAAAATGCCTCTCACATTTGTCGAAGGGAAGAAACGACCTGAACAGCCAGTGCAAGCAGCAAAGCTAGCTTCGGAGTCTGGCATACTGGTGAGGGACCATATGCCTATCTACCCTCATTGGAAGGATTACAAGAAGAACAATGATAGAGATATCCTAAAAGATCACATGAGTTATCTAGCTGTAAGTTTAAACTTTTTCCTCAAGTAAATTTTTTTTGTAGTACTAAATATGTCAGCTTGATTAAGACTGAATTGCTTGTGCAACCCTCAGCCACCTTTGTTAGGAACAATTGCTCATGCTTCTGTCTTTTTATTCTTGCTGCACTATTTTATTTATATAAAAAATACTTCTTATGAGTATTGAGTGCACAAGACCAGTACATAGTAACTTCTTATGAGCAGAATAATCTGATAATTTGTGCCATTTTAAGTGCATTGATCTTACACTATTATCTAACTTAAACAGATTCGCTTTGATATGGATGTATCTGATAATTCAACCAAAAAGGTTTGTTCTGCTCTCCTCAAGGATGGGGTACGCCAACAGCGCTATAAGCTCAAACGAAAATATTTTGATGGTGTTCCTGAGAATGAAATACTCTCAAGAAAACCACCAGCTGTTTCCCAAGAAGATTGGGCAAGTCTTGTGCAGAAGTGGAGTGATCCTAAGCACAAGGTATCATAGATATATATGTAGCTTTTTTTTTGGAAAAGTTAGTAATATACATAGGATTGACAGTGTATTACATGGGCTTACTATTTGTAGGAAACATGTGAAAAGAATAAACAAAATAGAGAAAAGGTTAGGCTGCACCAAACCACAGGTTCTCAATCTTATGTTGCTAAGAGATACTCTATGGTAAGCTAAATTGTTGACTAATTCATTACACTGCATAGCTAGCTATTCTGAAATATTTGTATCATTAATGTAGAAAGTCCAAGATAATGGGGAAGAACCTAATTCAATGGATCTTTTCAAGGCAAGCCATTTTAGCAGGAAAAAGGGTTATAGTGATATTGCACAGGAAGCAATTGTAAGTATATTAATTGCCAAATATTGAAATGTGCATGTGTGACACATATATTTGAATGCTATGTTGATCTGTACACTAAGGTGTTTTTGTAAAGGAAAACTAAACTGAATTGTTGTTTAAGTATGTCATATTCATTTTTTTCATTTTCTACAACCATGCAACACAATGTTCTGTTATTACTTATTAAAGAATGAGCTGAATACATATTATAGGTGTATACAAAATTTTTTCTTTGCTGTGTCTTCAACATTCAAAGATAAGCATTATCCAATCTGTTTATGTTACAAATGGAGCATAGCATTATCTTGCATGTTTATATTGTCTCTATTCAATGCTAGGATGCCATGGAAACCGCAATGGAAGAAACTCCACAGGAAGGTGAAGAACCCAAATCTATAAATGATGTTGTGGGTGGAGTTCTATCCGAGTTCAGTCAATCAAGCAAGTTTTTGGTGAATATGGGTGTTTCAGCCTCTTCAAGCCAATCTACCACTCACACTTCTACTGCACGCATAAGAGAACTTGAAGAAATGGTTCAAGGACAAACATTGCAGATCGAGAATGCTAGTCGAAATGAGCAAGAGTTGCGTGCTACTGTTAGCTCTCAGCAGGGAGAAATCATGGCTTTGAAGAGGCAAGTTGAAGAAGCAAAAGAGTCAAACAAGAGTATTGAAGACCAAATGGCCATTTTCAAGGAAATGCAAGAAAAAACTGATTCCCTTGTTTTGCGTCTTCTGGGCCAATCATCAATAGTTTGATCATCTTTGTAGTCACAGTGTGTAGTTGCTAGACTTATTTTGAAGTATGGTGATCACTTTTGTGTTGAACCAATGGTTGTAATGGCATGTATTGGATAATTCTATGGGGACTACATGCTAATATGGTATGGGGACTATATGCTAATATGGTATTGTAATGGAATTGTGACTATGCTAATATAGTATTGTAATGGAACTGTGACTATATGCTTTGATGGAACAATTCTATGGGGATTATCTGGAGAATTATGCTACTGTTTATGATGTTTTTTTGTATGTCTGGATTCTGGATTAAATTCCTGTAAATTCATGTATGTCTGGATTCTGGTTCTGTGACGTTGTATGTCTGGATTCTGGATTAAATTCTGTGACGTTGCAAATATATTCATGATGAATAATTTCGTCATAAATTACACGTCCTGGAGCACATAATTACACGTCCTGGACCACATGTCATGACGAAAGCGATTGTCATAGAAAATATTTTATGACGCTTAGTAAATCGTCATAAATATTATTGTATGACGATATATTATTCGTCATAAATGTGTACTATTTTATGACGATTTCCCAATTATCGTCACTACTAACATTCTATGACGCAGAATCTGTGACGATACGAGTGACGCACAAAAATCGTCACTATTATGATTTTATGACAAAAATCCATGATTTTGTGACAAATACGTATCATCACCGATGCTCAAATTTCTAGTAGTGTCCAAGAGAAGAGCTAAATCATTTTCTAAAGGTAAATTTAGCTATTATTGGAGAAAAAACGTCTCTAATAGACTCTGTAAATGACTCTCCAAATTTAGTAGCTCTCCATCCCTCCTCCTTCGCTCTCTATTTTTGGATAGCCTACCTCGCTCACCATCTAGCCTCTTGGCGCGGTCGGTGTTTCCTTCCCGCACGCTGCGCCCCATTCCCGCGCGTACGCGACCCACCGCGCGCCCTCTAGTTTAGATAGCCTGTTGGAGTAGTCTTGTTTTTTTGAGTGAGATTCATTTTAGAGAATAGCTAAATCACTAAATTTAGATACTTCTTTTGGCTAATCTCTTGGAGTTGCTCTTAACCGGCTGTCAAAATACTATCTCCGCTACTCAGCTACAAGATGTCGTGTATACCTGTTGACGAAATTCCTGCAAAATTCTTACATTCCACAATCTGTATGCGTTTTTTAAGGCTACAGAATAGGGTTTGTATCAGGGAACGTATTGCAATTTAGCTTAGGTATAATCACGGTACACTTCAACTAAAAAAGTTTCAAAAAAATTGTAGATGTACTTCACGATTTACTCCAACTATTTATAAAATTTCAACTTTAAATTAATTATTTGTTAAGAGTAAAAAAACATAAAACAAACTTATAAATTTAAACTTTTAACATTTGTCAGATTTTTGTTGCTTTTAACATAGAATAAATTTAATCTTAATTTTTTTTGCATAGATAGAGTAAATTTAGAAGTATATCTATAAAATTTTTAGAATTTAGATAGAGTAAATTTAGAAGTATATCTATAAATTTTTAAGAATTTTTTGTGGTTTTTTTAGTTAGAGCTACTGTGATTACACCCAAAACTAGATTGCACACCATATATTACCTGTATCAAACTAGAGCAGCCGCGGTTGTGTTACTAGCTGGATCGTGTTTATCCCGTTGTACACTAGCCTAAAATGTACGAGACAACGTTGCTCCCCCCCCCCCCCCCCCCCCCCCCACAATAATTGGTGTCTCAATCGCCTCTCGAGCTGTACTCCTGATGCAACGGCGGAACTTGTCCCGGATCGATCATATCGCGTTGCTCGCTTGTCAGTTCGCTATCACGGGGCTCGATCGGCCGACGTCGTGTCGACGTACGCCCACAGTAGTGCTCGTCAAACGGCTGTTGCCTAATCAAAATCTTATCACGAACCTGCAGTGCCGCCGCGAGGCCGATCAGCCGGATGGCTGGCGAACAGTGCCGGCGAGAGGACGATTTGCGGTCGGCCGTGGTATGGGCTGGGCACGTAATTTTTGCTCGTCGCGGCCGTAAAAACCACGCCCGTGCACGCGCTCAACCAAGTGACCGCGCGGCGCGGCGCGGCGTTGGTGCAAAGCAACTACGGGAGCGGGCGGGCGCGTGCGGCACGCTGATTAGCAGCAGAAATTGGCAAGTGGCGCGGCGCGGCGAGTGGGCAAGGCCGCGCCGGCGAGCAAGCCGTAGCGGCAAAGCGAGAGATCGATCGATCGTGCACCAATTTATGTTTGGGATCGATGCAGGAGGTGGACCACGGATCATGGCTCCCGAGGGCGTGCTGAGCCCAACGCATCGGGGTGTCGTACGTGGTACATGGTCCCGAACGTGTCGTCGAGTCACCCCGTTCGGCGAAGCGACCACACACGGACACACTGCCAGTGCTGATGGTCACATATATATTCAGATACAAGTAGGAGCATATATCCACTTCATCCACGATCACTGTTAGGATCGGAGCATATATCCACTTCATGGACGATCACTCATATATCCACTTCATGGACGATCACTGGTAGGACTGGTGGATAAGACAGCACGAAACAAATAAAGAATAATTAAGAACACGAGAAAGAGGTGTAACATAAAAATCCTTATAAATAAAAAAATCACGAACGTACAATCCACAAAATCACTATATGAGAAGAAGTTACAGAATACTATGATTCTACGTTTCTGCATTATTCTACCAGATAGCTTACAGAGGATGTAAATAGCTTTGAGAACAAGAGTCCTAAACAAGAAAGAAACACAGTCGTAGTCAGTAACAAAATAAACATCAGAAGTGCCCCTTAAATACATGATCTACTAACAGCTCTAGTAGTATTTGCCATGATTGGCTAGATATGTGCTGACAATACTCAAAACATGAGATAAGTCGGGACAAGAGTAGGCCATGGAGTACATAAGTGATCCAATTGCATCTAGCGGTGTATTGGTCAGTTTGGCCTTGAATAGATGAAGAACTTTTTCAATATACCCTTTCTGACTTATGTATAATTTCCCAAACCACCGATCTCTAATGATTTTCATACTAATAATCTTTTTTTGTTGCACCATGATCTTTCATATCAAATTCACTGCTCAACTATATCTTCAACTTTGAAATTTCAGACTTATCTTTTACTGCGATCAGCATATTATCGACATATAGGAGCAAATAAATAACTGAATCATTGATGGTTTTCAAATAAACACAACTATCATAATCAGATTTCTTGAACCATTGAGAAATCATAAAGACGTCAAATATGTTGTACCATTGTCTGGATGATTGCTTTAACTTATAAAGAGACTTCTTTAACTCGCAAGCAAAAACATCCTTTCCCGGAATGACAAAACCTTCCGATTGCTCCATATAGATTTATTCTTTAAATTCTCCTTGTAAGAATCCGGTCTTAACATTTAGTTGCTCAAGTTCAAAACCACACATAGCCACAGTGCTGAGTAGACCACAAATAGAACTATGCTTTACTATAGGGCAAAAGATATATGTAAAATTAATACCTGCTATTTGATTATATCCCTTTGCAATGAGGCTCGTCTTGTACTTGACATGGTCAGTCGGTGATGTGCCTTTCTTCTTCCTGTAAATCCACTTGCAACATATATGTTTTTTTCAATCAGGAGGTCGACCAGCTCCCAAGTGGAGTCCTTCTCGAGAGATTTCATCTCGTCGTGCATGATAGCAATCCACCTCTTTGACTCATCAGAACAAATGGCTCCTGAATAAATTGAAGGCTCAGTAGTCCTTTTAATGTCTTTTGCCATGTTTAAACAATAAACCACAACATTAGCTTCTTCAATTATCCTCCTCGGATGGTGAATAGTCCTCCTTACCCGATTAGCTACAATAGATTGTTAGTTCTAAACAATTCATATTGGATGACTACTAGTCGGAGCTTGAACAGGGACTTACTGTGAATTTTCTTTGTTGGTTTCTGTTGAGAATCCTGAATCAACAATGTGCTCCATCTACACGCTAGTCTTCTGCTGCTTCTTAGAGCAGCACTGGTCAATGTTCTCCTCACGATTACCTTTCTAGTTTTAGGATTCCACAATTTGTAATCTTTCACTTCAAATTTATAGCCTAGAAAGATGCACTTAATAGCTCTTGGCCCAATTTTCCTATTATTGACATGGACATATGCATGGCAGCCAAAAATCCTTAAATTCGAGTAGTCAACAAGGGAACCTGACCACTTCTGAATTGAAGTTTTTCTATCTATGGCAGTGTTCAGATATTACATGTTCAAATGGAAGCGGCTTCAGCCCAAAAATGCCTTGATAGACTGGATGTAGAAAGCATGCAGCACATATTTTTTATGATGGTTTTATTTATGCACTCGGCCATACCATTCTGTTGTAGTGTGCCTGGAACAATATAGTGCCTCACGATTCCTTCCGATCGGCACAAAGCTTCAAATTGTCTTGAGCAATACTCCGAGCCATTATCTATTTAGAATTTCTTAATAGGCATGCTAGCCTATTTTCTATCATAATCTTTCACTCTTTGAATATTTTAAACACATCTAACTTGTAGTTGATGAAGTATGCTCAAACTCTTTACTAGTAGTCATTAATGATAGTCAACATGTAGTTTGTGTCTTTACAGATGGAATGGGGGATTCTCTCCATAAATTGGAGTGAACATAATCTAATATGCCTTTCAAAGAATGAGTGGCAGTATTGAAACTTAGCTTCGTCTGATTACCAAAGACACAATGTTCACAGAACTTCAACTAGTCGATGTCTTGACCATCAAGTAAACTTTTTTGCACAACTCTTTCATGCTAGATTCACTCATGTGTCCTAGATGCATGTGCCATAGATTAGTTTAATCAGTATTGGAAAATCTAGTTGAAAAACAGCAACTGCTTTGAAGATGGTAAAAATTTGCTGCCTTTATATCACCTTTCATCACAACAAGAGCTCCTTTGGAGACCTTCACGATCTACTTTCACCCAAAAATTTATACCCTCTGGCATAAAGAGTACTTAATAAGATAAGACTCCTTTTTAAGCTTGGAATATGTCAAACTTCCGATAGAGTTATAATAGTGCCATCAAACACTTTGATCTAGATAGAACCAATGCCTGCAATCTTACACGGAGTGTTATCTCTCATCAACATTGATTCACTTAGGGTTGCTTTATATTTAACGAACCAATCACGGTTCAGACTTTTGTCGAAAGTACAGGCTAAATCAAGAATCCATTCATCGCCAGTTTTGGAATCACCAGCAAAGGTAATAAGGACATGTCATTCGAAACTTTCTTTAGTAACAACAGTGGCTTTGGCTTCTTCATCTTGTTAATTTTTCTTGGAATTATTGTTCCTTTTCTCCTTATTCTAGAGTTTCCAGCACATTAATATGTCGTGGCCACTTTTCTTATAATAACGGCAAGACTTCTTGTTCTTTAACTTGGAATGGCATCAAAATTTGCTTTTGCTCCTGAAATATCTAGTCAGAGACTTCTCAGTTTGTCTTTCACAAATAGACAAACCTTCTGCATGTAAACGCAAGCTTTCACTCGACACCATGATTTTTTTCTTTTCCTTTGCATGCAGAGCATCATAATCTCCTTGAGGGTGAGAGTATCTCGACTATAGAGAATTATGTCTCTGAATATAGAAAATGAACTGGGCAACGAGTAGAGTAGGATAAGAGCTAAATCTTCATGTTCAAGTTTGACCTCTATTACTTCAAGATCAACGACTATATCTTTAAAAGCGTTCAGGTGGTTCAATATAGATGCGCCTTCTGCCAATCTGAGTGAGAAAAGTTTCTGCTTCACAAGCATCTTGCCGATCAAATCATTGGTCATGCAGATCTATTCTAGCTTTAGCTATAATGTAGCAGCGGTGGTCTCTTTTGTGACATCTTGTAGAATATTGCTAGAAAGATAAAGATGTATATGAGAGAGGGCCTTATGATCTCTTCTTTGATTCTCAGCAGATACAACCGGCATCTTGTCAAGTCCTAATAACGCTTCATCCAACTCGAGCTGTGCCAGAATAGCTCACATCTTGATTTGCCATGGGAAAAATCTTGTGTCTTGGTCGAGCAGCGGAAGATCATACTTCATTGTTGTCATGTCGAGAGTGCCCTAGATTTGATCTGGACAAAGAACGTGGCTCTGATACCACTTGTTAGGATCGCATACTACCTGTTATGAAATCAACAAGACAAAGCACCAAACAAATAAAGAACAATCAAGAATATGAGATAGAGATTTAACGTGAAAAACCCTTACGGGTAAAAAACCACAGATGCACAATTGGCGAAATCACTATATGATGAAAAGTTACAGAACGTTCTTGGCATATATGTGATTCTATGTTTCTACGTTATTCTACCAGGTAGCTTATAGAGGATATAAATAACCTTAGGAACAAGAGTCTCAGACAAAAAAAATAAACAGAGTTCTAGTTGGCAACGAAACAAAGATTTATCGGAAACTAGAACAATAACATTCTCGTAGACGGGAACAGCACCCTGTTCGGAGAGTCTTAGAAGATAACAGTATAGAGTTGTAGTCAGAAGTACTTGACTAGCCACGTCTAACTCCAGTCGGCGCATGCTCCTTAGAGGACCATGTTGACGCGGGTCAGTGCAGAGCCTATTATGAATATGAAGATGATTCTAATCAAAACCTCTTATCAGTTCGCATTAGTTTCTTGATCGAATTCTTCAAGCGGTCGAAAAGACCAGCAGTGTTCGGGCCTGATCAGATTTGAATTACAAAACATCACAATCACAATGAGGTAGATTAACCATTGTGTGTGAAAGGGTCGGTGGCCGCTGGTAATTGTTGCTTCAGTGCTGAGAGTTTTGCACCGTACGTAAATGTTGGCTCGCACTGCACACTAAACGTTTTCCCTCTGCGAAAGGCGAGATCGTTGTGGCCCAACAAGATCTAGGGGCCTGGGTGGGCACCTTGCTCATGCGACGAGGCCACAGTCACCTATGCTCAACATTGCACCATGTTTTATTCTCTAAAACCCGACCCTAGGGCTAAGATTTCGCATTGTACTGCATATTTTCGGACCATTGGCCAGCACAGTAGTTCTATGGCCGTCCGTCCGTTTTATTGTTGCACTCATTCACTATCACACGTGTGACAATGTACTGGGATTTACGTCAGGAACATGGTCCTCAGATTACAGGGACAACGAACCAACATTATGGCCCAACAAGCAGTGTATAGGTACAGTATCGATGTTGTCTTAGTTAGGAGTACTAACAAGTGGCACAGACATTAATTTGGACCCAAATGTATGTTCTTCATATACAAAATTACCAAAATCTACATGCATGCCAAGATAACAGGTGGCTGGCTATATATCTAGCTGCGTGCTTTGGATTTCCTTGTGGTTTTTGCCAATCTTGGACGGGCAGCTGTAACGAGCAATAACTAATACTGCCTGCAACAACGAGGAGTAGCAAAGCTAGCAGAGCACCGTTTCCTTTGTCCAATGATTGATGTGTTGCGAAATTGCAAGCCCCTTCCAGCTTGTGTCCTGAAACCTGCAGAATCTATCACAAACACCACCCTCTGACCGTCCTGCGCCTCTGATGGTCTCGTCCGACCCCGCCTTTCCCTACATCCCATGTCAGCTTTACCACATGCAACCTAACCAAACAACCTAGTGACGGACCATCCCAACACATGCACCCTTTCTTCTCTCCAACTTTCTCTGTCCGCGACATCTATCGATCAGCGATGGATTCTTACAGAGTTCAAAGATTTTTCTAACGAAACCTGTAGAAAGGTTAACACGTGTTGCTTCCCTGTGCTCCAATGCCATAAATCTAGCTAGGCACCGTTGCGAGCTAGCGCCTGATTTCCCCACAGAAGCTGGTGGAGGGAGACTGGAGAGGGGTTCGTTCTAGCTTCTAACACAGGTTAGGACCCAGCTCGCAGGCTGTTTTACATTGGGTGGGAGAGCTTGACGTTGATGATCATGTAGCAGCCTGACCAGAAAAAACCAAACAGTTTTGAACGTTTGCAGCGGAGCAAAGACACTACCACCGGTACCATATATAACAACTGTTGGGGTTTCTCCTCCATTTGTTTCCTCGAGGATAGAACTGTTGTTGTTTTGTTGCACCGGTCTCGGTGATAAAGCTCTGTCGGTCGGGGCCGAACAGGCGCTCGCAGGCTTTTCCGCCCCACAACGCCGAGAGGACCACGGCTGCCAGAGTGCGTGCAGGCCGTCAGTGCGGTGAGCTTGCTAGCGAGCGAACCAACGAAATAATGGCAGTGGGAGAGAGACGCACTGATTGATTAGTTTCCGACCCGGCTTGGACCATGGGTGGTGGTTTCTGGAGCGCGGCCATGTCTCCCCTGCCACATGCACTCACGCCCCCCTCCGTCCGTGTTCGGAATTCTTCCGCGCCAATCGATCGTGCGCTTGACCGTGCATCCTGCCCAGGAGAAGATAGGTGACTACTCTGTCTCTGCATGGCTTCATGGCCAGAAAAGAAAATGGAATGAAGATGGTCCAAGCAGATATTCACAGCACCTCTTGGTATTCGACAGTCTTCACCGCCTGATCGTCAAACGAACCCTTAGATCAGTAATGCAAGTTTCAGTTCCATTATCCGAAATCTAACCAGGCACTATGCTTGAAAGGGGGGGGGGGGGGGGTATCATGAGGTAGTAAATCCAAGTCATCATCAAGGGAGATGATGCCATGTTAGTTGGAGAGAGTCCCAGTAATGACGGAGAAGTGAAGGAGGCATGCAGAAGTGGTCCGATCCAATAGGCTTGCATGCTTTGCATTTGCTGCGCCCCCACGGGTTACTGTCTCTCTTGGTCTTTCTTGCAGGGAAAAGGGAGGCAGCGCCCCAGCTGCGCACTCAGACTACCCCCCTCCCATCATTGTCCATCCTTTTGACCATTGGTCCCTCCCCTCCCCTCCCTCCTTCGCCCCATTGACCATTGCTCCCTCCCTCCCTCCCTCTCTCTCTCTCTCTCTCTCTCTCTCTCTCTCTCTCTCTCTCTCTCTCTCTCTCTCTCTCTCACACACACACACACACACACACACACACGATGATACTTGTGACGGTACATACTCGTGCGCAGCTGAACGTTGATACTGGAGTTCTGAGTAGTGAGCACTGACGTATTACAAGCTTGCACGTTCCACTGGAACTAGATGCCTACGTCAGTACAACACGTCTTGGCAGTGGAAATTTGCCCGTGCATTTTGCCACACGCTGTAGATCGATCGGCCAGGCGTGCTGTTATTAGCTGTATACGTACTGATCACTCGGTACTTCGCAAAAATTCTGCAGGAAACATCGCAGTTTGTACACGATTGATCCTACGTTCCCACGCACGTTCGCCACAGTATGGCCGCACTTCGTCAAGCTAAGTGGGCCTCCTTTTGTACTCTCTGCCCTCCTGTGAAATTGGTGGGCGGTTTGGGCCCATCACTAGAGCACATATAGGCCGGTCCAGCTTATGTGTGTGTGTGTATATATATGTTTCGAGCTGCCCTATTGAAATCTCAAACGGGAAAGTACGTTTAACTTTCACAAAAATACTAATTTGCCAGGCCCAGTTGAAGCTTCCACCGCGGCAAAGCGGCCGGTCGCAACACGCCACAGCTGAGTGCAGTTGGCCCAGGCCTCGCCTTTCGTACCCGTGCCTTGATGGCAAATTGGCAAGTCCATCTGGCGCTGCACGGCCCGTCCCATCGTCGCTCAATTCGACATGCGATTCCACTTCCCAGCGATGGACCGCACGGCTGCACGGTACGTCCGTCCCCGCGCCCATGCGGCCACGCCGACTGGCGATCGACGCCGGCGTCGAAAGGCTTGCACCCGCCAGTCGCCTCACCACAACCACCGGCGCCTGCATGCCCTCGCCACTTGTTGAAACATTAAGGGTGTGTCCTTTTCGACCGCGGTGATGGTTTATGCTTGTAACCGGTGTCTTTCGGTTGAGTGTTTATATGAATGAACGAATACCGATAAACTACTTTAAAAAGGCTATTTCGATAAACTGTTTTGAAAAGATGACATATAAGCTATTTGGCTTATTTGTTCGAAGTATATCAAGTTATTTGGCTAGTTCAGGTGTTGTTTGGTGATCACTTTGGCATTGTCTTATCTGCTGGCAGAAGGTATATATATTGTTGGTAGTCTGAAATTAAGATTGTTAAAGTGTTATTTAAGAGCTCAAAGTTTGAATCTCACTTGTCATATTCAATTAGTGAAGAGTATAGACCATAGTAGCGGGACGATCAAGATTATATCTTATGTAACCCTACATCTACAAGCACTAATCAATGATCTAAAACTTGAGCTTTAAGCTAGTTTTAATTATTCCCTGCTCAAGAGAATGCTTTATATAATTAGTTCAGCAATAATATTTTGTTTATATGATGAGTATATGTTCTGATATAAATGGCATAGAAGAATTACATGTTTATATGTAATTTATGTCATTATATACTGCTTGAAATGTTCTTTTAGTATGTTTTTCCATGCTGGAATTAAATACCGATGTATACTTATACCGTATTATTTACAACAGAAAGATCGACGGCGGTGGGCAAGCGAAGAGATCTGGCGGTGGCGGATCGGGAGAAAAGAGCCAACTTGACTTGCAGGTGCACATGCGGATCAGGAGAAAAGGGGAGATCTGGGCATCTAACTTTCGATTTTGGTTATGCACATGTGCTCTCAGTCTCCTCACTCACCGGCTCGATCGAGTTACAAGCCGCTCATGAGCAGCTCGGACTCGGCTCGTTAGTGAGCCGAGCTGGGACGTCGGCTTGACTCTCTAGCTGATGTTCCGAACTCGAGCCGGAGTGGCTCATGAGTTTTTAGCTTTTTCCAGTCTAGATGCAGGCGCAGATGCTGTAGGGGGAATAGGACACTAGGGCCTCGTTCATTTTGGCTTGAGCTACTGGTTTCTGGTTTATTTTTCACTATTCCTAATTTTTATCTTTTTCTGGCTTTTTAGCTTTTTTGCCGGTTCTTTTTCCTGTATTTGTTTGCATTGTCCGTGATAGGCTAATATGTTTTAAATTTTTTTTAAATTTAGTTACGTTAAATAAGGCACCATCAACTACAGTATAGTTTTAACCAGCTATAATATAATTTTAGTTATAAATTAACTTATTTTAACTCAATCACGCGGCACCTAGAACTACTCAACTCGGTGCAAGTAAAAGAAAAGACTGGGAAGTGAATGTGATATGATCCAACCAATCTTGTGTGCGCCTTTGACGGGCTAAAGGACCGGGTCGTAATTCATGTACCAGCTAGCTGTAGAGAACTAGTTAGAAAAAAAGGACCGGGTCGTAATTCATGTACCAGCTAGCTGTAGAGAACTAGTTAAAAAAAGCTAGCTTCAGAGGACTAGAGAACTACAGACGCATGTGAGAATTGCGAGTTCATATCTAAAAATTGAATACAGTGGATGTGTTTATTTTATTGAGAATTGCGAGTTCATTTCTAAAAATTGAATGCAGTGGATGTGTTTATTTTATTGTAGCTGATGATTTATAGTATGACTCCTAGAATCGATGAGCTTTTAAGCAAGGAGCCGGACTGCCAAGGCTCCCCGTAACACATTCACTTGTCCATTCCTAATCCCTAATAAGCCAACGCCCTCTAGATGGAACCATTCTGGAAATGCTGTTGCTTTTGCGACACAAGTTGATGTTTGATGACAGTAGTTTATAGCTGTCAAGAAAGTGTGTAAGCTCCCGAAATTTACGGGTTAGTTAATTATCTGATAATAAGTTGAATTTCTAGTACAATTTAGAATTAACAAGAAACAATTTAGAGAAAAGAATTAGCTAGAAAGCCATACAGGGGGAACTAATTAGTTTTGGCGTATATGGCCTGGCCAAGACATATAGACTATGCTTATACTAGCTTTTAAATGTTATTTTTCTATAATAAATAATTTTTCTACAGTAACTAACTTTTAAATGAGGTATTTTTTAAAGTGGTGTTTACTAGTTGATTGTAGTATATTATGTAGTAACTTTAATTATATCGCTAAATCGCACGTAAGTTTCTCTCTATATGCTGACTCTCTACAAACTATTACTATTTATAAGCTAAAATAAAAAATAATTCGTATGAATGCAGGGCTATGGCTGAGTGAGCTGATGATAGAGGGGATTATCTTTTGGTTTTACGAAGAAACTAGTCTACGCAGTCTTTTTAGCTTCTAAAAGCTGTTTGCGGCTTTTCTACAGTAACTAGCTTTTAAACGGAGTATTTTTTTTTTCAAGATAGGGTCTACTAGTTAATTGTAGTACATACTTTATTGACTTCATTTATATTGGTAAAAACCGCACGTGAGTTTCTTTTACTCTATAATCTCTTATACAAACAACCTAAAGGCCATAAGCCGCACCCAAAACCAAAAGTCATAGACAAAAAGAACAGGCCCAGAGAAGCCACTGGGCACTGTCCAGTAGAGCTGTGAGCAATGATTCAGGTACACGTGTCATGAACCCATAGGATAATCACCGAGAACCAGATAGGATTAAAGCCTAGAGAGGCACAGCATTGATAGACATTTTGGTGAGGCTTATTTAGTCTTAAAATCTTAGTTTATAATTTATTTTATACTATAGCGACTAAAAATATACTATAGTTGATAGTAACTTATCAGCGTAATTAAATTTAGAAATAAAAAATTATATTATTACAGACAATGAAAAAAGATAAAAGAAGAAAAGACAAAAAAATCCGAATCTTCCCATGTGGTCGTCCACGAAACTCCAACGCCTTAAGGCTGCGATCAAAAAGGCTTATGAACAGTGCTGGAGGCTTATTTGGTACTATTCATAAGTTTCGTCTTTTTCTGAAATTTTGATTTTTTGTTGAGCTTTTTTGCCGGTTCTTTTTTTTCCCGTATTCGTTTGTATTATACGTGATGGGCTAACATATTTTTTTTATTTTTAAATTTTTTTAAATTTAATTATGCAAAATAAGCCTCTGTCAGCTACAGTGCTTTTTTCAGCCAGCTACAGTGTTTTCAGCCATAAGCCACAGGCTTTTCAGCCATTTTGATCACAACCTAAGTAGGGCACAACCATTCAAGCACTTACAATGCATATTGTGCATTCGAAACCTCATGTGATATGCTTTTCCTTTTCCTTCTCTCTCGTGGAACACGACGGTGCTGTGCACAAAACATGCAAGAACACCAATTAACAGCAATACCATGCTAAAACTGGGGGAGACTAGCAGAGACCACGTGAGCGAGGAAAAATAATCCCGTCCTTTTTCAGATTCTCAGTCGGCCTTTTATTTTAACTTTACATAATTACTATTTATTAGATTAATACCTCTATATCAAACAGCTCATCGTAACAAAACGTCCCGATACATGGTACAGTTAATGGCTTGGCTGACGCATGTCGTAGCGTAATCTCATATGTCACGGATCTACTGTTTCTAGGCTTGGGTCCCATCACGGTTGCCACTTCAATTATTTACGTAAAAAATCTGAACGAATCAATGAAGTAACAGAAGTTGCATCAACTTTGCAACGAATACCATGTGTCAAATATAGCCTATACAGGGAATCAGTCACCTCCAAAAAAAAAAAAAAGACACAGGGAATCAGTTGTAGGTATTGATACTCCCCTTATGGTACGGGGAGCAGAATGGATCACCGAAGATGAATGTGTCCAAGACCAGGTCCATTCACATTATGGTTGATGTTTCAACTAGTTTATGATTTAAATTTATTATTATAACTTTTAGATTTTAGTTAAAATTATATTATAATGATCTTTAGTTTTTTGATAAAAAAATTAAGAAAAATTGAAAAAAAAACTATTATATCATCACGGATAAGAAAAAAATAAGGGGGAAACACAAAAAGCCAAAAATAAATCAAAATTTGATTTCTGTCTTAAATAAATCAAAACTCAAAAAGTTAGAAGTTAGTAGTTTGCAAAATCATGAGTTTGGACCGCATAAAACAGTGGCAAAGAGCATAATTAGATGGAATGATCTGAACGAGTAGTAGCAGACGGCTGCAAAACAGTTGTATTAATTATTTGACGCTCTTTACTTCTTTGTAGGGCGTGTAAATTATTTAGTAAAAACGTCTATAGAAATAGCATAACGATGGTTCTTTCCTCTAGAAGATGTTGTGCAAACGTGCTTGCATAAGATAAACGTGTTTGCATAATATCGAGGGCATAAGGTAATGCTTATCCATAGTAGTTGTTCTTTTTTTTAAATGGTAAAAGATGGCATATTCAACTGTTTGGCCAGCTTTCGCACTAGCCAAAGGAAAAAAACCAAAGTTCTGTACACTTGTTAGAAAGATGCCGGCAATCATGAAGGGAATGATTCACGAAAGCTTTTTTTCTTCTTATTACTTCAAATCTAAACAAATAAATATAAAAGTTATTAAATTCAGATTACACCACCTATAAACGCTCTAAAATAATCTAGCTAGCTTTTAGCTATCGAGCCAGTCGAACCTTCATTAATGGTTCGGTGTGACTGCTATCCAGGCAAAAACCCACTCGAGACGAAACTCGAATCGATGGAACTTGATCAAGACTTGTCCAAAGACAGCCAAAATTGATATGGACATTTCTCAAGATGTCAGGAACCAAATCAAATCAACAAATACAATATTCTTGGAGTTGATTCCATCCAATCGAGGAAAAGAAGATCTAGAGCTCAAGAACAACAAAAAACTCTTAAAACTCAAATTACTTCTTACTCGTGAGGATATAAGACATGAGAGATTTCATATCTACTCCCATATGTCCTGACAAGGTAATTCAAACAAGGTTTTAGACAAGAATATCCACAATCACAAAATTCCAAATATTGATCCAAAAAGCTCAAGAATCGAGCATGGACTTGATTCATGTTTTGGAGGAGATCTAGATGAACAAAGATTGATCATAGAAATCTTCTAGGGCCTCTTACATATCATGAATCGCAACAGGATCAAGGGGAGCACGGAAAAAAGTAAATCATCACAAGTAAAATCAAGAACACAAGCAAATAGAGATAAGAGCACAAAGATTACAAGAACTTGATCTATTGCATAAAGAGGGATGATTGAATACTGCTTGCCGGTTACAAAGTGCACTCCACAAGCCCCACTCTTACATCATGAAGGAGATGAGGAACTAGCCCAAGCTTAGAATTCTTCACTATTTCCTTACCCACCCTAGCCATCATCTCCCTTCTTCATGTAAGCTAACTAGTCCTCTTAGTGGGTCTAGACCTGCTAAGGATTTGAAAAACCCGTAAACCCCATAATGCCCAGTTTTTCACTCATACACACGCTTTTCAAAGCGCTTACAATGATCAACCCACTCGCACCTGAGTGTTTGATCCACTCCACACATGCAACCCTAGCCTAACCCTAAACCACTTCTCTTAAGTTTCCCTGTGCCACAGTTTTGGTGTAGCCCTCAGGTCTGGTTTTAGACATTTTCTTACAATGCCCCCAACGAAGCTTCTGGGCATCTTCGCTTGCCTCCATCTTCAAATTTATCGTGCAAGCCACTATGTGCGTCACGTGTAGATTGATAAATGGTTTCCCTCCCATCAGCAAGTCTCTCCTATTTTCAACTCCCACTAAACCATGCCTCACTTGAACCGATGAAGCCACTTGATCCAACCCATTGCTCGAACCTTCCCTTCAAACACATCTCTTCGCTTTGCCATGTACTATGCTTGAGCTCAACTATCCCACACGACCTCCTGACCACTTTGGACCTCGATTCACCTTGACCTAGTCTTGGTCGCATGTTGTTGACCATGGTTGTCTCCAAGCATTCTTGCACAACCAAAGACCAAAAAGATTATTTTTCGGGCATAAATTCTTCATAATTTGACCTACGTTAGCATAAACATGCAACACAATACAACAATGACCGGAGTACCAAGATCAACCCATGATACAATCTCCTAAATTCCCAAATATTTGAGCATCTCATGCTGTCAAAATTGATGCTGCCACCCTATTGCAACCTCCATGTACATCCCAGTGCTACTGACTTTATGGTGCAACCTCCCTTTAGCCCGCGATGCTATCACCCCGGTGCAACTGCCATGTAAATCTTAGTCACACCGCCGCCTCTCAAAGTGCACCCCTCCAAAATACCCTCTCTGGAAAAAGCAACCGCCATCTATAATTCAATCACACTACACCGCCAGTCCGGTCACACCGTCCTGGTGTGACCGCACACTGAACTTTTAAAAATTTCAACCTTTGCAAAACTCAAGATTTTAAGTCACTCCTAAGTGCCAATTGTTCATCATAGCACGATCATAATCTTCCCACATGATTTCTCAACACTAGACTGGACCCTTTGATTGAACGAGGAGACAAGAGTATAGATTTGTGAATGTTGGGTTAATTGGTTGAATAATTTGAGCTAACCTTTATATATCCAATCTGGTTTGTGTAGATGATTTAAAGGTTCTGAACTATAGAGCATGCATGTGAAAATGTTTTTTTGTTACTTTTTTTTGCGAACATGCAAGATCTTTGCGTGTCAATGTATTAGTAGAAATGACGGTGAACTTGAGGGTTCACTGGCTAACAAAAAACACATTCTAGGGACTATACGATCTGGAGAAAACAACCAACAACACTATGCACTGAACACTCCATGATCAGGTGAGCGTTTAGAACTATCGTTCTTCGATCATCTTCCATTGCGCAACCTCATCCCAGATCGAAGAAAGTTATAGGACCGAAAGGCAACAGGGGGTGAATGATGTCATCCAAAATTTTTCCTTAAGTATTTTTAATTCTATTCACCAATAGCTAAAGAGCTACAGAGAATAGAATTGTCGGCCAAAATCCCAAATCAAATAGCTTAAGGAATCGAAAAATCCAAACCACTAAAACTTGGAGGTCGAACCGCTTCAATCTGCCATTCTAACTGCCATGAACAGTAAATTTAGGCAAGTGAACAGTACTTTCCGATCAAACCATTGCTATAGTATCGGTCAGACCACTGCTATAGTAATTTCATGATGAACATGAGAATCAGCACTGTTGCAAATAAAAATACACGTATCTTTTGATCCGACGATCCAAAGTTGTGAAACTTTGTACACACCTTACTCAAGATCTCAGTGTAGGACCGAAGATGCCAACAGATGGGGTGAATGGTGCCTTAGATTTTCTTAAAAGTATTCCCTAATCTTTACTCCAATAGTTATGAGAAGCTATGAAGATCAAGAGTTAAGAATAAATCAATAGAGACTCATTTGACAAAAAAAAACTTGGTCGAAAAGTCTAAAGTAATCAAAGACTAATGAGTAGTCAAAAACCGATGTGGCCGAACTAAGACCAGAGTGGTCGAAGACAAATACGTGGTCGAAAACCAATGAGTGGTCAAAAACCAATGTGGTCAAACAAGACAATGTGGTCAAAATAACTCATGTGTGGTCAAACCATACAATGTGATTGAATAAGACCTGTAAGGTCAAACCAGACAATGTGGTCGAAATAAGACCTGTGTGATAGAACAACACAATGTGGTCAAAATAAGATCTATATGGTCAAACCAAACAGTGTGATCAAAATAAGATATGTGTGATCGAATCAAACAATGTGGTTGAATTAAGACCTGTGTGGTTGAACCACATAATGTGGTCAAAATAAGACTTGTATGGTCGAACTAGACAATGTGATCGAAATAAGACCAGTGTGGTTGAAATAAGACTAATGTGGTCGAAATAAGACCAGAGTGATCTTATAAGACCAGTAAAATCAGGGGATGAACAAAATTTTCAGCTTTCTTTCACGAACGACAAATCCATGTAACTTTTGATTCGTTGATCCAATGACATGAAAATTTGCAGGAATCTTCTCTAGGATATCATGAACCTATTCCAACAAACAATCATGAAAAATATTATCAAAGTTGAGACATTTTTCAGTTTTAATATAGACTGCACCAAAATTGATCAAAAGCCTAAATCGGTGAATACGATTTGCTCGTGAGCGGATGATGACCAATATGGCTCTAGATATATTTTCACATGTCATAGCAAGTTTGTACACTAACGAAATCAAGACAAAAACCCTGGATCAAGAAATCACCTGACAAATAAAAAACGTGCAAAATAGAGTTTCTTGATGACCTTGCTACCAAAAGCTTAAATGGGTAAAGATAGATTTTCTGATATTATCTCTATCTCTTATACATTCGTGACACCAGAAAAGTTCAAGAGAAGAGAAATTCAAATAAGACATTCAAGAAAATCAAAAACACATGAGGGAATTCGCGGTACAACTCAGTTGGGCAAAGTTTGGGTGTTCATTTCACCTGGAGAGGTATGTTTTACAACCAATCCCTAAGGATAGCAGAGCTCCAAGACTAGAGCACGCACACAAGACTCTAACATAAGGAAAACCTAACCCTAATATCTCAAATCTATCACCCATAAGAGGGAGGAATGACTAACTGCCACAAAGACTTAGCCAAAAATCCTCTAACCCCAGTCCTTGCCTCTCCTCCCCTTATATAGCCTCACAACCTGAACCAAAACCTAATGTATCCACCCATTTAGCCAAACCAGAGATAACCCGTTAACTCCACCTAATATCGGATTTTACTCTCACACACGTTTCTTAAAGAAACTTACAACCATTAACCCATTAGTGAATTAACACATAACCCACTTCATATTTTTAACACATACAAAACCTAAACCACTTAGGCCAACACCGCAGTCTTGCACATCACCACTTTTCTGTATTAGGCAACTTACCAAAATACCCCTCTACCCCTTCCACGAAGTTTCCCATTTCCTTTGCCATGAAGCATCGTCCATGCTTTGTCATCTTCCATGTGGCCCCAATGAGTTGTCACCAAGCCTCTTATGCGTCCAAATTTCACCAAACCGTCCTCGCTTGCAGACGACCCAAGTCACTTGGCGCATCACATACTTCTCTTCGCGCATGAGGGCACTTGGCTTCCTTGACCGCATTGGACATCGACTCCTCCCTAAGCCTAGTCCCAATCTACCTTGCCATTGCCTGTCATATTCACCACTGGTAGCTCCTGGTTCCTCGTCATCCTAGCTTGTAACCACCCTGTAAGCCTCAGTCATCTTTGGCGTCTCTCTGATCGTTTTGGACATTAGCACCACCCTGTGCCTAGTCTCAGTCCTTCTATGCCTCACCATGACTTACCTCCGAAGTCCTACAATTAACAAAAACAAGCAAACCGTCACATAGCACTGCACAATACATAAAGTCATTAATCAATACTATTCATCCATACAATGCACCACGCAAAATGTATGCAAACCAAAACACTTATCCTAAATCTAGAACCAAACAATAAACCCATGTGCACACAAGAAATAGCCCCATACTGTGCCCACACTCAGAAACTCAGCTCAAACAAATGCACGTTCAAATAGCACCTCGGCCGATCACATAGCCAACTAAAGGCCGATCTGACCGCCGCCTCCCACAGCCAATTTGACCACCAGCCCTAAGCCAGTTAGACCGCTGGCAACACAAAGCATGAAAAATTACAAACTCTTAAAAACCAAACTCAAACTCCGCAAACTCTCTAAAAGTCAATTACTCATCACAACTATGGGGTGATCTCTACATAGTCTCACACTCAGGAAACAATTCCATCCACGGATCACAGAAATGCATGTCAAAGTTCAAATATTTTTTATATTGAAGAAAAATTGCAGCAAAATCGGATAAAATATCAAAACAGCTAATACAACTTTCTTGTGGATAGAAGATGGCCAAAATAGTTTTAGATGTATTTTTACATATCACAGCAAGCAAGAACACCAAAGAAATCAAACCAAAAACTCATGGATCGTGAAATCACACGATGAGGCCAAATCAATCAAAATTAGGTTTCTTCACGAACTTGCTAGTGCCTACATAGGTGAAGATTGATTTATATATGCTAGCTCCATCTTTTATACGTGATTGGCACATCAAAATCAAGTAGAGGGAATAGAAGAGAGAAAACCCAACTAAGACAAGTGCAAATCAATCAACACAAGAGATGTCCATAGATGAACAAAGATTGATGTATTGATACTTAGAGATGAAGATTTTATAGCCACTCCACCTTAGAGGATAAAGAGAACACCACAAGCACCCTTCTCTCAAACCCTAACCCTAACACATAAATATTTGAGAGGATTGTTGGATAGTTAACAATAAGTCTCCATCCTAACCTATTAAATAGATGGGCTAGTCAGTCACATTTTACGCTTAGTGAATACTATCCACTTAGCACAATGGGGGAACCTAATGACGCCCCACATATGGATTTTACTCACACAAATTCACTTATGCACATTTTTCAAAACACATAAACCTGAATCTGCTAAGCCCTAGCTTTGATTCAACTTGATCATACCATTTTCTCCATGACCTAAATCGACTTCCCAAGCATCGCTCACGCGCTATCCAGTATTTTGGTCAAACTACCAAATACCCTTTTATGATCTGGTCATCTCCTTCCATTGCAAACAATTATCATGCTTGCTGCGTGTAGGTGCACCACCGACTTGCCATGCATCGGCAAGTCTCTCTTGTTCTGGCTCCACTGGACCACGCCTCACTTGGATCAATAAACCACATGGTGCAACCCATCACTCAACTTGCCTTCAATATTTTCCATCTTCCTCGTACTATACTTGAGCTCACCACCTCACCTAACATCTTCAATCGTTCTGGGCCTCGGCTCCTTTATGATCGTAGCCCCGATCCTCATCGTTGACTACTGTTGACTCCGAGCGACCCTGTATATTCAAAGACAAAGAAATCATTTGCAGTCACATGTTCTTCATAACTTGACCCACGTTAGTAGTCGACTCGCGCCTTACCTCTACGGAGGTTTGACTACCCATCAGTCGACTGATTTTGTGGACCAAAATAGTTGATTTATAAAGCATTGGATCCAAATCCAACGGTATCCATCCCTCTTACCAAACCTTATATGCCTAAAGCCATCCCCAACCCTAATGCCACCACCCGTTGCCCTCCCCTGCTACCACCCCGCGACCTGCCACCTCACCGGCGAGCCCCTTCTTCGCTGGTATCATCTCCTCCCCTCCTATCGCTCTTGCTTCCTCCTCCCCCTCCCCTGCCGCCTCTGTTGGCCTCTATCTACCCCACCCGAGTCCCCAACCTTCTTCGGATCTGCTACCATCGCGCGTTGCCTCCTAATGTTTGTCGATTCTCATTGCCCTCCCTCCTATCGCCCTCCTCTGACCCATGCTGATGGCGCCATCACCACCCTGCCACCTACTGCCCACCGTCGGTGCTCCCTCTAAATCCAAGCCCCTGTGAACTTCAAACCCTAACTGGTGAACCCCGAGCTCTAACCCGACAGCGGCAGGAGACGAGGGCCCCGGATAGGAGGAGGACTAGCTCGTCGGAGCATGAATCTTCAAGCAAGTCAGAAGGTAAGAAATTCGACTGGTTTTGTAAAAAAAAATTCAATCAACGTATTTCTTGCAGTTCTGTTTTTGGAATTATTCGAGCTACACTTAAATAAGTCGAGTTAGTCATCACGATGAGGGCACTATGTATATATTCAGACAGGTCCATTTCTATTTGACTTGTAGTTAGTCAAGCTAGGGACGTGGTGCTCAAGCAAACAAAAAGGTGGAGCGTGATGCAGGCTCCTAGTTTAGGGGGTCGCCATTTCGCCACCAAGTTGATATCTTGACCCGGAATATATATTTGAAGACAAGTGATTTCTTCGTAGAACAATGTACTTCGTGTTAGAGGTATGTTTTTACGTAATTCGACATGAACGCGAGCCAAGGTCATGTTCAACATACAGAGATTTCGGCAGTAATTTCGTAGAAAAATACAAAATTTTCGCGAGGATAAAGCTTGAGGTGTCATAAATGTATGGCCAGCATAAGTCAAAGAAGCGCGTATATAAGCAAACAAATGAGAAGCATAATAGGAAAAGTAGACTGAGGGAAAAGCAGAATTACTACAATAAAAGACATTATTTTTCATGTAGCTAGTGCAGATATGACTTCTATATATGTCACCAGGAACCAAACTTGGGAGATTTGAATACACATATGCTAAAATATCATGCAATTATAAACAGATACTTAGGGTATGTTTAGAATATAGGTGTTTTTCATATTCCTACGAGAATTAAACCGTTCCTTATAAAATTCTTGTGTTATAAACAAGCTTTTAAGAAGCTAATATAAGTTGAAGTTGAGTACTCCTACACACGTCTACCATGGAGAGCCAAGAAATAGGTGCCAGACTGAAATTTAGGGAGCATTGGTATTAATTTCTGTTTGAAAAACCAAAAACCAATATAAACGCCCAGATTTTAGAAACGACTTCTCTACTCCTCTCACTCCCGTCTCGTTTTGGAGATAAGGTATAAGGTCACAGGTGTATCACGTATCTCACTCTTCTTACTTCCTCATTTTCCTCATCTCTCGCGTCCTTCTTATAAAAATCACTTCTTTCAACCGTTATTATTTATTTTCACTCAAAATTTATCCACCATACCTAATAAGAACACCCCGAGGAGGATACTGACAGTGATCTCCGGTCCAAATGGCTCACGTGCTGAAATTTACGTGGATTCTTCTATCCGCACAAACGCATTGCCGGTGGCGTCTCCATCCCTCCGATTGGGCGGTTCTGCTCTTCGCAGTTTCGGCCGAAGCTTCCTTCCCGGCACGCAAGCTACTGCTCGCCGCCTTCACATGCACACCGATGAAACGGACCGGAAGTGCAGTACATAACCAATAGATCGAAACATCCGTCAGTGCGACGTGACAAAAACGCGCCGGAGGACGCGACGGCGACGTACACACGCCGCGGCGGCGGCGTAGCGACGTGGAACCCCGGCGAGGCGGTCCCGGAGCCTCAGTCGAGTGGGCCCACGTGGCACGTGCGCCGACCCACTGGCTGGTGGGCCGCCACCTCCGCGCACGCGGTCGGATCAACGACGCTTCTCGGAAGGTGGAAAGCCTCTGGATCACGGGTCAGCCACTACCCAGACGGCGACACGTTGACGAACTTCGACCGCCCATCTCACGACCTCGTTGATCCAACGGACGATACCGTCCCTAGGTCCTCCGTCTGACCAAACGCTGGGTCGCTACAAATGGCCCTCGTCTCCGCCCGTCTCGAACTCTTCAATATTACGAGCAGAGCACTCCATGGCGATGAGTGACGCTGGCTCGAGCTTGGACCAATGGCCTGTGCTCTACACCCACGAGCCCAGTCCGGGCCTGTCTCTCGGCCACGCTGACGGCGGCGCGGCCGAATCTAACATCGTCGCCGCCGCCGCTCCCTCGACGAGCCCGACGTCGGCGGGGTCCTGCGGGAGCCCGACCAGGGCCCTGACGGGGGTCGAGGGCCCCCGGGTAGGTAAGCTGGCGAAGAGGCGGCGGTCCCGGGCGTCGCGCCGCGCGCCCGTGACGCTGATCAACACGGACACCGCCAACTTCCGTGCCATGGTGCAGCAGTTCACCGGCATCCCCGCGCCCAACCTGTTCGCTGGGTCCGACAGCGTGCCAGTCATCAACTTTGCCGCCGACTACGGCTTCCCGCCGCCCGCGGAAGTCATGTCCTTCGACCACCTCAACCAGCGTCAGCAACTGTTCCAGGACCATCTCCTCCGTCCACAACAGTACACCGGCGCAACATTCGGTTACAGCAACCTCCAAGCTGACGCCGGCGGCAGCCACCGCGACGTGTTCGCGCATGGGCTCGACTCGGCGGAGGACAGGATGCTCCTGCAGAGCATGCAGGCGGCTCAGATGCCGGCGTCCACCGCTAACCACAGTGCTAATGGCTACTTTGCTTAATTAAGTCAAGGTAAGTGCATGGAGTTAATAGAGGGGAAGGAGTGAAGATTTGAAACAGGAAGAAAGGTTAATCAGTGTTAATTAAGCTTATCTTGGCATGAGTTTAGTTTTATTCGCTTGATGTTTAAGGCAGTTCAGTCATCAGCTGCAGTAAATACTACTTTGGTCACTCATCTGGCTTGCGAATTGTGATGTTGTCTACTCGTCTTTTGATCTGCATGGGTTTGGTTTGTTTTAGAAGCAAAGTTGGAGGCGGCCACGCTAATCACATGTTGTTATCGCGGGGTTGAGGGCTCGCTCAAAATGTATTTTGCTTAAAGTTTTTGACTGTAACGTTGGCTTTTGACTCAAATAGATATTATAACAGCTGTTAACTTTAGATGAGGCATTCAATTAAATGAGAATAAAGAAAAAGAGGAAAAATAGAAACAATCTAGCATACCACAAGTCTAGAACTATATTATGATATAATAAAAAATATGCCACAAATACATTATTGAAATGAAAATTTTGTTTAATGCTCAATACTTGAAGAGTTCAAGTTTTCAACACAAATCACAATAAAGAAAATATATGAAACCATACAGAATATAGCGTAATAAAGATACAGCAAGTACCTCAAATCCTAAATAGAGATTTGCTCACTAACCTATGCGGCTAGCCCACCATTTCCTCATCAATAGTAGGACAAGTACCAAAGCCTACAAAGACAGCATAAAAAATAAAATAAAATATACACATAGATAAATTCAAAGAGCATGAATATTACATTTGAAATAAACTAACTTACCACTTGCACGAGAAAGTTGTTTCTTGCATGACCTCATTCCTTGAAAACACTCTAAAATCTTCTCATCTTTAATACTTGCAAATACATCTCGCTCAATATAACATACCATGCTATGATTCATCTACTCATCATTCATCTTGTTTCGTAAATCAGTCTTAATGATATTCATAGCCGAGAAGGCTCTTTCTACAGTTGTTGCCATTGGTAAAATCAAGACCAATTCAATGAGACGATATACCAATGAGAAAATTGTATGTCTGTCAATCTCAACCATCTTCACAGCAAGATTTGCAAGGTCGGTACAATTTGCAAAAGATAGATCACCTCTTGCACCAACAATAAATGTGTGAAGTTGGTCCTTAAGGACTACACAGCCATATTGAGAGAAGTCAGCAGCATACATTCTAGCAAGTTCAATTAATTTGTCCTCATCGAAGTTGGTGAATGAATTTTTTGGATCAAGACAAGCAATCCACCTTAATAACTTAGTAAATCTTTCTGCAAAACGATTATTCAACTCAACAATAATTTGATCATGTACCACAATAAATATTTCATGTTCATTAAAAGATTGAGTTCCATTCTTCCAATAACTAAATCCTATTTTTTGTGAAAACATCAACACTATAGTTGTCAACTCTTTGTTGCTTAAAGAGAAAACAATAAAAATAAAAATCTGCATCTTTAGCTATGCTATATTCCAACCAATCATGCTTCTTGAACCATGGTTCTTGAAATCTCCTCTTTTGACTTCCCTGTTCCCTCTATAGAAATTTATGTTCAATTGGTTGGCATGGTCCCAATTGCAAATACTCTCTTCTAGCAGCATCTCTAATATTCACATCCAACTCCTCTATTGATTTTCGAAGCCCAGGATTGGCAACAATGTCACCTGGATTAAGCTGAATATTTTGCCCAGTGTTATTAGCCCCAGTTCCTAATGTTCCTTGAGATTGATTCGAGTTGAATTGTCTGTTTGACTGTGTATCTTGTGTTGGAAAATACGATGACAATGTCTTGCTTCTCTTCATTTTTGTAATTTGTATCCTTAAACCTTAATAGTTAGTTCCTAAATAGCTAATATAAAACATAAAACATATGTCATTTCACCTGATCATTCGTACTAATTTCAAAACATAAAAATAATTCCTACTAAACTACTAAATATATTTCCCCAATTCCCTGGTTGACCGGTTCCTCCAATCATCCATAATCCATTCATCCTTATCTTTACGGCCTTACGCGGTTACACCCTTACCTCAGTTACTTGCTCGCCTTAGCTGCTCTGCTGCAGCACTGCTCGCTTGCTCGTAAGAGGCTGAGACTCTGAGAGGTGAGAGCTCCCCGCCTCCCCATTCTCGGATCCTCTCTGCTCGGCTGTGGGCTATGGCGGTGCGGCCTGCGGGTCCATGAGGGCGAGGGCGGAGGCCGGAGGTCGGAGGGCGGAGCCGCGGAGGCGCAGGCGGCAGGTCCACCGTCCACGAGCACCTGGAGGCCAGAGGCGCAGCCGCGCAGGTCCACAAGACCACAAGGGCAGCATCACGGCGGGCAGCAGCCGGCGGACCACAGCTTCGCTGCGTGACAAGGGCGGAGCCGCGGCGGAAGCGCAGGTCCACCGTCCATGAGCACCTAGACTCCTGGAGGCCGAACCGCTGGAGGGCGCAGCTGCGTAGGTCCACAAGAGCGGCGGGCGATGGTCTACGTCCGTGTCAGGAGCAAGGGGCGAGGGCGGCGGCCAGCGGACCATGGACGCACGGCGCGCACAGCGGCGTAGGCAAGGGTGGCAGCTAGCTATGCAGGCACGCGCAAGCGAGGCATAGGCCGGCGGTGGGGGCGCGCACAGCGGCGCAAGCGAGGGCAGCGACCGGAGGTAGGGGCGTGTGCAGGCGAGGGCAGATCGTTGGATTGGGGAGCTGAGATCTGATTTGGGCGGTTGGCCGGCTGGGGGCTGGGGCTTGGGGATTAGGGTTTTCTTCACTTGGTCTTAGTGGATGTCTTGTGGGCTGTTGACTGCTATTTTGGTGGTCTAGCTTGTTGTTTGGGCTGGGCTAATAGTTTTTGAGGCCTCGGGCTGGGCTGCCATATCATAATATCAAGTATATTGCTGAGTATATACTAGTACTAGTAGCATTGCTGGGCCTCGAGCTATAGCCTACCCAGCCCGAGGCCCAGTTCCGCCCTTGACTTAGGAGACACCACACTACTGCTTTTAGGCCTTTTCTTTTTTAGATTTTAAAAACTGTTTTTTGGCTTTTCTATAGTAATTAGCTTTCATGTGGAGTATTTTTTAAGACAGGATTTACAAGTTGACTGTAGTATATACTATAGCAACTTCATTTATATCGGCTAAAAACGTAGTTGAGATTTTGTTACTCTATACTCTCTCCCATAAATAATTTAAAAGTTATAACCCACACCCATACGACATAAGTGAAACAAAAAAAAAGAAGACCCTTCATCTCTGGTTAGTGCTAGTGCTCTTCACTTGTCACTTTTTGTCCTTGCCTTTCCTCCGATGCTGTGGCTGCTCCACTTCTCTTGCTTGCTCCTCCTATTCTCTGATCATCTTGGCATTCGCCATTGTCCTATCCACATGGAGGTGTTGCACATGTCCAACTGCGGCAACGTCTCGGCCATGCCCTCCCCCGAGCTGCCACGCGCCGAGCCGCCACCGTCGCCGCTCGACTACGATGTGGTGGTGATCCTAGCAGCGATGCTGTGTGTGCTGGGGCTCAACTCGATGCTCTAGTGCGTGGTGCTGTGCATAGGCCTGGGCGTTCGGGTTACCCGATTTTTTCGGGTCGGGTAGTTCGGGTAATTCAAAATTCGGGTAATGAAAACTGCTACCCGATATTAGCCCCCAAAAAACACTACCCGCAATTTCGGGTACCCGATAATTCGGGTTCGGGTATACCCGATATACCCGAATTTACAGAAAACCAGCAAACTGCACAGAATTTGCACATAATTTCAGCAGCAATTTGCATAGAATAATATATCACAGGCAGTTGTTCAAACAGAGAGAATCATATACTAATAAAGTGATAAGTTCAAGTGTTCAACCGACAACATATCACAAACACAAAGACAATTCGGGTAATTCGGGTAGTTCGGGTACCGGGGGATATTACCCGAACTACCCAAACTAATTTCGGGTAATTAGAATCGCTATCCGAATTTGGGATCGGGTACCTCGGGTTCGGGTATTTCGGGTTCGGGTCCGGGTAATTCGGGTACGGGTAACGGGTAGCGGATATTTTGCCCAGGCCTAGCTGTGCACCCGCCTCGCCGTGGCCAGCCCTGTTGGCTGGGTGGCGCACTGCCGTGCCAACATGGGGCTCAAGTGTGAGGTCATCGTCTCACTACCCGTGGCCACCTATGTCGCCTCGCCGGTGGCATCAGCGCAGCATCAGCAGCACGCACCCGCCGGGTACGCCATCTACCTGTCGGATTTCACTGATGGGGAGAGGATCCGAGTGCTCCCTGTTGGGTTAATCTTGTTGTATGTGTGTTTTGCTAGTGTACTCTGTATCTATTGTTGTTACAACTAGTACTAAAGCTACACCGAGTATTGTAGCTTCGAGTACTCCGTGGTAGTAACGACGTGGTCGATAGTCGATGGTCGATGGTCATAGTCGATAGTCGATGGTCGTGGTCGATAGTCGATGGTCATAGTCGATAGTTGATGGTAGTAGTCGTTGGCATCATGGTCGTAGCACCTATGTGTCCGTAGTTGAAACTCCAGTGTAGTGGTCGAAGACAAGCTGAGGATGAAGTAGTGGTTGTGGTTGTGTGGCGATCATTGTAGCAAGCATCAACACGAGTGGTCGTGGATGACGCAGGCCATACCTTGGTCGGTGAACTGGCCGGTATGGGCAAGCGGCTGGACACTGTAGTAGTCGTGGGTGGCTGAGTGAAGTGGCATGGGCAGGAGGCGATCACTGTAGCAGTCATGGGTGGATGAGTGAAGCGACAGCGACTAGAATCTTAGTGAGTGAGTGGCCAACTGTGTCTATATATACTCTGTAAGTCATTGAGAAAAGTGAGCCAACGAATAACAAAGAAAACAGTGAAAAGGTGCGTCAGTTTGCATCGCATAATCATGCCTCAGTTTGTGTGTTCAGTCTTGTTATCTGCTCCACCTTGTCGTTTCCACCTTCAGCAAGCTGTCTACAATCATGTATCAGAGTCCACAGCCAAAGCGTGCATTTGAGAGAGCCAGAGCCAACCTCGGGTAAGCAGTCGTAAACGAGTTACGACTGCTATCACCGAACGGGTTACGATCACTGAGTAAAGGTGTTCCAAGTGGTCATGTCCCCCCTTGGGTCTGCTATGTTCCGTGTCCGACAATTGAGCACTCTGGCATTTCGGAGGAGTGTTGATCCTGAGGGGTTTCCCACACTTGGTACCATAGCCTAGGTGGTTGTCAGACGCAAATCGAAAAGAAAAGCAAAGCTCCGGCTCTTTCCGTTTTCCCGGTTCCGGCGTGTCCGCGGTAGAGCCCGAGCTCTCTCCTAAGCTAATCCCTACAGTTGGGATCAGAGCTTGTGGTCATGCACACCTTCCTCCATGTCGTGTCTAAGCTCATCGAAAAGTGCCACCGGCGACGAGGGCGCACCGAAGAGCGGTGATGGGGGCGAGCCGAAGGCATCGTCATGTGAGGATAGTGTTACCCTCCCGTATCCCATGCTCATGAGGAGCAACTACACGTTATAGGCTGTGAAGATGAAGGTGTTCATGCGCACTCAGGGCGTGTGGAATGCATCATGGATGAGGTGATGAACGAGAGGCAAGACCAGATGGTACTCGCTGCGATCTTCCTCACGGTGCCAGAGGATATCCTATTGCTCCTAGCGGAGAAGGAGACCGCAAAGGAGGCCTGGAACACCTTGAAGACGATGCATCTCGGTGCCGATCGCGTCAAGGAGGCGCATGTTCAAAACCTCAAAAGCGAGTTTGAAAAATTGCGCATGAGGGACACCGAATAGATCGACGACTTCACCATGAGACTGATGACAATCGTCAGCAAGATACAAAGTCTAGGCGAGAAGTGGAGGAGGCCTACGTCGTGCATAAGTTTCTTCGTGCCATGCCCAATAAGTTCTCTCCCGTCATCACCACGATCGAGAAATTTGGTGATGTGAAAAACATGTTGGTCGAAGAGCTAATTGGTCGGCTGAAGATGCAGGAGGAGGGAGAGCGTCACTATGACCACGGCGACGGAGACGAGGAGCGCTTTCTCCTGAAGCGCGCAGAGTGGGAGGCCCGGTCATCAAAGAGGGAAGGTGAAGGCTCCTTAGGTGGTTCACCTGGCTGCAGTGGCCGTCGATACCACAGAAGGGACAAGGAAAAATTAAGGTGTTTCAATTTTAATGATTACGAACACTTCGCTTCAAAATGCTGTAAGCCCAAGAAGGAGGCAGCATAGGCGCATCTCGTCATGGCGGAGGCCGACGACAAACCGTCGCTGATGTGAAGAACTTGCAACAAGATTAAAGGGGAGATTATTGGGTTAATCTTGTTGTATGTGTATTTTGCTAGTGTACTCTGTATCTGTTGTTGTTACGACCAGTGCTAAAGCTACACTAAGTATTGTAACTCTGAGTACTCTGTGGTCATAACGTCGTGGTCAATAGTCGATGGTTGTAGTCGATAGTCGATGGTCATGGTCGATAGTCGATAGTTGATGGTCAGGGTCGATAGTCGATAATCGATGGTTGATAGTCGTAGTTGAGATTCGATGATCGGTAGTCGTCAATGCATACTCGGAGGAGTACTATGGGCATTATACTCGGAGGAGTACTATAGACGTCATATTCAAAGGAGTACTATGGACATCATACTCAGAGTACTGTGGATGTCATACTCGGAGGAGTACAGTAGACGCTATACTCGTAAGAGTACTGAAGCACCTAGAGGACTTGAAGTTGTGTGTGGTCGGTTACGACCACGTTGTGTGTGGTCATAACGACCAGAGTAGTAGTCGTTGGCGTCGTGGTCGTAGCACCTGCGTGTCCATGGTCGAAGCTCTAGTGCAGTGGTCGAAGACAAGCTGAGGATGAAGCAGTGGTCGTGGTCGTATGGCGATCACTGTAGCAAGCGTCAGCATGGGTGGTCGTGGATGATGCAGGCTATACCTTAGTCGGTGAACTACCCGGTATGGACGAGCGGCTGGACACTGTAGCAGTTGTGGGCGGCTGAGCGAAGCGGCATGGGCAGGAGGCGATCGTTGTAGCAGTCGTGGGCAGCTGAGTGAAGCAGCAGCGACTGGAGTCTTAGTGAGTGAGTGGTCTGAGTGGCCGGCTATGTCTATATATACTCTGTAAGTTGTTGAGAGAAGTGAGCCAGTGAATAACAGAGAAAACACAGTGAAAAGGTGCATCAGTTTGCATCGCATAATCGTGCCTCAGTTCGTGTGTTCAGTTCTGTTATCTGCTCCACCTTGTCGTTCCCACCTCCGGCAAGCTGTCTACGATCGTGTATCAGAGTCCACAGCCAAAGTGTGCGTTTGAGAGAGCCAGAGCCAACCTCGGGTGAGCAGTCGTAAACGAGTTACGACCGCTGTCGCCGAACGGGTTACAACCACTGAGTGAAGGTGTTTCGAGTGGTCGTGCCCCCCCTCGGGTCTGCTCTATTCTTCGTCCGATAATTAAGCACTCGAGCGTTTCGGAGGAGTGCTGATCCTGAGGGATTTCCCGCACTCCCCGTGTGCGTGCACCAGTTCCACGTTGTGTGCATCGACAGGTGGCTCACGTTGCACTGCTCATGCCCGACGTGCCGCCGCCGCCTCTCCTCCGAGGGCGTCGGAGAAGGTCACCACCACCTGCAAATTTTTACTGCTGTATGATGATCAGTTGTTTCGGCGTATATGTATGTCAGGTTCTGGTGTGACTGATGCTCAGCCCGTAACCTGTTTGATGGTTTACCATCTTGAGAGCTTAATCATCAGGCGTTTCTTAGTCCGGCCGCGTGACTGCGTAGTGCATCATCATATTATGAACTACGTATTGAGACGTACGGTGAGCAAGCAGCATCATTAATTCATTATTATTTCAAGATCTGCTTCTGTGCGTAGTACAATGAGCGCTAGCTTGAGCATGCGCAGCCTGCTTTTGGTGGACACGTTTGTTCATTTGTTTTGTTCGTTCGAACCATGTAGTGTAAGCGCGCATGCATGTACATGTGTGTTTGCCATTTGCATGTACTACGTTCTAGTACACTTCGGCACAGTCCAAAGCCGTGATGTCTCTAGATTGGAATCGGTTTTGGACTGTGCAGAACTGCAGAAGCCAGAAGAGGCGTTTCAGTCGGCGCACGGTCGCACGGAAGGCGGTCGGTGTCAAGTGTTAACCGCTGCGCGGAGGCTCTAGTAGCCGGAGTCCCAAGCCTCCTCCGTTGCCGGCCTACGGCCAGAAATTTTCGATTTCTGGCCTTGCCGAGTAGTTACTTCTAATTGTAGGCCCCGGCAGTCCCTCCCGTCCCGGCTGCATACACGATGGCGACCTGCACGTTGGACCGGCGTTAGCGGTGCTTTTGCAGGCCTCCTCCCAGGACCGCGACGAGCGCCAGAAATAGAGTCCGCGCGGTGGCCTGAGATGGCTAAAATTCACGACGACTCGGGAGGATTCGGCCGTCAGGTCGTGTAACACCCCCATTTCCGGGAGTATTATGAAATCCTCGCAGCTGCCCAGGACTGTTCAATTGCGAGTACATCCAACGAGTATATAACATTGCCAACACAAGCTTAAGAGTAAAAGCGAACTTTATTACAATATAACGGCGAAAGCCAAGTATCACAGTAGGGTCAACTGCCCTTAGTTACATTACACAAAAGAAGCCACAGGCAGGCCTGAGCGAAGAACGATCCTAATTCCACGTGTCGTCGACCTCGTACAAAATCACCTCATCGTCTTCTCCTGTCTCTTCAATATTTGTTGTTTCTGTTTATGTTTTTAGCAAGTATGAGTACAACTACCGTACTCAGCAAGTCACACGGAGTCCAACAATAACTACATGCATGGAATATCAAGTAACCGGGGAATATGGTCTATTATTTTATGTGGATGCAGTTTTAGTTGGAATCATTTGAAAACCTTTAAAATTGCACTTCATTAGCGAAAATGGGGTTTCCAAACTTGATTATCAGTATTCCACATTTCCAAATCATTATCAAATCTACTTATGCCTCATTATTGGATTCACCCATTAAACACAGCTTCGTTTACCGGAAGCACGGCGTATTCGAATACCATTTTTCATGACTTTGCAAAGCTGCCCTGCTTTACCCACAAGATCCCTTAACTCCCGCTAAAGAGTTAAGACAACAAGGACGTTCACTGCTCAATTCTTTATATAGACTTCGCCCAGTAGGTGTTTAATCCCGACAAGCTCGGATGACCCCACGGATCTCGTCCGACTCGTCGCAGTCATACAGTTGTATGGTTAACCACCTCCCATACGGACTCACCCCCTGTCTCCCCCTTTTCAGTTGCAGAGGTTCAATTGAAGTTGAGCAGCTACTAAGCCAGGTTTGACTAGGTCAAGTCTGACCAAGTCAATGCTTGTGGTTGGGCGGTTACTATGTCCGTTACTCATCACAAGGGTCTAGTCCTTATATTTTAACTGAGGCATCAACCACGCACAAACCCAAATTCAGTACACCATGTACCGCCACCAATCCACAACCAGCCTCCACCCTAGGGTAAGGTCTTCGGATCCATCTCTGCGGTCCTCACTTATCCTATTTCCAACTTTCCAAAACTCTAGACCAACACCAGACCTTAACAGTATAAATATGTGATGTCCCTAACTACGATGATAAGATTAATCTTATATTTTATGTAACTAAGTTTGTCAAGGTAAATATGGCCATCAAGTTAAACTGGGCTTTTTGGGTGGTAGGATATAGCTAATATCATGTCATTCCAAGTATTTAATGTACATAAAATAACGGAATGAAAATAACATAATGAAAGTACATGTAAATAAGTAACTTAGGAAATGTAGGATCAACATGTTCAAAAATATGTGCGACTTGCCTTGCGGATCTGTGATTTCAATTAATTCGTATTCTTCAGTAGGCTGAGCTTGGGCTTGCGCTTCTCCTTCTGGCTCCTGAGCAAACTCGACTCCGGGAGCTAACGTAAAGCAAATAAAATAAATTAATTCCATACCCGAAGGAATGAGCGAGGAATGAAGAAAATAAAAGAATAAAGAAAATTCGAAGAATTCCAATAAAATGGGATTTTGAGCTTATAGGAGGGCTATATGAGGAAATGGGCCTTGGATTTGGGTTGGCGGGTTCGAAACGAATCCGGGGAGTATAAATATGTATTTTTGGGTTCGGGTCAGACACTATTCCTCGGGCTTGGCACTGTGCACCAAGCTCGGTCGGTTTCGGCGAAGCGGCTCGGCGCAACCAAGTCGCGCGGGTTCGAGTCGGGCGCGCCGGGCGAGCACGGTCGGGTGCGCCGGGGTGCGGCCGAAGTGGGCTGGCTCAGCCGAGTCGGGTGGCCGGTCGGATGAACAGTGCCCAGGGGCACTGTTCTTCTTCTCCACCGCGTTCCCGCGCGCGTAGGGAACAGGGGAGATGGGCGACGAGTGGCGGCGGAGCTCCGGAGTTTTGCGACGCAAACCGAGGGCACCGACGGGTTCCTGGGAGTGAGGGGAGTCCGTTTTGGGCGGTTGGACGGCCGGCGGAGGCGGCGTTCGCCGGCGGCGAGCTCCTCCCTTGCTCGGGCATTTTTGAGATTGCGGTCAATGGGAGGGCTCTCGATTCAATTGGGCTGGCGTGGGAGCTTCACTGGGGCTTAGGTAAACTCGGGGAGAGGGTGGTCGAAGCTCGGGATGTCCAGGTTGGGCTGGCCACGGTGGCCGGTTTCGGCCGAGAGAGGTTGAACGGCGTTGGGGCAGAGGAGTGTTTAGGAAGCTAAGGTGGCGGTTGGGTTTCATTACTAGGGTCATGGAGATGCTACAGGCGAATGCAATTGGAAGATTGTAGGGCGGAGGGTCGACATTGCTCTAGGGTTGAGAATTGGGGGTGTTCTCAATTACCGACAATGGAGGGGAAGGGGGAGCTTGGGGTTGCTTGGTGAGCTTTAGGGAGGTGTGTTGATTCATTTGAGGGGGTCGGGAGGGCTTTAAATAGGCCGGGCAAGGCGGTTCATCGGGGAGGAGAAAAATCGGGGCTGCAATGGCGGTTTCGGGAGAGGCCGGGGTAGCTCGAGGACCTCTGGGTGCATGCAGCTGGCTAGGGCGGTACAAGGCGGCGGTCAAGAGTGTCAGAGGCCTGCAGTTGTCGGCCGTGAGAGGAAGAGGCGCGAAGGGGCAGAGGCGGGGCGTGCGGACAGCGGCGACGCTGCCACGCATTGTGGTCGTGCCAGGGCGGTGTCAGGCGCGTTTAATGAGCTGGTACGGAGGCTGGCAGGTGGGCGGGAGCTGGCAGCGGTGTGCAGGCGCGAGAAGGCGCGAGGAGCGACGGTGGCGGCAAAAATCAGCAGCGGCGATGAGATTTTCAGACATGAACAGTAACCGCACGAAAAATCCCGTTCCCACCGTGATAACGCCGTGATGACTGGGATTAGTGGGGGGTTTTGCTTTGAGATTCGTGTAAGATAGATTAAGGAGGGTCATGGAGCTCAAATCAAAGGCAATTCAAATCCAATTTGATTTTGCAAATTTTTGGTTGTTTCAGGTCGTCACTGATTTCTAAGGGTGAAGCGTGCACCGAGTGGGCGGACAAATGCTTTAAAGGCAGATCAACCACTGAACCAATCCATGCACGCACCTTTCTCTTCGGATCTTCTCCGAATGAACCCAAGACTAGATGGTATCTTCTTGGACCCTACGCTCAGTTGAGAGCATGAGCATGGCAACATGAAAATTATAAACTTAAGGCCATCATCATTTCCCGCCTCACCACACAAACAAGACATGGATACCCATGTGTCATGTCACTAGCAGGACAAACTAATAATGCAGGCTTTCACACGAGAATGAACGAGTAATAAGGTCGATACGTTGTCCACCCATAACAATTCAATTATGAGTTCAACAAATCAACACGCTCATTACATGTCTTCAGGTCCATACCGATTGATTGTGTTCAGCGTACATATTATTCCAAATATAGAAAAGGACCATCAAAACTGCAGCCTTCTCTTCCTACACTAAGCGAGGATCCTCAGCGCTCAGATTATCGCAAAGTATTATCGAGGCATCAGCGCTTAGCGTTGACAAGAGCCATGTGCCCGATCAGATCCAAGACCCGGTTGCTGGGGCAAATATAACAGCATATTCAGGCCAATTAAAGATTTATGAAACATACAAAGGTTTGAGGCGGTTAAGTGGATACTTTACCTGTAGCCCCACTCATTGTCGTACCAAGACACAAGCTTCATGAAAGAAGAACTTAGGCCAATACCAGCCTTGGCATCAAATATGCTCGACCTGTGATGTAGACAGAAATTTAGCAATGCCAACATCCTTGCAGCTCATGACAGCTCATGTAAACAAATCTGAATACTTACCTTGTATCACCAATGAAATCATTTGATACCACATCCTCATCTGTGTAGCCTAAAATACCTTTTAACGAACCTTCTGATGCTTCCCTGAAAACAAAGATCACAAAATGGGTAAGAATATTGTTGGATTGACAAAGTTTGCACAAGCTGATGTCAATAGGAAGTTTAAAAATTAGCCGTGGCATAATTACATCTTTAATTCAAGGAACTAAGATTGGCCTTAATTCAAACAAAAAATTGTAACAAATTACTAAATCAACTAAAGAACACTTGCACCAATTCTTTGCTTTGCTAAGCTACGAAACCTACTTCTCCACTGAATGATCAAAGGGAGCGGATAGATTGTACATGAATTCTATTCGTTCCTGGAAAGCATACACCCTTCTAATATATTTATCCTCAAGTGCTATTCCAATATTAACCTTCAACATCTTGATAGCTCTATTGTACTTTACTTACAGATATGCTAATTGTATCATTCCTATGCAGTTTGTGCCTTTGCTCACATTGATTAAATCCTCTCACAGTTTGCTATACATTAACAAGCTGCAGAAGTAATTCTTAGAATACACACCCTTCTATATTTCTCCTCAAGTGCTCTTCCAATATTAAGCTTCAACATCTTGATAACTCTATTGTCCTTTCACTTACAGAAAAGCTAAAATGTATCACTCCTATGCAGTTTGAAACTTTGCTCACATTGATTAAACCCTCAGTGTTCGTTATGCATTTTCAAGCTACAGGAGTAATCCTTACAATAATTACAGCCAAAAGATGGCACACTAACAAGAAAACTTGGGAGTAGTAAAGTTGACGAGAAGTTGAATTGATTAGAGTGAACAGAGCAAGGCACTGAACAAAAAAGGAGTGTAACCAGCAATCAAGAGATAACAAAGTACAAGAACAACAATTTGATTGGTGTACATACTTGATAGCTGCTTTCACATCTTCATAAGAAGCACTTTTCTCAAGCCGGCAGGTCAAGTCAACAACAGAGATGTTAGGTGTAGGAACTCGGAAGGCCATACCAGTGAGCTTTCCATTTAATGCTGGAAGGACCTTTCCAACAGCCTGGTATCAAAACAAGAAGTGGAACATAAGAAATCTGCAACAACAAAACTTTTTGCTCTTCTTTGAGCAGAGATAACCTTTGCTGCACCAGTAGAGCTAGGGATGATGTTTTGACCAGCCCCACGTCCTCCCCTCCAATCTTTCATCGAAGGACCATCAACAGTCTTTTGGGTAGCTGAACACATCAAATCAAGTTATTCCATGACAGTGTTAAATTGTATATCTGCATGTGAGAACATTGGTGAACCCCTGTGCCCATGACAAGTATTAACGAGAAAGAAAACCTGTTGTGGCATGGACAGTGGTCATTAGGCCTTCAACAATGCCGAATTCCTCGTGGACAACCTGCAAATCATCATATATACATAAGCATCGTCAACAAGGCAAGTGTGACACTACATTTTGCAACAATGAAAATATGCTCAGCATCAGAAACACCTAGAAGATACATATAAGCACATATAGATATACCATATGCTGTTTATATATATATTACACCCTATGTCGTATCTTTTCTACTCCCGGGTTACTGGTATAAGCACATATAGGTATACCATATGCTGATACATATAAGCATCAGAAACACCTAGAAGATACATATAAACACCTCTTTTCTACTCCCGGGTGTAATTACACCCTATGTCGTATCTCACAACGTAGAGAGTATTTCGCGTAACGAGGAGTATGTACATGTAGTATACGAGTATTTAAGTCTATATAAGTGGTATGAACAATTTTTCAGAGGTGGTATATACATTTTTTTCAACATACTCCTTTTTATGTACGTATATAAAGGTATTTACAAAATACGCTAAAAACTATGGACTCACTTGCAATTTTTTCGTGTGGTTCACATTAGAATATCTTATAATTAGTATATGAGTATACCTAAAGTGATAAAAGAGTATTTTAAATTTATTTAGGTGGTATATTAGAGGTAGGTGTAATTACACCCGGGAGTAAAAAGTATTTTTCCTATATATTTCAAATTAACGGGTATTGATATGGGTACCTAGACACCTGGGTGCATGAAACACCCGTCCTCTATATATATATATATATATATATATATATATATATATATATATATATATATATATATATATATATATATATATATATATATAAAAGAAATGATAAAAAGCAGGAAATAACCTTCGCAAGGGGAGCAAGGCAGTTGGTGGTACAACTTGCATTAGAGACAACATTCATGCTGGGGTTGTAATTCTTCTCATTTACTCCAACCACAAACATAGGAGCATCTGCTGATGGAGCAGATATCACCACTTTCTTTGCACCCCCCTATAAATAAGGCAACAAAAATTTCGAACATTTCTGTTGCATGTAAATGGACTAATAGAGAATGTTTTTGGATATTAGATAGAAACCATCAAACGGTTATGACAATGAGAAAGCGAACCTTTAAATGTGCCGACGCTTTCTCGGTTGTAGTAAAAACACCAGATGATTCAACAACATATTCAACTCCAAAGTTACCCCAAGGGATATCTGAGGGGTCTCTGAAATTAAAAAGTGAAAAGCCGTAAAAAAAATGTTAGCAAACAAAAGCATTAGGGTGGAAACAAATTACATGGCAACAACAACATGACCACATGAATAAAAAAAACAGAAGTGCCATGTTCTGGAAAAACCATGGATTACAAATTTTGGAGCAGAATGTGTACCATAATTTTACCCCAGTGAGCTGTGTAAAGAAAACTCTGCCTTTTCATTTTGCAATGGTTATAATATATGTATCCAATATGGATGCAACTCACACATTAGGCATCAAGCAAGTTATATCCTTCTTTCTAATACACAAAGCTGTTGACAATACAAGAAAATATATTGACTAAACTAATGTTCACTTATTCACAGTGCAAAGATACTTGATATCTAAATCTAACACTAGTCCGGAACTGGGTATGATAAAAAAAAAACAAGAGATAGAAAACATTGACAATAACATAACTGATAACTAAGCACAAATAATTTCATGAAGCAATCATTTTATGTAATGAACAATTCTCACTAGAATATATATTCAGCTAAACCTGAAGTACTCCTATTCTTACCTTTTGCTTGTAACAGAGATTTTCTTCCCATTAATCTCCAAGGTTGACTCATCCAGAACCTTTATGGAGCCTTTAAATGGACCATGTGTCGAATCATACTTGAACATATAAGCCTGGAAAAATAATAATATAATGGATGGACCAAATGGAAGCCTTCAGATGAAATAAGTCGAACCTAATACAGCTAGAGGTTTAAATCTGTTCAATGAAAGGAAATAACATAAGTAAAACAGGAAAAGTGAACATGCCAATTTTCTCATTGAGGACTGCACCTAACAGAACCTAGGTTCGTGAATAACATAAATTGAGCTCCATTTTTAAGCAAGATACAAGCTCAACATATAATATAGCTCGCACTGTATGGAACTAGGACCATGAATAACATAAAAGTGATTTCCTATTTTCAAGAAAGATGCACTTCCAGCATATAATGAAGCTCACACCAGATGGATGTACGGCTCAAGATTCATATATATGCAAGTCAGATGACATCAAACAAAGCATGTCTTCATTAAGCTAAGAAGCACTACAGAAATACAATGATGCATATTAGTCTAAGCAACATCTCTACTGGCAGTGCCTGCAGTGTTATTTGTGAACAGAAATTCAGAAGAACATTGAACATCATCACTTTCCGTGCAACAGGTCATTCAAAAAGTTGATTATGGAAGATTTGAGAAATATATAACTGTTGTAAAATCACTACTTCCCCATGTTAGATATGCATCTCACATAGTGAAGAACCAAATAACTATTAAAGTCAAAAACAATAGTCCAATCACTCATGATCAACATAAGTTGCACATTGTTGATATCTGAAATGTCTAAAATACTCCTACTGCAGATGTTCTGTGATCTAAAAACAAATCATTTTGTGTTGCTTTCTTACCATGTATTTAACATCGATAAACGGATCATTAACAGCCACAACTTCAATATCATCTCTACTGGTTGCAATTCGTAGAACCAACCTGCCAATCCGTCCAAACCCTACAACAACAAGAACACAAGAGTACCATTAGGAGCAAAGACTAAATTAATGGCTAACAACATTTTAAGATCACCTACAACGTATCCTTTTGCACAATCTAATTAAGTGGGCCCGAAAGGGTGTTTGGTCTAAATAAGATCACCTACAACAACGATGGAATTGAACAAGGGTTCAGTTCGCTAATCCAAATCGATCACACTTAAAGCATAGCCCAACGATGCAAAACAAAAAATGCATTTGTTAATCATTGTGAGCCTTAATGTGTCTCATGTACATTACAATCATTTGGTGACACCGTTGTTTTTCCAATTTATGCAAGGGACTCACCGTTGATGCCGACCTTTGTCTTCTCCCCACTGGAAGATTCTATGGAAAGTGAAAAGGTGAAGTTGTATCAAACACCATTGCAGGCTGCACAAGTCTGTTTATATGTTTCATGAATCGAGCAACTTACGAGGGGTGGCAGTGGGCGCCTGTGTGGCGGTGGCTCCTACAGGCTCAATGCTCCTAGCACTGCAGTTCACAAGCAGTTAAAAGGTTAAAAAAAAAAGCAATTTGTTACATCTAATACGTGCATCAACTGCATTCGCTGCACGCGCTTAGGGCGGTCAAATCACCAAACCGAAAAGCTGAGAACACGAGGAATCGGGGTCGCATTCCTCACAGGAAATTGCAAATTTCTCCAACCATCGTGATCAGTTGTCCGATTTGAACCAGCTGAATGAGAGAAGGTGACAAGAAGAGACACTAACGTTGAAGAGGAAACTCCGATGGAAGGGAAGCTGCAGGTAATCTTACTCCTCACGCACGACGCCTGCACCATATCAGCCGAATCGATCAACAGGGGAAATTTTTAGCGGTAGATTGCAAAATTGTGGCTAAAGCAACAAGAACCAATCTGCATCTAAATTCAGAGAAGTATGAATACAGTAAGCCTACGAGAAAATCACATGAAAATTAAGGGAATATCGAGTGCTCTTTCGTTAACAAAAGCGCAGTAGAAGCGGTGCTCGCCAAATAGCAAGAGGGAAACAAGTTGGTCAAAAATCATGCATGCAAATTTAGCCATATAAACAACAGCTTAGTCGTGTAAGTTTTACTGTCAGTTCCATGAAACAGGAAGAAGTCCTCAGCAAAATTTCTTTAAAAAAAACAGAAAAGAAGGGAGAGATCGGGATGGCAAATGGGGAGAGATCGGGATGGCAAATGGGACCTTCATAGGGTCGGCGCCGCGGGATCCGGCGGTGGCGGCGGCGGGGGTAGCGGAGGCGCGCAGGGAGACGGCGAGCGACGCCATGCAGTGCGGCGGGGTTAAAAGCCTTGGCCCTCGGGGAACAGCAGTGGGGGAATGGAGGCGGAGGCGAAGAGGGATGAGACGGCGGCGTGCGCGATTGGAGTCTTGGAGACGGGCGGCAGGAGCGGGCGGCCTTGGGGTGAGTTGTGCAGCTCCTCTCCTTGATGCCGGTCCATTTTTTTTATAACTTTGATTGTATTTTAATTCTAACACAAATATTTTTATAAATAAATTACATATGATAATTTATTTTAAATAGATTATTTTGATTAATCGTTTTAAAAAATCGATAAAAAAACTTGTCTCATTTATTCATTCAAAAAACTATAAATCAAAAGTCGAAAGCTAAAAAGAAGGACGTCCATGTCTGACATCTCAGTCTCTCAGGCGAAGTTATTCGTGACTTACTTTATTTTACCTCTACCCTTTCATAAAATAGCGTGTAAGGGAATGGTGGTTCTTCGAAATTATTGCTTAAGATTATGGTATTGTAAATCGAAAAGGTCCATCTCAAGAACAGTGCATAGAAGCGGTGGGGCAGGAGGAGGGCAGTGGTGCAGCGCAGATATCGCGTATCTGTGGTTTGTTTGGTTTCGGGCAGGTGACGTATCAAGGACGGGAATTAGATGCGTCCGCCGGAAAGGTGGCCCAGCCCAGCCCGCCTAAACTCTCGGAGCTGGCCCACTCAGCCCTGCGCGCGTCCGCACTACGCCTCTCGTGCGGCCGTAAAGCGAATATGCCAGCTTGCGTACGAACGACTCCATCCGGGCATCGATTCCGCTGGGAATATGACCAACGACGAGTGGCCGATTAATTTGCCAGCACTTTTAAAGTGTATACCTTTTTGCGAGGAATTTTAAAATTTAAACCTTGTTGGAGAATCTAGAATCTTTGCAATGTGAACAGTCCTTTCAGTAATTCAAATAGACCGAGCATGGCCGTTGATCACGAAATGCAAAATGGAATGCACGATAGTGCCTTGAGAGTTTGTGCCTGCTTGTCCCTTGTAAACTCTCAGAAAATGTCACCTTCACAAAAATGCACGGAGGATTAGTACGTTTGGCACGTAGAAAAGAAAACGACCCATCTGCATGTTTGATGCGCGGAGGATTCGACGCGCCGTGCCTCACAACTAACCCAATTAATAAAATGAATAAAAGCCTCGGGAGCCCACTGTGTGACATGACATGTGGTCCCCAGTTGGGAGCGCCCACATGGTGATTGACTAATATGTACTCTCACCAACCTCCCACTCGGTTGGAGACCCGGAGTAGCCTGCGGTACTCGCTCTGTTGATTTGAATCAGTCAAGCTGTTTTATCTTCAACCAATAATTATTTTCTAAATATCTAAATTAATGGTATTAAAATGATATTTTTAGATTTGTCATAAGAAATACTTTTGCATCATGATATCTTTGTGATATCTATATAAATAAAAACAACCGGTAATATTCAAGACATCTCACTTGTTTTAAACACAAGAAAATCCTACGATAATTCTAAAAAGGAAAAATTCTAGAAATTCTCATACTAATAGAAAGAAAAAGAGAATGATCTCCACCACTTATTTTGATAGAGCTAGATTATAGCAGTACAGATTAATCATATATAGATACTAAAGTTATATAACAAATACAATTGTATTTCAATTATAGTTGTATATCAAAGGCAACTATATCATAATATCTACCGGCACGATTGCACGAGGTAGATATGCTAATTTTATGAATGCACTAGTTGTGTGCCCGTGCATTGTAACGGAAAATCAAGTCTATGCACATTTTCTTTCCTTTACATGAGAATTTATTATAGAAAAACTTCATGTCAACATTGCCGATAAATTGGATAGCATATTTTTAATGATCCTAATCCAATCATCGACAACTTATTAATAATGTGACACTATAGAAAACCATGATAGCTGACACAACACAAGTTCAACATAAGCGATAAATTTACACGTAAGTTCGAAAACCGATAAGTTCATACATTAGTTTGAAAATAGATAAATTCATATGAATATTCAACATAAGTAGGAATGATTGGTGGTGACTAGCTAGAGTGGCTAGACTCTGGAGTTACGTTAGGATTTGGGTAAAATCTAAATTGGTTGGTGTCAATGATGGTTGATGGGTTGGGTTGGCTGGGGTACTAACTTGCTTGTCGGATATCCGATCGGATAGTATCCGATTTACCGTTTATAGACGCTATTCGATCAGATTTTAGCTCTCCCATTTTCGCTACCGTATCCGACAACAACTATCCCGTACCAAGCGGATTTGGTACCGAATAGGCTGGAATTAACCCGTGCCATTTGCACCCCCTACTAACTAATCATCAGGCTCATCATCGCCTCCCCAACCCCACCCACGTCCTCACCGCCCCGTCACCCACCACAGGTTCTACCTGCCACCGGGATCTATGGTAGAGGGGTTTGGTGAACCCCAACCTGTTTGGAATAAAACCTAACGCTTACTCTGGCCACTGCCAGCCATTGCTGTTGCTCGTCTTCAGCAAAGAATTCAGGGTTGTCGTTTTGTTGTCTAATTTGCCGATTTTTATCTGATTTGGTTGTTGTATTTCTTTCCACAGCTATAGAACTCATAGTAGATAGATAGCAAATGCCAAATAAGTTGTGGCCACCGAGTCCGATAATTTGGAGGCCCATAAAAAAAGCAATGCCAACTAATGGGCCTATCAATCGGGGTGTCAACAGCCCATGTAGCAGTCAGTGTAACGAGCCATGTTCGACAGCCCAGCATATCACTTCACGAATCCACCGGCCCATCTCTGCAGCTTTCTTCTTCCTCCTCTTCTTATCTTCTTTCTCATTTTCTCTTTGAGAATGTTTGCAATTTTCTGTAAAATAATGACCTGACTTTAGTGAGGTAGCATTCTTTCAATTTTACACTTGCTAAATAGAACAAATCGCAAGCTGTGAACCAGGAGTCTGGCGGATACTACAAGCATGGGCTTTATTTTATACGCGAACGGTGACAATAACGTTGCGACTCTGAGAATAACCATGTCGGCATGCTATGGCTTGAGGTCAGTGCAAAGCTAACGGCACCAATTTGAAGTCCTTAAGGTGCCTCTCGTTTGGACTAAAATAAATTAGTTTATAGTTAAAATTATACTGTAGCTGGCTGAAATTACACTGTAGCTGATGGTGGCTTATTTTGCGTAACTAAATTTAAAAAAGTTTAAAATAGAAAAAATAGATTAGCTCATCACGAACAATACAAACGAATACGAAAAAACAGATCCAGCAAAAAAGCTCAAAAAAATTCAAAAAGCTAAAAAAGACAAAATTTAGAAATAATAAAAAAATAAATCAGAAACCAAAAGCTCAAGTGCGAGACTAAAACTGACGAATCTGATGATAAAAGGCCAAGCTTTGCCGTTTGACCCGAGCTGGCCATGCAAACCGACAGAGCATGCATGCAAGCATTAGTTAACTGAGCAAGCCGAACGAACCCCTTGAGTCTGTCTTATATCTTGACCATATTCTAGGGCATCTCATATAATACGATGCAGAATTGCATATATTACTACTGACACAACGTACGGTGAGCAACAGTCTCACTATTGTGAACTTAAAAGTGCGCATGACCTGTGTGATGGCATGTGAAGTAGATCATTAATAGCTTGAGGACCACACCTAGATAACATCTAAAGCAGTAAAGCATTCAGCCAGCATGTGTAACCTAATGAAAGAACCCTAACTCTAATTACCTTTAAACAGTACAATTAGCAAGAATTAAAATTTTAATTAAGAGTTATTACAAAGTAGTAATTACAAGAATGAATTACATCCGTTGGCTCAAATATCAATTAAGTAAACTAAAGCTAATTATTACAACCATTTTACAAAAATGGTGCATAAGAAAGTTTAATTTCTAAAATTGCAATTACATTAAACTAAAAAGTAAGTTAATTGGTGCATTGCATTTCAGTGCCTTGTTCCTGCGATTAGCCAACATTAGTATCCCAAACTGGCCACCATAACCTATTCTTTTGTAAGCGAAGACCAAATCAAATAACAATCAAGGGAGAATAAGAGAGAGAGAGAGAGAGAGAGAGAGAGGGGGGAAATAGTTTTCATCAGTACCCTCGAGCTACTAGAGCCAAATAGAATGGCATTCTTAGAGGTTCCCGCACTGTCCCAGGCAGGTCGATGCCTCTCACCATTAGAGAGCTAATCCAACCAAAGCCACAATCTACTGAGTGAGAAGAGAGGAGTGTCAAAAAAGGGGAGGCGGAACGTAGAGGAAGACAAAGGCGAGCAAGGACCACAGGACAAGGAGGTCGACAGGGTAGACCACCACAAGACGATGTTTCTGATCGCGACAAGTACCTCGAGCGCACCTTCGTCCATGACTACGCCCATGTGTGGACCGCACTGCAAACTCCCCACTAATTGAACACTTTCCATTCTCAGTCCAACACACAAGTAGGCCCACATTCCCTCCCACCTTTTCTTCTTCTTTTGGTTTCGTCTTGGGTCAGCACATAAAACGCTTGGCACTACTCCTCCTCGGCTCGTCTGGTTGGCCAGGCAGCTTAGAAGGAGGGAGAAACCGCCTAGCTCAACCGATGGCTACCACAGCAACCAGTGGCCACCCTAGTATTGTGAGCGCCCTCAGGCTTGGAGAATTGCTCCCAGGCACGAAAACCCCAAACCCGAGTCCTGTCAACACAGCCACTAGGATTCCCTAGACCCGGGTGTGTAAATCAATGCATAAAAATAATGAGAAACATTAACTAAAATCAAAGCCAGGAAGCTCAGGTAAAGGGTAGAAGAGAAGGTAGAACCGGAGAGTAGTCGCAGCCAAGCCCTAGCCCCAGCCATCCAGCCAAGCCAAGCTCACTGTAGCAATTCCCGACCGGCGGCATCCTCTGGAGGGTGAGGAGGATGTTGAGGGAGGCCGAGTAGTCATAGTCAGAGGCTGAGTAGTTGTTGTCGGAGGCCGAGTAGTCAGAGTTGTCATTGTAGTCGAGTAGTCGGAGAGGCCGAGCAGTAGAGTAGCCAAGTAGTCGGAGTAGAGTTGCCAAGCAGTCAGAGTCGAGTTCCAAGTAGTCAGAGTAGTTAGGTAATCAGGGAGCTGAGTAACCGCTAGATCTGATGAGGAGCCGCCATATCCGATGATAGGGAGCAGCGATAGCAGTAGATCCAGCGAGGAGTGACCCGGAGGAGGTCAGATCCATCTGGATCCAAGCTAGAAGGGCCGAGTGCTCCTGGTGATCGAGGGAGCAACAGGCCTCGAGGACAGAGGGAGAAGGAAGCAAACATCAGCACTGAGAAGGGAGAGCAGAGCAGGAAGAGAGCAACAGCTGAAGGCCGAGGCGTTAGCCGAAAGGACGAGGAGCATTTCCATCGACCGAGAGGAACCAAGCGTTAAAGGCAGGGAGTGGAGGAGTGCGAAGCGTCGGTAGAAGGGGAGGAGAAGCGTTTTGTCGGCCGCTTGGCCGTGGGCCGAGGGTAGATCTAGGTTGAAAGGCCTAAGCCTTTAAGACCGTTTTATTAGGTAGAAAAGCAAGTTCAGGACTCAGCTTTAACCTAGTAGATAGGTTAGGCATCCACCGATACGGGGAAGGAAAAATTTCTAACCTATTAGTACCTTAAATAACTAATTTCTTATATGAGCACGTCTGCCTGTAATGCAGACATTGAGCAAGCTCAAGCTGATGTAGCAGAGTAAATTGCCGTTGATTCCAGCACTTACTACTACTCAGGCAAGCTAATTCTTGATCACGAATATAGTTATGTCAAATGTACGAATTATTTTTGTAACATTACAGTATAATTGCTTCTGAAAAAGGCATTTAAAAAAGTCAAATAGATAAAGAAGATGAAAGATGTATGAATGAGAAGAGAAAAGAGGAGAAAAAGAAAGAGAAGAAAGAGGAAGAGATGAGGTAAAGTAGTCGTTTGGCTGAGAGGAGCAGCAGGACTACAAGTATATGTATAAAGGAGGATAAAGGGGACTTGAAAATGTAGAGAGAGGGCAGGTAGCATCCCTTTACATATGGCTAGTATATAAGGATCTACCAAACTCTCACTCGGAACAGGGACCGTAAATAAAGTGCCAACCATTTTTCCATCTTGGATGGGCAGGAAATAGTACCCCCATTACGTTATTCATCTCTCCATATTGGGTAAGTAATTACGTGTGAGTAGATATGGATGAAGCACAAGACCAGTAATGCTAGTCTTGAAGTGAGTAAGTTTCGAGACGCTATATGCATAGGTAGAGTGTAGGGCCAGGAGCCGGTACCAACCAAACGCTATTGGAAGTCGGTAGAGCCCGAGTGAGCGACACGGTACACTGATGGATAATAGATGTGTTGGGGAATTGAGCAACGTAATTTGGGAAAAGTTATGTACTTTGAGCTTGACCCCACACCAAAGGAAGTGTGAAAAGCCTAGTTAAGATGGTTCAGAGTGACTATAGATATAGTGGCACAAGCTTATGCAGTGCTAAATAAAATCATGAATTCATACCAGTCTCTTGGATTGGAGACTACGGTGATCACTAGGGATCTTTCTTTACCCGAGTGAAAAGTAGAATTTTTTTGCAATTAAAAGATGCCAATTAATTTGGTAAAACTAATTTCTGAATTTAGATGACTAGAACTGGACTTAAGGACAAAGAGAGACATCTAGTGCGTTTTGCTACTATTATGCTTGTTGAGTAAGTTAGTACTCACCATTGCTATTATTCTCTTCTATTAGACCCCACTCCGACCGAGGAATACTTCGAACCGGATGAAGGGGCAGCAAGCACCGGCGAGTTCACGGGAGAGGAGGACGGCGATTACGAGGAGCCGGGGGAGGTGGACCCCCTATACTACGGCTGGGACGAGTAGGCGTCCCATTAAGCCGAGCAGGAGAGTTCTAGGGTATCAATCTGTATCTTTTGCCCCTTATGTATTTGTAATTAAGACCACAGCCCTCGTGGTAAGTGCTATAATAATAGTACATTTTCTACATTATTTTTCTGCTGCACGATTTTGATAAAGACTTATTATTCGTCAGAACAATGTTCTACTAATTAGATGAATAATAATCCGTACACTTTTGTGTGATTATCCTTTGGATAATTACGTGGGCACCACACCTAGGCCCTGTTTGTTTTGGCTTTTTCAGTGGCTTATAAGCAAAAAAGTCTAAGCCTAAACAAACGGCTGGCTTTTGTACTGGGCTTTTAAAAAGCCAAAAGCCACTGCATAACTAAAAGCCAAAAGCCAGTTGAAAGGAGCTTTTTTGGCTTTTGCGGAATAGAAATAACGTTTTGCCACTGAACTTCGAAAGATTTACACACAAATGCCATTGGTATATAAACCGTTGGCCGTTCGGCTGTTCTCTCCCGATCCCATTCGGCAGACCTCTCCCGATCCCCTCCCAAACCGAATAGTGTGATTAGGGTTGCGGCGCCGACGACCTGCGACACCACCGTCCTCCGGCGACCCGCGACTCCGCTGGCCTCATCCGCCGTCCTCCGACAAACCCCGCCGGCGACCCGCGACCCCGCTGGCCTCATTTGCCGTCCTCCAACAAATCCCGCCGGCGACCCGCGACTTTGCTGGCCTCATCCGCCGTCCTCCAACAAACCCCGCCGGCGACCCGCGACTTCGCTGGCCTCATCCGCCGTCCTCCGACAAACCCCGCCGGCGACCCGCGACCCTGCTGGCCTCATCCGTTGTCCTCTGACAAACCCCGCCAGCGACCGGCGACCCGCAACCCCGCCGGCCTCGTCTGCCATCCTCCGACAGATCTGCCGTCCTCCGGTGACCCCGCTGGCCTCCTCTTGAGTGCAACAATACATATAATAAGGGCATTTCAGACTTTCTGGTAATAAGCCACACCATTCAACCTATCAAAAAGTTAGGATACCAAATAGTCTAACTTGGCTTAAAAACTAACTGCTTTTAAGCTGCTTAAGCCAAAAAGCTGGCTTTAAGCTATAAACCAAAAAGTCTAAGCCTAAACAAACAGGACCCTAATTACGAAAAGGTGGGTAAGGTAGGTAAGGCTATAAAATGTCAGATAAAAAAACTGTTCAATTCAACATTCCTTTAATATAATCCTTTGAAGCGTAGCATTTGACAGGCTCATCAGCGTAACAATGATGGGCTCTACACTGCGATCTTGTCGGATCTCTTGCCATCTAACTAGGTTTAAAGCCCTAGGGCTTTCTTTACTTAAAGATGCAGCCCTTAATTTACCTTTAAGCAACACCTTTTCCCCTGTGGTGTTCTAGCGTTGATTTTTAATTTCGTAGGCGTCTACGAGTTTTTATTAGGTTGTTTCGTCGCCTGGCCATTTGAGCTCACATGCACCATGTCTGCGTCCATGTGTACAGCAACTTGTTTGTTTTTTACATTACCTTTAATGTCTTTAGAGACTGGCTAGATTTTTTTCTCAACAATGCTATACGTGTGATTTCGGCCATTGATTTTGATCCAATGATCTGCGTATGTTTCTCCACGCAATAGTAGGGTGTGACAACTGACAAATCCAAGTCCAAAGCCTATGTAGATGAGTTGAGTTGGGAGTGGTCCAATGGTGTAGGATCTTGTAACAACCCACGTCGTTAATTAACCCTAATTAGCAAATTAGGACGTTAAGTAGGATTAATTACATAAATGATAACTAAAAATACGAGGGAATTTAAAATTTCTTTGCAGACGTTTAAATTGAACTTAGCGAGCGATAAACTAATACGTTGTTTTCACAATTCCATCGACGAGGGCGAATATTAAACGGTATAGATTAAAGCGAGAAAGAAAATTTAGTTGCGCGACTAGTAGAAGTAGTCAACTCAATTAAAGTATATATAACAGCCCGTAGTAAAACAGTAAATAGTTACAATCCGCATATGGTAAAATTAATAACATCCATTAAACAACAATCAGGACATATATCAAGTCAAATAAAAATATTACAAATTACATTACATGATAGCGACAATCCGAATTGCAACGAATATACAGTTTCCTGTCTTAACTAAATAACCATTGCAAAAACTAAGCAGTTGCAATATAATTGTATTCAGTCAAGTACATGATTTAATTTACACCCAAGTTCATCTCATACATATTCATTTCATCCAAAACTAACGGAGAGTAGAAATTACATTAATTGATATACATCAATATTAAGAGAAAGCCCGATTACAATTTAGGCCATTTCATACATGGATTAGACTGTCGTCGAGTTGCCGTTACCTCGTTATTCATTTGTGATTAAAAAATCAAATTATAAGACCGAAAAAGACCGAACAAAAGAATTAAGCAAAAATTAAAGTAAAATAAAGAAAGTGTTGCCGTCAGAGCCCTAAGGATTAACTTCGGGCGGGGTAATCCGTTCACGGAGATACCTGACCGTCCGGGGGCCAGTCGGCACCTCTCACAACCATAGGCTCATCACACGGTATTATATATATACAAACCTGTTCTGAATATAGGAATCCAACCAAGGCAAAGTCCAGAATATCACAAATCATTCCAGCCCAACCCACAGCAGAGAAACACATGTCAAAGCCCTCACCATACAAATGCCAACCACACAGTGAACCAGATAGCACCGGGCCAGAGCAGCCACGCCATATAGCATCGCCAGCCAACAAAACTTCTCGGGCAAGGTCAGAGCATCCAACCAAAATATCCCACCGCCATATACCAATAGCCAAACCAAGGAAAGAGCGCAAGAGACCGAGAGGCACGATAAGCATTCCCCAACACTCCCCAGCCAATCCCCAGACCGCAGAGAAGCCAGCCACCGAGTGGAGCCGAAGGCCAGGGAGGTGAAAGCACGGCAAGCAGAGGGGGGGGGGAGCAAGGGGACGGCAACGGCCGGGGGACCCAACCGCAAGCCCACCTCCATCAACCCGGGGAGGTCGCCATCCGGCGACATCCACATAGTCAAGCAGACGGCAACCACCAGCAACCCTAATCCCTTCCCACCACAAGCCATCCAGCACTTGGTGAAGGTAAACCCCAATAGCTCACAGTATTAGCTTCCATTCATCCATGGTAAATAACACCGAACTAGAGACCACAATCAATCAAGCACTAGTAGAACATCACGACAACAACACAGAGCATGCCAACCAGAGATAGAAGGAATAGAGGAGACGAAGCTTACCGAGGGCGACGGTGGCTGCAAGCTACCACCGGCCGAGCCCCACCTTTCACCACCACCATGTACTCCCCCGGCGCACAGGCAGCAGTTGGTCGGCCGAGGCTAGCCGAAGTAACTCGCCTCCCAACCTACACCATCTCAAGCAACCGTGAAAGCCACCCAAAAATAGAACAATAAAACCAGTAAATCGGGTTGGAATTAGGGGAAAAGATGCCAGATCCTGGCCCTAGGCCACGGATCCGGCCGCATCCTACCAAGCGGCGGCGGTCGGCGAGAAGGAGAGAGAGGGAGAGCCGGCGATAAGGGGGGAGCCGAGATTTGGGGACGGGGCCGAGCAGCGGGGATCCGGGACCGGGGAGCCAAACCGGGCGGCGGCGCGGCGCCGACAGGCGCAGCGACGCGGCACCGAGAAGGCAGGCGGCGCGACGCCGACGGGGCAGGCGGCGCGAGAGAGGAGTCGAGTGGCGCGGGCGACACGGAGGGGTCGACGCGGCGGCACGGCCGGGAGAGCCGAGGAGGCGCGGGGTGATGAGGGGCGTGGAAGTCAAGAGGAAGAAATGGAGGAGAAGACCAGGGGGCGGCGGCCGAACCAAGAAGAAGTGCTCGGGCGGAAGAGAAGAAAAAGAAAGAGAGAAATAAGGGGAAAAAAGGAAATGTGAAAGGGTAGATTTGCTAAATCTAAGCATTTTTTTCATTAGCATGTAGTGTCACAACCTGGTTATAACATATTTGTGGAAATTAAAGAAATTAGTTGCATATATTTAAGAATATGGTATTGGACTATTAGCCATATAAACGCAATAGAAATTCTTTTAAGAATTAAATGAAAAACCTAGAAAACCGCCAGCATATTTAGTAAGATTCGTTTAATTATTTCAACCATAGTATCGCCTCGACACCATAGATTAAGCCATGAATCCAGAATATTTCTCAAATCCTTATAATAAATGTAATACCGTTAGTGAATTAAAACTGATACGCAGGGTATTAAAATTTGTGTATCGTTGTTTAGACCATTCCATGGTATATTTCACTACTCAGACAATTTAGTTAGTAGCATTTGAATTATAGAAATCTATCCATAATTACTTCCGATCATTAGAACAAATTAATTGGGTCCGATAAATTAAAATACGCATGTCGATTAAACTTGTATGAGTATGGATTAAATTAGCGGACTGTAGCCTTAACCCATTTTGCTGTGAGTTTCAATAACCAATTGGTTAAGTCCATCTAAATAATAGAAAATCGCTAATAAGTATTTACAATGATTAGAATGAATGAATTACCATCTGTAGAATAAAAAGGTAGCGTGTACCATTTTAAATGATGCATTGTTAATTAAATCGTTCGAAGTTGTAACTAAATACCTGATTAACTTGGATAGTGTTAAATCATAGAACTTTCCTAGGAATTATTCTTGGATATTAAAAATAATGTAAATGAGGCCTGTAGGCTGGAAATGACACGCATGCGAAGTAGAGGATCATAATATCATTGAGATCAATGTTGCGCTTTTAAATGCCTAGTTAGTTTTATAGTCGATTAGGAACTGTAGAAATCCACTGTTAAATATTTTGATTTACTAGAATAAATCCATAGCATTTAGAAGATTAAAACTGTGGGCGAAGATTAGGATAGCACATGCTGAGTTAAAATAGTAGTCATCAATTTAAAAGTACATGTAGCGATTAAAATTATACATAGCGATTAAATAGGAGTTAAGCTGTAAAAATATGTAATTGACTAAAGAAGGAATTATAAATTACATAAGAATGCCTGAACATATTTTACTTAAAGAATTAAATACGTAATTAATTAAGAACTATATTCTTTTGGGTTTATCATTTAGCTAGTAGCGCGTACTTGTATGAGCAATTGTAATTGAGCAACTTTAAGACCTAAAAAGGAATTAGAGAAGTGAATAGATACATGCGCATATGAGAAATTAAATTGGTATAATTGCATGCACGAGATCGGTTAGGGTTAATATTCACCAATTATTAGATGTGTATATATTTAATCGTATCGCAACGATAGATAGTTAGAAATCAACAAAAGGCAGAGTTTAACTTTTAAGCAAACAACTCAGCCATGCTAGGAAAATAACGTCCAGTGACGATTATAAAATACAAGCTAACTAGGACTAATGCAATCGGATTAAAGTGAGCGAGATTTGATCTTAGGAGCACAAGCACGTTTACACCCCGTCATTTATTATGTTTTCATAAAGTAAGCCATAGTCGACGTATTTTAATTGCAGGCGACAATCCAAGCTACAGGGGTGATTTCACCTGATCCTACTTGAATCCGAATTTATGGTTGAAATACAGGCAAGCATTCCTTTGAACACCTCTGCGGAGTATATTCGTAAAACAAGTATTTTGTATTAATCTAGTATCACTTGCATGAAAGAAATAAAAAGGGTTTTAAATCAAGCAAGGGCTATATGTGAATGGAAAGGGTTAAATGGCAACTGAGGAAGCAGTTGGCCCTATTATGTAAGAAGGTGGGCAGAGGTTGCCAGGGCAGGTAATGAGTGGGAAGGTGTGGGACCTTTGCATAAGAATAGAATATAAGAAACCTACCAACTTCATCCGTGTGAACAGACCGTACCACACCGTATCAACCAACATTCCGTCTTGACGGACAGACTAGTAGCTCTATCAAAGTATTATATTCTCCACATGGGTAAGTATTAGTTAGGGAGTGGAACCCACAAGACTGGTTCGTTATCAGCAAGGTGGGCTATCCACAGCCACGCGCAACCCAAGACTAGTTCGTTATCAGCAACGGGTGAGGCGGATCGCAAGAACCCAAGACTGGTTCGTTATCAGCAACGGGTGAGCGATGGGCGATATATTACGCCGTGGAGTGTTGGGAGATGGTCAGGAACCGCCCCAGCCAACAGTTATTGTCGCTTTCGGTGGGTCTGCGTGAGGGTGGTACACCACTCCAGGCTGCCGCTTGTGAGTAACTGAGTGGAGATATAATTACTAAGATAGATGCAAACGTACTGTACTCTGATCCGGGCGCCGCTTCAAAGGAATTGCGGATAACCCCAAGAGCCAACACGATCAGAGTGGTGATGGGTAAAGTGATACAAGCTTGCGCAATGCTATTTAAATCATGAATTCATGCCCGTCTCCGGGAAAGGAGAATTACGGAAACTTATGGGGGGTTTTTGCTGTTCATGCGTATGTTCAGTAGTTTTCTAAATTAATAAATCGGACTTCTTTCAAAACCAACAAACCTATTTTCTATAAGTCATGGAAATGACAGGGTTGATGAAAAAGCGTGTTAAAAATAAACACGAGACTGAAGAGAGGAATTGAGATTCCTACAAGTGTAAATGATGGGCATGTTATGCATTTTGTATTATAACGCTTGCTGAGTACTTCTGTACTCACCCTTGCTATAATCCTCCCTTTGCTTAGGAGCATGTCAATTCAGGAAATGGCTAATATCAGGAGGAAGCTACCTGCATGGAACACCGTAGACTCGGATTACAGTGGGTACAAGGTGGACACTCCGTGTGATCGTTATGGAATAGAAAGTAGTTAGAATATTTATCTAAAGATTGTAATATTCAAGCCCTTGAGGCTTTTTAATGAACTGTAGCCCTGCGTGGCGATATTCTTGTAATACTGTGTTTTGTCTCTAATTATTGTTCTGCTGCAACACTCTGATAGGTTTATTATTCGTTAGAGCGATGTTTTATCGGCTAAAACGAATAATAATTCGTTGACTGGTGTTATTACCCTATGGTAATAATGCGGGTCGTCACAGATCTAGAGGGAGCAACAGGGCGCCACTCTAATGCAACAAGATCAATGAAACTGATGGAATCATATCATGGAGATAAGATAACGTACGTGGTGTCTCAAGGTAGATCTAATGGTATAGTAGTACTGTACTAGCTAGACTGGAATTCGGATGAGAAAAATATGTAGGGGGTAGCTAGAAACTGAAAAGAGAGACAGAGAGAGAGTGTGTGTGAGAGCAAAATTAAGGATCAGAATATTGACTAGGGTCACAGTCATCGGCGATGTATGCATGGTAGGCATTGTGCATGCATGTGATGAGGCTTGTGGAGTCTCCAGAACCATGTGTGATTCTACTGTTTCCACATGGTGGGCACAAATTTATAAAGTAAAAGGCTCTGATGAGAATATTAGATACTATTTACGTATGGAAATAGGTACAGATATGGGTAGGTTTTTTTGGAGTGATGATTTATGACTTATGGTTTAAATATTTGAATTCTAGTTGTTCGTAAGAGATAGTACGCACAGAAAAATAGTCACATGCGATTTTGACCGGTGCAGCTGAACTTAGTACACTTTTTACTACAATCTTTCTTTTGACTCTGCCTTGAAAAATGCATCGATTAAAAGCTAGTTACTGTAGACAGTATGATCATAAGCCATGTATAAGCCACACAAACCCACCCAGCCTCTTGATATATTCCCCGGCGACTGGCGAGATGCTACCTTGTTGTGCTGTATTGACTGCCAAATTGTACGACGATGAAGTAGTATTTCTGGGAACTATGGGTGTGCCCTGTGCTTCTATACGTGATATGATTGACTTTTTAACATATTTGGCACTATTTGTCACTGTATTTATAAAAATAGCTGTATGTCTAGCGTATTGACAAAAATGGCGTTTTTGCCGTCCGGTGGCCAGGCGGCAACGCCCGTGATGCGTAGCCGCTGCCGTCCCATGGCTGGACGGTAGCTAGCCTGCCGTCCTGTGGTAAAGCAGTACGTGATTAAGCTAATTGATTAGTCAACTTAATTACCTACCATAATTTATTTTTTTCTTACTAATTATTAGAAATTTTATATATAGCAAATGAGCTCAAAAAATTATGAAATTTTATATGCAGACTCCTAACATAACTTACTTAGCAGTATAATTTTTTGGTAATTTTATCCATTGTGAATGTTGCTTAAAAATTCATAAGATTTTGATATTTGTAGGAGCTGTTACATATAACAAATGAGCTCCAAGTATTATGAAATTTTGTGGAAAGCCTCCTGACATACTCATAGTAATCGTGTAATTCATATGCATGTTTTTAATTTTTAGACACAATTACTATGACTACATCATAGCAAATCAGTTCAAACAATTATGAAATTTTATGTACAGCCTCCCGACAAAATTTACTTGACTGTGCAATTTTTTACAATTTTTGTAAAATTTTAAATTAATTTTGTTAAAAGCATTTATGTTTTATATGGATTTTGTGTGAATTTTTTAGAATTTTAAAATGAATTTCAAAGCTAAAAAGTATTTTTGTAATATTTAAAGACCAACTTTAAGTGGGAAATATTTTTCCTCATTCTAAAATTTATTCAGGATTTTTTGTGAATTTTTTAGACTTTATTTGTTATTTTTCTAAATGTTTTTGAAGTCTCCTAGTTTTTCTAAAAATTAAAAGTGAAAATTAAACCCAACTCTCTCCTGAGACTGACACGTGTCTGTTCCGGATTGTATCATCGCCGTTGATTTAATCTTAGCCATTCGAGAAATTTTATTGTGCCATAGTTGCATGGTGTGATTTGTGTAACGACCCAACCAATTATTGACACGTGTAAAGTAAGTCGTGGTCATAAACCGTGGTCATGAGACGTGGTCATAAGTTGTGGTTGTGAACCATGGTCGTGAGCCATGGTCGTAAGTCGTATACCGACTTACGACCACGGCTTGCGATCAGTAAGCAGCTATTAAAAATTATTTTTTTGTACAACTGAGCTCTGTAGTAGGTATTAAAAATTAATTTTTTATACAATCGTTGTAGCAAGTATTAAAAATTAATTTTTCTATATGATCTACAGTAATGATATAGTGTTGCTTTCGACCACTATAAACCTTCAACCACTCTAAACATGCGACCGCTCTAAGCCTTCGACCACTCTAAACTTCCAACCACTAAAAGCCTTCGACCGCCGTAGCTTTCGACCACATACGGTGTTTGACCGAGCACTGTAGCTTCGACTACTATTGCTTCCGACCACTGTTTATTCCAACCACTATTGCGTCGACCTCTAAAGCTTCCGACTGCAACCGCTCCTCTGACTACCATATAGACTTCGATCGCTATAGCTTCTTTGACTGCCACAATCACTCCCGATCACATTGCCGCTTTCGACCACACTGCAACTCCCGACTACAGACTTCCCCAACGCTATCGCTTTCGACCATGGACTACATTGCTCGATTGTGGCTGCTCACTCCCAACCTTCGATCGCTAACCACTCATAAAATATTGTAGATTTCGACCACTTTTCCTTCGTAAAAATAATTCCAAAAATTCCTTATATTCATTTCTTCATAATTCTAACTTTCGGAAGCCCATATTTCTTCATCCTAACTCTAATTAGACCTGTTCAAATTTCTAAATTCTTATAGAATTCTAAACTATCCGTTTATGGACTATTTTTGAATTTTTGGAGTTTATTTGAATTTGTTTGGATTTTATTTGAGTTTTATTTGTGTTTTGTTGGTTATTTTCATGTGTAGACTATGACGATTCTGAAGATTTCTTTGTTTGAATTATGTTGTTTTAAATTATTCAGCATGCATATGTGCGAAGGATGAAATGGGAAAGCAAACATAGCAGCAACGGGCTGACATATGTGCGAAGGACAGAGGTCACGTACTGCAAAAGATGCATCGCATATTGCTAATTATGATTAAATTAACATGAAAAATTTGGAACACATAAAATTCTCAAAAAATTACACAATTAGGTCGACTATGTCGGAAGGCTTAAAAAATTTCATAAATTTTAGAGTTCATTTGCTATATGTAACAACTCCTACAAATATCTCAATCGTACGAATTTTTGAGCAAATTAGTAGTGGATAAAGTTGTCAAAAAATTACACAATAAAGTACGTTATGTCAGAAAGCTACATATAAAATTTAATAATTTTTTGAGTTCATTTGCTATATTTAAAATTTTAAACTAATACGATGACAAGTAATTAAACCGGCTTAATTACCTGCCGTATTGTCACCAAACGGTAAGTCAGCTACCGTATTGTGGTGGGGCAACAGGCCACCTGCCGTCTGGTGGCCTGGCGGCAGGCACATGCCGGCGGCGGCTGAGCCACGTGTCACCTGCAGGTGGCTGCCACCCGGTGACCGGACAGTAGAAGTGCCATTTTTTGTCAATACCATGTGCATATGGCTATTTTTGCGAATATAACTGCAAAATAGGCTATAAATGTCAAAAAGTCGTTGTTTAAATTGTGTAATGTTATAAACACACAATAGAATGGATGATCGAAAAAGTAGGAGACATGGATTTTATGTGAAAAACACTTGTGGGAAAACCATGGGTGCATGGAAGCAAAATTCATTGTATAAGGAGAAACTACGATCACAGGCTATTCGGTGCATCTAAAATATACAACTACAAATGTATATATATATGATAGAAAACAAGAATGCTAAGAGAATACGAAATCGAATCAGAGATGTGCTACGTTCAGCACACAGACCCTTTAACGAATTCGGATAATACTTTACCATGTAATTCACTCGTTGTAAGTGTCGGTTGGAATAATTTTGGTGGTTGCAGGTAGCTGACCGATGACATTGGCATACGCTGGTACGCAAGCACGAGTTCTTTCATGGCAACAAGCTATGTTTAGATGGTAAATTTTGAGAAGCTAAGGACGTACATACGTACGCTAGAAATTCATTTGTGTCACCTCATGTACGTACAAGCGTACAGGCATTCGTTCTACTTGTAGATATATCTGCTAAACGAACAGAAGCCAAATGTTGCAATTCCTTCAAGTTCCACAAGCCCTCAACCGGCTCCATATATCCCAGGCGGAAGTAGAGATGGCAATGGGTACCCGAAACCCGATATCCGGTGGGTTTTTACTCTATTAGGGCATGGGTCTGAGTCAATTTCCTAACCCATGGGTCTCTTAATGGGCAAAAAGCCCAACCCATCAGGTCTGCGGGTTCGGGTACGTTCCTATAGTACCCAAACCCGTAAACCCATGGGTAATATAAACCCGATCCATAGGAGTTATAAACACAGGCTCCCAGGCAAACCAGCCCAGCCCATTAGCCATTTAGCCCCAAGCCCCCAAATCCAATGCGGCAATGCCCCATTACCCGTACGGCTAACCCTAGCTAGCACTCGCCACGGTCACTACTCACTCCTCCCCAGTCCCCACCCCGATTCAACAGCTCGCTCTCCGGCAGTCTCCAGCTCGCCCTCCCGTCCCACAGCTCCCACTCCTGCTCCCGTCACTCTCGCCGCACGCTCGTCCTCCCGCACGCCCTCGCCGTCGCCTCGCCTTCCAGTTCAGCCCGCCGCCCCCACGCCGCAGCCAACGCACATCACAGCAGCAGACCCTTGGCCATGGCGCTGCCCTCCGGCTCCAACGAAGATGGCCGGTGAACTTCTTCCTCCTCTCTATTAACCATTGTTGCAGCTCGCATTACTGACCCGACGGGTGACCCATGGGTACCCGTTAACCCAGTGGGCATGGGTCTGGGCAAAAATTTGCACCCGTCATGGGCATGGGTTTTTTAGCGGGCACGTCCAACTTTGATGGGCACGGGTTTAGGATAGCAAAACCCAGCGGGTTTATGCCCGTTGCCATCTCTAGGCGGAAGCGCTCCCGCCGCATCTTCCGCTGCTGCCCCGGGAGGAGCTAATCCCGGGGGCGGCCACCTCTTCCTGGCCGCCGGGGCCGTCGCTCACGTGTCGTCGTCGCCCGCACCAGCGCTCGTGACCGCCGTCGTCCTCTTCGCCAGATCGGGCCGCCGAACGCTGCCTCCACCCGAGCCGCCTCTTCGTGCGCATCCGCCGTCGGATCCGGCGACCCCGCACCAGATCCGGCCACCTCCACTCCGGATCTGGCCGCTGCCGGACTGGCGCCGCTCGGATCTGGCCGCCTCTGGGCCAGATCCGGTCGTCTCCGGCCGCCTCCCGCCCGGATCCGCCCGCTCCTCCTTGGCGTCGTCCCGGATATGGCCCTCGTCGCTCGGATCCGGCCTCGTCGCCCCGCGCCGGCCTCTGCTCCCGGCTCCTCTCCGGACGTCTTCGCCGCCGCCTCCGGGCCCGTTCCGGCTAGATCCGGCCGCCGCGCCTCAGATCCGGCCTCCCACGCCTGGATCCGTGCCGGCCTCGCCCCGCCCGGAGCTGGCCGCGTCGTTGCCTGTGCGCTTCCCGGTCGCCGCGCTTGCGCCGCCGCACCCGCGCCGCCGCCTTCGGGAGCCGCGGCCGCTCCATCGTCTCCGGGCCTGCGCCTCCACGCCCGCGCCGCCGTCTCTCGGCTCCGCCCGCCGTGCCGCGCCCGCCCGCGTCGGCTTCTCCCTCCGGCTTCTTTCTCCGCCAGCAGAGAGAGATGGGAGAGCGCGTGAAGCCGCCTCGCCGGCGCCGTCACGGCGAGGAGGAAGGTGCAGAAGGACTAGGGCCTCGAGCCCTCGGAGTTTGTGGACTCCGTCGCGCAGGCGTTCTTTGACATGGAGAATGGCAACCAGGAGCTCAAGAACGACCTCAAGGTCCTCTTCATCAGCTCCGAGTTCCAGTTGGTTGCGGCCGGGAGCAAGAAGGCGGTGGTGATCCACGTGCCGTTCAGGCTCCGTAAGGCGTTCAGGAAGATTTGTGCCAGGGCCTTCCGTTGTATTGCTGTAGGTTTGATCTGTGGCTCATGTCCCTGGATCTGCTCAGTGGTGGCGCTTAGACGTCGCTTAGTGGTCTCTACAGTGGCGGACGTTGCAGGAAGCGGCTCGTCGTGGAGTTCAAGGGTGGCTATGCCATGGCCTTGAGGCGTGTAGGGCCCCGGAGTGTTGGTGGCAGTCTTTTTTGTGTGTAGGTAGTGCGTGGGGTGCTGTGGAGGTGCTGGCGAAAGCCTTGCCGGTGATCTTACCGGTCTCGACATCAATGACACCTTCGGGCGCCATTATCCTTCCTGGAGGTGTGTCGTGGCACTACATAGCTCTCATGTGTACTGATCTCCAGGTGAAAGCCTTGCCTCGGTGAGGCGGGCGGCGTCGGTGACTCTCGTCGCCTTCTTGGAGACGTCGCCTCGGAGGTCTATCTTCACGCAAAGCAGACCGAAGTTTGGGTGGCTCGGTCGGATGAAGTTAGGGGCTTGGTTGTAAGCAAGAACGGAGCAAAAGTGCTGAAGCTTAGCCTTTCTAGTTCTTTTCGTAGTCCTTAAGCTATCTTTCATGTTGTTTTATGTACCTCAGTTTCGAGGCTTTGAGCCTAAGTGGTCATGTAACTTTTGGCTGTGTATATCCTTCGTGGATATAGAGGCCGGATTTTATATCCTTTATCTAAAAAAAACATCATGTTCTTGATTCTTACATTATGCTAGGTTTGATTCCGTTGCCTTTTTTTTTTGTAGGGTTTCCTGAAACAGCTCGCCCAACAGAAACTAAAGCAGTTGACGTGCATCTCCCTATGTTGGTTTCCGAGTTCCGACCGTTGTGGGCCTCGACGGTTCATCCTTTCTGGGGACAAAATTCAGAAAAGAATACCAGCACTAGTCCAGTATTACACGCACAACGTGGACTGTGCCCGGCTACTACCATACACATGACATGAAGGAATACAATCATCTGGTTACAAGAGCACATATGATGATATGAATGTGTTTGGTTGACCAGGACTAGGTGCCATTTTAACATTGTTTGATAGACCAGGCCAGTGTTCAGAGAGTGAGCGGTTTGGGCTGCGTCCGCCACGTCGACATTGATCGGGCCAACGCCTGCAAACCCTTTCGGACGCAGAGGCCCGCGGGACACGGCCGGCGTGGCGCCAACGCTCGCGTCGGCGCCGCCCCACCGCCGTCTGCCGCGCCGAGGAGCGTCTTCCTCCCCCCTCTCCACCTCGGTACGCCAAAAGAGTCGCTACTCCGTTGACGGCGGCTCTGCCATGTCCCCTGTTCCAGTTTCCCGGACAAAATTGTCAACACCCATGCAAAATGAACGCACGCTTTCTCTCTTTCCCCTTGTTTATTCCTGCTGTGTATCTGCATTCTTTTGTTGGGAGGATTGTTGTAGTCCGTTGGAGCCCACACACACACACAGCTTCCCTTGATTCCTGGAGGCCATCTAGTTGCCCCTAATCATCATCGCTCAATGCATTCTCTTCGGGGAAAAAAACGCTCGAGGAGCTAGCTACAAAGACTATGCCCCCGTTTCGTATTCGCTTCTACCTTCTGCTTAGAAAAATTAAAAACTAATATAACCGTCTAGTCTCTCGAAGCGATTTCTCTACTTTTTTCACTACCGTCTCGCTCCGAAAATAAAATAAGAGATCACGAATATATCACCTACCTTACTTCTCTCACTCCTGTTACTTACACATATCCCTCCCCTAATCATCATCACTCGATCACCAAAAACGCTCGAGTAGCTAGCCATGAAGACTTTGGCTTATCCTTATAGTTCAAGCCACTTCATTTCATCATCCAACGAAAAAACCACACCTACTGCTCTACACTCGCTCCATCCAACTCGCAGTACAGTAGTATTTTATTCGCCTACGTCCGGACCACATGGGAAGCGGGCTTCCCACCACCACCGTCCACCGGTTCACCACTACCAGTGTCCTGCTTCCCACAACTACTCGCTGATCACCAGCTCCTATAAGTCACACCACCAAGACCATTCACCCACCTGCACCAGTACACGCTCGTAGTATCTATCCAACCACCCCCCGCTCGCACTCGCCAAGATTCGCTTGGAATTAATAAGAGGAGATGGCGGAGGGCAATGCCGCCTCGGCCGCGCGGCCGGCGTCGTCCTGCCGCGGGCGGCGCTGCGGTGGGTGCGGGCTAGCGCTGGGCCGGCTGGTGCGGAAGCTGCGGAGGCAGAGCAGGTTGCTGCGCACGGCCGCGGCCAGCAGCGCGCGCCCCGCGCCCGCGGTCCGGTGCCAGTACGACCCGCTCAGCTACGCGCGCAACTTCGACCGCAACGGCTTCGGCACCGCGCTGGACGACGAAGACGTCTCCGCGCACCTCTACCACTACACCTTCGCCTCCCGATTCGTGCTCGCCTCCTCCGCTCGGCAGCCGCAATAGGCCAGATTGCGAATCGATGCACGCATGGCCAGTTAACGTTGCAGGTAGCTAGCCATTAGAGTTAACTGTACTCATTTTGTTCTTTATCCCGCAGCTGCTGGTGACTGGTGCGTGTGTTTATAGGAGGTGGGAGTGATGGTTGTAAGAATTTCCTGGCCTCCTCCTTGTCCTTGGCTCCTTTAATTTGAGCCACTTGGAGGAGCTGGAGGATAGTTAGCCAAGTGGAAGCTAAAAGTTCTAAACATATTTAGGGAAGATTGTGGTATAATTTCTCGGCTTGATTTCTTGGTGTCCATGTCCATTTCTGGTGTTCTTGACACAATCCTTTCTTCTTCGGGGATCTTCATCATATACCCTCCCTTAAATTGGGGATTTCAGGATTTATCCTCCCACCTCAATGACATGTGGGGTCATCATAAGTCACTGACACGTGGGCCAGGAGGGTAAATCCTGAATTTCCATCTGTGAGGAGGGTATATGATGAATAAATCCTTCTTCGTAATGCTCTGGAATTAATCGGTTAACGGTAGAGAAGCTGCGAAAGCCCACGTGCGGTTTGTGTGAGAGATTATATAGTAATAGAAATTCATGTGCGATTTTTAGTGATATAAATGAAGTTGGTAAAATATGTATTACAATCAACTAATAGATCTTATTTTAAAAAAATACTCTGCTTAAAAGTTAGTTACTATAAAAAAAATCAAAAAATAGTTTTTAAAAACTGAAAAATGAGGGCCCAATCCAGAAAGCTAGCTCAGCATATCAGAAAGCTGCATGTACGTCGCTCACCAAGGTAGACGATATAGAACGTATCAGCTTAGCCAGCGAGGGAGGAATCTGTGGCACGACAGGAGCTGCGTGATGAGATCAGGCTGGCAAGTTTTGATCGCATTGAGTGGCTGGTGAGTTTTTTGCTATTTTAGTACCCTCGAAAGTGGGCTTCTCTAAAATAGTACCGTTACCGTGGGCTTCTCTAAAACGGTACTGTTAATGATCTATCTACTCCATAATAGTACTCCACTTTATTTTTTTTTTATTTTCTGATTTTTACTCCCTAAACTACCTAAAGTACCCCTCCTAATTTGATTTCGATCTATCTCATTCCAGAGGCCACTCGCCAGCTGCGCGCGTTAAATCGGCATCCGTAATCAGTACCCCGTGGTTTTGATTTACAGAGCCTATACGGTTCTATCCAATCTGGAAACTCCATAGCTTAAGCTCTGTGTATATGTGGGTTGAAATCGCAAGGATTGCCTAGAAAAAACGCCATGAAAAGAATCGCACGGATTTTCTAGGGATCTTCGTATCCCAAAGAAAAGCACACATGATGAAAGGAACAACAAAGGGGATAAATAAAGATTGTTGCAAGATTTTGATCCAACTGGATCCTAGCTGTACCTTGTAGTCGCAGGAACGTGGAGAGGTCGCCTCGCGGACAGCTCGCCCAAGGACGCCGGGGAAGGCAAGAGGTCGCACTCAACTGAGCCCCGGCGGGCCTCCTTCTCCAGCCACCGTAGGCTGCGGCGGTCGTCGGACTCCTCGCCAGGTGAAGGGGTATGGAGTCGGGCCTAGGAGGAGAGGAGACGAAGGCGAGGTTAGTCGGAAGAACACTGCAAGCATGAGATAGATCCAAATCAAATTAGGAGGGGTACTTTAGGTAGTTTAGGGAGTAAAAATTAGAAAAGAAAAAGAAAAATAAAGTGGAGTACTATTATGGAGTAGATAGATCATTAACAGTACCGTTTTAGAGAAACCCACGGTATCAGTACTATTTTAGAGAAGCCCACTTTCGATGGTACTAAAATAGCAAAAAACTCGCCTGGTTGATACTACAAACTAGCTGCATAAGCGCGGCGCACGCTGCGCTAGCTACCGTATGGACTAAAGTAAAAGAGACGACAATTCGCAGGGAGTTTCATAAAAAAAATCGAGGACACATACGTAATTTCGGAAAAACCAAAGGTTTTTTTTGTAAAAAATCGAGGACTTGTAAGGATCTGTACGTAAGTAAATAAGGACCTATACGTAATTTCGGGAACCCGCGGGGCGCTATCCAAAATTTTTTTAAAAAAACAAAACTTGCAGGGACTTTTTTGCGAGAAAAAAGGACCTTTACGTAATTTTCGGAAAATACAGGGAATTTACCTCCTCCGGCCGTACCCAAAAACCCCCGCCACGCGCCGGCCGGAGCGCGCGGGCGGGGTGACGTGGGGAGCCCTCCGCGCGGAGAGTCCCCGGGGTTTAATGGACGGAGTATTAGTGACTGGTTTTTTTTCCTTTCTAGTTTGTAGAAGCTGATTTTAATTTTTCTGTGATAATTAGTTTTTAAATTAAGTGCTTTTTTAGTAAAATATATACATTAATTGTAGTACATACTATAGCGACTTCGTTTATATCGATTAAAACGAGTTTTTGTTACTCTGTTTGAAAGTATGGCTCTTGGTTGCACCGGCTGACTACTTTGATATATGCAATGTCTGAAGTGCTCTGACCCAAGTAATCACTCATTTGGTCAACGAGGCCAAATATAATCACCGATTTTAAAATTTCTTCTATATTTTTACTTCTAACTAAGAGTGTAATCAACTTGTATATGGTCTAACCGAGAGTAATCAATTTTTGTACGGTAGTACCAATTTTCAAAATATCTTCATTCTTCATGCCATTTTCCACAAAAACCCCCTCTCCCCAAAATTTACACAATACTAGTAATATACTCGTGCGTTGCAATGGAGTATCAAAAAGAGAGTGATACACATGTGCAAGACAAAAGCATATTTTACAATGTCAACAGAAATTGTGATAATCTAAGTGACTTCTTATATATCTGTATTACAAGTTAATCTCAATAATACCATGGAAAACAATTACCAAATATTTTATGTGCTTATGAACATATAACTAAGGTCTAAGAACTTGACTGATCATTAACCAGAAACTCTGTTAAATCAAACATGTGTGGGCCTGACGGCCAACAACAGGCTAGTAGTTGAGAAGTCTTGTCTCCACCCGCACCATGGCCATCTATAGTTCTGATTAATTACAATCAATTAGGTCCAGTGCTCCTGCTCGCCTTAGCAGTAGTTTAGATCTCAACTTTAGAGTTTGATGCATATCTGTATGAAAATCCAACTTTGATTAGATCTCTGTTCATACCCTACAAGACACGTATTAAAATCAAAGTTGCATGCAGAGAAGTTCATACCCTACAAGACACGTATTAAAATCAAAGTCGCATGCAGAGGTCTCCCGTACGCACCAATGGACAAGCACAAATACAAACTTATGTACCCCTTCCTTATGTATACCTTAGAAGATACGTATCAGAATCAAACTTACAAATGTAACCCTTCCTTATGATATGTATCCGAATCAAACTCCCAAATGTGATGTGTACCCTACAAGACACATATCAGAATCAAACCCCCAAATGTAATGTATTATATAAACTCAACACAACCAAAAAAAGTTGCACATCCAACGTTGAAAGTATTCTTCAATCTCGGTGAGTGCGACAGCCATCCTTCTCGGCGACATCCAGGATTCAGTTGTTACGACGATCCCCACAACAGAGCTGCAACAGGCACGTAACGCCATAGCACAACTAGGACACCATAGCACAAACACGTATATTATTGGCTCATCCTTAACTTTTCATGCCCCGAAAATTGAAGGACATACCAATAGAAAATTAAGCCAGAGACTTACACCTGATTGGAAGTACTAGATTAATTGTGTATTCACTACATTAGCTAGATTTGGGCTTTAAAACATATTACTGCACCTATGACATCACCTCAGTGATAGCACAACTAGGACACCATGGCACAAACTAGTCTATCATTTTTTGATGACATGTGAATTGAAAAACATGTAAAAGACCAAACTCCATTTTAGTTGGTTTTGATGATAATGACAAATACTATTATGAGATTTTGGTGATAATGATAAATACATTTGTGAGACTAATCTTGTTTATTGACTTTGATATAACTTAGTCTCATTTGGATGAAAAGGTGAAAACCATAAGATGTATGCATTCGAAATCACATTCTCGTATATTAGTGCATTCGTTGAATCCAAAATATAGATTGAACTCCACAAATAGTCCAAAATGAATATATGCATGTGTCTTCATTATACATACTTGTATGCACACATTTAGGGGGAGTTCACTTTATGTTTTGAGGTTTTATAAGCATTGATCCAAGTTTCCTTTAATATGCATATTTATGATCTTTATTTTGAAATACATCCTTTGAGTATATATAGTTTGTGTAGTTTATATATACTCATTTACAATCGGATTGTCATCTAACTTCTCCAGTATGTATTAATGGTTGGATGATTAATGACAACCGGATACGCAAGCTTTGCTTAAAAAGCTTATTAGAGTATACAAGTGTTATGTACATGTTGTATACTTGTAAATACAATTTTTATCTTATATTTTGTTGAGATTATCATGAATTACCAAAATGGAAAGATTACTAAATCTAATCCCTTCATTATATGTTAATAGTGAAGTTTGGTAATAGATGAAAATTGATTTGTGAACTAACATTTTTCATGAGTTGGATGAATAGGTTAGGTACCACAAATGATGATGACTTGGAATGACTTCATGTGTCGAAGATTATCAAGTCTAGATTGAAGATGACTTCATTTGTTGAAATCTATTAAGAGAAAGATGCATTATGAGTTGATGCATGTCTAAGAGAAGATGATCATGTGTTGATCATCAAGTCAAGTGAAGACCATCATGAGTTAATGGAGTCGAAGAAAAATGATGCATTATGAGTTGATGCATATCAAGACAATGACTTAAGGCAAAGGTATGACTAGTTAGGGCTAAGGATGTGTTCCTAGTCTTTTACCGATCTTAGTGTTTGGTTGGAAGACCGGATTGCTAGTATAGGTTGTCGTACTATTAAGAGAGGTAATGTCTAGTAGCTTGAGTCTCATCATGTGTTGGTAGCTTAACCTCACCTCTTATAGCTCAACTTGGCATGAGGCTTGTATTTACAAATGTATTTTGCAAATAGTTGAAGCTCATGTGTTGAATCCTTGTAACATGGGACTATGCATTACAGATGTGTTTTGCAAGTGCTTGAAGTTCATGTTTCTATTCTTTGTGATATGAGGCTTGTATTTGCAAATATGTTTTGCAAATGGTTGAAGCTCATTTTAATCCTTGTGTCTTGATTCTAAAAGTGTGCAAATGTGTTTTGCAATCTGTTGAGAATCATGTTTGGTACTTATATGCATGATACTAAAATTTGCAAATGTGTTTTTGCAAAATCTGATAAAGTATCTGCATTCCTCAAGACAATCGGAACTACCATAGTATAACCAGCGATACTACCGTGGACTGGAACTACCGATGTTGTAATCACGAAACTACGCATGCGTTGGTGGTTGAAGACCTGTGTGGTCGAAGATCAAGTAGTCAAAAACCAGAGCAGTTGAGCTTGGGTGGTCGAAGACTAGAGCGGTCGAGCTCAGGTTGTCGAAGACCTGTGTGGTCGAAGACCAGAGCAGTCGAGCCCAAGTGGTCGAATCAATGTGGTTGGAATCTACGTAGTCGTAGGCCTTCGTGGTCAGAAACCAGTGTGGTTGGAATCGACGTGGTCGTAAACTAGCATGGTTATAAACCAGCGTGGTCAAAACCGGCGTGGTCGAATCAGCATAGTCGAATCTACGTGGTTGAACCAACATGGTTGTAAATTGACATGGTCAAAACAATGTGATTAAAACAACGTAGTCGAAGATCAATGAGGAGGTTGGAGATCTATGTGATCGAAGATTGATATAGTCGAAGATCGACATGGTCAACATGGTCGAGACCTGAGTGGTCGAAATCAGCGTGGTCAGAAACCAATGTAGTCGGAGACCTGTGTGGTCGATCCGAACAACGTGGTCAGAGACAAACATGGTCATGATCCAGGGTAGTCAACGATCAGAGTTTCTGACTGGCTCTATGTGAGTGGCCTGATCAGTTTTGAGTGAGTAGTTCGAACGGCGAGCGGAAGTACCGGCTCTGTGTGAGCGGTACTATCGGTGAGTGGAAGTACCGAGATTGTGTGAGCGGTACTACTGACGAGCGGAAGTGCCGCCTTATGTAACGGCACATTTTTTTTCCAGAAAGACACTTGTGTGGAGTCCTCTCGTCCCCGAGGAGATCAGTAGTTCCGCACAAGTGTAGCAGTACTTCTGATAATCGGTGGTACCAGACTTTGCACGTCGGAACTACCGGATTTGACTACAACGGTTAGTTTTCTGACAGTTGGCGAGAGGAGTGGAAGTACCGTCAGTACCAGCCCTAAGCCGACGGTACTTCTGATAGTTCTGTTTTTTTAGGGATTTAGCTCCAATGACTAGTTTTCTTGTGTGAGGTATCAATTGTGTATATGTTGCACCTTATCAGCAAGGAGAAGAGATCTCGATTGCATGTGTTGCATCTAAAAGTGGACTTAGTGTCCATTTGAGCTTGTGCATTCATTGCACGTGGTGAGAGTCAAGTGAGGAGTTTGACTTGTTACTCTTGGAGTTTTCCAACTCCTAGATGGCGTTGGAGGTGTCGTGCGCGGTGATCTTCTCAAAGAAGGTTGTGATAAGACCTGGTGAAGTATGAAGGTTGGAGCTCACCTATCCGTAGCGGAAAAGAACTACCACTAGTGGATTTGAGGTGGAAGGCTTAATTCATAGAGCTGGTCCAATTAGTTTAGGCTTACCTCAATGTGGATAGGAGAGACCGGCAAGTCTTCGAATACCACAGTAAAAAGATACCGTGTCAATTGTGGTTTGTTTTCTTGTGCTCAATTTATATTCAAGTAATTTACATACATAGAATTAAATTGACTGCTTGTTATCCTAGGATTGTGAACCTTGTCATAGCCTTAAGATATTGGTGCACTTAGGTGAACTTATTTGATTTAGACGCTATTTGTGCTAAACTAAATTGATTTAAGCTTTCGCATTGTATACTTGGTTTAGACAAATAGAATATGTCTTGAATTGTTAATAATAATTAGAAGAAATTTAAGACCGTCTATTCACCCCCTCTAATCGGCCTCCTCGATCTTACAGCGATACCCGAATCAGATGGTCTGGTGGCCATATCTGCCTCCTCACCACGTTGAGAGGATGCCAACCTCGCCCCTACCACCCCACACCCAACGCCGTTGAGATGTTGTGGCAGGAGGCTGGGCTAGAAGACCTCGCAAAGCGAAAGCCTGCTGACTGCTGTGAAGCGTTGGGAGGACCAAGGGCGGATTTGGGCCCCCGGCAAGGTGGGCTTCAGCCCGGGGCGTGAAAAAATTTGTAGTATATAGCCCAGGTCAGCCCGGGGTATTAGTATTAACATTCAGCCCAGGTAGCCCATATATATTTCACACTTCAGCCCATAATCTCCTCGCGTCCACAGTCCAGTAGCCCACCCGGCCCACACTTTCCGCGCGGCGGCGCGGGCGCGCCCACGCTCGAGTGGCTCCCACTCGGCCACTCCGCTCCGCATGCCCGAACGAATCCCCTCGAAGGCCCGAACGCTGCCAGCGCTCCCACTCCGCTCCGCGAGATCCGGACCGCCTCGTCGCCTCCGCTCCGCCCCTGCGCACCGCCTCATCGCCTCCGCCTCCCGGCTTCGCCCGGCCCCGCCTCCCCGCCGCCCGGCGCAGATCGAGCGCCTCCCCGTCTCCCGGCGCCGCCTCCCCGCCTCTCGGCGCAGATCCAACGCCGCCTCCCCGCCTCCCGGCGCAGATCCAGCGCCGCCGCCTCCCTGCGCCGCCCGGCTCCACCTCCCCGCCGCCCGGCGCAGATCCGGCGCCGCCCGGCCCCGCCTCCCCGCCGCCCGGCGCAGATCCGGCGCCGCCTCCCCGCCTCCCGGCGCAGATCCAGCGCCGCTGCCTCCCTGCGCCGCCCGGCCCCACCTCCCCGCCTCCCGGCCCCGCCTCCCCGCCTCCCGGCGTCGCCTCCCCGAGTCCCGACCCGTCTCGGCGCCGCCGCCCCGCCCCCCGAGTCCCGACCCGTCTCCCGACCTCGTCAGTCGTCGCCGCGCGCGCGCCAGGTGAGAGCCTGTGAGTGTGAGGAATCACTGAATGTCTGAATTAGTGAAAATGTGAAATGTGAAATGCATGATGTGATGACTGATGATGAATTGATGATATCAGTTAATCAGTTTATGTGAAATGTGAAATGTCCCAGTGAAATGTGAATTGATGATGCCCTCCCTGATGTCCAGTGATCCAGTCAGTTCAAACTCCAGATTAATTTTTCCAACTAGTATATGTCTAAATTATATTGCTTTCTCAACTAGCATGATGATATCAGTTAGGGAATAGGGATTGTGATATACTAAAATGTGATTGATTGAATATTGATCCTAGTTGTTCTTGTATTATAGCTCTTGAAAAATATTAGTGTTTTATGTCTTAAAAAAAATCTGAATTTCAACAGAATGAAGCGGGCGAAGACACTGTCATCGTATTTTTCAACAGAAACACAATCCAACGAAACACCAGAAACAGGAGCTAGTAATACGCATCAAAATAATCCTCGTGTTGTACTCAGTCCGGATGATATTGTTGCTGATCCTGGGCTTCGGAAATCAATTGAGGATTTGGAAACATTAATGATGATAAGATTTTAGAGCGTTTTCAAGGGATGAGGTCACGTAAGAAACAATTATCTCGTGCTAGTGGTAAGTTAGCTTCTTATAAATATAAACTTTGTGCTGTTCATATTTATTCATACACATATTTAATTTACTCCCATATGTTGTCTTTATAGGTTCTGGTTCATGTCCAACTATCAATGAAGAAATGACAGGATAGGATAGAGAGCAATTCATCGTAATTTAGGTACTCAAATTGTATCTCTATTATATTACATTTTTTGTACTTTGAGATCATGCCATGTTTTTCATATTATGCTTTATGTTTGCTTGTTTAGTATTGAACTCAAGTTTCATATCAGTAATACAATGAGCCAATTATGATATACTTTTGTTATATGAAATATGATTATATCGTGGTATGGATACAAATTGGTGTTAGTTTTAGGTGGTTAAAGTTCAGCCCGGGGCGTAACCAAATCCTGGTTCCGCCACTGGGGAGGACCATCTTACGTGGAGGGAGCATGATGTCGATGGGTTGCGGATGGAATCCGAGGTGGGGATAAGTGAGAGGGAGGAGACGCATGCGCTATAAGAGAAGAAGGCGAAGTTCAAGTGTTAAGAGGAAGCGCTGAGAGGAGAGAGCCACTAAACTGAGTGAGATAGTGCTGTCATGTAGAAAACCCAGTAGAGTTTGACGAACTGAACAACGAACACAAAGTGAGAAGAGAAACGGAGAGACAAGTGGACCAATGTGTGACGCTAAGTGGATGGAGTAGTGAGGCACATGCTGTGCAAGCACAGTATTAACGTATACATACATGTACATTATTTAGAAAATAGGTTATATATAGATATAACCAATTAGGAATACAATTAAAAAATAACATAATTTCGAAATAAAAAATTATTTAATTTTCAAAACCCATACATAGCTGAAAATCGGGAAAATGAGATGAAAATTGGCAATTTTAATTGTATTGTTATTTTCAATTTATGGATTATGACTTATGCTTATATCTTCACTCAAAAAATAAATGGGCGGGTTTTACATTGTCTTTTATAAACAACTTATAGGGATAATCTTTTCAAAGCGACTTATCATTATATCAACATAAATAAATAAAATTACAAAATAAGAATAAAAAAGGAAAATAGAAATGTGAAGTGAACCGACATGATTATAAAAATCAGGAAAATAATAATATGGAAATTAGGAATTACAAAATTGTGGTTCATACGAAAAGTTAATAGGAGCATTATGCGAAATTATGCCTCTCAATGACAAAGGGCCAAATGGAATTTTCCAATGCAAGCCTTTTAAAAATACAATAGAGATGATGTCCGCAAAAATATTACTATTTTGCAATGCATGTATTTTGGGAATAAAATTTTAGTTGCATGTCACAAATATTACAAAACAAAATTAGTATTTTTTCCTCTTATAATAAATAGCATTAAAATACTACATATAGACTTTGCAACAAACTATTTTCCAAAAACCAAATTCATTGTAGAAGAAGCATGTGCAAGCGCGCGGGCCACTTTCCTAGTTGATCAAAGGAGAAATGAACTTTAGCTCATTACACAAGTATGAAATCTTGCATGAACACTAGCAATTAGATCTGGACAAGAACAAATCCCAGCATATACGCATCTGAAAATAGAGAATTTGGTTGTCCATACAAACAATCAAATAGCAAACCTCTCATCCAAATTGAAGGAAAAAAAGGAAAAAAAGAACCCTAGATCTAAGCGGCCGTTGCTGCACTGAAAGAGCGGAGGGAGTGAGGCCGTAGTCGGGATAAGAGGGACGCAGCGGTGTCCGTAGAAGACAAGCGGCGTCGAGCCAAAGGGAGGTAGAGGGAGGCATCATCGGGATCTAGCGGAAGATGTCAGAGAGGGGTGGCGATGGCGTCCATAGAAGACGTGCGGTGCCGAGCTAGAGGGAGGTGGAGAGAGGCACCATCCGGATCTAGCGGAAGACGATGGAAAGGGTGGCGGCAGAGAGGGATGGCAGTGGCGGTGAACCGGAGCTTGGGATGCCGGTGGCCGAAGGTGCTGACGATGATGTGTAGTCGAAGAAGCCGAACAGGAGGGTGGGGGCGGCCGGGCGGGGACGAGAGAGGCGGTCGAACGATAGGGTTCCTCTCCTCATGACCTTTTTTGCGGTGGCATTTGATCGGTAATTTTCACCAATTTTTAGTGACGATGTTTCAACTTCAACCTATCAAAAGCTACAAAGCACTTCTCTATTAGCTTTTGGGTCTGTTTTTTGGCTGTGGCTTATGGCTTTTGACTGCGGCTTGTGTCTTTTGGGCTATTCGTGTGAGAGATTATAGAGTAACAGAAACTCACATGTGGTTTTTGCAGATATAAATGAAATCGGTACAGTATGTACTACAATTAACTAGTAGACCTTATTTTGAAAAAATATTCCGTTTAAAAGTTAGTTACTATAGAAAAGTCGAAAAGCAGCTTTTAGAAGCTGAAACTAAGTCAGCTAGTCCGTTTGGAGGAGCCTTTGGTTTTTTGGAAGCGAAAACCAGCTTGTAAGCCCCAAGCAGGCCTTCGTCGTTTCACCGCTCCTACATTTATTCGAGGAGCGGATGGGCGTCGATGCTCGGCCGCTTTGGGCCAAGTTGCTGTGGGTGGGCTGAAGCGTATCTGTAATTCTGCATTACTCTGGCCCATGAACGAGTAGTACTACTTCTCTGTGACCGGTTCTTCGTCACTTGGCAGGCAAACGCAACACTGAAAACTTGATTAAGGCAGCATAGAAAAAGAGGAGCCAATGTTGGGAAATACAGTGCCATTGTTTGCGATTGCGACGGGGCGGGGTAGGTTCCAAAGTGAAGTTCAAACCATACGTACGAAACTCTTGAGCCCATGTGGCCAACTCGAAGCAGTCATACGGTTTGATTCTTTTGGTTCTATTTCTTATAGTTTTTATAAATAAATAAATAAATATGATGATTCCGATGCTGTTATTTCAAAATAGTATATTGATATTCAGTTTATTCGCACAAACGATATTGTTAAAACTAAAAACCATCGGCCATAGCCCTAATCTGAAAAACACACACGTTACCACTGTGAGGTAAAAATTTCCACACGGAAAAAACAAAGCTTTGCTGCAGTTTAACAGCCTCTAGCTAAGCTGGAATAGTGGAATCCATGTTTGGTAACTCCTGGAAACACCGTGTCCCATTTCGCAGCCTTTCTTGACCACTTCCACACTAGTTGCACTGGCAAGAAGACAGGCCACACCCCGATAGTTGCCTAGGTAGTAACATTAATCATTGATGGAAAATATGTTACCGCTTATTTGGACTTCAATTTTTGATTTCTAACTTCTAATTTCTAAATTTTATCTTTTCTTTCTAAAATTTTTAATTTTTTTAGGGTTTCTTACCTTTTCATTTTTACCTATTCTTTTACATTATCCGTGATGAAATAACATATTTTTAATTTTTTAAATTTATTTACACTAAACAATTATTCAGCTACTACGGAAAAACCTCAAACAATAAAAAAACGAAACCCATAAATTTATAAGTCAAAATGAGCACACACCCATGGACACAGCTGTTAGGTCTTCAGAAGAAAGAAAAGAAAGGTCACTCCACTATTCCACTATTTGATGCAGCCAAGTGACAGACACTTAGGGTGTGTTTGGTTGCTGGGATGGGATGGAATGAGATGGTTCCTTTGACCAAGTCTATTCATGTGTTTGGTTTGAGAGATGGGGTGAGATGGAATGGTCCAAAGTGGGATGAGCCTGTGCAAATTTAGAGAATATTCTTCTTAGATGCTGGACCATGTGGTTCCACTTTTTTTGTGGAACCATCTCATCCCATCCCCATCCCATCTTATCTCATCCCACTCCATACCAGCAACCAAACACACCCAGTCAATGCTCGACTGGAAAGGGCCAGCATACGACCAAAGTTATCGGCCGGACTCTTTTAGTTTAAAGTTAGTTTATGTTTATATTATCTATAGTAATTAGCTTTTAAACATTATATTTTTTCATTGCAGGGTTAATAAAAAAATAGTAATAAAAAGTGTATTGAGTTCAGTTATACCGATTAAAATTACATGCGACTATTTCTCTCTGTATACTGTCTTTCACGAACAGTAGAATTAAAATATTTTAGCCACAAACTATAAGCCATCAGAAAAAAAAACTCACTCATCATTCATCAATCAAATCTAGAAAGCTCCGTATCTGCAGGATGATAGGATCAGGCACCAAGAGTAGTACACTAACACTACCAGTTTTCCAACCATAGTTCAGACCAGATCATGGCATGCATCTAACAAAGCAAACTAAAGTCCGTAATGTAGTTAGCAGCATTCCACCCCACTCCACACGGCATAAGGCACGCGCGGCACATCAAACTGAATCAACTGGCACGGCATTGGCATGCCGCCACGCCTATATAAGCCATATGCACATGCCGACCTCTTGACCCGGCCATTGGTCTCATAGCCTCTCTTAACCGCCGCCACACCAGTTGCACTGGCAAGAAGATACTGCACTGCGAGTGCAAGTGCGCAGCAGAGCCGTGACGAGCATGGCACGACCTCTCGAAGCTCTGCTGCTGCTCCTGCTGATCATACGGCTAGCCGCAGGCAACACCGAGCGGGACGCGCTGCGGGCGTTCAGGGCCGGCGTGTCGGACCCGTCGGGCGCGCTGCGGTCGTGGAACAGCACGGCGCACTTCTGCCGGTGGGCGGGCGTGACCTGCACACACGGGCACGTCACGTCCCTGAACGTGTCGTTCCTCGGTCTCAACGGGACCATCTCCCCGGCCGTCGGCAACCTCACGTATCTCGAGACCCTCAGCCTCAACAGCAACGCCCTGTCCGGGAGCATCCCATCGAGCCTCGGCCGGCTGCAGCGCCTTGGTTACCTCGGCCTCTGCGACAACGGCGGGGTGAGCGGGGACATACCTGACAGCCTCCGCAACTGCACCAGCCTTGCCGTCGCGTACCTCAACAACAACAGCCTCACCGGCGCCATCCCCGACTGGCTCGGGACGCTGCCCAACCTCGCCGTGCTCTGGCTCAGCCACAACTCGCTGTCCGGCGAGATCCCGCCGTCGTTCGGCAACCTCACAAAGCTCCTGAGCCTCATGCTGGACCAGAATCTTCTGGAAGGCACTCTCCCCGATGGCCTCTCGCGTCTTACTTTCCTCGAGGACCTCGCTGTCTACCAGAACCTCCTGCACGGCGAGATCCCGCCGGGATTCTTCAACATGTCATCGTTGGTACGAATTTCTCTCGCCAACAATAAGTTCGACGGGCGCCTCCCACGGGACGCGGGTGCGAGCATGACGAAGCTTGAGTACCTCCTACTCGGCTGGAACAATCTGACCGGGCCGATCCCGGCATCACTCGCCAACGCCTCCAGCATGGGGCACCTCAGCCTCTCCAACAACAGCTTCACCGGACGGGTGCCTCCCGATATCGGCAAGCTCTGCCCTGAGATCCTGGAGATGTCCAATAACGAGCTGACGGCTACTAACGGCGCAGGCTGGGTGTTCTTGGACAATCTAGCAAACTGCACGACTATGCAAGAACTAGCTCTCGACGGCAATAACTTTGGTGGCGCGATGCCAAGGTCCATCGGCGGCTTCTCGAGGCAACTCCGGAAATTGAACCTCGGGAGCAACCGCATATCCGGGTCGATTCCTACCGGTATTGGAAACCTTGTTGCGCTGCAATGGTTGGGGCTTTACTCCAATCTCCTCACCGGCGCCATCCCGGAGGGTGTCGGGAAGCTCAAGAACCTTACAGAGTTGTCGTTGCAGGAGAACAAGCTAACTGGGCAATTGCCATCCTCCATTGGCAGCCTCACGCAGCTGCTCAAACTTGTGTTGAGTAATAATGCGTTGAGTGGATCCATCCCTCCCACTCTCGGCAACCTGCACGAGCTGACTCTGCTCAACCTCTCCGGCAACACGCTCACCGGCCACGTCCCGAGAGAACTCTTCGACTTGTCCTCGCTGTCGTTGGCAATGGACTTGTCGGATAACCGGCTTGACGGTTGGCTTCCCCCCGACATCGTCCGCCTTGGGAACCTCGCGCTGCTGAAGCTGTTGGGAAACCGCTTCTCTGGCGAGGTACCGAAGGAGCTCGGTGGTTGCCAGAGCTTAGAGTTCCTTGATTTGGACTGCAACTTCTTCAACGGAAGCATCCCGCCGTCGCTGAGCAAGCTAAGGGGGCTTAGAAGGCTGAACCTGACAAACAACAGGTTATCTGGGATCATCCCGCCGGAGCTCGGCCAGATGTCCGGACTGCAGGAGCTGTACCTGTCACGGAACGACCTGACAGGAACAGTCCCGGAGGAGCTGGAGAACATGAGCTTCTTGATCAAGCTGGACCTCTCTTACAATAATCTCGACGGCCATGTACCACTGCACGGCGTGTTCGCGAACATGACTGGGTTTAAGATCGCCGGCAACGGCGAGCTCTGCGGCGGCGTCCCGCAGCTCCATCTACCGCGATGTCCGGCGGCCAGGCACGCACACCGTGCTTATCGGCTTCTTGAGATAGCAGTACCTGTCGTAAGCGTAGCTCTCTTCTTGGCCACACTCTTCAGCGTTTTTCAGTGCCGCAAGAGAAAGCAGAGACATGCAATAGCGGCAGCCTCGGACGTATTCGACGGCGAGAATTACCAAAGATTTTCGTATGTCGAGTTGGCGAAAGCCACGAACGGCTTCGCGGACACCAATCTGATAGGCGCAGGGAAGTTTGGCTCTGTCTATCTGGGGACCCTGCCTCTGAAAGTGAAGGGTACTTTAGCACACGAGAACGTCGCCGTCGCGGTGAAGGTGTTCGATCTCCGGCAGGTCGGTGCCTCCAAGACTTTCCTGTCGGAATGCGAGGCGCTACGGAACATACGACACCGGAATCTGATCAGTATCATCACCTGTTGCTCCAGTGTCGACGCGAGGGGCGACGACTTCAGAGCTCTGGTGTTCGAGTTCATGCCTAATTATAGCCTAGACAGGTGGCTGCATCCAAAATCTGAAGAGCTCGAGGGTGTCAACAGCCTAAGTGTAACACAAAGGTTCAACATCGCAGTGGACATCGCGGATGCGTTGCACTATCTCCACAGCAGCTGCAGACCACCCATCATACACTGTGATCTCAAGCCGAGCAATGTTCTTCTCGACGAGGATATGACGGCCTGCATCGGCGACTTTGGCCTCGCAAAGCTGCTTATTGATCTGGGGAGCCATGATGCTGCCAATACCGAAAGCACCATTGGAATAAGAGGCACAATTGGCTACGTTGCACCAGGTATAGATTCCATCTTTGGTAATGAAGTGTCTCTGGTATATATATAGATGCCAATACTCCTTAGCCAGTTTTCCAGTAGTACTAAGATGTAACGTAGTGTAACTTGTCTGAGTAAGTTACTTGTCTGTAATGTGCAGAATACGGCACAACTGGGAAAGTGTCAACACACGGCGATGTGTACAGCTTTGGAATAACGCTCCTGGAGATCTTTTCGGCGAAGTCGCCGACGAACGACGCGTTCCGGGATGGCCTGACTCTGCACGAGTTCGTCGGCACGGCGTTTCCTGACAAAATCGAGCAGGTCCTCGACCCGGCGCTGCTGCCCATCGAGGTTGAAATGTCACGGCCGGGAGAGAGGGGGAGCGGTGCGCCTGTTTCAGTGCACGATTGCTTGGTTGCTGCCATGAGGGTCGGGCTGAGCTGCACGAGGCGACTGCCGTACGAGAGGTTGAGCATGACGGATGCAGCCGCGGAGCTGCGTGCGATCAGAGATGCTTGCGTTCGTGCCTGCGGTGAATCCTAGGCGTTGGTTAAGTTGCCGGTTTTTTTCCCCAAATTTTGAGAGAGAGGTAGCTGCAACAAGAATGGTATGTGCGTGTGTTGGTCTGTTGGACGTTCGTGTAATGCTGCAGTGCAAGTGCCAAGTGCTAGCTGGGTATGTATATGCTCGGATTTTAAGCAGTTTTCATGAGATTATTCTCACTGTATACTGCTGTGGATCATCAGTTGAAATTGTGTGTGTGTGTGTGTTTTCCTTCCAAGAGGTTTTCGTGCGTTACAGTTTATGCTCTCATATGGGCCAGTCTGATACGCAATAGTTAGTAAAATTTACGCGGCTCTTATAGCTGCGCTTGGAGGCTTGGAGCAATGAAGCCCTAGAGGAAAAGAATTCAAATTTTTTATACGGATAATCCATTTTTATTCGAAATTACAGAAATATACTCGCGAAATTTTTTTTTACAAAAATAGGCTCCAGTCGCCTAATGGTTGGGCGACTGGAGCCTTTCGCCCAACCAGACTGCGACACAATATTTGTCGCCGTACGTTGGAGCGATTGCATCTAGTCGCGCTTCCGTACGGTGACTTCCATGCAGTCGCCAACCCATTAGGCGACTTGCATGCAGTCGCCATCCCATTAGGCGACTGCATGCCCCCCCTGAATTTTGTAGTTTTAAAGTGGTAAAAAAATGATGTAATATAAGTTTATGTTTATTGTATATTGTAGGTGCGTAAAAATTTTTAGAAACTTTTTTTATTAAAGATTAACGGGAGAACGATCGATACATACACTGTTAAGTGACATACGATGATAATTCGTGTGCGGAGAACCGGTACGTTTATGATTGAATGCGAAAATAAGAGATGATAGACATGTTTGAATTTAAATAAACTTCATAATATATGTGTGAGTAACATGCTGCGTATTTTTTCATTACATAATATAGCATCCCTCACTCGCCACCCTGGTGTGCCCCGTCACCGCGTCCGCGTCCTCCCATATGGCCCCGCTTGGCCCTCCTCCGGTGCAACGGGTTACGAGGCTCCGAAAAAGTAAAACGAGCAGGAGGGTGTCTATCCCGCCCCTGCGCTGGTGGAGTCAGCTGCACCTCTGGCTGTGTGCCCTCCGGTGCACCGGGGAGGGCACTGCTAGAGAGAACCTCCGGTGCTGCGTTGGAGAACTGCTCGGGCCACTCCGCAAAAAACTGGTCCACATCGTCCAGGCCCGGGGAGACGCTGTGCTGCTGGTAAGTACCTGCAATAGTAATATCGTTAGTTCGTTGCATGTCGTCTTGGGATAAAAACGAGATCGGACGATGCGTACCCGTAGCTGACGCCATCGAGGTAGGAGGAGGGGCATACACCCCCTGCGTGTAGAAGCCGGGGATGTGCGGAGGAGGCGTGAAGCTCGGTGGTGTAGGAGGCCGTGCCCAGGTTGAACCCCCTGGCTGCTCCGGGTGAGGTGGTGTAGGACGTGTCCACGTACTACCTCCGGAGTAGTGCCACGTCGGTCGGGGTGGCACTGGTGGACGAGCAGTCGGAGCGTTAGGCGTGGAGACCGCCGGTAGCCTCGTGCAGGACAGCAGGCTAACAATACGTCTACACTCGGCCTCCACCCGACGCACAAAGCTGACGCCCTCCTCATGGGTCAGCTCCGCACCAGTGGCGACCCTCTGTAGTAGTGAGGCGGAGTCGTTCCATAGGGCAGCACCGACGTCAGACTGGACACAAAGACATAAAATGGTCGATCATCGAAACGACATTTGGGAAATGTAAACTGCATGCATACCAAAATGGCCATTTGGGAATATTTGAAATTACATGTAATGTACCGCGATGTGAGCGTCGCGCGCGAGGTGCGCGGGGTACGTGTCTGTCGGAGCGGCGACCTGTGTGGCAGGCGGGTCTACGACATATACGAGCCTGGTATGTGTCCGCCCCTGGTACCAGCGCAGGTACTCCGCGTAGTCCTTGCTGTCGTATGGCTGGTCCTCCTCCACGTGGTCGTCGAGCGCACCCTCCCATTGCTCGACCCAGGGCTGCATCTTCGTCGACCAGTCCGTGCCTCTTTTAACTCCCTTCGCGCTGTGCCTACGTATAGAATCATTACGAAATGTGCGATACTTGCGAACGCAGTAGTAAGTATATACATATTTAGCACAAACGATCACTCACCCGTGCACGTTCCGCAAAAGCGATGGTCCGACTGGTACAGGAAGCGCCTGCCGTAGCCCGAACTGGCGCATGACTCGTTGGGGTGCGTAGTCTTCCACGTAGATATGGTACACGAGCTTCCGGCGGGTGAGCCAGAAAACCCGGTCATGGAAGCAAAGTGTGGACAGCCTGCCAGGAGCACGGGCCTGCACTGCCGTATCTGCGTATGGCTCTCAGCGCACGTCGTCGGTTGTGATGCGGTCGAACTGCTCCACAAAGGGCAGGTACGCCCGCGTGACCTGCACGTGCGCGAACTATACCTGCAAGAAAGACAAGTTGTTTAGTACGACGATCGTCAATAAGAAAGAAATAGTTAACTGTGATAATACTTACTCGACGACGGCACCAGAGAGAACCCATCGTCGGCCGGTCGACGTCTCCTCCGAGATACATCTTGGGCCCGTACGGACCCATGTCGTCTAGCACAGGTCGTCCGATGCTCAACCGCTCGAACGACCACAACTGCAGCAACAGGGGACAGCCCGTGAGGACCGAGTTCGCCCTGATCCTCGTGCACACATCGCACAGCGCGCAGTACGTCGTGGCTAGTGTGACCGATCCCCAGCTGACCTGGGGGGCTCGCCGTCAGCGATCGCCCTCGCATAAGCGATAAGCCGCGCATCCACCGAGTTGCTGTGGCTGGTGGTGAAAAGCACCCCAACCAAACAGCCACAACACGTACGCCTCCAAGTGGCGCGAGACCTGGTAATCATTTGCTTGCGGATCCATGCGCTCCACCTGCATGCAAACAAGTTGTTATTAGTACGTAATACAACAAATAAGAGCTTCCAATACACGATCAATTCTAAATACTACGTACCCGGTACTGTGCGAGCCACCTCAGCGTCAGCCCATGGGTCTGATCCTCCTCGAAGATGTGGTGGTGATCGCCCGGTGGAACGACCCCGTCGAATTTGCCGAGCAGGTCAGCGCGCCAGTCGGCCGGGGCCTCCGGTAGGAAGGCATCGTCTCCCGTGATCGGAAGGCCAAGGAGCAGGGAGACATCCTGCAGGGTCGGCGTCATCTCCCCGAATGGGAGGTGGAAAGTGTGCGTCTCGGGCCGCCAACGGTCCACCAAAGCCGTCAGCAGGGAACGGTCGAACGAGAATCGTCGTGATGGCTCCCCGCCCGCCTCGTCCCCGCCCGCGGCCAAGGCGGCTCCATCCTCCTCCGTGGCCTCCACCATCCGGGCAAGAGGGAGTAGCCCGGCATCCCGCAGCCTGCAAACAAAGTGAAGATCAGTACAGAACGTTCTTACGGTCGGGCTAAACGTTGGCGTAGTGCAAACCTGGTAGTCCAACGGGGGTCGAGTCCCCAGGCCACGCGAGGTGTGCATGTCTGGACCACTCCCAGCTCAGGCGGCTCGCCCATGCTCCCCGGTGGTGCCGCACGACGGGAAGCACGATGCACGCGGTCCACGTGCTCGTCCAACAGCTCGTACCGCCACTCGGAGTCACGTCCAGCACGAGTCATACCTGCAAAATTTGTACAATAATTTCAACATTAAATTTTGTACATCTAAATTTCTACACTAAATTTTCTATAATAATACATCAAAAATACTATACAAAATGTGTACACTCAATTTTCTACATGAAAATTTGTACACTACATTTTCGAATTTTTTGTACGGATAATCCCTTTTTTATTCGAAAATACATAAATATACCCGCAAGAAAATTTTTTACAAAAATAGTCTCCAGTCGCCGCCCCATTGGGCGACTTCTGCCTTTCGCCCAACCGGGAAGCGACAAAATCTCTGTCGCTCGGTGATTGAGCGACTGCAAGTAGTCGCTTTCCTGTTAAGTGACTTCATAGTAGTCGCCCAATGGATGGGCGACTTATAAGCGCGGTCGCCCAATGGATGGGCGACTTTAGTCAATCCCCGTGAATTTTTAGAGTTTTGTCAATTTTATAGTTTTAAACTGGAAAAAAATATGGTATAGTTGTAATAAAAGGTTATGTTTGTTGTATGTTGTAGGTGCATTAAAAAGTTTGAGAAATTTTTTTTAAGAACAATTGACTGTAGAACGTTTGATATATACATTGGTAAGTGATATTTTTATGTTACTAAAAATTAGTGTACCAAGAGTATGTTAATATTGTTAAATGACTTGCTATCTGAATCATCGAATGTGAACACACGAGATAATAACCTTATGTGAATAGAAATAAACTTCATAACATGCCGCGTACAATTTTATTACATGCATAACATATAGCATGATATGCGACTAACCCACCCAACTGCTCGTAACATTTTGTCTACTGGGTGTAGCGTGGTTGTTTCCCCTTTTTATCGCGCCTTGAAGATGGCTCCGCTGCATCCTTTTTCCTGTCATTCTTGGACTTGAGAGCTGCCTCCCGAGCTTCAAGCTCTTCCTCCTGACGCTTGATGACTGCTTCACGCAGACTTAGCTGCTCCCGCCTCGTTTGCAGCTCATCCTCCTTGCCCTTCAAACGGATTTGGTCCACCCTCACGCGGCGCTCTTGCTCACGCCGCATCTATCGTTCCACCTCGCGAGCCTGAGTCATCTTGACAAAGTATTGTCCTTTGTTTTCCACCTCCACTGCTCGGTTCTGTGGCCATGCCGGCGGCACCCGATCCACCCATTCGATGAACCTGCAAGGCTATGTGTGGCGTGGTAGATGTCATGGATCAAGTTGAAAAATGATAACGAGAAACAAATGATTTAGTTGTTGTCGTTACCACGAAGTCGTCATCCAGGTCTGGACACTTGAAGAACCTACGGCCGTATTTGGCTCGTTGTACTCGATCCGTCCAGACTCCCAACATCGTCCTAAAGCCACAATGGCACTTCGGGCGCTCATGCCATTCCGGCACTCCAAATGGGTCGGACCTCCAGAAAGACATTGTTGTGTAGTAGTATTGTGAAGGCTTGAGGAGGAGATGTGGTATGGAAGACATAGAAGGCCTTTATGTAGGCAGGTTATCTGGTGCAGTGGGCATAGTCCATGGAGAGGAGGTCGTACGAATCTTTTCGCTTTTTCAGGATTCCAGTGTAGTAATAAATGTCCCTATGTAGGCTTTTTAGAGCCTGTAGCCTGTATTTCTGAAACAACAAGCAAAGATGACATGAAAACTCACTGGAAAGGATACATGCCTATGACGTGAACACTCACTGTAAAGGCTACAGCCTACGCCCCTATTTTGTTGGTTTCTGTAGCGATAGGCCTGGATTATCCTCAGGATTTCAGGGTAGCAATAAATGTCCCTATGAAGGCTTTTCAGATCGTAGCCTTTATGTAGGCAGTTTTGCTGGCATGTGTTGTAATCTGACTGAGCAAAGTTGCCCCGTTTTGTCATATCACTGCGTAAAGCTGGCATGTGTTGTCATCTCACCGAGTAAAGCTGAGCGCTTTTGTCATGTCTCTGGGCAAAGCAGCCCTCTTTTGTCCCGCCATTCGATATAAATAGCACGGTTGAGGTCCCATGAAGTTGTAGCCAGAAAACCTTGTAAATCGAACAAAGAAGTACCTTCTATTTCGTGGTGGAACATACCATGGCGGAAGATGAGGGGCCAGTCGGATATGGGTCACCGAAGGAAGACCTTCCCTTGGAAAGGAGGGAGATGATCGGCCCACAGTACCGCTTGGTACCAAGCCGGCGTGCGCAACCAGCGTGGCCGAAATGCAGACACAATGAGTACGTGGTCGTGCAGGTCCTGGAAGGGCCGAACGATGGCGGGCGCCGTTTCTTCCGATGCCCACGCTCCGGGGTATAAATTACTAATATTACATTTTTTATTGCTTATGGACCCTCCATGTTTACTGTCCTTTTTCGCAAATGGCGAAATGCGACTTCTCCCGCTGGATCGACCCTCCTCATGAACAGTATATTGACCGTTATGTGGGTACTTTATGGGACCGAATAATGGACTTGGAGTACCGAATGGAGACTCTCAATGAGGAGAACAATGAGCTCCGCCAACAGATGCAACGCGAGAGGGGAAACGAGGAGGTCATGAATATAGGAAGCTCTTATGATCCCACATGTTGCTGCGCGAACCCGAGCTGCATATGTGCATGCCACTACAACGACGGCCAGCGACGTCCGAGGCGGCTCCCTCAGCAATTCTCCATGTGGGTGCCACGAGGCTCGTTTGGCATGTAGGTCACGAGGGTACCGAATGTGTTGATGCTGTGGCGGTAGGACTGTTGTGTTGATGTTTTGGGTGTAGAACTTTCCATAAATTCTGTCTGTATGTGCAATGTATGTGTTGTTTCGTGTTGTAAGTGCATGACGCCTTCATTTTCTGTGACCTTCATATTCTGTGCCCTCTTTCCATAACGATGTAATGTGCAACGTTGTTAAGCATGTGATGAATTGGTTGTTATGTACGTGGAGTTGTTATCACAAGGCAAAAAAAATTGCAATACTTAAATGGTACATACTTAAATGACATTGTAAATAAGTGCATTACAGAAAAGGGATGTAACATACAAGGTTTACAAATGGTACATGAAATTTAGCATGCATTACAACACCAACTACTGATCCGGACATGCATTGCATCGTCTAGCTGTGTGCCCCTCCTGACCGCATCGCCCACAACGTGCACCAGATGTTCCAGCTTGTGATTCGTCCATGTCATTTCTAATACGTCGGCTCTGTCGTCGACCCTTCCCACCCTTCAGCATGTTAATATCCGGAACCCAGGTCCTCGCTGAAATGTCCAAAGTGGTGAAGTTTCCCACCGCCCGGAACCCCCGGAGCTCCCCACACCAAGCTTGCAGTATTCTCTCCTTAAAAAAGTACTCGGACACGAAGTTGGAAGGATCCATGCCCACGGTTCTGCATGCAGCGAGGACATCAGAGCATGGCCTGTGTAACAACTTAAGCTTGTTGCATGTGCAGTTAGGTTCATTTGCATGATCTCCAAGGCATACCTCGTGAGTAATAAGTGAACGAGATGTCCCAAATTCGGCTCTGTCACGGAGTATCACCTCGAAACGATGCTCCCTGTTGCCCATGACATGCACTGTGTGCAATTGACCCTTCTGTGCCTTCGTCTCCATGTACGTGGTAATTTTTGACGAATACAGGGCTCCGGGATTGGCCGCATGAAGTGCGGCACTCGCGTGCCTCTCCCTGAAGTAGCGGATTGTGCTGTGAAGAACACCTTCCACGATGGCGACAAGGGGCTGAGAACGGAGACCCCTGAGAACTCAATTGTACACCTCGGCAAGGTTACTTGTCATTATTCCGTACCTTGCGCCATCCGTGTCGTGCAACAACGACCACTTCTCCAATGGTTCCCCCTCGATCCACTGCGAGAAGCACTTGATGTTTCGCGCGCTCCTCCTTCTTGGACCACTTGGGTTAGACTCATCGATTGCTGCCAAGCATTGCGGTTGTGCCGCCCCAGGAATGACCGGCCCCTTACTCCTCTCGTCGACGTTCTTCCTGGTGTGCTCATCCAACAACCCCCATAAAGCATCAAATTTTCTTTGCTGGTTCTGCCTAGCCAGCCTCTTGAATAGCTTCATCAAAGATTGTTTCGGGAATTGCTTGAAAAAGTTTGCCCCTAAGTGACGACTGCACCACCGGTTCCTCATGTCCGGCCAAGGAACGCTCTCCTCAGGGTCTTCTTGAAGTTTTCGTATCGCCTTTATAATCCCGGCGTGGCGATCATGGATTACGCACACACCAGGACGGCTGCCTACAACTCTAGCCTTCACATGTCTGAGAAACCACAGCCAGCTCTCATAATTCTCGCTCTCCACAAATGCAATAGCCAGCGGCAATATTTGATTGTTACCGTCAACGCCTATGGCCGTCAGGAGCTGCCCTTTGTATTTGCCTGTCAAGAAGGTCCCATCTACAGATATCACTGGCAGCATGTGCTTGAATGCTTCAATGCTAGCACCAAATGCAAACAATGCTCTCTGCAACACTGCAAATCCCGGTGGACTTATGGACGGCTTCTCGTGCATAAGTCCACCTCTCCTTCTCTTCTCCCCTCTCCTCCTTCAACCCTCCAAATCGATGGAATAGCTTGGACTCCTTCTTCCTCCCTCACCTCCTCCTTCAACCCTGTCCTCCTCTCCTTCTCTTCTCCCCTCTCCTCCTTTTCTTCCCCTCCTCCCTCTTTTCTCCCCTTCCTCTTCCTCCTCTCTTCTTCTCTCTGGCTCTCTGCGCAGAATGGGGGAAATGAGGGAAAAGTGGTTGCTAGTGGGCGGCAGTCGGTGGAATAAGTGGACATCCACCCCTGTCGGCCTACCGTTGGGCGACTGCAATTTCAGTCGCTCAACCGTACAGCGACTGCAATTACAGTCGCTCAACCGTAGAGCGACTGTATAAGTCGCCGAACGGTTCACACATTCCCTAAATGTCGCTTCCCGGTTGGGCGAAAGGCAGAAGTCGCCCAATGGGGCGGCGACTGGAGACTATTTTTGTAAAAAAATTTCTCGCGGGTATATTTATGTATTTTCGAATAAAAAAGGGATTATCCGTACAAAAAATTCCTACATTTTCTATAATAATACATACAAAAAAAATTTCTACATCTGCATTTGAATACTATATTTTCTACAATAATGCATTAAAAATGGTATACAACTAAATTTCTAGACTATATTTTCTACACAAAATTAAATTTCTAAACTAAATTTCTAAATTAAATTTCTAAACTAAATTTCAAAACTACATTTTGTAAACTAAATTTCTAAACTATATTTTCTAAACTAAATTTGTAAACTATATTTTCTAAACTAAATTTCTAAACTAAATTTCTAAACTATATTTTCTAAACTAAATTCGTAAGCCATATTTTCTAAACTAAATTTCTAAACTATATTTTCTAAACTAAATTTCTAAACTATATTTTCTAACCTAAATTTTCAAAACTAATTTTTCTAAACTAAATTTGTAAACTATATTTTCTAAACTAAATTTGTAAACTATATTTTCTAAACTAAAATTTTAAATTAAATTTCTAAACTACATTTTCTAAACTAAATTTCTAAACTATATTTTCTAAACTATATTTGTAAACTATATTTTCTAAACTAAATTTCTAAACTACATTTTCTAAACTAAATTTTCTAAACTAAATTTCTAAACTATATTTATTAACCTAAATTTTCAAAACTAATTTTTCTAAACTTAATTTCTAAACTATATTTTCTAAACAAAATTTGAAAATAAAATTTTCTAAACTAAATTTCTAAAATATATTTTCTAAACTAAATTTGAAAACTAAATTTCTAAACTTCATTTTCTAAACTAAATTTTTAAACTAAATTTCTAAACTAAATTTCTAAACTACATTTTCTAAACTAAATTTATAAACTATTTTTCTAACACTAACAAAAAATATAACACAAAAAAATTACCTGAAAATCGCGCTCTCCCTCTCCTTCTCTCCCCCTCCTCTTCTCCTCCTCTCCCTCTCCTTCTCTCCCCCTTCTCTTCTTCCCTCTTCCTCTCTTCCTCTCTTCTTCTCTTCTTCTTCGCGCGGCCGAACGAAAGCAGTGAGCAGTGCAACGGCCGACGCTTGGCCGAGTGGTCTTATATCGCCTCCAGTCGCCCAACCGTTGGGCGACTAGATTGCAGTCGCCCAACGGTGGAGCGACTGCAATTAATCGCCGAACGGTTGGTATATTCATTAACTGTCGCAGTCTGGTTAGGCGAAAGGCTCCAGTCGCCCAACCATTAGGCGACTGGAGCCTATTTTTGTAAAAAAAAATTCTCGCGGGTATATTTCTGTAATTTCAAATAAAAAATGGATTATCTGTACAAAAAATTCAAAAGAATTCTATGGTTGAGGGCCCAAAATCCCATCCTTTGAGGCCCCTTCTTAGATGATGATACTTAGCAATAGCACCAATCTCAAAACAACTCCAGGTAATTCCCCTCTTCTCCACTAACATCTTCTCCCACCTCCTCCTTCCCTAACACAAGTAGGGATGGCAATTGTACACGTTTACCCGTGTGCCTACGGATAAATACCCTAATGGAGCCGGATATGGAATGTTTTCTTCACCCACGGGCATAGAAATGGGGGATCACTCTGTCCGTCGGGTAAACGGGCATGGCATGGGTATGCTCCACCCATACCCGTCTCGCCCGTTTACCCATGATATGTACTGACAGGTGGCGCAACTATAGCAATATAAGTGTAAAACCCTAGTCTCTAAGACCCTAGGTCCCCAACCCAACTCCCGAATTCCCAATTCCTAGCTGCCACCAACACTCAAGAAGAAGTGCCGAGCCGCCTCACACTTTCTCTCCTTAGTCCTCCTCCTCCGGTCCTCCCCCACACAGCTGCCTGCCTACCTCCCACTTCCTCCTCCCGGCTGGCTTCCGCCCCTCCCCCCACTCGGCTGCCCCCTGTCCCCATCCCCGCCCTGCCGCCGCTTCTCACGCAGTCACACCCACTATTGTCCCTCACTCCCTCCTCACCTCTAGATCTAGATATAGACCCGTGACCCCGTCCTCCTGACAGCCAACCGTCGCCCCCGTCCTTCTCTTGGCCGCCGACCGTCCTCACGGCCTCCTCCTCAACGCCAGCCCAACTCCCTCCTCCCAGCTACTGCCCTCCTCGCGCAGTCATGCAAGGTCACCTCCTCCGGCCTGGACTCGAAGGTATGTGCAGTGACTACTAATCAAACTCACTTGACCTGTCCTACTTCACTAAAATTTACAGATTTGAAACGTATATAGTACTTCAGCTTCTAATCTCACAACTAGCATGTGAAAATGTGGCCATGGCTTAGTACTTGACCTCAATTAGTTATGATCTTATCTGTGTTCGGCCTTATCTTAATGCAAGAAATGTGGCCATTGGAAAGCCTCTGTTTGAATTGCTCTGATCAATGCAGTGATGTCAGTGATATACCTGAATTGTTATTGATTGTTATAAACCTTTTATTTTGCATATCTGTAATTGCTATTGATTGTTATAAACTTTTTTATAGCTAAATTCTAGTTAAGATTAAAGCTATTCTTCATTTCGATGCATTACACGCGATTGTACTTCTTTTGTATTGAAACAAGGGGCTGCCCTACAGCAAAATATGATGTCGCCATATCAACAGCATGCCCTGGGCTTGATTATATTGTTGTCTATATAGAGAAGATCCGTGTCTTCAAGATAATTGAGGCAATTCTTACTGATTGTAATTATGTAATGCCTCTTTTTTTGAGAACACACTTCATATGTTATTCAAAAGTCGTTCTCTTTGGGGTACTGCACTATTGCTGTTGAAATTTAGTGTGGTGGCTTAGAAGGACAGATGAAATTTAGCCAGTTATTGTTGTTGCTTTCTGATCAAACATTTAGTTTGTTAGTTTTTCCCTTGACTCATTAGAAGTACTCCTTGTTTGCAATTACTTGTTGCATGTAGCATGCTTGCTTGTACATGCATATTTTTAATACTTCACTTAAGGGGGGATCTTCTCTATATAAGGGTGAGCTAAGCTAGATTGTCATAAATGTAGTATTTTATTTTTGTGCAATTCAAATTCATACATAAATAAAGGAGAAACAAAGCAAAAAGAGATAAATTCAACGAAAGTACGTTAATAATAGAAAGCGCATCTCGAAAATCTATAAATATGCGTCAGTGAGTAGAGATCAGTCATCTGCAACAAAACTCCTCCAAGGTTCCATAGCCACCTATTGATTTAATTGAAGGATCAAATACTACAACACAAAAATGGCTTAATTCTGATACATTTCGTGTATAGAAAAAATGGAGTAGGCTATTAATTATAACCGGTAAAGCAATATAAGCATCAGCGAACCAAGTCATTTCGACCTTCCTCCCATGCATGCTAGAAACAGCTCTAACTTCCCCTATAGGATCTCCACCTACAGAAGCATGAACTAGTGATATTAAGAACCCAACAATATACTGCAACTGCATCCTTAGACATTACTTGATGTAAAAGTTTTCCAATTAACTACAACCAATTACATGAAGACAATCCAAAATAACATGAATAATGATTTCAAACGTCAAAGTCTAAACTTAGCAGTACAACTCATCTTGCATTAAAAATTAGAAGAAAGACCATCAAGCCAATACCATAACAACTACAAAATGGATATATTTCTTTTCAAGGTACACAAGTGGAAAATGCTACTCCATACAAGAAATGAAGGATATCTACTTAACAAGGTATGGGTTATATTTTTGAACTTTCACAAGATCATTGCAAATTGTAGATATAGTTAAGAGTTGGGTTTTATATGTCATCACACAGGCAAATTGCATTAATTCGTTTCAAAAACAAGGCATATTATTAGATTCATATGATGATGCATCATCATTGTGTAATATCATTATACTCTATATAAACACTCTTGCACATCCAGTCCAGAGCATGTGAATTAGGGTAGTATCATGCAATAGCAACAAGAATTAGAACACAACCCAGATTCTATTTTAAGAAATTGAGGGCTCCAAGCCTCTTAAACAATTGCCTGCAAATCAAAATGCAACCAAAAAATTAATCAGTCCGATGTTACTGACTAAACCAGTAGGTAATTGATTAAAGTCTTAATGTTACTGATTGAATTCCTAGTGTTATTGAAAATAGAATAGATTGGCATGTATGGCAACAGAACGACATGTGATCCTCAAATAGATATGCTTCTATATGAAATTGTCGGGTATTTGTCCTCTCCATATCTAGAATGGTAGCAAACTAGCAAAACAAAAAATTGTGCTTGTCAACAATTCATCGAACACCTAGCCTATGCCCATGTCCAGACAAGACCAGGGAGGGGGCGTAGATGCAGCAGCAAGCTAGACCAGTGGCAGATGTGAGGTGTCCAGACCTGAGGGCCTGGCATGACCAGCACCTAGTTGCGCTGGAAGCAAAAATCCAACGACAACGGAGCTAGGCAATGGTGAGAGGGGGGTGGTGGCGATGATAAATTTGGGTGGAGGGGCAAGGGTGTGGTAGTGGATCTAAAGTCTAGAGACATCTTATGAAGGTAGTGGGAAAGGGTGCTAGGGTTGAGGCACAGTGGCACCTAGGACTCATGATGGTGTTGAGGCAGAGGCGGGGAGCAAGGGGTCAACCGCAGCGGCGCGTGGGGCAGCGGCTGGGGGTGAGGCAGCGACGGGGCCGTGGGCGCTGGGGTCAAGCAGAGGGGATGGTTGCGAGGCCACACCAGGAGAAAGGAAGTTGGTGGCTTGTGAGGATGCAGTGGTGACGTTGGGGGCGACGAGGAGGTTTGGGGGTGAGGCAGCGACGGCCGACCCAGCTTAGGGGGAGTGGGGTTTTGGGGTGAGTGGGAGGATGGGCTGAAGCCTTACCAAACCCACCCGTAGCTTCGCCCCTACGTATATGGTACTAACGTATTTAGGTTTTGTGGTGGTGACATCCTTGCTGTTGTTGCTAAGCTTAAAGCCAAGATCTGAGGAGCTGCAGGAATGCAGTGACTACCATGATGTAGTTGTAGCATGAGAGGTAATTAGGGTGCCTTTGGTTGGGCTTTTGGGAGCTGCTTTTGCTTCCAAAAAGCCAAAAGCCAACCAAAGGGGTGGAAACCAGAAGCTGCTTTTTCAGAAGCAGCTACTTTTTGGTAGTACAGTTTTGAAAGCACACCTTGGACCCTGCTTTTGGCTTTTGGCTTTCTGCTTTTTGAAATGGTGAAAATAGAGAGTTGTTTTAAGGAAAATAGAGATAGGAGGTAAGTTGTATACTTGTTTGAACCAAACAGCTTACAGCTTTTCCACAGCCCACAATCTACAGCAATTTTTCCACAGCCCACAGCTCACAGCAGCTTTTTCAGAAGCCACAGCTCAACCAAACACACCCTTAATCTCGCAGCTTGCTAATGGCTCTGGTGCCGCGACCGCTGGAGTGGGTCTGCTTGCTGCCACAATCCAATTGCCATCATCGGAATTCAAACCGCTGAAACGTTGTTCTTCACTTGGGCGACGGCTTGCACGTCCCTTCTACATCCCGCTGGCCGCTCGACGAGGCACGGAAGACGCGAGGAACCAGACGCGAGCGCGGTCGCCGTCGTCGCGCCGGCGCCAGTCGATTCGTCTCACCCTAACGACGAGATGGAGGGGCAACGTGGGAAGAAAAAACAGCGAAGAGTGGGGGTTGAGGATGAGATGCATAGATGTCTATGTTTGCCACGTGTTCGCATCGTAGGGGTGGTGCCATATAGGTGGTGATCGGTTCGGCTGAAAGCCTCTTGGCTTATGGCTGAAAACACTGTAACTGGCTGAAAAAAGCACTGTAGCTGACAGAGGCTTATTTACCATAATTAAATTTAAAAAAAATTTAAAAATAGAAAAAACATATTAGCCCATCACGTATAATGTAAACAAATACGAGGAAAAAAAGAACCGGTAAAAAAACTCAAAAAAAGCCAAAAGTTCAGAAAAATACGAAATTTATGAATAGTGCAAAAATAAGCTGAAGCCAGAAGCTGAAGCCATATTGATTAGGGCCGCGCCTTGCGTAGCACCGGTGTCGTGGATTTTTTCCCCCCACTTGTTACCGGATTGGTCAGGCGCCAAAAGGAAACCCCAAACTCAATGGGCTGCATGCGTCCTCCGGATGCGATGTGCGCGATTACTAGGAGCAGCATTTTGTTTTCGTTCTTATCCTATGGAAATCAAAGCATCTTTGGATTTGTTCTTTGTGGCTTTTGGTTTTTATTGTAGTATATAACTTTCAAACGAAATATGGGCCTGTTCTTTTCGGCTGCGGCTTATGGCTTTTGGCTAAAATTTTTGAATTTTGGTTGTTTACGGTACAGATTACGGAGAGACAGATACTCACTTGCGATTTTTGCTAGTGCAGATGTTGGGCTTTTAACGTGCAGATCGTTTAACCTGTAGACCCCGTCTTGAGAAAATACTCCATTTGAAAGTTAGGTACTGTAGCAAAAGCCAAAAGCCGCCGGCTTCGGAGGAAAAGAACAGGCCCTATGTTTTTAAGATATGGTTTACAAGTTAATTATAGTATATGTTAAAAGTCTAATATCTATACCAGCCAAAATCGTAAGTAAATATCTTTCTCCTTAATTGTTATCACGAACAATCTAAAATTTAAAATTTTTAGTCAAAACTATAAGTCACAATAAAAAAAGAACAGGCCGTTCAACATGCAGCACGGGTGAATGTTAGGTATATGTTCCTGTGGGTATTTCAGCTCAACTTGCCATCTGCCAACCCCGGCCCTGTGATGTAAAATACCAGTGACGAGGAAAAGTCGTCCATTTGTCGTTGGAGATGTCACATAGGATTGATCTGGCTTGATTTGAAAGGAATTGTTTAGTCCGTTTGGTTTGACAAGTCAAAATTAGGCAGTCCGTGAGAATTTCAGGTGGAATTGTCGTCTTTAGGTCTTACTCATTTTAGTTTGAATTTCTATCTTTTGGTTTATTTTTTGCTATTTCTAAATTTTATCTTTTTTATTTCTTAGATTTTTTAAGCTTTTTTGGTTCTTTTTTTCCTGTATTTGTTTTGCATTGTCCGTGATGAACTAACCTGTTTTTTTTTCTATTTTAAATGTTCTTAAATTTAGCTACGCTAAATAAGCCATCATCAGTTACAGTGTAATTTTAGTCAACTATAATATAATTTCAATCATAAACCAACTTATTTTAACCAAATCAAATGACACCTTAGCCGCCACCAACACCTTCAGATGATAAAAAGTATAGACAAAGTGCAATGCTATATAGTTAAGCACTTGGCACGTACTAAGTTATTTGGTTGGGCGGTGCACATGAAAGGTGGTTGGTGTCGATACGAAGGGTGGGACTGGGTGATGGGAATTACTAAAGGTTAAGTTTTTTCGAGAAAACGAGAGCGCATAGTTCTTAGAGCATCTACAGTGTGTCGATAGAAAAGGTCTTAGAGGAGAGAGAAAAGGAGAGAATCCGTACTAGACACTGTAGGAAAAAAATAGAACTGAGGTCAAAAAGTGAACAATACTCTAGCGAGGGACCAGTTCCAGTAGTAAAAGAAATCATGGGTCCACATGTTAGGTGGCATCATCGCTGGTGCTGTGTGGTGGACGCCACCTATGCTTGAAGCTGTCGCCTTCGTTGCCATGGCTGCTGATGCTTGGAGCCATTGCTGTCGGTGCAATGGCCGATGATGCTTGGAGCCATCGCCACCACCAAAACAACCCATCGAGGTTGAGGAAGCCACCACATCCAAATCCGTCCAACCAAGGGATGGCATCATGGAGGAAGCCATCACCGAGGCTCTGAACTCTTGTCGTCGTCACCGATGGGAGCCATCACCGTCAAATCCGAGTTCTTGTTGCCGTAATTGCTGGGAGTCATCACTGAGGCTCGACATCGTGTCATCGCCGCCCCTCCCACCGTCTTCACTGCTCTGTCGTCGTGGATGCCAACGAGAGGAAGCCGTTTCGAGGCATACCGCCTCCATCTATCACACATGGCCGTCGTCGCCGCTCGCCACTTACATCACCACACGCCGCCACCTCGAGAGGGATGGGGGCATGGGGCAGCAAAGAGAGGGGGAGGGGGATTGCCAGCGGGTTGGATTTTTTACGTGGGTCTCACCGACAACTACTAAACATCATGACATTTTTTTGCTAGGTTAGGCGTCCTCTTACATGTCACCTGGTACCCTTTCAAGAGGGTCATTTAGATATAGACAATCTCTAATACACCTAGTTAACCATTATATTCCTAGTTAGAGAGTATATGTTAGGCATGGCCGACAGAGAAAGAGCAACATGCTGTTCCTGCCTCATCACATACTTCAGGCATTTTGTATTGGCTGTCAGCTACACCATATACCGCTGCCAGTTACACAAACAACGACTTAATCATAAGCTAGCTCCTGCTCCTGTGACAGTCATTGGAGCTTTCGATGCAAACAATACTTAAACCAACGCGTAGTACCACTAATCATCTGCCGCCATTTTCCAACTTCTCAAGCTAACCATCCAAGAGTCCAAGCTCCATAGTCCATACCGTAACTAACCCCAGCATCTTCCAGCACGGCAGCAGCACATCTGAACACCTGACGAACCATACTGACACCGACACCTGGGCCCCGCGGCACCACCGGAACAAACCGGCGCACCAAAGCCAGGCGTGAAACTCGAGACCGAACGGTACCGGATCCGGACCCGAGAAACCGGCCCGAAACCCTCCAGGCTCCAGGTGTTCCTGCCAATGGGAGGCAAGCTCTCGCTCTCCAGAGAATTTAAGAACCAACAGAGGGAGGGGGGCGAGAAGGCGGAGAGACACTCTCCAATCCGTGCCCTAGCCGAGCCCTTCGATTCCAACGCCGCAAGCGAGGACGCGGTCGCCGCCTCTCTCCGGACGAGCTGCGGGGTTTCTGATCCGCTCTTTCGCGAGTTAGTGTTTCAAATTCCGGTTCTTGATTTCTATGATCCGGAGTTTCTAGGACCTTGGCGGTTAATTCCTCAGTGTTTTTACTGTGCATGTGAGTTTCTGTTGTGGAATTGGGGATGTGGGGGTGTGATCTGTGCCCGGTGGCAGGATGAAAGAACTGGCCTAGTAGTAGTGGAGGTAGTTGTTGTTTGTTCGAGTAGATTTGAGCTGTGATAAATTGTTAGGATTCGTTTTTCTTGCCATGCTTGATCTAATTTTCTCAGCTGTTTTAGTCAGTCTGATTAGCTCTAGTCATGACACCTGTATGCATGGTATGCGTATTATACTCTCCACATTTGCTACAAAAAATACGTTTCATTTAATCTGAATATAGGTTGACTACTATATATATAGTGTTCTTCTGAAAGCTGTGTGTCCTTGGTCATATTGGGGGTCAACTTGTTGCAGGAAATTTTGGTCGGCCCAGTAGTTAATTTCTTTGCCCTTCGTTTACTGACGTGGCTTAATTTGGTGATCCGTGTGGTCCTTGGTTCAATTGTTGCTACATACAGTTTTTCTTTTGAGACGCTAAAGGGTAGGGGATGGCCCTACTGTATATATTTACGTATATAGAAAGTAGAAACACAAAGCCCTACCAACGGGCAAAAAAGAAAAAAAGAAAAAGAAAAGAAAGTTACGACTCATATTCTTGTAGAAAGAAGTTTTTCTCCTCTGTCTGTAAAATTCCGAAGGTACAACTCACTGTTCCAAAATGTCAGCAAGTTAGGAACACCATGAGGATCTTACTATTTTGAACTGTCCAAATATGCCAACACACTATATTTACGAAACAGTTACCTGAACTTTGCCCTGTTTTATGCTTATATGCATGGTTATAATTGCTTATACTTCATCCATTTGTGAAGAGCAATTTTTGTTTTAAGTTGTGCGACATGCACGATCTTTCCATGGATAAACTTTTGTAGGAAGAATCTTCAAGAGATAGGATTTATGTATTTACCAGGTTATTTAAAATATAGGATCAATATGGTAAGTCAGAGGGGAGATGACTCTTTCAAAATCTTCCTCTAAATATTGACACTACGTAGCAGAAATATCTTACCAAAGCCAAAATCCAAAATCCACCTGAGACACTCTGTCTCCAAGTGATCTAACTGCCGGCCAACAAGCGACTTGACCGCTGGCCGAAATGACCGCACCGGTTTGATCGTTGGGTCCTTGCAGTCTCATCGCTCGCTGAGAAACAGTGTAGACATCACTGCACATGATCCAATAAAAGAGTCAAATCTCAAACCACTGATCCAAATGATGTGAAACTTGATACAAACCCTCTCTAGGATGTAAGGAACCTATTTCAATCATGGATCGTAAAGATCGATACCAAAGTTTGATGATTTAGATGACTTTGGATGGATTCGCACATGTCGTAGAAAGCTAGATTACAGTACGAGCTCAAGCCAAAACCCTCACAAGAGCAAAATCCCAAAATTACCACTCTCTTGAGAAAAATTAGACAAACTCAAGAATTTCTTATAGATCATGTCTAGATGGATGAGACCTGATTTGCAAGAGATATCTCCATCTCTTACATGTCTTTGGCATTAGTGAAGATCAAGAAGAGAGAAATCTAAACAAGAACGACAAGCAATTCAAAAGCAGAAGGATCTATGGCACAACTCACTTGGGCAAATTTTGGATGTTCATTTCATTTGAATAGGAATGTTTTACAGCCACTCTCTTAGGATGATAGAGTTCTAACCGTAGAGTGCACACACACACACACACACACACCAAAGTTTCCAACACAAGGAAACACTAACTCTAATATCTCAAGTGTTCTCGTAAGATAAGGATCACTATCAAATTTAGATCAGTTTGGACTAAAACGGTCCCACAGGATCTACTAGATGGATTGGGATCCTGACAATTTAGGAGGCGGAAGCGTTCTTCCTTTGCCTTTACTGTGGCCACCGCGTCCGTAGCGGTCTTCCTCGTGAATGACACCTCCGCCTCCGCGGCTGTCAGTTGCTCCTGCAAGCTGCCGCGCTTGTGGTACCTTGTCGCCTGAAGAGCGTGAGACAGGGCAAATGCCTACGTGGTGCACAAACTACGTCAAATGGAAACCAAGCAAATCATAAACACGTTGATCTACATGTACCTTCATCTCGGTTGTCTCGAGCGCGCTCTCTGGGAGCTTAGGACCGCACGAAGAAAGCACGCACCGATCGAGGGCAGCGTCAACGCTTTCCGCGGCTCCCTGGAACAGCCTCAATGCCTCCGAAGATGGTCGGACTTGAGGAGATGTCCATGGCGGCGATGCTTGCCAAGCCGCGACTGGCTTCATCGCTCAAGCCCTACGTGCCCCCTGGAGAATGGGGACCCGCTAACGACGGTGATAGAGTAAGGGAGCAGATCGGAGAGAGCTTCGCGAAGTCCTGAGACGAGAATGAGTTGTTCATACATGGAGCTCTATTCGAAGGGCCAGCTATGACACAGCAGCCCCCAGCAGAGCCCACGGTTGGGCTCGTAGGTGCAGCGACACCAACGGCCACGAGGGGGAGAACAGGAATCAGAGCCGGAATCCTCGATGCCCACCATCATAGCCAGCCGGAAACCCACGCCCAAGGCCGCCAAAGGAGAAGATACTCAGGCACGTTTCGCGGCTCGAGTCGACGAAGGCAACTTGCGAGCCTTCGACGATGTAGGGACGGCCTCTACGGCTGCCACGCCTTCATTTTCCGGAATGACCTTGGAGCCACCCGCCTCGACCGCCCCATGATCCACGGTCTCCGCAGGGCTCCCCTTCCTAGGAATGCCGGTGCCACTTAAATGTTGTTCATCCTCAGGCCGAAGGTCCGAGTTCGCATAATCTGCACACCCCGACTCGCTGAGCGCGGCGATCTCCTTATCACGACCAACTGACTCGTCTGACTGAGGGGGTGCTGAGGACAGAGGCTATGCGGTGATTAGAGATCTAGAACCTCAGCGTGAGGAGACACCTATTGACAGTCACCTTCGTCATGCGTGCGCAGACGGTTGCTGCTGGGCACGGCACGTTTTGGCACGGGGATGTTGAGGGCTTCACACACTCAGTTCAACTGGCCGTGGTTCGATGACGCCAATGCCTGCAAGCTATGCTCCTTTGTGACATATGGACAGAGGAAGACGGCGGTAGCATGCTTCGCCTCATCAAGAGAAAGCACTGCAACGAGCAATAAAGCTACTTGTCAGCAAAATACAGGACAACAGCAAGCTCAACAGTCGCGGAGCTTAACACAAGGGACTTACCAATCCTGGTCAGTCATCATGAGAGGGGCCAGGCTAGATGTGCCATAGGCCAGCCAACGGCGACATGCTGAGCATGCAGAACTCCTCTGCGAGGTCCCGCATATTGAACAAGATAGCGACCGTGAAGAGCCTCCGCACACGTTGCTTGTCCTCACGAACGAGGGTCAGCGACGAGGACATGTTGAAGTCCATCAGACGGCCAGTCCACCGGAGACAGCTGCTCACCTCCGTCCAGTGGTAGAACTACCGCCGCATCCAGTTCGACTCCCACTTCATCCTTGTAGAGTTCATCGAGAACAACTTCGTGTATCAGGAGTGGAGTACGAAGTTGACGCTGCCTAGGTTCAGTTTCTTCGGTTGACATCAAGCACCGTGGAGGAAGGCAAAGAGTTTTGGGCTCGACATCGGCGCCTCTACTCGTGAGGCCCAGCTGTAGATCGCCAACCGAGCGATGGTGTTTGGTGTCAGCTGCGCCAACTCTAGCTCATACAACCGAAGGAAATCGCCAACAAATGCAAAGGCGGGGATGCGGAGCCCAGCGTCAAAATAGGCAGCGAAGACGAGGGTCTCCGACTTCATCGGTTGCAGGCCCGTCTCGCCAACGGTAGGTAGTCAAATCGCCTCACGCTCTGAGATCTTCCCGTCGTGCACTAGCGAGCGAATCAGCTCCTCCGTCACCATAGTCGGCCCCAGCATGTTTGTGCTGATGCCATTTGGATCGCCGTCAATGCATCGCGCTTGACCAACTCATACTCAACTGCCATGGGCGATGAACTGCCATTGCCGGATGAACCGCCACGGCTAGACAAGCCACCCACGATGCTGCGACAGGAGTGGCAATCACCAGCATGAACCATCTTCAACACGCGGGAGAGAAATGGAAGTGGTGGCGGCGGTAAAGGGTGATGGATAAGTCTCTGTGTCAAGGACAGCATCTCTGTGTCAAGGACAACATCTTGAGCTTTAGGACACCTTTAGACTAGCATCTTAGACTAGCTTTAGGACAGCTTTAGACTAGCATCTTAGACTAGCTTTAGGACAGCTTTTGACTAGCATCTTAGACTAGCTTTAGGACAACATCTTAGCATATGCTTGGCTGGTTAGCAGCCTATAAATTTGTATCCCCAACCCCTCAGGTTGGCATGACATTGTGTGAGAAATAAACAAGAAAAAATTGCCCCATCCCCAAGTGTCATCCTCTCGATGAGAGTAAGGATCTTGCTATCACCAACAGCAAGACTCCAGCGAGTAACAAGTGGTATCAGAGCCGTACTATCCTGTAGCCTGAGCATCTCCTGCACAATCCCTACTCCAGCCTCGCTTCCAGCAGCAGCAGCTCCAGCTGCCTCTGCTCACCTCTCCCCCCTTGTTCAGACGAGCAGCAGCTCATCAGAGGCAGCTCTCTCTCCACGCAGCAGTCCCCCGGTGGCGCGCCATGTCCGCAGGACAGTCTCAGCGCTCGGTCGCCTCGAGCACGCGGCGGCGGCAGGAAGCCGACCTCGCTGTGGCAGAGGAACGCGAGCGAGCGGCGGCACAGGCCGCTGCGGCGGCGGAAAGGGCGTCAAGGCTGGCAGCGGCGGAGCTGGCAGCAGCCAGAGCGGAGGTGGAAGTAGCAGCGGCGGCAGATGCGGCGCGTGCGGCAGCAGCGGAGGTCGAGGTTCTGCGCGGCAGCAACAGCAGCTCCATCTCTGCTGATGACAGCGCCGATGCGGACCTTGAGCCGCTGGAGAGGGAGGCAGCGCGAGGGCGAGCGGCGCAGTGGGCAGCCGCGCACGCCCACGAGCGCGGCGGCAGCCCAGACAGGCGCGGACGCGCCGGTGACGCTCCTGGAGGAGGCGCGCACGGCGGCGGCGTACGGGTCGACGGAGAGCGCGGCCTTCACAGGCGACGCGGCTCTCTCTCCCCGGTTCGGTACCGTGGTCACCACGAGTACCAGGCTGTCGTCAGGGACGTCGGCCCCGGTGGCGGGTGGCCTACCCTCACCAAGACCAATTACGTCGAGTGGGCTGCGGTGATGAGGGTAAAGCTCCAGGTGCGGCATATGTGGGATGCAGTCCGGTACGGCGACGTCGACTACGACCAGGATCGACGGGCGCTGGATGCTCTCATCGCTGCAGTCCCGGCCGAGATGCAGTTCTCGCTTACCAACAAGCGGACTGCCAAAGAGGCTTGGGACGCCATCGCTGCAGCACGCATCGGCAGCGACCGCGCCCGCAAGTCTACATTGCAGGCACTACGCACGGAGTGGGAGAATCTGGCCTTCAAGCCAGGTGAGGACGTTGATGACTTTGCTCTCCGTCTCAACACTCTGTTGCAGAAGTTGGTGCAGTTTGGTGACGACACCTACAGCGAAGAGAGAGCTGTGGAGAAGCTCTTCCGCTGCGTCCCCGAGAAGTACAAGCAGATGGCTCGCTCGATCGAGTCTCTGCTGGACCTCTCCACGATGACGATCGAGGAGGCGTTGGGTCGCCTCAAGGTCGTTGACAGCGATGAGCCACAGCGCCTCTCGGGACCCGTCACCATTGGCGGGAAGCTCCTCCTCACTCGGGAGCAGTGGGCTGCCGGCCAAGGTGACAGGAAGAAGGGGGAGCCTTCTTCCACGACAGGCGGCCACAAGCGTGGCAAGCACGGCAAGCCGCGCAAAGACGCCCAGGCAGGGGCACGAGGACGTGCCGAGGGTGATGACCGTGGAGGCGCCCAGGGCGGCGCTGCTGGCAAGCAAAAGCTGGCATGAGACGACTCTTGCCACAACTGCGGCAAGCTTGGTCATTGGGCCAGGGATTGTCGACAGCCACGACGCGGCCAGGCCCACGTCGCGCAGGCAGAGGAGGAGGAGCAGCCGACCCTGTTCATTGCTCATGCGAGCATCAAACTACCTCCAGCGGCACCGGCCGCAGCGGCTCTCCTCCACCTTGACGAGCCAAAAGCACACGCCCCCCTCGGCGACAGTTCCGGCAACGGCAAGACCGACGGGTGGTGCCTCGACACCGGCGCCACCCACCACATGACCGGGCGGCGGGAGTTCTTCTCCGAGCTCGACTCAGGCGTTCGAGGCACCGTCAAGTTCGGCGACGCCTCCGCCGTGGAGATCAAGGGCGTCGGCTCTGTCGTCTTCGTCGCCAAGACTGGCGAGCACCGGCTGCTCACCGATGTCTACTACATCCCCGCGTTGAGGAACTCCATCATCAGCTTGGGACAGCTGGATGAGAACGGATCGCGCGTGGAGATCGAGCACGGGGTGCTGCGCATCTGGGATCATCGCCGCCGGCTCCTCGTCAAGGTCAACAGGAGCAACCGCCTCTACGTCCTTCACGCGTAGGTGGCGCAACCTCTGTGTCTTGCAGCCCGGCGCGACGACGACGCTTGGAGGTGGCACGAGCGCTTTGGGCACCTCAACTTTGAGGCCCTGAGGCAGCTCAGCAGCAAGGAGATGGTGCGGGCCATGCCGCACGTCGACCACGTGGAGCAATTCTGCGACACCTGCGTCCTCACCAAGCTGCGGCGGCTCCCCTTCCCTCGCTAGGCGAGCTTCCGCGCCAAGGAGAAGCTAGAGCTCGTACATGGTGACCTCTGTGGCCTCGTGACACCGGCTACACCTGGAGGCCGGCGCTACTTCCTCCTCCTCGTCGACGACGTGTCCCGCTACATGTGGGCTGTCCTGCTCGACGTCAAGGCAGCCGCGGCGGACGCCATCAAGCGTCTTCAAGCTGCTGCGGAGGCGGAGTGCGGCCGCAAGCTTCGGGTCCTACACACGGACAACGGCGGTGAGTTCACGGCGGCCGAGTTCGCGGCGTACTGCGCCGACGAGGGGATCCATCGTCACTTCTCCGCGCCGTACACCCCGCAGCAGAACGGCGTCGTCGAGCGCCGCAACCAGATGGTGGTGGCCACCGCCCGCGCCCTCCTCAAGCAGAGAGGGATGCCGGCATTCTACTGGGGTGAGGCGGTGATGACTGCCGTCCACTTGCTCAACCGCTCCCCCACCAAGGCCCTCGACGGCAAGACGCCATACGAGGCCTGGCACGGGCGCAAGCCCGCGGTGAGCCACCTCCGTGTCTTCGGCTGCCTGGCCTTCGTCAAGGAGCTCAACCACGTCGGCAAGCTCGACGACCGGAGCACGCCAGGGGTCTTCATCGGCTACGCGGAGGGCGCCAAGGCCTACCGCGTCCTCGACCCTGTGACACGGCGTGTGCGCATCACGCGTGACGTCGTGTTCGACGAAGGGCGAGGCTGGACGTGGGGCAAGATGGTGGATGATGGCTCGACTCCGACGACCAGCGATTTCGTCGTTGACTACGTCCACTTCGAGGAGGCGGGGGGAGCTAGCAGCTCGTCTTCACCGAGCTCGCCTACCCCACCAACTCGTTCGCCACCACCTCCGGCGAGTCCACCGCCAGCACCGCCGGCCACGCCTCGCTCTCCTACACCGGCGCCTACTCCTTCAGGCTCGGCACCGGCAGCTTCGGCCCACGACGAGCAGCGCACGGTGGAGTTCGCCACTCCGCTGTCCAACGATGAGGATCGCATCGACGCCTACCACGGCGGCGAGCCTCTGCGCTACCGTACCGTGGACGACCTCCTCGGCGAGCAGCCGGTCCCTGAACTGGCGCAGCGCGACTTCGCGGCGGAGCTGCACCTCGCACAGGACGACGGCGAGCCTCGTTCTGTCGCCGAGGCGGAGAGAGACGCGGCATGGCGTGCCGCGATGCAGGAGGAGATGGACGCCGTCAAGCGAAACAAGACGTGGGAGCTGGCCGATCTTCCAGCCGGCCACCACGCCATCTCTCTCAAGTGGGTCTTCAAGCTCAAGAAAGACGAGGCTGGAGAGGTGATCAAGCACAAGGCGCGTCTCGTGGCACGTGGCTTCGTCCAGCAGGAGGGAGTCGACTTCGACGATGCCTTCGCGCCTGTTGCACGGATGGAGTCCGTGCGTCTCCTCCTTGCCCTCGCAGCCCAGGAGGGCTGGTGCGTCCATCACATGGACGTCAAGTCTGCCTTCCTCAACGGCGACTTGAAGGAGGAGGTCTACGTTCGCCAACCGCCGGGATTCATCATCCCCGGTAAGGAGAGCAAGGTCCTCCGCTTGCGCAAGGCCCTCTACGGCTTGCGGCAGGCACCGCGAGCTTGGAACGCCAAGCTGGACTCCACCCTCAAGCAAATGGGATTCCAGCAGAGCGCTCACGAGGCCGCGGTCTACCGGCGGGGCAAGGGAGGCAATGCCCTACTGATAGGCGTCTACGTCGACGACCTTGTGATCACCGGTACAAGGAGGAGGAGATCGAGGCATTCAAGGCGGAGATGAAGGCCACCTTCCAGATGAGCGACCTCGGGCCCCTCTCCTACCTCGGGATCGAGGTCCACCAGGACAGCTCCGGCATCTCTCTTCGCCAGACTGCCTACGCCAAGCGCATCGTGGAGCTGGGCGGCCTCACCGACTGCAGCCCAGCCCACACTCCTATGGAGGAGAGGCTGAAGCTGAGTCGTGAGAGTACGGTGGAAGAGGTGGACGCGACGCAGTACCGGTGCATTGTGGGCAGCCTTCGCTACCTTGTCCACACGCGACCGGACTTGGCGTTCGCCGTCGGCTACGTCAGCCGGTTCATGCAGCGACCGACGACGGAGCATCAGCAGGCCGTAAAAAGGATCCTCCGCTACGTCGCGGGCACCTCCGACTACGGCTTGCACTACCCAAGGTGCCCCGGCACGGCGCACTTCATCGGGTACAGCGACAGCGACCACGCCGGCGACATCGACACGAGCAAGAGCACCAGCGGGATACTGTACTTCCTCGGCAAGTGTCCGATCAGCTGGCAGTCGGTCAAGCAGCAGGTGGTGGCTTTGTCTAGCTGCGAGGCAGAGTACATTGCAGCCACTACCGCTTCTACTCAGGCTCTGTGGCTGGCTCGGCTGCTTGGCGATCTCCTTGGCAGAGACGCGGAGGCAGTGGAGCTCAGGGTGGACAGCAAGTCCGCCTTGGCCTTGGCGAAGAACCCTGTCTTCCATGAGCGCAGCAAGCACATCCGGGTGAGGTATCACTTCATCAGAAGCTGCCTGGATGAAGGGAGTGTCCGGCCAACTACATCAACACCCAAGACCAGCTCGCCGACTTCCTGACCAAGTCTCTCGGGCAGATCAAGTTCCAGGAGCTTCGCGCCAGGATCGGGATGGCTCAGATTCCTCACAAGGAGACACACAAGACTTAGGGGGAGAATGATGGATAAGTCTCTGTGTCAAGGACAGCATCTTGAGCTTTAGGACAGCTTTAGGACAGCTTTAGACTAGCATCTTAGACTAGCTTTAGGACAGCTTTAAACTAGCATCTTAGACTAGCTTTAGGACAGCTTTTGACTAGCATCTTAGACTAGCTTTAGGACAGCATCTTAGCATATGCTTGGCTGGTTAGCAGCCTATAAATTTGTATCCCCAACCCCTCAGGTTGGCATGGCATTGTGTGAGAAATAAACAAGAAAAAATTGCCCCATCCCCAAGTGTCATCCTCTCGATGAGAGTAAGGATCTTGCTATCATCAACAGCAAGACTCCAGCGAGTAACAAAGGGTGGAGCGGAAGGACGACAAAAGCAGCCAGGTGGTGCAGCGGAAGCAAGAGCAGACAACGACATGGGTGAAGAAGAACAGCCGACAATAGCTTGCGTTAAGAAGGATGTAAGCATTTAAGATGCACGACCTTTCAGGCGTGTCTCGGGAACCGACAAGGCACGAGAATCAAGGGCGCACAACCCACAAACCTCACGTAGGCGCGTGTCTCGCACCACAAGGAGGCCAACCGGTGTGTCTGGACAAGAAGATACGCCTTGCAGCCCAGCCACGCGCTGGCACCAGCATACGGCCCACAAGCCAACCACCCAACGGCCTTAAGGGACGAGGGGTCAAAAGGCCTGGCAATATAGCTTCGGCCTATAAGTGGTGAAGCCCTTTACATGAGAGCTACTGTTGTAGGGGTGCCCCTCACCTACACCTATTCGGCTTGCTAGGCCAAGAGGCCCAATAAATATGTGAAAGAACACCTATGCCCCTAGCATAGTGAGCCACAGTAAGGGGCATCATTGTAATCAGACCGTAAGGGTATGTATATATAGCCTTGGGAAAGGGGAGACAAGGCCAGGGGTTCATTCTTACACTCATTCTGTTAGTCCCCTGTTTATTGTTTGATCTGTAGCCACAGCAGTATCTATTTCCATCATATCCATATTTGTTTTGATATGTGCTCGTATTCATGTTTTTGTCTTGCCCTTAGAATTGGACATGATGCGAATATGGTTTTGCCATTATCCAATCATATTTGACCCCTTCCAACCCCTGGTCACTGTATGCAGGGAATATACTTAACTGATGATGTCTAGCTACATGTGCTTTGCGGGGCACCTGTGGGGCCTACTTGCAATCACAAACTCCCATTGCTACTAATGACTTCTAGTAATAATGATAATCAAATATGTTTATATAGAGCAGATCTGTGGCTTTGAGATAATCAGGACAACTCTTGCTGAGTGTAATTTTGTAATTCCTTTTTTTAGAGCACACTTCATATGTTATTGAAAAGTCGTTCTTTTTGGGGTACTGCACTATAGATGAAACAGAAAAAAAATAAAAATCGGTTACTTAGAAGGACAGATGAAATTTAGCCAGTTATTGCTGCTGCTTTTTGATCAAACATTTAGTTTGTTAGTTTTTTCCCTCAAGATTCATTAGAGCATGGTTAATAATATCGCCGGCAGCCGGCTGAACGTGAGTGCCATGTCACTGAAAAGTCCGCTCCGTATAATGGGCAGGCGCTAAAGCTAGCTATGGATTGATTATTTAATATTTATTACTATGCATGCGAGGGCTGTCATTGGTTGGAACCAATACCTTTTCTCGAAACAAGTGTTGAGCCCGCTTTTCGTCGGCGCCTGGTGAAGCATCAGCTCGTTCTTCTCTCTCCATTTCTCTCCCGCATCAGCTCGTTCTTCTCTCTCCATTTCTCTCCCCTCCAACTCAGATTTTTATGATGTGGACACCTCTTTAGCCTGCTGACTAGGACTTATTATACTTGCTCTTAGAAGCACTCCTTGTTTGCAATTTCCTATTGCATGTTTGTTTGTACATGCATATTTTTAATACTTCAATTAAGGGGGGGATCTTCTTCAATTATGCAATTCCTGCTCTATTGCTGTCACTCCGAACTGATTTTAAGCTCTTAGTTCCTGACCTAGGGGATAATTAATTTTCATAATATGTTTTGAGGGAGGACCCTAGTAAGAAAATCTACTAGTTTGAAGCTGAATTTGAATAGAACCACAAAAGATCCCTTTCATCTAGAGAAAGCTGCACTATTATATTATTTTACTGTCTTTAAGTTTACCTACTTGGAAATTGAACTGATCAGTACTACTGACTCTTATTTTGCAGTGCTGGAAAGGTCATAGGTTTTGGGACAAGCAAGAGCGGACATGGAACCATCCTCACAACCTCAGCCTGCAATGGGTGTTGTTGCTGGTGGATCACAAGTGTATCTTGCCTCTGCCTATCCACCTGCAGATCCTGCTGTCATTCCTGCCGGTTCACAGCCAACACCGCCAGCTGGCAATCCGGCTCAACTGAGTGCTCAGCACCAGCTTGTCTACCAGCAAGCCCAGCAATTTCACCAACAGCTCCAGCAGCAGCAACGGACGCAGCTCCAGCAATTCTGGGCCGAACGACTCTCTGAGATTGGGCAGACCACTGACTTCAAGAACCACAGCTTGCCACTAGCGAGGATAAAGAAGATCATGAAGGCTGATGAGGATGTTCGCATGATCTCCGCAGAAGCTCCCGTGGTCTTTGCGAAAGCATGCGAGATATTCATACTGGAGTTGACGCTTAGATCATGGATGCACACCGAGGAGAACAAGCGCCGTACTTTGCAGAAGAATGACATTGCAGCTGCCATCACTAGGACTGACATTTATGATTTCCTGGTGGATATAGTCCCCAGGGATGAGATGAAGGAGGAGGGAGTTGGGCTTCCGAGGGCCAGGTTGCCGCCCTTGGGCGCCCCGGCTGATGCGTATCCGTATTACTATGCGCCACAGCATCAGGTGCCAGGTGCAGGAATGTTGTACGGCGGCCAGCAGGGTCATCCGATGACGTATATGTGGCAGGAGCCTCAGGAACAGCAGGAGGAGCCTCCTGCAGAGCAGCAATCTCCTGCCTGAAAGTGGCTGAGATGTGTATACCGTTTCCTTTCAATCCAAAAGTTGGCCTATGGTAGGCCTTCGATATGAAATGCTGAGTGGTATAATGCCTCTATTTCTGTCATCTGGTTGTTCTGTGCGAAATTTTCCCTTGCACTTGATATTCTAGCAACTGAACGCATAGGTGTTGTGAAAAGTACATTTGGTTGAAGCACGGTGAAACTGAAACAGGTTGCTAACTTCTGTTTACCTGAATTCTGAGACCAAGTAAACGATTTGTTGGGATTTGTGATCGTTTATTCGAAACCAGTTTGGACATCGTCACGGAGTTTTTCTAGAAAGAACCTGTGTCTTTCTTGGTCAATATTTGAACACGACAAGGATTTTATTCAGTATTTACCCGCGTGTTTGAATATGCCTGGATTTCGATGGTATAGTGTCATACGGTCATAGAAAAGCAGTGTGTTGTATGGTGAGGGCTGATCAATATGTTCTCGGAGTAGCTACAAAGCATAAATTGTGAGCAGTTAATCATGCAGTGGGCATGCTGTTTTTTATTTTGGCTTATGACTACAACTTATGACTTTTGACTGTTCGTGAGTGCCAAGTGTTGGAACAATGCCTTACCTTCAGCTGGATATGAGTGCTCAGTACTCGTAAAGTTAGTTAACGATCGGCGACCGCTTTGCACTCGTGAGGTTGATTACGACCAGATGAAAACTTCGTCCACTTACTCGTGCTTGAAGACTTCGACCGCTTGCTCGTGTACTCGTAAACTCCGAACATGCCACACTTGTAAGCTTCAACCGGTTAGCACTTGGAACTCATAGACTCCTGGAATGAGTACTCCAATACTCGGTACCTTCGAGCACTCTTGATACTCGTTAACTTCGAATACGCCAAGCATTCGATACCCCGAGCACTCGATATGACCCGAACGCGTCGCCTGCTCCTGTACGTGAATACACACAAAAGCAACTCGTGCCCCTGTGCTCCGCTAGTTCCTGTACACGAAGGACAGGACGCTCCTGTTGCCTCCACATGATGCGCCAAGAGATACGAACACAGAATGCAAATAGTTTGTTTTTTCTGGGAGCCAAAAGCACTCCGCCTTTTCTACTCTTATTTCTCTCTCTCAACTTCTTGATCATATCTCATCGCTTTCGTTGGTTTGCCTCCTTACACTACTAGACTGCGCCTTCCAGTCGATTAGTAAGAATGCTTGTAGCCTTACAATAATCACTGGTAGCGATGCTTGTATAATAGGCTCTGGAAGAGTCACAATTATACTCCCAATGGGTATAACTTTGGTCATTCAAGAAGACTTATTGTACCTAGAATTGACTAGAACTCTTCTAAGTTTTCAGGATATTCGTGCTAACGGTTTTCACGTTGAAACTGAAGAAGAGTATGGTAAGGAATACCTGCTCATTACAAAGTGTGAAGCAAATAGAAAAAAGGTATTAGAAAGACTTTCTTCATTTGAGACTGGGCTATACTACACTAATATTAAGGCACCCGTAGCCTATACTGCCCTGAAAATAATATTTAGAACCTCTAAACTCTTCTGTCTCTGGCATAATAGATTAGGTCACCTAAGTCTTAGGATGATGAAAATGTAATTAACAATTCACAGGGACATAATATCGATGTAAAGAATTTTTTGAATCAAGAAGATTTTGTGTGCCCTGTATGTGCTACCGGAAAATTAATTACTAGACCTTCTGCTCAAAGTGAAGAATGAAGTCCTTGTATTCCTGAAGTGCATCCAAGGAGATATTTGCGGTCCTATACAGCCACTGTCAGGACCATTTAAATATTTTATGATACTCATCGATGCTTCCTCGAAATGGTCGCACATATGTTTATTATCTATAAGAAACCATGCTTTTGCAAAGCTGATCTCGCAGATAATTCACATTAAAAATAATTTCCATGATCATCATATAAAGCCTATCAGAATGGACAACACCGAAGAATTTACTTCAAAAGCATTTAATGATTATTGCATAACAATGAGAATTAAAGTTAAGCATTTTGTACTGTATATCCACACCTAGAATGGACTAGCAGAAGTATTAATTAAGAGAATTAAATTTATTATCCGACTGCTTTTCCAGAATTATAATTTACCAACTGCATGTTGGGGACACGCAGTCCTGCATGCAGCAAACTCTCAACATCTTTAGACCATCGACATATAACATCCATTCACTTATGCAACTAGCGCAATGGGGTCAGCATCGAAAATTTCTCATCTCCGTAGGTTTGGTTGCAAGGTTTATGTACTTATACCCCATCCATAGCGTACTGCAATTTGTCCTTTCTGAAAGTCTGGATATACGTTAGTTATGAGACAACATCCATAATTACGTATTTAGACCCTATGATAGGAGATTTGCATACCGCCCGTTTAGCTGATAGTATATTTGATGAGGATAGTTTCCCAACATTAAGGGGGAGGAAATCAACCCCTTGATGAAAAATATCGAAAAATTACGTGGCAAGTCATGTGAATCCATGCACATAATCCGCACACTAGTGAAGCAAATAGAGAAGTCTAGAAGTTTATTAACTTACAAGCATTAACAAACCAACTGTCTGACCATTTTAGTTATTTAAAGAGCGTGACCAAGTCGCATGTGCCTGTAGACAATGCACCGGAGAGGGTTGAAATACTGAAGAAAATTGAAGGTATCCCTAATCCCATCCAAAGGACTCAAATAAAAGGACGAGAATTCCGACCCCTCAAATCCCAAGTAACCGGGGATGCGTGGTGAAAAAGGATAAAAATGACTTGACACAGCTAATCACTGAAGTTCCCTAGAACTAGCATGGGAGCCATTTGAGACTTGGCACCAGTATGACACCTTCAAGGAAAGTCATATCGGATTTGAACATTCCCATGGAGGGAGAAACCAGCATGGATCTGTGCACACGTATCAGAGCTGAAAAACTAAAGGGACTTGCTCCTGCAACTAGAAGAAGCAGTGAGCAAGTAGAAGTACTAGAAGAATCAATCTATGATGAAATAGCTATCAACTATGTGCACACGGGAGAATCCATGAATAGGACAACAACCAATATTGATATTTATTTTACAAAGAAAATTGCCACAATCATTGATCTTGATCCAGAGCCTGCATCGCTTGCTGAATGCAAGAAAAGATCAGATTGGGACGATTAGAAGGAGGCAATAGAAACTGAATTATTATCTCTGAATAAAATAGAGGTGTTTGGGCCTGTAAGCTGAATGCCTCCTCATATGCACCCCCGTAGGGTATAAATGAGATTTGTTCAAAAGAGAAATGAGAAAAATAAAGTTGTAAGATATAAAGCAAGATTTGTTGCACAAGGTTTCACTTAACGTCCAAGAGTTGATTACGAAGAAATCTATTCCCCGGTCATGGGTGGTATTACCTTTAGATACTTAATCTCGATGGCAATAAACGTGAATTTAGAAATGAAATTGATGAATGTGGTAACTGCACATATTTATGGAAACTTGAATTCGGATATTTATATGAAGATGTCTGAAGGTATTTCTGTCTCGAACCAAGACAGAACAAATAGAAACTTTTATAGTGTAAAACTCATGAAATCACTATACAAACTTAAGCAATCAGGCAAGATGTGGTATAATCGCTTAAGTGACTTTCTATGCAAAAAAGGCTATATGAACAATGAGAATTGTGCCTATGTATTTATACAACGATCCGAGAATGGATTTTGTATAATCTCAGTATATGTAGATGATTTAAATATCATCAAACCTTAGAAGATATAAAGGAGGCGAGTTCTTACCTGAAGTCGAAATTCGAAATGAAAGATTTGGGTAAAACCAAATATTGCCTAGGTTTGCAGCTTGAGTATGTCTCTGAAGGAATATTAGTACATCAGTCCGCATATACTCAAAAGGTGTTAGAAATGTTTGGCTTTGAAAAGGCGTACCCATCGAAAGTACTGATGACCAGGAGATCTTTACACCAAGACAAAGATTCGTACAGATCTAAAGAAGAGGGGGAGGAAGTCCTAGGACCAGAATTCTCATACTTAAGTACAATAGGAGCACTTATGTATTTAGCAAATTGCACTAGACTGGATATTGCATTTGCCGTAAACCTATTAGTAAGGTATAGTGCAGAACCTATGAAAATGCATTGGTAGGGAATAAAGGACATCTTCCAATACCTTCAAGGAATTACCTTGATGAGTGTTCTAGAAAGAACCAAGATCTGAATATGGTTGGCTATGCAATGCAGGGTACTTGTCAGACCCACATACATCTAGGTCACAAACATACTATGTATTTCTGTGTGGTGGAACTATAATTTCATGGAAATCGTCTAAGCAAAGTCTTATATCGACTTCAACGAACCACTCGGAAATCATAGCACTATACGAAGCCATTAGAAAATGTGCTTGTCTTCAACAAATGATTCATCACATCTAGCGGTTATGTGGATTGAATATCGTGCAAACTCCTACAATTATCTATGAAGATAATGCAGCTTGTGTTGCATAAGTGCAGATGGTTTATGCGAAGAGTCATCTTATAAAGCATATCAACTCCAAGTTCTTCTATGCTCATGAATTGTAAAAGATGGATAAAATTAAGATATTGCATACTAAGTCATATGAAAATCTTACAGATTTGTTCACTAAGTCACTTTCAACATCTAACTTTGAAAGGTGTATTAGTGTATATGTGGAATTAGAATGATGAGACTTAGAGAAGTGCAGAACTCAGGGGAAGATTCTTCTTGAGCTTACTATTAAAACTTGATCACGAAGATCAAGTACTTAAAGAATAAATCCTGTAGATTAAATAAAATTGGGTGGATTGTACTCTTTTTTTCCCTTGATGAGTTTTTCGGAAGTTTCTCGGCCAAGGTTTTTAATGAGGCAATTTGTGCAATACAACATAACATGTATCATGTACTCTTTTTCTAAATTTTTTATTGAGTTTTTATGGAGTTTTGATAAGGCATGAACGTGTCGGATAAGTGACCAAGGGGAGTGTTGGGAAACGTAGGCCTATCCTACAAGTCTGGCCCATTGGTTGGCACTCTTCACTTAGTCTATAAATAGGGGGTCCCAACCATTATAAAATGTACTTATGAAAAAGAAATCAATAAAGAAGGAGGAATTCCCCTATCTCTCTCTATATTCAATCTTGTATTTTTTACATCATTCTATGATTGATCTATCTCTCTTGCCTAGGAGGAATCACTCGGACGGTACTCGCCATCGACGGTTCCTTAGCATTTCTTACTTACTTTGGTTTATATTCCTACTTAGAAAAGTTAAAGCATGTACGAACGCTCTAGTTTCAATAAATCACTTTTATTAGTTATTATGATTCATCAACAACTCCTTTGCGTTTTCGTATATTGTAACACACTTTGTATTTTGGGTATGTTCTTTTTGGCTTTGGATTACGGTTTTTGGCTGCATCTTATGACTTTTGGGCTGTTCACGAGAGATAGTACAAAGTAACAGAAATCCACGTGTGGTTTTGGCTGATATAAATAAAGTTGCTATAGTGTGTACTACAATTAGCTTTGTAGACCCCATCTTAAAAAGACACTCTGTTTAAAAGTTAGTTACTGTAGAGAAACCAAAAACCAGCTTTTAGAAGCTAAAAAGAAGAGGCCTTTTATTGTGTCAAAATTCCTTAAGTCACATGGCGGTCTGAATATTGTAACACACCGCCGTTTGCTCTCTTTCTTACATAATGCACTCAGCAAAAAGGCATAAGCCAATATGAACACATCAACTTCTAAAAATCACTTCTATCAAATACTATTGTTCATCAACCACAGCCGAAAGCTATCAGCAAAAGCTAATATGAACGGACCCTTAGGCTTGTGTGTTTTGGCTTCCAAATAGTCCCGGACAACTTATTGGTTTCTGCTTCTGGTTTTTTTATTTTAGTTTCTGTCTAGGAAAGTCAAAGACTAATACAAATATTTAATTTTTTTGGAGTGGTTTTTCCACCTCTCACTACCATCTCGTTTGATAGATAAGTTAGGGGGCCACAGGTGCATCACACACTCCACTTCTTTCGCTTCCGTTATGCGTACGTATCTCTTTCATATTTTCTCCATCGTTCGTTTTTTCTTAAAGTCACTTTTTAAACTATTATTATTTATTTTTATGTAAAAATTATAAGTCATAGCTAAAACTATAAAAGCCAATACGAACACATAGAGCAGGAGCATCATACTCCGTCGGGACCGTGAACGTTCCATCGGACGGTCAACGAATCCGATACTCCTACAGCCCTGCACAGGGAGCAGCAGCATCCCCGCACGGCCGCCCGCAGTCCACTCCCCAGCCCTTCTCTCTCATGGCAGCCATGGCCGCGGCAGCCGCGCTCACGGCGGCCACCTCCTCTCTCCTCCGGTAAGCTCTCTCTACCTACTCTTCGATTCTCCACTCCAATCGGGCAGAAATCACATCGAGTCCAATCGAACGACTTCCCCTCCCTCTTGTCGCAGACGCGCTCCCTTGCTGCGGCCGCACGGCCTCCGAGTCTCCCGACGCTTCCCTCCCCAAAGGTGACTCCTTTCATCACGAATCTGACTGTACCCATGTTCCCTTTGTAACTCTGTTTGGAAATTTGGGCCCAAGGTTTTGTGTTATGGATGCTTGAAACACTTGGTTGAGCCTAGACTCCTACAGCAATTCCCAGATGCTTAGTAATGGGCTCTGTAATGTGAACATTGGCTTGTATATGTTCACAGTCCTAAATTTAGTGTGCCATGAAGGATCAATCAAGTGAACGCAATGCCCCTAAAAGACATAAATGAATGTAATTCTGGCATAAGCTTTTGTGTTAGGATTGATAAACACCTATGTCGAATAGAGAAATCGGCATGAGTTTCTGTGAAGAATCATTTCCATTAATATAGATGTACACTGTGTGCATTTGAAGTGGTTTACTCTCCTATTTACATTCTTGATTCCAGCAATTGGTAGCAAATAGCAAGGAGCAAGGGCTCATAACCTAGTGTTACCACTTACCAGATCCAGGTTGGCTTCCACCAGATGGCCATTACGCAGTTTTATTTTTGTTTTTTGAGACCGCTACTACTCAGTTCGTTATGGTGATAATTGATACAAACTCGAATCTGCATATTGATTCAATTGCAAATTTACCCAGCACCCAACATGGCTGGAAACTGGTCCAATTTCAGTCATTGACCACCTGAGTTTGTCATGCATGGAAACTTGCCCCTAGATTTGACATGGTCATTTTGTGCATATATAGTGCTGGTTTTTAGAACCATCTCTTAAGCCCTTAACACTTACGGTTCTTTACTAATATTGATTTTTTATACATTTCCATGCTACTCTAGATTTGTGCGCCACATTACTTCGTCAACAAATGAAGAAGCTGCTGCCAAAGCAGCGGCAGCCACTGCTAATACTGGAGGACCAACCATGTGGATCTCTGATAAGCTTGCTTATTTTACTATTTTACATTCCCTTTTGCGCCACTGAATATTCCTCTCTTTTTTCAGTTTTGACAAGATAATTGCAAAGGAAATTCCTTCAGACATTGTCTATGAGGATGAGAAAGTATTAGCATTTAGAGATATTAATCCACAAGCCCCTGTGCACATTCTAGTCATCCCAAAAGTAAGAGATGGGCTAACTGAACTAAGCAAGGTATGTTCACGAAAGGAGTTCAACCTGTAAATTTTATGTCACTGACAGTGTCCCATGTGCATTATCTTAGTACCTGTTAATGCCTTTTAACTGCCTTTGAACCAAAATTGGTAGTCTGATTTTTCTTGAGAAAGTCTGTGTGTCTATCACCTTATAGATGAACCTGTGTTTAGGCTGAACCAAGGCATGCTGAAATTCTGGGCCAGCTTCTTTACGCTGCAAAAGTAGTGGCAGAGAAGGAACGTGTAGCAGATGGGTTCCGTGTCGTCATAAACAATGGAGCTAAAGGATGTAAGCAAGCTCACACCGCAGCTCTTTTCCCCTACGATTCTTGCGGATGTTTTCATCACAATATCTCCAATACTTATGCTAATGATGTATCATCCATCTGTCCGCAGGTCAATCAGTCTATCATCTGCACTTGCACGTACTTGGTGGAAGGCAGATGCAATGGCCTGCTGGTTAAATAACCGAGTTGGATTCGTTTGCCACTTTGCCAGCTTTTGTATGACCAGTCTCCTTTTGGATTTTCTTGTACTCTAACTGTTGTTCCGAAAAAATAAACGAGTGATGTACTTGCCTGCACTGGTGATGCCCCTCTGTTGAGCAGCTATCTTTTTGCTTACTGCACTCTTTCAACAGATTCAGTGAGATCGCTCAAATACTGAACAGATTCTGCAATCACTGCATCTAGCATCTCTCAGATTGCATACATTATTTTGCGGCGTACTTGTTTGCAAACGGCTCAGTGCTGAGCTAGATTATTCATGGTTTTTTTTTTGGTGGGGGTGCAGTCAGCAGTGCACCGAATTCATTGAAGGATCAATCATGGCAGATACGGTTCTCTCAAGAGGCTGTCAATTGAGTTGAAGAGCTGGATATCTGCTTCTACTTGCCACATGCTGCTTAGTAAAAGGTTTTGCAAATGTGATTCTATTGTTCAAACTGGAATCATATATTAGTCTTTTGATCACGACTCATGGAGCTACCAATTCAACGTGGTGCTGTGAATTTGCAATCACGGCAGAATCAAGATTGTGCTCAATTGGGCTGAAATTTTGTAGCTTATGATTGAATTTTTACTGTAGCTGATTAAAATTACACTGTAACTGATGGTGGTTTATTTGACATAATTAAATTTAAAAAAATTTAAAAAGGGTTAGTCTGGCATATATAATGCAAACGAATGCGGGAAAAAAGAACCGGTAAATAAGCTAAAAAATTTAAAAGCCAGAAAAGGCGAAATTTAGAAATAATAAAAAATAAGCTGGAAATCAAAAGTCTAAACCCAAACGAGTGAGGCCCAAGTCGTTTAGCCAAAGTGTAAATGTAATTGCGTGAAACATCTCAGTCGTATTCAGCAAACAAGCAATCCAAGAAGTCAATTCAAACGGAGCAGGTTTGAAAAGGAAAAATCAGGGGCACAATTTTCATGCCCAATTTGCAAGCAAATGTCCAGACAACTTATTACACGAGCTGGACGGCTGGACCCCTCTAGCCAACGTAAGGTAGGAGAGGCAAGATGGCTCGTCATGGAGAGTAAAAAGCATAGGTTCTTGCTATCCAGCAGCTGGAGGGATTGCTCAGTGCTTGGCATCCTCTTCCTCACAAAACTTCTTGTACTTCTCGTCATCCATCAGCGAGTTTAGCTCGCCTGAATCACTGATCTTGCCCTTGAGGATCCATCCGCTCTCGTATGGGCTTGCATTGACCTGTGCAGAAACATCGTCAACAGACAGTTGCAACATTCATTAATCTAGCAAACAAAGGCATAGGCAACTGCAAAGAGCACACGGGTACCAGTTACAACTCACCAGGCCAGGTTTTTCACTTAGCTCATCATTTACTTGAACAACCTCTCCAGATACCGGAGCGTTGATGTCACTTGTTGCTTTTACACTTTCAACAGCACCAAAGTTATTTCCTTGTGATACACTGACACCAACCTCTGGCAGCTCAACATACACGACACCGCCCAAGTGGTCCTGGAAACGAAACACGGAGTTAATAAAATTACTGCAAGCCATCACTCGACACATTATGTATTTGGACAAAATAATCTCTGTATATATCTCAATGAACTGATCAAGTTGGGTTTAAAATTTTTTGATAGTAGCCTAATATGCCAATGCCATATATGTTGCATACTATCTGTACATTGGGAAGCAGCCAGTAATCTATCACATCGAAGGCCTAACACTAGTATTTGCTAATGCAGCTGGCAAATATATGAAAGGTCAAACCTGAGCATGGTCTGTGATCCCTAGGGTTGCTGAATCACCCTCAACTTTCACCCACTCATGAGTATCAGCATACTCCAGATATTTGAGGACTGCGAAACAAAAAATAAAGATGCATATCATCCGATGCATAGATTATTAGTGACAAAAGCAATGATATACACACTATGCGTTCGAGAATTTGGCAGCAACTTCAATTAGTTAGACACGCTACTAACTAAAAACAGAAGAGGGGCACAGCCCACCCCTTAAGGCGTAAACTGATGTTTCAAATAAAAGACGATCGTGTTGAGAAAGCAATTTCAGCGCAAGATGCATATGACTGCCTATTTTCTCTCTTTCTTTTTTGAGACCCGCCTATTTTCATTTCTAAACACTGTTATACAAACAATAATTTCATATCGCATAGAAATGCAGCCACCATAGGATATTTCTCTGAGCTTTTAAATTCCTCATTAACAATCTAGTTACTATAATATGCATCCACCATCATATACAGCAGACTCCTCTATTTGTTGGACATTGAGCGTAGCCAATCCGACAGTCTTTTTTGTTGGTCCTTACGTATTCTTTGTCCATGGTAGGTAGAAAGACTTGTGTAATGGCATTCACAAATCACAAGCCAGTCTTATCTTTCCCGCTGCCTGTATATGCCTGCAACTTATCAATTTTTCTGAAGTCCTAAACCGTTCTGGCAGAGCCCACAAATCATCTGCAAATTCCTCTCAATCACCCATTCACCCCAAGGGAAAATGATATTTTATTCGTCAACATTTTCTGCATAGATTTTATGGAGAATCCATAACCCTGTAATTTTCTTTCTTTTCTTGTTTTATCTCTCCCTCCCACTGTATTTCTGCTGTAACATGTACCATACTCTGTTCTTTGTTTTAATGGATTTGCGTAGTTCCCACAAAAGAAACATTTACTGCATATTCTTGTCTATAATCTCCAAGAGAAACTTGAATGATGCATCAACAAAAACATCAGAATGGAAATTACAATGATGAAACTAGCTTCGGAAAAGACCCAATCCTCTTTCCCACAGAAGGACTTCCAGAACACCATTTCCATAACAATCCAACATACATCGCAGTGATTCACGGTGACATCGAAATGCACACAATTGAGTCCGTAAAAACGGACTGCAAAAATCTATATGGTCTGTTCATATTAGTTTATGTTTGAAGAAGTCACGAGCCATATATAAGTATCTTCTTTTCAATTTTTAAAAGCTGTTTTTCGGTTTTTCTATCTTGACTACCTTTTAAACAGAGTGTCCATTTAAGACGGGGTTTACAAGTTAATTATAGTACATACTGTAGCGACTTCATTTATATTAACCAAAACCACACGTGAGTTTCTTTTTATTCCGTACTCTCTCTCATGGATAGCCCTAAAAGCTATAAGCTGCACCCAAAAACCATAAGCCGAAATAAGAAAGAATAGGCCTTGGCTTTCCGAAGCGGCTTTCTCACTTCTCCCGCTCTTGTCTCACTCTGGGATAAGACAAGGGGTCACGGACGCATCACGCGTCCCAATCTTAGATACCATTATAATGTTTTGGTGATAATGACAAACATATATATGAGACTAATATGATTATTCGAGTATATTATAGCTTAGTCTAATTTGGATGGAAAGGTGAAATCAAAGAGGTATGCATTCGAAATCATTCTCTAATATACTAATGCATTCCTTAGATCCAAAATATAGATTGAACTCCTCGATTAGTCCAAAATAAATATGTGCATATGTCTTCATTATATACACTTGTATGCACACATTTAGGGGGAGCTATCTCTATGTTTTGGAGTTTCATAAGTATTGATCCATTCTTTTTTTAATATGCATATTTAGGATCTTTACTTTGAAATACATTCTTGAGTATATATAGTTTGTGTAGTTCATATATACTCATGTGCAATCGGGTTGTCATCTAACTTCTCCATTATGTATTAATGGTTTAATGATTAATGACAACTGGATAAGTAAGCTTTGTCTAGAACTTATCTTAGAGTATACAATTGTTGTGTACAAATTGTATACTGGCAAATCAATTTTTATATCTTATTATTTGTTGAGATTGTCATGAATTACCAAAAAGGGAAGATTGTCGAATCTAGTCTCTCCATTATGTGTTTATGGTGAAGTTTGGTAATTGATGACAATTGTTTTGTGTACTAATAGTTTTCATGAGTTGAATGAATAGGTTAGGTTCCAAAAATGAGGATGACTTGGGATGACTTCATGAGTTGAAGATCATCAAGTCAAGATCAAGAAGAAGATAGCTTCATGTGTTGAAGCCTATCAAGAAGTAGATGCATCATGAGTTGATGCATGAGGAGTTGATCATGTGTTGATCATCAAGTTGAATGAAGACCATCATGTGTTGATGGGGTTGATGAAAAAGATGCATTATGAGTTAATGCATATCAAGACGATTATCCAAGACAAAGGTATGACTAGGTAGGGCTAAGGATGTGTTTCTAGTCTTTTACCGGTTTTGGTGTTTGTTTAGAAGACCGGATTGCTAGTATAGGTTTCCGTACTATTAAGAGAGATCATGTCTAGTAGTTTGAGTCTCATCATGTGTTGATAGCTCAAAACTCACTTGCTCTAGCTCATCTTGGCATGAGGCTCACATTTTTGAATGTGTTTTGCAAATGGTTGAAGCTCATGTGTTGAATTCTAGTAACATAGGACTATGCATGCAAATGTGTTTTGCAAGTGCTTGAAGTCCATGTTTTCATTCTTTGTGATATGAGGCTTGTATTTGCAAATGGTTGAAGCTCATATATAATCCTTGTGACATGTGACTTAGGCTTTGCAAATGTGGGAAGTCCATGTACCAATTCCTTGTGTCATGATTTCAAAAGTGTGCGAATGTATTTTGTAACATGTCGGAAATCATGTGTAATCCTTGTGTATATGATATCGTAGTTTGCAAATGTGTTTTGCAAAGTTTGTTGAGATATCTGCACTTCTCAGGAAAATCGGAACTACCGGCTCTGTGTGAGCGGTACTACCGGACTTTGGAAAGTTCTGGATTTCCTGCAGTCGGACCTGGCCTTGCTTAGCGATCTAACCATGGAGAGGTCTAACCAGATTGAGCCAGGCCGGTTAGACCGGCCTGGTAGAGGCGGTCTAACCGGCCTTCAGGAGGCGGTCTGGCCGGCCTGACATAGGCTGTTTGACCGGCATGCTGCCAGCGGTCTGACCGACGTTGAGGCAGCGGTCTGACCGGCCAGCGGAACTTCTGTTCCTTCGCGTGGAGCCTTTTTTCCAGAGAGCGACTCTGTGGGTTTTTCTGAGAGCGGTCTGACCGGTGGTGGCGGTCTGACCTGACCCTGTGTGGGTGGTTTGACCGGTTTTCTAGGCCAATGGCTATTTTTCTGACCGTTGGCGAGACGAGCGGAAGTACCGGCCTCTAGCCGGTGGTACTTCCATTTTTCCCTGATTTTTCAAAGATTTGGCTCCAACGACTAGTTTTTGGGTGTGAGGTATAAATACCCTCTTGTGGCCAGTTGGAGATGTTGTTGTTTGACCTATTGCTATGTTCTTGAGTTAGAGTGAGGCTCTCCACTCTATTGTGCATGTGTTGCACTTTATGAGAAGGGAGAGAGAATCTAGAGTGCATGTGTTGATCTAGAGGTGGACTTTGTGTCCAATTGAGCTAGTGCAATCATTGCACGTGGTGAGAGTCAAGTGAGGGACTTGTTACTCTTGCAGTTTGCCGACTCCTAGACGGCGTTGGAGGTGTCGTGCGCGGTGATCTTATCAAAGAAGGTTGTGAGAAGGCCCGGCAAAGTTGTGAAGGTTAGAGCTCACCTACCCGGAGTAGAAAAGAGCAACCACTAGTGGAATTGAGGTGGAAGGCTTAATTCGTGGAGCCGGTCCGATTAGTTCGAGCTTATCTCAACGTAGACTAGGGAGACTGGCAAGTCTCCAAACACCACGGTAAAAAGATACTGTGTCTTTATGGTTTGCTTTCTTGTGCTCAATTTACTTTCTAGCAATTTACTTACATAGAATTAATTTGATTGCTTGTATACCTAGGATTGCAAATCTTGATCTAGGCTAAAATTGTTGGTGCACTTAGGCGAATTTATTTGTTCTAGGCGCTACCAAATTGACTTGAGCTTCCGCATTGTTTACTTGGTTTTGGCAAATACAAAAGGTCTTAAATCATTATTAATACTTTGAAGAGAATTTTTAGACCGCCTATTCACCCCCTCTAGTCGGCCTCCTCGATCTTACAAACATCTCCATCAGAATCTTCTTTGGTGACAACAGTGGCTCTAGGCTCATCATCTTGTTAATTCTTCTTGAAATTGTTATTCCTTTTCTCCTTATTCTGCAACTTCCAGCACTCGGATATATCATGACCATCCTTCTTGCAATACCTGCATGATTTCCTATTTCTGGATGTAGATCTGCATCTGTATTTGCTTTTGCATATTGAATTATCGTTTAAACTCTTCTCGTATTGCCTGTCGTGGGCAGACAAACTTTCCATATGCATACTTGAACTTTCACTCGGAACCATAAGTTTCATCTTTTCTTTAGCATATAGAGCTTCATAAACTTCACTAGAGTAAGAGTATCTCCGCTATATAAAATAGTATCTCTAAAAGTAGAGTACGAACTAGGCAGAGAGCATAGCAAAATAAGACCTAAATCTTCATCATTATACTTTACCTACATAGATTCGAGATTTGCAACAACTTTCTTGAAAGCTGTCAGGTGATTCAACGATGAGACACCCTCCACATCTTGTGGGAATAAAGCTTCTACTTCAGATGCTTCTTGCTGGTCAGATTCTTGGTCATGCAAATCTGCTCTAACTTCAGCCAGAATGCGGCGGCGGATGTCTCCTTCATAACCTCCTGTAAAATATTATTTGATAGATGAAGATGAATTTGAGATAGGCCTTACAATCTTTACATTTTTCTCATCAGCAGATAATGTGGCTGGCATCTTGTCGATCCCTAAAAGTGCATCATTCAAATCAAACTGTAACAAAACAGCTCGCATCTTGACTTGCCGTAGAGAAAACCTCGTGTCAACCTCATGTCACGATCCAATAGCGGAAGATCATATTTCAGAGTCACCATACGGAAGAAACCAAATTTTTTGCTAAAAATCACTTCAAAATCTGCAAGCCGATAGCTCCTTTTCTTGCCTCGCCTCTCACGCCGCTTTATGTCTCCTGGCTTCGGCTATGCTTGCTGGTTTTTCTCTCTTTCTCTCAGTGCCTTTTCTTCTGGTAACCAAGGCAGCAATGACGCGGGTGCCGCGTAGACGGTGGAACGAAGCGTGACGCCATGTCTCCATGCGGGTTGGCGCGGTGACTGAGGAAGCAATGACCTGTTATGGTTGCTGTTGCGAGCTGCTGCGGACAAAGACTCGCACGAGGCTATTTGCGCTGCGGTGAAGATGCCCAAGACTTTCTTCGGTTTTATCACTGGGACGGGAGAAGTCGGAGACGAAATCGAACCTGCCTCGAATTTGGCGGATGGTGACGAAGGACGACGGCTTCGGATGCGATGCGGATCAATTGAACATTTGAACGTGTGAGATGCATGGACACCGATGAAAAACACGCCAGAAATTTTTTCTCATGAATCTCTTAGGCTCTAATCTCTTGTGCTCTGATACTACTTGTTGTAAATAACACATAGAAAAATAGAGACAAGAGTCTATACATGATCTGTCCGCCTTAGTATCTCCATCATTTATCATCATTTTAAAAATAATATCAAAAGCCATCAATCATAGTAAAAAAAAAACAGGACCCTAGTACGCAACCCGGCAACACGGTCGTGAGACACCGCCAATAATGGGAAAGTTCCCTAGTACCCTGACGATATTTTTATCAAGCTGCAAACTTTATGTAGTTTATTCAACAGATGTAACTCGCCATGTCATGTGGGCTTCCTCTAATGTTCTTCCTTCTGAGCTAGTTGTAGTGTTGTACCCTAGGATTTACTACTGCGCTAAATGCATGAAATCCACAGGTATGCTGAAATAATGATTGATAAGAAAGGTAACTACGAATCTGGCTACAGCAGTAAGTAGCTGGTGATGTCATTTTTTATTTTTATTTTTTGGTGGTAATACTTAGCAAACTGAAAGTGTTATCAGGTGGTTGGGCCATCATTTTCACCCTAATGGAATTATTGCATACTAGAAACCAACGTTTCAAGTCAAACACAGCTCATCCCCATTATCGATCAAGGTACATCTTTCCTATCTATTCCATGTCCGTGATCAACAATTAGCATCTTGGCTGATGCTAACCTTAGCCAACGTTGGTCATCTAGAAGAGAGAAAAGTTAAGAACTGGAACATCTAAGCTGCAGAATTCATCGAGAAGAAGTAACATTACTATGACAACATATAGTACAAAGAGAAATCACATGAATACAACACCCTCTGGCCTGTTGAAATTTCAGAGGCATTTCGGTAATTTTCCAATTGAGAAAAGGAAAAAAAAGGTGGGGCCAACCTATCAGTGGGCCAGCACGAAGAGATAAGGGGAGGAGACTGAGTCTCCTCCTCTACGTGGCTCATTCGACAGATCCGATCTACAGGGTGGCGGCGACTTCGGCGGAGAGGGAACGGGCGCTGGTGGCGCTTGCGGCCCAGGAGCCTTGGCTCCGGCCATTGGCGGCCACCATGCCAATTGACTCTACCTCTTCCTCCGCTCGGCTTTTAAAGCAAGTCATCTCCTCTCGTGAATTGCATCGAAAGAACGGTGAGCACTATCTCTTCAATCCCCTCTTCTTCTCGATTTGGCTTAAGAGTTTGGTCCTTGGGACTTCTTCATCGGTAATTAACGGCTGGCGGTGATTCTTGGCCCCTAGTGCTTGGAGGCAAGGCACTTGGCCGGTGTGTCTCGTGTGCTTATGCGGCATCACCTTCACCTCCACTTTGTCGGCTTAGTGATTTCTGAACGACAAAGGTGGACATTGTATCTCCGTCTACATCACTTCGTTCTTGCAGCGGCACAAGGAGTGCTAGGTTTTCTGGGTCAGCACCTTCAGGTGTGCCTTGCCTGGTTCTTGTCGGCTGATCTCTTTCTCCCGGCTTGGTTTACTTCTAGACGACTTTGAGTGTCGTCTGCGCCATGAGTGTTTCGATTCTTTTGTTTGCAAACATTGGCGGCTGCGCTTGTTCTTTGATTTCTGATTTAAGTTCAAGTACTGGGAGAGGCTATGTTTGCTTGTGGGGCTCGGTTCATATGCTTTATGATGAAATTGTCGAATACTGAGATTGATCTAGATAACTAGAGTAGATTTGAGCTCAATTGGGTTGCTTTATACTGTATATACAATAGCTATTTGTGTTATCTCTTTCGGTTGATCAGATTTGTTAACTAGTACTGTAATTATTTGACATGCAGTAGTAATGTCCTCTGTTCAGTTTAGTTCAGAAGAGATCCTTTTCTTTTTGATATTCTTCTTATAAGATTGTATTTTCAATCATCTAGACATTGTCTGTTAGACTACTGCTTTATAATCTTTTGCATGTGAACAGTTATTATACCGAAAGTTAGAGATTGCTATCCATTGTATATGCAAGTTTGTGATAGTAGGAGCATAAATTAGAGCTTAAATCTTTGATCACTAGTTGTCTGTTCATTAGTGAAGAGTTTCAACAGTGGCATGAGAAGGCCAAGATCAAAAGTCTTGAGCAACTATGTTCTGAGAGCAATATTCCAGCAATTCTTGTGCGTTATGCTAGAGTTAATTGCTTTACTGTTCATGGAAATACATGATATGTTCATTTCAGCAGTAATTTGGTTACATTGGGTATATGCACTTGTATAAATGACATGGTAGAATTACATGTTTATATGCAATTTATGTCATTTATATTCTGCTGGAAATATTCTTTAATTATGCTTTATTTTGTTGGAATTAAATCTAAATATATGCTTATACCATATTATTTACAACATGGCCAACTATCTTTTCTAATTGTCCTCCCTGTTTGGAACCCAAGATTCTCAAAGGAATTTCGAAGGAAACTTCACATACAGTCATTCAAAATGGTTCCAAATCTGGCCTGAAAACGCCGTATCATCGACGATCCCAATGTGCAAGCATCTGCCAAAATGCTGAGCTACCAAGGACAGGACTGGCCACAGAGACGCGTACGAATACGTACATATACAGAGGGGAACAGTGGCAATCGAGGGCAAAACGGCAGCGTCACGAGGGGTGGGCGCGCGAGGGACCATGCCTGTAAGTTTTAACAACCCCCATGCGTGGCTCGTGCAGTCGTGCTGCTGTTTTGTCTCACTTCACCTCCTTTGCCTCCCAGCAGCGCCAAAGTGCCATTGCGATGATATAGACATAGATACATGCCAACATCATCACCATTCTATCTTCCTTGCTTTCTTGCTAAGTTGAGCATTTGGGTCAGAAGATTTTGCTGGTGTGAGAGGTTGAAGCTGCCAGCATGATCTGGTTGATGAGCAGTTGAGCACCACTCCAACTTAGAGTTGTGAGATCCTGATCCAAAACTTCCATGGAGTGGCAAGCTTCATGTCCTGGGTGCTTGCGGAGGTTTATAAGAGTTTGATTTGTGGAAGCCTTTGAGGTTGTCCAATGGAGGCTTCCAATTGGCTCCATCAGATCATGTTGCAGCTTCACTCTCTCACCACCACCAAAACATCCAGTGGAGGCTGCTCATCAGTTTCTTCGCCGGTTTGTGTTTGCTTAAAACACAGTGCATGAAAGGTAGGTTGCTATTATATGTTCTTGTTTTGCCCTACAAGGCTACAATATAATTTTGTTTCTAGTCTAGTCGTCTAGTAGTGTTTGCATTAGATACTGATTTCTCGGCAGGTCATCAGTATTGATAGAGTTAAGCTAGTTGCTCTTCAGGTCCAGCCGAATTTACGACCACATTCTACGACCATGGCTGTCTACAACCACACTCAAACTCTGTAGTAGTCGTAAGTCGTAAGAATGTTGTAGCAGTCGTAAGTCGTAAGAACAATGTAGCAGTCGTAAGTCGTATTCAGAGTGGTCGTAAAAAGATGTGTTGGATTCTCATCATGGTTTGCCGCATTGGTTTCAAAGTCTTGTTGTTGCTTCTCTATATAAGAAAGAAGAAAAGGATGCAGATGCATTGCAATTTGCAGTGTGTCGAAAAAGAAATCTATCTGTGCTTACTCGTATTCACGTGTGTGTGATCGTAAAGGTTGTCGTTCATCGCTCGTCTAGACTCCCTTAGAAATTCGACCAACACTTGGTATCAGAGCCTAAGGGGACAAAGCGATGGCCGACGAAGAGTCTGATTTGTCGAAGTCTAGAGCACTCATCAAGGTTGTGGGCAATAAGATCGATCCATCGAAGTCGGGCACAGTTGTCAAGCCGACAGTAAGAAACATCTCGATCCCAATCCAATACCCGATGTTGACCGAAATGAACTACAGCATATGGGCTGTCAAGATGAAGATAATCTTGCGCTCACATGGGGTGTGGTCGACGGTCAAAGATGGGGACGACGATGATGACAAGGATTAAGGCGCGATGGTAACCATCTCACAAGCGGTTCCAGATGATGTGATGATGTCGATCTCCGAGAAGCATACGGTGAAAGAAGCCTAGATCACACTCAGGGAGATGCGGGTAGGCAAAGATCGCGTCAAGAAGGCCCGCGCTCAAGTGCTCAAACGACAACTGAGCAAGTTATAGATGGAAGACTCGGAGATGATCACCGAGCACTCCATGAAACTCACCACACTGGTGGGTGAGATCTGCTCACTTGGTGTGAAGCTGGAAGATAGTGACGTTGTTGAAAAGCTGTTCAGTCCTGTTCCAGATTGGTTCCTTCAGATTATCGGAATGATCAAATAGTTGAAGGACTCAAGGGTCGACGACACTCGAAGGATGGAGGAGAGAAGTTACCATTTTCCCAGTGGTTGGACTGCCCGAGGTGCTCATCCGACTATATGGTGGTTGGACTGCTCGGTTCCTTGTGGTTCGACTGCTCATCGAGGCATAGTGCAATCAGCACTGCACAAGATCCAAGAAAATAGCCAACTCTCAAACCACTGATTCAAATGGAGTGAAACTTGACACAAACACTCCTTAGGATGTCAGAAACTTATTCCAATCATGGAACATGAAGATCGACCCCAAAGTTCTGACCTTTCTCCAAAACAAGGAGAGTTGCATTAAAAACGGGCAAAAGAGGGAAACATTCATCTACTATTGTTCGTGAGTCCTAAATGATCTGCATGACCTTAGATGGATTCTCACATGTCATAGCAAGTTAGATCATAACACGAATTCAACACAAATCAATCATAAGAGCAAAAGCTTAATTGAGAAAAACTAGGCAAACATAAGAACTCTCCATTTCTATTATGTCCTTGGCACCAGGAAAGATCAAGAAGAGACAAAATAAATCAAGAAAGCCAAGCAAATCAAACCATAAGGAATATTTTATAGCCACCCTCTCAAGATGGCATAACACACTTGGGCAAACTTTGGATGATCAAATTACTTGGAGAGGCATATTTTACAATCACTTCTTCAGGATGACAGAGCTTTAAGTCTAGAGCGCACACAAGGCTCCCTACAAGAAAACCCTAACCCCAAACTTGATTGACCTAAGTCTCTCTCTCAACACAAGGGTTTACATAGTGGAGACTTCTCACTTAACCCTAACAACCAGCCACTCATTAGTAGATCACACAACATATATGTGGGAAAACCCAGTAATTTACACACAAACGGGTTTTACATTATACACAATTACACGCTTTTCAAAGTATGACTTTCATAAGGCTTCACAAGCTCGATATGACATTCCATCCACAAAGACGTGATCTAAACCACTTAGGTCAATGTTACAGTTTTGCAAACTACCTCTCCACTCAATATTGGACAATTTCCATAATTTTCACCCACTGGTTTTCACGAAGATGAGATGCCCAATGCCTCGTCGCTAAGATTATACACCTGCACCGAGGCTGTCACCACTTGAAACGTCTAAGTCCTATGGTACACCATATCACACCATAGTTTGTGATGCCCAATTGCTTGCAGCCAAGATCATATGTCTACTTTAAGAACCATCATCACTTGAAATGCCACACCACATGCACACACTTGCCTCCTCACGATCCTTGTCTTTCCCTTGCGCTTCTTGGCTGAGATAATGCTCTACCCAGATTTATGTGACACACCATGACCACCAAGCCTCGATCTTGTCGATGGTTACAACAAGCATCAAACACCTGCATATCAAAGACAAAACAATTGATCCGAGCACAAATGACATGCACTTGACTCTCAATTAGAAAAAACGCATGCATGGACATACGTCGTAACTCAATGCACAGAAACCCCATGATTACCACTTGTACAAACACACCATAACTAACAAGGCAAAACAACCCAAGAACAACTTAGCTCAACCTCTCGGCACAGGGGCTGGTCTGACCGCTTTCGCAAAGCTGGTTAGACCGCCCTAACCACACTGGTCAGACCTCCATGCAATAGTCGGTCAGACTGCTGGCCAGTCTGACCGCTGCCCAAGGCTGGTCAAACCACAACCAGTTATACCCTCGGCTAGTCAGACCACCAGCCAGAGGCTAGTCAGACCACTGCCACTCTGACAAGAAAAGCAGAGAATCAAAAGCACCAAATCAAGCTCAACCAATGACAACACAGCAAGAGCAAGGTCAAATAGTCATCGCCAACCACTTACAATCCCCCTTGATGAGTAATTTGATAAACACCCCAAAGGTAGGAATTTGAGTTTGAATTTTAGACTTTTAAAGCAAGCAAGTTGCAAGAGCCACTAGTGGTCCATTTTCAAGAGAAAGAAGGAATATGACCACAGTGACAAGATGTGGAATGGTGCTAAGACCAAGAAAGAGTAATTTTTCAACAAAGGCTCCAAATCCACACCCAAATCTCCTAAAAAAATGTACAATCTTGCACATGATCCAAATAAAAGAACAATTATTCATCTTGATCGTTACCATAGTAAGACACAACATCAAAAGAGCAAAAGAGAACAAATGCAATGCAAAATATCATATATGACTCAAAATGCATTTTTCTCATATAGAAACTCATTTTACTCTTTTGCAACCTCGTAATTACCATTTTCACATTTTTAGTATGGTCTCCCCTTAGAAGATCATTCTCCTTATTCTGAATATTTTTACCCTTATTGACTAAACCAAATTTTGCCTTGCTCTTTCTCTCCCTTTTGGCAAAACAGTCATCAAGGGTCAAGGAGCAATGCAAGCTCACAAATACGCCTTCGCCCCTCAAATGATGCATGATACTAATTGTAAAACTCAAAAAAGGCAAGAAAGAATATGTATGCATAAATGAGAATACATAACCTAAAAGTGCTTTGAAAATTATCAAAAGTGATGTGCAAATTAAAAAGATACAATTTGAAGCCATAGAATATATACAAAGCTATCTAGATCATGATAAAGAATGTATAACTAATCTTAGTAAGATAACATAATTTAGAGCATTCAAATTAGTTTCAAGTCAAGCAAGTCTTAAAAAATGATAAGTTTATCTAAAGGTATCTAAGTATAAGGTAAACTATGTCAAGAAGGCTAAATGGAACCAAGAAACTCAAATTGAATTATTTAAAGTGTTACAAGTTCAATTTTAGCAAATTATGCTTAAGTACTAGATAAAAGCCAAAACATAAAATTTTAAAGATCGTTTTAGGCCTTATCTTAGCAAAGCAAGTCCTAAATTAGGAGCCATTCACAACTGCCTCCTAAGCTTCAGCTATAGACAACACTTTTTATGGTCTATCTCAATAAATCAAATCCTAGATTAGAAGTCACCTATAACTGCCTCCTGAGATTCAACCAATTTTGAGTTATTTTTATTTCCATTAATCTCAAGCCATTGTCGACCATTTCAAGCATTACACTTAAAATATAATCTTGGTCATACAAAATTTCTCCTGAGTTCATGCCAAATGAATGACAAGCAGTCACATGAAGAAGAAATGCTAAGATTCAAAATTTGCACAAAAGAGATCATTTTATCAAGTTAGGCACTAGTTCAGTGAGTAATACATGATCTACCAAAGAACTCATAAAGCACTAAGTAAAGCTCAATATAAGATTTAAGATTCAACAGAGTATTTTTGACATGGCATATATCATAATATGGTCACTAGAGAGCAAACTAGTCAAAAGATCTATTCTTACAAACTTAAAAGATACCAATTATAGAAATTGATACCAATTAAGAGATTTAGTTCAACTAGGCAAGTTAATCTAGCATGGAAAAAATTTAATCATACATGCAAAATCATGACAAAGCGAGCTAACTAGACATAACATGGCAACAAGCAATATCAAATTTGAATTACATCACAATTGAGTAATAGTCAAAACCCATATCTAAAATGTATATCTTATAATGCAACACCATATATGCATGATACAAAAATGCACAAAAAAACTCCCCTAGCTATAAGAACCACTTACAAAAGAAAAGTACGAGCTAAAAGCAAGAAAAAGGAAAAACTTAAAAGTGCAAGAAAAACCTCTACTCCACATGGTCTCTAGCCTAATGAAAATACACTGCTAAGGACTAAGGAGCGAATCAACCACACTAGCTATCCCAATTACTAAATGCTAGCTAGTGAGGGAAAAACCAAGCTCAACCTAGACAGGGTAAGAGATCCTAGAGAACCTAGTAGAGAAGAGAAGTGTCTTAGAAAGACACAAGTGAGAAGTTGTGACTCTGAACACCTTAAACTGACCTAAAAACCTTGAAACTCCCAAATGCTATGCGATACTGAATATGAAAGAAAAGAATTGACAAAACTCAAGTAATAAACCTGCGTCACACCGCTTAGCGGTGAGTGTAGTCGATATAGTCAAGGCTGAGCAAGCTGTATCATGAGAAGTGAAAGCCATCACCGGATACCCAAAGTGAGGTAGAAGATCCAAAACAACTGACATGAATCCACATGATCTCCTCCTCACCTGAAAAGCCTACATCAAGGAGACAGAAGAAGCTTGTGCCTTGGTATAGGGGTTAGTGAAATAAGCACGAAGAATTTAGCACTAAGACACACGACTGGCAGGAAAAGATCCAAAGGATAGGTTAGCATGATATGCAACAGGATTCGACTTAGAGCTACCAAAACCCCTATTAAATCCTCACCATGGACCACAACGATGGAAATCCTATCTAGGGGCAGCTCTAGACCTAGACCTACTCTTCTGGAACCTAGAACCACATCGCTCTCTAAAGCCACCAAAAGAATGAAGGAACCCATCTACAAAGTGAGGTTTGGAGGCAACTCTAGGGGCACTAGCTAGATGGGGCTAATCCTGAAGGCTACTCAAAACTCTAGCACAGTCAGGATGCAGTTTCTTAGACTGCCTAAAGCAGAACTCTACGATGTGGCCATCCTTATCACAAAAGGTGCAATGGTATTTGACTTTTTGAGGGGGTCATCCTAATGAAGTAGAAGCACCTATAGTGTTTGATGGGTTTCGGATAAATCCAATAGATTTGAACACAATCTTGGTAGGCTCAGGAGAGGCAACCTCAAACTTCCCACTCTCAACTACTCTTACTGCTTAGGAGGATGTCTATTGAAATGCTCATAGTGGTTGAACCATAAATATCTATTGGCTTTGCTAATCTTGGATTGATCTAGAATCAATTTTAGGTTCTTTTTGCCACTAGAGAATTTCTTAAGGGTTTTCTACAGGTAATTATTCTTCTTAGCTAGAGTGACACAAGACTCACATACTTGGCTCTTAACAACTCTAGCGTATATCTTCTTATGTACAACCACTTATAGCTTCAAAGCCTCACAAGACACATAAGATGTATTCTTGACTCTATGTAACTACTCATCAAATTTAACTCTAAAAGACCCATCCATGTCATCCAAATCTTGTCCAATTTTAGCACAAAATACACAAATTATGGGAGTAATAGAATCAACATGTGATGCATGAACAGGTGCAAGAGTTTCTTTATCACATTTATCTTGCAAGGTTTGAGTGAGAGCTTCAATTTTGGAAGTGAGCTTTGGGCAAGTGTCACAAGGTTCAACTCTAACACAATTAAGTTTGTTGGTTAATTCTTTCAATTTTTCTTCCCTAAACTCACAATAAGCACAAGAATATCTAGGACTGAATTGGAGCAATTTTTCAGTTTACATGACAAGTTTATTTTCCAATCCATCACAATTAAAGCATGACAACGCACTAGCTTTAGAAATATCACCAGCTCCTAAGAAACTAGAAGATTGAATCCTATTAATTTGCACATTTAGAGACTCATTTTCAGATTTAAACTTGCCATTTCTTTTCATGACTCATTCCATGCATTTAATTTATTTCAAGTAATTAGTCACTACTCTATTATATCTAAGCATTAGCGCATCAAAAGGATCCACCTCATCATGCTCGATATAGGAATCATCCTCATCATGCATGTTGCCATGATCATCCATGCTCGTAACCATAAAGCACATGCCGGTGAAGTCAACGAACTTATTCTTGTCCTTCTTCCTTTGCTCCTCCTCATCGCTCAAGTCAAAAGATCATCATCGCTCAAATTTCATTCATTGAGGACTGTGAGCAACAACTTGGTCGCTTCTTGAGTGTGGCATCGTACTTAGAGAGTTGATGGGACTTCTTGTTTAAAAAGTTAGGAAATCTGGCATGAAAATGACACATCTCACCACACTAAAGCACACCACTGGACTATCTCTCATACGCTCTCTTGCTTTGTGGTAGGCATGGGTGAACTGCTAGTAATGAGATCTAGATCATGTATGAAAAAGCTCTCAAATTGCTTATCGCTTGAAAAGTGGACAACGAAAAGCCAGAAGAAGAACTCTCAAAAGAAAAACCACACTTGACAGAATTATCCACAAGAGCCACTATCAGAGGATATTTGGACTTCTTGGCTATTAACTCATCTCATAGGTCTTAAGCCATGAATACAACTTATCCACAGTCATAGTTGCCAAGTCCACCATGTCATTGATGGATGTGACTTTTATTTCCCAAACACTCATGTCAAGAGCACCGAGAGCATGGGCCGTATTGTCAGCATCTAAGTAAATCACACCTACTGACCTCAGATCACTCAAGATCTTATGAAATCTACTGAAGAAGGAATCGATGGACTCTCCAGGTTCCATCCTTAGCTTTTGGTAGTCCTTCTTAAACTGGGTCTCATGCACTTTCTTGATTTCTGATGTTCCCATATGGTAATTAGAGATGGTCATTCAGATCTAATGTTCAGATGCAAGATGAGCCACCTGATTGATCTCATTTCTCCCTAGCTCTTGGATTAAGAAGTTGCATATCTTAGCATTTGCCTCAACCTCAAATGACTAAATAACATTAAGGATCACGTCATTAGCAGGCACAACAAAGGGACTTCTCACTTTATTCCAAATGGCTAGGCCTTGAGCCTCGATGTACATCTCTATCCTTGTCTTTCAATAGGGATAGTCAGCTCTATCAAAGATAGATGACTTGTTGAGATACTTCTCTGATGATATTGCTCAAGATAGGTTAAGATCAAACAAAGAGCAATCTCGCTCTAATACCAATTGTAGGATGGGGTCTGGTGAGTCAGCTGGGGTGAATGACTCTTTTGAAATCTTTCCTCAAGTATCAACAACAACACACAATGGAAACACAAACTCTCAAGCACTCAAAGCCAACAGCCAAAATCCACCGAGACACTCTATCTCAAACCAGTCTAACTGCTGGCTTAACCCTGGTCTGACCACCTGGAGGTTGGACCGCTCATGGCACCGGTCTGACCGCTCGGTAGTTGGACCACCTGATGCGCCAGTTTGACTGCACGGCTGTTGGATTGCTTGGTTCCCTGCGCCTAACCACTCACTAAGGAATAGTGCAATCAACACAGCACAAGATCCAAGAAAAGAGCCAACCCTCAAACCACTAACCCAAATGTAATGGAACTTAGCAAGGGTGGGTTCTTTTGTAGTCATGGCTTATGGCTTATGCTACAGTAACCAGCTTTTAAATGGTGCATTTTTTCAAGGTGGGGTCTATATGTAGATTGTAGTATAAATTATACCATATTCAGCTATACTGGCTAAAATCACATGCGAATATTTCTCTGTGCGTACTACCTCTCGCGAACAGTCCAAAATTCAAAAATTTCAGTAATAAGCCATAGCCTAAAAGAACCCACACATAAACACTCCCTAGGAAGTCAGGAACTTATTCCAATTATGGATCGTGAAGATCGATGCCAAAGTTCCGATCTTCATCCAAAACAAGGAGAGTTACACCAAACTGGTTAAAAGAGGAAAACCTTGATCTTCTCTTGCTCATGAGTCCTAAATAATCTAGATGACCTTGGATAGGTTCCCACATGTTATAGCAAGCTATATCACAGCATAAATTCAACCCAATCACTCACAAGAGTAAAACCCCAAAATCACAACTCCAGAGGAAAACCGAACAAACTCAAGAACTCTCCCTAGGAGGTGCCTAGATAGATGGGATCTGATTTCCAAGAGACATCTCCACCTCTAACACATCTTTGGAACTAGGAAATATCAAGAAGAGAGAAAACCAATCAAGAAAGCTAAGCAAATCAAAAGCACAAAAAAGGATCCATGGCACAACTCACTTGGACAAACTTTGGATGCTCAAATTACTTGGAGAGGAATATTTTACTACCACTCCCTCACGATGATATAACTCTAAGCCTAGAGTACACACACAAGGCTTCTCACAAGGAAACCATAACCCTCGACATGATTGACCTAAGTCTCTCTCTCAACACAAGGGCTTATATAGTGGAGGCTGCTAACCTCTCACTTAACCCTAATAGCTAGTCACTCATTAGTAGATCACACCACTTACATAATAGGAAACACCTAATAACCCGCACACAAATGAGTTTTACATTAAACATACTTGCACGCTTTTTAAAGTGTGACTTCCACAAGGTTTCACAAGTCTGATAAGACATTCCACCCACAAAGACGTAATATAAACCACTTAGGCCAATGTCGTGGTTTTGCAAACCGCTACTCCACCCAGTATTAGACAATTTCCATAATTGACACCTACCAGTCTTTATGAAGATGTGATGCCTAACGCCTCGTTGCTAAGATCGTACACCTGTGTCGGGGTCGTCACCACTTGAAATGCTCAAGTCCTATGGCAAATCACATCACACCATAGTTCATAATGATCAATTACTTGCCGACAAGATTGTACATCTACTCCAAAAATCATCACTACTTGAAACGCATAAGTCTAATTGGCACACCACTGCACGCACTTGCCTCCTCACAATACTTGTCTTTATCTCATGCTTCTGGGCTGAGATGATGCTCCACCCGGACTTACATGATATGCCACGACCACCAAGCCCCAGTCTTGTCGCTAGCTGCAACAATCATCAAGCACCTGTACATCGAAGACAAAATAATCAATCCAAGCACAAATGATATGCATTTGACTCTCAGTTAGCAAATCCACAAGCATGGACCTACGCTATGACTCACACATGCATGGATACCCCATGACTAACACTTGCATAGACACACCATGACTAATAAGGCAAAACAACCCAAGAACAACTTAAGTCAACCTCTCAGCACAGGGCTCCCCGGTTTGACCATGGCCACAAAGCCGGTCAGATCACTCAAACCACACCGGTTAGATTGCCATGCAATAATCGGTTAGACCGCTGGTTGGTTTGACTGCCAGCCCAAAGCTGATCAAATCGCAAGTCGGTTGCACCACTGGTTGGTCTGACTACCAGCTAGAGGTTGGTCAGACCGCCACCACTTTGACAACAAAAGCAGATAATCAAAAGCACAAAGTCAAACTCAACCAATGACAACACAACAAGAGCAAGGTCAAATACTCATCACCAATATGCGTCTACCAGCACATGGTCTTATAGATTCAACTAGCAATAAGCTCAAGTTGATTAATTTATATTGCTCTCAGATATCGGGTTGCTCTTATATTACAACAAGGCCTCCTCGCCACAAGGGGTTGTTTATGATCATTGATTTAGTGTGATAGTTTCACTGAAAATATTCTAGATTTTGAGCTGCCGTACTTACCAAACAATTATTCAACAAGATAATTAACAACAAATTAATCAACAATGGAAGCTAGTTATAGAGTGAAATACTAACTATTTAATTTGCAGTAAGCTAACTATCAACTCATGAGCAATTGTTCCTAACAGAGGTAAACAAGTATAGCTATCAACCGAATATAAGCAAGATAAGGATAGCAAACAACTCAAATTCAAGAATATAATTTTAAACTGTCACATTGATCTCATTAGCCAAACTTATCAAGCGATTCACAAGCCCACAATCTATCATGCAGGTCACCCGATATTAGTGCTACTTAAATCAAGAATAAACAAGGTGAGATAACTAGTATGGCACACTTAGCACAATAAGTAAATCGAATAGGAGAAATACTCACAAAACCGATGACACTCAAAGTCACTAAGGTTGTGTTTGGTTTAGGGACAAGGTGGGATGGGATGGTCCTGTCCTGGTTTTGGGATGGGATGATCCCATTTTTTGTTTGGTTGGGGGGATAGAGTCATCCATGTTTTTTGTTTGGTTGGAAGGATAAAGTGGGATGGAATGGTCCCATCCTTTGTTTGGATGGAAGGATGAAGGTGGGACATGTGTGGCATTTGAGTTTTTTTAAAAAAAATTGAAGGCTATTGTTGATATGTTTCTACACATAAGCCTTTGAGTTTTTTTTTAAAAAATTAAACAAAACAGTACTTAAAAAACAAAGAGGTGGGATGACTCTATCCCATGTGGGATGACTCCGTCCCATGAAAAAAAAGAGGATTGCCTGGTCCCGGATCTGCAAGGAATATTCCTAGTGGGATGTCCTTGACTCTGCTTGTCTCCCATCCAAACACCTACAAAAACGGGTCCATCCCATCCCGTCCCACCTAGTCCTTGCAACCAAACACATGGTAAGAAGAGTGAACAAGGCACATCAATGTTCTAGAAAACCAAACATCGCTGTTGTGCCACAATGTAATAAGTGAGATTTCTATAGATACAATGTCCTTCTCTGCAATCTAGAGCACACCAAATTGCAGAACCGAAGTTCAGGAGGTGCCACACAAAGCCACAGATGAGATTGAACACTGGCCAAGTGAACAATCGATGAAGCCAACACCAAAATTGCTACTGAAATCAACATTGCTTCACTGAATCACAGCTTACCTTCACCACACAGGCGAAGTAATGCACAACCAAACAATCGAGACGCAATCTAGCCACAGACTAGCTCAACCACCACTAAATACCTGGGCTTCTCTACCTTCTCATGGAAGAGGAGGGGACAACCACTGGGTCACTGGTGGTGAGGGCCATGTCACCGCTACTACTGCACACTCTAGGTCTGCAGCCGTAGTGTAACCCAACTGGATTAAGAGGAAGCAGGGAACTGGAGTGGAAAGGGAAGAAGAGAGCTTCTCCATTGCCCTTTTCAAGGAGGAAGGCCGGTCATATAAGGAGATGGATTAGAGATGGCAATCGGGCGCGGCAAGTATGGGTAGTGCTCGCCTATACCCATACCCGCGACCCCGATTTACGCCCACGGGTATACTCGCAAAGGACGACGGGTGAAAAACCTCACCTATACCCGTCGCCCGTGGGTACCCGTCGCCCGTGGGCATACCCGTTTACCCGCGAACTGAGAGTCACCATCTGAGAGTTAAACTAATGACATGTACATATAAGCAATAGTTGTTGCTAGGAAATATAATAGCTATTAAAAAGTTTATAACAATGAATAGCAATTAGAGATATGGAAAAGTTTATAACAATCAATAGTAATTAGAGATATTGCTATGACTGCGCCACCTGTCAAGCTATATCGCGGGTAAACGGGCGAGGCGGGTACGGGTGGAGCTTACCATACCCATGCACGTTTACCCGACAGGTAAAGTGTTCCCCCCCCCATTTTCATACCTATGGGTAAAGAAAATATCTCATACCCGGCTCCATTAGGGTATATACCCACGGGTATACGGGCAAACGGGTACAATTGCCATCCCTAAGATGGATCGTGGTGGCACTCCGGAACTGCTGTGCCGGATTCGCCGGAGTGAAATGTGGGGATCGGATCGATCCCCACGACTTCCACCAACGAAGCCAACCGCCCAGCCGACACCAACCTCTCCATCCTTATCCTTTTCCTTTAGAAAGGTAGGCCCCACTAAATCCCCCTTTTATTTTCCTTTTAGAAATCAACATTGGGAAATTACCAAGGAGCCCTTGACATACAACAGTATAAACACAGTTACACATCTTATGTCCTCTCATGACCATCTTCTTAAAAGTGGAGTGCCATCTTTTCCAAACAAGCAAATTTACTGAATCTCATTGTATGAGTAGTAGCTATGAAGTCGTTGCCATCATTTTGTTTCTTGAGAGAACACATGCAAGGTGTGTAGGCCTGTCCAAACATTTACTACAAAGTGCATATATACATGCATGAACTGCATTTTTTTTAATCCCACATCGAAAAGTTAATAGTATATTACAGATGGGAAACTAAAAGAAACATGGTGCCATAAAGGGAGATAAGCTATTGGCGATGTCGGCGAGGCGAGTTGTACACATGGACATTTAGCCTGGGGGACACGACCATAATAACGTCACAGATTAGCGTAACATCTGCATGTGCAAATGGGATCCTTGCCTCCGAAAGACCGTGCAGTGTCCATACTGCATTAACTAGGAGAACATACGATAAGATTCTTCTATTTGTGACTAACAGCGACACAGATCGTGCTAGGTTCAGGCCCAGTACCATTCATAGTATACGGTTAATAGTCTTCGTCCTTACTAAGACTATTGTATATGTAACTGTGAGTCCCTAGATTACACAATGTGGTACAAAAAGCTTGAAAGGACTGGTATTAAATTTACAGAAGTTCAGAGGGGCCAATCCTCTTTTTTCTATTATTGAAATGATGGAATTTGCTAAGAAATGTCGTGATAGGATCAATCCATCTGGAGTCTACGAGTACTGTGCTATTCAAGTGCAGGAGTTCACAGTTCATAGACAGCCTCACGATGGACGGCATTATTCGAAACCGCATGATTTGTGGTAGCATTTTATACCTAAAAGAAATTCTGACAGAGGTATTTATATGATCCCCACTAGAGTCAAGAGTACCAACATGATCTCTCTTATTTCAAGTCTGAACCTAAGAAGCCTGGAGCTCAATTTTAATTCGTCCTCATTTAGGGCCTGTTTGGCAACGGCTGTGATTTATGGCTTTTGACTGAAATTTTTGAATTTTGGCTGTTTACGATACAGATTACGGAGAGACAGATACTCACTTACGATTTTGGTTAGTACAGATGTTGGACTTTTAACGTATAGATCGTTTAACTTGTAGATCCAGTCTTGAGAAAATACTCCGTTTGAAAGTTAGGTATTATAGGAAAAATCAAAAGTCGTCAGCTTCGAAGGAAAAGAAGCAATGTCTACCATTCGGTGTGCACCACGTTGGTAAAGCACTTTGGGTGTGGTGGTCACAAGTTCAAACCATAGAACCTCAATTTAATGACACGTAATTCCTCCTACGCGTCCCTTGTTTAACACCGTAGCATTCCACGAGGGCTCTTGTTGGACCTTGTTTCAAGTGCTGCCTCTCAAGCAATGGCGTAGCTAGGTCTTAGAATCTTGTGGAGTGAACTATTATAAACTCTTTAAAGTTTTATAAATTTATTGATAATTGTTAGTACTAATTAACTATTTTTGTAAAAATTGACGGATCAATTGACCACACACAAATAGACTATCTACGCTACTGCTCTCAAGTGATCACGGACAGCCTGCAACAACCTTGTCCGATGCTCGTTTTAATAACTTAACATCAACTAGATGAAGACCACCACCGTCATAATCAACGACAACCTCCGATGCTCCACGCCATGCTCGCGAAGGTCTTGCTACCACCGTCTCCTTGGATGACCATGGCAAGACAACGTGTCTGATGTGCTGCAAGCATTGGGCTGCCTTGTGCCGTTCCTGGAGGGCAGAAAGCTTTCTTCACCTTCCCATTTGCAGCATCCTCATCGTCTTACATGCACGCAGACCTCTCGTTGGTCAGTGCTAAGGAGCTACGCATCCAGCTCCGGCCAGATTGAGCAGCATGGCGGCGACCTGTTGTGGCGGAGCCAAGAATTCGAGATAACGGGACCAAATAAGTCCTACAATGCTCAGCCAGTTATGGTATCTTTAGACAGAGTTCTAGCTTCTGGGGACTGGGAGCTTCATTTTCCTTTATGTTCTCTAAAAGCGCTAACAAAAATAGGATCTGATCAATTGATATTTGGCAGCAAGGAATGAGATGTCTTAGGAAATTCTTGAGTGGCTGGGGAGCAGATTGGGGGAGTGATTTCAGGAAGAAAAAAAAACAAGTACTCCTGGCTCAGATTGCAATTATTGATGAGAAAGCAGATGCTGAAGGTTTAACTGCAAATGTGCGGGAGCAAAGATATATGTTGGAAGAAGAAGTCATGAAAGTATATAGAGCTGAAGAGCTACATTGGCAACAAAGGGGGAATTCAATGGGTTCTATAGGGAGAAAACAACACACATTTTTTTTCACAGTTCTGCTAATGGGAGGAAAAGAAAAAATTCAAATATTACGATTCCCTGACGAATCATAGTGCTATCATGCCAGCTGCAGATTCTGAACTTTCAGAATGGTGGCTATGTGCTCGGAGTGTTGTTCAGAAGGATCACAGGAAATATTTCGATACAATGGTGATATTAGTTTTCTAGACAATTTGGAAAGAAAGAAATGCAAAAGTATTCAATAACAAGTTTCGCTCCTTGCAAGATATTTTGGAGGTTATTCGGCAAGAAGGCTTGTTATGGAGTTCGGTGAGAGCTTCTTGCCTTTGCAGCTGGATACTGTAACTGTGTTGCTTTTGTTGGTGTTGTTTTAGTCTCTTATTGTAACTGTGTTGCTTTTGTTGGTGTTGTTTTAGTCTCTTATGTTTTTCTTTTTCCGATTCCTGATTAGGAAAGATGCCTGAACAAGCCCTGTTGTACTTTCTCACCTGACCAATTTGGTTAGGTACTTAGGTGATTAGTTATACTTTTTTCTTCTATTAATGAAATGACACACATGTCTTTTGCGTGTTCGCGAAAAATGGTTGGAAGAGGGAGACAAGAGACTAGAGACTAAACAAGAAATTTAGAAGCATATTTACGATTTCTATAAAACTTGTTTAGCTCTAAGAAAAAAGAAAATATTGCTCTAGAAGATGATATTTTGCAAGTTTAGGGTGGTGTTAATTGTTGGGCAATATTGGAATTTCCCTCATTTCCGGATTAAAGAAATCCCTATGTGGGGCCCACCTGTAAGAGATATGAGGGAAGGGATGTGATTGGTTGATCGATCAGCCGAGAGAATGGGTCAAATCATGCTCTCCTCTTCTTGCACTAGACTTGGTCCGGCGGCTAGTGCGGCACCGTTTCGCTTCTCCTCTTATTTCGGATCTTCCCCGTCTTCTCTTTAAAATCGAGCCATGGGAAAGCTTTCGAGCAACAGCAATAGAGAGCAATCAAGAGAATATACCAAGATCTAAGAGCATGTGGCGGTGGTATTTTCTTGCCTCCTGTGCAGTTTGCTTCGGTGAACTCACTGGGGTCTTGGTGATTTCTACATCGGTGACGCTATGCTAATTCTCTGTGGTGTAGTTGGCCTTGGTTGTTGGTCATTCAGCTGTGGTCGTCCAATCGCGGTTGTCTAGCCATGGTCAATTTACAGTGGTCGATTTGCCGCGATCGGTCAGCCATGGTCGATCTGCCATAGTCAACTTGCCATAGTTGATCGGCAGTGATCAACCTACAGTGATCTATTTGCTGTGGTTGAGTTGCTTCATCTGATTAGAGATTGCGTTGGCTTTGTGCAGCAACACTTGCATCTCTACTTCATGATTTGATGAGTACTAATTTATAAAGTTGGGCATTATATCTCTGTTAACCTCGCCAGCGATATCTAGACATACGCTGGTGATTAGTTTTCTAGGACATCGTCCTCGTGACGAGCCTTGCCCTTACTATCGTATTAGTGACTTGGATTGCCACTGCCTAGTAAGTTGTTCTTTACATTCTTAATTCCTATTATTCATATGTTTGTCGTGCTAGTGTGGTATCTTTGTTTAATTATCTCTGAAATCTGTGATAATTACTAGCACTGGGAGTGCTTTGCATAATAGATTGTGGGCTTTTAAGATTGCTCGACGAGGAAACTAGTCATATTTGAAATCATAGTGACAATTTAGAGATATTCTTCTAGTTTGGTTTATTGATTATACACAAGAGTTAGTGCATATTCTTTGTTGTTCTGTTCTGGTCTTAGCATGAAGTTTGTTCATTCAGGTATAGTACATTTTGTCTTTGTTCTGAATATTATCGACAACAGATTAATATTGTAGTAGTTCATTTCTGCTATATGTTTTGATTAGAACATAAAATTGATTCAATCAATACTTTGAAGTAATGTTTAGAAACTAGCAAAATATAAAAGGATTGTCACTTAGATTGTTGATATATTGACTAGAGTTGAGAAGACCAAGTTGAGAACTTGAGTAACTCCTCTGCTAAGAGCAAATTCACATTAAATAACATATGTGTTATGCAAACTTCAATTGCCCACTGTCTTGATTAGTTAAGCATATTGTTTTGTTTAAATGACTTGAATACTATGTCAGTCTCAAGAGACATTTTCTTCATGTCATTTATTTCCTTCTGGCCATATGCTTTACTGTTATTACTTATATCTAGAATTAATCTAAAAATAATGCTAAAACTACTTAATATCCAACAATCCAGAAAACCAATTATTGCTGAAATTGTTTCATCCTCTGATTTTGTTAAATTGGAAGTATTTGATGGTGCTAATTTTAAGCATTGGCAAGCCAAGACAAAGATGTGGTTGATTGACCTAAAATTATTTTGGGTCATTTCAGATCCCTCAGTGCTTCCTTTGGAAGTGAGATTCTAACTTGTTGGGAGGATGTGAACCACTTAGCTTTGGCTAGGCTATTGGCTGTTCTGTCAATCTAGCTTTTTGATGTCTATGTTAACTTATGGAGGCAAAAAAGCCATGGGATGAGCTAAATGAGAAATATTCAGAAGGAGATAATGGAAATGAGTCTTTCATTACGACCGCCCGATGATAACAGACTTCCTTTCCATGTTGGGAACTTCCTGATGAATCGGACGACCAACAGTTGAATCTGAGACTTGGTTAATCTAGATAATGAGGGTGGCAAACCCAGGTAGTTTACTAGGAAAGATGCCAGATGACAAGGTAGTTCTTGTAACGCCAAATCGACTTCGTGCTGTGAGCAGCATATAGGAGCAACCAAGCTCTTCTGGAGATTAGCGCATAGGCCTGACGCTTGTCCAAAGTTAGAGAGGATCTCCTTGACTGTCTGCAGGTCCAGCCGTGTGGGAGCAATGAAGCAAATTACATCATCGGTGTGCAAGGATATACGCTCCTGTAAACCTTGGACGCCCAAAGGGGAGGGGCTAAAAGCAAGTTTGCTTTGCGAAAATAAGTGTTAAGAACCTCCATCACTAGTAGGAACATCATTGGGGAGAGCGGGTCTCCCTGTCTTAGACTGTGTCTTAGCCAGATGGAATTTCCAGGCCTTCCATTCAGCACAATTTTGGAGGAGGCACTAGCGAGCAACATCGATGTCCATTCGCGCCATCTTGCACCAAAACCCATATGCTTGAATAATCAAGAAACCAAGTCAAACACTTTAGAAATATCATTTTTCAACAGCAGTGAGGATTTTTTTCTTGGCCTTGAGGTTCTTGGCAGTGAGATGGACTAAATCAAAATTGTCTTCTATTGTTCTTCCAGAAATAAAGGCAGATTGGTTTGGTTGCACAAGATCCGATAATTCCTTTTTTAGCTGGTTTGCTAAGACCTTAGAGAATATTTTGGCGAAGCTGTGAACGAGACTAAATGAGTAGTAATCTACAATCCCTTTAGCTTCATTCTTCTTAGACGGCAGGATGATCAACGCATTGTTCAACCAATGCAACCCTTTGTAAAAGAAATAGGGCATGGAACACGTTCATGACACTTGCTTGATCACCGACCACGCGCTTTTGTAAAAAGTTCCCGTGAACCCGTTTGGGCCCGGTGATTTCACCGACAGGAGGTTTTTTATTGCTTCCCAAACTTCCTCCTTTGAGAACTCCTGCTCTAGGAGGGAAAGGATGGCTAAAGGTAACTCTAGGAAGTGAAGGTCAAGTGTGTGATCGCGGTCGATGTAGGTGTCGAAGACCTTCTCAAAGAATTCTTGGAAATGCACTGCTTTCTCGTCTTCGTTGGTGATGACTCGGTTTTGGACATGAAGGGGGTTGATATAGGTTATTTTCTGTTGGTGTGAAGAGTGAAAGAAGAAGAACTTTGTGTTCGCTTCCCCCTCTTTGAGCCAATTGATGTGGGAACATTGTCTTGCCATTGTTTTTAACAATGCCAAAGCCAAACATCTAAGTTTTGAGGGGCTTGCGCAGACACAATTCGTGAGGAGAAAGAGAGCGGATCTCTTGAGCACCGTCGAGCTAGAAAATGATCACCTTGGCCATCAGAAGCTACATCTTAATGTCTCCAAAATGTTTGTGTCCATAGCTTTGAAGCCCTTGGGAAGCTTTTATGAGAAGTGCATGTAGCCGCCTTAGGAGGGCCGAAATGTTTGCGTCACAAACCCATGCTTCCTTAACCGCCTCAAGGAACACTTCCTACCTGGCCCAGAAGAATTCGAAGTGGAATCGACATTTAACTGAGAGCAGGGTTTGGGTGGAAATAAGAAGTGGGCAGTGGTCTAAAATTGCAGTAGACTGAGCCTACATAAACATGTCTGGGTGCAAATCTTCCCAATCCATCGAGACGAAGGCTCTGTCAAGTCTAATGAGGGTCGAGTTCTCTCATTCATTGCTTCAAGTGAATTGGCGACTGTGCAAGTGAAGTTCCTTGAGCTCAACATTGTTAATAAAATGTTGAAACTTCCCCATGAGTCGTCTATGGTGGTTCGCATTGTTCTTGTCTAGAGCCGAAAGTATCATGTTGAAATCCCCTGTTATGAGCCAAGGGCCTGGGCATGAAGCTCTTACACTACGAAACTCGTCTAGGATTAGAAGTTTGTCGGGGTCCGTGGTGGGTCTGTAGACGGAAGTCAGCCACCAGGTGGTGTTGTTAGCCCGCAATGTCACATGAATTGTGACCGAGAAGGTGTGAAACACGCTACTAGAGACCGCAATTGAGGAGTTTTTCCATGCAGTTTGTAAGACGCCGCGAGTGCCAGAGGCAGGTAGGTACTCGAAAGAGTAGGCCAACCTAAGAGTTGCATTGCAAGAGATGCCAGAATGGCATCCAATTTCATCTCTTGAATACAAACTACGTCTGGATCACAGTCATTGACCATGTTCCTGACTACATTTCTGTGTGCGGGTGTGTTTAAACCACGCACATTCCAAAATAGAATTTTACAGTTTAGCACTGCCTTGTGATAGACAACCAGCAACACCAAGACCTTGGCTGGGGCAACTGCACCTTTCATGTGGCCGCATTCATGGAGTGTCCAGAGGCTTGTGACGGGACCTCTGCGACAGTCGGCGAGCTGAGGTTGAAGAGAGCCGCAAGGGCTTCAATGTGTTCGGGGGCTAGTGGGTGATCAAAGAGGGAGGCATACGCTTGCACTGCCTTGTCATCAAAATGGTCCTCAAATATGGAGATACCGAGCTTGACCATGAGCCATCATTGCGCCCGCTTGACTAAGTCTAGACCTTTGGTCGGTTTGGCAGCTAGGCGCTTGCTTCGATGCAGAACCCTGACTAGACTACATGCCTTCGGTTGACTACGGCGACATATTGGGTTGAAGAGCAGTGGTGGAGGGGGCGGGAAATAGCTTGATTCAACGAGCTGGGGGTAGGCACCACTACATCTTGAGAAGCCCGAGAAACTTGCAAGGTTGAAATATTTGGGTTGTGGTTGTGGGCTGGAGATCTCTCTGATATGTTCAAATGTGGCCCAGGCGAAGCTAAAAATGGCCCATTAGGCCTATGAGCTGTGGATGCACGGGGCAATTTGGGCGACGCGTCACACAATGGCCCACTTGGCCCATGAGCCATGGATGCGCTAGGCAATTTGGGTGATGCATCATGCCCGTTGGGGAAAGCCTGACAAGAGGGAGCGGGTGTGATAGGAGCAACTTTGACAAGAGAGACTAGCAAGAGAGGGCGTCACGTGTATGCCACTATCTTTCCCTTGAGCGCTGCGCCGTGTAATGGTGAGCGCAGTGTGATGAGGATAGCGTGCTCCATGGAGGGCGCGATCGAAGGAGGCCGTAGTCGAAGTCGAGGGCGCGGTCGAAGGGGCTGTGGTCGTAGTCGACGCCGTGGTCGAAGTCGAAGCCCTGATCGAAGTCGAGGCCGTGGTCGAGGTCAACACCAAGGCCATGGTCCGTGGTCAAAGTGGACACCGTGGTCGAAGGGTATTGTGGTCGAAGAACGTTGTAGTCGAAGTCGGTGTCGTGGTCGACGTCAACATGGGCGAGGTCAACGCCATGGTCCAAGTGGAAGTCATGGTTGAAAGGGCCACGGTCAAAGTCGATGCCGTGATCGAAGGGCGTCGTGGTCGAGGTCAACGCCATGGTTGAAGTCCACACCGTGCCTGAAGGGTGCCATGGTTGAAGTCGAGGCCGTGGTTGTGGTCGAGGCCATGGTTAAAGTGGATGCCGTGGTGGAAGGGCATTGTGATCGAAGTCGGTGTCATGGTCGCCGTCGACGTGGATGAGGTCAAAGCCGTGGTCGAGGTCGAGGCTGTGGTCGTGATCGAAAGGCCATGGTCGACGTCGATGCCATGGTCGAACTCGATTACGTAGTCGAAGGGTCGTGGTCGAAGGACCGGGTCAAAACCGTGGTCCAAGTGGAAGTCGTCATTGAAAGGGCGGTGGTTGAGGTCGATGCCGTGGTCGAACCCTAAGCTCCTCCCTCTTCCTCGACCCCCTTGAAGTTGGATCCGGCCTCCCCACCACCCCCGAGCTCCTCCCTCCCCTCACCGATTCGACCACAGTCGCCCATGACCGTAGCCGCGCATGACCACGGTCGTGGGGCGCAGCCGCGTACGACCACGCCGCCTTCGACCACGACCACAGCCGCCTTCGACCACGACCGTGGTCATCACGACCACGACTACCTTTGACCACGACCGCCTTCGACCACGACCACAATCGCCTTCGACCACGGCCGCCTTTGACTATGACCATAGCGAGGAGGGTAGCGGCCAAAAGGGGGCAACGTGGAGGGGCAGCAAGGACGGGAGCGACGTGGAGGAGGGGCCAGCAAGGAGGGGAGCGGTGCAGCTGGGGAGGGCGTCACCGGGGGAAGCGGGGTAGGGAGCTGGAAGCGGCACCGGGGAGGAGGGAGAAGCTCTGGTAGGAAAAAACGACGGGATGAGAGGAATAGACATGGGGTAAAACCGACAGTTTATCTTCTGAATATATGGAAAATTTGATAATAGAAAAGAAAATAGAAAAAATGAGTGATAATGGCATGTGTCAAAAGAGGAAGAAACTGGAGTGGCAAATTTTGAATTTTAGAAAATTGAGTGCTATATCTCAAAGTAGTAACTTTCTGAGTGGCATATGTCAAATTTTGCCATTTTTCAAGATGTACCTGTACCTTCCGGATTTTTGTTTTGACAGACTGACAGGTGTGTGTGTGTTTTCTTTTGTCAATTTTGCAATTTTCACCTGGTAACCTTGGTTCCTTTTTTAGAAGATTGATGATACCAAATCTAGAAATGCCAGTTCACTAGTTTGGAGTTTGTTAAATGGGCAATCATGTGGTCTCACTTAGTAGGTGTCACCGTGTCATGGTAACTACTAACAAGTGACTAGTATTTGGTTATTGCTCTAGAAGCAACTTTTTTGGTTTTTTTTTTTTGGCTTTTCCGCTGGCTGTAGACTTCAGATTCTTTCAACAATCGCTATTTATTAGATTAACTAGTTATATATCCGTACGTTGTAACGAAACTTATTGAATGTATAGAAAATTGTGCTATAGAAGAGAGTTACTCTGATCGGTTGGAAAATGGAGAATGGTAAGAAGTTAAGAGAATAGAGCGGTTGAAGGATAATAAACGTACAACCACCAACTCATTCTTTTATAATAGTAATGATAAGTTGTAGTTAAAAATTATAAGCTGAAACTCAAAATAACGGACACATTAATATGGTCGTCAGTTTTCATTGCTTGTGGGCTGATGCGTCCAGGTTGGTCCAAGCCAATGGAGATGCAAATTCGATAATGATGCTAAAATTAATGGCATTATTATGTTTGCTCCACTTTTGGCGGAAAAAATTTTTGGTAGTTAAATTTTGGCCTGGATTTGCCAATACTAGTTGTCAATTTTGGTAAAATAATGACCATAGGTTTTGAGTTGTGAATCATACCACCGGTGGCTGCATAGACCAATGGTGTGGCACAGCTGCATGGTTGACTACCAAGGTTCGATGCTTACCAAATATTGAAAAAAAAAACATGCGATAAATTGTCGAATTTAAAAATTCAGATCGGAAATTGCAAAACCTCATGAGTACATTTAAGGCATTAGGAGCCATGCAGTCTTTTCAGAAATCTCACTCGATCAGGAACTAGAGTTCCGGAGGGACATCAGAAAGTGCTTGCGCAAAACCTTTCTCAGCTAATTACATTTTACAAGTAACCACGAGTAAGTTGCATGTAGTAGACCAAAAATCCGGCAGTTGAAGTAGAATTAGTGTACACCAAGAATCGAAAATATGAACATCTTACAACAACAAATTTCACTCCTACAAATTTCACTGGCTAGTTCAGGCAGGGAGAGGCTAGTTTAGGCAGGGAGAGCTGCCGGTGTGGCTGGGGGAACCCGGTTCTCGGTAGGGATCTCCACAAACTCCGAAAGAATAGCCCGGAACTCATCACCGTTCAATGTCTCCTTCTCAAGGAGCACCTCCACGATCTTGTCAATGGCCTCCCGGTTGTTCCTGATGTGGCTCAAAGCAATCTCATAGGCCTCATCTGACAACAGCTTCACAGCCGAATCAATGTCCTCTGCGAGCTTCTCCGACATGGAGTTCCTTGCCATCATTCTCATGATGACATCCCCGCTCTGTGCTCCTGAGTCCATCAGAGACCATGGGCCAATCTCTGACATACCGAATGTGACCACCATCTGCAGAAGCATTGTGATCTCAGTACAATCGGGAACAAAAATCAATAGTTGAGACAAGTGTACAGATCGCTGTAAATTATAGCAGGTAGCAGCTTCTCCAGTATGTAAGTTTCCTATAAATTTCTTGCAATATATTAGCTACGTTCTACAATATAAACAGAGTATACCTGCTTGGCCAAGCCGGTAATCTGCTGCAAGTCACCAGCAGCTCCTGTGGTCACCTCAGGCTCTCCAAATATGACCTCCTCAGCAGCTCTACCGCCAAGGCCACCAACGATTCTGGCAAAGAGTTGCTGCCTGGAGATGAGTGTTGGGTCATCCATTGGAATGAACCAGGTGAGACCACGAGCTTGACCCCTTGGAATTAAGGTAACCTTTTGGACGGGATCATGGCCAGGCGTCAAAGTTCTGCACAGGGCAACATTTCCAAATGTGAATGAGGTTGTATGTAAACTTGACATGGAAGTAATAAACAAAGCATGACAAACAAAAGATGCACCAAATAACTCAGAAGTGAAACTAAGAGTGTACAATATCCTTTTCAGGGGAAAAATACGGAGAAGTCTCTTAATACACCCACCCAATGGCAATGCATGCATAAGAGGTTGGAGAGTTTATTAACAACACCAATAATTGCTCTGTCTCTCCTCAATACCCGGGCCATTTCAGACAAAAAAAATTAGCTGGCATGTTTAACAAACCATATTGACAAATCCATGTACCTTAATACTCCAAATGCACTAGAGGAAATGCTGAGAAATTCAACAAATTGTAAAGCAACTCAATCCTAATGCAATGTTCAACAAAAAAGATGAAAAAAACGAAGAAGATATAATCCAGAAAGATGCGGATTATCTCTTACCCGCAAACTGCATGTCCAACTTCATGGTAAGCAACAAGGCTTTTGCTCTTCCCATCTGTCATGACAGTTCCTTCCATACCAGCCACTATTCTGTCAATTGAATCATCGATCTCTTTTGAGGAAATTGCTGTCTTCCCACGTCTGCCTGCTAATATGGCTGCTTCATTCAGAAGATTTGCCAAGTCTGCTCCACTAAACCCAGGTGTTCTCATTGCTATGACATCAAGAGAAACATCAGAATCAAACTTCTTGTTGCCACCGTGCACCTTCAAAATTTCTGTCCTTCCACGTACATCAGGAACATCAACAGTCACCTGTGCAACAAGTCACAAGATATATCCAAAATGTTAGGAAGGTCCTGAATATTCAAAGATATATTCTAGATAATTTGAACTTTTATGACACTGGAAGATAACTCAAGCTCTGAACTGACTGTATCAAAATTGATCAGCTGAGTAAGCTACAAAGCAGACAGGCTGGGTATTGGACTTTTGCCATACAAACACCCGAGAAGTTCACCAGAATAAATGAAGGTAAACACTATAACTGGAGCATTTTTTTAAAATTTTGTTACAGTTGATTGAATTCACAAATAGAATCCAAACAGATGTTAACATCCAAATAAAAATTCAGCGGATAAAAACTAACCTGTCTGTCAAAGCGTCCAGGTCTAAGTAAAGCAGAATCCAAGATGTCAGCCCTGTTGGTGGCAGCAATAACAATGATTCCAGTGTTCCCCTCAAAACCATCCATCTCAGTCAACAGCTGATTCAGAGTCTGCTCCCTTTCATCATTCCCACCACCAATACCTGTTCCTCTTTGCCTTCCAACAGCATCAATTTCATCGACAAACACAATGCAAGGAGCATTCTCCTTGGCCTTCTTGAAAAGATCACGAACCCGGGAAGCACCAACACCAACAAACATCTCCACAAACTCAGAGCCCGATATTGAGAAGAATGGCACACCAGCTTCTCCCGCAATTGCCTTGGCAAGCAAAGTCTTACCGGTTCCAGGAGGACCAACAAGCAGAACACCTTTAGGAATGCGAGCACCAACAGCAGTAAACCTTTCTGGTTTCTTCAAGAACTCAACCACTTCCATAAAGTCTTGCTTTGCTTCATCGACACCAGCTACATCATCAAATGTAACACCAGTGTTGGGTTCCATCTGAAACTTGGCCCTAGATTGACCAAAACCAAGGGGAAAGCCAGGACCATTAGGTCCACCAAGGCCACCTGATCCTCTTCTTGACAATAAAAATAAACCACCAATAAGGATGAGTGGGAAGGCCAAGCTTCCAATCAGATTGAACAGAAGGGAACCAGATTCCTCCTGGTTGCTGTGTGCAGCAAAATCAATATTCTTTTCCCTCAACTTCTGAAGAAGCTCCTGGCTTAGACCAGGAAGTTGCACACGAACTCTCTGCACGCGATTGCCCAGCTCAGGAGAAATAGCTTCTACAATAGCAATCGTCCCATTCTCAAACAAATCAACCTTCTTCACTCTATCCTTGTCAAGATACTCGAGGAACCTCGAGTAAGACATTCTTGAGGAAGAGACACCTTGCTCATCAGCGAGAGCTTTCTTAGCACCCAACAAGGTGGGCAACCCAACTCCAAGATTTCCAAGCGCAAGCTTTAGGAACTTCCTTCTAGCATCATTAGTTTTGTGCTCCAGGGAAGTAGTCACAGACACTGGCCTCTGTGCAACGCCACTTGAAGGAAGTGCACCGAAGGGAAGCACCCCTTTTGCAGCAAGACTCATAGATGTCGGTGCCATGTTTGCTCACTGAAAAAAAAATCAATGGAGATCTTGTCACGCAGAGAAATCTTTCATATCATCAGTTCAATTCAATTGTGGCAATTAGCAAGCACTGCTACGGCGCTACCAGAAGAAGTCACAATGGCATTACAAAAGCGTGTATGGAAAAACTCCATTTATTTTGGAGAACGCACGAACACCATTTCTTAGAATGCAAAATGTTTCACAACACAGGTATGATTGACCAACTAAGAGTATATGATTGAAAGGAAGCTTTCATCTCAAGAACTACAATAAAATACGACTAATTGCAAGCGCCCCAACCATTTTAATTTTAATTCTTTCTCGAACTGCAAACAACTACAAACACCAGCCTAAAACAATGATCATCCCTATCATCCCTATATCTTAGCTCATCGTATCTTCTACTTGCCGATTGACCGATTAATTCAAGTGAACAAGCTAACGAATTCACTATCCTACTGGCAAAACCTAGATTAGCACCAAACATCACACATGCTCTTGCAGATTCCCAGCCCGAATTCTCCCCGCTATCGCTTCAAGCTAAAAAAATCTACACGAACACGAACCAAACACATACTCCAAAAGCACAAATAGGGTAAAAACAGCTTCAAACACGGAATCCCGCCGCGAGTCCACAACACTAGGTTCGGTTCAATCAACCAAGATTAGAACCAGTCGCACGCAACATCCTGACATCAGAATCACGGAAGCTAAGGCGCGCACGCACCTGTGTGGATCGGAGCCGGGAGGGGAGGGAGAAGCGGAGTGAAGCGGGGGAGGGGAGGGGAGGGAGCGAGTGGAGTCTATAAATAGCCGACACTGACGAGGGGCGCAGATTTTTCTCCCCCTCCGTTTGTTTCGTTTCCGCCGCCGCCTCTCCTCCGGTGCTTGCGTTGGGACTTCGGGAGGAAGAGGAGAAGGGAAGTGGTGGGTGGGATGGGATGGGGATGGGCGACGTGCGCGGCTCTGCGCCACCCCACACACAGCCTCGATAAGGAAGAGATGAGCCCACATAGACGGAACGCAGTAGCAGGCCAGGGTGAAATATCATCATCTCTCTCTGGTCCAGTGAAAACTGAAAAGGCCTTTTTCCGTGCTATTTTCATGGCCAATGGCTTCGAGTTTGATGCTTCGATGTCGTGGCTACTGAACTCACGTGAGATTACTACAGCTTGGAGAAGTGCCAATGGCTGGCTGGTCGTAGCATACCATTGCATACTGGCGTTAGCTATGTGTAGCCAGAGCCGTCCGTTTCCCTTGAGTACCTGCCGACTCGATTCACAATTGGGTGGCGCAATCAGCTCACTCAATGTACTGAGTTCTTCTATAACATGGTTATTCTCTCTATCTGCAATCGATACAGTCAAAAGACAAAACTCACTGTCACCAAAAAGGAAAAGAAAAAGGGACAAGAGGAGTACAAGCACATATATCAAGCGCTCAAGTGAGCAATTCCTCGGGGAAATGGGAATGGATTCTTTTACATGGCTAGGATTTGCAACTACAGCAACCTTGTTTCACTAATCTAACGAGATGCACCGGATCTTGCAGACCAGATGGGCAGTAGGGAGGTCAAGCTGGCTTCCGCCGTCTGATTTGATCAGGCCACCGACCTGGTCTCTCGGGGTCGAGATGCAGGCGACGAAGGTGGAGAGGAACGGAGGGATCGGCATTGAGAGCGCGGAGAGGACATTGTTCAGGTACTCTATGTCCGCCGCGAGCTGCCGCGCCCCTCGGTCGGTGATGTGATGGATCCCGCGCAGCTGCTCCATGAAGAGAGCTGTAGCACCCTCGGCGACCTGATTCATGGAAACAGAGATTGAGAACAAAGACATTAGATTTGGACATTTGGTGTCACGTATTCTGGTAAGATTATTTGGGGGATTCGATGTAGTGTTCTGTTCAATTGTGATGTGCATATTCTAGATGATTCACTCTTCCCTACATAATTTGCAAGGTTATGCATTGAAGCATGGTCAATTTTGTTGATGGCATATTTTACAGGTACGCAGGGTGATGGACAGTCCTGTTCAAGATGCTGTAATCTAGATCTTGTGCATAGTAGTAGAAAGGCTTTGTACATATTTACTTACCTTAAATATCCACTCAGTAGCAAAGAACTGAGCCTCATCGTTGCCAGCCTCACTGCCTGAGATACCTTCTGCAAGTGGCTCCAACTGCTGCGGTAAAGTGAGGAGATACTCCCCAACACTGGTCACATATGCTTGTGGGTAGGCACTGAAGCTTGGAAGAGGAAGACCACTCTGTTCCTCCATGGACGACCAGATTGGGAGGCGAGCAACCTCACTGAGACGCTGCCGAACTTTAGATATGAGCACATCATAGACAAGTTCGTTTACTGTGTCTGAGAAGGCCGCAACTCTTTGTGATGTGACAGGAAGAGCATGGAACCTTGGATCTTTTGACTGTACAATAGAAATAATTTCTTTAAATGAACAGAACATGAAGACAAATAAAGTTACGTGTGCAAGAAATTAAGGCGGCCATGAATAGGTTCTATGCTACAGATGAATAACTTATGGTAATGCACAACAGAAAAAGCACGTTACTCCCGAATTTCCTATGAAGCCAGAGATTGTAAATGAATCCTACAATTTATCTCCATACGTTTGAATTCATGCTGTTCAAGCAAGTCATGGACTTGCTCAAGATCAGCAACAATATAGAAAAGCATAGTATCAAATGATCAAACATACATATATTTCATCCAACACAGAATTCCGTCATTTGCTGAAAATTAGGTATAACTCAGGCCAACCAGAAAATGATGCAATCTGGACCATCAGATCAAACATCAAATAACTCAGGGTTTCAAGTGCTACATAAATATGAGTCAGGTTCTTCTAGCAAGTTCTATTCAGTGATGACTGCAGAAAATGCATCATTTTGCAAGTTCAATCACAAGCTTATTCAGATGTACAGTTGTGGTCAGAGAGACAAGTGTTGACTCCTGTGTTGTAACACTAAATGCAAGATAATTTAAAACCATACAACTTGCCTGTTCTAGTACAGTGAAGAGTTTCTTAGACTTGTCTGGTAGATCTGTTAGGCGAATGGCTGCAATATCAAGTGCTGCCCTCCCAGCCAGAGGCACTTCCGCATTCTCATCAGTAGTTGCTGCAGGCGATTTAGCCAGGCTGGAACCAAATCCGGAAAGACAAAAGTTTGTTCCAATCCTGGCAAGAGTAGCCCTTAAAGAAGCCTCAAAAACTGAAGTTCTACTAGTTAGGCAATCAGCAACTGTAAGAATCTGCAAAGCACCCTGTACAATAGACCATTCTTCCTCTTCAGAAACATCCACCAATCGTGGCGCTTCCTTTTTCTCTAATCCTGCATCTTTTTTGGAGGCATCGCTATGTGCAGAATTATCCAGCCCACATACCGTCCTCAGGGACTTCAAAGTTTCTTGTAGGTTAGATATGTACTGCAGCATGATGTCATCAAGAGCCAGTACCAGTTCATCTGCCTCTGAACCGCCAGTAAGACTTATGCATCTCTCAACAGCTGCTTCAAGAAGTACTATCATCTGCGGGATGGATTCCTCCATTCTACGGACAGTTTCGCTTAGCTCTATACCCTGTGCACCTACACCACGAGAGACAGCCCCACGGATATCTATAACTGCCATCTCAGCAGAAAGTATAGCACGCTCCATCTGCCCATACCTACATGACATGAAAAATAGTATGCAGAACCAATTGCTTAGTACTATACATCAATGGCAACAGAGAGTTGTTGTAAATACAGATGGTAAAAGATGCACATAACTTTTTTTGCGTCTTTATTGGACAAAATGGCTTAAGAGTTTACCTCCCTTTAAAGGTTTCATATGGGGAATAAATAGCTTTCAATGTATTCAGCAAAACTGCAAGATCTGCTTTTGAAAATAAGTGCTGAATGTTCCTAGCAAAAGTGCCAGTCATGTTGTGCAGATCAATTAGTGCTACAAGATGCTTATTCTGCAACTTGGTACTTTTTGGCAAGTCACCTGATAGAACATCCAGTATACCTGGGCACAGAGAAGATAAAATCAATTTATTGCGGGGAAAAAACTAAGTTTGCTTGTGCAACAAACAAGCAATAACTAATAAGTTGTCAAATAGATAAATAAATATGCAACCATGAAACAAATATTACCTTTTGCAACAGATCTGGTTTCAGGAACAACATCTCCAGTTGCTAGGTTGACACGAGAGACAAAGCTTGAATTCAACTCACTCATGGTCTCAACAAGTACTTTCGGGACCAGTGATCTGTATTCTTCAGGGAAAGCGGTCAAGCACCTGTGAGTATTAGCATTTTAGAACATCTATATAGTGTCAACAGGGCAAAAAAAAGTGTTTTCTTTGGTGGCCCAAAGATAGTTAAAAGCTGCTGCCAAAAAACTGACCTCTGTTTAACTAATTTAAAGAAAAGTATTTGTTAACTCAGAACAAACGAAAACGAAATCCCATGCACATACCAATTCCATTCTTGTTCGAGATAAAGTAGTGTCTCATCATAGAAACTTGGCAGCCAGCTTGAGAATGAGAGACTACTTATGCTTTCACCACCATGCTTCTCCATCTCTACCCTGGTGGTTATTTGCTTTAGGTCAAAATCTTCCCAAAGTTTCTTTAGAGGCTTGACATGGATCTTAGTGTATTGCACCTCCAGTGACTTAAACCTCCCAATACGTATCAATATACCACGAAGATCTTGCACAGCATCAACCTTTCAACCAAAATTTGCACAGAAAACAGGTTCTAAGTAAAATAGAGATGTTTCATATACTGTTAATATAAATGAGCTAATTTTGCAAGGAAAAAAAACCTTGCGGTTAGAAAGGGCATCCAATAAACGAGGCTGAACCATTTCATCTAGCCTTTCTTCCAATACTTCAAGCTGCTTTCTCACGTTAGCAAACTCTGCAACCTGAAAGCAACATTTTATAAGCTAAATGAACAGCTCATGTGTCTAAGCTAGAGACAGAGAGAGAAGAGGGGAGGGGGAGGGGGGTGGGGAGAGATTACAATACCTCACCAACTGCTGACAAGCAATGTCTCATGGTTGCCAGGGTTTCCGCAGCTTTTGGAAGATCACCGCTAGAAAACACATCCTCAACACTTTGGCTCAACTGAGCTAGTCCAGCTGCATCCTGCCATTCCGTCCAACAAACTTTTACAACTATTAGATAAGAACTTACCAGTTACTCCAGTGACATGTGCCATGGTCCACATACACCTTACCTGCAATGTTCCATATGCCGCTTCCATGCGCTGTTTCACAGTATCAATTCGTGCTAGTGCAGTTATCGACTCAGCAGAAGAGCCCTCAGCCTGGTTGGAGAAATCATCATCAATACTTGGTTAACTACCACATTTGTGAAATGTAGCTGGAATAAGGAACTGGATGCCCAATTTGACTATCATAAGAATCACTAATTCCCCCAAAAAACTAGTATTAGTTAAATCCATTTGTATTCTACAAAAGGACTCAAAATAATTGTTATTGAGAGAGATGGTTACATTGCAACAAATAGTACACACTTTGGGGAAAAAATGTTAGGTTTGCAATTTTATGTTGCCTCTCATTCTACAAGATGTTATCTGTAGTTAACTAGAACGGCAGGCCTCAATATTTTATGATAATACATGTACAGGCGTAGTTTATATGGACATCAGCTCTGAATTTGTGAATTTGTACATACTTTATACGGTATACTCAAGTTTCTATGTGCATAACTGTGATGTATAAGTACTATTAAAAAACTAGGTGATGTATAAGTACATAACATGGTAGCATCCCAAACTAATCATAGACAACACATGCTGGGTTTTTTTGCAACTCAAGTGCCAAAATCTAGCTTTGTTTTACCAAGCGCAGGCAAACTCCGAGATCCAGTTCCAATTAACAACGAAAGGAGACACTAAATCCTAAGCCCAAATAGATCAAACTAAAGCCTCGGTTGAGAATTTGGCCGTATTTTGTATAATGTTCTCTAACAGTATGCTCTGTACAAGGCGAAGCCAACACATATTGACATACGGTATGTGAGATCCAGATCCAATTGAAAACATGGTACCGATAGCGGAGGAGACCGAACTATAAGCATAAACGAATCAAACTAAATCATAGTGTGTGAATTTTGATTCAATATTAGCACATTTGCACCGTTAAATCATTCGATGGACCCTCCAAATCCATCTCGATTTCGCGTAATACATGCACGGGGAGTGTGAGATCCAGATCCAATTAGTAACGAGAGGGGGGGGGCACCTGGGAGAGGGACTGGAGGACGGAGGCGAGGTGGGAGCGGAGCGCGACGGCGTCGTCGCGGAGGCGGATCGCGTCGCGGCACGCGAGCGGGACGCGGCGGAGTGCGTCGGCGCTGTCCCGCTCGAGCGTGGCCGCGGCGTCGTCGGCCGCGGCCCGGAGGCGCTCCTCGGCGTCGGCGAGGAAGTGGTCGAGCGGCTCCGACGGGTGCCGCGCGTCCAGCGCCGCGTTGATCCACCGCTTCGGGTCGAACCCCTCCGCCCCGAACTCCGACGCGTCCACCACCACCATTCCCGCACCGCCCGCTGAGCCGCGCCTGCAGGGGTCTCCTGCCACCCTTCCTCTTCCTCCTCCTCCTCGGCTCGTCGGAGATTTGGGCGAGACGTGGAGTGCGGTAGAGTTCGGAGGTTGCTACTTGCCAACTTGCCTAGGTGTCAGTCTTTCGTCTCCGCGGGCCGCGGCTCCTCACCCGTCACCAAAGTAACGACCACCGTGGCATGGGGTCACTTCGGTTGAGTTCAAGGGGAATACGTCTACCCAAATGACGTCTTCAATGAAGCTATGCGCTGTACGAGGTAGTGTGTTTTCCCTCGCGGAAAGGAGAAAAGCAAGACAGAATCATGCTTAGCATGGCGTATTCGTTTAGCACTTTTCTCATGCCTCATTATCATAAACTGTCCAACCGAGCGGCACCTTAGTTTGACTCATTAGGGACAGACTAGGGCCAGGTCTAAGTCTGGTTGGGCAGGAGCAAATTCGACGTTTCATAGATGGTGGCAAATCCTAATTATTTCTACAAAATGAGTAGCAATTTTTAAAAGGCAATCCATCGAGTGACGAATCACGAAGAAGCGATCTTTAGACGGCAAATAATCGATTTTTCCCTTAAAAAAATGCGTACATTGCCACTGGCCATACAGCAGTTGTTCTGTAGTGGATATTGACTTTTGGAGTACAGATTACAGACAGCACCCGAGGTGAACAAAGGGAGATCAAAATATCAAAAGCCAGCAATACGAACTGCAAACTCAAATGAACTTTAAAATGAATGGGATTTCAATACAATATGATAATAATCAAGACAAAAGTTTAAAAAGTAACTGTTTTAAGGCAGATCCACAATTCAAAACTCCCGTTACATAGTAGTTGAGTGCATTACATTATAGATAGTAGAGAATACACCCGGCTGGATTATTCAGCATATTATTACGTTAATCAAAGACTCACGGTATTTCAAGCATTAAATAATCACACATTTACATACATGCATACATAGATGTATACATATGACATTCTTTTTCGATGCGGCTAATGACTTATAGCTATGCCCCTAAAACAAGTGCTTGTGCGAACGAACTGAGTGTCGATAAGTCGCTTCAAAAAGACTGTCCCGAAAAGCTTGATTCGAAAAGATGGTAGAGTAACCATCCTATTTATCATAAGCCATAAGCTAAAAATAATATGGCCATACAAAAACATATCGAGCTATGCCCCACCCGAGCAAAAAGGAATTGCACGAGCACACAAAACTGGCTATCTACATGAATTTGATGAGCAAAACTAGCCTAGGGGAAGCTAAACATATGTCACTGCCACAACACATCGCTAGCATTCATAAACTGCCAGACCAGCTGTCCAGAACTCCAGTACAAGGAGCACACAAGAACGTCTCGTGAAAACAACTGAAGCTTCGACGGCAAATGGACAGTGCTCTCTCATTCACTTGTTACCCTGGAAAATGCAAATGCTCTTTGTCAATGTCGCGATGCAATATGTATCAGGTCGCAAGTACATGAACAAGGAAAGTAACTGAAGTGTTACATGAATGGAAGATGGCAACTCTGAGGAGATCCAAGATTTTCCACGCCTTCAATTTGATCTCCACCAGAACTATAGGATGATAGCAACTTCCGCTGCAATCAGGGGCTGAATCGATCAGGATTTCAGAACAGTGCATTAGAACAAACCAAGAAGTGTTTCGATTTTCAAAGTGTCATGTAGAACAGAAGATATGCTTCTTATCAACATGGTTAATGTGTTCCAAGGGTATATTTGGAAACCACAATAATAGCGGCTTTTCAAAGTTACTAGGGGAAAAAATGTTTCATAAATTGTTTCTATGGTCACTACGTTATTACAATCCCATGTAAGGATCAATTCATCAGTAGAAAGTTTGAAAAGAGATGGATGTAGTTATGTTCCTGCAAGTTAAACATTCACAGGAAAACCAATGCAATAGTGGATAGCCCCAAAACAGATCAGCAAGATTCTAACATATCAAGCACGTGTTTTTTTTAAGAACAGAGGCTCCCAGGTGAAAATATGGCAGGGGAGAAGATGCCACTAAGGAAGCTAAACTAGGAGCTAACAGACAGTTGGGAATATACATGTTGGGGGGGGGGGGGGGGGGGGTAGCTAGAAAGGCCACGTGACTTCAGAACACCTCGGAATCAATGGAAAATTCCCATTTCCATTATTATTGTGAAACATAAACTGAAATTTCAGGGAGTTCTAGGGTAATACAACAGTGACAACAATATCTGAAAGCATTATATTATCATCAGAATCACTGCATTGAATGAAAATACGGTAAACCCTAATGGTAGTATGGTACAAGCATTGGGATATCACTCACAACATGCTGAGACAAGTAGACAACTACAAAGTGCACAAAGCTAAAAGAGAAATGTGAGTGGAAAGAAGAAAGAAAGCAACTTACATGTGCCTCAAAGTCAGGGCTAGTCAGGTTCATGGATAGATTTCTCATCAGCAGCAGTACCTGTAGATTAGCCAACTCAACACACACTCATTGTAAGTGAAATAGCACAGCGGTGTGAACAAATATATCAGTAATGGTACAGTTGTCCATAGAATACAAGAACGTGAATTGATAGCAATGCAATGCAGTAGAGGGAGAAACAAAACAAAACGATGGAAAGAAAGCAGTCAGGACTCAGGACATTGACAAAAATAAAGGGAGGAGAACAGAAGTAAAGACAAATGCATGCAATACAAAGTTAAAAGCATAACATATCTGAATAACTTCTTTTTGGGGAAAAAAGAACTCTTACAGCAGGTGAATTTTCAGTTAAGAGTTAGAGCTGCACAATGTGGAGAACGATTACGTCAACTGAATGTTTGGGCCTCAGGACTGAAAAGGGTTTTGTGTTTCTTATATTCTAAAAATAGAAAGAGTGATGCGGAATGTTGGTGGCACTTGAAATTTTACTAAATGTTTTGTAGCTAAGTGGGGCCCAGAAACTTAAACTTATCTAACATTATTACTGCCAGATATTTATGATTTTTAGTAACATCATAACTGCTAGATTTTTATTCGAACTGTGCTGCAAAAAGAAAATTATGATAGAACATTCAGAAATTATATCTCAAAGTCAAGAATGCACTCTATTTATGATCATGTTAATCAAAAGACGTGACTATTAGAGTCATCTGTAAAACACTAACTATTTCTACCAGAGAACTACAGCCAAGACTACAGCAGAAACGAGCAAATAGAAACAATAATTAGGCATTGACAAGCTAATACCATTCAAATAGGAAAAGTAATACAATTGTGAATGACCAAACGGTTTAATGAAAAAGTAGAGCTTACAGAAGCCATACCGTTTCAACATCAATCGGATCCATCGCCTTTAACCTCTGCAAATGCCCACTAGTATCTGGATCAAATATGCTTCCCAGAAAGTTGTATACTTGGGCAAAATCCGGCATAGCTGCATGTGTAACCAGGGAGAAGCAGACTTAAGGATACAGTGGTAGAAATGCAATCACAGTCTCACACCAATATCTCTATATTAAACAGATATTTAACCAACACAACAAGAGATCATATTTCATAATATGGTGAAAACTCAACAACAGGTCCCTAACTGAACAGATTAGGACATGATAAATTTTAATGTCTGTCATGTAAGACCAAAAGGTCAGGCTTCTCATAAATAGGCCAGCTATCTAAGAGGCGTGAAGTTGTTAGTAATAGGTTGGCCTATGTTTCTAAGTCACTTCATAAGACGACACAATTGGACATACTTAAGCCTTCGATGGCTAGGCTCTCAGTTGTGTTTTGTGAAACAATCCTGTTAAATATAAAAATGAGACAATTCGAATCATCAGGGATTTCTCTGTCAAAATCATATGTATATCTTCTTAAATTCCATGTGCGAGACTACAACAAATCTTCTGTGGGTAAGTGAAATACCCTGAATGATCTGAAAGAATCACAATACCACCCCAATCTTAAATGATCTAGCCTGTGCCTATTGCTGTATCCAAGAAGGTGTAATGTGGCTGTCATTAAACAGCAGTGCCTCTACAAGTTTACTGTTCTTATTGCGGCAATTTAAAAAACTAAGCCTATCTCCGGTGGCGAACACAGCACACTAGGGCAAAAAGATCAGGTTCTCCCCATTTTACTGGTTTTCCTTTGTTAGCGAAAACCTTGGAAAACAAATTTGAGTAGCCAATTACTTCCTAGTACCATCGTAATCTCAAACCAGTTTAAATGAGAGAAGATCAAAGCCTATCAACTTGATAAACTTAGTTTTCATTGACCATCAAAGATAGCCTTAGGCTGCCCAACGTGGATCATAAAATATAAAATGAGATGGGCACCGTAGCACCAAACCTTAATTTAAGTGTAACAGAATTTTATCTAATATGACTGGAAGAAGGAAAATGAATTTTGCAGCAGTTCCAAGACCATCGCACTAAGTTGTTGGTCTATAGAACAGTTGCAAGGGTGGATTTGCATAGTGCGTGCGGCAGGAGGGAACTCACCACGGAGTGGTGGAAGCACATTTTCTTGTTCAACTGCTTCAGAAGTTGGCCAAGTTCCAGATGGGCTCTCTACGCTACTAGAGCAGTTATTTGTTACAACCACACCTGTACCTGTCAAATATGTGAAACCTTAGTATTTCCTCCAAAAATCATTAGTCTTCAATGGAGATTATGATGATAGTAATAACAGACCTTGTGTATGACTTGCACTGAAAGGTTGAACAGGAGCATTGTCCCAGGAAGGCACCACATCATTTGCATTTGTGTTTCTAACATCGGTAGATGTATCCATAGACATAGCACAGCCTTGCTCCCTCAGAGCAGGAGGTTGTTGTGATAAAAAAGTTTGAGAAACTGCAGGTGCTAAATAAATTCTGATTACTACTCACCAAACTACAAATACTTCATGCCAATGAGACTAGGAAGTTGAACAGTACATACCGTTTTTAGAGGCCTTCTGTGGATATGGATGAGCTGCTTTGCGCTTTGGCCGGGGTGGGGGCAGATGTTCGCCTGTACCATTCTTTTGAACCTTCAAAAAGTACTTCTGTGCATGGCTCCTTATCTGTCAAAACAATTTTTTTTTAGATTGTGCACAGTGTGTCAAGAGACATGAGAATGACAAGGAATAGTTCATTTTATTTAGCACCAAAAACCTGCCTCTTATACTGTTTGGAAGAGGAATTAACTCTCTAGTTTTCTGTATAATGCAGTTGTAGCTTCTAATAAACACAAGTATATTATTATTCAACTTTTCAAATGAAACTCAATTTGGTTGACTTGTAACTACACTATAGAAATTGAACACAATGTAGACATCTTCTTTTCAGCTTCTAAAAGCTGTTTTTTAACTTTTCTACAATAACCAGTTTTCAAACGAAGTGTCTTTTCAAAGCAGTGTCTACAAGTCAGTGTTCAAGTAGGCGCTAGGCGGGCGGCGAGGTGGGGCCTAGAGCCTAGGGGGCCTAGGCGGCCGAATTAAAAATAGGAATAGTAAATGAAAATAAATAATCATATATATATTTGCTATTTAGAGAGGTCTAGATTGAAAGAAATCCATTAAAAAAAGTCTATTCGTAAATTTCGAAAACCATAAGGACTAAATCACAAAATAATTCATCCGACCCCGCCGCCATTTAACTCTAACGCCCGACCCCGCCGACTTTAACCCTTCGCTCGACCCCTTGTTCGGCCTCCGCAGTCCATCGTGCGGACCGTGCCTCCCCTCATAACCCTAACCCTAAATCCTCCGCCGCCTCCCCGCAGACCCGGCGTATTCGCGGTCGCGCCTGCCTCCCCCACTCTCTCCCGCAGATCGCCGCCGCCTCCCCCGCAGATCCCGTCGCCTGCCTCCCCATCTCTCCCCCGCAGATCGCCGCCGCCCGCCTCCCCCATCTCTCTGGATCTGGCGCGGGGAGCCGGATCCGGCGGCGGCGGCGACGGGATCTGGCGCGGGAAGTCCGGATCCGGCGGCGGCGGCCACGGGAGCGGCGGGATCTGGCGCGGGATGTCCGGAATCCGGCGAGTCGACGGCGGCGGCGACGGCCTCGTGTGCGGTAACACTTTTCCCCATCCTCCCGCTCCCTCCGCGCCGCCCCATCCGCCGCGCCTAGGCCGCCTCTCCCCGCCTTGGACCGCCTTCTTCCCGCCTTGGACCGCCTCGCCGCCCAGCCACCCGACTAGGGGCCAAGGTCGGGCGGCACCCTGCCGCCCAGCGCCTAGGCGGCCGCCCAGGCCGCCTTCTTGAACACTGCTACAAGTTAATTGTAGTAAACACTTTAGTGACTTCACTTATATCGTCCAAAACCGTACACAAGTTTCTATTACTCTATACTTTCTCTCATAAACAACCAAAATGTCATAAGCCGCAGTCATAAGCCGAAGCCAAAAAGAACAATGCTTGTTACACTAAAAACACAAAGCTAAGCATAGAGCTTAAATTTTTCTTATTTCTTATTAAGTGCCATAGCATTTGCAAAAACGAGAAGCAGATTTATGACTGAAACTGGATTTTATTCATATCAAGCATAAGATTCTAGGTACCAATAAGATTAGTCGACAAAGAACATCATAAGGCATGTTAAGTATATTTGAAGAATGTGTGACATTGTCTACCAGTTGAATAAAGAAAACCTCAAATCAAAATATCACTAGCACATCCGGAAGCTAGCAGAAAAGAAGCAAATGTTAAGATAGCTACGAACTATACCTGTATCACAGTTTTTGAGCCAACATAGGCTTCAATCTTTTTCCAATCACGATCAAACCTACAACAGACAAAAGAAAGATGCAAATTTCAGAAACGCGGATAGACCATCATAGTTCTCACAAAAGCATTCCAGAAGTAGGATTAGTGGACTATTCTACAAAAGCACTTTTTACAATGTTCCTTTAATTCTAATTTGCTGCTAAACTTTTGGCTACATATTTTTACAATCATTGAATAATAAAAACAGAGATATCCTAAATGAATAAATTAAAGTCACATAAATAATATGTAGATTGAAAGTTTAGCAACAAGATTAGAAATTAAAGATCATCATCACACCATGCAGAACAAGCTCAAAAGAGACATCACCAGAAAATTTTGGGCAGATATAGCAATCAAATGTTTCTTTTTAATCAATAATCATCATCTGATGCCAGTTCAGTATGAGGGAAAAGGACAAAAAGATATAGTCCAAAATACAGGAAATACTATTTATCAGTGATGTTTAATTGTTTTTGGACAGCAGCAACAGCAAGCACCCTACAGATCCACAGATAGGAATACCACCAGTTACCTCCTCGCTCAATCCTACAGCTAACGATCTTATACACATTAACCATTGCAGCTGAAATGCCTTATCAAAATAACGGTTCTGCTGTTCTTCCCAGCTTCTGACATACATCGCATACTTCCAAGCAACCCAAGTCACAAAATTTCGGAAAATTCGAACCAACCCCCATCCCACAATCCCATTACACCAATTGAACATGAATACCATCCTAAAACATAACACCTTAATACCCTTGTAACTACAAACATCAAGCAAAGCAAGCCTATCAAACTACCCGCACCCACTACCCACTACGCCACCTCAACCCAACCCCAAAGATTTGCACCACAATTCATCCAAAACACCAATCAAAATCCAAGATTTCATAAACTACCCAAAATGTGAGCCATGGACGAAAGTGCCTGCCAACCACGACCGTGCAATTTAACAGATTCGACCAAAACCTCACCATCCAACTCGACCCAACAGGCAAAACCTATTCGGAATTGATAACCTCCACCAAAAAAACACCTTTTAAACTAGCCCGAATTAGCACTTGCAGGGGCAGATGCACCAACAAATCCAGTTCCACAACGACGCAGGCGCCGCCGCCGCCGCATAGAAAAGAAAAGGAAGTACGACGAAAGCGCATGACCAAACTTCCCGGACCCAGAGCGTGCGGAGACGGGGGAGAATTGGGCACTCACAGCTGCAGCGCCTCGAGGAACTTGTCGTGCTCCGCCTCCGTCCAGCTCTCCCGCGACTTGGAGATGGTGTACGGCTTCCTCACCTTCCTGATCTCCTCCAACGCGGCCGGCACCGCCATAGGCGGCGGCGCCACAACCACCGCCTGCTGCTGCTGCTTGCCTCCGCCTCCGCCCCCGTCCCCACCTCCGCCTGCGACGGCGGCGGCGTTTTCGAGCGGCTTGGGCGTCGTGCTCATCGAAACCATCAGCCGGCGCGCGTCTCGCGGCGGATTCGGGCTGTGAGCTAGGCTGCTAGGGTTCGTGCGAGTTGCGAGCTTGGAGGCTTGCGAATCGAAAGAGGGGAGACGGACGGGGAGAGTTGGGTGCGGGTGCGTGCGTGTCGAAGCGAAACGGGCCGTGCGAGATGTGGATGTTTCTTTATGCTTCGGGGCGCTTCGCCGCTGGCCACTAGCGCGCCCCTGAGGCTGACGGGTGGGGCCCAGCGTTCAGTGGCCAGGGAAGGGATGTTAGTTGGGTTTTCATTTTTCTTTTGGGGCTCTGACTCGTCCCACGCATGCCCTCCGCGTTTCCTCAGCTTTCTTGTGTACGCGTGTACTGTGACCACTGCCCAGTGCTACTGTGCTGGTTGACCTTGGAAATTGTATTCCGATTCTTTTCTCTCTCTCTCTCTTTGCTACTGCTGTCTACAGAGTACAAAACCAACCTTAATCGAACTCTAGGGTTTTCGGTTCATCTTGCACTATAGTTATTATTAATTTATTCTATATAAAAATAAAATAAAAAACATTACATCAGTACAAATAATATAAAATAAACAAAGAAAAAGTGAAAAAATAGAAAAAGTGAAAAACCATAAGACATAAAGCAGAAGCTAGAATTTGAAATCATTTAGAGTAAAGCCTAACAACAGCGGGGATAATACAGCTAAACGTTGCTTTGTTAATTGCAAGAATGGCCAATTGATGAGCAGAGAATTCAACCTGAATTACAAGATGCTGACAAAGCATCGACCATTACATACGTTTATCATTAATTTATTATAACAACATATGCAAATGACTGTTAAATGTTAAGACAACCAGAGATCACCGAAATTATATAAGATTACAATGGTACAACTCAACCTGATGTACAGGCCTCTAGCAGAACTCATACTATATACGCGCCAGCCACCGTGTGTACCGAAGTAAAAGAGGCGATAATCCGTGAGGAGTTTGCAAAAAAAAATTAAAAAAAATCGAGGGCACATGTGTATTTTCGAAAAAGTCAAAGGTCTTTTTCGTAAAAAACCGAGGGCCTGTACGTAATAAATGGGAAAGTGAAAGGATTTTTTCGTAAAAAACCGAGGGTCTGTACGTAATAAACGAGGACCCGTACGTAATTTAGAAAACTGCGGGGTGCTATCCTGCAAAAATTTGGGTGAAAAAAAACTGCTAGGGACCTTTTCGCGAGGAAAAAGGACCTGTACGTAATTTCCGAAAAACTGGAGGAAAATCCCTCCCCTGACCGTACAGAAATTCCCCCGCCACGCGGCGGCCAGCGCGCGCGGGCGGGGGACGTGGATGCGCTGGGGGGGCCGGAATCCCCCCAGCTTTGTTTAGCGGATGATTACACCCGGGGAGACTCTCTGGCCGGAGAGGCCATCCACGTGTCAGCCGCCCGGGAAACAGCCCGCAAAGATTTGGTAATTACATTTAGGTCCCCGATTTTCATAAAAAAAAGTCCTTAGATTCTTGCGAAAAAAGCCCTACACATTTTTTTGTTGGGTAAGGACCCGCGGTTTCCCGTAATTACGAACAGGCCCTTATTTCTTCCGAAAAGGCCCTCGGTTTTTTTGCGAAAAAACCCCTCCACTCTCCTTTTATTGCGAAAAGGTCCTCGGTTTTTTTGCAAAAAAAACCCCTACGCTTTCTTTTTTCTGTGAAGTTTCGCCTCTTTTACTTCGGTCCACACGGTGGCTGGCGTGGCGCCACGCCTACGTGGCTAGTTGCAAATACAGGGGACAGTTACAAGCTTTGCATGGATGATCTAGGCATATTTCTAACCCACACATGGCCAAGAGCATCCATTGTACATATCTGAATGCTACGACTATGTGCTACAAGACACTAGCAGAACTAGCTGGGGAAGTGCAAAAAGAATTGTCAAAACAACCCTACTCTTCACCTGCGGGGCATCCGATTCCTAATGAGACTGTGGACCGTGGGCAATGGCAATGAAACTGTGGTCGAATTTTTGTTTTCTGTATTGCAGGTTAGCGAAATATACAGGGACAGCTTGTGCTTTCAACTCATTGCCTGTAGGGATGGAAATCAGGTGCGATGGGTACGGGTAGTGCTCGTCCATATCCATACCCGCGACCCCCGATTTACGCCCAAGGATATACCCGCAAAGGACGACGGGTGAAAAACCTCGCCCATACCCTTCACCCGTAGGTATACCCGTTTATCCGCGAACTGAGAGTCACCATCTGAGAGTTGAATTAATGACAATTATATATAAGCAACAGCTGTTCCTAGGAAATATAATAGCTATCAAAAAATTTATAACAATCAATAGCAATTAGAGATATGGAAAACTTTATAACAATCAATAGTAATTAAAGATATTGCTATGACTGCGCCACCTGTCAATCTATATCGCGGGTAAACGGGCGGGGCGGGTACAGGTGGAGCTTACCCATACTCGTGCCCGTTTACCCGATGGGTAGAGTGTTCCCCCATTTTCATACCCGTGGGTAAAGAAAATATCCCATACCCGGCTCCATTAGGGTATTTACCCACGGGTATACGGGTAAACGGGCACAATTGCCATCCCTAATTGCCTGCGTCTTTACCCATCTCAATCACATCATCGTAAGTGTGGCTGCCTCATTTTTAGACCAGTATTCTTATGAATAAATAGCAGCATTAAATCCTAGACCAGTATTTTTGACACTCAGTTTTAACTTGCCTAGAATCATATTTAATTTTTTTTTTGCCAAAAGAAAATCTCTCTAAAATGTCTTTAAGGCACTTATTTTCTTTAGCTAAAATGGGACAAGTTGTGCATTTAACATATTCATTCATAAGATTCTTAGAAATACTAGACTGAACCAATCTTTTATTTTTAGCAAAATCATTAAGTTGTCTAGTTAATGCTTCTATTTCTGTGCTAAGTTTAGGATAGTTAGAGCAAAAAATATCTCATGATAATGTATCTATTTGAATTGATTCTTGAGAAGAATTAAGTCTAGCTTCTAGCAATGCATAATTAGAGTAAGTTTTAGATTGATCATTTAAAACATTTGACTCTAAACATGTGGAAGAACTAAATTTAAGCATTTCAATTTCATTATTAGCAAGATTTAACTTTTTAGAGTCATGTGACAATCTTAATTCACCAAGTTTAGCAGTTATATCACTAAGTTAAACCAAATTTGTTGTATTAATTGTTCTAGCAGTGTCTAACTCAAAATGTAATACTTAATAAGACTCACAAGATACATCTTCAGAAATAAAAGCTCTATATCTATTAATTTCGGAATTTCATCTCTCAACAACATGATCATGGTTTTTAATTTTCTTTTTATACTTTTTGAGCTCCTCTGTCAATCTAAGTACAACATGAGATAAATCTGTATGAGAAGGTTTTACCTCATTAGGATCACTATGAAGATCATCATTATTGAGCTCCTCAGCGTTTGCCATAAAACATATCTTTGTGAAGTCCACCTCCTTTCCTTCTTGCCATTGTCTTCATCATCGCTTTCAGAATCAACATCACTCAAATCAATCTCATCAAGTGCTGAAAGTACTTTGTTGACCGTCTTGCGATAATTGCATTTCTTGCTTAGGTCAATCTTGAATTGAGAGCGACGAATTGGTGCCATGTCATCCTTGACATCTATGCTCCTCAGTTTGGGGCAATTTACCTTGATGTGGTTTGGCTTACCACATTCATAACATATGATTGGATCTCCTCTCTGTCTTGATCTAATGTTGTTAATTGCCTTGATCACCTTGTTGAAAGAAAGTACAACCTGCTCTTCTAGAATCTCCTTTAACTGTTCATCTGAAATAGAACATAGTGTAGACAAAAGAAATAATAGAGGAACTAGAAGAACTGTCAGCTTGGTTAGTCACTAAACTCAAAGAATAAAACTCGTTTATCCTGGTCAAACCATCAATCTCACATGTTTCCATCTTAGAATAAAGATCATTCAAAGTGAGCGTTTCCATATTAACATAATGATTAATAGTAGTGAATAACACATTCCAAACAAACATATCCAAAGCATTTAAGATTTGATGAGCATTGTCAAAATCAAAATATATGACATCAACAGATTGCAAATCACTAACAATTTTATTGAAATAATCAAAAAGTGTATCTGCTAATTCTCCAGGTTTCATGTTAAATTTAGAGTACTCCTTTTTAAATTGGTTCTGATGGATACCTTTAACAAACTTAGAACCTTCATGATAATCGGCTAGAGTAGACAAAATTTTATTAACAAATTTAATATGAGCAATTCTAACAAACTCATTTCCACTCAACCCTTGCAATAAAATATATCTGACTTAGCATTAGCTTCAACATCAGCAGTATTTTCAGTAGTAATAACAAGAGGCACTACATATGCATTTTTAACTTTTTGCCAAATAGCAATATCTTGTGCTTGTAGGAAATCCTCCATGCGTGTTTTCCAATAGATACAATTTTATCCATCGAAAAATGGTGGCTTACCAAAAAAATGATCATGATCTAATGCCATTGTGATCCGCTCTGATACTACTTGTAGGGTCATCGGTGGCAATCAAAGAAGAGGTGAATGATTGTGATCCATAGTGGAACTCTTTTTTTCAAATCTAGTGTCTTCCAACCTATCCACAAAAACAAAAAGAGACAACAAAAAGAAAGGGAAAACTATTTTTCCTTAGGCACTGTAGCAAAACACTTTGGGAAATACTGTAGCAAAATATTGTAGAAACTACTACAGCGATACTGTAGCAGATAAAAAAATCAGATACATCGATTTCGCCCATTTCTCTAGCACACATACTGTAGCACCCTGTGCCTATACTGTAGCGCCCTGTGCATGTACTATAGCACTCAATACGCGTACCATAGCAAACAAAAAATCAAAGATTTTTGCACCCTGATGGACAGCAAACCTGTGGCTTCACGTGAATAATAGTACAACACAACAAAGCAGCCCTCTTCCTATCTTGAAGAAAATAACTGAAACAATGCATGTGATAGTAGATCAATCTATTCCCGGGATTCATGAAATGTCGCGTAAAGGAAATTGACGATGGCCTCGAAGCACAACAGGGATGAGATGTGCAGTCGCCATCATCTTTTTCTTTTAGATTAGATCTAAATTTTTATTCATAGATCTTCATGTATGTGGTAACAAAGTGCCCTCCTAACACACCTCAAACCCTAGCACGCAAATTGCACCTATCAGTCTTAGGTGTAGCCTCTAATACCATCTCTATTTATAGTATAGGGCCCAAATAAATTCTTATCCAATTCTAATAAATAGAAGACCTAAAACCTTTAAGTGACACGGGTTTTCAACTTTTGTCACGTGATCCTCCATCTGTTATCATATCGGTCCTACAAATTTTCAAGTCGAACATAAGGTACGCCCACTGCATTACCAGCCCCTGAACCCAAAACCTTGTAAAGACGCAAATTTTCCAAATTCTAAACCACCAGCACCAAAATTCCAACCCAAGGAAGCATGAAAGGCTCGATCTTTTTCTGCTCCCGCGAGTGCCAATCTGGATGAGCAAAACCTTGGCATACGCCTCGAGCTGGATAGGGATGGTGGCACGCACGACGAGGCACCTTCGACCCCATCTAGGCTGCGAGAGGCAAGTGGGCATGATGAGGAGGGAGTAGTGAGTGGTGCTGGTAATGCCAAGACATCTTAGCGAGACCATTTCTTGATGTCTCCACGAAGGAGAAGCAGTAGGAGATGCCGAAGAGAAGAGATGCAAGATAGAAAAAGATGGCCCAAAAGACTTGAGGGGCTTTTTGTTATATTCTTGGGATAGAGCTAGAGAAGATAATGGTCGGGTTTTTTTCAGGTGCGATTGATGGTTTTTCATCTTAGCGTTTGTATAAACAAACCAAATACCGATAAGCCAAAAAACCGCTTCCAAAATGCTATCCCAATAAACGATCAATCACTGGCCTATGAAATAATACTCCCCCTCTCTCATTCTATTGTTTGTGTTATTTGTGTGTTTTTAGTTTGCAGTGGTATGTAAATGTTGTTAGAGCTGGTGTTATTTTTGTGTTTCTTTCCATGCATGTGTTCAAAGTTTGGGTCATAAACTTTTTCTCCTTTTGTTTATTAAATCTAGGTGCCTAGGGGTGGGTTGTTTTAGGCCGTGGCTTATAGATTTTAGCTTTTGAATTCTGGCTGTTTACGAGAGAGTACGAAGAAATAAACAATCGCATGTGATTTTGGCCAGTACAATTAAAGTCAGTACAGTATGTACTACAACCAACTAATAGACCTCGTCTTGAAAAAACGCACTGTTTGAAAGTTAGTTACTGCAGTGCCGTACAAAAGTCAATAAGCGTAAGCGCTTTCGAACCCGCCGTAGATTTGTGCTGTGAAAAGAAGATGTTTAGGGTGTGTTTGGTTGAGCTGTGGCTTCTGAAAAAGTTGCTGTGGGCTGTGGGCTGTGGAAAAGCTGCTGTAGGTTGTGGGCTGTGGAAAAGCTGTAAGCTGTTTGGTTCAAACAAGTATAAAACTTACCTCCTATCTCTATTTTCCTTGAAACAACTGTGAAACAGCTCTCTATTTTCACCATTTCAAAAAGCAGAAAGCCAAAAGCCAAAAGCAGGGTCCAAGGTGCTTTCAAAATTGTACTACCCAAAAGTAGCTGCTTCTGAAAAAGCAGCTTCTGGTTTCCACCCCTTTAGTTGGCTTTTGGCTTTTTGGAAGCAAAAGCAGCTCCCAAAAGTTCAACCAAAGGCACCCTTAATCTGCCTCCTTCTAAAACAAATTGATGTTTTAAGCTACAGCTGGTTGGTAGCCATAAAGTTGAGGTTAACTCATTATAATGTCTGAGTCTGAGAATTGGCATTTAGCAAATGCATTTGCCGCACAGCAGTTATTCATGCGTTGCCAATGTAAAGAAATTGGGAAGGAAACTTGATGAAAATCAGCATGGACCAAGACGCCGATCTATCACTAAAAAATGGTCGAGTTTATATTTTCTAATAAGTATGCCTTTTCCCATATTATATAATTTTGCTATCATCGTTGTTTTAACTTGCTTATCAAAATTCTTGTGCCATGTGCTGCATGTTCTCACATACAAACTTAGCATTTTCTTATGATAATTGACCGATTGTTAACATGGATGCATTGAAGACCCCTTTTATTTGAATCATAGGATAACTTTAAGCCATCAGAATATATTGCAATGATCCAAAAATATCACCTTTTCTTTCCACTAACTTTCTGGTTCCTCTTAATTGTTAAATTGTATAACTAAATAGGAACATATGCTATGCACTCAAACTTACGGTACAATTACATTGCACTTTAACTAAAAAGTCATGAAAAATTCTTAAAAAAAATTCTACATGTACATCTAAACTTGCTCTAGCTATGCATAAAATTTCAAGTTCAAGTTTGTTCCATGTTAAAAGTAACAAAAAAAAGAGAAAAATCTATAAAACGAATTTGAACTTGAAATTTTATAAAGGTGTAGTTCAAATTTGTTAGATTTTTCTTATTTTTGTTACTCTTAACACAGAATGAATTTAAATTTGAAATTGTATATATAGGTAGACTAAGTTTAGAAGTACATGTAAAAATTTCTTCATAATTTTTCATGACTTTTTTAACTAAAGTGTACAGTAATTGCACTATAAACTTGAGTGCATAGCATATATTCCCCACTAAATATCAAGAGTTGCACTTCAATTCTTACTTTGTTATGCTTTGGGTTATTTACTTAGTACTAGTAGATGAGCACGCTATTGGAAATTTTTGGCATATATAGGTCATTTTGCACTCGTGTTTGCATAAATAGCCGTATACGTAGGGTATTGATAAAAATGGCACTTCTGCCATCCGATCACCGGGCGACTGCTGCCTACTAGACCATCTTCGGCCACTCATCAAACAGAATGGTCTCCATACCTCCTTTGAACCAAGATGCAACCTCTAGACCGTCTTATGTACCCACGGGACATGCACGTACTCAACGGAAGACAAGGCCACGCACGGGGAGGCAGACGTGGCAAGAAAATAGCAATGGCTTAGATGGGTGAGCCATATCGCATCTCGTGTGATTTTTTGTACTATTACATATACTTCTACAAATACTCATAATGTATGAAATTTCTAAAAAAGAGGTTAGCCACTGCAAAAGATGCATGCGCATCACTAATTTAATGATTAAATTAACATGAATTAACGTAGCAAATTTGGAGTACATAAAATTTTCAAAAAATTACACAGCTACTATGACTATGTCGGGAAACTTCACATAAAATTTTATAATTTTTGAAACTCATTTGCTATATTTAATAACTCATACAAATATAAAAATCGTACAAATGTTTGGGCAATATTCACAATAGATAAATTACCAAAAAATTACACAGTCAAATACGTTATGTCAAGAGGTTGCACATAAAATTTTGTAATTTTTTGAGCTCATTTGCTATATTTAAAAATTCAAACAAATAGTATGAAAAAATAGATGGCCTAATTTGCTTGCCGGTGGCAGAGCAAGCTCAGAGGCAAAGGGTGCACGGCGAGGGGATCACTGAAGCTCAAGCATTTGTAATTGGGTGAGGAAATGTGTGAAGTGGAGTGGGGCAGTGTTCGGTGAGTGGCCTTGCCAACGGCGGGTGGCAGCCAGGGAAGGGATATGGCACGTGGTAAAATGGATGGCTAAAGAGATGAGGAGGCCAGGGGAGGCATTAGCTCAAGCCCGGTCAGTGCTGAGACAGGACCGGCGGCAGGTTGATTGTGGTCGTAAGTTGGAGCTGAGTGTGGTCAGAGGCACTACGTGGTCTTAACCTCCAAGTGCTATCAGTTGGAAGCTTGGGCGGTGGAGTGGTCAAAGACTTTTGAGCACAGAACAGTCGAACTCCGACGTGGTCGTAAACGACTATGAGGGGTCATAAAAGACATTAAGTGGTCGTAAATGACTATGAGTTGTAAAAAACATTGAGTGGTCGTAAACATCAACTAGGCCAAAGAGAAGGGGCGGTGCTATGAGGCCCTGTGGTCGATGACCCTACAGCCGCTATGACTTACGACCATGTTGGCCTTATGACCATGACTGCTTTACGACCAAGCCAACTCTATTGACTATGGCTTTATCGACTACACCAACTCTATCGACTATGGTTGCCAGAGTAATTCTACCATTCCTGCTAGGACTTACGATTGCTTCAACAGTCGCTACTTCGACCACGACATCTGTGGCTTCGACCACAGTTGCACGGTGTAAGCTAGTGCAATGCGACGTCAGTCGGTGAAATGGGTTGTGGGGAAGTCAGCAAGATCACAGGGGCAACGATGCGGGCAAGGCAGCGAGTATGAGCATTCATGGGGTGTAGTGAAACTTACCGAGCAGCCAGCACATGGAAAGGAGATCCTGAGGAGGCCGGCGGCACGGGGAGCTTTGGGACGCCAGCAAGCTAGGGCAGATGGGAAACTTGGCCAATGGTGGGGGGGTCACGGTGGTGCTCCAAGGGAGCTTCAGCAGGCGGAATTTGTCGAAGGTGGCCCAGTTGCCGGATTGCTGGTTGACCGGAGTTGGGGAGACAAAGCCGTTGATGAGCTGTGGGGCATGGGAGGCCAATTTCTTGTGGTAGGAGGAAGAGTGGGATGTGAGGAATGGGTTGGCAGCCTGCCGTGACTTTTATAGGTGATGCAGTGGCCTGGCAACGTGCGGACCTATTTGGCCGGTATGGCGGAGGCATGGGCCGGCATGGCCGGGCACAACCATCAGGGAGGGGAGTGATGGAGGGGACATGCGACAAGTCGGAGAGGACCACAACGCTACGAAGGAGGAATGACGTTTGCATGAGCGAGGAATATGGCAATGGTCTTGCAGTGCACGATGAGGAACGACGACACGAGGCAGGCCCAGGCGGGGCTGTGGCTAACGGGGGCAGTTGTGGCATCTAGTCACGGCGGCGTGGCACGCCCTGTGGCTGACCTTGGCAGATGTGGCGCAGTGGTCCGAGCGGTGCTCCACCGCTCTCCGACCGAGCAGAGGGTCAAAATGGGCAGGGTCGGATGTGATGGCACACTGTGGTGACGAGGGAGATGGATACGGCAAGACGAAATGACGTGCATGCACAAGGGAGGCGGTGTGGCTGACGGAGCGCCGAAGCGAGAGAAGAGAGAAGGGATGGGAGAAGAAGAAAGGAGCCAGGGGAAGAAAGGGGTGCACGTGTGGATCGAGGTAGCGACATGATGGGGTGAAATGCGGTGGACGTGGGTGCACGCAGCCACAGGCATGCGCCAGAGGGGACAAGGGGAGGAGGAAGGAAGAGGACACATGACGAAAGGCGCAGGGCAAGCTGATGCCGAAACATGGGAGGTGGGGCCGTCTAACGAAGTGCCGACATGGGAGCAGTGAGGAGAGAAGGAAGAATGGGGAAGGAAGAAAGAAGCTGAGCGTGACTCTGACGGAAGAAAGAGGAAGGAGAGAGAAGAAAAGGGACTGGGCCCACTTGGAAGGGAGAGGGAAAAGAGGAGAGAAAATGAAAGGCTTAAGCAAAATTTTGAAATTTGGATTTTGATTTGAACTTTAATTTTCAGGATTGGAAATTGGCATTTGAATTTTAGATTTTTGTAATTCAATTTGGATTTCTGATTTTATTATTAGCATTTTCGTTTGGGAGTTATTCGCCAGTATTAATTTGTATAGCACAAAATTTGGAAATACTTAAATAAAATTGTAGAAGAAATTCGAATGCCAATATGATTCAATGAAAAAGTTTTAAATTTTCGCAAATTTTGGGACTTACGAATTTCAAGATGGTGCATATAACTTTTGTCTTGCGCATCCATTTAAAGTTTGATGATGAACATCTTCACTCTAAGTTCGAGTTCTTGACTTGATCACATGATATCCATTGGTTGATTTGATTACACTCAATACATGGAACCATCCAAAGTCTTCATCATTAGACATAACCTATTTTACCAACTCATAGAAAATATTAGTCACATAAACCGATTGTCATTAATTATTAAAACTCATTGTTAACTCATAATGGTAGGTCTAAATTCTTCATAGACCTAAACGAAAAAATTGCACCGAGGTTTTCTGTATATGTTCCGTTAACTGTTTTGAATCCTACATTTCATGCCACATGTATAAGCTATTTTAGCTAGGTAGTTAGAATAGACTAATGACTCACTTATATTATATAAGTGATTTAGATATATATTTTGAAAGTTTTGTGACTTAGATTATACACTGGCATAAGTTAAATGATCCTCCATGTATTTACTTAAGAAAAAAACAATGGGCAGTACCACTGTACTAGGAAAGCAGGACTTACTTGGCCCGCTAAAAAAAAGTTGCTTGGTGCTTCTGTCGGCCACCTGTTGTTACCATCCTAAACACTATTCGCTCGTGTCAGATAAGACTTGCGCTGTACCATCACAAAACCTTTTTTCTGTTGTTGCATGCTGGCTTCCTGACGAGCAGAAGAAAGTTTCTGATGGCATTCTTGCTGCTGCCGGGCAGGGCCAGAAAATGTTCGGGCAATACTTTTCTATGTAACAAGAGTAACATTAATTTTAAAATAAATAAAAAGATAACTAATATTCATTATTTATTATATTGTAAAAAATGTAAATTACTATTAAGAAAAGTATAGAAGCACCTTCTTAGATAAAATTATGTCTGAAGCTTCCTCAGAATTCAGAAATCACATAACTGATAACTCAAGTCGATTAGTTTGAGTCAATTTAAGTCGATCTCAATCACCTGATGTTAATGATCATCCAGCACCAAAACACATGCGATAGAATCAAGGGCGGATGAACTAAGGGTTATACGGGGCACATGCACCAGACCGATTTTAATTTTTCTTACTCAAAGACCAAGTTTACATAGCGTACCTCCACATAACTAAAACTAATACCCTACAACTTGCAGCCAAGCGGCCTAGGTCAACGCACATACTAGAACTTCTCTTATGGGCTTTCTCCCACACCCCCATGCCCCAGACCAAGGTGTGGCCTAGCCAACGCACGACCTAACCACCCAGGCTAGTGAGCAGTCAGGCGAGGGCATTGTCACATGCGGGCGCGGCCTAGCTGCCAGTGAGTGGCGTTTCACGACTTCTGTTTGCCAACGCCCCCAGAGTCCCAGACGCCTTACCTTCTCGGTTTTGTTCCCCGCGCAATCTCCTTTCCTCTGCAGCAGGTGACGGGTTGATGGCAGTTCGTCCTGGGCTCCTATCTCCTGGGCTTCGTTTCCTAATGATTCTATGATGTATCGCTTTTAGAATTTGAGAAGTCGTCAAAACTAACTTTAAAATGTAATTTGCTTTGCTTTATTCGATTATTCTATAATTCTTTTACTTGAAATTTTACTCACTTATTATTTTTGTTTTCTATTTTGTAGGCAATGGGGCCAGATGTTGTTTTTTGCCGATAGTAACCATCTTTTGTTCTCGGATTTATTCTAGATTCTTCATTAATAGTGGGTTTTTTTACCTTGGTAAGTTGTCTAACAAATAGTTATGATTATAGATCATTGAACTTTATCATAAAGTTAGTTGAGGTTATAAAATTTATAATATATTACTATCAACTGTATTGATACGTTAATAAGTACATACATAAAGCACAAAACCTTAGACAGAATGTTGCTGTGTTGAAAGCCAGAAACTATTGATGTACTACATGAGACGTGGGAGGAAGGCAAGCGGACGAGCAGTCCATACATGAGAGGTGGGAGGAAGGCAAGCGGACGAGCAGTCCATTCAGGTGGTGAGATAGAAAATAAAAGAGAATCAAAGCTACCGCTTAAATACGGACACCAAGAGTAAACTATCGGATGGTAAAGCACTGGGCTGAAGAAGAAATAAAGGTGAAAGAAATGCCTGCGCGGTGAAGGGGATATAAGCACTGGAAAATTCGTGCCTACTGGTGTTATTTTGTTCTGGAAGGAGGCGGTGATATTTTGCATTTCTTATCGTTGGGTTTGGTGGTCGACCCACCACACAAGAAAGACGTCACAGAGAACACAAAAGCGCCTTTTTTGGGGCTTGTTGTTAATTGGAATGATGTTGCGGCCCTCTCCACTCCAGTCCTGCGTTGTGTCCCTTCTTGCATATTAGTCCATGAGTGAGAGTGGCGCTAAGCAACTGTTTATATTAAGCTAAGTTCATGACAGCAAGTTACTGAGGCTTCTTTTCAGCTGTAGCGTGCTCTACTATTTCAGCTACTGCGGAGTTGGATCCATTCCAATGGGTGAGCCGGACGCTTTCGTTTAGGTTATGTTAGAGATATATGTATAGTTTGTTATTCCCTATTGTTATGAGGGGTTCTTTGCATATTTACCACCTGTACTTTGTGTATATATACCGGCCCATTGGCCTCATATGAATACAAGCGCTATTCATAACATGGTATCAGAGCCAAAACTAGGGTTTTGGCTTACCTAGGGTTCCGTGCGCCCGTGTGCCGCCTCCGCCGTCGTCGCCGACTCCCGGCCTCCGCCGCCGTCGCCGACTCCCGGCCTCCGCTGCCATCACCGCCCGCTCGGTCTTCACGGCCTCCTCCACCGCCGCCTGTCAGCTTCCTCCGTTGCCGCCGTCGCGCTGCCCGCGTCGCCGTCGCTCCTCCGCCCGACGTCGCCGGCCGCTCCCTCGCGCCGCCGGCCCTCCGCGCCGGCCGCTCCTCCGCGCCCGACGACGCTCCCTCCGCGCCGGCCGCTCCTCCGCTCCGGGCCGCTGCCTCCCGCGCCGAGTCGCCGCCTCCCGCGCCTCCCCGCGCCGCCGCCCGGGCCATCGCCAGATCCGCGCTGGCCTCCATCGCTGCCGTCCCCGCGCCTCCATCGCCGCTGCCGTCGGCCGCCTGGTCGCCGCCCGCCGCCGAGGTAGGCCGCTGCCGGAGCCGCCGCCGTCGGCCGCCGTTCCGCCCCCGCCGGACTCCGGTCCGCCCGACCCGCCTCTTCCGCCCCTGACCGAGGCCCCCTCGGTCGGTTTTGTAGGGCCGGTCGGTTTGACCGGTCAAAAGAAAAAAAGAGCAAAAAAAAAGCAAAAAAAAAAACGTTGTTCTAACCGCCGCGCCGTCCAGCGCCGCCTGTTAGACTTCGTTGCCTTGGTCGCCGCGCCGTCCAGCGCCGCCTACCAATGGACACCGTTTCTCTCCCTCGCTGCCCGGTGATCTTTGATGGTGTTAATTACACCGATTTCGTGTCTCACATGCGCATTCACGTGCGTGGTCTTCGTCTCTGGGGCGTCCTCTCTGGCGATGTCACCTGCCCGCCTTGCCCTATTCCTCCGACGGAGCCTACGCCTGTTGCATTGCCTCCGACAGCCGATAAGGCTGCTGCTGATGATGACGCTGATGATAAAGCTGCCTCTGCCTACCAGGAGGCTCTGGATTCCTACAAGGATCGTCTGACCGTCTACACTCAGTGGTACGATGACGACGCTCAGGCTGCTGCTGTCTTCATCGCCAGTGTCCAGCCTCAGTTTTCTTCTGAGGTTGTGGGACTCCCTTCGGCTTTCCAGATGTGGACTCATCTTCGTCAGCGCTACGAGCCCTCTGGTGATGCCCTGTACCTGTCCGTGGTCCGCCAGGAGCACTCTCTTCAGCAGGGTGATGCTACTGTTGACGCCTTTTACGCTCAGAGTTCTGCTGTCTGGCGTCAGTTGGACTCACTTCGCACTGCTGGCTGTCGTACCTGTCCGTGCTGCCTGGAGGTACGTGCTGATCTGCAGTTTCAGCGGGTTTACGAGTTCCTTACTCGCCTTCGTCCTGAGTTCGAGCAAAGGCGTGCCCAGCTCCTTGCACGCCACCCTCGTGTCACTCTCCTGGAGGCTCTTACCGAGATACGCGCAGAGGAGACTCGTTTGAGTGGTGCTGGTCTGATGCCACTCCCCTCTGTGCTCGCCGCTCGTCCGCCTGCTACACTGCCTCCTCCAGCGGCTACCACAGGTGGTGGTGGCCGTCCTCAGTCTGGAGGTGGCCGTCCTCACTGTTCCTACTGCGACAAGGATGGCCACACTGAGTCCCAGTGCTACAAGAAGAAGCGGCATCTTTCACGCCGTTCTTCTACTGGCACTAGTGCTTCTACGACGACGTCTGCCTCGACTTCTTCAGCAGTTTCTCTCACCGAGCAGGAGATAGCCAGACTTCGACGCCTACTTGCCGCTTCAGGTTCTCCCTCGACAGGTTCTGCAGGTTCTGCTACTGACTCTTCAGGCACTGAGAGACCACCTCCTACACAGTCAGGTATCTCCCCGTGGATTCTTGATTCTGGAGCATCTTTTCACATGACTCCTGATTCTTCCACTCTGTCTTCTATTACACCTCTTGATTCTCCTGTCAGTGTTCTTACTGCTGATGGTACATCTCTTTCTGTCTCTGGTCGAGGATCTCTTAGCAACTCATCTTTTCATGTTCCTTCTGTTGCTCATGTTCCTCGCCTTACCTTGCAGCTTCTTTCTGCTGGGCAAATTACTGACCTTGGTTATCGAGTTATTCTCGACTCTGACTCTTGTTGTGTTCAGGACTGCCACACGGGAGCTCTGGTTGGTTCTGGCCCTCGGCGCCGTGACTCACAGCGTCTCTGGGAGCTTGACTGGCTTCATCTTCCTTCCGCTGCCACCACCGCCGCCAGTCTCTCCGCTTCTGCCACTTCGTCTACCGGCTCTTTCCAGCAGTGGCATCACCGTCTTGGTCATCTGTGTGGATCTCGCCTGTCGTCCTTAGTTCGTCGTGGTCTTCTGGGGTCTGTCTCAGGAGACGTGTCTTTAGATTGTCAGGGCTGTAAGTTAGGTAAACAGATTCAACTTCCTTATCCTCATAGTGAGACTGTGTCTCAGCGTCCTTTTGATCTTGTTCATTCAGATGTTTGGGGTCCGGCTCCCTTCGTTTCGAAAGGGGGTCATCGTTATTATATTATTTTTATAGATGATTTCTCTCGCCACACTTGGATATATTTCATGTCTTCTCGTAGTGAGGCCTTGCCTATCTATAAACAATTTGCCACTATGATACACACACAGTTCTCCACTCCTATTCGTGTCTTTTGTGCTGATTCTGCTGGCGAGTACCTCTCTCGTCATCTGCGCAGCTTCCTTGCTGAGCAGGGCACTCTCGCTCAGTTTTCTTGTCCTGGTGCTCATGCTCAGAATGGTGTCGCTGAGCGCAAGCATCGTCACCTCCTTGAGACGGCTCGTGCTCTGATGATCGCCGCCTCTATTCCACCTCACTTTTGGGCCGAGGCTGTTTCCACTGCCACCTATCTCGTCAACATTTAGCCCTCTTCTGCTCTTAAGGGTGCGATCCCTGTTGAGCGTCTCTGTGGTCTTCTTCCTGACTACTCTGCCCTTCATCTGTTTGGCTGCGTTTGCTATGTTCTCCTCGCCCCTCGAGAACGTACCAAACTGACCGCTCAGTCTGTTGAGTGTGTCTTTCTGGGGTACAGTGCCGAGCACAAGGGCTATCGGTGCTGGGATCCTGTTGGTCGTCGGATACGGGTTTCTCGGGATGTGACTTTCGACGAGTCTCGTCCATTCTACCCACGTCCTGCCTCTCCTTCGGCTTCCTCTGTGGAGTCTCTGTCTTTCTTGACCTTTCCAGATACTCCTATATCTGTTTTGCCCTCGTCCACCTGTCCTACTGAGTCTCCACATATTCCCCCTGTGGCCTCTCCGCCGTTGTCGCCGCCTGTGTCGTCTCCTACGACTCCCCAGGCTCCTCCCACTATCGTCTACACTCGTCAACCTCGTATTGAGGATCTTCCAGATGAGTCATCTTCTTCTGATGTTCCATCTTCTTCTGATGCTCCATCTTCCCCTGATGGGTCATCTTCTCCTCGCTACGCTCTCCGCGATCGCCAGTCGATTCGGCCTCCTGCCCGTTTTGCCTTTGCTGGCGCAGCTACTCGTGAGTCTGTCTCCTATCGGGATGCTGTTACTCACCCTGAGTGGCAGCTTGCCATGGCCGAGGAGATTGCTGCCCTTGAGCGTACTGGTACTTGGGATCTTGTTCCTTTTCCATCCCATTCTCATCCCATCACATGTAAGTGGGTCTATAAGATTAAGACTCGCTCTGATGGCTCTCTTGAGCGCTATAAGGCGCGTCTTGTTGCTCGTGGTTTCCAGCAGCAGCATGGTGTTGACTACGACGAGACTTTTGCTCCTGTGGCCCACATGACCACTGTTCGCACTCTTCTTTCGGTGGCGTCTGTTCGCCACTGGTCTGTTTCTCAGCTTGATGTCAAGAATGCCTTTCTTAATGGCAAGTTGCGTGAGGAGGTCTACATGCATCCGCCACCTGGGTATTCTGTTCCTGAGGGCATGGTCTGTCGCCTTCGTCGCTCTCTCTATGGCCTTAAGCAAGCCCCCCGTGCTTGGTTTGAGCGCTTCTCCTCTGTGGTTACTGGTGCTGGATTTTCAGCTAGTGATCATGATCCTGCGCTCTTTGTCCACACTTCGTCTCGTGGTCGGACTCTTCTTCTCCTGTATGTTGATGATATGATCATTACGGGAGATGATTCTGAGTACATTGCCTTTGTTAAGGCTCGTCTTAGTGAGCAGTTCCTTATGTCGGATCTTGGTCCTCTTCGTTATTTCCTTGGGATTGAGGTTACTTCCACTCCAGATGGTTTCTTTATGTCCCAAGAGAAATATATTCAGGATCTTCTTGATCGCGCCTCTCTCACTGATCAGCGTACTGTTGAGACTCCCATGGAGCTCAATGTTCACCTCCGACTCTCTGATGGCGAGCTTCTTTCTGATCCGACTCGCTATCGTCATCTTGTTGGGAGTCTTGTCTACCTTGCTGTTACTTGTCCAGATATCACTTATCCAGTTCATATTCTGAGTCAGTTTGTTTCAGCTCCCACTCAGGTTCACTACAGCCACCTTCTTCGAGTTCTGCGATACCTTCGTGGGACTATCTCTCGCCGTCTCTTCTTTCCACGTTCCAGCTCGTTACAGCTTCAGGCCTTTTCGGATGCTACTTGGGCCAGCGATCCCTCTGATCGCCGGTCTATCTCTGCTTATTGTGTTTTTCTTGGTGGTTCTCTTATTGCCTGGAAGACGAAGAAACAGACTGCAGTGTCCCGTTCGAGTGCAGAGGCTGAGTTGCGAGCTATGGCTCTCTTGACAGCAGAGATTACTTGGCTACGGTGGTTACTTGAGGATTTTGGTGTTTCTGTCACTACACCGACCCCTCTCTTGTCAGACAGTACAGGTGCTATCAGTATTGCTCGTGATCCTGTGAAGCATGAGCTCACCAAGCACATTGGAGTTGATGCTTCTTTCATGAGGACTTGTGTGCATGATCAGGTGATTACTCTTCAGTATGTGCCTTCAGAGCTTCAGATAGCGGATTTCTTCACGAAGGCCCAGACTCGAGCACAGCACAGCTTCTTCCTCTCCAAACTCAGTGTTGTTGATCCACCATGAGTTTGAGGGGGGGTGTTAGAGATATATGTATAGTTTGTTATTCCCCATTGTTATGAGGGGTTCTTTGCATATTTACCACCTGTACTTTGTGTATATATACCGGCCCATTGGCCTCATATGAATACAAGCGCTATTCATAACAGGTTAGACATGAGATTTTTTTGAAATTTTTTTATGATATTAAAGAATGATGGTAGAAATTAATCTAACTATCTAATTCTTGACATCATTATAGACTTTTTATTCTAAATAGTCTTAAACCATCTAAATGTCACAAATAATCGACACCACAAAATCATAAATCGACACCATTGCACACATACAGCTGCCCATATACTCCCTATCACCTTGCTACCACGCTGCCATCCCCACCTTACTCTGCCGCCGCCGCCCAACCACATTACTTGCGCATCCGGTTCACCTGTTTGTCCATATGTCCATGATTCGTAATTCCATTATTTCACTCGTAAATGTGAAGTTCGGTTATGACTGCTATGACTATTAATTCGTATGCTTCAATCAATTCAGTCCACTAGGCACTTCCTGAATTACCTAGGATGTTCTGTTTTAGAAAAAAAAAATTATACTTGATATATTCATAGTATTAACTAGAAGATGTACTCTTCAATTGCATTGATAAACGTATAAGAAATTTCTTGGTTGGCAAATATGAAAAGCTTGAAGAGAACCTAATGAAATATGCAATGAGCTTGATGGGCTACTTCACTGATTCGGTTAGATCGGAATCCCACGGGCTGCTTGTCTCCCCATTGAAATCCTATCTACTGATCGTTTTGTTGATGATCCTGCTCCTTTCGCTACTCATCGATCACTCGCAGCGGTCCACACCTCAAGTCGAGACTCGCCAAAGCTATGGATCGCTAGGGTTTCAAAAGTTCTCTTGTTGCCCTTGGATGTTGTCTTCTCTGTATCAAGATTGATACTAAGTTGTAAAGTTACAATTTTGCCTCTCTATTGATTGTACTTCCTTGTGCTTGGTGGTGTAATAGGGATAAATTATAACTAATCTGACTCAATGGATTAAAAACACTGGATGGTCCATAATAATTGGTATGTACCCTAAAAAAGCTCTTTTTTAGCTAAAATGATAAAAAAAAGTAACATTTAGATTGCTTAGATCAAGCGCGAGGCAGCCACAATAAGGCTCTTCCTCCTGTGTTGACTAGAGCTTTGGGGTGTATGATGCCATTGCGAAATCTAGTTAGTTCTAGGAAATTTTACTAATTATAGTAAGATTATTTTTATAGCACTATAAAAAAATACTTGTAACTAATTGTGATATTCAAAAGATGGAATAAATAAGTGTTTTTTTGATAAGTTACCATAATACAAATAGATGCTAAGTCTGTCGAGCTTAAGCCAGACTAAAGGACATATTTGTTTAGGCTTTGTTAGGTCGGATGATAAACTAGTAACGAGTATGTGGAATTCTGGAGCATGATTGATTTACAGAAGAATTCATCAAAATGATGGGTGTTTGTGGAAATTTGGCTAACTTATGGGGTTAGATTTACAATTTCCCCAAAATTATTAACCTAAAGAAAAATAGAAAAATAAAAGACGATATTTCTCTCTTTTGCTCTCCGGTCCGACAGGATGTGTGAGCTACTGAACTCGAGCCCTCTTGTCGCGCGCAGGCACGACGGCCCTGATCCGAAAAGTTAGTAAGTTTCCTCCCTCATCCGATTTGTGAGCTGTGTTTTTGCGCGATCGCAATTCGACTCCATGAGCAGCGTGCTGCCGACCTGTGAAGCTTTGCCTCTTTACTGGTTCATGGATGCCTTCTTTACTTGATTACTTTGCTTGATGGTTTTATTTGCGATTAACTGCTACAACCTGTGATCTTTCCTTTTACTCAATTTTTACAGTAAAGATTGCCTGCTGGTTGCTTCTGACCGATACGTAGAGAAAAACAGCCCCTTCAGATTGATTCATCCAAGATCCGATTAGTTGATTGGTTAACTTAATTTTGGAACTAGCTACTTACTCAGGTGAGGTTATTGGTTAAAAAAGGAGGGTTCTTTGATCCTGGAATGCTAGGGCATATGAAGTTTAGCTCCTTTGCAGCTATTGTATTTCTTATTTGTCTATTGATTGGTCGATCAGTTTGTTTCCTCAGAAAAAAAACACCCCTTTGGTTGGTTTTGGGTACCGTTGAATCAAAGAACTGATCACCTTCAATGTCGCTTCGGTCCTGTAAAACTAGTTTATTTGTTGGTTTTGGATACTATAAAGTAAAAGAGGTTATGGGAGTTGGAAGTGTCTGAAATTATCAGAGAGCAGATGGATTACCGTGAAAAGATACACACTTATGAGTGTGTTGGGGGACCCTCCTTTGCTACGCAGTTGTGAAAATGATGTGTTCTTTGCTTCTTATCCTGTCCATTCGAGCTAGTTCCTTTCACGTATCATTTGCTTGTTGGAATTGCAATGTAGTGTGCGGAGAAAAAACAGTTTTCAAGCATTAACTATGAAATGTAAGGAAACGGAGTAACCAAATATGATCTTTATGTCTCCTTACTGGGTGGTTAAGATCTGTATATGTTTCCATCTCGTATGATAAGAACTAGGAATTTGTGCGGCCCAACATCACCCTATAAGGTTTGATGTAATTCATAGTACCAATCAGGCAAACAATGAAATGTTTTGATATGTAATGCTAGGAAAAATGAGTTTGTTGGTTGCAGCTGCTTTGAAACTTTTATCTGGTATTTCTTGCTATCACGTGAATGCATGTTGCCTGACTCTTACAATAATTTACTGCTATTTGCTTTCTTTGGAGCCTACCGTAGGTCTAAGATCTTGTCAATGTTCGTTTGGCGGTAGCATGTCCGACCAACAGGATCATGTTAGTAAAAGCTCTAGCTCAAGCATCAGCAGCAGTACTCAAGAGAGTGAGGAGGAAGTAACTATAACTATAGGAAGCCTACTAGCCCAAGCAAAGAACAACAGTGGACATAGCCTTGGGAAGCGCCTGTCTCATTTGGGTTCAATCCCGGTAATCAAGAGTCATTCAATATTTCTTTCTCTTCAGTCATCATAGTTTTGGTGCTATTTGCTTCCTTTAACTTTACCTCTGTTGTTATTGTCTCTCAAATGAAGATAAATGTGCTGGTATAGTAACTAATAGCGATAACTGATCTAATTTTGAATTGGGCATTCTTAAATCAAAGAATAATGTTGTAAAGTCCTTAGATTTACAATAGGAGGTCATCTGCTAAGTTTCATGATCAAGTTACTAACACCCTTCTTTATGGCAGCACACTCCTCGAGTTAATGGAAAGATCCCTAATGTTGATAATGCAACCTTGGATCATGAAAGATTGTTGGAAAGGTAAAAAATCAGCTCTCTCTCTCTCGCTAATAAATACAACACAAGAAGTTGTTTTTTTGTAGGATGAGTCATGTAGAATTATATGTGTTGTTGCCTTTTCTTTTCTGGTTCCATGTTCATTTACCCTTACCTTTTCTTTGACAGGTTGGGCACTTATGGTTTGGCTGAGTTTCAGATAGAGGGAGATGGGAATTGTCAGGTTTGTTTTACAAGTTTAGTAGAAAGTACCATTCCATTTATAAAAGATGTCACATCATCTGCACTACCTCAGAATCATATTTGGAGTAAGCTAGATTGCTCGTGAGTCGTAATTTAGGATTTACATAAGACTATTGTTGTTATTTTATACAGCAAGATTGATTGGCCTCCATTGTTTGATCTTGATACTGTTGAACTGTTTAGCAAGTAATGCATCCCCTTTACCAGATGAACAGAACTACACTTGGCTTTGTTACTTGTTCAATCTGTTCCCTTTTTTCTTAATCCCGTATTGTTACAGTTCCGCGCTTTGGCAGACCAGATATTTCGCAATCCTGACTATCACAAACATGTGAGAAAGGCTGTCATGAAACAGGTAGATTTCTTGCCTTAAACCATGGACCTCTTTCAGTAAATAAATACATTAATACGTTGCATACTTGATCATATAGTTCCATGGATATGCAACTGTGCTGAAACACTATCCTGTTTTTTAGCTAAAGGAATTCAGAAAACGTTATGAAAGCTATGTACCAATGGAATATAAGGTGTACTTGAAGAAAATGAAAAGGTTCCGATTGAACACAGATTTGAGCTGCTTATCATGTTCACTATTCAGAGAGACATTCAATTAGTTTTTGAGTAATTCATAGCTTCTTATGTATCTCCCTGCAGATCTGGGGAATGGGGAGACCATCTGACCTTACAAGCGGCTGCAGACCGGGTAACATAGCACTTCCAGTTCAAGATGGTTGAATTTTTTTTAATAAGTAAACACTTAACTTTTTTCGATATGGGGATTGGGGAGGGTAAAACCTTTTAATTGCAGGTTTTTTTGCATAATTTTTGTGTGGTTTCGCTAATTCTGATTGTAGCTTAAACTTGAAGCCTTTTCTACCTTATAAATCCTACACCAAGATGTGAAACTAATAAATTTGTTTCATGCCATTGGCTCACTGTTGATGAAGTTTAGGTGATCCTTGTCAAACATAACTGAAATTTCTCTGTTTGTTGATCATTCCTTCATACTACTGTGTTGAATCATACAGTAAGAAGTTTAGCCTTAATGATCAGTCAGATTTTCGTTTGCATTAGTACTCCCCCTTGGAACTATCATATTCTCATCAGTGCTCATTGTTACAGTATTAGTATGTGTCATGCTTGTAAGTTGTCTAACACCACACCCTTTTCGATTTGTATCTCCATTTGCTCACAGTTCGGTGCCAAAATTTGTTTGCTGACGTCATTTAGAGACACCTGCTTAATTGAGATAGTCCCTAGGGATCAGACTCCCACAAGAGGTGAGAACTGGAATACTGTGCTGCTCCAATGCTCACATATTTTTGTTCCATGTAGAACTTTTTTCTCACTAATGTCTTCTATGCTCTTGCGATAATCTGAATTCTAGAGAGATTTGCACTTCCACAACAGTATATGTAAATTCCACCCGAAATATGTATCTAATCCTTCCATGTCACACATTTACAGAGTTTTGGCTAAGCTTCTGGTGTGAAGTACACTACAATTCCTTATATGCAACTGATGGTGAGTGTTTTTGCTTAGACCTGGTGCACTACCAAGTTGCATTTACATGTTTTACATCATTAATTTTAACGATCTCTACCATGATATTTCTGCATTATTCAGTTGGCGGTTAGTTCTAAGTTAGCAGCTGTTCTGTACACTGCAGATCTCCTGACTCGCAAAACTAAGAAGAAGCACTGGCTGTTCTAGGGTGGTTCTGGAGCTTCATTGAGCTGCTGCTGTTCTTTTCCCTTCAGTCTAGCTGCGTTTGCAGTACTTACTAGTAGTTATTACCATGGCCAATATTGTGATATCCTAAAGTTGAGTTTGTGTAGGCTTGTGCAGTCAACTTTAATACTTCGCAACGAACAACACATGGAACTGTACAACTTTCAGCTCCATGAGTTTTATGTTCTACATTGCGAGGCGGTTTTTTTACTGTATTACGAGTTTATGATCTCTCCATGTGCTTGTTTATATACAACTTTCAGTACAGAGGCACATTGTAAAGTATAGGCTTTGAACCGTGTCTGGAGAGTGCATCAAATCTTTCGCCGCGCATGCTGTCAAAACTTACCATACATAAGCCTCAGTTAAATCCAGAATTCCGAAGATATACTGCCTCTGTGGGAAAATGGTAGTGTATATCTGAAACTGATGAAACCCCGGTCCGAACCTCTGAATGTCACTGGTAAAAATGCACTCTTGGTGCTATCAATTCAGTGCATTTGCCATCGTGCATTACCGGTTCTTAAACTTTTTATGCTGTGTCATCTCGGTCCATAAACTTTTAAAGTATGTCATCCCGGTCCTTAAACTTTCAAAGTGTGGCAATATCCTATGTAGTTGTAGCAGTGAACTTTTTATGCTGTGTCATCCCGGTCCATAGACTTTCAAAAAAAATTACCACACTTTGAAAGTTTAAGGACCGGAATGACATACTTTAAAAGTTTATGGACCGGGATAACACAGCATAAAAAGTTTAAGGACCGGTAATGGACTTTACTCTTAAAAAACAGTAACATTAGTATTTCCTAGAGGCTAGAGCAACATCAACTGCACACAAGTACATACACCTTCGGTTACTCTTATTTTTTATAGAAAGATCGACTAATTTATATTAATAACCCATCAGTTATATTAATAACTCAATAGATAAGTACACATGACGCAACTTCTAGAGAAGTGATTGGTTCCGTAATCTTGCTGAGATTCCCGGTAATCATGGGGTAATCTGGTTTAGTTCAGCCACCCTGGAATTCAATATAGGAATTGAAGATTGCCGATGTAACTAGATTCCGGTAGTTTGTGGTATTAGGATTACCTTTGAAATTGATAGTTATCCTACATTACCATCTTTGAGGAATCTTGACTTAAGGTGTTACTCATTTTAGCTTATTTTTCACTGTTTAGCACTGTAACTGATTTATTTTGTACTGTACCTACTGATGACTTATTTGATGTAATTAACTTTTTAAAAAATAAAATAGAAAAAACAAGTTAGCTCATTCCAGACAATGGAAAGAAATATGAGAAAAAAGAAAAGACAAAAAACCTCAAAAACTAAAAAAATCAGAAAAAAACAAAATTAAAAAGTTAGAAACTAAAAGTCAAAAGCTAAACCCGAGCGGAATTTGCTCCGAAACATCCGCGTGGAAATCTTGGTGCGCTTTCTACGCTTTCATCCTCAGCTCGTACCAAACATTGGAATGTTATATTCCTGTGATCTCATTCCCATGGTTAAGATTATCGGGAATATTAAGATTCCCACCAATCTTATTTTCTTACATTGAATATTTTAGATGAACAATATGTCATCACAAATACTTGAGTTGATGAATATGTTTGATTTATTTGCCTTCCTCGTCGAAGAATTTGGATCTTGCAACGACATCATGACTACTGATGATTAAGAAGTGGAAAATAGCTTGTCAATGATCTTCATTGATGTGTAGGATCTACGTCTTAGTAGTAATGTTACGCTGTCTACGGCACCACAAATGCCACTCCAAGCTGTGACGATGATACTTCATCAATCCATGCCACCCCTTCTTACGCTAGTCAAGATGGAGGAACAGGAACTACAACATGTCGCTGTAAATTCTACGTCACTACCAGTTGGGTCGCCTTGAGCTTTACCGTTGGTGGCTGTGCACCAAGGAAGAAAGTAGCCATTGTTTGGCAACTGCTTTCCCCTCGATGTCGATCGAAATCATGCTCTCGATGGTGCGGAATATGACGGCTACCATGTGAGGTATTACGACATCATCGCATATCTTTCACTACATCACGCCCTGTGGAAGGAAGAGCGTCGCTGCTGTCCCATGCTAGTCGTCAACTGAAGCTTCGTTGGCCCTCTTTTATACGACACAACGTCGTCATCATCCCTCTCGTCGACATGTGGCTACAAATTACTTCAATCGTGGCCACCATCACAGCTCGAGGACGAGCTACCTCGCTCCGAAGGGTGAAATGTTATGGCCATTAGTACTACGTGCGTGAACAGTACCCATATAGCATACCATAGTATTGGGATTAGGAAGGGATTAACTTTCTAAATAAGAATATCTATTTCCCTAAATAACTAATTAGTTTTCTAGGGCAAAGATTAGTTAATTGGTATCTTATGTATTAATTATAAATGCTATCTATTAGTTAGGAAGGTTATGATTTAGCTTGATCTTATCCATAATTACTAAGAGAGCACTCTGTATAAGGATGTTTATTATAATCGTTAAAGGCAAGCAATGAATAAATAAAGTTTCTAATCTCTCATTCTCTTCTTCAACTGAAACTTGGAGTCTTGACGGCGGCATAGCCGGCCATTCAAGAGCCACCCTCGGTCTTTGGACATGTACCCAACTAATACCGACCACAACAACACCTTCTGAGGGTGACGACAGATTTATCAAGATTTGGGTTGAAATCTCGCCAAATCACTCATTATTCAGCTTTCTCCTGAAGATGGAACAACCTTCCACGGACAAGCTTCCTGCGTTAAAAACATGATATCACCATTAGTGGTATGAACAGCAGGGTTCGTAGCAAGTAGAATGGTGAATGAAAAAATGTTGGATAAACAAATTTGGTTTAGTTCAGTGCGCAGTCCTCAAAAAGAAAAGTTCAGTGCGCACCAATAGACAAAGGAGAGTTTTGGTTAATATTTACAAGCAGGAACTGACCTTGGAGGGCACGGGTTCTCATCAGATAAAACCTTCAACAGCCTTTCATAAAAAGGTGTGGTATGCCAGCTGACTTTTTGGTTCTAACAATAGTAAATATCTTAGAACAAGTGGCGCAGATGACCGAAAGTTAAGGAAGAAAGCATTAGATAAAACATAAATGATATATGTATACTGTTAGAATGATCTCAACCCATTTGGCCCAACGGCCAAATGGGCCCCCTTGCTCGCGCCCTGATCGGGGGCGCCCAGCCCTAATGGCTGATGGGCCCCTGTCGCCAGCGCCATATAAAGAGGTGGGGGTCGGGGCGGCACAACTGACGAGGTTGACCGTGCCGCCGCCAGCTCCACCGGAAAACCCTAACCGATCTAGAGGGAGGCGCTCCAGCGACGGGAAGCACCATCGGCTCCTTTGCCTCTTCTCCAGACCACCGGCCGTCAGGAGAACCCCGCCGCCAAGGAGCTCCGCCTCTCTTCACCGACCACCGCGATGGCCACTTCTTCTTCTTCTACGTCCGACGGTCAGTACTCCTCTTCCCCTCGGTATTATCTCAAGAAAACGACGAACACTAGAGAAAAGGATAGCCCCGCTAGATCTAACCTAGAGGTCCTAAAGACCTAGAACTAACAATGATATCAGAGCAGTTCTAGGTGTAGATCTAGATGGGGAAAAGAACGGCGACCGCCGTCGGTTGACCGGCGTGCGGAAAAGAAATGCAGAGAAAAGAATCCCCCTAACCCTAGAAACGGCAAAAGAAAAGGAATAAAGAGGGGGACTCACGGTTTTGCCATGGGCCGCCGTGTACGCGCGCCGCCGGGGCCGCTGTGCCGGCCGCCGCCGCCTCGCGGGCTCCGCCCTGCGCCCGTGCGCGAGGGATCGTTGCCGGTTGCCGGCGCCGCCCCGCCTTCCGCCGTTTGGGGGCCGTCGCGTGCTGCCGCTGGGCCGCCGCGCACCGCTCGGGGAAGCCGAGCACCGCCGCTGGGCGCCGCTCGGGGCCAGGGCAGCCACGCCTCTCCCGCGAGCATGCGCCGCCGCGCCGCGCCGCTGCCGCTCCTCTCCATGCGCGGGCCGCCGCCGCCGCCGCCGCCGATCTGCGCGAGCACGCGCGCCGTCGCCCGTGCGCGTTTTTCGGGAGAGAGAGAGAGGGGAAATGGTTAGGGTTTTGGGGAGGGGCGATTTTGCCCTGGCGTTTTTTGCTCGGGGCCGTCCGATCGCATGGACGGCCGAGATCGCCCGGGCGTGGGATGAGCCAGCGCAGGCTGGGCTGCGACCGCGCGGGGCAGGCCGGTAGGCCGTTTGGCCTGGTGGGCTTTTTCCAGCGCCGGACTGGGCTGCGGCCATGGTGCTGACGGCGGGGGCGCGCGCGATGGCCAGTTGGGCCGGCGTGTTATTTGGGCCGCGGCTGCAAAGAAATGGGCCAAATGGCCATTATGAACAGTAAAATCCCGAAAAAGAGATTTAATGTTTTACAGAAGTATTTATTAATGAATTTGAATGAAATTTGCACCAAAATCTCTGTAAATTTTGCACCAATGTGTTAATTTTTTCAGAGATTAGATGAGTACAGAAATGGTGCTTCTGAGCATGAATTATTTTTAGAATAATTTCATGTTAATTATTTTTTCAGTAGCATCTTAATTGATAATTTGGCTAATTTTTGCTAAATTAAATATGTCAAAAAAATTGAACCAACGGGATATTTTTGACAGAATAGAAAAGTATAGAAATGCTTCTGAAAAATAGAGAATTACAGTTTCCGCTGCAAAAGTTAATGAGATTGAATGATTTTCATTATTAAATTCGAACCAACGGGAGAATTTAATTTTGAAAATAGATAGAATTTCCAGATAATTATGATATTGTTATTTTCTAACCAACGTTGATAATAACAGTATTATAATTTTTAATAGAAGTTTTTATGCATTATTTCTATTTCTGCCCAACGGTGATGTAGATTTAATGTATAAATAAAACTGTATGTCGTATTTTGACCAATATTGGAAATAAGGCATATAATTTTGCTGTTAAAAGTATGATAATTTTAATTGATGTTTTATGCATTATTTCTATTTTCTGCCCAACGGTGATGTAGATTTAATGTGTAAACAACTGTATGTTTTAATTTTAACCAACGTTGAAACCAAGGCATGCAGTTGTTGTTATCATGTTTAATTGTTCTCACTGTATATGAATTGTGTCACCACACCGTGTCCCACAGAGCCTGTGGGACCGGTGAGGGATGAAAATGAGGTTGATGCTGCTTGGCAGACAAGACAGAGGGAATATGCTCCCATAAAATGTCATATGATCTTGATCATAAAAAGTAGGTCACTGCCAACAAGAAATGTTTGGCTGTGATAAAGAACACGATTGAGCCTGCAATTGTGGGCTCAATCGCAGAGTGTGACACTGTCACAGAGTACCTTGAGAAAATAAAGAGTCAGTTTACTGGCTCTTCAAAGACTTATGCTACACAGCTGATTAAGCAGCTTGTGACAGAAAGGTACTCTGGTGGTGGCAGTGGCATAAGAGAGCACACACTAAGGATGAGTAACTTGGCATCTAAGCTTAAACCAATGGATTTGGCTCTCAAGGATGAGTTCCTTATTCATTTGTTTTTTGCTTCCTTGCCGAGAGAGTTTGACACTTTTTGTTGTCAACTACAACATGCAACCCGAAAAATGGGACTTAGAAAAGTGCATAGCTATGTGTGTGCAAGAGGAGGAAAGAATTAAATCCTCACATGGTGGTTCTATCAACTATGTGACGGACAACAAGAAAAAGAACTTCAACAGTAATTCCTTCTCAAAGAACAAGGGACAAGCCCCTGTCTATCAGCCTCAACAGAATAAGTTTGCAGTAGACAAAAATCAGCGTCTTCACTGCCAAAAGACGGGACACTACAAGAAGAACTGTCCTGATTACTTAAAGATGATAATGGCAAAGAAATGTGAGAACATTGATGTGAATGTCGTATGCGATAATGGGAACGTCGCGTGCGAGAAAGTGAATGAATCCTCGTCTATGAATGTAAACAGAAAACGACAGAGAACTCTAGATGAGTCGTCGAAATTATGGCACTGTCGTTTAGGCCATATTTCGAGGGGGAGAATAGAAAGACTAGTTAAGAATGATATTCTTCCTCCATTAGAGTTCTCAGACTTAGAACAATGCAGAGAATGCATTAAAGGAAAATATGTAAAGAAAATTAAAAAAGACACTAGTGTGGATGGATATGACTCGTTCATAACATTCACGGATGATTACTCCCGTTTTGGATATATTTATCCAATCAAAGAAAGAAATGAAGCCTTGGATAAATTCAAGATATTTAAGGCTGAAGTTGAAAACCAACATGATTTAAAGATTAAGATAGTCCGATCTGATCGTGGGGGGGAGTACTACGGTCGACATACCCATATAGACAAGTTCCTGGACCTTTTGTAAGGTTTTTACAGGAAAATGGCATAGTGGCCCAGTATTCTATGCCGGGCGAACCTCAGCAAAATGGAGTAGCTGAAAGACGCAACCGTACCCTGATGGATATGGTGCGAAGTATGATGAGCTACTCCACACTCCCATTGAGTTTATGGATGGAGGCGTTGAAAAACCGTTATTCATATTCTCAACAGAGTGCCTAGTAAGTCGGTGCCCAAAACACCGTACGAGTTGTGGACAGGAAAAGTTCCCTCACTAAACCACTTACGTGTGTGGGGGAGTTCTGCTGAGGCTAAAGTATTTAACCCAAACCTTGGGAAACTTATCCCAAAACAGTAAGTTGTCATTTCATTGGCTACCCTGAAAAGTCAAAAGGTTATCGTTTCTACTGTCCAGACAGATATACAAAGTTTGTAGAAACGAGACACGCTGTCTTCTTAGAGGATGAAATGATGAGGGGGAGCATGGTAGCTCGAGAGATTGACCTTGAAGAGAAGCGGGTGTATGCGCCCACTCCGATGATTCAAGAGCCATTCTTCACACTACCTGCTGTCGCTGCACCGACGGTGCAAGACACTGTGGTGCCAGCACCTGTTATTGTTCCTCCCGTGGCAACAATGAATGAGAATGAAGAACCTGTTCTTCAGGATCATATAGAACCTATTGCCACAGATGAGGGGGAGCAACAGCAGCCTCAAACAGTAGATGTACCAAATGAGGAGGCCCCGAGGAGGTCTCAAAGAGTAAGAAGATCAGCTATTTCTGATGATTATCAGATTTATCATACAGAGGAATTTCAAATGGAGGATGATCCCACCTCATTTGAAGAAGCCATGAGAAGCGAAAATTCTTCAAAATGGCTTGAGGCCATGAAGAGGAAATGAGGTCCATGAAGGCTAATAAAGTCTGGGACTTGGAAATTATTCCTAAAGGAGCCAAAACAGTAGGCTGTAAATGGGTCTACAAGACAAAGCTCGACTCCCAAGGGAATGTAGAAAGATACAAAGCGCGACTCGTGGCAAAAGGATTTACGCAAAGAGAAGGGATTGATTACAATGAGACCTTCTCTCCAGTCTCATGTAAAGACTCCTTCAGAATCATAATGGCATTAGTAGCACATTATGATTTAGAGTTACATCAGATGAATGTAAAGACGGCATTTCTTAATGGGGATTTGGAGGAAAATGTTTACATGGCACAACCGAAAGGTTTTGTTGTGGAAGGAAATGAAAGAATGGGATGCCGCCTAAAGAAATCGATTTATGGGTTAAAGCAAGCTTCAAGACAGTGGTACTTGAAGTTTGACAGTACAATCAGAAAATTTGGGTTTAAAGAGAATGTAGAGGACAACTGTGTTTATACAAAGTTTAAAGATGGGAAGTTTATCTTCCTAATCCTGTATGTGGATGATATCCTACTAGCTAGTAGTGATGTTAATCTGCTACTGGAGACAAAGAAGTTTTTGTCCTCAAACTTTGATATGAAAGATCTTGGTGAAGCTTCGTTCGTTCTAGGGATCGAAATTCACCGAGATAGAAACAAAGGGGTATTGGGACTGTCACAAAAGGCATACATAGAGAAAGTCTTAAAGAAATTTGGTATGCATAAATGTAGTCCTTCACCTGCACCTATAGTCAAGGGCGACAGATATGGGGATTTTCAATGCCCCAGGAACCAGTATGAGATCGATCAAATGAAAGCGGTTCCATATGCTTCAGCTGTCGGAAGCTTACAGTATGCTCAAGTGTGCACACGCCCTGACTTAGCATTTGTTACCGGGTTACTTGGCAGATTCCAGAGCAATCCTGGAATAGAACATTGGAAATTGATAAAGAAAGTCTTGCGTTATTTGCAAGGAAGAAAAGGCCTCATGATGACATACAGAAAATCAGATTTACTCCATATAGTGGGGTATACAGATTCTGATTTTGCGGGAGATGATAGAAAGTCTACATCCGGATATGTATTCACTCTCGCAGGAGGAGTTATTTCGTGGAAAAGCTCAAAGCAAACCGTCACTACATCGTCCACAATGTATGCCGAGTTTGTAGCATGTTATGAGGCCACGGGGCAGGTGAACTGGCTAAAGAAGTTCATACCCGGTTTAAAAGTGGTTGACGACATCAATAGACCACTTAAGTTGTACTGCGATAATGAACCCGCAGTAACGTATGCCCACAACAATAAGTCAAGTGGTGCTGCCAAACACATTGACATAAGTACTATGTTGTGAAAGATAAAGTTCGGGATCAAATTATAAGTTTAGAGCATATAAGTACCGCAAAGATGTTAGCGGATCCGCTTACTAAAGGCTTACCACCCAACGTGTTCAGAGAACATGTAGCCGGCATGGGTTTAAGGGAAAGCCTATGATTCCTGGACTAAAAGATGGCCCAAAAGATTAAAGTAACTATTTCAGAACAGAGAGGTGTATTGTAGCTGTTGAATCTATCGGCGATTGACCGTGACGATGAGACATGTTCTATGCACTAATCTGTGATGGAATGTGTAAAGGCAAAAGTAATTAAAGATAAAGTATAGATTGAGATCAAGGGGGAGAATGTTAGAATGATCTCAACCCATTTGGCCCAACGGCCAAATGGGCCCCCTTGCTCGCGCCCTGATCGGGGGCGCCCAGCCCTAATGGCTGATGGGCCCCTGTCGCCAGCGCCATATAAAGAGGTGGGGGCCGGGGCGGCACAACTGACGAGGTTGACCGTGCCGCCGCCAGCTCCACCGGAAAACCCTAACCGATCTAGAGGGAGGCGCTCCAGCGACGGGAAGCACCATCGGCTCCTTTGCCTCTTCTCCAGACCACCGGCCGCCAGGAGAACCCCGCCGCCAAGGAGCTCGCCTCTCTTCACCGACCACCGCGATGGCCACTTCTTCTTCTTCTACGTCCGACGGTCAGTACTCCTCTTCCCCTCGGTATTATCTCAAGAAAACGACGAACACTAGAGAAAAGGATAGCCCCGCTAGATCTAACCTAGAGGTCCTAAAGACCTAGAACTAACATATACCTCCTTGTACTTGGTGGTTGTGTTTGGAATACCATTACCATCCCATGCCTTGGGCAACCTGGGAGTAGGATTCTCGACATCCCAGTTCATTTCAGAAGCCATGAAGACAGGTCTCTCTGTGAAAAGGCTGTCCTCATCATACAATTGATCACCCGCTGCACATTTGACATCGCCTTGATTCTCATCGTCTGCGGATGAAGGTTTCAGCCAGTGAGACAGACTCAATACAGCACGCTTTTCATCTGAATTGGATTTTGATAGCCCTCCACCATCCAATAGATTTGGGCTGCTTATCTGACACTTCAACTCCTCCAGAGAGAGTGTTTCTTTTTCTTGGTATGAAGCATTATCATCACGAAAAGGAAATGGTTAAGATTTGGACAATCCTTCCTTAGCCACTGAATTTGAAGAGGTTTTCTGGGGCTTCTTGATAGAATCTGCTCCCATGTTTCTCCGTTTAGGAGGATTGGAGGGTAGCATTGGTGAAGAATCTTCTGTCAGTTCCATCAGCTGAAGTTTGTTCTCAATGGGTCCAAGGACAGGATAGATGAATTGTTTGCAGGTCCGCACACGCTTTCCAGACATAGAAGATCCTTTATGTGAAGTATAAATAGTTCCAGGGGTATGCATATCATCTCTGAGAACTAAAGGAGTTGGGAAGGGTGAATCACTGCAATCAGGCAGCCTGTTTTTGAAGCTCTGAAACGGGGACTTTTCTTGGAATGCTGATTGAGAAACTGATTCACCTCGTGGAAGATGTTCAGTATCTTCAAAGTTAAGTTTCAGGTCTCAAAGTATGATCCTCCTCACCATTTGAAACTGCATAATATGACATGAGGCATCGATTATATAATCTCATCAGTCATCATGATAATGTTAGAAGATTTTTAGACACTGACAAAAATTAGGGCAGTCGTTACCCTTCAGATGAATTGCTTCAAATACAGATGTTCCGTCCGTTTCAAGTGCATTGGTGGGCATGTTGTCACACTGCATGTCCAAAACGAAGGTATCAGAGAATGAAACTACTAACAGAATGATTTCATAAATGTGTCCCCCACCTTATTAGTATTTTGCAAATTGATTTGATATGACACATTTCGAAGTTCTGCTGGGGTTTCAGATATTGTGCCACATAACTTGAGGTAATTTCCCTGGGTAGAGTTAAGAATGCCACGAAAATTCAAACTAGAACAAAATAAACGTCTTAGTCCTTAAGAGTAAACCTTAGTATGTAAGTAGTTTACATCTTTTCCAAGGTCTAAAAACTAAGACAGGTACTGTAAAAAGTTACAAAAAAAGAATGCAGAAGATAATAATTAATGAGCAAGGACGATACATGTAGACCAAGATATGCAGAACAAAACCCAGCACAAGTGAGCTTTTCCTTGTAGCCAAAGCTTAAAACATGAAGTTATGAAGTTAGTATCAGCAAGTGCAATGGTCACACCTCATAATCCCTTCAAAAAAAAAAAGATTTACTTGTACAGCTACAGGGCAATTTAAAATCCTTTTTACAGGATAAATCTTACAACTGAATAACCATATACCACACCTGCTCCACGAAATTCCACAACCATCCTAGTTTCATCATAACATAAAAATACAGGCAACCAGCAACTCACTATTCGCAGTGCACATTTGACAACAAACACATTCCAAAGCATTTCTCATGGAAATTTTCATGCAACAGCGAGCAGGTCCAGTGCAGCACTGCACGTGTAAACCTAAATCTCTTGAGTCTAAACTATCCACATACACAACACGCAAAGCGCAAACACATACACAATCCAAATCAGTCCAAACTACTACCTTGTAGACTGTAGTAGTTGGAAAGCTAAAGACACATACACAATCAGAAGACCAACCTAGAACTTGAATGCGACAGTAGCCACCTCGCACAATAATCGCGCAACGATCTCATCCCACTTCAGACAAAAAGGGAAAAGCACATCATTAAGCGGCACTCTGGTATGCATACCTCTCGCCTAAGCCCACCATTAGGCAAATCCTCGTGCGATCCTCTTCTCCCCCGAAACCTGAAACAATATCCAGGTACACATGGAACACACGAGATTAACCAAACCATACCGCAAATCCGACCGAAACATCCAGGATACTAGGCAAAAGGGACTGACTACCTTGCTCGTCATCCGCGAGCACCTCGCCGAGCCGATCCTTGGGCACGAGCGGATCCTACACACGAGAACACCAAAACGTTCACCACCTCGATCCAAAGCCCGAATCGATCAATCCAACGCGAGAGGACCAGTAAGGAAGCGGGCGGCCTGGCTGGGTAGATCCGTATAATCTGAGAAAGAGGCTGTTTGATTGCCTGTATGAGTGGATGCAGCCTGCATGAACGGATGCAAAAATACGCCCTCATCGTGTTTTTTTTTTGCTACATTATCTGCGTTTTCTGATATAACAACAGATGGCGTAAATAATATTTTGGACCTAAAAATCATTCGAAGAATCTGGTTTAAAAATTATTTAATTTATTTTGATTTTCGAAGAAGTCACAGCAATAACCAATTGCCAAAAGAGGAAGGTGGCTGAGGAGACCCAAGATTCAATAGACAGTATCGTTGATGGGCTGGGCTTTGGTGATTTCAGCCCGGATTTTGTTTTTCTGGGCCTTGGAATTTTTGTTGGGCCGCATCGTGAGGCCTTGGAATCTCCTCTGCTTCGTACAAATTGCATCCAGAAAAAATAACGGTTTGGATTCTTCGCAAGTCGCAATCGCATACCGTAATTTCGGCAGCGAGAATTCGGCGTTTGGGAACGCAGAACAACACCGTAGCTGCAAGCGAGAAAATCCCCAGGAATGACTTTTCGCCGCGAGGATTTTCTTGCAGATCTTCGCGAGAAGAAAACAACACACGTCGTATGATCAAACTAAATGCTGTTCCGATTCGGTCCGCCCACATGTGGGAGCGCGTAATTTTGGTCTTGCTCTAAATAGCTTTGATTTTTGGCTTCCAGAAGGTAAAAGTCACTTGAAACACTCCAGTTTCTTAAATTTATTTTTTGTTTTTTGTTTTTTGCTTTTTTTTCTTTGTTCACTTTATTTCTTTGTATTGTCTATAATGATATAATGATTTTTTTTCTTATTTTTTATTTTTTAATTAAATAATCTGAAAAAAAAACTAATAGATGTCAAGTACACTTTAGGCCAAAAACTAACAACCCCAGTCACAACCCACAGCTTAAAAATTGAAGCAAACCGGCATCGCCTGTACTGTGTTCCACGTCCATTCGCGCCACACTGAACACAGGGAATTCGTCTCGCGGTCACAACTCACAAGACTTTGGACACAACCGTACGAAATTGCTATGCTCTACGAGAATTCTCCAGGAATTGAACTATGTCGTGATTAAATTTAAAAAATAAAAAATTAAAAAGTTAGTCTATCTTAAATAATACGAATAAATATAAAAGAAAAGACAAAAAATCAAAAACGAAATTAAAAATAGTAAATTAAAAACTAAAATATGCGGAGCCGCGTTACACATATTATTAGCAACTAATGTAAAAGATTTTGTTCGTACACGTAACGTGGCATAGTATGGCGTAGCCGCCGCACCGAGCACACACTGCACTAGCGCACGGTAGGTCCCCTCCAGAAGACGTGTTGGGCATCTTGCAATTAACCTAACCGGGCAAGAAAATCTTAGCCAAGAGAATGAGTCTCGATCATATATGGCTGGGTTTTTAGATTGCTTGTGGCTTTTGATTTTGTTCCAGTATAATATTTTAAACGGTATATTTTTAAGACGGAATCTACAAATCAATTTTAGTAGATATTATACTAACTTTAGCTATATAGATTAAAATCATATATAATTATCTCTCTTTATACTTTTGTGAACGGCTAGAACTTAAAAGCCAAAAGCTCATCCATGTTGGCGCTGCATTCTACAGCCCGTACAGGGACAAAAGCAACAACCTTTGCACATCTGGATGGAGCTGCAGTGTACTTTCCAGAGCCGGAGAAAAATTCCAATTCCAAGCAAGAGTAGAGTGATGGAGTGTCCACGAAAGCGGATACCTTCCACATGGGTGGCATGGACTTGAAGAATTGGAAGAGGGGAGAAAAACTTGGCATGTCGATCGAGATTGGGGAGTAGAGCAAGAAGAATTCAACAGTACCTTCGGCTGTACGTCTCGTTGACTTGCCTCCGCTTCTTCCATCAAATGTTCAAATCAGGCTTGTAGTTTTTTTGGTGTTGATTGATCAGTTTTTCTCCATGGAACTGGTATAGGGCCTGTTCTTTTCTGTTGCGGCTTTTGGTTTTTGGCTGAAATTTTTGAATTTTGGCTGTTTACGGTACAGATTACGGAAAGACAGATACCCACTTGCGATTTTGGCTGGTACAGATGTTGGGCTTTTAACGTGTAGATCGTTTAACTTGTAGACCA